>CM019066.1:245112668-247512668 GCA_009667805.1 Leptobrachium leishanense
GGGTGTGTGTTTTGCAGGTATAAGATGCTGCTATGGTATTTTTTCTTTACTTTTCCACTTTTTTAAGACTCCTTCTTCCCTGTCCCTGTTTACCCTGGGCTGCCTATTCACTGGTGATGCAGTGAATGCAGCCTGGCCCCCTCAATGCAGGACCTCACCAGGAGCCAGGCAGCTCAATGACAAATTTCTATCACTGCAGTGCTGGTTAAGGAAAGTTCCACTTTAAACAGCAGTAAGCAGACAGGGCTTCATATTCTGCTGATACCCCCCTTTACCTGCCGTTTACTGTCATCTTCTCTCTCTGCACACAAATCACATCCCCCTCCCCTCTCCTAGAGCTGCTGCGGGGCAGGGGAGGAGCTATGGAGGTAGGAGAGGGGGATTTTTATTCTATTCTATTTTATTCCTAACGCAAACGCCCTGCTCCGCTGCTCGTTGTTTGAGAACACAGCTCAAAGCTGACACACAGTGACAGTGGCACCTCCTAGTACCCCCTAATGACACCCCAATAATCACTGGTACCTGGGGTGACCCGCCCCCCGCCACTCCCCTAAGTACACCACTGCTCTGTGATATGCTCACACACAAATTTTGGCGAACTGCCAGCAAGTACGGTGCTGTTCGACAGCAGTGAAATCGCCATAGAAAAGTAATGGTCAATCTATTCATAGACACTGAACAGCAGAGAAATGTCAGTGAAATGCCCTGATGTTCGGTGGTTTCAATCAGCAGGTTTATTCAGGCAAACCCCATAGGTTTCAATGTTAAAAATATTCCCGTTTTTATGCAATATCTAATATTTTAATCTGCAGTAAAAAGTCTTTATTTATTGATTTTTTTTTTAGTACCTTTTATTAATTTTTCAGAATTTTTTTGGCAAATCCCCCCCCCCTTTTTTAATAGCGTTTTTTCTTTCTTCTGTAACAGAACTTTTTATTATCAATCATAGGATCGTATATGGAAATTTGAGACATTTTCGTTCAGTACTTTTTTTGAAAACAGCAGGCCACGGATTTGCGGTGGCGACATTCAGCGGCCGACTCCTTGCACTTTTGGGACCCTGCGGTGAATGGTGAATTCACTGCAGGGTGGGAAAATTTTATTCCCCGAAGTGCAGGAAACAACAGAACACCAAAATGTTGGCGTAATTTTGGTGCTCTGTCAGTAATCCCTTTAGGCTAGGGTCAGACTAGCGCAGTTTTAACGTGCGTTTAGCCGCACGAAATCACGGCCGTACTAGCAGCAAATGACGTCCAATGCCGGGGAACATACGACGAACGGCCGCACGAAAGTTCGTCCGCGCAACGCAAGTGGCCAACGAACGCATTTTTTCGAGAACGTCAAACCGCTACTACTGACGTACAGAGTGCGCTGCGGCCGCATAGCGGCGTGTGTGTGTGATTGGGAGACGTCAGACGCTGCTAATGTCCGGCTAACATCACGTCCAGACACAAAAAGTGTTTTATTGACGATCCGTACAAAATCACGGACGAAAAGGCGCATCGTATGACCGCTATCGCGTATTCCGGAAAAAAATACGTACGTTCGTTCGACCGCACTTTTTCACGGACAACGTGAAAAATGCGTTCGTCTGACCCTAGCCTTAGTGGTGAGGTTTTTTGCTGCCCCCTGGAAAGTGCCAGCCTAGGCTTTGCCTACCCAGGACATACTTGAAAATTAGTGAAATCTCAATGTATCCTTCCTGGTAAAATACTTTGCAAAAGTAAAAAAAAAAAATAATATTTTTTTTGTGTCACCCAAGGGGGTGGTGCCACCCAGTGCGGGCCGCCCCCCCCAGGTACACCCCTGGATCCGTCAACGTCAAACGGCACCTAGACAGAAACAAATGCATTCATAAGTTCTACTATGACCGCAAAAGAGCAAGTGGCCCTCGTGCTGAATTGAAGCCTGGAGATGAAGTTAGGATGCAGCCCCATCCAGGCAGTATCAGATGGTTGCCCGGAGTAGTAGTGAGGTCTCACAATGCCCCAAGATAGATCCTATATTGTAAACTGTGGGAATAGAGAATACCGTCGCAGCATCCAGCATCTTCGTAAGAGCACACCAGCTGCCAATGACTCCTGTCACAGACTTGTTGATGATCATTGGGCAGAGTCGTTGGAACCAGTGAGTGCCGAAGAGCCCGAGTCTGTGGATCATGCTAGCTCTCCACAAGAATCTGCTCCAGCAATACAACCTGCTGAGGAAATGCTGCCGACCAGGCAGTAGACCACCAGACTTGGCAGAGTCGTGAAGCCTCCAGACAGGCTTTGCTTGTAGTCAGAGACATGCAAGGCGACAGCGCTTTGTGAAAGCAGTATACCAATAACCTTTCCTTTACAGGTACACATGTTTATGTTCAATAGTTCACTGTTCTTAATGACATGTCATCGAATGATTCTCATCCGAAGTGTGCTAACCTTTCTTTTTAGGCATGCAAGTTTTTATGTAAATTGCAAAGTTTAAAGAAATAGCAACAATTAATATTTGCTCTATTTAAAGTAACTGTGCTAATGTAGGATTTGTTTTATACTTAGGAAGGGAGATGTAATGTATTGTGTTTTGCCTATGTTTCTTTTTGTGTCATCCTGACCACCGTACCTAGTCTGTTTGAGCCCTCCCACCTGTTATGTTTGTGTGCAGTAACAGAATAAACAGGAAATAGAGCAGGAGCTCAGCTCAGTTGTGAAGCTCTGTGTCTGTCACATTATTTTACACATCCCACTATTTTCAAAAGATTGGGTGAAGAGGATTTCTCAAAAAACTTTACCCATCTTTGATCAACTGAATTTTGTTCATCAGGATCCAATAAGTGAAAAACTCATTGAAAGGTTGATCACCATCAACATCTATGTTAAACATCTTCTGAACTTCACATAGTCCTTCAAATGTTAACGGCTCTTTAGGCTTTAGACTCAGAATGAGATTTTCGAATCTGATCCAAAATGAAATCGCTTCTCCAAATATTGTACACTTGAGTTGTATACTCTTAAAGCATTTTTCTTGAACGCCTCCTTAGAAGATGATGGAAGATGCCACAATGCCTGGTTTACTTTGAAACCAAAAATGTTTTCTCTTATCCGTGACTTGAGATTGTTAAGTACTTCTTCAAGAATGGGAAAGATTTCAGTAGACTGCATAGTGTCACTCTCTAATTTTAATATGGCAGTTGAAAAACATTCATAAAATTATGTACAAGGAACAGGTAACATTCAGGAAGTGTCAGTTCTGAATCCGGATTAAGACCATGTTCCTGGGATGCGATGAAATTCCAAATGAGAAAGGGACAGTTCTCTTCTCCCTTTTGAATGAAGTACAGTACATCTTCACACCAGGCCAGTTCTTCAGTAACCTATCCAAAGCAGTGAATAATGACAGCCATCATGTCGGCATATGGTGTAAAAGCTTTTGTTCTCCCATATCGAGAAATTCAAAGCATGACTTTAGTTCTTTGACATGCTTAGCGCTTCAGGAAAACTCATTATAGACTTTAATAACGAGTGCTTCCACATCATGTGTCAACCTTTTACATCCGTGTTTTGCAGTATTATGCAACAAATGGCAGTTGCAACCTGCAGCCAAAATATAAGGATTTTCTGACCTGAAGTTGGTATATACAGAATGGTGGACACCATAATTGACAGATGCATTGTCTGCACCATATGAAACTACTTGCTTGAGTTCCAGACCAAATGAGCTTAGTACCTGACATACATGGCCAAACATTGCATCAGAGGTTTCATCAGCATCTTCATAGAAATCCAGCAGTCTCTTCTGTACCCCCTTTTCCTTGTCTAAATAAGTCACTGCAAGTGGAAAGTATTTCAAGTTGCCTTTATTTGAAGCATCAAGTGATATTGAAAACGGTTTTCCACCTTGAATCTGCTCCACTCCGGTTTCAACTGAAGACGGAGATAGAACATTTTAGACAATCGCTTCACACGTTGTTCTTCCGCAGTGCATTTTATTGAAGAATCTGGAAAAACCTTTGCATACAGTTTATTCCCACAGTCCTAAAAAAGATACAATAAAAAAATTGTAAAAAGCAAATATATGTCATAGTGTAAAATAAAGATTATTTATGGATTTTACTCTCTCTATATTCTATGTGATGTGTATTGCATATATGCTGCTATTAAAGGGATACTAAAAGCTGAGTAATTCTTTAATTTTAAACAAATACATACCATAAATACAAATTATGCTAAGTAAACTATTCTGCTACTTGGAAAAAGGTTACATCATAACAATCAAATAATTCTCACATGTGACAGATAGCTGTGATGATGTGTTACGCTGTGATAGATTAGGCTAATTTCCGCAGCATGTACTTTGTCCTCTTCCTCTGTGTTGACTTTGACAAAAAACGTTGGCAGAGTATCCGATGTTCTCTGAGCACGAAGCGCTTGCTTGTGACGGTCTGAATTTTGGTGAGTTTTAATGGCTTAAAGACCATCATATGTAACCTTGAATGTAATGCGACACACACGGCATCTCGCCAGTGAATCATCACCTTGTTCTCGAAGAAGCCACGTTTTAAAATCTGCATTTTCAAGCCACTCATCTCGAAACTTGCACGCCGCCTTGCTTTATTACTGGTACTGGGCTGACGCTCATCGTCTGAAGACATTATTGTATGATTACTGTTGATAAAATACATTACATTTTAAATCTTTAAGCATCAATTGGAGTGTATGTCTGAACCAATAAATGCTTGGGAAAAATTTGGGGAAAAGACCCTCACCATACACACTATAATAAATAGTGCTAGTGTCCTGTAGATTTACTGTAACGTGAACCTGTTCAGCATTTATGGCTTGTTGAGATACAGTATTATATGCATGGCACACTGTTATGGCACACTGGTATAATGCATGGCAGACTGGAAAGGCTGGCACACTGTTATGGCAGACTGGTATGGCTGGCAAACTGGTATGACACACTGGTATTATACATGGCAGACTGGAAAGGCTGGCACACTGTTATGGCACACACTGGTATAATGCATGGCAGACTGGAAAGGCTGGCACACTGTTATGGCAGACTGGTATGGCTGGCAAACTGGTATGGCACACACTGGTATTATACTTGGCAGACTGGAAAGGCTGGCACACACTGGTATTATGCATGGCAGACTGGAAAGGCTGGCACACTGTTATGGCACACACTGGTATTATGCATGGCAGACTGGAAAGGCTGGCACACTGTTATGGCAGACTGGTATGGCTGGCAAACTGGTATGGCACACACTGGTATTATACTTGGCAGACTGGAAAGGCTGGCACACTGTTATGGCACACACTGGTATTATTTATGCTGCATGGCAGATTGGAAAGGCTGGCACACTCACTGTCCTGTCGGCGTCTCTCAATCTCGGTGAGTCGCAGCTGGGCTGGCCTGGCGCCGGGCACACTGACTGCTGAGCAGCTGAGCTGATCTGATCTGCGAGCCTCCCTTGAGTTGACCGGCGGCATCAGAGTGGATGGAGATCTGCAGTGCTGGCCTGGCGAGAATGATCGACGATCCAGGTCCGGATGAAGACAGAGCCTGCCCTGAGCACGTCCTCTACTCGCGTTGGCTGCTCGCTCTGCACACTGCCCGGCCGGGAGGACTAGGGAGGGAGCTGCCTGCACGAGCAACCATGTGAAACAGCGTTATCACGTGAGAGTGAGAGACCGTTGCACCTTCGCGACCATGACAGCGGCTCAGAGGACGACACGTGACGCACACCAGCCAATCCCTCTTCAGCCGGAGGAAAAGACCGCGGTGCTGGGGGAACGCAGGAAATGTAAGTATAACCGCAGATTCATGTGTCCGGGTGGCAGAGGGTGTCAAACCCAGACACATAACTCCAAACCCGGACAGTACGGGTCAAAACCGGACAGATGGGAACCCTAGGTGACGCTGACCAGCTGTTCCCCATATCCACTATGGGAAAATCAGCGAACCTGTGTCACCAGAAGCACCAGAAGTGATGTGGATCAGCTGTTTTCCATATCCACTATGGGAAACTCAGTGAACTTGCGTCACCAGAAGTGACACGGATCAGCTGTTCTCGGCACCTGCAATGCCAAATCAGCGAACCCGCCACACTGGGCAAGCGCGCTGACATCATCACGTGCCTCTAACCACATGTCAGTGTGTTTAGAGACAGTGTGGAAAATCAGCGAACGGTCAGGAACGTGCATGCGCACTGACGTCACCACATGCCTTTAAGCACACCCCGGTGTGTTTATTTATTTATTTATAAAGGATTTTACCAGGAAGGATACATTGAGATTTCTCTCGTTTTCAAGTATGTCCTGCGTTCAAGAACATTGAAGTGTTACAGTTACAGAAATACAAAGTAATACAATGCAAGATATTGAAAAACAACACAAATATACAGATTAACAGAAAATAAATATGTAGGAAATATAGTCACTGTGTTACATGTTCTACAGGTGCATTCTGTATTGAGGTATGTTAGTAAGGAGCTCTTGAGTGACTTAAGACTGGGGGAAGATTTGATGGTGTCTGGGAGGTTATTCCATAATTGTGGTGCTCTATAGGAAATGAGAACCGAGCCACTGTCTTTTTGTATTGTGGTATTGCAAGTAAGGTGCTGGTCCTGGATCGGAGGTTATAGGATGAGGGAGCTGCTGGGGGAAGCATTCTATTCAGGTAGGGTGGCAGCTTCCCAGAAATGCTCTTAGACACCAGGCTGGAGAGGTGAAGGGTGCATTTAGACTCCAGCGATGGCCAGTTTAGCTCTTTTAACATGTCACAATGGTGGGTCATGTAGTTACATTGTAATGCAAAGCGGCAGAAGGAGTTATACAATGTAGTAAGTTTCTGAAGGTGTGATTGCGGGGCCGCTGCATACACTACATCTCCGTAATCAATAGCTGGCATAAGCATTAGTTGTACAATCTGCTTTCTTACCGCAGGGCTCAGGCAGGATTTGTTTCTGTACAGGGCACCTAGTTTGGGGTAAAGTTTAGATGAAAGTTTTTCGATGTGGGGGCCAAAGGATAGATTAGGGTCCAACCACATACCTAGATATTTGAGAGAAGTGGCTGTGGTCATTGCCATTTGGCAATTGCCATTGCCAAATGGCTGTGCCATTTGATTTTGTCCCAACACATAGATGGGGATTTTGCAATTTGTGTAGTTTAGGTGCTGTTCCAAAGAGCATCGTTACAGTTTTGTCAGTATTTAAAAAAAGTTTGTTGTGTTTGATCCACTTTTCTACCTCTGTGAATTGTTCTTGCAGCACGGCCTTCAGCTGCGGGAGATTTGGTTTGCTGGTATAGATTACAGTGTCGTCTGCGTACATGTGTACAGTTGAGGCTTTGCAGACGTTGGGCAGATCATTTATGAATATTGTGAATAGCAGGGGGCCTAGTATTGAGCCTTGGGGTACACCGCAAGTGACTGGGAGCGGGAGGGAGGAGCTGCCAGAAATTGACACATATTGTGATCGGTCGGATACATATGATTGAAACCAGGTTAGCGTGCGATCACCAATGCCAGAGTTTTTAAGTTTTTCTAACAAGATGCCATGGTCTACTGTGTCAAAGGCCTTGGCAAAATCAAGGAAGATGGCTCCAGTTAGGTTTCCTTGTTCCATCCCAGCTTGGATATCATTGCAGACTTTTAAAAGGGCGGTTGTAGTTGAGTGATTTGGACGAAAGCCTGATTGATCTGGGGTTAAGTAGTTCCAATATTGATAATAATCACGCATTTTTCCAAGATTTTTGACACTACAGGGAGCAACGATATCGGACGGTAGTTGGATACCAAAGTACTGTCACCACTTTTATGGATAGGTACCACTCTCGCTGTCTTCCAGAGTTTGGGTATGTATCCAGTCGCCAGTGTTTCATTTATTAGGGTTGCGACAGGATTTGCAATTGCCAGCGCACTGATATTCAGCAGCATTGCTGGTATTTGATCAGGTCCAGACTGGTATTTTATTTTTTGCTTACGGAGAAGTTTAGTTACGACACTGACAGGCACTGGTCTAAAACTGAATTCCTGTCTGGTACAGGGACTTTGCGCAGTTGGAGGGGCCTGACCTGCATGAGGCCTCTCTGATTGCATGTCATTTCCTAGCTTGGCAATCAAAGTGGTGGCGCATCTGACAAAATAATCATTAAAGGCATTTGCTACATCTAGGGGGTGTTGCAGGGTTTGGTTGTTTACTTTGACAGCAGCCGGCTGGGAGTGGACTGGGGGTGCTTGTATGTTACTTATGGTTCTCCAAAAGTTTCTAGGGTTTGATATGTTATTGTTTAGATTTTCATTGAAGTAATGGGTTTTGGCCATTTTTGTTTGTTTTGTGCATTCATTCTGGCATTTTCGGTATTCGTAGTGATCGTTGAAATTTGACCATAGTTAATCTCTAAACTGGTACATTAGTGTAAGATCAGCTGTAACCCAGGGGAGATGGGTCCCTTTTACTCGCACTTTACGCAGCGGAGCATGGGAATTCCAGACTTGCAGGAGCTCAGACTGAAAGTATTCACCTGCACAGTCTAGGTCTGGGATTAGGTTTAGCCTGTACCAGGGGAGCTGTTTGAGATCACTTAGGAAGGATTCAAGAATAAATTTCTTGAAAGACCTGGTGGTTATTACCTTTGGGGGAGATTTCAAGGCCTTTATTTTGCGCACGCAGTACACTAGACAATGGTCACTAAAGCTATTAGCAAGAACGCCTGCCTCCTGTATTCTATCAGGAGATGAGGAGAGAATCCAGTCCAGCAAGGTATGGTTAGGGCTTTTCATATTAATGCGAGTGGGGGAGGAGATTAATTGAGTTAGCTGCAAAGTTTTAAACAGTGTGCAGTGTTTATTGTTTTTTGGATTTAGCCAATCTGTATTAAAATCGCCGAGGGCCAGCAGTTCACTTTTTTGGTTTTGGGCAAGTAGGTTATTAAGGATTTGAGATATGTCAGAGGGGAGTGCACTGGAGCGCTCGGTGGGCGATAGAACCCAGCAACAATGATTGATTTACTGAATGGGATGTCAATTATACCAGAGAGGAAATCAAAGGTGACAGGAGAGCTAGGAGTTTGTAAGGGGGAGAACTTTAAGGACTCTTCAACATAAATAACAATTCCCCCTCCTCTCTTTGCTCTGTCTTTTCTATAAGATGAATACCCGTGTATTGATATGGCAGAGTCTGGTACTTTTGGGGTTAACCATGACTCTGTGAGCACAATGATTTTGGGTTTGTAATAGCAACACCAAGCCTGAAGCTCATCCAATTTAGGGAGTAAACTTCGGATGTTACAGTGCACAAATGAGAGGCCTTTTTTAGTGGGGAGACTAAAGGTTGTGTCACCTATAGGACCAGGGTTAGATTCCACATCGTTTGCCAGGGAAAGTAGCAGAATGAATAGAAATTTGGACAGAGTTTTCTTTTGGTGATACTGCAATTGCACAGTATTAAATCTCTGTGTGGGGGTAGGAGGGCTGGACTTAAGCACTCTCCACCAGCACTCAGCTGACAGGTTAGAAGAACCAAGTAGGCTGGGGTGTATAGGGACTTGATTTCTATCCTGGGGCAATTGGAGAGGTGTATAGAGGGCGAGGGTAGCTTTGGAGAGAAGGGAGGAGAGAGAAAAGAGAAGCAGTAGTGGTATATACATTATAGAGAAAGGTGGGGGTGAGCGAGAGTAAGTGTGGGAGAGTAGAGGAAGCAGGGATTTAATGAGGGAATTTAGTGCAGCTGCGTAAGGAGTGTGATAGGAGGGTATAAATCAAATGAAAACTGTGGGGTGGGTGGGTGAGGGGAGGGTAGGGTGGGAACAAAGTCCAGGAGAAGCCAGAGTGAGTTGCTGCCTAAGTCTGATGGGTGAGGAAGCGATGATAGAATGCTTGCTTGCTGGGAGAAAAGGCAAGGTGCTAAACCAGCGAACCGTTATGAATGTGCATGCGTGCGTTTATTAACCCGTTCACCACTGCACCATCTTACAGTGCAAAAACTATGTTCTGCAAGATGGTGATGGTGCAAAATGTTTAACTGTGTCAATGCCAGTACTGTCTGAACACACACACACACACACACACAAATAAATTAAATATTAGTATATGATATATATAAACCTCAAGTGTAACTGTTTCAATGCCATTTTTAACTGTGTCTATGCCCCTGTCACCTCACTCCATCAGTTATTATTTTTTTTAATTGTGTATTAACCCCTGTGTCACCTCACTCCATTCATCATTATATAATAAATTGAGTATTAACCCCTGTGTGACCATACAACACTTTGTAATAGTTTATAACTAGCATAGTAACCCCTGTGTGACCTCCACTTATTATATAATTAGCATATTAACCCACACCCAGGGGCGGACTGATCTGTCGGGCACTCGGGCAGTGCCCGAGGGCCCGTGGGTCGGTAAGGGCCCGGTTTGGGTAGACACAGTGGGCCCCTGTTGGTTTCTAGTGATGAGCCGAACACCCCCGTGTTTGGTTCGCATTCGAACTCGAACAATTTCAAAAGTTCGAGTTCGAACGCGAACACGAACCGAACTCAATGTAAGTCAATGGGACTCGAAAGTTCGATTTTTAGAGTGCCCTCCAAGAGGGCATATATGCAAGATATTTGCCATAAAAGGTGTATGGGGGTCCGGGTAGTGCCCTGGGGGACAGGAAACAAGGACAAAAAGTTTTAAAAAAAAACGTTTTTAAAGGAACAGTGATTTTTCCGTGACATAATGGTTAAGAATAAAAACAAAAAAAATCCTTCAAATATCGTACCTAGGAGGTCCCCATAACCTGCCCGTGAAGTGGCGGATTTGTAGGATGTATAGAAACATTTAAAAACAAAAACATGACATTTCAAATGGCGGTAAATGGTTTTCCTTTAATCTATTCATAAACAACTGCTTGGGGCGGCAGTCTGTATGAAAAGAGGAGACATTTTAGAACACACAGAACAAGTTTAGTGATTTTTTGGCTAAATTATGGTGAAACTTATGCAGGCTTTGGATGAAAGTAACAATAGGTGCTTTAAAATTGGGCCTTTAGTGTCGGCAACAGTGCCATCATACCGTAACCCCTCAGTGGTATTGTGGAAGAGTGCAGGGTTGGACCCTGCGGTAAAATATTAAAATGATATGAATCTGGTATAGGCGTCAGTGGCAGTGCACCCAAATATTGTGCCTTTGGTGGCAGCAAGTGCCTTCACACCGTAAGTAACCCGTCTGTGGTATTGTGGAAGAGTGCAGTGGTGGAGGTTTTGGTAATGCAGAAGAGATCCCCAATCTATTCAGTTACATCAGCTATATAAACCGGGTCAGCAATGTTTAGGCACTTGTACTACGCTACTGTATATGGTGAGAATCGGCACACACCAGTAGCAACAGGAAGCAAACAGAACAGGCAGGGAATACACAGAGAGAATAGTCAAATGGCAGGCAAAGTTGGCAACAGATCGGGTCACTGAACAAGCAGGGTCAGTAACAAGTATACAAACTGATTCGGTAAGCTAGCGATGCGGGAATAAAGGCTGAGACACACTGAGCGTGTAGCGACGCACAGCGTAGCGAAGCAAACATTTTGCAGGCTTGACTTTACTCCGCTCCACCTCGCAGCGTGTCTACACTACATTACGTTTGCTTCTCACCGCACTGGACAGGAATCCACTAACTAAATTAAAATGTACACACAAAACCATTTTATTTTCACAAAGCACATGTTATATAGGCAAAAAAAGTTTATACTGAATAAAATACATCAAAAATTACTGTTAATTTAATAGGAATAGTATAAAAATATAAAAAAAAGGTAACCCCTGATCATATATATTAATGGGACATGGAGCACCATGTATAGAGTAGGGATGCATTGATACCACACACAGACATATACGTATATATCAACACGCAGACCTATATATACATATATATCAACACGCAGATATATATCTATACACCCACCCACAGACCTCAGACCATATATACACATCCGCACATGGGGGGTGGCATGTGGACAATCTCAACTAAATGCGCCCCCCATTTGGCTGATCCCTCCAGAAGAAATGTTGAACCCGACAGAGCAGAGAATATATATATTATTCTCTGCTCTATCGGGTTCAACATTTCTTCTGGAGGGATCAACCAAATGGGGGGGGCAATTAGTTGCCAAAATGCGTGTGTAATACAAGTCTGGATATATATATTATAAGAATATAGATATATATCTTATCTATATATATATATATACAGTTGTGTTCAAAATTATTCAACCCCCACTGAAATGAGTGTTTTGGCCAGTTTGACATTGATTTTGACCATTCAGTCATCTTGCTTACAGTTAAATCAAAGAGGCACGTGTAGGTCAGACAAATATAACATAACATTTATAATGAAGTAACACAAATGTCTTTTCTGTGCTCACATCATTATCAGTTTTATTCAACCCCCAAGTGACATTCAATCTTAGTACTTAGTACAACATCCTTTTACAGTTATAACAGCTTTTTAAACGTGAAGCATAGCTTGACACAAGTGTCTTGCAGCGATCTACGGGTATCTTCGCCCATTCGTCATGGGCAAAAGCCTCCAGTTCAGTCACATTCTTAGGCTTGCGCACTGCAACTGCTTTCTTTAAGTCCCACCAGAGGTTCTCAATCGGATTTAAGTCAGGTGACTGCGATGGCCACTCCAAAATGTTCCAGCCTTTAATCTGCAACCATGCTCTAGTGGACTTGGAGGTATGCTTGGATCATTGTCCTGTTGAAAGGTCCAACGTCTCCCAAGCCTCAGGTTTGTGACGGACTGCATCACATTGTCATCCAATATCTCCTGATACTGAAGAGAATTCATGGTACCTTGCACACGCTGAAGCTTCCCTGTACCTGCAGAAGCAAAACAGCCCCAAAGCATGATTGACCCCCCGCCATGCTTCACAGTAGGCAAGGTGTTCTTTTCTTCATAGGCCTTGTTCTTCCTCCTCCAAACATAGCGTTGATCCATGGGCCCAAACAGTTCTAATTTTGTTTCATCAGTCCACAGAACACTATCCCAAAACTTCTGTGGTTTGTCCACATGACTTTTGGCATACTGCAGTCGAGTCTTCTTATTCTTTGGAGACAGCAAGGGGGTGCGCCTGGGAGTTCTGGCATGGAGGCCTTCATTACGCAGTGTGCGCCGTATTGTCTGAGCTGAAACTTCAGTACCCACATCTGACAAATCTTTCTCAGTTCCCAGCAGTCACACAGGGACTTTTCTCCACTCTACGCTTCAGTAGTAGCGCACAGCAGTCGAAGTCAGCATCTTCTTTCTGCCACGACCAGGTAGCGTTTCAACAGTGCCCTTTGCCTTGAATTTGCGAATGATGCTTCCTATGGTCTCTCTTGGTATGTTTAACATCTTTGCAATCTTCTTATAGCCATTGCCCTTCCTGTGAAGAGTAATCATCTCTTCTCTTGTCTTCCTGGACCATTCTCTTGACTTCACCATGTTTGTAACCACACCAGAAGGAGCTAAGTATCACAGTCATTTTAAAGCTGCCTAATTGGTGCTTATTATGCTTTATTGCTGCTCCGTGACATCCACAGGTGTTTTCAATACCTGATTGAAAACACTTGAATGAACCTCTGTTCTTCAGAGTGGTAGTCTTTAAGGGGTTGAATAATTGTGTCAATGAAGAATTCACAAAAAGAAACATTTACTACTGTATTACAAAACCAATTGATGTCATTTTAGTTGCATATGGTTCTTTAAAAAGTCCTTGTAGGATTTCATTCTGAATACAATTACAAATGTACACTAAATTCCCTAAAACCCTTTACAGCATTGGGGGTTGAATAATTTTGAACACAACTGTATATCATACCTGCCCTTACCTTCCTCTATAAATTTGCTAAAAATAAACACACACAAAAAAACAAACCACTGCCTGAGACCCTGCGCAACCCACATGCCCACCCCCTCTACCTGGCTGAATGTATCTAATATAGAACTAAATACATTCAGCAAGGTAGAGAAAGAAAAAAAAGGTTTTATTTTATGTTCCCTGGGACATTTAAAAATGTCCTCGGATATTTTTTTTTTAGAAATGTGTCGCCTTACCTTAGCCTGGTGGTCAGTGGGGGCTCCCTGGATCCTGGTTGTGGAGGGGGGTCTGCCGTGGCTGCAGGTGCAGTGGCTCTCTCCCTGCGCTGCCTGTCTCTGCCACATGCACCCGGGCGGCTGGCCCGCACAGTCGCAGCTCTGTCATCGCATGCTCCTCAAGGGGATCCTTGGGAGGCCCCTGCAGGCTGCCCTCTACAGTGCCTGATTAGAGGGCTGTGTCTGCCTGATGTTTTAGTAACAAGAATGTTTTTTCCCATAGGCTTCAATGTTAAAAATATTCCCGTTTTAATTCAGTATCTAATAAACTGTTGCTTATAATATTATGCAGTAAAGAGTCTCTTTATTTCTAGGTTTTTTAGTATTTTTTAATAATTTTTTATATTTTTCAAAAAAAAATTTTTTTAGAACTTTTGGCGAATGTCCCAAAAAGTTTGAAGTTCGCGAACTGTTGAACGGCCGATGTTCGATGCAAACTCCAAACAGATCGAACCGAACAGCTCATCCCTACTGGTTTCCCTCTAAGAACCGGTCCGGATGATCAAGAAATTAACAGACAACCAGCGGCGCCTTCAGCTCTCACGTGACGCGACACATGAGGGGGCATTTTCAGGCTGCGACACTGGCTGCCCGTCAATTTCAATGATCATCCGGCGGGAGCCCACTGTGTCTGCCCAAACCGGGCCACTACCAACCCGCAGGCCCTCAGACAGTGCCGCCGAGCCCACAGCAGAAGAGGAGCCGGTGAGCAACCCGGGGGGACCCAACAATTTATATACTAGGGGGGGAATCTAATGCACAGCTGCTGGGCATTAGATTCCCCCCAGTATATAAATTGCTGGGCATTAGAACCTCCCACCCAGTATATAAATTGCTGGGCATTAGAACCCCCCAGTATATTTAAATTGCTGGGCATTAGAACCCCTCCCCCACAGTATATAAATTGCTGGGCCCCAGCAATTTATATACTGGGGGGATCTAATGCCCAGCATTAGATCGGGGGGGGGCGGGTTCTAATGCCCAGCAATTTATATACTGGGAGGGTTCTAATGCCCAGCAATTTATATACGGGGGATTCTAGTGCCCAGCAATTTATATACTTGGGGGGGCCGAATGCCCAACAATTTATATACTGGGGGGTTCTAATGCCCAGCAATTTATATACTGGGGGGGTTCTAATGCCCAGCAATTTATATACTGGGGGGTTCTAGTGCCCAGCAATTTATATACTTGGGGGGCGGAATGCCCAACAATTTATATACTGGGGGGATATAATGCCCAACAATTTATATACTGGGGGGGTTTACTAAGCTGACAATATGTTGGGGGGTTAATAAGATGACATACAATTGATATGCTGGGTTGAATAAACTGAGTTTTCTTGATGTGGACTCTGTGATACACTCGTACACTGTCGCGTATTTTCATAGGGAAAACAAAATGGATGCCTGTAGCCATCTTGTTTAATCATATAATTCATAATTATTTTTTTTATGATACAAGTTTCTTTCTCAACTTTCACCTACTTCCAGAATGAACTCATAGATTTTTTTTTAAGACGAGTTCATTAAGGTAAACTCGCTAGACATAAAGACGCTAAGTAGGGATGAGCCAAACACCCCCGAGTTCAGTTCGCATTCGAACTCGAACTTTTCAAAAGTTCGAATTCGAACTCGAACTCAATGCAAGTCAATGGGACTCAAAGTTCGAATTTTAGAGTGCCCTCCAAGAGGGCATATATGCTAGATATTTGCCATAAAAGGTGTATGGGGGTCCGGGTAGTGCCCTGGGGGACAGAAAACAAGGACAAAAAGTTTAAAAAAAAAATACGTTTTTAACCCCTTCACTGCTGATGACGTGTGGGACACGTCCTCAGTTACTCCCGCTGTATGCTGAGGAGGATGTGTCCCACACGTCATCAGCTTTGCGGGACCCCCGGTGGAGATACTCACCTCTCTGTCCGGGGTCCCGCGGCGTTCTGACTTCAGCGTCCTCAGATGCCGTGAGATGCCGTGTATAGAGATGCTGATGGGGTTGTGTATAGAGATGCTGTTTGTGTATAGAGATGCTGATGGGGTTGTGTATAGAGATGCTCTGAGGCTGTGTATAGAGATGCTGTGTATAGAGATGCTGTGAGGCTGTGTTTAGAGATGCTGATGGGGTTGTTTATAGAGATGCTGTTTGTATATAGAGATGCTGATGGGGTTGTGTATAGAGATGTTGTTTGTGTATAGAGATGCTGATGGGGTTGTGTATAGAGATGCTGTTTGTGTATAGAGATGCTGATGGGGTTGTGTATAGAGATGCTGATGGGGTTGTGTATAGAGATTCTGTTTGTGTATAGAGAAGCTGATGGAGTTGTGTATAGAGATGCTGTTTGTGTACAGAGATGCTGATGGGGTTGTGTATAGAGATGCTGTTTGTGTATAGAGATGCTGATGGGGTTGTGTATAGAGATGCTGTGAGGCTGTGTATAGAGATGCTGTGAGGTTGTGTATAGAGATGCTGATGGGGTTGTGTATAGAGATGCTGTTTGTATATAGAGATGCTGATGGGGTTGTGTATAGAGATGCTGTTTGTGTATAGAGATGCTGATGGGGTTGTGTATAGAGATGCTGTGAGGCTGTGTATAGAGATGCTGTGAGGTTGTGTATAGAGATGCTGTGAGATTGTGTATAGAGATGCTGTGAGATTGTGTATAGAGATGCTGTGAGGTTGTGTATAGAGATGCTGATGGGGTTGTGTATAGAGATGCTGTTTGTGTATAGAGATGCTGATGGGGTTGTGTATAGAGATGCTGATGGGGTTGAGTATAGAGATGCTGTGAGGTTGTGTATAGAGATGCTGTGTGGCTGTGTATAGAGATGCTGTGTATCTGTGTATAGAGATGCTGTGTATAGAGATGCTGATGGGGTTGTGTATAGAGATGCTGTTTGTGTATAGAGATGCTGATGGGGTTGTGTATAGAGATGCTGTGAGGCTGTGTATAGAGATGCTGTGAGGTTGTGTATAGAGATGCTGATGGGGCTGTGTATAGAGATGCCTTGTGGCGCTGAAGTGTGGCCTAGCTCCGGTGGGGTCCGCCATCTTGGATGGCGGCTCCACCCCCGGGTCCCCCCCTCACTGCCTGACGTCCTCACGCATAGCGTGAGGATGTCAGATAGCCAGGGAACCCCTAGCTGCCCGGAATACCAGGTATAAAGTAAAAAAAATAAAAAATAAAAAAAACATGTATTTTTTTTGTGTATTATTTTTATTAATGCAGCAATATTGTTCACATATCAATTATAATGTGAACAATGATGCTGCACTAATGATTTTTTTCTATGGGGTGTGTTTGCTATAAATCACGTAATTCCCCCCACAAAATGTAAAAAGTCCCCATTTCAAATTTTTGTACAAGCGCACCCCATAGAAAACATAACCGCAAACGCTCATGTGCTAAAATGTGAAAAAAAAACACTTTACACACTGCAGATGATTAAAAATTCAATTTTTATTGCATCTTTTTGTCATAATATACAGGCAGGACATGAAGTATACATATAAAAATTATATATTATGAATCTGCAGAGTCTGACGGAAAGAACGATATCTAATATGTCTGGGTCATTTAATAAAATGTGGCTTCAAATCGCGTTTAAACATGATGAGCAAAAGCGGTAAAAATGAGCTAAGGGGTTAAACAGCATATCAGAGGAAGATTTAGTAGAGAAATGAACACTTCTCAGAAGCACAGGTGTTGTTTGATACATGTTCAGATCAGGAGACACGACACCCTCAGTCTCTAACAATGTATCAAATTCATCAAACCAGACTAATAAAAAACCCAACACTAATTAACACCTGTTGTTTACGCCGTTTGAGAACACAGGTCATTTAGAGGTGAGAATCTTTGCACCTAGACATTAGTTTTTTATTCAATATCTAATAAACCATTGCTTATAATATTCTGCAGTAAAGAGTCTCTTTATTTCTAGATTTTTTTGTATTTTTTAAGCATTTTTTATACTTTTTTCACAATTTTTTTTTTAGAACTCGAACCGAACACGCAAAAAAGTTCAAATTTCGCAAACTTGCGAACAGCGAAAGTTCAAATCGAACTCCGAACTGATTGAACCAAACAGCTCATCCCTAATGCTAAGGAGGATGTCTTTATTTGATATACAGTGGCAAGAAAAAGTATGTGAACCCTTTGGGATTACGTGGAGTTTTGCATGAATTGGTCATAAAATGTGCTCTGATCTTCATCGAAGTCACAACAATTTGAAAAACACAGTCTGCTTAAAATAATACAACACAAACATTATATGTTTTCGTGTGTTTATTGAACATAACATGTAAACATTCACAGTGCAGGGTGGAAAAAGTATGTGAACCCCTAGCCTAATGACTTCTCCATGAGCTAATTGGAGCCAGGAGTGAGCCAACCTTGAGTCCAATCAGTGTGATATTATTGGATGTGTTGCTGAAAGCTGTCCTGCCCTTTAAAAACACACACCAGTTTTGGGTTTACTGGTTTCAAGAAGCACTGCCTGATGTCAACCATGCCTCGCAGAAAAGAGCTCTCAGAAGACCTACGATCAAGAATTGTTGACTTGCATGAAGCTGGAAAGGGTTACAAAAGTATCTCCAAAAGCCTTGATGCTCATGTGTCCACGGTAAGACAGACTGTCTACAAAGTTCAGCACTGTTGCTACTCTCCCTAGGCATGGTCGTCCTTTAAAGATGACTGCAAGAGCACAGCGCAGAATGCTTAATGAGGTAAAGAAGAATCCTAGAGTGTCTGCTAAAGACTTACAGAAATCTCTGGCACATGCTAACATTTTTGTTGACACATCTACAATAAGGAAAACATTAAACAAGAATGGAGTACATGGGAGGACACCACGGAGGAAGCCATTGCTGTCCAAAAAGAATATTGCAGCACGTTTCAATTTTGCAAAAGAGCACCTGGATGTTCCACAGCACTACTGGCAAAATATTCTGTGGACAGATGAAACCAAAATTGAGTTGTTTGGAAAAAACACACAACACTATGTGTGGAGAAAAAAAGGCACAGCACACCAACATCAAAACCTCATCCCCACTGTAAAACATGGCAGAGGGAGCATCATGGTTTGGGGCTGCTTTGCTGCCTCAGGGCCTGGATGGATTGTTGTCATTGATGGAAAAATGAATTTCAGAGTTTATCAAGACATTTTGCAGGAAAACGTAAGACCATCTGTCTGCCAACTGAAGCTCCACAGAGGACGGGTGATGCAACAGGACAATGACCCAAAGCATACAAGTAATTCAACAAAAGAATGGCTTCAACAAAACAAAATACGCCTTCTGGAGTGGCCCAGTCAGAGTCCTGACCTCAACCCGATTGAAATGCTGTGGCATGACCTTAAGAGAGCGATTCACACCAGACATCCCAAGAATATTGCTACACTGAAACAGTTTTGTGAAGACGAGTGGTCCAAAATTACTCCAGATCGTTGTGCAGGTCTGATCTGCAACTACAGGAAACGTTTGGTTGAGGTTATTGCTGCCAAAGGAGGGTCAACCAGTTATTAAGTCCAAAGGTTCACATACTTTTTCCACCCTGCACTGTGAATGTTTACATGTTCTGTTCAATAAAAACATGAAGACATAAAATGTTTGTGTTGTATTATATTAAGCATACTGTGTTTTCCAAATTGTTGTGACTTCGATGAAGATCAGAGCACATTTTATGACCAATTCATGCAAAACTCCACGTAATCCCAAAGGGTTCACATACTTTTTCTTGCCACTGTATATATTGTATAGATTAAGTGCTAGAGATGTCATAGACAAATTTATAGGTCTGTTTTATATTTTTGAGTAAAATATTTTTTTTAGGTTTAAAACATATGCACAAAATATCTATGTAACTATATATTCATATGCACAAAATATATTCATATAATCAAGATATATTCTATATTTAGTATCAAAATAATAGATATTTTAGTAGTGCTAAAATGGTATATTAAGAAATATTTTGAAGATAATTATTGAAGAATAGAAGTATTTTGCTGTAGAAGGTATAAGGATATAGAGTCACCCAGCACGCAGAGAAAACCCTAATCTGAGAAGCTGGTCCTTGATATTGGCCAGGTACTAATCTAAAATACATAGAAGTACAGATCAGGGACAGGAGAGATATCATAGTAATAACAAGCCAGAGGTCGGTACAGAGGGATAAACATATGCCAAGGGATGAACACAGAAATCACAGTCAAATATACAAGCCAGAAGTCAAACCAGAAAATTAAATGCAGGAGCAAGAAGACACACGCTGAGGGCTAGAATAAACCATGTCAGGGCTCAGAGCACAGTCAGTGACTGAAACTTAAAGGCCTAGATCCCTGTTCAGGTGCAACATTCAAAGTGGCCTGATTCAGAGACTGGCGCCCTCTCTGATGGGAAGGCCACACTGCAGGAGCACCAGCAGGTATGACAGTACCCCCCTCCATGAGCGCCCTCCTAGATAATAAATCAAATATGATATGAAGAGACACAAAGTCTAGTAAAGAGTGAAGAGTCCTTTGTTTAGATTGAGAAATAGAGATTGACCCATGACCTATGATAAAAATATAGAAACAATTTGTGATTTTTTTTAATTTTTAAATCAACACTGCCAACACTGCTAGTGTTGTATTATGAGTTCTACAGTCCTCATAGGGAGTCATTAGAGGACAAATATGCTAAGTAGAGAAGTACGTGAGAAGTGACGTAAATTATCCTATATAACTGTGCTAAATAAAACGTATAGGGAGTTCAGTTCAGACTTCACACTTCACTTCAACTCAGACCACACTTCACTTGACTTCTCCCTCTCGGGACTTCAAGTGTTCATTCCTCACTCTCATGCATTCACTCTCTCTCATTTATCCCATGAATTATGCTCAAGGAGGAATTCAGACACAAAAGAAACGAAGATGCAAACAAATTTATAACATTTTATAACATCTCACATATTCTCACAAACTCTCCAATTAAGTCATTATATCCACTGATACCTAAGAAGATTGCAGAAACGCTTGAATCCAGATCTTGGACAGGGCCGGTGCTAGACTATTTTGCGCCCTAGGCAAGACCAGCTACTTGCACCCCCCCCCCCAAAAAAAAGCGACACAACATGAAACTGCTAAATTTCTTTTTATTTTCAAGAATAAAGTTTGAAAAGCACCAATAGTAAAATAAATATAAATAAACTGTATTAAACCATCTTAAATTAACTCTATTAAATAAATATAAATTAACTGTATTGAACAAATATAAATTAACTTTTTCTTAACGAAAACCAAAAAAAAAAATAACAGGGTTATTCAGAGAGCGTAAAAACCAGGAGAATAACTGGAGAATGAAAAATTCTAGGTCAAAATAGCCAAACCAGAAAAATTCTCCCTTTCATCTCACTTTACAAATAGGCTATTTTGACCTAGAATTTTTCATTCTCCAGTCATTCTCCTGCTTTTCACGCTCTCTGAATAACCCTGTATGAGTTGTCACGTAAGTTTCAAATTTCAGACACATCAAAATTTCACTTTGCGTGCCTTATCCTGCGCAAATTTTTTCACCATTTCAACCAGATCAAGGGCTGATGCCTGGGCATGTTCAATGGATATAGTTGCCAAGCCAACTAGTCTCTTTTCCAACATTGTTGAACGTATGTAGGTTTTTATAAGTTTGAGCTTTGAGAAACTCCGTTCACCACTTGCCACTGATACTGGAAGTGTGAGAAGGATCCTCAGAGCAACGGAAACATTAGGCACGTTATCCAGAAGTTTATTTTGCAGTATGTAGAGAAGTACTTCTTGTGGTGGCATAGACTTTGGAAGTCTTCGAGCTATTGCTTCGAGTTCACAACGCAGATCTTCAGCATCAATATCTTTGTTCCCATTATGCATCAATGATTTTTCCAAATTTTTGCAGTTCTTGAGTAAATCTTCAGTAGATTGTTTCTTTATTCTGTATATATCATATAGGAAGCCAAATAGTGAACTATATTGTTTTAGTTGTTGGAATCTCTCTTCAATAGATTGTATGGCCACATCTAAAACGGCATAGTAAAAAGCGATTTTGAATTTCTGCTTTGGATCTTGTGGTGCCTCTTCTCGAGACTCATATTCAAACTGCCGTTTCTTTGTCCTGTTACGAACTTGATCTTCTGTCTCAAAGTTTGGTAGTATTTGTATCTCCTTTGCAATCTCAGTAGCATCTATCAAAACCTGTTGAAAGCCCTCATCACACCTGCAGGATATGAGATAATTCTTGGTCACTTCCAGTTGTCTTGTAGCTGAATTTAAATCCGCTTCCTTATTTTGCAGTAGCTTGCTTGTAAGATTAACTTCAAAAAGGATGTTGTACCATGTAACAAGGGATACCACAAACTTGAACTTACTGATTGCATCAGCAAGGCCCTTGGCTTCAATTCGGGAAGTATTCCCAGATGGACCGATTAGGCTTGTATCATCATAGATCTGTATCAAAGCATCATATATATTACCAAGATGATATCTCAGTGGTTTCAAAGCATCGATCCGACTCTCCCATCTTGTTTCACTCAATGGCTTAACAGTAATGCCTAAGTCTGATATATGGCTAATTAGAACTTGCCAACGTTTAGTTGATGAAGAGAAATAATTATAGATCTGTTGAACCAACCCGAAGAAAGTAGTTGCTTCCAGACAACACCTAGCAGCATCGTTGACTACCAAGTTTAAAGAATGTGCATTGCAGGGCACAAAAAAGGCACGTGGGTTTAAGTCCAGGATTCTCTTTTGTGCTCCATTTTGTTTGCCTTTCATGTTACTGCCATTGTCATACCCTTGACCACGCAGATTTTCAATTGGCAATCCAATTTCTTCCAGCTGCCCAAGAAGAGTTTCTGCTATAAAGGCACCTGTCGTCTCCTGTAGTGGGATAAATCCCAAGAAATGTTCTTTTATGGTAATGCTTTCAGACTCATCATCTGATGGTTTGCTTACATCAACAAAACGTACAATCATTGTCATTTGCTCAATATGACTAACATCAGGTGTGCAGTCCAGAATAATTGAATAGTATTTGGCCGCGTTGGCGCATGTTATAATTTGTTGCTTTATAGCACCAGCTAAAAGCTGTATAAGCTCATTCTGGATATCTTTTCCCAGGTAGTGAACCATTGTTTCTTGATCTTTAACCCTACGCAAATGTTCATTCATGATAGGATCAAAAAGGGCTAGATATTCTACAAACTTTAAAAAGTTTCCATTGCCAGCACTATACAACTTGTCATTTGTGCCACGGAATGCCAGGTTTTGCATGGCAAGAACTCTTACCAAAGCAATCAATCGTTGCAAGACTTGTTGCCAATATTGTTCTTCTTGCCTAATTTTCTGCTGGTTGATCACATCAATTGTTTTATCTTTAGATAAGCGCAATTCAAGTTCACGCCAGGCTTGATAGTTTTCGTAATGGTCAGTATTTCTCTCATGTGAAGAAAGAATTGCTCCAATGTTCTTCCAGTCTTTTGAACCGGTTTCTTGTAAGGATGATGCAAAAGTTCTTTTACTGAACAATTTACAGCAAAAACAAAAAACAACATCTTTTGAGGTTGAATATATCAACCATTGACGACACACTTCTTCACCATTTGCCAGTCTCCTGTTGTAGTGTATAGAAGAAAATCTTCTGTTTTTGGAGTCTTTGGGAAAATCATGTGATACAACTTGCTGTGGTCCATGTTGAATTATGAGCTGTCGTAGATCATCATTGCAAGAGTATGGCCATTTGGCAGGATCACTGTAATCCAAAGCAGGAATAATATCTTCTTTTGATGACTTTTCAGAACTAGTCTCACTTATATTGACATCTTCTTTTTCTTCTGTGTGCGTTCCAGAAACATTTCCAATTTGTGAAACTTCACTATGACTTGTACTAGGAGCACAACATTCAGCTTCCCCAGTGGCAGCTTCTAGAAGAGTACGATCACATTCTTGTTCTTCATTTGCTTTTTGTGTATGAAAGTATTTCAAGAAGGACCCTTCTTGCTTTGCTTGCTCCTTGGCTTGTTCTGCCTTTCGTTTGCGGTACTGGGCTCCAGAAGGTTTTTTTCTATCAGCCATAGCTCACTAAAGAAGGGAACAAAGAACATCTGCTTGAAATGTGCACCTGTTGTGATTCAGTGAAATCGTGATACAGTTGTGAATGATTCAGTATTGTATTGAGAGCGTTATAGACTGGGCACTGAACATGAGAGAGAGCGTTATAGACTGGGCACTGAACAGGAGAGAGAGCGTTATAGACTGGGCACTGAACAGGAGAGAGAGCGTTATAGACTGGGCACTGAACAGGAGAGAGAGCGTTATAGACTGGGCACTGAACAGGAGAGAGAGCGTTATAGACTGGGCACTGAACATGAGAGAGAGCGTTATAGACTGGGCACTGAACAGGAGAGAGAGCGTTATAGACTGGGCACTGAACAGGAGAGAGAGCGTTATAGACTGGGCACTGAACATGAGAGAGAGCGTTATAGACTGGGCACTGAACAGGAGAGAGAGCGTTATAGACTGGGCACTGAACAGGAGAGAGAGCGTTATAGACTGGGCACTGAACAGGAGAGAGAGCGTTATAGACTGGGCACTGAACAGGAGAGCGTTCTAGACTGGGCACTGAACATGACAGCGTTATAGACTGGGCACTGAACATGACAGCGTTATAGACTGGGCACTGAACGTGAGAGCGTTCTACATTGGGCACTGAACACATGGGTATATATTGCCCCCAGCTAACATCATGCGTATATATATTGCCCAGGCCAGCCCGCCGCCACATCATGCGTATATATATATATTGCTAGCCAGCCAACATCATGCTCACAGTCAGATGCGCGGCGCCATCCCATCATGCGTTAGCGATGGTGTATAATTAAAAAAAATATATATATTTTTAAACTACTAGAACAAACAGTAAAAAATAATAGTCATGTAGATGTTGTCAGGAAAGCAAACGAGAGGGTCTAATTTTTTGACAGTCTTACGTTAATTGTATTGTTGGACAAGGGCTTTTGATTGTATACAGTATATGCAAGTTGCAACCCTATGAATGCTACTACTTCTTCCACTAATTTTCAAAAGACCAATTTGATGTTTACTTTAAAACCCAGACTCATGTTTGCAATATAAATAATGCAAGACCAGATATAGATGTGAATTGCACTTGAGAAAACAAGTAAGAGACAAACCAATCTTCCTCTCAGCATGCAAATCCAGGTACACTGAACACCAGCCTGTAGCATCACACAAGCAGCGAGAACAAAAGTTTTTTTTAAAAACGTCCATAGACCGTCTATGCCCTGTTTCCTAAATCCATATACAATACACCAGAGGCGCGTTCAATACCTCAGCCGCTGCAAGTGCTAAGTTAGCAACTTGCCATTGAACGTCGTTCAACCACTCAGCGCTCAGCACTGCTAACTTAGCACTTGCAGCGACCCGAGGAGATGCTGCGAGTAGCTGAGTGTGACGTATTAAAGATGGCCGCCGCCATGAAGCTAGTAACAATTCCGTACAGCAATGTTAATTTCTGAGGTTTTTGTTCACCAAAGCAAAAAATATTTATTTATTATTTCCCCCTGCACACAGACATAGATTACAGCTCAATTTATATATTGTTTCAGAAGTAAACATAACGTTTATTCAATAAAAACTATCATTAGTGGTGTGTGCATACAAAACGGATTTGTGCCAAGTTGCCAACTGCTTTTCTTTATCATATTTTGTCCAAGTGATAACAATCTGAATCTTTCATTAAAAAAAAAAAAAAAAAAAAAAAAAAACCATTTTGGATTCAAAATTTGCATCCAAAGCGTTCAATGACACTGCTGCAGCAAACCGAATTTCCCTTTCCCACCGTTACTGGGTCGTTACAGGCACGTAAACAAAGAGCGGAACGGTGGGCTGAAGAGCTTACATGCATCCTAATGAGAAAAAAAATGTACACATTTTTGTTTTGTATTTTTTTTTCTCATTAGGATGCATGTAAGCTCTTCAGCCCACCGTTCCGCTCTTTGTTTACGTGCCTGTGCTAGCACCCCGGGTCCAGGAAGGGACTGGTGATGGGGGGGGGGGCTCCTGAGGTGGGAGTTAAGAGGCCTGTTCAATACCTCAGCAGCTGCTGAATTGCTGCAGCAGTGTCGTTGAACCCTTTGGATGCGAATTTTGAATCCAAAATGGCCGACGATTTCTTAATGAAAAATTCAGATTGTTTTTTGGATCACTCGGACAAAATATAATAAAGAGAAGCAGTCACATAGGGAGGGACTCCAGGGGGTATGATGATGATGATGGTGTGAGGAGGGGGCCACACACAGGGGGTATATGATGGTGTGAGGCGGGGGCCACACAGGGGGTATGATGGTGTGAGGCCCTCACACCATCATATACCCCCTGTGTGGCCCCCTCCTCACACCATAGCCACTGATCTTTCTGTTCAATGTAATATACATGGCCTGATGGGACATGGACAGGGAGGTGATTGAATTTATATTCCTTTAATACTCGGTGAGAGAGAGAGGTGATAATAATTTACAAAAGCTGACAATTGTTGTGGTATTGGAGCCACCATGTTAACCCTTTGACTCCCAGTCTGCAACTCAGCAGGTTATCCCGGGTGTCTGAGTGTGGTGCTGCAGACTTGCACAATGATTGCTCAGGGGCAGGCTGATTGAGTGTGCACTCCCAGAGCCAGAGGAGGTAATTCTGATGGGTTCTGGAACTTCTGGGTGTTCCCAGCACGGCAGCACCGCCTGCATCTGCATGAGAGGGTGCGTGTGTGAGCCCCAGCAGGGGAGGGGGGGGGTCACCTAATACAGACCCTCTGCAAGGAGACAGTGAACAGAACGAGGCTTCCTGCAGCCTTCCTATGAAATTGCGCCCCCCCCAGCCGAGCCAACCCCCCCATTATCAACCCAAACAAGTACAACCCCCCGGCCCCCCCCCCATACCTGACAGCAGGCAGGCAGCAGGCTCAGACTGGACACAGCAGGGAGCGACTCTGCCCCAGCAGGGGAGGGGTCACATAATACAGACCCTCTGCAAGGAGACAGTGAACAGAACAAGCCACGAGGCTTCCTGCAGCCTTCCTATGAAATTGCGCCCCCCCCCCCCGGGGCCCCCCATACCTGACAGGCAGGCAGCAGGCTCAGACTGGACACAGCTCAGCAACTCGAGTCGCAACGCAAGGGCAAGGCACACACTGTCACTGACACTCTCCACACTCCACACTCCAGCGGTGCCTAGTCTCCGCCTCCTCCTTCCCAGGCTTCCTTCCAGCGGCGTCTGACGTGGGGCGGGGCGCGCGTGCTGCCACCAGCCCCAACACGTGCAGGCGCCGCTGACGTAACAACGTTGCGTCACGTGCACTGCGGAGCCGAACCTGGATGGTGCAGACCGTGACGCTGCGCAGTGTGTGTGTGTGTGTGAGTGTCTGACTGTGCACTGGCATGCTCTGCCTGAGTATGGCAATGGCTTCTTCGTGTGTTCTCCGTGTTTTGCGTCTCCTGCCTGGTAACGTAATTTCCGGCGGTTGCTCGGCAACGTAGAGACGCAAAGCCTGCTGTTAGAGAAGCTAAGTTTTAGACACACACAGAGCAGGATGGTGAGTGTGTGCATGGGGCTCCCTGGGGATGCGGAGGATTTGGGAGGTCTGTGCTGTGCTTGGAGGCTGCTGTCTGGGTAAACCGCGGGCAGGTGTGGAATCGGAGGCATTTTAGTGTGTGTGTCTGTGTAGTGTTCTCCTATGACTGCCTCTGGACTGGATGTAGATTGCAGCGCCCCGGGCCCGGCCCGACCGCGCCCGGGCCGCGCCCCCGGCGCGCCTGGCTGACACTAACACTAACGCACAATTTTTTTTTTTTCCCGATTTTTTTTTTTTTTTTTTTTTTTTTTTTTTGGGCCCGGCGCTGCGCCCTAGGCGGGCCTGCGCTCTAGGCGGCCGCCTAGCTCGCCTAGCGGCAGCGCCGGCCCTGATCTTGGAACAGGTAATGTATGGAAACAAATAGTGGGATTAATGTAACTATATATATATATGTATGGGTGTGTATCTTGCAATGGATATAGACTGACATTTATCTCAGATTAGTGTTAGATCAGAATCTTTAAACTATTTCTAACCTGCAGTATAGAAATATGATAAGGAGAGTCTGATATATAAGGATATTAATTGTCCTAAAGTATTTGTTGCAATGATATACGCATATATATATTGAAATTGGATGTTCTGAGGTGGTCCCGCCGCTGATGGATGCTGTGTGGCCCGAGGTGGAACCGATGGATGTGGAGCCCTGCGGCACTCCTGATGATGACTCTGGCGACTTGGACCCCCCGACCGAGGGCGATACGGATTTACCTGCTGACTCACCTGGGACCGGAGTCCAGTCCCCCGACTGCTGGAGTTCGATGGGCCTGTGGATGTCCTGCCTTCCTCTCAAGCCCTGGAGTGGTGTGATGATGGCAGTTGTCCTGCTGCTGCTGCGGCTTTGCTGCAGGCTCGACGTCATGCAGGTCTCCCTTCTACTGCTGAACTGGGGTACTGTGGCACTGATCATGCGGCCCTGGTTGCGGGGGTTTGCGGGTCGGTATCATATGTGCTTTTTTACCTCTGGACACTGGTTCAGAAATGTGCCATCCCTGCTGATTCCTGCCGTTCTCCCCTATTGCTGACCCAGGACCTGTGCCCTACACCCCTTTACTGCAGAGACCCCATTGATGGATCACTGTTGCACCCCCTGTTCGGGCACTCAACTTTCTAGCGGACTGTTTTGCCGGTTTATGTGATTTC
Organism: Leptobrachium leishanense; assembly: GCA_009667805.1. NCBI lineage: Eukaryota > Metazoa > Chordata > Amphibia > Anura > Megophryidae > Leptobrachium > Leptobrachium leishanense. Next base: position 245,141,574 of record CM019066.1, read on the forward strand.
CTTGAAGATATTGGGGCGCCGGGATTCTCCAGACCCTCTCCCCCCCCATCTCCTCCTTTTTTTTTTTTTAAATTTTTTTTAATTGAGCTTGGGAAGCCTTCTAAGTGAAGCCTTCAAAGTGAGCACTTAGAGAAATCCTGGAGATACTCTGGAGGTAGTCTGAGGTTAGACAGGAGGTAGAAAACCTACAAAAAGGTAAGATTTGTTGGTTTAAATCCATTCTTCTATAATGGCAGGCTTGGTCCAGTGTAAGAGCTGTCATGCATTTGTTTTTAGATCCAATTTTTGGAGGTTTGGAGGGTGCCTGATATGTAGGCAGCTCTCTTTATTGCAGCAGGAAATTGCCTGTTTGAAGTCTGAGATTTGTAAATTATCTGTTAGACAAACTCAGGCTATGGCTATGACTGTTACAAAGCCACTGCCACAGAGGCCTCCTAGGAGCGGCAGATGGACTACTGTAGGATCTGGTAGACTTAGACTTAGAGTTGTGGATAGAAGGCATGTCCCACAGTCTGTGGCTCATCTTAATTCTTCTTGAGGCACTTTCAGAGTGTAGTGGTGAGACGGAAGTAGGCTCAGACACCATAGTTGAGGAACCACCATCCCCTATGCCTAAGGTATGCAGGACTGCAACCAAGAACAATAAGGAAAAGATGGGACATGATAGAAGGCAATTGTTGCTGGGTGATTCTATCATAAGAGGTGTTGAGCTGGAGAGTAGTGGTTTGGTGAGATGTCTTCCTGGGGCTACTGCTCGTAGAGACAAGAGACGTATTCTCAATATTGTCAAACAAGCAAAGCAGCAAGGGGAAGTGGATGTTCTAGTCCATCTAGGGACAAATGACTTGGCTAGCAATGAGGTTTCTGAGATTAAGGAAGATTTTTGTGTTCTTGGAGGTGAAATACAGCAGATTGCGTCCACTGTGTCATTCTCTGAAGTTTTGCCTGTGCATAACATTCAGGATAGGCAGATGCGCAATAGGGAATTTAATTTGTGGCTTCGGGAATGGTGTCGAGAGCAAGGATTTGGCTTTGTGTCCCATGATAGCTCTAATTGGAGCAGAAAGGAACTGTATAAAAAAGATGGTTTGCATCTTACTCATAGGGGAACATATGTTCTCAGTGAGAAGTTCAAAGGTTTCGCAAAGAAATATTTAAACTAGGAGGGGGGGACAAAAGGGTAAAAAACAATCTGCCTGATTGTCCCCCAAAACTAAATCGGAGGGTGCAAGCAACATGCGGGGAAAAAAATTACAAGCTCAGAGTCGTGTCTATAAATGCTCGCAGTTTAGTCAATAAAATCAATGAACTGGAGGCAATGATGGCAGCTGAAAAAGTAGATTTAGTTGCAGTTACTGAGACATGGTTCAGTGAGAAAAATAACTGGGACATAACAATACCGGGGTACTCTTTATATAGAAAAGACAGAGAAGGTAGGAAAGGAGGAGGAGTGGCCCTGTATGTGAAAAACAACATAAAAACAAACCAAATAAAAGTGAGCGAGGTGAACATAGAGTCAGTTTGGGTTACGCTAACATTTGGCAATCATACAGTAGCTCGTGTAGGTGTGATCTATAGACCCCCTGGACAAGTAGAAGAGCTAGATAATCTGCTGCTTGAGGAAATAGACAAAAGGGCAATGAAGGGTGAAGTTTATTATCATGGGGGACTTTAATCTTCCTGATGTGAACTGGAAAACCAAAATAGCTGGGTGCACCAGGAGTACAAATATTCTAAACTCCCTACTGGAATTATCTGTAACACAAGTAGTTGAGGAGCCGACCCGTAAAGAGGCCATATTGGATTTAATACTCACAAATGGAGGTTTGGTATCGGACGTTGTTGTAGGTGAAAATTTGGGATCTAGTGATCACCAGTCAGAATGGTTTAATATAAGAACAGGGATGGAGCTGCACCACACAAAAACAAAAGTTTTAGACTTTAAAAAAACAGATTTTTCTAAAATGAGATTTTGTGTGAAGGAGTCATTATCAGACTGGAGGAGTTTAAAGGGAGTCCAGGAGAAATGGGATTATTTAAAGGAAGCATTATTGAAGGCCACAGGCAATTGCATTCGACTTGTTAGCAAAAACAAAAAAGGGAAGAAACCACTGTGGTACTCTGCAGAAGTGGCCAAAATAGTGAAGAACAAAAAGATAGCATTTAATAATTATAAAACAACTCAGAGTGAAGAAGATAGGCAAACCTATAAGATTAGGCAGAAAGAGGCAAAGCAATTTATAAGGGCTTCCAAAGCACACGCAGAAGAGAAAATAGCTCAGTCAGTAAAAAAGGGGGACAAAATATTTTTTTGATACATAAACGAGAAAAGAAAAGTAAAACAAGGATTAGTTAGATTAAAAACAAAGGAAGGAAGGTATGTAGAAGAGGATAAAAGTCTCGCTGACTGCCTCAATGAATATTTTTGTTCAGTCTTTGCAGAAGAAAAGGAAGGAAAGGGACCTCAGTTAGGAGGAAACACTAACGAGACAATTACATATCAGTTTACAGAGGAGGAGGTTCTACAGAAGCTGTCTAAAGTAAAGACAAATAAATCAATGGGGCCTGATGGGATCCACCCTAAATTATTAACCCTTTCGCTGCTGAGGCGTTTCACACCTCTGTGCTGAGGTCATTTTTACCGGTATTGCTCATCATGTTTAAATGCGTTTTGAAGGCTTATTTTAGTATATGACCCAGACATATTATATATCGTTTTTTCCGTCAGACTCGGCAGATTCATAATATGTCATTATTATATGTATACGTCATGACCTGTCTGTATATTATAACAAAAAATGCAATAAAATATGAATATAATTTACAACGTGTAAAGTGTATTTTTTTCACATTTTAACATGCGAGCAATTGCGGTTATATTTTGTATGGGCTGCGCTTGTTAAAAAAATTAGAGATGGGGTCTCGTTCCTTTTTTTTTTGGAGAAAATTACGCGATTTTTAACAAACGCACCGCATACAAAAATCGTTACTGCAGCATCATTGTTCACATTATAATTGAAATGGGAACAATATTGCTGCATTAACAAAACAAAAAAAAAAAAACTTGTTTGTTTTTATTAGAATTTGTTTTTAAATATTTTTTTATTTTAAATTTTTATTTTTTAAAAAAAACTTTTTCACAGTGGTGTTTGGTATCGTTGGAACGGCCATGCTCTGGCCGATCCAACAGTACCAAACATTAACCCCTAGCTGCCACGGATCGGGAGATAGGGGATTCCAATGAATCCCCTATCTCCACCGTTGGTGGCAGCTAGGGGTTGACGCCAGTCCTCAGGGGGAGTTCCCGGAGGCTTGGCCGACATCCAAGATGTCGGCCAGCTACGGGAAAGGATCACGAACCGGCGCTTTTCAGCGCCGATTCGTGATCCGGCTCCCCAGGGGTTAATGACAGCCACCGTTTGGAAGGGCAGGCTGTGCCCTTCCAAACGGTGTCTGTTTTAACTCGCTACTCCCCGGCGATCGGGAGGGAGAGAGGTCCGAAGGACCTCCCCCCCTCCCTTTCAGGCGCCTCCTCCGCACATGCGGGGGGGCGCCTGCATTAGATGTCATCGCGTCGCCGCGATGACATCTAATGTCCCCGCCGGGCTCCCGGATTGACGGGCTGACATCCAAGATGTCAGCCCGCACCGGGGGGCGCAGCAATCCGCCGGAATCCGGCGGATTGCTGCCTCCTGTGCTCGGACGTGCTGAGCGCGTCCGTAGCACAGGAGAACCACTTGGCTGGACGCGCTGAGCGCGTCCATAGCAGCCAAGTGGTTAAAAGAGCTCAGTGATGTAATAGCAAAACCGTTAACAGATTTATTTAACCAATCCTTGCTAACGGGAGTCGTCCCAGAAGACTGGAAATTAGCAAATGTTGTGCCCATTCACAAGAAGGGTAGTAGGGAGGAATCTGGGAACTATAGGCCAGTTAGTCTTACGTCAGTAGTGGGGAAATTAATGGAAACCATGTTAAAGGAAAGGATTGTTGAAGATCTAAAAAAACATATATATTACAGGATGATTACAGGATCAGAAACAACATGGGTTTACCTCAGGGAGATCATGCCAAACTAATTTTATTGATTTTTTTGATTGGGTAACAAAAATAATAGACACAGGTGGTGCAGTAGACATTGCTTATTTAGATTTCAGTAAGGCTTTTGATACTGTTCCGCATAGAAGGCTTATCAATAAATTGCAATCTTTGAGCTTGGATTCCAATATTGTTGAATGGATTAGGCAGTGGCTGAGTGACAGGCAACAGAGGGTTGTGGTAAATGGAGTTTATTTGGCACAAGGTCTTGTTACCAGTGGGGTACCTCAGGGGTCAGTACTTGGACCCATTCTCTTTAATATTTCTATTAGTGATATTGCAGAAGGTATTAATGGTAAAGTATGTCTTTTTGCTGATGACACAAAGATTTGCAACAGGGTTGACGTTCCTGGAGGGATCAGCTAAATGACAAATGATTTAGGTAAACTAAAAAAATGGTCGGAGCTGTGGCAATTGAGTTTTAATGTGCATAAGTGCAAGATAATGCACCTGGGACGTAAAAACCCAAGGGCTGAATATAGAATATTTGATACAGTCCTAACCTCAACATCTGAGGAAAGGGATTTAGGGGTTATCATTTCAGAGGATCTAAGGGTAAGTAGTCAATGTAATAGAGCAGCAGGAAATGTTAGCAGAATGCTTGGTTGTGTAGGGAGAGGTATTAGCAGTAGGAAAAGGGAAGTGCTCATGCCACTGTACAGAGCACTGGTGAGACCTCACTTGGAGTACTGTGTGCAGTACTGGAGACCGTATCTCCAGAAGGATATAGACATCTTAGAGAGAGTTCAGAGAAGGGCTACTAAAATGGTGTACGGCTTGAAGGAGAAAAGTTACCAGGAAAGGCTTAATGATCTTAACATGTACAGCTTGGAAGAAAGACGAGGCAGAGGAGATATGATAGAAACATTTAAATACGTAAAGGGAATCCACAAGGTAGAGGAAGGGAGTATATTTAAAAGGAAACAAAGTAGCAAAACAAGAGGACATAGTCTTAGATTAGAGGGGCAAAGGTTTAAAAGTAACATCAGAAAGCATTATTTTACTGAGAGGGTGGTGGATACATGGAACAGTCTTGCAGTTGAAGTGGTAGAGGCCAAAACAGTAATTGAATTTAAGCAAGCATGGGATAGGCATAAGGCTATCCTAAACAAAAGATAAATCCAGGTAAAGTATCCATGTAATTGGGCAGACTAGATGGGCCGAAAGGTTCTTATCTGCCGACATTTTTCTATGTTTCTAATCCATGTGTGTGTGCAGGACAATGGGTTGCCCTGGGTGTGCCACCTGTGCGGCAACCATGGCTCTGACCGTATCTCTTGGCCCCAGGTCTCCCGGTCCTCTGGCCTCTTCCATGGCCCTTGGCTCTTTATTGGGTTGCCGGGGTGCGCCAGGAATGCCTTTTTCCTGGACAGTCCCCACCGTTTTTTTTGTTTTTTTTTCCCCCTTATTTCTCCCCCTTTGCCTCACCTGGTTTTTCCCTGAAGCCCTCCTGCGACTCCACCCGGCTCATTTGTGTTATACACCCGGACTGTTCTTTTTATTTTCTTTTCCTTGATGCCTACCTTGCTGCCCATTGTCATTATTTGTTTTGGTTTTGTTTATATTTTTTTTGGATGACATGTCTTGGCCCTGTGAGGCCACTTTCTGGCTATTTGCCTGCTGTTTCTGTCTGTGCAACTTCAAAAATAAAGAATTATAAAAAAGAAATTGGAAGAGCTATTGTGATTGAATTACTAAGCAGGGATATTATAACCTATAATTTAAAAAGCAGAAGATTAGAAGCTTAATTTTTGTGATTAGGGGAGGATTCACTAAATAAGTTTTTCTAAATAGAAAGTGATAGCTTCATCTTTTGTTGAGCCAGGTAGCACAGATATACAGTCAGGTCCAGAAATATTGGAACATCGACACAATTCTAACATATTTGGCTCTATACACCACCACAATGGAGTTGGAATGATACACAATGTGCTTTAACTGCAGACTGTCAGCTTTAATTTGAGGGTATGTACATCCAACTCAGGTGAACGGTGTAGGACTTAACAGCAGTTTGCAGATGAGTTTGCCTCTGATAAGATGGAGACCCATATTGGTAGAATATATAATAACAATTACATTTATTTACATGTATCAGGTTATACGTTGTATCTGCTATGCTTTATAATATATCCATTATGCAAATCCATGTAGATAAATGTATTTGCGTCTGCATAAATATTAACCACTTAAAGCGCATGTAAACATTGTCGTACACCAAAAAGTGTTAAAGAGCACTTACGAAGATAAAGCTAATAGGTTTGTTCCTTTGTCATATTCTGCTTTCACTTACACAAGGATAACCACTCTAGTAGCTAAGGATTCTGGGAGCTATGGACCGTGCGGCGGTCACGGTTATTTCCCAACAGGATCACAAAGAGAATTAGGGGAATTTCTCTATTTGTACAGACTAACTGTGGTTTCTGAGAATCGTTTATTTATCTTCATGAGCTCATGACATCGTTCAAGATATTGTTGACCCTAGTGAGATAAAATATGCAAAGCAAAAGGTTGTTGCCAGGTTGCGCAATAGGAAACATGTTTCTGTGCCATGAGAAAGCGCATCGTATGCCAAATCCTATAAAGTATGTCAAGCATCAGCAAAATTAAGGTGATAGGGCAGGAATTGATTGAATGCAGGTTTTTGGAAATGTACGTCGATGACACGTAATTGTTGGGCATGTGCCCTTCATAGACTTACATGTTATGAAAATGTATAAAAGCTTGAGCGAAACTACGCCCATTGTCATTTTGCCTGTATTGAATGACCCAATGCATTGAAGCGAATAAACCATATATATACTACTATTGAAATCTACTCCGACTTGTGAGTCTCTACTTTCGAGGTGTATCTTTACACTTGGTGACCCCTGACGCTCTTCTTCGTGGGCTCCCTGGCTTCGCTCCCTTCTCCTCTCTGCCTGCTCCAGGAGGGGTGGTGCCGGCTTGCTCCTCTTCAGGTGAGAACTATTCTTTTTTGTTTTCACGGTGGTGCGGCCTGAGCGGGAGAGTGAGCGGATGGAGGGAGCTACCTCAAGAAGGGACGATGCTGCCTTAAATCTGGTATATGTATGGTTTATGTATTATTTCTGATCAAAAATGAAATTATAGATAGAACCTTTGTAGCGCATCAAAAATAGATTTAAAGGTAGACTTCAACAAAGAGGTATATCAAACATAAAGTGCTTTAGTCTTAAAGTGACAAATATTCAATCAATGTACACATATAAAAGTACAATGTGCCATAGAACACAGTAAAGTGCAACAATATATAAAATTCCAGCAGTGCGATGGGTATAAGAGAGTCTATAAAGTGCAACAGTGTCCGAAGGTGCAAATTCAATGATATCCAATACAACAGTATGAATACCAGTGGGAAAAATTCCTTAAAATTTACTTCTCTTTATGTTCAAGCGATGCACAAATATAGTCCTTTTTTTCGGCAGAAAATAAAAAACAGGTATCTTCGGGTGCTCAATCTTAAAATATTTATGCTCATTGTTGTTTAGGATCCCTGTTTTTTATTTTCTGCCGAAAATGCATAAAGACCTAGAAAGACCACCCGGGAGACCTATTGTATCTGGCATAGACTCTGTGTCCAGTAGGCTTTCAGAGTATCTTGATAAACAATTACAACCCTATGTTGTAACCACAGAAGCCTATGTGAAAGATACTATTGAGATTATAAATTTATTGGCCGAGGTAGAATGGAAGGCAGGAGACATATTGGTTACGAGCGACGTACAGTCGCTGTATACCATTATACAACATGACAAGGGCGTTGAAGCCATAGAGTTTTTTCTGAGAGAAGGTAATGTGTTATAACCAGAGCAGATAGACTTTATTTTGAATGGAATCAAACTTATCTTGGAGCACAATTACTTTTGGTTCCAAGAAGATTTCTATCTTCAAATATCAGGTATAGCTATGGGGACAAGATTTGCCCCTAGTTTTGCAAATTTATTCATGGCATATTGGGAGAATACCTTTTTAACCACCTGGAAGACACATCTAATTACTTATCGGAGATATATTGACGATATATTCTTTATCTGGAGGGGAGAAGAAGGAAGCCTCCAACAATTCCTCGATTTTTTGGGGAATAACGACAGAGGAATTATTCTAACTACTGTTATAAGTGATTCAGAGGCTATTTTTCTGGATCTTAAGATCTATATAGAAAACGGCACCATAAAAACGAAATCTCACTTTAAAGATGTAGACTGTAACAGTTACATCGAACATACAAGCTGCCATTTGCCCCAGTGGTTGGAAGCTATACCGAAGGGACAGTTTATGAGGATGAGGAGGAATTGCACGGACATTTCGGATTATGACACGCAATCCCTTAAACTACATTCAGAATTTGCTGATAAGGGTTATAGGATACATACTCTGGATGAAAGAAGGATGGAAGTTAGGACAATGGAAAGATCAGCCTTATTGAAGAAAAAGGATATGATTGGGAAAAAGAAGTTCAGTGAAGATGTACCCTTTGTTTTTTCATTTAACCCTTTTAATAAAGAGATTAGAAGGAGTATTAAGAGACACTGGCCTATCCTATGTAAAGACCCTATGCTGAAAGATAATTTACCAAAAATACCCCGGATTATTTGTAGAGGGACAAGCAACTTAAAGATGGAACTCACACACAAATTAAAGAAAAAGAAACCCACTAATCATTTTGGCATAAGAGCAGGATTCCATCAATGTGGTAATTGCTTGAATTGCAGAAATACTAGAGGGAAGAAGAATACGATAACAGAGATAGAAAGAAATGGTGAGACCATCAAATTGAGAGAAGTGATGACTTGCTTCTCTAGAAACATAATATATGTTCTAACTTGTCCTTGTGGACTGAACTATGTGGGTCGCACCACAAGGCATTTGAATAAACAAATACAAGAACACGTACGGAATATTCGGAATGGTTTCGAGAAGCATAGTGTGTCATTACATTTCAAATTTAAGCATAATCAGAATCCGGAGGGCCTCGTTTTTAGAGCGGTCAAGAAACTGGAACCTTTCTGGAGAGGCGGTAGTTTGGAGAAGAGATTAGGTAAAGAAGAGATGAAATGGATCTATTTGATGAATTCACTACAACCATACGGATTGAACGCTGATTTCAAACTTTGCCATTTTCTTAATGAATAATGGCCCTTTTGTTGGTACTCCATTTTCTTTATATACGTACGTCTACAGCTTATTTTCCTATTTTCTTTCGACTTTAGATGCAGCAAATATATTTATCCCTCCCCTTCATGTATTATTATATAATTTTACAGCATCTCCTTCCTATCCAATTAGAGGAATTATATATAGGTGTGATAGACTGTGGTTCATTAGATGCATTACATGATTATACCCATTCATCTATATACATGTGCACATATATGTATATATTATACAAGTTTATATTTATCTCCTTCCTATCTAATTAGAATAATTGTATTTAGATGTGATAGACAGTGGTTCACTAGCCCCTTCCCCCCCTTTTTTAATAATTAGCATTTTTTATCCAGTGTTTAGAATAATATATAATATGCAGAACTCCCCATTTTAGGATAATCACATAGACCTTTTCCTTTAAATATATATTTTTTATTTTTTATTTTTTATGGCATGTGTATTCACTTAGCTGGCATGCGGTACATATGTTCTTATTGATGCTAATGACAATATGTGTTTTTAATATAATGGGTTCTGTATATGGTCCCGTTTCTTCATATATGGTTTGGACATTGAGCACAGAGTTACTGTGTTATTCTGATACAGTGTGCCCCTTTGTGGACTTGCGATGCATACACAGAGGGACATTTATCTCCAGGTTCCATGTATTTTGTTTGTTGCCTATTTGAGCAGCAGTGATTTTTATTTTTTTATTTACTTCCTTTTCCTGGTTGTCAATGAGGTTTTTTATTTTTTGTGTTTACTCTGTCAGGTGATTACTGCAAAGCCCCTCTGGGTAATGAACCGGATATGAAATCACAGAGGTCACACAACAGGATGCAGGAAGTCTTATGTTGTTCATGTGGTTCACATAATCCCATGAAAGGACTATAAAAGAGGACTTTTTTACTTTTGCTCCTGTTTGGAGATTTTTTGGACAATAGTGCACCTAAATATACCGACTGAGGAAGGCTGTTAATGCCGAAACGCGTCTCGGTAACGCATCTGTCCATTTTTTAATATGCAATTAATTTTTTAATAAATTTTATATGGTTTATATTCTATTGACTACTCTCCTTGGATATATACTTGCCACCGCTTGGAAGCTCCTGATATCTGGCCCTCAGACGGTTGAGAAGAAGTTCTGGGTATCCACTATAGTGTACCTGACGCTGTATTAAGTGAGCCTGTGTGGAAGAGGCTCCATATCTGGTGAGTTCAATACATTATCACCTCTTTTTTATCATAATACGGTAATATACTTTGGGCTCTTATAAATGTGAGTTTCCATATTCCTACGAGTGATTTATTTGCCATATTTAATTGGGATATTCTGCACGATTATTTCTTCATTTCTTCTCTCCCCTCCAAATATATATATTTTTTTCTCCTTTCTGGCTATCCTCTCCACAATTGAGACGGCGAGAGATACACAGACCAAGAAAGGAGGACTATATTTGTGCATCGCTTGAACATAAAGAGAAGTAAATTTTAAGGAATTTTTCCCACTGGTATTCATACTGTTGTATTGGATATCATTGAATTTGCACATTTTGCACATTCGGACACTGTTGCACTTTATAGACTCTCTTACCTCTTATACCCATCGTACTGCTGGAATTTTATATATTGTTGCACTTTACTGTGTTCTATGGCACATTGTACTTTTATATGTGTACATTGATTGAATATTTGTCACTTTAAGATTGAAGCAATTTAAGACTGAAGCACTTAATGTTTGATATACCTCTTTGTTGAAGTCTACCTTTAAATCTATCTATAATTTCATTTTTGGTTAATGCAGATTTTGGTTGTTTTTTCTGTATATTGTGCTTACCCCTTTGGGCAGCATCTCACTACTTATTAGTTATAATTTAACTACTTCATAACACTATAGTAATCTGGTTTATAAATAGGCGCCTACGCTGTATGAGATATATATATATATATATATATATCTTTCTTCTTTATTATTTCTGATCAGATGATTATTTTGCGCGCTGTGTAGATTGTGTTGTACTATATGTAAAACATTGTTGCCTTTTTTGCTGCCTGGAATAGGGTATATTCGTATTATCATATTATCATTAGGAATGGGACGGCGTTTGTCATGTACCATATGCTTAAGTGATTGTGTTGTGTATTTGTGTTTGGGAAGTTGTTCCCCTGGATTGCTCGTACTGGGTGGAATTTTGGAATAGTTGCTGTTTTGTGCTGTGATATGCACTTAGTGAATACCTGGTTCTTAGTGAGTGTTCTTTGGCATAGAAAATAACTGCGCAAGCAGTGTATTCTCTATTGCCTGCCTTACGGGGACGCCCGTCTGGTATAGAACTATAAAAGACCAGAATTGTCAAGCTATTGGTATGCTGTTGGTATACAGCTTATGTGATATATTAGACGGATCCAACGTCCCTTGGGATCCAAAATATTACCGATTCCAGAGCAAAAACGGAAAATAAACAGCAGATAAATGGGAAGCCATTCGTCAAAAATGACTGTGCAAATGATGAAAGATTTTGATTTATCTAAAGAATGTGCAGAATGCCTGCGTACGGTTGCTAAGAATGTTGGTTTGCGTGAGTCGAAAATATCAGTGACTATTCCCTTGATACAAATGTTAAAGAAAGGGGGTAAATCAGCCCTATCATATCATGCTAAATGGTGTAAAATTACCCGCAAGGCTTTTAAATCAAATCCTGCCTTGTGGTGGCCAGCTGAAGGGTCTTTTGACACACAACATATAGATGTCTTATTTACCCTATTGTTTAACGAGAAAGCCAAGGGAGATGAAATTGATTGTTTAACAGCATGGGAAACATTGGCCGGTAGCAAGAATAAACCACCGCCATATAAAATGTGTCCTTCGGTAAATCCTCCTCAAACAGACTTATGTTACCAAGAAGAGGACGAATTACCGAACGACTTTGTTTCACCATACACTACACCACGACGGCAGTTAGCCGCAGAACCAGAGGATTTGAGCGCCCAGGTTCTGGATCACTATCCGCCAACCCAAGGAGCTTCTGCCCCTCGGAGCCCTAGTGCTCCACCATCCCAGTTACAGAAAGAATACTCCGGCAGGGATATAGGGAATGGCGAAATGTCTAGACGCCACAGTGCGGGGGAGATAATAGGCCCTGTACAGGGTGACCGATGGACTTATGCTCCTCAGGAGGGTACACTTGCCAAATTTGTCAGGGTAGCCACCCCTGTCCGACGCTCCCCGACAGCTGCTGTCACGTCACGTAACCCCTTCACCCCGGTCCTAACTAGGAGACAAAAAGACAAAAAAAGCCGGGATGATGCCCTTAAAGTCGATTGGCGTGATGCGCTTACCCCCACTAAACAAATGCCGCTACGAGAAGTGGCATTGCCGGGGGAGGTGGTAAATGGGGTGTATACTCAGCAAACTGGGATGGTATATGTGCTGTGGAAACCACACGAAATCAGGGCTATGATCGCTGATCTCCCCGATCTCTGTAGATGCCCACGTAAATGGTGTGCCCGGATCAGCTGGCTATTTAAGACGCAACATGCCACGTATAGAAATCTTTTTGTATTAATCGATTGCTCCCTACCTGAGAAGTATGTGGATGCATGGAAAACCGAAGCTAGAAAGAGAGGTGTGTGTGAAGAAGGGATAGTGAAAATGGAGAATGGTGAGGCTGACGGGGTGCCTGAAGCGGATGTTGGTCGCCTGATCGAGCTATTGAGACATTGGGTGTCCACTACGTTTAATAAAGGTCAGGATTTTAGACAGTTAATGGATGTTGTACAGAGACGAAATGAGGATGTGCTTGAATATTGGAGCAGGTTCAAAGAAATAGCGCAAAAACATACTGATTGGGATGTAGAAGACAAAGCTGACCTAGGCAGAGCTGAATTGGTGAATGTAGTTGTGGGTGGATTGTTATCCGAGGTGAGGGAAGAGATTGAGTTACGCACATATGGTTGGAGAAAAAAGACTGCACCTGAAATTGTGGATATTGCTCAGAATGCATATGAGGTTTTGCAAAAACGTAGAGAAAAGATTGAACGGAAAGAGAAAACGAAAATGATGAATGTACAGGCGCGACAGGATGGAGGTGCAACACCGGAGAAACCTGAGGCCATGGGTGTCCCAGTCTCTACTGTCCAGGTTACCCCACGAGGGGTCCCCACGGCTCCCCCGCCCTATCCGCCGTCCGGGGTTGTATACATCTCGAACTATGGTTTCCCAAATAGGAAACGAGGTAACATGGGATTCAGAGGCAATAGACAGAGACCCCCAAAAGTTCAGAAACGTTACCAACAGATGATACCCAATCAACAACCCCAGGTGAATCAGCAACAGAATAACCAGCCACAATTTCCACAGGTTCCACAATTTCAGCAAAATATGATACCAAATGATCAAGTTGTTGTGACTAACTTTTCTCCTCGAGGCCCATTGGTCTGTTTCAAGTGCGGAATAGAAGGACACCTGGCACGCAATTGCGGTACCCTCTAGGATGAGGTGGGGTGTGATGACAACACAGGTAATGACTCTGTTTTATACCCTGAATTGGCTGCTATTGTAATCCAACCTGAGAACGAACCCATGTTGGAACTCACCATAAACAGGGTCCCTATGCCCTGTTTAGTGGATACAGGGGCCACTAGGTCCCTTTTAAATTGCCCCATTTCAACCATGCCTACCTCAGACCAAAAGGTCTCTATTGTAGGAGTGAGTAATGAGATACAGGTGGCAAATGTCACCAAATCGGTTCCTGTTAATATAGGGAACCTACAAACAGAGCATGCTTTTGTGTTGTCACCCCACTACCCATGCAACTTGTTAGGCAGGGACCTCCTTGTTAAGATGGGAGTCACTATTGCCCTAACTCCTGAAGGAATTACCATTAATATCCCCGAAATGGTGAAACAAGACGCAACTGATTTATTATTCATGCCTATGGTGGCCTTGGATGGGGAGGAGGACAAGGGTATTCCGGTCGAGCATGAATGTCACATAGATCCAAGGGTGTGGGTCATGGGAACAAATAGTGCAGGGCATATGCAGGTGCCCCCAGTTAGAATAAAAATAGACTACTCATTGCCGGTACCCAGACTGCCTCAGTACCCACTAACCCCTGAATCAGTAGAAGGCATACGCCCGGTTATTGATGATTTGGTAAAGAATGGAGTATTAATACCATGTCGGAGCGAAGCAAACACTCCAATCTAGCAAGTACCAAAACCATTAAAACCGGGAGATACTACACAGAGGTGGAGACTAGTACATGACCTGAGGGCTGTAAATAAAGTTACCATTCCTTCAGCTCCCATTGTACCAAATCCCTCTACTATTTTAGCGACCATCCCACCTGACGCTACCTATTTTACAGTAATTGACTTGGCATCTGCCTTTTACAGTATTGACATACACCCTGACGACCAATGGCTCACTGCATTTACATTTGAGGGCAAACAATATAAATAGGGACGGTTACCAATGGGATTTCACAATAGCCCCACTTGCTTCTCGCAGGCGTTAAAGGGTAAACTGGATGAATGGACCCCCACGGAGGGTTCTGTTTTAGTCCAGTATGTTGATGATCTGTTACTGGCCTCTCCGTCACAGGGGGCATCAGTAACCGACTCAATATCATTGATGAATTTCCTTGCTCACATAGGGCAACAGGTGGATAAGGCAAAGGTACAATGGGTACAACCCAAGGTACAATACCTGGGACATTGCCTTTCCAACGGAGTTAAACATCTCACTGACAAAAGGAAGCACTTGATTGCCACATAAACGTTCCCTAGAACCTTGCGGCAGTTGCGTGCCTTTCTTGGCTTGGATACCACAGTATTCCCAAGTCATAGGTCCTTTGCAGGACCTGCTTAAAGGTCATACAGAAGGTAAATATACCTATACGGCAGAAGAATTAACCCCTGAGGCCTACAGGGCTTTCCGTGACATAAAGAAATTGCTAACCAGTGCTCCTGCGCTAGGGCTACCTAATTACGAAAAACTTTTCTTTTTGTTTTGCTCTGAAATACAGGGCTATGCGCATTGGGGTCCTGACTCAACAATTCTGTGACAAACACAGACCGGTAGGATACTACAGTTACCCGCTAGATAGCGTTGCTAGGGGTCTCCCGGGATGTCTGAAGTCGGTGGCGGCTGCTGCCGTACTGGTGGAAAAAAACAGTGGACATCGTCCTGGGAAATTCCTTAACCCTCATGTGTCCACATGATCTTGAAACATTGTTAAATGGGGCTTACACACGTCATTTCTCCACACAAAGGTTAACACATTACCATCTAACTTTGTTGTCTGCCCCAAATTTAATCATTCAAAAATGTGATATTCTGAACCCATCTACATTCCTGCCTGAACAGATTGATTACGAGGTAGTGGATGGAGTCCCTCATGATGTACATGATTGTACCCAGGTCCTGGATGCTCTCGTAACTCCTCGAATTGATTTGCAGGACTTCCCCATTGAAGGTTTGCCTCTGAACGCACACTTGTTTGTAGATGGCTCTTCACTCCGCAGGCTTGACGGTGTGACTTTGGCCGGCTGTCCAGTGGTAAACGGCAATGGGATTGTACTGTATGCTGCGGTTATTCCAAATACTACTTCTGCTCAGGCAGCCGAATTGTTTGCATTATGTGTGGCCTTGGAGCTCGCCGAAGGTAGCGTGGTTAACATATATAGTGACTCCGCTTATGCAGTGGGTGTCATACACACTTTCGCCCAGTTATGGAAAGCGAGAGGTTTCCTTACAGCCGCTGGATCGCCAATCCAGCATAAGGCACTGATAATGCGGTTACTAGATGCTATCCAGCTGCCTAGGAGGGTTGCTGTTGTGAAATGCAAAGCACACACAAATCTTACCGATTTTGTGTCGAGGGGCAATGCGTGTGCGGATGAACACGCCAAGCTTTCTATCTCACAATATCAGCCAATCTCTATGCAATACCAGTCCGATGTGAAAGTGGATCAAGAGATCCTGTCAGCTTTGCAGGACGCATCCTCACACAAGCAATATTGGGTGAACAAAAGAGCAACATGTTCCCCCGCTGGGGTGTGGATGCTACATGATAAACGGATCGCTCCACCAGCGCTGTTTCATGCTCTCTTTTCCTTGAGCCATGGTCCTTGCCATGTCTCAACAGGAGGGATGACCAGGCTTTTGAACCGTACCTGGTGGGCTCCTGGCTTCCAGGATTTTGCACGTCAAAAGGTGCGGGAGTGCGCTGTTTGCCAGGAGAATAATGTAGGGAGACCTGTTAAGACTCCTCCGAAGCATGTGCCACAAACAGACGGCCCCTTTCATATCGTACAAATCGACTTCTCAGACATGCCCCAATGTGGAAGGTTTAAATATATGTTAGTATGTGTCGATCAATTTACAGGATGGGTTGAAGCGTACCCCACTGTCTGCAATGACGCACGTACCGTGGTTAAATGTCTAACTAGGGAATTGATCCCCAGGTTTGGTATAGGATCTGTGATCTCTTCAGATAGAGGTACTCACTTTGAAAATAAACTCATGGCCGAGGTAACCAGTATATTGGGATTGCAACAACAATTGTACACGCCTTACAGGCCCGAAGCCAGTGGCATGGTCGAACGTACTAAACAAACGCTGAAAAGATACATTGCCAAATTGACTGTGAATGGTGCTGGCACATGGGTGGATGCACTGCCGCTTGCTCTTGCCACCGTCCGTGTAACACCCAAGGAGAAACATGGGTTATCTCCCTTTGACATTAAATTTGGAAGATCACCTACACGCGCTCCACCAAATCCTGCCACACTAACGTTACAAGCGGGCCAGGACACGCTTATTGACTATGTGATAAAACTGGAAACTGTGTTTTCTGATACTTTTTCCAGAGTCAAGGCTGCACAACCGGTTGGTGATGAATTGCTGATACATGGACTGAATCCTGGTGAATGGGTGTACATCAAGAACCACGTACCCAAGAGTTCCTTGTCTCCTAAATGGAAAGGACCGTTCCAGGTGAATCTGGTCACACCTACCGCTGTCAAGCTTCATAACCATAAGCAGTGGGTCCACGGCTCACATTGCAAGAAAGCACTGGACCCGAAGGCTACAACATTGACTGGTAATATTGTTGATCCTGGCAAGTCTCCTGTTATACCTCCACCCCTAGGTCTCCTCCGCTTACCCGGGCTCGGGCAAAGGAGAAGAATGAAGCTGTGGACGAGCCTAGTGGGGCCACGCCCAGACCCTAGACTATGGGGTTGCTTTGTTCTTCCTGTATTCATTCTGGGCCTTGTGTTTTTTCTTCTCCGATGCTGCCATACCCCTTCTGTCGTACCCGTACCTATGAACTTGTCAAAGTACGACATGGATGCAACACTGATGGCAGCTGCATACCACCCAAAGACTAGAGACATTAGAGCACTGAAAGACTATGAAAATCGTGTTATTGAACCCTTCTATAATGCTTTCATCACTATGCATTTCCAGGCTGCAAAGAAACTGAACATATCTGACTGTTGGATCTGCACACATGCACCTACCTCGTATAAAACCATGCCACTGCTAGGGATTCCTGCTTCCTTACATGACATTGAAACAAATGCTCATTTTTCTAATGTCAGTATCAACAATGTTAATAGAACCGTGTCTTTTTTGCTACATACTGATATCCCATTAATCCCTCCTGTAGTATGCATCAATTTTACCCGTACTGATCTCCTGGGTATAGGGCCAAATTTCAGGAATATAGGGGTAACTGACTGTATGAGTACCGCACCGCTGAGATTTTACTTTAAGGGAATGCTTCTGTCATGGCATACTGATGTAGAGAAAGAACTGGTGAATTTAACCATGTCAGAAGGCTCTAAAAAGAACATTTTTCATCTCTATCAATGCAATATGGGATATGTGTTTTACCGAGCATGTTCTACTCCACCTGGCTACTATTTCATCTGTGGAAAAAAGGCCTATAATTGGCTGCCATTACATGCTAGGGGTGTTTGTTATGTTGGCAAGGTATTGCCTGCTACATGGTATATGGATGATGCTGAGTTCTTAGACACACAATTATATAAGATCCCACCACACATTCTCATGCGTAGGGAATTACCGGCCCAAGGTAACATACATGAAAATGATATGAGTATTCAGGCAAAGGAACAGGAATTTAAACCTTTGTTCACCATACCTTGGGTAAATTGTTGTTGTATTAAGAAAGCTTTTAGTTTTATTATGGATCTTGCTGATCTAATGGACAATATAACCGCATTATATGACAAGAACTTTCTTATAGTTGCAAGTGAACTAAAAATGATTAAGAAAGAGGTTCTCCAGCACCGGCTGGTGCTGGACTACCTCACTGCCAGTCAAGGGGGCGTGTGTGTGATTTTAGGTACTGCCTGCTGTAATTACGTGGCAAATGACACGAGGGCAGAGGATGCCATCATTTCCCATGTGCAGAAGGTACAGGACCTTAAAAATCAGTTTCGGGATGCGCACATAGAAACCGCTTGGAGCAGTTGGGACAGCCTGTTGGACTGGATCAACCCCCTCAATTGGTTCAAGGGGATTGGCGGTTGGTTTTCCGGTATATTTCATAGCTTATTATACATTATCGGAATATACCATATTTTTCGCTCCATAAGACGCACTTTTCTCCCCCCAAAAAGTGGGGGGAAAAGTGGGTGCGTCTTATGGAGCGAATGCCCCATGATATGCCTCAGCTCACCTGCCACCGCCGCCGCATTCGGCTCCCTCTGAGCGTGCGTCCGGCGGCAAGGAGCTTGGGCACTCGCCTGGGGGAGCCACGTGACCGCGATCTCGCGAGATCGCGGTCACGTGGCTCCCCCAGGCGAGTGCCCAAGCTTCCTGCCGCCGGACGCACGCTCAGAGGGAGCTGAACGCGGCGGCGGCGGCAGGTGAGCTGAGGCATATCCATGAGCTGCTGGGGCAGTATCCATGTGTGAGCTGGGGCATTATCCATGTGTGAGCTGGGGCATTATCCATGTGTGAGCTGGGGCATTATCCATGTGTGAGCTGGGGCATTTTCCATGTGTGAGCTGGGGCATTATCCATGAGCTGGGGGACAGTATCCATGAGCGGAGCTGGGGCATATCCATTATTACACTATTTGATTCAGAATATTTATTTTCCTGTTTTCCTCCTCTAAAAACTAGGTGCGTCTTATGGTCAGGTGCGTCTTATGGAGCGAAAAATACGGTACATCTTTGTATACTTGATGTGTCGTTGCCTACCGCCCTTGTGCAAATCGTGTTCGGCTTTGTGTCGTACTAAAGCCACTGAATACCACGTGTCTCGACAGGTATGTCCTGTTAAACCACATACAGAGGCCTATGAAATGGTCACAAAATATATTCAAAATGTAAAGGGTATTGCGGTGTAAGTATATCCAGAATATGGACATGAACAACAGGAGGGACTGATAAGATGGAGACCCATATTGGTAGAATATATAATAACAATTACAACGTATAACCTGATACATGTAAATAAATGTATCTGCTATGCTTTATAATATATCCATTATGCAAATCCATGTAGATAAATGTATTTGCGTCTGCATATATATTAACCACTTAAAGCACACGTAAACATTGTCGTACACCAAAAAGTGTTAAAGAGCACTTACGAAGATAAAGCTAATAGGTTTGTTCCTGTGTCATATTCTCCTTTCACTTACACAAGGATAACCACTCTAGTAGCTAAGGATTCTGGGAGCTATGGACCGTGCGGCGGTCAAGATTATTTCCCAACAGGATCACAAGGAGAATTCTTCTATTTGTACAGACTAACTGTGGTTTCTGAGAATCGTTTATTTATCTTCATGAGCTCATGACATCGTTCAAGATATTGTTGACCCTAGTGAGATAAAATATGCAAAGCAAAAGGTTGTTGCCAGGTTGCGCAATAGGAAACATGTTTCTGTGCCATGAGAAAGCGCATCGTATGCCAAAGCCTGTAAAGTATTTCAAGCATCAGCAAAATTAAGGTTATAGGGCAAGAATTGATTGAATGCAGGTTTTTGGAAATGTACGTCGATGACACGTAATTGTTGGGCATGTGCCCTACATAGACTTACATGTTCTGAAAATGTATAAAAGCTTGAGCGAAACTATGCCCATTGTCATTTTGCCTGTATTGAATGACTCAATGCATTGAAGCGAATAAACCACATATATACTACTATTGAAATCTACTCCGACTTGTGAGTCTCTACTTTCGAGGTATATCTTTACACCTCCCACTTGTTAAGGGACCAAAGGTAATAGGACAGAATAATAATCATAAATTAAACTTTCCCTTCTTAATACTTGGTTGCAATTCCTTTGCAGTCAATCACAGCCTGAAGTCTGGAACGCATAGACATCACCAGACGCTGGGTTTCATCCCTGGTGATGCTCTGCCAGGCCTCTACTGCAACTGTCTTCAGTTCCTGCTTGTTCTTGGGGCATTTTCCCTTCAGTTTTGTCTTCAGCAAGTGAAATGCATGCTCAATGGGATTCAGGTCAGGTGATTGACTTGGCCATTGCATAGCATTCCACTTCTGTCCCTTCAAAAACTCTTTGGTTGCTTTTGCAGTATGCTTTGGGTCATTGTCCATCTGCACTGTGAAGCACCGTCCAATGAGTTCTGGAGCATTTGGCTGAATGTGAGCAGATAATATTGCCCGAAACACTTCAGAATTCATCCTGCTACTTTTGTCAGCAGTCACATCATCAATAAATACAAGAGAACTAGTTCCATTGGCAGCTATACATGCCCACGCCATGACACTACCACCACCATGTTTCTCTTATGAGGTGGTATGCTTAGGATCATGAGCAGTTCCTGTCCTTCTCCATACTCTTCTCTTCCCATCACTCTGGTACAAGTTGATCTTGGTCTCATCTGTCCATAGGATCTTGTTCCGGAACTGAGAAGGCTTTGTTAGGTTTTGTTGGGCAAACTCTAATCTGGCCTTCCTGTTTTTGAGGCTCACCAATGGTTTACATCTTGTGGTGAACCCTCTGTATTCACTCTGGTGATGTCTTCTCTTGATTGTTGACTTTGACACACATACACATACCTCCTGGAGAGTGTTCTTGATGTGGCCAACTGTTGTCAAGAGTGTTTTCTTCACCAGGGACAGAATTGTTCGGTCATCCACCACAGTTGTTTCCCGTGGTCTCCTGTTTTTTTGGTGTTGCTGAGCTCACCGGTGCATTCCTTCATTTTGAGAATGTACCAAACAGTTGTTTTGGCCACGCCTAATGTTCTTGCTATCTCTCTGATGGGTTTGTTTTGTTTCTTCAGCCTAATGATGGCTTGCTTCACTGATAGTGACAGCTCTTTGGATCTCATCTTGAGAGTTGACAGCAACAGATTCCAAATGCAAATAGCACACTTGAAATGAACTCTGGGCCTTTTATCTGCACATTGTAATTGGGGTAATGAGGGAATATCACACACCTGGCCATGGAACAGCTGAGAAGCCAATTGTCCCATTACTTTTGGTCCCTTAACAAGTGGGAGGCACATCTGCAAACTGCTGTAAGTCCTACACCATTCACCGGAGTTGGATGTACATACCCTCAAATTAAAGCTGACAGTCTGCAGTTAAAGCACATTGTGTTTGTTTCATTCCAACTCCATTGTGGTGGTGTATAGAGACAAAGATGTTAGAATTGTGTCGATGTCCCAATGTTTCTGGACCAGACTGTATATATATATATATATATATATATATATATATACGAACCGCTGGTTTCTGCACTCGGAAAACTGGTCCCAACGCCTGGTGCCGCACCTGGCCAATATAGCAATCCGTGCGTAAAAGATACACTGGTGGCACTCTGGGTCTCTTAGAAAACTTCTTTATTGAATAAGGTTTTGACGTTTCAGTCTGCTAACCGCAGACTTTCATCAGGAATAAAAATACAATTACAAAAAGACATTTAAATAACTTAAATGATACTCACCACCGGTGTGTGCTTTTCCCTCCCATCTCCATGCCAGGCAGACACCGTCCCCTAAGGATGACGTCAATGCGCCGGTCTCAACTCCGTGACCCATCATCATAGCAATATGATGCTATCCCCTCTACAGTAAAAAAAGAACCATTTAAAAGTAAATTACAAAGGTAACTGAGATCCCTAGATACCCCTTCTAGTTAACCCTTTCGCTACTGAGGCTTTTCACACCTCTGTGCTGAGGTCATTTTTACCGCTTTCGCTCATCATGTTTAACCGCGTTTTGAAGCCATATTTTATATATGACCCAGACATATTATATATCGTTCTTTCCGGCAGACTTGGCAGATTCATAATATGTCATTATTATATATATACGTCATGTCCTGTCTGTATATAACAAAAAATGCAATAAAATATGAATTTTTAATAGTTTACTATGTGTAAAGTGTTTTTTATCACATTTTAACATGCGAGCATTTGCGGTTATATTTTCTATGGGGTGCGCTTGTTAAAAAAATTAGAAATGGGGACTCATTACAATTTTTTTGGGGGAAAATGTCGCTATTTTTAACAAACGCACCGCATACAAAAATCGTTAGTGCAGCATCATTGTTCACATTATAACTGAAATGTGAACAATATTGCTGCATTAACAAAACAAAACAAAAAAAACTTGTTTATTTTTTTTTAGGATTTGTTTAATTTTTATTTTTAATTTTTATTTAAAAAAAAAAACTTTTTTCATGGTCACGTTTGGTATCGTTGGAAAGGCCATGCTCTGGCCGATCCAACAATATCAAACATTAACCCCTAGTGGCCACGGATCGGGAGATAGGGGGTTCCAATTAACCCCCTATCTCCACCATTGCTGGCAGCTAGGGGTTAACTCCAGGACTGGCGTCATCGTGCTATGCACGATAACGCCAGTCCTCAGGGGGAGTTCCCGGAGGCTTGGCTGACATCCAAGATGTCGGCCAGCTCCGGGAGAGGGTCACAATCCGACGCTTTTCAGCGCCGAATCGTGATCCGGCTTCCCAGGGGTTAATGACAGCCACCGTTTGGAAGGGCAGGCTGTGCCCTTCCAAACGGTGCCTGCCTTAACTCTGTGCCCTACAGCGATCGGGAGGGAGAGAGCCTTTCAGGCGCCTCCTCCGCACACGCGGGGGGGGCGCCTGAATTAGATGTCATCGCGCCACCGCAATGACATCTAATGGCCCCGCCGGGGTCCCGAGTGCTGGGCTGACATCCAAGATGTCAGCCCGCATGGGGGGGGGCGCAGCAATCCGCTGGAATCCGGTGGATTGCTGCCTCTTGTGCATGGACGCGCTCAGCAGGAGAACCACTTGGCTGGACGCGTTCATAGCCGCCAAGTGGTTTTAAATGACCAATTAATCTGCCTCTCTAAAAGGCCACTTTGCCAGAAAACAAAAAAGATCTCATAAACAACCTAGAAATAGACATTACCGATGAACTAAGCAATGGAAGAATTACACATTCAAGTGCCAAAGAAGATTATTTTCACACAGGTTTCACACTGACTTTTATTTAATTTTCTCTTGGTTTTAAGGCATGTTATGGTTATTTCAGCTGCACTAGCTGTAATGGCATCTCAGGGGTTAATGGGGAGTCTGTGTGTTAATCATAATGTTTTCACCTGGTTTGGTGGCATTTCGGGGGTTAATGAGTGGTTACTATTTTATATATTCCCTTACATTTATGTTATCAATTAATTTCATTGAATTTTCCATGCTCTCATGTTCGTCCCCCTCCAGCGAGTTAGATTCCCTGACCCTGCGGTGAATTCAGCATCCACCGCGAGGGCCACGCAATGTGTAGCAGGGATCCGCCAATAAACCTGATGGACGCAGCCGACAAACCGCTGAACAGAAGCCGTCAAAATTCACTGCAACCCGCTGAACAGACTGTCGAAAGCCACTGCAACCCGCTGAACAGACTGTCGAAAGCCTCTGCAACCGCTGAACAGGCCACCGAAAGCCACCGCAACCCGCTAAACGCAGCTGCAATCCGCTGAACAGACCGTCAAAAGCCGCTGCAATCCGCTGAACAGACCGAAGAAATCAGCCGCAATCCGCTGAAAGCAGATGCTTTCTGTTGGAAGAAGCCGCTTTCTGCTGAACTGACTGCCGAACGCCGTTAATCACCTGGCCAAACTGGGAGTGGAGAACTGCAATACACCCATGGAGAGTAGCAGGGACCCCAGGCAGGAGTCTGCGCTCACACTCACAAAGCCCCTGCCCCAGGTGCAGCTATCAGATAGCCAGCCCCCCCAAATGAGCTCCACCTCATCGTTGCCGCATTCTGACATCCCTGCAGAGACTTCGCAAGGCTCTACATTCAGAATGTAAGGAGGATCACGCGGCACCTCTGCAGTGACGTCAGGATGGGGTGACGATGAGGTGGAGTTCATTCGGGGGACTGGCTATTGGAGGGCGAGCCTGCTTGAGCCGAAGAAAACTACACCTCCTGGCGTGCTGCGCAGAACAACGGCGCATGCTCGGTTTTATACCAATCTTCAATGATTGACTTATACAGAGCCTGCCCTACGGCCGTGACTGATCCCACCTCTCCAGAATCCGGGAGTTCCTGAAGTGTTTGCGGGCGTCAGGAACCCACAATCACTTAAGGGAGACTCCTGAAACATCTCGGAGACTTGGGATCCCTTCCAATGGGGGCAGTAACAGTGATATATAAAGGGTATATTGCCCCCACGCAGAGGTTAGTCCACGTAACATTGATATAGAAAGGGTATATTGCCCCCACGCGGAGGTTAGTCCATGTAACAGTGATATAGAAATGGGTTTATTGCCCCCATGCGGAGGTTAGTCCATGTAACAGTGATATAGAAAGGGTTTATTGCCCCCACGCGGAGGTTAGTCCATGTAACATTGATATAGAAAGGGTTTATTGTCCTCACGCAGAGGTTAGTCCATGTAACAGAGATATAGAAAGGGTATATTGCCCCCACGCGGAGGTTAGTCCATGTAACAGTGATATAGAAATGGGTTTATTGCCCCCATGCTGAGGTTAGTCCATGTAACAGTGATATAGAAAGGGTATATTGCCCCCAGGCGGATGTTAGTCCATGCAACAGTGATATAGAAAGGGTTTATTGCCCCCATGCAGAGGTTAGTCCATGTAACAGAGATATAGAAAGGGTATATTGCCCCCATGCAGAGGTTAGTCCATGTAACAGTGATATATAAAGGGTATATTGACCCCACGCAGAGGCTCGTCCATGTAACAGTGATATGGGAAACTTTTTCCTGCGTTTAAATGTTTTTTTAATCGTTTTCTCCTTCTTGCAGTTGGAGTTCTGGAGGAACATTTCCAGAATAATGGACTGTGGTTTAAATGTCGTCGTTGGGGGAAGCTTCAGGTGTGCAAACAGTCCGGTGTATTACAAACTCAGTAAATCGCCTGAATCTCTGCGTTTGTGAACGTTATGTGGTTTTTCCTCCGGCAGACGCAGGGCCTGGGCGCCTCATTCAAAATCCTCTTCTCAGACACCCAAAATGCAGATATCCCGGAACAAGGGCCGTGGCGCACATTCTACCTCAAGTGCCAGCACAGCGTAGCTCTCTTCGACGCCTTCAAGCGGTTAGTACTTTATTTTTTTGTATACATGACCTGGGAGGGCCGGGAGGTGTCGCTGGCGCTGTGCACTTCTCGCTGCTGCTGGGCATCTCGGATCAATGCCAGTCTGTGTGGACAGAAGGATCCGACTCGCACCAGCAAGGAGTCAGATGTGAGATTCACGTGGAAAGGTTCCTCGTCCTCCCCAGATGGCCAGAAGCTTCTCGATGGTCAGTCTCTATGCTGTTAATGCATTATGCCAGCCGCCCCAGCCCTCACAAACCGCCCACAAGTCAGCCCAGTGCTTGCTTCCAGTATCGGTATAGGTATCGGGGCATTTGCACCAACAGCGATACTAGCATCAGTGCATCCCTACTAAAAACACAATGACAAAAACACACCTTTGAAGGGAGGTAGAGGGGGTCCTCCCACCAGGTCCTTGGGCCGGTGGGGGCTTGCTCCCAGGAGGTAGAGAGGGTCCCTGGGAAGGCACCCTTGTTTCCCACCTGGCCCAATGGCATGTTAGGAGAGTCCACCCAGGAACCCCCTCTACTTAGAAATCACTGCCCTCCTCCTTTAAACATTCTCCTCCACTGACTCCCTCACTCCCTGGCCCCTCTTCTACTATGTCTTCCCTTTCTCCAGTCTCGGAGGAGGATGTCTCTGAAGTTCACATGTCCTCCTGCACAACTACCTGTCCACTTTATCCGATCCCCTCACACCTTACTCGGTCTGTTCTACCAGTCACTGTCCCTGCTTTGACTCACATTTTTAACCTCTTACTCTCCTCTTGGTCTTCCCTTCTGCTCTGATCACCCCCATCCTAAAGAAGCATCTCTTGATCCCACCTCCCTCTCAAACTACTGTCCCATCTCTTTCCTCCCCTTTGCCTCCAAAATATTAGAACATCTGGTCTATAACCAGCTCAGCGGTTATCTCACTGCTAACGTTCTACTTGATCTGCACCAGTCTGGCTTTCGCTCACATCGTCCACTGAAACTGCTCTGACCAAGGTGACTAACGATCTAGTTGCTGCCAAAATCAAAGGTCACTTCTCCCTCCTTATTCTTTTAGATCTTTCCGCTGCATTTGACATGGTTGATCACCCTCTCCTGCTGCTCACGCTGTGTAAGCTTGGCCTCAGTTACTCCACTCTCTCCTGGTTCTCTTCCTACCTCTCTCTTCGTTCCTTCAGTGTCCTCTTTGCTGGTGCCTCTTCCCCCCCCAACTCCTCTCTGTAGGGGTACCTCAAGGCTCTGTTCTGGGTCCCCTACTCTTCTCAATCTATACGGCCTCTCTTGGCAGTCTCATCTCTTCCTATGGATTACAATATCTTCTCTATGCTGATGACAGCTAAATCTACCTTTCATTTCCCGATCTCTCTCCTCCCGTGCTGGACCGTGTTACAGTCTGCCTCTCAGCTGTCTCCGACTGGGTGACTTCCTGTTTCCTAAAGCTTAACCTCTCTAAAACTGAACTTCTCGTTTTCCCTCTCTCTGAAACCAACATTCCTGCACCCATTTACCTTCAGGTGAATGGTGCCACTATTACCTCTACCTCTCAGGCTCAATGCTTCAGGGTCCTCCTAGACTCTGATCTCTCCTTACTCCTCACATGCAGTCACTCACCAAATCCTGCTATTTCCACCTAAAAAAACATTGCACGCATCTGTCCCTATCTTAATCAGGACTCCGCTAAAATCCGCCAAGCTCTTATTATCTGCCGCCTTGACTACTGTAACCTCCTTCTCTCTGGCATTAAGAGAATCCAGCTTCTCCCTCCACAGTCTGTAATGAACGCCTGTGCCAGGATCATCCACCTCACCCCCTGCACCTCTCACACCTCCCCCTATGTCAACCTCTACACTGGCTCCTGTTTCCTTTTAGAATCCAATTCATTATATTGGTCCTCACGTACAAAGCTCTCCATAAAACTCATAGCTATCCATAACCATTTTATCTCCAATCCTTTCAACCTCCTAGTTCTTACTGAAAACTGACTACCTCCCTCTGACACTGCTTACATTGCTGCTCTCACTCATGACGGTCTACACTTCAGCCATAACCCCAGACCGGGCAAGAGACATGGTGGCGGGGCCGGAATTCTGCTCCCACCTGCACCTACCAGCATCTCCCTCCTCCCCATCTCTCTCCTTCTCCTCCTTTGAAGCACACTGCATCCACCTGTTTTCTCCCCTGGCTCTCAGGGTGGTAGTCCTCTACCGCCCACCGGGACCAACCTCCCAGTTCCTTGACCACTTTACTACCTGGCTTTCCCACTTTCTGTCTACTAAGCTCCCATGCCTAATTCTTGGACTTCAACATTCCCATTGATGATCTGTACACAATCCTCCCTCCTCCCTACCCACCGTGAAGGTCACTCTATTGACCTTGTTTTTTCCAACCTCTGCTCTATCTCTGATCACCACCTTCTCTCCTTCAACTTATCTGGACTACTTAAAAACCCTGCTCCCCCCACCCCGCACATGCAGAAATCTGCATGCTGTGGACCCACATCAATTCTCCAATCTACTTCACCACCTCTCTCACACCTCATCCTTCACCTGCCCTGATCCTCCCACTGACTACTATAACACTACACTTATCTCTGCTCTAGACACGCTCACTCCTCTTCGACTCTGTAAGGCCCCACGCCACCAGCTTCAGCCCTGGCACACCCTCCAGACATGCTACATGCAAAGATGCTCCCGCACTGCAGAGCGTGCCTGGAGGAAATCCCGCTCTGAAGCTGATTTCATTCATTCAGGTTTATTCTGCGTTCAAACACCTCTGCCGTTCACTTGGTCAAAACAACCCTCCTTCTTCTCATCTCTTATATCCACTCTCCAAACCTAAACTACTCTGGTCCACCTTCAAGTTCCTCCTCTACCCACCCGCACCTCCCCCACATCTGCCTTTAGCACTATCCATGTGCTGGGGCATTATCCATGAGCTGGGGCATTATCCATGAGCTGGGGCATATCCATGTGCTGGGGCAGTATCCATGTGCTGGGGCATTATCCATGAGCTGGGGCAGTATCCATGAGCTGGGGCAATATCAATGAGAGGAGCTGGGGGCATAGCGATGAGAGGAGCTGGGGCAGTATCCATGAGAGGAACTGGGGCAAAATCCATGAGAGGAGCTGGGGCAGTATATCCATGAGAGGAGCTGGGGCATATCCATGAGAGGAGCTGGGGGCATATCCATGAGAGGAGCTGGGGCAGTATATCCATGAGAGGAGCTGGGGCAATATCCATGAGAGGAGCTGGGGCAATATCCATGAGAGGAGCTGGGGCATATCCATGAGAGGAGCTGGGGCATATCCATGAGAGCTGCTGGGGCATATCCATGAGCTGGGGGCAATATCCATGAGAGCTGCTGGGGCATATCCATGAGAGCTGCTGGGGCAGTATCCAAGTGTGCTGGGGGCAGTATCCATGTGTGCTTGGGGCAGTATCCATGTGTGCTGGGGGCATATCCATGAGAGCTGGGGCAAAATCCATGTGTGAGCTGGTCTGTGGGCAATATATCCATGTGTGAGCTGGTCTGGGGGCAATATATCCATGTGTGAGCTGGTCTGAGGCAATATATCCATGTGTGAGCTGGTCTGGGGCAATACTGTATATCCATATGTGAGCTGAGGCACAATATATCCATATGTGAGCTGGGGCAATATATATCCATGGGTGAGCTGCTGTGGCAATATATATAATTGTGAACTGGGGCAATATATCCATGTGTGAGCTGGTCTGGGGCAATATATCCATATGTGAGCTGAGGCACAATATATCCATATGTGAGCTGGGGCAATATATATCCATGGGTGAGCTGCTGTGGCAATATATATAATTGTGAACTGGGGCAATATATCCATGTGTGAGCTGGTCTGGGGCAATATATCCATATGTGAGCTGAGGCACAATATATCCATATGTGAGCTGGGGCAATATATATCCATGGGTGAGCTGCTGTGGCAATATATATAATTGTGAACTGGGGCAATATATCCATGTGTGAGCTGGTCTGGGGCAATATATCCATATGTGAGCTGGGGCAATATATATCCATGGGTGAGCTGCTGTGGCAATATATATAATTGTGAACTGGGGCAATATATCCATGTGTGAGCTGGTCTGGGGCAATATATCCATATGTGAGCTGAGGCGCAATATATCCATATGTGAGCTGGTGGCAATATATATCCATGGGTGAACTGCTGGGGGCAATATATCCAGAGCTGCTGGGGGCAATATATATCCATGTGTGCTTTCACTGCCTTCGAACAGGCACCGTACTTGCTGACAGTTGGCAAAAACTTGTGTGAGCATATGAGAGAGCTCCACAGCAATAAACCTCACAGTAATGTGCGCTGTGTGTATGAGCAATCAGTGTTATATGGGAGTACTGATTTAGGAGTAAGAGTAGTTAAAAAAAATCCGTAAAACTGGGGGGGTGACACCATAGGTTACCGCACCGGGTGACACCAACCCTAGTGACGCCACTGAGTCCATCACTCTCACCTTGCAGTCCATCACTCTCACCTTGTAGTCATCTCCTCCTGTTTCCACCCCAAACCCTTTTAGATTGTAAGTTTCCTCGGGAAAAGGGCCATCATTTCCTCCTGTACTGGTTTATCAAATGTTGTTCAATGTATTGTAACCCTGTCTATATTGTGCCCATTGTACAGCACTCCGGAATATGCTGGCACTATATAAATAAAGATTAATAATAATAATAACCGTGACGCTCCCTACATCTTCTGCCTCATTACCAGGTATATCCCATACTGACCACTTCACTCGGCTAATGCTCTGATACTATCAGCTTCACGTACCTGAACACCCAACTCCCGTCTTCAAGACTTCTCCCAAACTGCCCCCTTTCTATGGAACACTCTCCCCCGTAACATCAGACTCTTCCCGTCTCTCCAATGCTTCAAGAAGACTCTGAAAACACATTACTTCAGAGAAGCCTATCGGCTCACTCCATTATTACCCAACTGTACATTTCATAACTCCATCTTCCCACACAAACCGCATGTACCCCTGCTACTTCACTTACCCAGTTAACCCTCACCTAATGTGTCACCCCTCTCCTCTTAGATTGTAAGCTCTTGAGCAGGGTCGTACTGTAAGCAAGCACAGGACTGACTTGTGGGCGGTTTGTGAGGACTGGGGCGGCTGGCAGAATGCATTAACAGCATAAAGACTGATCATCGAGAAGCTTCTGGCCATCTGGGGAGGACGAGGAACCTTTCCATGTGAATCTCACATCTGACTCCTTGCTGGTGTGAGTCGGATCCTTCTGCCCACACAGACTGGCATTGATCCGAGACGCCCAGCAGTAGCGAGAAGTGCACAGCACCAGCGACACCTCCCGGCCCTCCCAGGTCATGTATACAAAAAAATAAAGTACTAACCGCTTGAAGGCGTTGAAGAGAGCTACGCTGTGCTGGCACTTGAGGTAGAATGTGCGCCACGGCCCTTGTTCCGGGATATCTGCATTTTGGGTGTCTGAGAAGAGGATTTTGAATGCGGCGCCCAGGCCCTGCGTCTGCCGGAGGAAAAACCACATAACGGTCACAAACGCAGAGATTCAGGCGATTTACTGAGTCTGTAATACACCGGACTGTTTGCACACCTGAAGCTTCCCCCAACGACGACATTTAAACCACAGTCCATTATTCTGGAAATGTTCCTCCAGAACTCCAACTGCAAGAAGGAGAAAACGATTAAAAAAACGTTTAAACGCAGGAAAAAGTTTCCCATATCACTGTTACATGGACGAGCCTCTGCGTGGGGTCAATATACCCTTTATATATCACTGTTACATGGACTAACCTCTGCATGGGGGCAATATACTCTTTCTATATCTCTGTTACATGGACTAACCTCTGCATGGGGGCAATAAACCCTTTCTATATCACTGTTGCATGGACTAAAATCCGCCTGGGGGCAATATACCCTTTCTATATCACTGTTACATGGACTAACCTCAGCATGGGGGCAATAAACCCTTTCTATATCACTGGTACATGGACTAACCTCCGCATGGGGGCAATAAACCCATTTCATATCACTGTTACATGGACTAACCTCCGCGTGGGGGCAATATACCCTTTCTATATCTCTGTTACATGGACTAATCTCTGCGTGAGGACAATAAACCCTTTCTATATCAATATTACATGGACTAACCTCTGCGTGGGGGCAATATACCCTTTATATATCACTGTTACTGCCCCCATTGGGAAGGATCCCAAGTCTCTGAGATGTTTCAGGAGTCTCCCTTAAGTGAATGTGGCTTCCTGACGCCGCAAACACTTCAGGAACTCCCGGATTCGGGAGAGGTGGGATCAGTCGCGGCCGTAGGGCAGGCTCTGTATAAGTCAATCATTGAAGATTGGTGTAAAACCGAGCATGCACCGTTGCTCTGCGCAGCACGCCAGGAGGTGTAGTTCTCTTCGGCTCCAGCAGGCTCGCCCTCCAATAGCCAGTCCCCGAATGAACTCCACCTCATCGTCACCCCATGCTGACGTCACTGCAGAGGTGCCGCGTGATCCTCTGTACATTCTGAATGTAGAGCCTTGCGGCGTCTCTGCAGTGACATCAGAACGCGGCAACGATGAGGTGGAGCTCATTTGGGGGGGCTGGCTATCTGACAGCTGCACCTGGGGCAAAGGCTTTGTGAGTGTGAGCGCAGACTCCTGCCTGGGGTCCCTGCTACTCTCTATGGATGTATTGCAGTTCTCCACTCCCAGTTTGGCCAGCTGATTAACGGCGTTTGGCAGTCAGTTCAGCGGATCACGGCTGCTTTCAGCAGAAAGCGGCTGCTTTCAGCGGATTGCGGCTGCTTTCTGCGGTCTGTTCAGTGGATTGCAGCGGCTTTTGACGGTCTGTTCAGCGGATTGCTGTTGCGTTTAGCGGGTTGCGGTGGCTTTCGGTGGTCTGTTCAGCGGATTGCAGCTGCATTCAGTGGATTGCGGCAGCTTTCGATGGTCTGTTCAGTGGATGCAGAGGCTTTTGACAGTCTGTTCAGCGGGTTGCAGTGGCTTTCGACAGTCTGTTCAGTGGGTTGCAGTGGCTTTCGACAGTCTGTTCAGTGGGTTGCAGTGGCTTTTGACGGCTTCTGTTCAGCGGTTTGTCGACTGCGTCCATCAGGTTTATTGGCAGATCCAGGGCCGGATTAATGTAGGGGCGGATGGAGCGGCCGCTCCAGGCCCCTTCCATTAAATAGGCCCACAGCTGCCCCAAGAATAGAGGAGCCACCGGCCATCCGACAGGTCTTCCCACACACACCGTCATGAAGCTGATGCGCTCAAGCGGCCCCACCGTATTGTAAAATGTGCAGGAGTATTTTGGGCCAGAGCAGCCACTAGGTGTCGCTCATCAGCTGCTCTGTGAGACATGGCTGCTCCTCCCCATCCTCCAGCACCTCTTCCTGTTTCCAGCCATGTGGAAGGAAGGCAACTGGTAAGTAGAGCAGGAGCAGCTGAGCAACAGCCAGGGGGAAAGGTAAGCTTCCCCAGCTGATGATTCACCCGGGCAGCTTTTTTTTTTGTCATTTACCTTCACCCCTTACCCCCCCACCCCCTCTGAACTCATTCGGAAGGAGGGGGCAGCATGCAGGGGGGACAGTAAAGACACAGACATGCAGAGGGATCACAGACACAGAGAGAGGGGAATGAAAGAGAGAGGGGGGATGAAAGAGAAAGGGGGGATGAAAGAGAAAGGGGGGATGAGAGAGAAAGGGGATGAGAGAGAGGGGGGAGGAAAGAGAGGGGGAATGAAAGAGAGAGGGGATGAAAGAGAGAGGGGGATGAAAGAGAGAGGGATGAAAGAGAAAGGGGATTGAAAGAGGGGGGATGAAAGAGAAGGGGAATGAAAGAGTGGGGGGATGAAAGAAAGAGGGGGGATGAAAGAGAGGGGGGTGAAAGAGAGGGGGATGAAAGAGAGAGAGAATGAAAGAGAGACTGGGATGAAAGAGAGAGGGGGATGAAAGAGGGGGGATTGAAAGAGAGAGGGGGATGAAAGAGAAAGGGAATAAAAGAGGGGGATGAAAGAGAGGCGGATGAAAGAGAGGGTTGAAAGAGAGAGGGGGATTGAAAGAGAGGGGGAATGAAAGAGAGAGAGGGGGATGAAAGAGGGGGGATGAAAGAGAGAGGGGGATTGAAAAAGAGAGGGGGATGAAAGAGAGAGGGGATGAAAGAGGGAATGAAAGAGGGGGGATGAGAGAGAGGGGGAATGAAAGAGAGAGGGGGATTGAAAGAGAGGAGTTACAGAGAGACAGGAGTCACAGAGGGATGAGAGGAGTACAGAGAGAGCGAAGGATGAGAGAGGAGTACAGAGAGCGAGGGATGAGATGCGTACAGAGAGAGCGAGGGATTAGGGAGGAGTACAGAGAGAGGGATAAGTGAAGTACAAAGAGAGCGAAGGGATGAGAGAGGAGTACAGAGAGAGGGATGAGAGGCGTACAGAGGGAGGGATGAAAGAGGCGTACAAAAAGAGCGAGGGATGAGAGGAGTACAGAGCAAAGGATGAGAGAGGAGTACAGAGAGAGCGAGGGGTGAGAGAGGAGTACAGAGAGAGGGATGAGCGAGGCGTACAGAAAGAGCGAGGGATTACGGAGGAGTACAGAGAGCGAAGGATGATAGAAGTACAGAGAGAGGGATGAGTGGAGTACAAAGAGCGCGAGGGATGAGAGATGAGTACAGAGAGCGAAGGATGAGAGGTGTACAGAGAGGGATGAGAGAGGCGTACAG
Organism: Leptobrachium leishanense; assembly: GCA_009667805.1. NCBI lineage: Eukaryota > Metazoa > Chordata > Amphibia > Anura > Megophryidae > Leptobrachium > Leptobrachium leishanense. The sequence continues at coordinate 245,176,151 of CM019066.1, forward strand.
AGAGAGGGATGAGAGAGCAGTGGCATAGCGTGGGTTGTCAGCGCCCGGGGCCAGCCAAGAATTGTGCGCCCCTCCCCCAACCTGTCGACACGTTATCGATATTGCCCCAGCTCACACATGGATTTGCCCCAGTCAGCTCACACATGAATATTGCCCCAGCTCACACATGAATATTGCCCCAGCTCACACATGGATTTGCCCCAGCCAGCTCACACATGAATATTGCCCCAGCTCACACATGGATTTGCCCCAGCTCATGGATTTGCCCCAGCTCACACATGGATTTGCCCCAGCTCATGGATATGCCCCAGCTCACACATGGATTTGCCCCAGCTCATGGATTTGCCCCAGCACATGGATATGCCCCAGCTCATGGATTTGCCCCAGCTCATGGATTTGCCCCCCAGCACATGGATTTGCCCCCCAGCACATGGATTTGCCCCAGCACATGGATTTGCCCCAGCTCATGGATTTGCCCCAGCACATGGATTTGCCCCAGCTCTCACCTGGATATTGCCCCAGCTCCCGGGCAGCGGGAGTGCCTGCCCGCCCCGGTCCTGAACAGCGTGTGAGTCCGTCCTGTTGAAGGGGAGGCGGCTGCGTGCGTGCGCAGGTCACGCGGTCCAGCCAGTCAGGTGGTACAGAGACTCAGTACCACCTGATTAGGCGGACCACGTGACCTGCGGCTGCACGCAGCCGCCTCCCCTTCAACAGGACGCACTCACTGTTTAGGACCGGGCACGGGCAGGCACTCCCGCTGCCCGGCATCTGGGTCCCCTCAACCCGCGGGCCCTTGGGCGGCGCCCGAGGGCCCGGCGGGTCAGTCGGGCCAAAAGTTTTAGGGGCGCATAGTTTCAAAAGAAATTATGCGCCCCTAACAAAACTGCGCCCGGGGCCACGGCCCCCCCTGCCCCCCACGCTACGCCACTGTGAGAGAGGCGTACAGAGAGAGGGATGAGAGAGGCGTACAGAGAGAGGGATGAGAGAGGCGTACAGAGAGAGGGATGAGAGAGGCGTACAGAGATAGGGATGAGAGAGGTGTACAGAGAGAGGAATGAGAGAGGCGTACAGAGAGAGGCGTACAGAGAGGGATGAGAGAGGCGTACAGAGATAGGGATGAGAGAGGTGTACAGAGAGGGATGAGAGAGGAGTCACAGAGAGAGGGATGAGAGGAGTATACAGAGTGAGGGATGAGAGAGGAGTACAGAGAGAGTGAGGGATGAGAGAGGAGTTCAGAGAGAGGGATGAGAGAGGACTAGAGGGATGAGAGAGGAGTATAGAGAGAGCGAGGGATGAGAGAGGAGGCACAGAGTGAATAACCCCTTCTGTTAACGCACTCCTACGTCAGTCACCCAGCCACAAATCCACTCCTAGTTCACTCCAGCCACACACATTCATCAATCTCTATGACGCATAGCCCCCATTCACATCACATTCAGTCACTTTAACTCCTATAAATGAATTTTTTTTTCTGCAGCAGATATTTTTATTATTTATGGGACCTTTTTTTTATAATTTAAACACATTTTAATGCATTTTTATTGGTTTAAATACAAGAATAGTGTAGTTCCATTTATTGTTTTTTGTCTGCAGTCCAGCGGGCTTCAGTGGCGTTCGGCTGTCAGTCCGGCAGCATTTGGCTGGGACCCTGGGTTGTCCATAGTCACATAGACAACCCAGGAACTCTGCCATCGTACGACCTAGGTTGTCCGTAGTCTGACGACCACATTGGACGTCAGAATATGGATCCAGTGGACGGTCAGCCTAAGTAAATTTTTAAAAAAGGTGTAAATATCCTTTCAGATAAGCAAAGCAACGCGGATGGTTGCCTCAGTATCTAAAAATAGGCCCACCGAATTGAACGAGCTGGAGGGGGACAAACATGAGAGCATGGAACATTCAATGAAATTAATTGATAACATAAATGTAAGGGAATATATAAAATAGTAACCACTCATTAACCCCCGAAATGCCACCAAACCAGGTGAAAACATTGTGATTAACACATTGACTCCCCATTAACCCCTGAGATGCCATTACAGCTAGCGCAGCTGAAATAACCATAAAATGCCATAAAACCAAAGGAAAATTAAATAAAAGTCAGTGTGAAACCTGTGTAAAAAAAAAAGAGTAATTTTTATTTAAGAAATTATTGGTGATTAATTTTACACGTTATACCATCATGATGGATATCATTAGAAAGAACAGAGTCTGCCCTTTTAAATGACACCTCAAACAGCCCACTGCGATGCTCAGGGACGGAGATACAGGGCTCCAAAGGACCCCTGGGTCTCCTGCAATCCAAGCTTCTCCCAGGGGAGAAAGCAGCAATCCCCACCCGGAGTCTGTGACTCTCAGTGCGGGGAGAGGTGCTGGGACAGGGCGGCTGATACAATCCCTCCCTCCCTGTGTGAGCGGCTGGTGGGAGGGGCAGTTGCAGGGGGGTGGGCGGCAGTCTGCTGGAGGAGGAGACACTGGGACGGCTGGTTCCCTTGAGTGGACGCTTGCGCATGCGCAGAGCGGAGCTTGCAGGATCCAACGCTTGTGCCCGATTGAGCCTACGTCACAGAAGCCAGCTGATCGGCCGCTTGATTGACAACTTGTGTGACGTAGGTGCACTGCGCATGCGCAAAGCGGCTCTGGCATTTTTCGACAATCCGGCACTCCTCGACGGAACACTGGGAAAGCAATGTGCAATCATTTACAGCTTTTTTTTCCATAGAATTTTGTTGTATGCAGTTGTTAAAGTAATGTTATCCGTCAGCATCTTAAAGGGACTCACTACACACCCTGACCATTGTGAAGTGCCACATTTCATCCCCATTTGCCAGATATTGAGGTGTGAAGCAGAGTTGTTTCTGCTGTCCACACAAATGTCACCAGAGGCCCGTTCAATACTTCAGCAGCTGCTGAATTGCTGCAGCGTAGCAATTCAGTTTGCTGCAGCAGTGTCATTGAACGCTTTGGATGCGAATTTCAAAGTAAAATGGCCGACAATTTCTTAATGAAAGATTCTGATTGCTTTTCGTATGACTCGGACAACAGTTGAGGTATATATGATAAAGAAAAGCAGTCAGCACAATTCCGTTTTGTATGCACACACCACAAATGATAGTTTTTATTGAAGAAACGTTATGTTTACTTCTGAAACAAAATATAATTGAGCTGTAATATATGTCTATGTGCCGGGGTAAATAATAAATAAATATTTTGTGCTTTGGTGTTCAAAAACCTCAAAATTAACATTGCCGTACGGAAATGTTACTTGCTTCATGGCGGCGGCCATCTTTACTACGTCACACTCAGCTACTCGTAGCATCTCCTCGGGTCGCTGCAAGTGCTAAATTAGCAGTGCTGAGCGGCAGAACGGTGTTCAATGGCAAATTGCTAACTTAGCACTTGCAGCGGCTGAGGTATTGAACGCGCCTCAGGTAGCCCAGATTTGAATATACTGTATATCCTGTCCGCCAGACACAAAATTGGTCATTGATGTCAGCGCTGCATCCAAACGCTCACTGCATTTTGGAGACAGGCGCTGATGGATTTCTTCTGCAAAGGCACACAGGAACTACATACAATAGTACAAAAGTTCAGAGTGATGCGTAATTTGGGGACGTACTAAACAGAATATTAGGATGATTGATTGCAATACTCAGCTCTATCTATAGGTGTCAGTATACATAATACACACACAGCTGCTAATGACCCAATATACTGTATGTTATTCTTTTCTGCAGTTCTTGATAATAAGTTGCAAAGATTTATTGAAAATGTTTAACTTTTGCTGAAATACAAACAGCTGTATAATGGAATCATAGCAAATTATTCAGAATTAAAGGAGAAAACGATCCTACTTAGGGATTATAGGTGGAATATCAAGGTAACACATGTCAAGGAACATATTTAACCAGTTTCTAAAAGGAATATTGGTATAATTATTTTTCTATATGGAGATTATGGGTGGACTATCACGGTAACACATGCCAGAAAACATATTTAACCTGTTACTAAAAGGAATATTGGTGTAATTATTTTTATATATAGGGAGTATGGGTGGAATATTACGGTATCACATGCCAGGGAACATATTTAACCCGTTTCTAAAAGGAATATTGGTGTAATTATTTTTCCCTATGGGGATTGTGAGTGGAATATCACAGTAACACATGCCAACGAACATATGTAACCTGTTACTAAAACGAAAATATTGGTCTAATTATTTTTCTAGAACTAGATTATTATTATTTTTTTTATTGACAATTTTTTATTTTGAAAAAGTCAGCCGTACAACAAATGACAATAAGAAAAAATAAAAAGATATCAGAACAATAAGTGTGAGAAAAAATCAGCAGGGCAACAGGCAAATATCTAGGCATCAAAAATCACGATTTATGGAAACTATAAAATCACAGAGACACTTAGAGTGGCAGAGGATATCCAAAGAAAGAAGGTGGAGGGGGGGAAGACATACCAAAAAGTGCTCCAGGACCCAAAAAAAAAAAAAAAAGGTGGCAAAGGCCAAAGATGTGACTTTCCTGACTCACCCCTGAGGGTCCAAAGGACCGTAGAAGGCCATGGAAATGTTTAGGTCACAAGGCCGGGGTATTCGAGGGCCAGGTATAGTGGAGAGTGCCATGTTAGCCACCACAATGGCACACCCCAAATTAATCCCAAACGACAAAAGAGAAAAAAAAGGGGGAGGGTGAAGGGGCACTGTAGAACGAAGTGGTGTGTAAAAATGGGAAAAGGAGGAAGGGGAGGAAAAAACGGGTGGAGAAGGTGGGGGTCATCAAAATATCACACTCATCTAAGTGACAATCATAAACTACGTTATAGAACAGACAAGTGTCCTCAAAGTCATCCCCGAACGGGGGGGCACATCAAATAATAGAAATAAAAGTCATCAAAGGGGTCAGCAGAAAAATTAATGAAAACAGCATGGGGGGTCGCATCAAAAAGAAGTTGAGCCTGGACTCGAGAATGAAGCAGGGCAGTTGATTTTCTCTCAGCAAGTGTCCCAGGATGGCAGGAACTGCACAGCAGGCAAAATGTTGCAAAATACTCAGCCAGGGTCACCCAGCACTCCTTCAACAGACATCACTCCTGCAGCTAGTGGTACCGGGATCCCAAACGACTCCAGAATGGACCAGGACACCTCAACGGTGGTGATCGAGTGGATAACATTTCCCTTGATAATCATCAACAAGCCCCTCACCCCCCCAGCGGTATCTCAGGCCATGGTCTCAAAGGAGAGCAGAGACAGCTCGGAACCTGCGGCGGGACATGAGGGTCACAAAAGGCACATTGTGAAATAACAGGAGGGAGGCCCCCTCAAAAGGAATAGCTGTGTTTAAGCGGAACCAATGTCATCATTCTGGCCTTCAACTGCACATCAGCACCAATGGCGATAATGTCACGTGGGGCAGTCTCAGGAGCAGTTGCAGCCTTGCGAATCCGCATAGTAGCAACAAAGACATCCCCCACATCCAGAAGGAGACTCATCAAATGAATAGCCAGCCAATTAACAAAGGGAAGGAGTGAGGCAGTAGGTATCTCCTCCGGTATCCCTCAAATACGGATGTTTCAGCGGCAGTGACGCACTTTCAGCGTTTCCACCGCACGAGAAAGCGTGTTTACCTGTGACTGTAGGGCCACTACATCAGCCCTCTGAATGGAGTGGGACTCCGCAAGTCCAACCACCTGTGCATCCGTAGCAGTCATCTGAGTCTGCAGGACCGCCACATCCCCCTGCACTCCCCCGAGATCCGCGTGCCACTGTGTGCGTAGATCTGCGAAAAAGGCCTTCAGGTCACCTTTAGTGGCCAGCTGATCATCTCCTTGGAGAGTGGTGCAAGGAGGGCGAGGCACAGACCATAGACTCACGCAGGGACGCAGGTGAGGACGCACCTGCAGACACATCCGAGTCCCCATCCAATACTTCTGGTGTCCCAGCAGGTAGGTGCAGCAAAGTAGCGCCGTCCACGTGGGTCCCTCCACCAAGGGACGTACGGATATTTTGCTGACTGGGGTCCCCCTGTAGAGGAGCTTGTTTAACAGACCTCTTCCCCATCACGGAGGTTATGGAAACAAGGAGGCCCAGGACCGAACTCCACACAGGCAGATCTAGAACAGAGGCCGTGAGTGTGGATCCAGGAAGTCTGGGGCAACACCGGGGGTCTCAAAAATGGCCACCAAAGGTAGGCCGCAATCCGGGTCCAGAGTGCAGTCCAGGCGCGAACAAAGCCCGAAGTAGGCAGCCACACGTTGCGGCACCTGCTCCCCACCACCAGGGAGTGAGATCTCGCACAGAGGGTACCAGAAACAACGGGGGAACTTCAAAAGGCGGGCAATATAGAGAGGTCAGCAGAAGAGCTCTTCTAGATGCATCCTGTTTCTAAAAGGAATATTGGTGTAAAAAAAATTCTATAAGGGGATTATGGGTGGAATATCACAGTAACACATGCCTGGGAACATGTTTAACCTGTTTCTAAACGGAATATTGGTGTAATTATGTTTCTATATAGAGATTATGGGTGGACAATCATGGTAACACATGTCAATGAACATATTTAACCAGTTTCTAAAAGGAATATTTGTGTAATTATTTTTCTAGATGGGGATTATGGATGGAATATTGGGATAACACGTGCTAAGGAACATATTTAACCCATTTCTAAAAGGAATATTGGTATAATTATTTTTCTAGATGGGGATTGTGGGTGGAATATCACGGTAACACATGCCAAGGAACATATTTAACCCGTTTCTAAAAGGAATATTGGTGTAATTATTTTTCTAGATGGGGATTATGGGTGGAATATCACAGTAACACATGCCAAGGAACATATTTAACCTGTTTCTAAAAGGAATGATTTAGACACCACCAAATGTGAGTGCATTTCCATTTAATTTTCATACCATTTGTGTGGAACTCAATTTGTTGCGCTATGGTATTTTTCTGTTTTATTTGAGGCATATAAATGATCTCCAACAAAAGATATTCTAAGGTTCCAAAAGATCTGGAAGTATACACAGCAATCACTACCGTTCCTACAATATATTGTGGTTTCTAAAGTTGGATACAGGGGGTAATCCTACTAGAAACAAAAAAAATAAAGCCCAAAGGCCTATAAAGAAAACCACACTTTTAAGCGTTAGAAAATAAAAAACACAATATTTGCGCACACAATGCTCATTAAAAAAATGATCATTAATAACTGCTATTGAAGGGGGCGTGGCTAGCCAGCGACTCGAGCGGCCGCATGGTCTGAGAGCTCTGTGAGCGGCGCTCGGTTCTCCCAGTCTTGTGGCTTCCACAGGGGACATTCCACCTGCAATTTACCTCCCTAGGGGTCCTAACACCTTCCTGTGTCAGGATGGCTCCCCCAAAGACACAGAGACAGCTCGAGGGGACCCGCTCCAGCAGATCCGAAAAAGGCTGCAAAATCCAAGATGGCGGCTCCCCGACCTCAGGCTCTTCTCTCTCTGGCATGGAATTGGAGGAACAGGTGCGGACCTTCAGTCTGACACGTCCCCAGCATCTGAGAGGGCAATGCATGCTATGCTGCAGGGCCTCCGCGCTACTCTCCAGGCTGATTTCAAAGAGGCGCTGCAGGAGCTTAGACGTGATGTTCAGGATTTAGGTGAGCACACTGACATCTTGAATTAAAATCTGACGACCTTTGCCTGGCTCATAATGATCTGGTGGATAGACATCAGGCTTTGCAGACAGCTCCTGACGCACTAGCCACAAAAGTTGCTGATTTAAAGGACCGCTCCCACAGAAACAACGTACAGATCCGTGGTATCCCAGAGGCGGTGGTACTGGAAGATCTTCCGACGTACTTATTTATAAAGGATTTTACCAGGAAGGATACATTGAGATTTCTCTCATTTTCAAGTAATATTAATGGAGGTTTTCCAACTGCTGCTCCCTTCAGCTACCCCCAAGACCTCTTCCTGGACCGCGCACATCGGTTGCCTAAAGCAAGACATCTCTCACCTGATGTTCCCCGAGATGTTATTGTACGGGTTCACTTTTATCATATTAAGGAGTCCTTAATGACAGCTTCTAGAAAAGGCCCTACTCTGCCTGCTCCGTACGCTGCCCTGCTACTGTTTGCAGATTTATCGATGATAACCCTAGCAAAACGACGTGAATTCCTACCACTGACAAAGCTCCTGAGGAACCACAAAGTGGCTTACAGTTGGGGATTCCCGACTTAATTGCTGGTGTGGAAAGAGGGGAAACTACATGCCATTTCCAATATTTCAGCGGGCATGCAACTCCTTCGGGAATGGGGACTTGTGCAGGAGTATACCCCACCATGAGTGGTGACGGTGTCTCCGCTTAAGGTTTTGCCAGAGTGGCACCGCGTTAAGCCGAAGTGAGTGGCAGGTTTTGATGTCCGGACCTACACTGTTCATTCTGCCTGAGTCTCCTTGTTTACTCTTGCTGCCGGCTATTTGACCCCTGTGAGATTTTATCTATTTTTTGATTCTTCTTCACTGATGGGATGGATTGTCCTATGCAATGGAACCGAGCTCCCTCTCCCCCCTTGGTGGCTTGGAATTGGTAAGACACCATTGATCTGGATACTTGTTCTCCCTGGAGTACCAGGGATACTCCCCCGTGGGTGCTTACTCCTCTGTTTTTTTGTCTGGCATCATCCACAACGGCGAGTTACACCCTTTTTCACTGCGGGCTTGCAGTGATTTCTTTGTTGCTGTATTTTTGTGCTTTTTCTCCCTTTTTTTTTTTTCCTTCTTTTTAACTATCTCATGGTTCGTCTGGTTTTTCACCCCAGCTCCTGCTGGTTTGCACGGGACTCTGAAGGACTTCAGTTTTTTACATGCTGGTGATTGCCTGCTTTGTGGGTGTGGTAAAGGGAGGTGGCGCTCGACACATGGTGTTTTCCTTTACATTTTGATTAATGGGTTCCCCTGAATGGAAATTTTTTTCTTTGAATGTTAGAGGTTTGAATATCCCTTTTAAGCGTCATTGCCTCTTTCGTGATTTACATAAATATAAACCTGCGGTAGTGTGTTTGCAGGAGACACATTTTCGATCTGAAGATGTACCCTGATGCTTATCACTCTATGTCCCCCACGAAGTCTAGAGGAGTCTCCATCCGCTTTCATAGAGATTGGTTGTTTCAGGTTGCATCTCAGTACCAGGATAAGGAGGGGAGAATATTGATATTGTCTGGTTCCCTTAATGATGCCCCGGTGACCATTGTTAATTTGTACTTCCCGAATGTTAACCAGTTGCAATTCCTGAGAGAAGGCCGATAAAAAAAAATTCAGTCTCTTAGTCAAGGCGCTTTGTATATTTGTGGTGATTTTAATATGACTCTATGCCCCATAGTTGATAGCCAGTCTTCTGGGGTTCGCACTCCCTCTCAAAAAGTGAAATCTCTTGGTCGCCGTTTCACAGAATTTTTGCATTCTGCTGGCTTGTATGACACTTGGCGCATCTCCCATCCCCAGGTCCGAGATTACACTTTTTTTTCCCAAGTGCACTCTTCTTACAGTAGGATTGACTTATGCCTCATACACCGTACTATGGTCCCCCACCTTTTAGATGCTCAAATAGGACCCATGACGTGGTCTGACCATGCTCCCTTGATAATGTCCTTCCGTGCCCATTTTCCAGCTCGTGGTATGGGCTCGTGGCAGTTAAATGACTCCCTGATCACTGATTCTGCTGGGAGGGAAGAGGCCACATCGGTTCTTGAGGATTACTTTAGATTAAATACCTCGGGAGAGGTGGCGATCTCCTCGGTGTGGCTGGCTCACAAAGCAGTTATCAGAGGTCACTTCATCAAACAAGGGGCTTCTATAAAGAAACAGAGCGCCCTTAAGGCGACGGCTCTCTTAAAGCAAATTTCCTCCTTAGGCTGGCGGCACACGAGCGTTAACAGAGAGGAAGGAACGTCCGTGAAAGTTGGCTTTCCTTCCACTCTCTGCGCTCAGCGTACAAAGCGCGATCCTCCTATGGAGAATCGCGCTTTGTATCCTTTCAGCGTCCGTTTAGCTTTTTGACGGGGAGGGCTTTTTCACATCCGGTGGATGGCTTTCCCCGTCAAAAACGCACGGACGCAGGGAATTGCGGGCGCACATGAGCCGTAAATACGCTCGTGTGCCGGGGGCCTTAGAGTCCCAAAATAAAACACGACCAACTTTGTCAGTTACATCCCAATTACTCTCCCTACGGAAGGAATTGGAGTACCTGAACCTACAAGTTATGGAACGTTCTTTGTGCAAACTTAATTATGCCTCCTATACTCAGGGTAACAAGGCGGGGAAACTCTTGGCCTCTAAACTTAGGGCAAACGCATTCATACTAAAATCACCCGTATCGAAGGGGCAGGGGGACGAGTGGTGCGAAACCCAGCATTAATTGTCTCGGAATTTGCCAATTATTACAGCTCCCTTTATAATCTCCATTCTGAACCGGCTGCTCCATCGCCCTGCTCGGCAGACATATCCACCTTTTTGGCAGAGGCACACCTGCCAAAGTGGTTACCCTTTCAGCAAGCTGATTTGCTGGCCCCCCTTCTCTGAGGAAGACGTTAGCAAAGCGATACACGCTCTCCCGAAGGGTAAAGCACCGGGCCCTGATGGGTTGTCGAATCTTTATTATCAAAAATTCACCCAACTTCTTGTGCCTACCCTAACTTCCTTATTTAATATCAAAGATACTGGCAGAGTGCCTCCAGAGATGCTTATAGCTACTGTGATTACCCTCCCTAAGCCTGGCAAACCGCCTACTCAATGCGCGAACCTCTGCCCCATTTCCCTACTGAATGTAGACATTAAACTTTATGCAAAATTACTGGCCTCGCGCATTGCGCCCGAAATTGATTCATCCAGATCAGACAGGATTTGTGCAGGGGAGGCAGACGTGTGATAATACACGTTGCCTCTTCGATATGATCGACTTAGCACACAGATCTAGGGCACCAGGGCTTCTGTTGTCCTTGGACGCTGAAAAAGTGTTTGATCGCATGCACTGGGGTTTTATGCTTTAACTTTATATTGAAAAAAAGTAGCTGTTATTGAAGCAATCTAAATTCATTTGATCTTAACAGACATTTTGAAGGGGTCTGTAAGATTGGGTATAATTTATACATGGTACCATTTTAGGCTGGCATCAGACGAGCGTACTTGAAGACGAGGTCTGGCCACCTCGCTGACTGCACTCAGTGCTGCAAGGCTCAATCCTCCTATGGAGGATCGTGCTTTGCAGCTCAGTCAATGCGCATCCTAGCACTTAGATGGAGAGGCCTGCAGCACGGTCACTGTTACGCACGCAAACAGCCTGTGGCCAGCCCAGTCGCAACGCTGTGACGGATGCCAGAATCATCAGTACGGGCACACCTAGTGCGCTCGTCTGACACTGCCCTTAAAGTTAAAAAGATAGCTCTCACAATTATACGGTTTCTGGATCAAATTAGCAATATGTGCCTGAGTGGATAACCAGTATATGCAATATGCCCTTCAACGATTAGCTCACACCAGAATATATTTTCCAAAATTGTGTAAGTGACAGGCAGAGCTATAGGATATTCAGTATATGGAACAAATCAGCATAGACCAACCTTTAGACTGATCTTAATGAATGGCAACATGTTCTATACCTGAAGGCTGTTTTCTTATAGTTCTAGTATATCTGACAATCAAATCTCCGCCTGCCTCTTATACAATATTGGAAAATATATTATGGTGTGAGCTAATCATTGAAGGGCATATTGCATATACTGGTTATTCACTCAGGCATATATTGCTAATTTGATCCAGAAACCGCATAATTGTGAGAGTTATCTTTTAACTTTAAAATGGGTATAATCTATATATGGTACCCACCTAGTGCTCATATGTGCAAGTAATTGCAATCTATTCTATTTTAAACAGACCTTTTGAATTTAGTAACTGTTATTGAAGCTGTAATTAATGACCTATAGGGTTTTTTTTTTTTAGGAAAATTGTGTGTGCAAATATGTTTTTTATGTTCTATTAATTAAATGTCAAGTTTTAAAAGGTGTTGTTTTCAGTATCTGATATGATAGCACTCCCTCTCCTTGTGGGCCGTGCTCTTTTTTCCCCACAGGCAGAGTCTTCCCTTCCTGGGAATCGTAAACGGGTGCAGATCCTGATCCTGATCCTAGGCAAGGGCACTGCGGATCTGGCCAGAGAGTGAGCAGTATTGGTCCACTCAAATCAAATAGTTCGTGACTTAGGTCGGTGGCTCAAAAAACTCGATTGGGACATCCCTAGTACAAATCCGTGTAGAAGGAAACTAACTAAAAATGACCTTCACATTTGCACACTGCATTGAAGGCAGAAATAAATTGCAACTCCTCCTCTATTAGCATAATGGAGCGACTTCAACAAACCACTTGCAACCATGCAAAACAGCCAAGATTCTTCTGTATCGATATGAAACCTGCTAAAAGAATATAGAATGTATAAAGTGCATTGTTTTGTATAGGATTCAATACACCAAAAGTGGTTAAAGGTTCTTTAAAGTACATCAATAACAAAAAAGTTATTACTCAAAATACCAATCTTTATTGCAGAGGAACCTTTTTGTCACAAGTGTTCAATATAGTTTACCATTGAGGATACATTTTCTGTGCAAAATTAGTCATTCCTATAATCAGAGCTAAATTCCCTTTTTCCACTGCCTACAACCATGCCACGTATGTCAAAGAAATACTCAAAACACAATATTTGCTTAACGGTTATGCTGGAAAATAATGCAAAAGGCAATAGTGAAAGATTACTTATGTAAAGTGAAAACATTCTTATTTGATCTCTGCCATCTTCTTTCTTTGCTTCTCCTTCCAACAGAAGGATATCACTGTTTTGTTCTGCAGTGCAAAAAGGGGTTATTCACCAAATATTGTTGCAATGATGATAAACCTTAGCGACTTCCAAGAGCAAGTCAAACAGCAGCAGGAGGATAGGCTTTGTCAATGTCTCCTGCTGCGGTTGGACTTTCCCCTCGTGGGATCACTGAAGTTTATCGCCATTGCAACAACAAACTACTGTTACTGAATTATAAAAAGTAAAAATTATAAAAGATTATGGAAAAATATATACACAATCCAAATGGATGCACTCCAGGGCTTGGTTAAAAGAGTCTTTCAAAATTTCATTAAAAAAAATGACCTTTCGACCCTGCACCGGGTCTTTTTCAAAGTAGTTTGAAAAAGACCTGATGCAGGGTCAACACGGTAATTTTTTTAATTTAATTTTGAATAAAAGACGCTTAACCAAGCCCTGGAGTGCGTCCATTTGGATTGTGTATATATTTTACATAATCTTTATAATCATTATCTTTATACCTGCCAAGGGGTTCCTAATATTTTTTCCCTCCTGCATTGTCTTTATTTGTGATTTTAGTTGCTATAGCAACGGGGAAGCGCCAGACGTGCGGTTTCGTCACACACCGTGACGCAACCCGGACCAGTCCCCAGTTTCTCAACATGTCCACGTGGAACGCTTATTGAGACAGGCGACTCTATAGGTAAGCTAGGTTTTTCTTTTTGTATTTAAACATGCTTACAGGTATATGCTGTAACCTTGAGAATGGCTCCAGAGCGAGCAGAAACGTCGGTCCTATTTTAATATGACAAATAAACTTTATAAATTTTTCGAGTGCAACCACTTTTTTGTATATGTCTATTACCCTGGCTTTACATTGCATTGATATACATAGAATTTTTTGAAGGCACTGCAGGACATATATACACACACACACAATTGCGGTGGACAAAAAGTGAGATAAATAGCCTCCACGCAATAATTAATTAAGTTTATTATTGCAGAAGCCATTTGCACATCACAGCAGTTCTTTGAATTGCTGTGATGTGCAAATGGCTTCTGAGATATATATATATATATATATACACACACACACACACACACACACTGCTGTTTCAAATATGACACACTCACCTCAAAGCAATTTTTTTTTTAAAAAAGTGCTTTTTAGGGGGTCTTTTTTTCAGAAGTACAAGCTCATCCAAATGTATTAGAAAAATCATTTTGTATGAAGAAAAATGGAAAAGCCAGTAGAGCTTGCAAAACTGGACGGACACCCACACAATTTTTATTAAGTGGTCTGGGTGTGAGGAGTTGCCACCCCCTTCTCAGCCCAGCCAAACTGGTAGAAAACGCTGGGTGAAGTAGAGGACTTTGCTCTACCCCACCCAGCATTACCAGCTGCCGTCACAGAGCATGCAGATGTCACCATCTGCAGCCATGATAGATTTAAGCTGTGTGTAGTCCCATTGCAATGCGCAATTTGCATTTCCTATAAAAGTAGCACAGAAAAGTCTGAGACTTCTGGTTTTGTGAACCCTGGAGCCGAAGAGGAGCTATGTGCAGCGAGGAACAGAAGGTGAGTAAATTAACCGAAAAAAAATAAATAATTGAGCAGAGCTTGCTGACAGCCTGTGCCAATTATTCTTTTCAGTGCCAAAGAAAGGCCACTATACTTTTCAGTAGAGTGCTCCTTTAACTCTATGTCCCACGGTCAGCTTCTGAGTGAAATTCATTGCACAAAATTACGAGTAACCTCCGGCATTGTAATCAAGTTATTTAGAGTATTACTTTATTTTTTTATCTTCAAGTTATTTAATATGCAAGGCAACAGAAAAAGAGGAAGGTTAACCTTAGCAAACATGTAATAGTCTGAAGACATGTCGCATTCACAAAACAATAATAAAGAAACAACAACTTCAATTTACGTTGAGGCTGCTGCCAACATCGTCCCACGAATAAAGTGCTAGGTTGTACCTGTAGGTCGTTAAAAACATGTAAACAAGTGCAGTAATGGGGGATATAAATTAACAGCTAGGTATAAGGGAAATCTTTGGAGTCATAGGATTTGAGGGACAGTATCTAATGGTAAGCATATTAAGATATATAACAAGATATCAATGCCACACAAAGATTGAGACTATGCAGATACATTGTTAAATGTTAAAAAAAACACTTTGTGAAAAATCTACATCACACACAGTTAACTGAACTCAGAAGTATGTATTAGTACACTGAATACATTTTATTCCACTTTAAGGCCTCCTCGAGTGCCCCTATTGTTCATGATTTGCAGAACCATTTTCTGCATTACTAGCAAATGGCTGCAGTGCTACAAATGTTTCATTTATGTCTTGTTCTTTTAAGGGGACCACATGGCCTGAAATAGAAGAAAATGCAAGTTGGTCCTCTTCTGCTAGGTTTACTCTGTCTTCATATTTTTTCCTTTTCATGTAGAACATTTTTCGAAAACTTGTCAGCTGTGGCAGTTCACAGAATGTTTCTAGGACTATAAGCATGGCGACAAGACCCAATAACAAATAACCTTTATAGAGAAGGAAAAAAAAGAGGAATTATTTTTTTAACTGGAATGGTGACCACATTTTCTAGTAAATGCTTTACCTAAAATAAGCAGCATAAAACAGTATTAATTACTAAACATATTTCCTTACAAATGTCTAGCCAGCAGTAACCCATTATGCAGTGCCCTCCACTAATATTTGCAACCTTGGTAAAGATGAGCAGAAACCACTGAAAATTTCTTTCAACTTTTGTTTTTGTATTTTTTTCAAACCTACTCTTTCATGGATAGCAAACAAAGCAGTGCAGTCGCATGTTCGAGCGCTCCCCAGCTACTCTTTGATTTCTTTGCAGTACTCAGCGACTCACCCTCGAGAGACTTATACCCCCGGGAGGCGGAATCCTGCTAGCCCTTCATCCTTATCCGGAGCTATGGTTTGTGCCCCTTGCAGCGAAGTTTTCAGGACTTTTGCGAAGTGCGGCCTACGTTTGGCAGCCATTTTTGAGGCGCTCCTCCGTCCTGTACGCAATACATTTACCCTTATGGGGAGGAAATTTGGAAAAAAGCTCCAGCCGCCAGAGAGTCCCCGGCAGAGGGACATACGAGACTCTCTGGGAGAAAGACGAAAGCGGCAGGCTGCTCCACATACTTACCTGTCCCCCACGATGAGCTCTTCTGACGGCGAGGATCCGTACTGGTCGGAGGCCTCTGCAGCTGCCCGAAGGTCACCCGGGGACCCGGCTAAGGTGCGACAACAGTCGGTCGGATCTGGCCCCTCAGAACACGGAGCGATACGTGCGGCGGCTGCCGGGCAAGGTGAGACACGAGATGCTACGTCCCAGGTCGCTCGTGGACTCCTGCCCTTCACGGAAAGTGATAGTCGGCGCCTGCTAAGAGAGTCGATGGAGGAAATGAGGGCGATGTGGCGTGCAGATTTCACGACCATGAAGACAGAATTGGTGACCGTTAAGGGGCGGCTGACAGCTGTTGTCTCGTGTTGAGGAAGTTGTGGCGGCACAGGCCCTCACTGCGCCGGAAGTGGAGGCCCTACAACAACAGGTGTCCCTGCTCACCGGCACGGTGGAGGCTGGAGAGGTTCGACACCGCAGGAGGAATGTGCGGATCAGAGGGATCCCGGAGACGATCGCTGCAGATGCCTTGTTGACAAATGTTAACAAATTCACGTTACACGTTCTGGGGGCTCCGGCAGGATCTAACCCTCTCTTTCGACATGCCGCACGACTACGGAAAGCTGCGACGGCACCAGCGGAATCCCCTCAAGACGTGCTCGCGATTGCCATGGAGGAGTCGGACAAACGTAAGCTGATGTCAAAACCGGTTTCCCGGGCTCCGATACTTTTTGGGGACCTCTGACTCTCTTTAAGGACCTTCCGCTCTTGACACTCGTTGCCCGGAGGCTATTTCGGGAGATATCCGCTTTTTTGAGGAGCAGCGGGATTCGATACCGTTGGGGGGTGGCGGGATCTATGCATATCTGTCATGATAACGTATCACATTTGGTGACTAAACCAGCGGCAGCCTGGCGTCTGTTGTGCTCCTTGGGCCTCTCCCCTCCCGTGCGACACCTGGCCTCGATCACGGAGGGTCTTCCCACGAATCTCGACCCGGGTTAGGGGACGGAACGATATATAGCTCTCTTTCGTCCCTACCCATGGGATGTCGGAGTATTAGCCTTTTCTGATCTCCCCTCCTTCTAGTTTTAGTTTCTTCTACGAGGGTTTAAATGTTTCATTTGTCTTTCTATTGTATGATCTCTGTCCTTCTTATTTGTATTTTAGCATTTCCTTGAGGATCGATACGCTGTTTCTGTATACTTGCAGTTTCTTGTGATGACCCTATGTGGTTTTATCTGATATATCTATTATGTCATGTAAAAACCTTAACATAGCCCTGCCTGTCGTATATCAGATGTCACTTATAGGCACCTATGAAAATAGTGTCTAACAGATTTTTCGCTTGTCTACTATTTACTTCCCTCCTTTTTTGAGCCATATCTTGCAGATGATTTTGCTAACCCCCCTCATTCCTTATGACTCACCGAAGATATCCTAGATTCTTCAGATGACATTTTTATTTTAACTTCACGTTTCTAAGCAGATGACTTCTTATGGCCCTTTGATGTCGTTTCCGTTCCTTATGTATGCTATGATGGCCCTTTGATGTCGTGTTTACTGCTGTTCTATCTACTATAGCTGAACCGTGAGTTCCTATGGCCCTGCGAGGCCAATATTGCCGGTCAACCTGTGACCTTTTTGCCATTTACAAAATAAAAACGTTAAACACAAAAAAAAAGTTTTTGGTTTAAAATTTTGATATCCCCGAGAGCAGAGTAGGTTTGTATTATTTTCCCCATTCAAATGAAAAAGTTAAAACAATTTTCACTGCTATCTCTGCTCATATTTACCAAGGGTGCAAATATTAGTGGAGGGCACTGTATATACTGCTTCTATTATTCCGAACAGGAAACCTCCGATATACGTATGCAAAGTAGAACTTTTTTTTTCCACTGACGTCCTGTGCATAAATCATACTGCAATGCTTTGACAGGAGCGTGTAGGAGCGCTAGTGTGAGCGCTACCATCTTCACATTCCACTACCACTTTTTGGGTTTTGGTCAAAAGAAGGAGCGGAGTCTGTTGCCTAAAAATTAAGTGCAACCCTAAACTAAAACAAGCACAAATAGTAATCCAATTTACTAACTTTAATCCAGCCCTAAAGTTAAAACTGAGCAACCATACTCTTGTTAGATAATCCAAGAATGGTGTTCAGTTGCACAAAAAAAAACAAAAAAAAAAAACTGAATACTTGCAAACGATGCATTCTTTTATGGAGAGTAAATTAAGTAGGTATAAAGGAGATTGCTGATAATGAACTATGTTGCCCGTTATATACAATAAAACGTAAGTTTTAATGAGTTCTTACAAGAGTGCAGAAACTAAATTTTACAGTAGATCAAATATGTCAATACATCGTGCTTGTCCAATAACGTCCCAAAAAGAAAAAAGGACAGATATCCAAGAAATGCAATTGCACATTTATGGACTCTTAATAGAGACAGCTATTCTAAAAGAATAAATGGATGTAAATTGGAAAATGCTAGCATTAATATGCTATATTGACAACTTGCATAAAATTTTCACCAAACTGAACAGTTCTTTATGTAAATAACTATTTTCATGAACACTTACATGTGGTGCCGAATTTATAAAGATAGCGGAGTTTCTGGTTATAACCTTCACCGGGCACATAATCTCCAAGACCAATCGTGCTCAAAGAAATAATGCAGAAGTAAAACGACTCTAAAAAGTTCCAGTCTTCTTCAATGGAGGAAAAGATCACAGCTGGGATGATGAAAAAACACAAAAAGGTGAGAAAGCCCAAGCAAAGGGCGTGACATATGGCGACAGCTGCCTTAGAGTATCCCCAGCGAATGTGAATGTACGTAACCGGTTGGTGAGTGACATGGATTAGGATGCGCTGGACTATTGCAGTTAAGAAAATAAGAGTAAGAGGGATCCCGATAAGTGAGTAAAGTATGCAGAATATTTTTCCTCCATCTGACAAAGGAACAGTATGTCCATATCCTGAAATGGAACGAAAGAGAACAGAGAACACTGATTAAAAGCAAGCAATAGTTACAAAAACATACAAACTTCATGAAAACCATACCCAGATGATAGAAGATACATTATTTATAATGCATGTGTTCGTGCAAACATAAACACAATAAAAACATTCTAATCGTTGAAAATGTCATAATAATTCAAACATCTATTTGACATTAACTATTAGGCTGGGGTCAGACAGGCGTTTTGAAGAGCGGAAGGAACATCCGTAAGAGTGGACGTTCCTTCCACTCGACGCCCGTCTGGCCACATCGCTGAGCGCAGTTCATGCGCTCAGCGCTGCAAGGCTCGATCCTCCTATGGAGGATCGTGCTTTGAAGCTCCATTAACGCGCGTCCTACTGCTTTGACGGAGAGGCCTGCTGCACGGCCGCAGCACTGCCGCTGTTGCACGTGCAACAGCGTCTGGCCAGCCCCGTTGCAGCATCGGACACCTAGTGCACTCGTCTGACACTGGCCTTAATTGTATTAACTGCATCATGATCCTCATTGAATCTTTGAAAAGGCTTGCCAAATAATGACATTTAATCCTGTTTTAGTAGAATACCCTGCACTTTTAGCTTTTTTCATACCATCATCTGCCTCGCAGAGCTTCTTTCCAATCACCCTCCATTTCTCAACACTAAACAAAAGCAAAAATTATCACCCTCCTGCGGTGAATGAGGAAGAGAAGGAACGGTCACGTTTATCAGGACGTTAGTAAAGGAACCCAGTACAGTAAGCCACGGTATAGCCAAAGGGGCGATCTAAAGACGGGTCAATAGGCAAGAGATTATATATACACCCTATTCCAAATTATTATGCAAATTATATTTCAGTGTCAAAGATTAAATATTTTGTTTTTCAGTTTAACTCATGGATGGCATTGTGTCTCAGGGCTCTTTTGATCACTGAAAACAATCTCGGACACCTGTGATAATTGGATTGCCAGGTGAGCTCAATTAGAAGGAAAAACTACTAAAGGAGGATGTTCCACATTATTAAGCAGAGCACCATTTCAAGCAATATGGCGAAGAAAAAGGATCTCTCTGCTGCCGAAAAGAGTGAAATAGTTCAATGCCTTGGACGAGGTATGAAAACATTAGATATTTCACAAAAACTTAAGCGTGATCATCGCACTATTAAGGCTGGGTTCACACCTGGGCGTAGCGCTGCGTCGCGCAATGCGCGCGTTTTTTACACGCATACAAAAAACGCGCGTTGCAGCGCGTTCGCGGCTATGATATGGCCGCGAACGTGCTGCTGTATGCCCGAAAAGAAGCTCCCGAACTTATTTTTGCATTGGCCGTTTTAAAGCGCGTTCCTGCACGCTTTAAAACGCTTAGGTCTGAATGGGTCCCATAGCAAAGCATGGGATTTCCCCGTTCCTGCGTTTTAAAGCGTGCACAAACGCGCGTTAAAACGGCTAGGTGTGAACGGGGCCTAAAGAGATTTGTGGCTGATTCAGAGCACAGATGGGTTTGTGCAGATAAAGGCACATTGAGGAAGATTTCTGCCAGATCCATGCATCGGATCAAGAGAGCAGCTGCTAAAATACCATTACATAGCAGCAAACAGATATTTGAAGCTGCTGGTGCCTCTGGAGTCCCACGGACATCAAGGTGTAGAGTCCTCCAGAGTCTTCCGACTGTGCATAAACCTTCCATTCGGCCACCACTAACCAATGCTCACAAGCAGAAACGGCTGCATTGGGCAGAAAAATACAAGACGACTCATTTTCAAACAGTCCTATTCACTGATGAGTGCCGTGCAACCCTGGATGGTCCAGATGGATGGAGTAGTGGATGGTTGGCGGGCAGCCATCCTGTTCCAACAAGGCTGTGATGCCAGCAAGGCGGTGGTGGAGTCAGGTTTTGGGCCGGAATCATGGGAAGAGAGCTACTCGGCCCCTTTAGGGTCCCCGAGGTTGTAAAGATGACCTCT
This sequence comes from Leptobrachium leishanense, assembly GCA_009667805.1. Lineage (NCBI taxonomy): Eukaryota > Metazoa > Chordata > Amphibia > Anura > Megophryidae > Leptobrachium > Leptobrachium leishanense. The sequence goes on from CM019066.1 coordinate 245,197,072, forward strand.
GCAAAGTATGTGGAGTTCCTGACTGACCACTTCCTTCCCTGGTACAGAAGGAAGAACTATGCTTTCCGTAATAAAATAATCTTCATGCATGACAATGCACCATCTCTTGCTGCAGAGAATACCTCTGCATCAATGGCTGCTATGGGGATAAAAAGGAGAGAAAATCATGGTGTGGCCTCCATCCTCCCCTGACCTCAATCCTATTGATAACCTTTGGAGCATCCTCAAGCAAAAGATCTATGAGGGTGGGAGGCAGTTTACATCCAAACAGCAGCTCTGGGAGGCTATTCTGACATATTGCAAACAAATTTAAGCAGAAACTATCCAAAAACTCACAAGTTCAATGGATGCAAGACTTGTGAAGCTGCTATCAAATAAGGGGTCAAATGTTAAAATGTAACGTGACCTGTTAAAATGTTTAAAAAGTTAAACTGTTCAAAGTTTGATTAAAATAGCTTTTGATTTCAGTAAATATGCTGCAAACACAACAATTGACAATTTTCAGTTCTTTACAACCTATAAAATGTTTTGAAACTTACTGTGCGTAATAATTTGGAACAGTGCATTGTAAGTTTTTTTATTTTGAAGAAAAAAATACTGTTATCATTAGGAGGTTTGTTCAATAAAATTTGAATTGTACTCTTAATAGTTGGTAACATGAGAATTATGCTGTTTACATCAATTATTAAAGTAAATGAGAAAAATATCATTGGCATAACTTGGAACAGGATATATAGATGTTTCTGCACTCCTTGAAAGTTCAATGCCTGGTGCCCGGCCGGCTCATGTAGACAGTACACTATATACGCAAAGTATAGGTGGCACTCCCGGTCTTCATAGAACGCTTTATGAATAAAAGATCGACGTTTCAGTCCACTATCCGTGGACTTTCATCAGGATATAAAAAATACAAACATGAAACACATAATATAAAATATACTCCCCACAATTCAGTGCCAACCCCTCCCTGTGCCGAGCAGACGCCGTCTCCTAGGAGTGACGTCAGAGCGCCGGCTCAAACCCCGTGACCCATCCATCACCATAGCAACCTAATGCTATCGTATGCCCCTAACTCTGTAGAAACAGGAGAAGACAACATAAGCATCTATTAATGTAAGAACAATACAAACCATCATGAAATGTGCATAGGATCTACCCAATCCAGCTCCCTTAACAGGGAAAATCATTAAAGACAAGCATAGAAAATTTAAACAGATGATACTGAATAGGGAATTACAAATAGCTGAAACCATGCTGGTAAATCAATAGTGAACATTGTATACACCCAGGATGAGTGTGATGTTAAAGAAGGATCTCCCGGTCCTGATAATTGAAAACATGATTACCCATTGAGACCCACTTCAAACCGCCAGGAAAAAGCACACCCATTCCGAATATAACCAAAGCAACTGTAATGAACAGGACAAATAAGCAATAAAAATATAGCATAAATGATGAAAGTATCTCTCCCAAAAATTGGTGCAAAAAAGACTGATCTAACAAAAGGACCTAGAGAGTCTCATTGGAGTTCTTCCTAAAAATCATGTTATTGTCAAGAGATCATATTATTCTCAAAAAACTTTATGCGCAAAGAGCTTGTCTCAATTTAACACATAATTATAGAAAATAAAAAAATAAATCATAAATGATAAGTCACTCAGCGTGGACAGTCCATACTGTGAAGACCTGTCTCAACTACTACCTGAGAATAGAGAGGAAAACAAGGATATTCATAGGGCTAATCACTTGAACGCTTGGTAGGACAGTCGCTCATTGAGACCTAAGGGAAATATGGTATTAAATTCCCTAATCCAATAGGTCTCCCTTTTAGTAGCATTTTGCTCCAATCTCCCCCTCTCCTTGGGGGCGGTACATGGTCAATAGCGATGAATTTCATCATCGGTACTTTGTGTCCCTTCTCCAGAAAATGTCAGGCTACTGGTTTGTCGCTCGACCCATCACGATATGCCAGACGTATCGAGGATCTAGGACCTCGAATCTTTTCTCTTAATGTGTTTAAGACGGATACTTCCTTGAGTCCGCAGGGGCATGAAATCTTCTAGATCACGTGATCTGTGGTACACGTCAGGGCTCAAAATTTAAATTCTCAAGCTACTAGCCAGACCTTAAGAGTTACTCGCCACCAGTTGCCCCACCTACTTAACCCTGAACTACGCCCCTAAACACACCTTCTTAAATTAGCTTCTGAAATTACACTGTTAAATAACATTAAAACTCAGGCACCAGAAAAGTAGTATCATCCATTAAGTACAGACTCCTCTCAGTTTTTAGGACCAAATTAATTTGGGGTTTATGCATCCAATATATCAAGTGGAACCCAATACTCCCATTATTCATATGCCAAGTTATCAATAGAAGTTAGAAGACCCCCAGAGTCAGTTTCCCCCCTTGGATGCTTATATAGATGAATCTATTAATATTCGTGTGTGATACTTCCATCCCCATTTTTTCTTTTTTTTGCTCCTTCCGTATCACCCATCTCTTTATAGATTTATTTTGCACTTCCGGTGCGCTGACAGCTTGGCAGCTATTTACGTTCACTTAGTTTACACCAGGGGTGAGGAACCTTTTTTTCTGCCAAGGGCCCCCTTTAATTCATTTCTCCATTTAATTAAATTTATTTTGCCCAATTCATTTCTCTCCCCCCATTTATTTAATGTCTCTCCATTTATACAATACCCCCCCCTTACTAGATCTCGGGAGAAGAACGAGGGAGCAGGGATTATCCTAGCTTCCCTCACGCCGAGGCACGCGGGATCCAGTGACAGAGCCAGTGTGAAGCAAGATCCTGCGTGCAGCATTGAGGTCCTGGCAAATAAAGTCCCTGTCCCAGCACCTCTCATTCCCCCTGTCATACACACTATGAGAGAGGAAGGGAACCAGGCAGCCCAATACGGCCACTCGCACAGGAAGGGAGGGAGTGAATCAGCAGCCCTGTCCCAGCACCTTTCCCCCCCACTGAGAGTCAGACTCCGGAAGGGATTGCCGCCTTCTCCCCGGGGAAAGATCCGATTGCCGGAGACACGTCCTGAGCACGTCGCCGGCCTTAAAAAAAAAAAAAAAAAAAAACACGCAGCCGCTTGGATACGCAGCACAGGCAGCACAATATAATTTATCATGCTGCCTGTGTGTGCATTCACACTCACCCTCACTTAATTTTCACTCGCAAAATGCGAGTGGAAATTTTGAGGGTTGGAACACGTGATACGATGTTTAATCAGGTATTTACGTCCAGATACGGATGGCAAAAAGAGGTCCCTGAGATCATGTAGCACGTAACACAGCCTAAGCAACGAAAGCAGCCAGGGTGTTGAATTATGTTGATATTTGAATAAGAATGTACTGGATCCGTATTCAAGATCTCGTAGATTGCGTGATCTCCGATGGCTAAAAAGCGGTGGATTCTGGAAATTCTTCGGTAGAGTACGGTCATTTGCTAGAATAGGCCAGTTCTTTAAAATACGACTAATATCATTAGACCTTGGTGTGTAAGCTGTCAAAAAAATGAAAGTCAGTTGCACAATTCTTCTATTCTCCTGTTCATGTTGGCAACGTTTCAAAGCTTCCTCCAACACATGTGTAGGGTAACATCTTGTACTAAATCGAGACCACATTTCGTTGATTTGAACCTGTGCATTATCATCATTGGAATGGTTTTGAAATGCCCCAAGGAACTGGGTATAGCGTAAAGAATGCTTCAGATGGGTGGGATGCAAACTCGACATATGTAATAACGTGTTGCGGTCTGTTGATTTCTGAAAAGGTATATTCCAAGGAATCCCCATTCCGAAAAATACGCAGATCCAAAAAATCCGATTCCATATTGATCTCCGTGATTTTAATTGGGGAATCAAGTCCGTTGATCTGCTCCACAAAGTCGCCTGCCCCCTGTATTGTGTCCGATCGGTTTATTGACGATGTGTTCATTATTCTCTTATTAGTATACAATTTTATTTCCATACCTTGAGATTATGTACTCTTTGAACAACAGGAAATTAACGAATTTGCATACATAGGCGCTACAGCCGCACCCATGAAGTCCCCGTTATTTGTTGGAACCACTGGGATTCAAATCGAAAGTAGTTATAGTTTAGCACTATCTCTAATAACTCCAGAACAAATTCAATAGGTGGTCCCCGATAATCCTCAGAATAAGCCAAGTTGACGCATGGCTTAAATTCCTGCATCAGTGGGAATTACTGTGTACAAATGCTTTACATCACACGTCATGAGGACTTTTGGGCCTTCCGGTAAAGCTATGCATTTCAATTCTTCAATAAGTTGGGGGGGTATCCTTCAAACAAGTATCCAACCCCACCACAGATTCTTTGAAAAGGTAATCAAGCCATTTAGAGGGGCTCCAACTACCCACCACAAGCAGACACAATCGGGCGTCCTGGAGGGTGCAGTGCATCCTTATGCATTTTTAGTAAGGTGTATAAAAATCGTTGTTTTCGGGTACTTGGGTAGTAGATAAGAGATCCTGTGTTATACAGCCCATTACCAGTCCCCTCACCAGCCCCCTTTTATTCCTAAACACAAGTGTAGGATCTGCATCCAATACTCTATACGTGTGTTCATCCTATAATTGACTCAGGATCTCGGCTTTGTACTCCTTGTAATTCATAACTACAACCGCTCCTCCCTTGTCAGCAGGTCTTATTACAATGCTGCTATCTTTAGCCAAGGATGTGATCGCTTGGGGAGCGGTTGTAGTTATGAACTACAAGGAGTACAGAGCCGAGATCCTGAGTCAATTACAGGAAGAACACATGCATAGAGTATTGGATTCAGACTCCGTGGGAGCCGGTGAGGGAGGTAAGTATTGGCCAGAGGGAGGTTAGGAGCCCGCTGACGTACTATGTATGTCCACGGGTCTAAGGGAGACCCGTGGGCAGGACGCACATGGTACGTCAGCAGACGGGAAGGGGTTAATGGACAGGCGCCGAAATGAGAGATGCGCTCTAAGCTGAAGCGCACGTCGATCAATGGTACCGGAAGTGTGGAAGACCCGTGACGCTTAAACACAATATATTAACCGGCAAGGAGAGATTTTATTTTTATATCCCTAATGAAACACATTGGATTACCGCTTTATTATTTTTAATCCTACCCAATAAATTCTGCTTAAAAAGGGATATGCATTTCTAGAAATATTTTTTTAAAATTAACACTTTTATACCTATAAACAAACTAGAATAAAGCAATACGATTTAAGAATCTGTAAAAAATAAAAAGTTTATTTTCTTGCTTTAAACTGTAATTTCATCTTCTCTGGCGGCGCCCCTCAGGGGTGTTGCTTCAGCTCCTACTTCTTGAATATTCCCCGCCTCCTCACCACCCATCAAAGCTTCACATGAACTACATTTCTTGCTCCATCTTGCCCACAGCCCCCATTACTTCCTACACCTAGTGTGTTTTACCTATTACCCTCACCTAGTGTGTCACCCCTATCCTCTTAGATTGTAAGCTCTTTGGCAGGGTCCCCTCTCCTACTGTTTTGTGTGCTTAACTTGTATGGACATTTGTTATTCTGCCTCTCCCATTGTACATTGCTATGGAACTTGCTAGCGCTTTATAAATACCTGCGACTGTATGAACTAACACAAGCTGTGCAGATCAGGACCTCAGACTGGGGAAAATGAGGAACTGAATATTAGCATCTCTGCAACTGTGAAAGCAAGAAACAGTCACCCGCTGACTCGTTCACACAGTCGCACACACGCTCTCACCCACAGACATGCACACTTGTGCGCTTTAATGGTTTATATACTCCCCATCTTAGTCACTCCCTCGCACTTGTGCTGTGTCTCTTGTACGCGCTCTCACTGTACCTTTTCTTGTGCTCTCTGCTTTATCTTGTCTTTTCTCTTCACCGCTTCTTGCTGTGTATCTGCTTTTCTTTGTTGTCCCTCTCTCTGCTGTCCCTTTCTCCCTGTGTGTATGGATTTCTTTTGTTCCCTGTCTCTGCAGTAGCTGGGGTTGAAAGTTCAGCCCGCCCTGCCAACAGCTCACAGTGCAGGACGTGCAACTGAAGCACATGCTCAGTGCGTTTTCTATGTATACACATATAGGTGGGTGTGGAAAACAGTAAGAAAGAAAAGCAGGCAAATAAGAAAAAATATACTTGCTTTTTATGTTGGCTGAATAAGACTGTCTCATTCAAAAGTCATAGGTTTTCACAAGCGTTTTCAAAAGCATGCATGTCCCTTTAATCTACTGAAGAGTAGCCTTGTAGTTTCCTGCGGTGGCAAGAGTCATCGGGCAGTGGTTCCAGGATCACGTAGATGTGGGGTAACAACCATTAATTCTGCGACATATTGCGCTAGGAGTGTCTCTATGTTATTATTCTTATGGATTCCCAACCTTTATGTATATATGCTCTATCAAGACGTCTAAACGGACAAGTCGTCTGGGAATCAAGTCTTCCCTGATTGGTGCAAGCAAGGGGTCAAGGTAGGCAGTGAAGGTTCGTAGTCGTAGAGCAAAGCACGGGTATAGGTACTATGGAGTTTCCTACGCTTTAGGAAAAGAAACAATTCTGAAGCAATGCCAGAGAGCAATTTCTGGCATGGAAACGGAGGTGAACTCGCTACCCACATCAGATGCCGCCCACTCCTATTGGAGGCTGACCTGTGAGCTCCCCCTCAGGCTCACAGCCCCTCCCCTCTCCCGACCATCCTCCCAACCGGCACTCCATGAGGTTGTGGCATTGACGGCTAACCACCACACCAGACAACAGCATGCCGCCAAGGGAAGCAGCCCGTCTGGATAGGAGTGTTGGTGGGCCAGAGGCTCGGATGTCAATGGAGGGGAAGGCCGCACCCGAGGTCGGGTGCGGATGGTGAGACGTGACAGGAACACGGCTAAGATCTGTGGGCACCTGAATAGGGTTAACCCATCATAGGTAGTAAATTAACTTCAGCTGCTAAAATGTTCATTTTACAGATTAAAATGGAGAAGCAGAAAAAAAAAAACTAAAAGAAAAATAGGAAAAAAAAAGGAGCCATCTGCTATATTCATGGTTTAACACAGAATAGACAAGTATCTGGCGCCCCCTAATGGATATAGTTAAGAATAGTTTGTGTACAAACAGCATTGTTTAAGTCCAAAGGACATAGAGCATTAAATTGCAGTTTAAAAAGTCAGCAGCAGATGGTAAACACACTGATAGAGTCAATAATGGAAAAATGTGGTGACAGTCCGCGCTTCCCTCTTTTTTTCCTTTCCTTTTCTCCCCCTGAAATCTTGGTCGAGGATCTTCTTTAAGCAGTTAATTGCTTTCTTTTATGCAGTCCTCAATTCTCAAGATATATGGGGATAGAAATGAGAAACATAGTGTGATCCATAAAAACACATCCAAGTCCCCAAAATACAATAGTTCAACTCACATTTGGAGGTGTCATAAATCAGACACTAGATGTATCTCACAACCGATATTTTTTAGGAGATATCGGGCTCCCCTTTTCCTCCTCTGTCCGATGATGTTGCTCCAAATGAAAAAATAAGGTTGCAGGATATCGATGAACAAAATTAAAATTAAAATTTAAAATTTATTCCATAAAACAATAAATAGACAAACACCAATACGCGTTTCGCGATGCACTCGCTTCATCAGTTGGCATGTAAATCAATTCCTTCACAATCTCCTGCAACCTCCTTATATACCCTTTAAAATGTGTTGTGATTGAGTGGGAAACGCCCGTTCTCCCTTCCCTCAAAATTACAATTACTCATTCTGCACCTGCGTGGGGCATTCCAAATATCAGATCAACCCAAAAGATGGTGGTGATACATCTCGTAGTGCCCTCTTGCATGTTCCTTTTAAGATCTCTAGTGTTTAAACTCCTAAAGTTTCTGCTCCACCTTCTTTCTACCCACAAGGCTTATTATTATCTACCTTCATGTTCATCCCTAAATAGGTTATTCTGCAATTCTAGATACACATGTATTGCCACACTATTGGAAATCCAATAATGTGCTCTATATCAATATTTTACCGTGATGGAAAAAATCTCACACAAGGGGGGAGTGTGGAACTTTTTCCATCCTCTGAAAACCTCTACGTGAAATGCTGATTTTTAAAGTGCTAAATTTATAGTGCCTTCTGCAAAATTTAATATGCTAATCTTAATTAAATGTATATGAATACTATTATCAGAACTGAAAATTTGATTCCTTATATGCGTAAAGAATTTATAATGTCATTCAATAAAGTGCTCTCTTTAAAGTGCTACTCTTACAATGTTGTATACCGAATTAAAACTAACCCATGTTTCTATACCCCTATACAGAGTGCTAATGTGTAAACCGAAATAAAGTGCTTGTGCCTACCTAACAGTATGCCTATAGGGTGATGGTTAATTGATACATTAGTGTCAAACACATTATAACCTCCATATTCAATACATGTTTGGTTACAGTGTATCCTAGTTCATACAAACATCTTCAGTACACCCTTCTAAATGGATATTTTATAAATACACAATTCTAATTAATATAAACCTCATTTTGTACATGTGTATCTAGAATTGCAGAATAACCTATTTAGGGATGAACATGAAGGTAGATAATAATAAGCCTTGTGGGTAGAAAGAAGGTGGAGCAGAAACTTTAGGAGTTTAAACACTAGAGATCTTAAAAGGAACATGCAAGAGGGCACTACGAGATGTATCACCACCATCTTTTGGGTTGATCTGATATTTGGAATGCCCCACGCAGGTGCAGAATGAGTAATTGTAATTGTAATGAGTAACACGCAGGTGCAGAATGAGTAATTGTAATTTTGAGGGAAGGGAGAACGGGCGTTTCCCACTCAATCACAACACATTTTAAAGGGTATATAAGGAGGTTGCAGGAGATTGTGAAGGAATTGATTTACATGCCAACTGATGAAGCGAGTGCATCGCGAAACGCGTATTGGTGTTTGTCTTTTTATTGTTTTATGGAATAAATTTTAATAAATTTTAATTTTGTTCATCGATATCCTGCAACCTTATTTTTTCATTTGGAGCAACATCATCGGACAGAGGAGGAAAAGGGGAGCCCGATATCTCCTAAAAAATATCGGTTGTGAGATACATCTAGTGTCTGATTTATGACACCTCCAAATGTGAGTTGAACTATTGTATTTTGGGGACTTGGATGTGTTTTTATGGATCACACTATGTTTCTCATTTCTATCCCCATATATCTTGAGAATTGAGGACTGCATAAAAGAAAGCAATTAACTGCTTAAAGAAGATCCTCGACCAAGATTTCAGGGGAAGAAAAGGAAAGGAAAAAAAGAGGGAAGCGCGGACTGTCACCACATTTTTCCATTATATTCATGGTTTACTTTCCTGGGTCTGTAAGAGTATGGGATGCAAAGATAATTATTTTTAGTACAAACGCTAAACTTGCCAAGCACCACCTGTAGAAACGTATTTGTGACATTAATAAGTATCTTCAGGTTTCATTGCTTATATCACATGTATTTTAAGGGAATAGGAAAATAGAGGAAAATTGAATTACCCTTTAAATGAGAATTCTATTGGGATCTAAAATAAAACTTAAAATGCGGGCGCAAGGAAGGAAAAACTGCACCTGCAGTTTTCCCCCTTGCGCCCGCATTTTAACGCTGGATTACAATGCAGGCGCAAAAAATGCTGCCTGCATTGTTAGAGCATTAAATTTTGGATGCTCGCGGCAGCGCTGAGCGCAGCCGCAAGCATCCACTCGCTGGAGTCCATAGGACTCCATTGAGTTCCTCCCTGCTGGTCACGTGACCAGCCGGATCTCGCCTCGCGAGATCCGGCTGGTCGGCGTAGGGATACACAGGGAGAGACTGGGGGGGGGGAACTTTTTTCCCCCCCAGTCTTTCCCTGCTCCCGCCGGAGGAAGCGGACAGAGCCGCAGTCCTCGCCGCTGGACAGAGGGTAAGTATTTTTTACAGCTGGTGTTAACACCAAGCCCTGGCTCTGGTTAACTTTGCGTTGACCAGAGCCAGGTGTTAATCAGCACTGGGACATACCAATACAGTAATGCTGCGCAAGGTACCAAACGCAAATGGGTTAACCCGTTTGGATTGTAATATGCTGTAAATACCGCAGCAAACGTTAATGCTCACGCAAGTGAGCGTTAACGTTTGCGTTGAGCCCAAATGAATCCAATCTATTAAAAGAAACATTTTAGCAACTGACAGTTTATTTTCGACTGAGTTAATCCGATTTATTCAGCATTCAAGATCCTGCAGACTAGTTTGTTCGCACAGTAAAGGGATGGGAATCTCTATTCTGTACAGGGAAGATAGACACCTGAAAGCCTCAGATGTGTCACCTTAAACTTGCTATTACTAACATTTGTAAAGCATAGTTTATTATTAGAAGATTTTTAATATAAAACATGCATTAAGAACATTACAAGGATACATCATTGATGCAAATCAAACATTGAAGCTTAAACGCCAGCATTCTTCAATAGGAATACAGCAGCTGCAGAGCAGGTTGGAGGGATCACGCCAGAGAGACATTAGAGACTCCATGAGCGGCGAGCGTACCCCTGGTGCTGCGGCCCACCCCCCATCATCACCCCAGACAATGGATCCTCGGGAGAAGACTACCACTCCTGGCACCTTGGGAACAGGTTTGGGATGCACTGGTTCACCCCAGAATCCCTGACGGTGGGACCTGCCGCACGGAAGAGGGTGCAGAAAAAGAGGAAGGCCCAGGCGGCGGCCTATCCCGGGGCGTCAGAACTTACATCGGATCCCTCGAAGGGCACTTCTGAAGCGGACACTTTGCAGTCCAATGGGGGTGGCCTGTCATCACCCCCCTGGCCACTCTTGGAAGCCTCCAAGTCGGTGGGGACCCCTCGCCTCGAGATCGCACTTGCACCTGCTCCAGTTGACGCCCATCCCACTACCATGGGTGATTATTGGCGCTTCATAGCTGAGATTAAATACTTATGGTCGGCTGAAATGTCCGGGATGCGAGCTGAGGTGGAGGTGGTGCACTCCCAGGCGGCGGCGGCGGCGCCGACGACGACTCAGGCACAGACATCTGACTTGGTGGCCGAGCAGGTGGTTCTTTCGACACAAGTGAGTGCCCTACTGACCAAATAGGTGGAGGTCCTGGAATCACATCACTGCAGGCGCAACGTCAGGATTCGTGGAGGTCCGGAATCAGTTCCCGAGGTGGACTTGCTCGCGTACGTGAAGCGTCAAGCTTCGGGCCCCCCCCCCAGGTCGCTGCAGAACTGTTTGGTGCGGTCTACAGGATCCGCAAGGCAGCGACGGCTCCCCAAAATACGCCGAGAGATGTCATCGCACTTGCCAAGGAGGTCTCTGCCAAGACTCAATTTATGTCGGCCCCAGGGTGGCGGTTCAATTTGAAGGAGCATCGTTGACCCTCTACCATGACCTGCCCTTTGTGACTGGTGGCATAGCAACAGTACCGAGAGGTGACAGCCTTCCTCTGCCGTAAGGGGGTTAGGTATCGCTGGCTTTTTTGTGGTGACCCAAGGGAATGTGTATCTCACTATCTCTGACCCTGCTGAAGCCTGGCCGGTACTGCTCCCAATCGGGTTCCTACTTCCCCAGGATGAGAACCTCTTATTGTGTGCCCCCTGGTCCTTGGCGAGACCGCCCACCCTACCTTTAGGCTGGACGCGACCTGCACCGGTAGGCACAGCGATGCTTTTGTTCCCGGACCTGTTTTTTGTCCACAGTAACTAACACTTTGATGGTTGGGACTTTCACACAAATTTTTGAGAACTCCTGTTTTGGCTTGAATGACGCAACCTTTTCCCTCTTCTGACATACTGTGGTCCCTTGCTCCCCCCCCCCCTTTACTGTCTCTCCCCATTATGTCTAGCCTTCCTTCTCAGGTTCATAGGCTGTTGCTTTTTGGCTCTCGCGATGCCGCCCCGCGGCTTTGCTTCCTCCCCGTTGCCACCCATGTATGGAGATTTTATCTTTTGAGGAGACCCCCCCCTTCTGGGGAAGTTATCTCCCCTCCCCTACAACTTTTGTTTACAATGGCTTCTCCGGGATCCCTTGAGGGGTGCATCTGTGGCCTGGTACCCGCTTTAGCCCCCAAGGACCCAGGCCTGGTGCCATTTATCCCCTATGGCCTCCCTGCGGTCTTTGCGGCTGTATGGGAATTCGCCAGGCTGGCACAATTATTGTCTTTGCCATTTTTTTCCCCTCCCCCCTTTTAGACTAGATGTATTTGGATGTTTTTTTCTTCTTAGTGAAATATTTTTGTGCAGTGTTTTCGCATGTTTACTTGCTCTGAGGATTCTTTCAGCCGCCATGTATTGGTCCTGCGCGACCATTTCTCCCTTCTTTCTGACGACATATATAGAAAGAGGCCTCGTAGGCCCAATACGATTATTTCGCTGACTTTCTTTCGTCTTAATAAAAACTTAATACGTAAAAGGATTTAAAGCAGTATTTCCCAAACCTGTCCTCGGGACCCTCAACTAGGGATAGACCGATAGAATTTTTTCAGGGGCGATACAGATTATTGGCAGCTTTTCTTGCCGATGGCCGATATCTGGTGCCGATATTTTGTAAATTTAAAAATGTGAAAAAAACAGCACACATCTGACATTATGCCATAAACTGAATGAGTAATTCAGGGGTTCAGCAACCTTGGTTACATTACAAAGTTGGTGTCAACTTAACATACCAGAGCCATTACAGTCTATAGCAGTGCTTCCCAAACCTGTCCTCAGGACCCTCAACCAGGCCAGATTTTGCAGTTCACCTTAGGGAAATGCAGACTGAATACTGCACATTAGGGCTGTGCAATATTGACAAAATAATCATATTGCGATTTCTTGAATGAATATTGCGATTTTGTGATTTAGCCAATTGTTTTTGCTTTTTCAAACATGCTACATACATTCTTAATGTATTCAGGACGTGGATATACTGCCCCAGCTCGTGGATATACTGCCCCAGCTCGTGGATACTGCGCCACAGCTCACCTCTGTGCGCCGCATGTTCGGCTCCCTGTTAACTTCCGGCGGCACATGGAGCTTGGGCGCTCGCCTGGGGGAACCATGTGACGAGAACGCGGCTTGTCACGTGGTTCCCCCTGCGAGCGGCCAAAGCACCATGCCGCCGCCGGAAGTTAACAGCCGAAAATCGCAGCCTTATGCGATTTAGAAATCGCAGGGTCGGAAATCGCGATTCGATTGCGATTGCAATTAATTGCACAGCCCTACTGCAAATCATATCACCTGGGCTGTGCTTCAGATAGTTGGCAAACCTGACGAGTCAGAGGATCTTGAGGACGGGTTTGGGAAACATGGATTTAAAAAAAAAAAAAAGTACAGGTTTATTTTAGAAGACATAATTAGAATAGAAATTACAATGACAAAGTAATAATCGTCTAGCTGGCCTCACTTCTGTCTCTCCCCCTACCGTCCATCCTAAATTCCTCTGCCAGGCTCATCTACCTCACTGGCCGCTCTGTCTCTTCACTGGTTCCCCATTCACGGCAGAATTAAATTCAAAATCCTTACCCTGACCTACAATGCCCCCACTAACTCAGCTCCCCGCTACATGTCCTCACTAAGCACTAAATTACCCCCTGTCCTCGCCCTACGATCAAAGAGCAACCTGCGCCTAGCTTAGACTGCAGGATTTTTCACACGCAGCTCCCATCTGCTGGAACTCTCCCGCGTACGGTCAGACTTTCCCCTAGTTACCCTTCCATCAAAAAGCTCCCACAATGGCTACCGAATGGTGAAAATTTTGTGGCTATTCAAAAAGCTTGCAATTTGCCAGCGAAATACGGTGATCGGTGGCAGTGAACTCCCCATAGAGCAGTAATCTATTCAAAAAACGAACAGCAGGGGAAAGTTGGCGAAATGCTCAGATTGAAAGGTTTAACCCCATAGTGACCAAGCAATTTTACCATTGTCAGTCTGAAAGTACCCACTGCTGTTTTTAAGTTTCTGTGCGGTTTGTGTTTATGAAACCCACACATATTCTATACCGTTTCTCGCACGATTAAATGGACTTTCTAAAAGATACCATTATTTCCATTGTATTGCATAATTTACTATAAAACCAAATTATAAAATATGATGGGGGGGGGAAAGAGAAAAAGAAAAAAGCTTTTCAACCTTTAATCCCCAAAACCTGCAACCGTCAAAAAATACCCCAGCTAAATAGCTTCGAAATTTTGTCCTGAGATTAGAAATACCCAATTTTTAAATGTTTTTTTCTTTTTAACCCCTTCGCTGTTAAGCCATTTCACCTGTTCGGCAGCTGGTTGGAGTCATACGGCAAGATCGGATTTTCAAAGAGATTTCGGCGAACTTCGTAGACCCTGCGATGAATGCTGAATTCACAGCAGAGTCAGCGAATTAGGACCGTGTCACGCAGTGATCACCTCCGTGTTGCCGCACATTTTCACGTTCGTCGTAGCATAAAATTAGGATCAATAGAGACTGACAGACGAAGTACGTTCACACAGAAGTGCAGACGCACAAAGCACCGGACGCAATTTAGGCAAGAACGTCAAACCGTTAGGACGGACGCACAGAGTGTGCCACGTCCACGTAGCTTTATGTGAGAGTGATGGAACATAGAAAAATGTCGGCAGATAAGAACCTGTCGGCCCATCTAGTCTGCCCAATTACATGGATACTTTACCTGGATTTTCCTTTTGTTTAGGATAGCCTTATGCCTATCCCATGCTTGCTTAAATTCAATTACTGTTTTGGCCTTTACCACTTCAACTGGAAGGCTGTTCCATGTATCCATCACCCTATCAGTAAAATAATGCTTCCTGATGTTACTTTTAAACCTTTGCCCCTCTAATCTAAGACTATGTCCTCTTAAATATACTCCCTCTACCTTGTGGATTCCCTTTACGTATTTAAATGTTTCTATCATATCTCCTCTGTCGCGTCTTTTTTCCAAGCTGTACATGTTAAGATCATTGAGCCTTTCCTGGTAACTTTTCTCCTTCAAGCCGTACACCATTTTAGTAGCCCTTCTCTGAACTCTCTCTAAGATGTCTATATCCTTCTGGAGATACGGTCTCCAGTACTGCACACAGTACTCCAAGTGAGATCTCACCAGTGCTCTGTACAGTGGCATGAGCACTTCCCTTTTCCTACTGCTAATACCTCTCCCTACACAACCAAGCATTCTGCTAGCATTTCCTGCTGCTCTATTACATTGACTACTTACCTTAGATCCTCTGCAATAATAACCCCTAAATCCCTTTCCTCAGATGTTGAGGTTAGGACTGTATCAAATATTCTATATTCAGCCCTTGGGTTTTTACGTCCCAGGTGCATTATCTTGCACTTATCCACATTAAAACTCAATTGCCACAGCTCCGACCATTTTTTTAGTTTACCTAAATCATTTGAACGTAGTCAGATGGACTGCATTTTTGACAGACAAAATGTTGCTTTTTCATATCATGTATCAATTTTTTTCATTTTACATATTGTTTTTATTGACTACTGTAGATGGAAATAAAATTGTAAAAAAAAAAAAAAACACAGACAGTGAGGTGTCTACAGTATCATTAGAAAGTATGTCAGTTGTGCACGGACGCACAGTGTGCTCAGAATGCGTTCACCTGACATTAGCCTTAAGGGCGTCGAAGTGAGCGCTGAAATTTCGGTACTCTGAATAACTCAAGGCTTTCCCATTTAGGGAAGCCTACCACCTAACTCACCAATACACTTCACTGCCCCCACCAGTCTATCACTCTCACCTTGCAGTCCTCTCTTCGTGTTTCTCACCCTCCAACCCTTCTAGATGGTTTCCTTTTGTGTTGGTTTCACAAATGTTGTTCAATCTTGTATTGCAATTCCCTTTATACGGTGTCCATTGTTCAGCGCCACAGAACTTGCTGGTGATATATAAAGAATAGCAAGTGTCATTTCAGTGTAGGAATTTGGAGGTTAATGAATAGACCCCTTTAGTCATCACACCAGCCGTCAATATTTGGCCAGGAGGGAGAACAAATTGTTCTACATGGCGACTCTTCTGTTCTCAACTATCATCTCTCCAACAGTATGCTGCTGAATGGGAGTGGTTTTAGAGAAGAAAGGGAATTACTCCAACATAGCAGTTTATATTTTGTGTCCTTAAAAGCACTAGCACATGTATAGGGGTTAATTCCTCATTATGCAAGCCCATATTGGGCAAAAAAGGGGGTTCACTTTTAGGTCTTAACACCAGATTCTCAGCTATTGAATATGGTGGAGCTCCTTCTTGTGTGTACCCTCACAGGTCTATGACTGTAAAGCTCCGTACAAAGATAAGATTTCTTCGTAACCGCAACTACCTGGCCTCAGTAATGACTCCGTACAGAAACAAAAGGCTCTTTACCCTAGCTGAGCCTCACACGCTGCAGAAATGGGATCTTCTCAGAACTATAAATCAAGTGGATAATTGAAAGGTATATTTATCTCAATGTTGATTCATCCTCCTACGACAACATGGCTGTAGAGAAAGGACATGATGGCTGCCTATCAGCATTCCTAGATTCTTCAATTCCAGGTGTAGGTACTTTAGCATTTATGGGTACAGGTGCCCCGGCCTACAATTGTATATCCTTTATCAATGTGCTATGTATCGTCTGCAAGTTTAAAAAGATAAAAACAAAAGGGAAAGGGGGGGGGGGAATAAAAGAGTCCAGCACGCGTTTAAACTGGTGCTACTGAATCTGCCAGTCCAGAAAAGGAGCACTAAAATGGGGATATTCAAGGGGTGTGGCCTGAAAGCAGACCCCCCCCCCACACATATGCCCGCTACGCAAAATGGCAGCCGCTCCCGATGGGGCAGAGTTCACATTGCCTGACCTGGGCGCTTCGTCCCAGAGGATTGAACGCATGCTGGCAAACGTACCCACTAGAACGGACATCGAGGGAATTATTGCCGAGCTCCAAGAGTCCTTAGCTTCAAAGCAAGATCGGCAGCGGGACTCTGAGGTAACCTCTGGGGTGCATTGGAGCGAGGGATGGTGCACATGGAGGAGAGGCCTGACCAGGGAGAGGGAGAATCAGTATCATATCTGGTGACGCCTTTACAATCGGTCCAGGCGTCAGAATTTGCAGATACGGTGAGTGCCAGAACTGGTTACTGACATCGCAGATTACCTGGTGGGCTTGTTTAAATTTCATTTTACAATCTGCTAAAATTACACCTAGAGACATCACCAGAGCTCACAGGGCCCTTCGTCCCCTGCCTCCCACGATAGCGTCTGTTTTTTTTCAGATCTTGCCTTCAAAGATTTTATTTTTCCTAAAGGCCAGAATGGAGCGCCACTAGGAGTTGAGATGCCAAGGTTGAGATATTTAATGACCTCTCCCCCACAACTCTGCAAGCTCGCCGTCACTTACGTCCGCCGACCCACAATACGATTAGGTTTCCCCATGTCTGTCTCTCTGTCCGCCACAAATGGCACGGTACAGGTTTTAAGTTGCCCTGCAGACGTGCCCCATTTTCTGGCTGCCTTACAGCTACCCCTGGTTGACATTCCAAATTGGGAGTCATACTCCTGTCGTCAAGAAGACCGACCCCTCCTGGAGGCTCCGTGTCTGCAGCGTTCACCTGGGCGCGTGAGGCATCACCGTTTGAGTGTCGATTTTCCGGCTTCCCCACTACCCTGAGGGGTAGATAGATTACCAACTGTTACCCGCTTTTACATGCGATGCGGACACTCCTGGTGGGCTTAATCTTGCCCAGGCGATAATCTCTTCACCACAGATTATGGTGCTGGGGCGAGGATGGGTCTGTAGCAAGACTGGTGACAACAGGCCCTCAGCTGCAACCTTGTTCCCTGTGTCGCGGACTTGCCTGTTGGAGCGCGCAATCCCGGCTGGACGTGTTGCGCTTATGTCTTTTGCTTCAGGGCTCTTGTTTTTTTCGGTACACCCGAGTGGCTTTTCGCACGGTCACACCTTTTTAGTACAGATTTGTGGGGTATGATGGTATACGTGGACTGCTTAGCTTTATACTAGTCTACAACCCTTACCCTACGCAAATTTTTTGTGTCCCATGTCTTAATATGACTGTACGCTCACTCCCGGAGGAGCCGCTGAATTAACCTCGGGTTAGCCTCACCGCACTAGGGAATAAATATACACCAGCACTGTTGTGGATTTTTATAGATTATATTCTTTACTGATCCCAATAAAGCAGCATATATAACATAGATACAGAATTTAAACAACAGGATTTCGTAACGCGGGAAAAACACGCAGCGGCAAAAGATTAACCCCCTCAGTTCTGGAGTGTAAGTCCCGTGAATAATAGCTCAAAAATGTGTATGGTCTTGCGTACCCGGGTACTGTATTCCACTGGCCAGTGAATGAAACAAACAAAATCTTCGACTAGTCACGTTGGGGCCCTGTGGATTTAAACAATACTGCAGCGTGCGTCTCTTATTTTTGGAACTGCGACCTGGGAGGCCTCTCACCCATCCGATAGACAATCTGTTCAGCACCCGATCAAGGATTTTCTCTGCTGTGTACTGGGACTCTCTACCACCGGATCTGCTCCCTGCTTGTCCCATCTCCACACTGCGTACAACGATCTACCGCCTGCACTCCCAATGGATCATCGCGGTCTCCTAACTCAGGGTCCAGCCGGAACCAGATTATCATTCAGACCATGGAGCGGTGCGTAGGTAGGTCTCTGCAGGGTCACCGTCCTGTTCTCCAGCACCAGTGAGGCAGCGCCTGTACTCTGGCCTGGTCACGATCCTTGGCAGTTTCACGTGCGTCCTCCACCTTTCACCGCTCAGCTCACTCTGCCTCTCCCCTGCACAAGGCTGCGGATCTCTTTCCTCTTCCTACACCACCCACTTCCTGTCTTCACGCAAAGCATGAAGGAAATTGTAGTTCAGTCCTGTCCAGCATAGTCTAACAATGTCTCTGTCTCCCTCTGGTGGCCATAATTAAATGCAGCAGAACAGTCTTTTTAACCCCTTAACGCCGCAGGACGTTCCATACCGTCCTGCGGTGTTAAAGCCCGCCAAATGCAGGACGGCATGGAACGTCCTCGGCGTTAGGAGCCCAGCCGGAGGTTATACTTACCTCCCCAGCGGCTCCCACGCAGATCTGGCTTCGATGAAGCCTGATCTGCGTCTTTTCTAGCCTCCTGGCGCACTGACGTCATCGCGCTGGCTCAATGAGGACGTCAGTTTCAGGCGCCCCCCCGCCGGAGCATGGATCCTTCGGATCCCTCTATCTCCCCATCGCCGGGGGCTACAAAGGCTGTGGCCAGCATCGCTGGAACGGTCACAGCCTGACCTTTCCAGCGATCTATGGGGGTTAACCCATTAGTTGCCAGGTCGCGACCGGGCACTAATTTGTGCCCGATCGCGGCCTATTTCCGGTGGGGGCTGCCATCTTGGATGGCAGCCCCCACCTCTGGGGTCCCCCCGCGTCAACTGACTCATCGCGCCATGTCAGTTAACTGAGGAAATCCCTTTGCAGCTAGGGGCTTCCCAAGGAACCCCCCTATCTCCTGATCGGTGGCAGCTAGGGGGTCATGCCTGATATCGATGGAAAGGTCTGAGCATGGCCTTACCAACGATATCAAACATGACAATGATCAAAGTAAAATAAAAGTTAAAAATCAAAATAATTACTTTATTAAAAAATAAAAACGTGCTTTTTTTGATGCATTATTGTTCACATTTCAATTATAATGTGAACAATGACGCTTCAATGATTTTTTTTGGGGGGGGGGAGGGGTTTGAGCTAAAATCATGTAATTTCCCCCCCCCCAAAAAAAATAAAAAAAATGGGTTCCCAAGTCCAGTGGCGTCGTAACGTGGGGGGGGGGGGGAAGGGTGCGGCCCACACCAGGTGACACCCGCCCTTAAGGTGACACCGTCACCCTAAGGGCGGGTGTCTCACCCTCTGCCGCCTGTTTGCTCCCTGCGAGCGTCCGAAGCATGCAGCTTCGGCACTCGCCTGGGGGAAACACGTCACCAGCCAATCGCGGCTGGTCACGTGGCTCCCCCAGACGAGCGCCCAAGCTGCGCGCCGCCGGACACGCCGGACCGTGAACACGTGGCGGAGGTGAGCTGGGGCAATAGCCATGAGGTGAGCTGGGGCAATAGCCATGAGGTGAGCTGGGGCAATAGCCATGAGGTGAGCTGGGGCAATAGCCATGAGGTGAGCTGGGGCAATAGCCATGAGGTGAGCTGGGGCAATAGCCATGGGGGCCTGGGGCATATCCATGAGAGCTGGGGGCAGTATCCATGAGAGCTGGGGGCAGTATCCATGTGTGAGCTGGTCTGGGGCAATATATCCATGTGTGGGCTGAGGCGCAATATATCCATATGTGAGCTGGGGGCAATATATATCCATGGGTGAGCTGCTGGGGGCAATATATATCCATGTGTGCTTTCACTGCCTTCGAACAGGCAACGTACTTGCTGGCAGTTGGCAAAAATTTGTGTGAGCATATGAGAGAGCTCCACAGCAATAAACCTCACAGTAATGTGAGCTGTGTGTATGAGCATTCAGTGTTATATGGGAGTACTGATTTAGGAGTTAGAGTAGTTAAAAAAAAAATCCGTAAAACTCGGGGGGGGGGGTGACACCATAAGTTACCGCACTGGGTGACACCAACCCTAGTGACGCCACTGCCCAAGTCTACACCATAGAATATAACCGCAAAGGATCGGATAATAAAATGCGAAAAAAAAAAAACACTTTACATACTGGAGGATTGAAATTTTATTGAAAATTCACATTTTTTGTTATAGCATTCTGGCAGGACATGACGTTTATATAGAATTATGATATATTATTAGTCTGCCGAGTCTGCCCTAAAGAACGATATATAATTTGTCTGAGTGGTATAATAATACGTGACTTAAAACCGCGTTTAAACCTGAGCAAAAACTTCAGCAAACTTTACTTCCGAAAGGGAGCCGAAGTTGTAAAATTACTCCCGTCCTTAAAGGGGTTAAAGCAGCGCTACATGACATTTTCATACTTCCTCTGTACATTGTGCGATGTATGTGATTTGTGTTCTATTGTACACAGAGTGGCTTTTTGCACAGTCAAACCCTTTACGTACAGATTTGGGGGATATGGCGATATATGCAAACTGGTTAATTTTATACTTTCTTACACCTCTTGCCCGATGCAAATTTTTCACTACCTGAATTTTCCATGTGTTTTTGTGACTATTTCTTGCTTCCCGTGTATATTGTGCATTGTATATGAGCAGTTTTATCGTACACCCCGAGTGGCTTTTCGCACGGTCACACCTTTTACGTACAGATTTGTGGGGTATGGCAATATACATAACTGTATATCTGATTCCACCTCTTACCCTACGCAAATTTTTCGCCACCTGAGTTTTTCATATGTTCTTGTTCCAACTGTTTATGTATCTACATTATGCTTTCAATGTATGTTGTGCGATGCATGCGGAATTAAAAAAAAAAAAAATGATTCCCTTTTCCGGCCCTTATCATTGATTTGTTGCTATGCGTTCTATGCCCCCTACCATGTACTCTGACGGGGTGGTGCTTACCCTAGCTCTCCTGTGTATGCTCTTTTTCTTTAAATTGCATCTTGGTAGCTGCAGGCGGTGCTATCACCCCTGCAAGGCTTGGTGCTTTTCTCCCCAGGAGATATTTTGAGGAGTCTATTGGTTTGCTCTTTCTCGACCTTGTCTAATTTATTTGACATATACATAAACACACACACTTTTATTCCTCTTTCCCCTCTCCCCTTCACCTCTCCTTTTGTCCTACCTTCCTCGCCTTCTCGTTCCCCTGGGACTTTGCGGCCGGGTGGACCGTGCGTCCTTTGGCATTATGTATACGGCCAAGTCTTTTCATCTGGGTTCCTATAATGTTAAGGGTCTTAATGCCCCAGAGAAGCATGTTAAAATTTTGAGAGAACTACATGCCTATCGTATCTCTGTAGCATTTCTCCAGGAGATCATGGATGCATTTTTCGTCAGGGCTCGTCTCCAGTGTTTAAGGACCGCTACTATCCACTATCCACGGGGTTATTTCCGGGATTACAGGGAGGGGAAATCCCAAGGTACTGCTATTCTATTTGCCCGTGATGTCCCTTTTGAGGAGGAGGTCTGTGTCGACCCAGATTGTAGGTTTCTTTTGTTAGTTTTATAGCTGGGACGGTCTACACGTTTGCCTCCTTATACCTGTCTAATAAGGCGTAACACTGGGCCCTGTTTTCTTCTCTGAATGCCCTTTTGATTCCAGATTAGTGTGTCTCGGGTATGTGGGACCCCACATTATTTCTTGGTTGAACACCTGGGAAATGCGCTGGGTGGGCGGTGCTGGTTTGGCACGATGGCGTTGTCCCAGAGGGGCGTGACATGGAAGCTGTACCCACTTTCGTCTCTTTTCTCACTACCCCCCCCTCCCTTTTTATTTTCTCCTTCCTTCTCACTTTTTCCTTTCTTCCTCTCGTCTCTGGTTTGCGCATAATGAAATCACATTTCACTTCCATACATTTATTTTTTGACTACTCTGGTGCTTATATGAGGAGATCGCCTATTCCTCTTTGGGATGGAGGGCTGATATTGGTTTGTCTTGCATAGGTCGATGTTTCTTGCCAGATATTCAGTTTTGAACATATATACTTCCTCCTGCATGCCCTACTTTTGTGCCTTTGTATATATAGAGAAAAACAAGAAGGGTGTTTGTGAGGGTCCTGAGAACGAACAACAGCACAATGGCCTTCTCTACGGTGGGTGCCCGCTCAGGTCTCACAAACAAGGTTTTAGCTTGCTTGTGCCATTACAGGGATGAATTTTCCATATGCAAATCAGCCTGCTCTCACCCTCCTGACGAGGCCCAAGAAGGCCGAAACGATCGTCGGGGGTTGCTGCACCTCTCGTGCAGGGATGACGTCCTTGGCAGTCAGCACTGGCCACCCTTTCTGGGTGAGAGCAGGCTGATTTGCATATGGAAAATTCATCCCTGTAATGGCACAAGCAAGCTAAAACCTTGTTTGTGAGACCTGAGCGGGCACCCACCGTAGAGC
Organism: Leptobrachium leishanense; assembly: GCA_009667805.1. Lineage (NCBI taxonomy): Eukaryota > Metazoa > Chordata > Amphibia > Anura > Megophryidae > Leptobrachium > Leptobrachium leishanense. The sequence goes on from CM019066.1 coordinate 245,220,106, forward strand.
AGGCCATTGTGCTGTTGCTCGTTCTCAGGACCCTCACAAACACCCCCCCTTGCTTCTTTGGATATACACACACACACACATACACACACACGTTTTGGAATGCTGGAACTGTTATCTTACACAAAAAATAAAAAGTGGCTATTCAATAAAGCGACAAATTTGTCAAACCAAATTTTGCCGTACGCAATTCATCTGTTCACTAAGGCGGGGGGGGGGGGGGTTTGGGGTCAGACGAACGCAGTGTTAACGTCCATGTAGCCGCACTTTAGTACGTCCGTGGTAGCAGATAATCATGACCAATGAACGCCCACACACGAAGTAAGTCTACGGACGCAGGTTAGCAAGAACGAACCGCTAGGACGGACGTGCAGAATGCGCCACGTCCGCATAGCTTTGTGTGTGAGTGATGGAACGTGGTCAGACGGACTGCATTTATACGTCCAGCATTTTTGAAGGACAAAAGGTTTTCCTTTTTAATTTAATTTTCCCTCCTACATCCGTCAAAACAAAAGAACATCAGTCACAAAAACGGACTGTGTGGCCACTACTGCGTCTTCCGTCAAAAGGTGCGTCCATACTGCACGGGTGCACAGTCCATAGAAAACACGCTCGTCTGACCCTAGCCTAAGCTGTGAATTCACAAAATACTGTGCAGTTCACCGCACGGTGGTGGCAGCGAAATTGGCACATAAAGAGGTAATTGTTAATCCAGTGACAGAACGCCAAAATCTCAATGAAATGCCCTGATTTTTGGGATTCAGTTCAACAGGTTTAAGCAGGCGAATCTTATATATTTTTTTGCATTAAATCCTAAGTTTCTTTTAATTAACCTTTTAGGCTTTTCATTTTTCAATGAAAAAAATGTCAAAACAGACTTTATTGTACAAACTTGGTTTACAAAAATAAAGTATGGCGCAGAAGCATTTCCATAAAAGGGGCAAAGGGAAAATACAGGAGGGATAGGGGGGAGAGGAGAGAGAGGCCAATCCAATAATGTAGGGACAAAGTGGGGGGGGGGGTGTATGGACTGCTAAACAACAGCCAGGGCGGTGTGGAGAGGGCGCCCCAAGTTCAGTAACAGGTATAAGGAAAGCCATGGAAGGGGACAGGAGACAGACCAGTAAAACCAACGTTACATGTGTTGTGCAGATGTGCCCATAGTACCATGAATGAAGGCTTAAACATTTCTGATGTCATGGACCTCTTGGAGCCACTCACAAATGGTGGGTATCGAAAGGGTCTTCCAGTGTCGGGGCAGTATAGCTTTCGCTTCATTCAAAAGCCGTATGTCAAATCGAGCATTTGTACGCTGCTGGGTCAGCTGAGATGTAGCATCGTAGCGGCCTGGGTGAAATCTGGGAGAGAAGCCGACACCGTACAAATCGTGTCATGAACTGATCGCCAGTACCACCACATATGAAGTAGGTCAGCGTGGGTGCACTACATTTCCACCAAAAGTCATTAGAGTTGGGGGTCAAAGGTGGCGAGGAAGCGGTATCAGCATGAGAAAAGTTTATACGCCGTTTCTTGCGACTTAGTGGCCATTGAGTAGGATGTAGTCAGACCATAGATTTGTTCCCATTCCTTGTCCGTGAAGGAGAGCTGCAGGTCTTCCTCCCATTTAACTGTATAGGACAGGACAGGGTGGGATGGGTAATAGATTGTAACAGACCGTACATCACAGAGATGCTGCGGCTCAAGGGGGTGTCTCTGAGCAAGCTTCTCAACCTGGATCAGAGGGCGAGTGAAATGGGATAGAGGCACTAAGGAGCGTAGGTAAGATGTTAGAAGGAGCAAATGAAATTTGGTTAGAAGAGAGTGCGGGAGGGTCAATGGGATGTCAGTCTGGGATTTAAAAGGCATCTCCGTAGATAAAATGAGTGGCGAGCGTGGGTTGTGATGTGTCTAGGTGATGTGTCGGGTGGAGTCTCTGGGAAAATGCCGATGGTAAATTGGCATGAGCGGCGATGGCCAGGGGGCAACCAGGCTAGAGTCCTCCAGACTTTAAGCGTGGAGGAGATTGTGGGGTGGGAAGGGGTGTGGAAGGGTTCATTGGTGCCAAGTGGTCCCCCCGCCAAGTGATTTTTCTAGCTGGACCCACACAGGTTTTGGTCAGTCCCTGATGACCACTCCAAGATGCACAGTAAACAAACAGCTTGGTAATAGCGGCGTGTGTGGGGTGGTGCCAATCCTCCAGCAGATTTCAGGGTGGTCAGCAATGTGAAGCAGAGACACAGGGAACCCAGATGCAAGAGGTGAACATTTTCTGGAGGGAATCGAAAAAAAACAGGATGGGTATGAGTATTGGCATGGTCTGAAATACAGCAACGGTGGGAGGATGTTCATTTTAAAGACGATGCTACATCCAAACCTAGTGACATGAGGAAAAGCCCATTTAGTGAGATCCGCCAATCTAGTTTGCAACAAGCAGAAAAAGTTAGAGTATAGGTTTGAGGTATCGGGGTGAGATGGACACCAAAAATATTTAAGTGTGGATTTACACCATCGAAACGGGAAGAAGCATTTGAGCTACGCACAAAGGGGTTGGGAGATGGCAAGTCCCAGGATTTCAGATTTTGGCATGTTAATGGTGCTGAAATCTTGTAGAAGGGAGGGGAGTGAAGGGAGTGTGACCAAAGGTTGGCAAACAAAAAACAAAAAAAACAGATCATCTGCATACGCTGCTACTTTGTGCTGTTTGCCATTTACAGCAATACCATGGGTGGAGGGGGTTAGCCCTAAGCGCTTGCAGGAGACGTTCTAGCGAGAGTGCGAAAAGTAAAGGGGAAAGTGGGCAGCCCTGTCTGGTGCGGATAAGAGATCCATTAAGATTAAAGCATGCAGCCGGGGCGTCTATCCAGGCAAGCATGTTAGGGCCAACAGACCCTATCTAAATCTTTTTCAGCATCCGTGGACAGCTGAAGGGAGGGGGTGGAATGGGAGTTGGAGACAACATGTTTGAGGTGGAGTGCCCTGACGGTGTTGTCCCTTGCCTCCCTCCCGGGATAAAAAGTGTGATCAGGATGCACTAAGCGTGGTATGTAGTGAGAAATCCGTATAGCTAGGACTTTCGCAAAAAGTTTAAAGATCCTGATTCAGGAGGGAGATGGGGCAGTAATTGGCAAATAGGTCACAATCCTTATCTGGTTTGGGTATCGGAGGATAGTAGTGGTTAATTTTTGCGGGGGTAGGGCATGGTGCAGTGTGAAAATGTTAAATGCCACCAGCAAGAGAAAGAGTAGGGAGGAAAGTTTTATAATAGCAGAGAGAGGCCATCAGGACCTGGGGTTTTACCAGTGGGGTTAGATTCAATTGAAGATCCTCAATCGTCAGCGGGGGTTTCTAGTGCATTTTCCATGAGTAGGGTCAATTGAGAGTGGACATTAGTTCGCAAAAGGTTTGCATTGTGGCAGTAGGGGCCAGGAGTTAGGGTGCAGGGAGGTTAAAAAGGTTAGTGAAGTGGTCATGAAAAAGAGAGAGCATGTCTCAGTAAGGTAGGGTGAGAGCCTTGTGGCGTGCACAATCTGGCGATGTATAGTTTCTCCCGTTGGGATCTAAAAGGACTTAGGCCAAAAGCCTATCGCACTTGTTCCCGTGTTCATACTAAGTGCGGCGAACAGTGAGGAAGGCCTTCTGGGCTGCAGTGTTAAGGAGGGACTGGAGTTCAGTGCTGAGTTCTAAGAGTTTTGTACAAGTTGCGTCATCTACATAAAGTTTATGGGACTTCTCCAAAGTGTGTATGCGTTGAAGGAGCTGTTCTCGTTGATGGGTTTGGGCTTTTTTCTTAAACTCTAACCCTGCTGAAATAAAGTAACCTCTAACCACTGCTTTATGGGCTTCCCAAATAATTTGAGGGGATGGTTCAGGGGCGACGTGATCACTAAAGTAATGCCTAAGAGTCTGGAGGACTCTGCCCTTAAATCAGAGGGTCAGCGAGGAGGGTCTTAAAGGAGAGGCGAGTGGAAGCTGATCATGACAGGGTGGTGGTCAGACCAGGTCCGGGGGCCGATGTCAGCGGAAAGGAGGTGGTGTAGGTGTCCGAAAGGGGAGAAACAGGTAGTCTAGTCTAGAGTAAGATTGGTGAGGTGTGCTATAAAACGTATAGTCGCGGGTGGTGGGGAAAAGGGCACGCCAACAGTCAGTAGGTATGTAAGGCCAGGTGGGCCCATCTGAGCACAAAGCATGGGACGCTAGAAACTCCTTTAAAAGTATGTATCTAGTTGGGTATCAAGTGGGAGGTTGATGATGCCTCCCACTACCACAATACCCTCCTGAAAATCTGCCAAGGTCTGCAGGAATGAGCGGAGAGCCCGGTGTTGTCTTCGGTTTGGCAAATAGATGGATGTGAAAGTGTAGAGCTGGTTTCCCAAGGAGCCCTTAATAAAAAGGTGTAGCGGCCATTGTAGTTTCATGTCTTTGAGGTAGAAGGGTATATCACGGGACAGGAGGATGGTGGTGCCACACACTTTACCAACAGAAGAATTACTAAAGAAAACTAAGGGGTACTTGTGATTACTAAACCGAGGTGCTTTGGATTACTCAAAGTGGGTTTCTTGTAGCAGCAGCAGCACCACATCAGCATGATGAGATCTAAATTCCCGAAGGGTAGAGTGCCTCTTTTTTGGAATGTTAAGACCCTTGGAATTAACCGTGAGAACTTTAAGTGGTCTGGGAGCAGTCACCATTAGGGAGGGGAGAGGAAGTACCTGTCACTGAGGAAACGGGGCAGAGGAGCGGGTGCTGGAACGTAACAGGCCTCGCCACGGCGGTCAGAACGAGGGATGTGTCACACTGGACTGTTCAAAAGGCACTATCTCGTGGGTGGTGGGCAGAGCACGCAAAGGGCAAGGCATCAGGAGAAATTTTATAAAACTACAAATGTAGACGATGAATTAAAAATAAAAAAAAAGTATATAACAACACAGTAAAGAACACCGGAGTGGGGCCGAGAAGCCCGCTCTAAAGCTACATGTAGCCGGCAGCAACTGGTAGGGTATCCCCTGGGAAGGGTACGCTCTGAGGCATTTTAACAAAGAAGGGGGGGGGTGTCCCTGCAGCAGAGGTGCCGAAGGCCCAAACAACAGTCTAAAAGGGGGGGGGGAGGGGGATTATTGGATCATGCAATGAGATAAAGCATACACAAAATATCCTTGTGCTGGGCATGAGTGGTTGCGGCATCTTAGCGTTGTGGTGCATAGTCACAGTTAGTGTGCGTGGGGCCAAAAAGACATTGCGATCAAAGCACAGGCAAGATGCGTCCAGCAAACAGGAGTCGCCAGGATTAGGGCCAAAGAGATACAGGGGTAGTTGAAAATCAGCGGTCAGTTCTAGACGGGGGGGGGGGGTTGATGGATGCAAGACCAGTCTCACACGTAGAGGAGGTAGCAGAGGGAGTCATTTAAAGATCCCACGGTCTGGATGACATTGATGATGGGTGCTGCGAGGGGAAGCCGCAGCAGGCACGCTATTTGACTGGGCGTACAGGGATGTCAAATCCGGCCAGGCTTCGAGGGTGTCCGGTGGCAGGGACAGGACCTCCAGGAGGTCGGCCTCAGAACGCAGTGACACAGGGCCGGTGGGGGTGCATACTTGTAATCCAAAGAGGAATATCCATTTATAAAAAAAGGGAGGTTCTGTTCATGTAGAGCCGCTGTAAGAGGGCACAACAAGCGTCTGGATTGCAAGGTTGCCGGAGACAGGTCCTGATACAGGGACACGCTAGCGTCAAAGGTTGTGGAGCGCAAGTTTCTGGCTGCTGCCACTATATCCTCTTTAACCACATGGCGTAGCAGATAACATCTCGGGGGGGGGGGGGAAGAGAGAAATCAGAGGAACTCTGGGCACAGGGCTGCGTGAAACCTCTCAAACTAGGTCTGTGTCCCGTTGCAGGAGATCATTGAATAGACGCGTGGAAGTGTGTTTTAAGTCGGGGAGGGGGAATTGTTCAGTTTCAGGGAGACCCCTTACCCGAATGTTATTTTGGCATCCTCTATTCAAGGTCCTCCAGGTGTCGGGCCACGGTCTGCAGAACGTGGCGATGTGTAGTCAGGACAGCGTCATGGGCCACAGAAACTTTGTGTTGGTGCGCCTGTGCTGTCTCCGGTCCTGCAGACCTCCAAGGTCCTTGTGAATGCCCCAAACCTTAGCTAGCAGGGAGGCCTGTAAGCCGGATGTCAAGGCTGTCAGGTCCTCCCTGGTGGGCAAGGAGCAGAGAAGTTGCCGGAGGTTCTGTGGCAGTTCCCACTTGTCCAGAGTGGAGCGAGCAGGAGAGCTTGGGGCCTGCAGCATGGGAGCCACCGCCATCTTATCCGCAAGGTGTGAGGGGGAGGCAATGCAGGAGGGCGCCATTCACTGCCGAATGGTCCCAGTTTGCTTCCGAGGGGCCAGGGGTGGGTGGTGACCGGCGGGGTTTTCCCAATCGCAAACAGGGTAAGAGTGGGTGGTCTCAGCGGAGCTCCAGGATCAGGCGGCTATTCTCAGTGCGTTAGCTATGCCCCCACTTTGTTTATTCTGCAAGACCTTTTTATTATTATTTTTATAGAACTTTTTTATTAGACACATTTAATGCATTTTGCTTTAACCCCTTCACTACCAATAGAGGTATCTCGGGCTTCAAAAGTATCATATGGTCCCATGAGTTTTCTCGATATGCAGCCCAAAAGCAAATGAAATTCATTTGTTGCTAACGGTTTGTTTTTGGGCTGCAGAAGGTGCTCTCAAAGTTTTAGCTCTCTGGGCATAATGCCCAGAAAGCTAAAACTGTAAAATTGGCAGCTGAATGCTCGGAAATAAAAAACAAAATAATCGGGCTTTCAGAAGTAGTCAGCAGCCGATGCAGGGAGGTAAAATTGATATATATATATATATATACACACACACACACTGTTTAAACTGCTGTAACTCAATTTGGCAGTAGATGGTGCCATCTACTGGCCAAATATAACTGTATAATGAATTAAAAAATGATTTTACAAAAAAAAAAAAAAAAAAACTAGTTTCTGACAATGTTTTTTTTGGAAAAATCACTTTGTAGTGAAGAGGTTAAACACATATTAGAAGAATCGCAAGAGTTTCTTTTTTTTCCTGCAGTTCGGTGTTGTTCGGAAATCTTTGGAGGACCTGCGGTGAATAAGGAATTCACTGCAGGGTCGGCAAAATGGAATCGATGAAAGCGCTGAAATTTCAGCGCTTTTTGAATAACAGTCTTTTTGATCAGAAAATGAATTTCTTAAATATGACTGATGTGTCACTCCAGACTAGACGTTTAATCACTTTTGATAAGAGTCCAGTCAGGAGTGAAACAATCATATTTAATTAATTTTACTTGGGGGGGGGGGGCAGGACTTCATTGTGCACTCAGCTTTTGGAATATATAATTTCCTAATTGTTCAGACTTTCTGGCAAATGTAATTTTAATATGGCACCTAACATATCGTCCAACATACAAAAAGGTGGGTTATACACCAAATCGCTCCCAACATTTTACGGAAAAAATCCCTGTTGCAATTCTAATGGACTTCAGTGGTACAGAAAGGGCAAGTGAAGGTTCATTGATATAAATGTTGACTTAATTTGAATTTCCCTCCCAGGATCACTGAAGTTCATGGTGGTTGGACATGAAGTGATTTTCACCGTTTGCAAGTTGCAACAATACTGAACACCCAGATTTGTGACTAACCCACAAAAAGGCAATGGGCCAATTTACAGGGACTTGTGTACCAAGAACTTCTCATCTCAGACCAAAGCAACCAAATTGGAAATATTCCCCAGTACAAGTGTATTTCTAATACAGGTACAACCTTGGTCCTTCAAGTATTTTGGAACTAGATTTCCCACAAGGCTCTACCAACCAAATGACTGGCTGAGTATGGTAGGAGATAGTTAGAAAACATCTGAAGGGCCACGGTGAGCATCACTGTTCTAAAAATGTCAAGCCCAAGGCCGGTGTCATACAAGCGCACTTCAGAGTAGAAGGAACGTCTGTGAGTGGACATTCCTTCCACTCCTGACAACCATGTGGCCACCTCACTGGGCGCAGTTAGTGCGCCCAGCGCTGCAACGATCAAGCCCCATCGAACTCGTGTCACAGCGTTTCAGCAGGTCCATTGTAGCATACGTGCTACACCGTGTGGCCCACCTCGTTGAATCGTCACAATGCTGCGACAGGCGCATCTAATGGTTGCTACTCACTGCTGATCCTTCATGACCTCTCGGCCGCCTTTGATACAGTTGACCACTCAATCTTCCTTCAAACTCTTAGTGATATAGGACTTCAAAGTACTGTTCTTTCATGGTTTGCTTCCTGCCTGTCCCAACGATCATTTAGTGTCTCACTTGCAGGAAGTACCTCCTCCCGGCAGCCTGTCTCTGTTGGCTCTCTAGGAAAACTGATCAGCTCCTTTGGATTCCAGTACCACCTATACGCTGATGACACTCAAATTTACCTCTCCTCCCCTGATCTCTCTCCAGCTCTCCTGGATCGAGTCTCTGACTGTCTCTCTGCTGTCTCAAATTGGATGGCTTCCCACTTCCTTAAACTCAATCTTGCCAAAACTGAAATTCTCGTCATTCCTCCCTCCAAGAACAACACAATACCACCCATCTCTCTACGAGTAAATGGCCCATTAGCCCAACACCCAAGCTCGCTGCCTTGGTTTCACTTTTGACTCGGACCTAACATTCTCTCCCCACATCCAGACAGTGACCAAATCCTGTTATTTTCAACTCAAAAACATTGCCAGTGTCCGCCCCTTTCTCCCACAAGATACCGCAAAAGTGCTGGTTCATGTTCTTGTCATTTCATGACTACTGCAACTCGCTCCTTATTGGCCTCCCCAACTCCCATATTGCCCCTTTGCAATCTGTAATGAATGCAAGGGCAAGGCTTATTTTTCTCACTAAACGCACCTCACATACGTCCCCACTCTGCTGGTCCCTCCACTGGCTTCCTGTACGTTTAAGGATACAGTTTAAAATACCGATGCTCACATTCAAATCACTCAATAACTCAACCCCTCCCTACATGTCTTTGTTACTCCGCAAGCACGTCCTGTCTAGACAGCGCCATTCAGCAGGTGATCTCCACCTGTCATCGGTCTACAGGCGCACAGCCAACTCTCGCCTCCAAGACTTCAAGGGCAGCACCGGTGTCATGGAACTGACATAGCGCTCTTCGCTTGAAACCAAGACTTTTATTTTCCTGGCAAAAAACCCAAAAGACAGACATTTGCTTTGGGAAAGACTTTATATGGTGTGGTGTGGTTTTAAATGTATTGTAAATTGCTTGGTTTTAGTTTAAATGTGAACTTGGAGATGTGTTTTGAAGGTGCAGACCTTTCTTTGGTGTAGAATGTAATTAGGTTTGAGTAATCAGTGATTGTTTGCATGTGAGGAGTCAAGAGTCTGGGACAGTGGTTGACTGTAAAGGCAATCTGATCTATTGGAACAATAGATTATGTATATGAAGTGTGATAATGCTAAGGAATGTTTACTGTAAATGTCTAAATCTGACATAATGTAATTAGAGTTCTAGTAAATCAATGTTCGGGGTTTGGTATGTAAATGATCCTTGTTGGACCACATAAATATGGTCCTCAGTAAAGCATATAGTTCTTGGTTGATACATTCAGCTTGTCTGGTGCGTTATTTCCTCTGCACTATACCACTCCACTCACCATCAGAAGGCACCGAGTGGCCACCTGAAAGACTGACCGAACATCGAGGCTACAAATCAAGAGATTGAATCGGCTTAGAGAGCGAACAGCCTGCAGGTCCCCAGAAGCTGCTGTATCGTCAGCCCAGCACTGGCACAGATCCCTGCCACTAGCCCAGGTCTCCCAGCAGGCAGAAGCAAGTGGGTCAAGCTGCTCGAGGCGCTGAGGACCACGTTCCCAGTAGCCAGGCTGACTGCAACGAGGGGGTGTCTGGAGAGCCAGGACAGGCGGAAGGAGCGGGTTTCCATCACAACCGGTCCTGTGGAATGACTTGCCTCGCCTTATCAAACCTTCAAGAAATCCCTCAAAACCCATCTCTTCAGATTAGCCTACCCCATTACTGATGCAACTCCTCCCTCTGCTCAGACGATTGAAGCGGCTTGTATGACCCCACCATTCCCAAACCACTGACACGAATGATCCTGCCATCTAGTAAAATTCCTCTGTCCAATCCCTCGAGACTGTAAGCTCCTATGAGCAGGGCAATCTACACCTCGTTTCCGTCATATGTCCGTTTATAGGTTTCTCGTTCCCTTTGGTTATTGTAAAGCACTGCGGAAACTGTTGGCGCTATATAAAATGATAAAAAATAAATCAGTACGCTCGTCTGACAGATCTAAAATGTCTGCTTATCTTCAGAACTTTGTGCATAACATGGGATCTTTTTATATTGCCCAAATTAGCGAATTATAAATGCTCTCAGAACATCTCATTTGCAAAAATCCCCGGGGGGGGGGGGGGGTGACATTCACTGAATTAGAATTGTCAGGATGGGGGGGGTGACATTCACTGAATTAGAATTGTCAGGATGGGGGGGGGGGTGACATTCACTGAATTAGAATTGTCAGGATGGGGGGGGTGACATTCACTGAATTAGAATTGTCAGGATGGGGGGGGGGTGACATTCACTGAATTAGAATTGTCAGGATGGGGGGGGTGACATTCACTGAATTAGAATTGTCAGGATGGGGGGGGGGTGACATTCACTGAATTAGAATTGTCAGGATGGGGGGGGTGACATTCACTGAATTAGAATTGTCAGGATGGGGGGGGTGACATTCACTGAATTAGAATTGTCAGGATGGGGGGGGTGACATTCACTGAATTAGAATTGTCAGGATGGGGGGGGTGACATTCACTGAATTAGAATTGTCAGGATGGGGGGGGTGACATTCACTGAATTAGAATTGTCAGGATGGGGGGGTGACATTCACTGAATTAGAATTGTCAGGATGGGGGGGGTGACATTCACTGAATTAGAATTGTCAGGATGGGGGGGGGCGGTCAAATTTTAGGCCAATGCAGAAACACAGGAAGGCAGAAAAACCCCCACAATTCCCGGCTGTGGAAGCAGAATTCAATAACCACACGGCCACCCCCTGCAGGTCCCCGAACACAGTACCTGTGGTGGAGAGCACGGTGGTGACGAAGAACAGGGAGGAGGTGTAGTCCCAGTTCCAGTGGCCGGTCACGTTGTTCAGCACAGACACTCCGTAGTCACTGGCTATCAGTACTTTTGACAACAGCGCCTCCAGCCGGTCCTCAGGCAGACACGGGTACTGCTGCAAAAACTGCCTCTTCAGCTCGAGGAGGTCCCGGCGCAGGGTCTGCTCGTTCGGCTGCTCCACCGCCATGAACACAACCGCCCCGAGCACCAGAAATAGCAGATACACCGAGATCAGGATACCGAAGCACCAGGTGGGGCGGCTCTTGTCGGTGATGCGTATGCATGTCCGGCAAGACAATGATTGGAGCATGACTTCTGCGAAAACAGCGCCACGTGATGAGCAGTTAATGAAAGAAATACCCCCTCTCCGCCCCCGTGTTCATCCCCTATTCACCAGCGCGGGTATGACAGCTACCCTGGCTAGCGCCTGTATACGGCTGCCATGGTGCAAAGTCTGATGGAAGCCGCGCTCTTCCTTGTCTCCAGGTTACAGAGCCGCGATGGCATCTGATGTGGCAGGAACGCGTGGTGACGTCCGCCTCGCCCCGCCCCGCCAGGTAGGGTTTCAGTCTAGGTTTGGCTAGTGAGTCAGTGAACCAAGTCTGAATGAATGGAACAATGAAAGTGACCCCGATTCGATTCCTCTGGGGAAAGAGTTGGAGCAGTGAGCTGGAAAGCATCTCATGACTTGTACCTGAGTGAGCCTCAGAAAGACCTTTCGTGGCCTGACTGAATCATTACACAGCAAACTATTCAGTAAAAAGCAGCTTTGGCCGTCAAGAGATTTTGGACCTACAACTCCCATGATGCTTAGCTACGCATTAACTCAAGACCTATGAAGGGCCAAGGTTGCGCTACGTAAAGGCACTCAACACATCCTGACATTCATTGACTGATAATGGTCAGGATATGAGGAGTGCCCCTCAATCTGGTGAAATCACTGAGTGAAGTGGAGGAGTTTCCTCCACCCCACAGCCAGGATTTTTGCGCTTCCCAGCCAGTCACTGGTGAGGTCATGCAGAGAGTGTGCTGATGTCACTCTCTCTGGGACCAATCATGGTTGCGAATTGGCTCGGAGAAGCAGCCAATGGAACAGCCCTGCACATGGATGCAGCTCTAAGTAATCGATCTGCTCAGAGGCTATGGAACTTGTGTACGAACAGTGAGCAAGTCCCGTAGCGGAGCGCGATTTGCGGGTTCTACACTATGCAAGCTACATAGGAGCGCAAATTGTATGGAAAAGCTTTAGGGACATCCGAGTTAGAAGTCCCTGAAGAGGAGGAGCAACGTGCAAGACCGTACAAAAGGGGAGTAAAATCACCCAAAAAAATTGGGCAGCAGCCTCTGCCCAATTATTTAACCCTGTTTACACCACGGGCCGTACTATGCCGTCTCCATGGCAGTTGGACAGCATAGCCCACTCCGCAGGTGTTTATGAGCCGCAACTGGCCTGCGTCATTCGCTGCAGGGGGACGGCTTGACCTCAAGCTGCCCTCCTACAGCCAATGACGTGCGGCACGCCCCACCGACATTAACACCCTCCCGATGAGAAGGGGTTATGGGCAAAAAAGGAACCTTTTTTCTTTAAACCTCCATGGCGGTCTAATTTTTTCAAAATGTTATGTCAAAAAGCGTCTCAGATTTTTTTTTAAAGGAAACTTTTTTTTTTATATAGTAAGCCTGTAATAATTAGGAATAACGCTCTGAAATCCGTGCAAACAAGAGACTAGTAAAGACACGGAGTCTGATTAAGTTTGAAACCCGACATAATAATTTATTATCCCAAAAATAATTATCCAAAATAATGCTAATAAATTCTATTCAATAATATAATCAAACAAAAACCACTGAAATCTTTCAGAAAACAAGGGTGCAATATTGGACTGTGTTTGTATGGCCTATTTCTGATCCTTTAGTGCCACCTAGTGGCCGTTCATGAGCAGGTCATGCTGCTGGAGATTTTACAGCTTGCTGCCTGGTCCCACCCCCCTGCATCGTGTGACTCACAGGGAGCGTTACCAGGAAGCAAGTCGCTGCGATTCACACTGCGGTGGAGTGCAGGATGAGGTGAGTATGCAGCCCGAGTGTGGCTCGTGGTTACCGTTTGCGGTAGTGAAATATAACCCCGAGTCACACTCGGGAATACCGCCAGGGAGGTTAATATAGCCATTTACAAGCAAGTGCACTGCTCTGCCATCCTAGACCATGGGTGCTCAACCTTGCCCCTCATGAGGTTTTGAAGCTATATTTCTTACACGGCTATGTTTAGCTAATGAGTGGCTGAGGCTTTTGGGAGATGTAGTTCTAAAACTTCTGGAGGGCCAATGTTAAGTATCCCTGCTCTAGCAGTTTTTTAAAAAAATATACATTTAGAAAAAGTATGTTGTTTTTCTTGTGTGTGTGTGTTTTTTTTAATAGGAATGTTTCTTATATAATGTTATAAGGGTACATTTTTATATTAAAGTGAGTCCCACACACACTACAGTAGAGGTCAGCAATCTTGGCCCTCCAGATGTTTTGAAACTACTTTTCCCATAAGGCTCCACAAATCTAATGAGTAACTGAGCATCATCAGATATGTAGTTCAAAGTCGTCTGGACACACACACACTTTTTATCCTACCTGGCACCCGGAGAGCTGCATATGAATTTAGTCAGAATGAGTCACAGACGCTGCAGTCTGGTGGAAAGCAGGGCGTAGCATGGAAAATGTACTCCATGCGGCTGTAAAGTTATGCAGGCGTGCCTTCTATAGTGTCCTATATACAGAGATAAAGGGAAGTAAGGGCAAAGCCATTCCGCTTCCTCATCTTTCTGAGAAAACAGGTCACACCGCTTTGGCAAGGAGCCCTGCTCAGGAAGTGAAAGCACCTATTTCAGCCGCGGCGCGTAGTAGGGCTTGGTGCTGCCCTGAGCGCTCCAAATTCTACTGCTTCCTTCCTTTATTAACCCTACTGCTGCTGAACCATTTCACTCCGTGTGCGAACCTCATTTTAACCATAGAGTCAAGAATAAACACCTGATCGAATTAGAATGAAAAAGTAATGGATTATTCACTAATTCATTGAAAAGACAGTTGATTTAGTTTGGAAATTACAGTGAATTTACCGTTTAGGGAACTTCTACCATAGTTATTCATAGTTTTCACATTTTTGTTTTCTGCCAAAGTTCTTTAGCATAGTTTCCTCTGTAGTTAATTTAACCCCTTCGCTGCTGAGCCATTTCACCGCTGTGTGCTGAACTAATTTTTACCGCTTTTGCTCATCATGTAAACGCATTTAGAAGCCACGTTTTATTACATGACCCGGACATATTAGACTCCGCAGATTCATAATATATAATTTTTATATGTATACGTCATGTCCTGCATGTATATTATAACAAAAATGCAATAAAAATAGAATTTTCAATAATTTACAGTGTGTAAAGTGGGGTTTTTTTCACATGAGAGTTTGCGGTTATATTTTATATGGGGTGCGCTTGTACAAAAATTAGAAATGGGGGCTCGTTAAATTTTTGGGGGGGAATTACGTGATTTTATTGCTGCATTAATAAAAAACAACACACAAAAAAAGTTTTACTTTTTTTATTTTTATTTATTTTAATTTTGTTTAGTTTCCTTTTACTTTGAACATGGTCATGTTTGATATCATTCGAAAGGCCATGCTCAGGCCTTTCGAATGACACCATGCATGACTCCCTTGCTGCCACGGTTCTGGAGATATCGGGTTCAAATTAACCCTGTATCTCCACCAGGGGATTTCCTTGGGAAATCCCCGGGCAGCTACGGGTTCCCCGGCTATCTGACATCATCCTGCTATGCACGACACGTCAGGAGCCGAGGGGGAACCTGGAGGTGTAGCCGCCATCCAAGATGGCGGCCCCCACTGGAGCGAGATTACGATCGGCTGCCGAGCGGCGCCGATCGCGATCTGGCAATTATAGAGTTAAAAACCAGGCACCGCTTTAAAGGGCAGACACTGCCCTTGAAAGTGGTGCCTGGTTTTTGGCTGAAAACCCTCCCGATCGGGAGGGAGAGGGATCCAAAAGGATCCCCCCCCTCCCTTTCAGGAGTCGCCTGGAAATGCGTCATTGCGCAGGCACGATGATGTCATTTACGTCGGGGGCCCGCCTATCTTCGGCGCCTGGCTTCCCTGAAGCCAGAATGCTGCGGGACCCAGGACAGAGAGGTGAGTATCTCCGCCGGGGCTCCCGCTGACGGATGACGTGTGGGGCACATCCTCTGCATATAGCGGGAGTCAATCAGGACGTGCCCCACATGTCATCCGCAGCGAAGGGGTTAAGTTCTCTGTTGTTTTCTCCACAGTTTGTATGGGAGTTCAATAGAAAGTGCCGTTTTAGGCTAGGGTCAGACGAACGCATTTTTCACGTCTACCGTCAAAAAGTGCATTGATGCGTCCGAACGCATTTTTTCACGGAAGACGCGATAGCGGTCATACGATGCACAATTTCGGCCGTGATTTTTTACGGATCCAAACCAGGAAACTTTGGGTGTCTGGACGTTATGTTGGCCGGACATGAGCAACGTCTGACGTCTCCTAATCACGCACACACGCCGCTACGCGGACGCAGCGCACTCTGTACGTCAGTACTAGCGGTTCAACATTCTTGCAAAAATGCGTTTGTTTGACGCTTGTGTTGCGCGGCCGAACTTTTGTGCGGCCGTACTTCGTGTGTGGGCCTGCGTTGGACGTCATTTGCTGCTACCATGGCCGAAATCAAGTGCGGATAAACGCACGTTCGCACTGCATTCGTCTGACCCTAGCCTTAAAGGGAGCGTATTAACCCCTTTTTAACCCCTTCGCTGCTGAGCCAATTCACCCGTGTGCTGAGCTCGTTTTCACCATTTTTTGCTCATCATGTTTAAACGTGATTTGAAGTCATGTTTTATTGTAGGACCCAGACAAATTATACATCATTTTCTCCAACAGACTCGGAAATTATATATTTTGAATCTCCTATGTGTATATATGTCATAACTCATCATAACTCTATAACAGAAAATGTCAACGTTTATATTTCCATTTGTATTTCAATAGTTTACAGAGCAGAAGCGGAATCAGTTAGCAACAGCTCCTAGCTATGGTTAACTCTTCAGTTAAACGCAGCAGGACGTAATTAGCGTTAGGACTTTTGTAATCCTAATGCTAAGTAACAGTTTGTGCTCCCCATGTTAAGCATAGGGAACGCAAAGTACAGTAAACTCACACTGAAAAGTGCAAGCTCTGAATAGCGTTCGGATAGTAATATGGGCTGAAAACGCTAGGGCCACTTAACCTAATGTTAATGCTCACACAACTGAGCGCGAACGTTCGCGTTTAGAATGTAATAGTGTAATGGAAACAGGCCAGAAATAAGCCGCCATGATGAGTCATGGCGGCTATCTTGAGCAAGACTTTGGTTCACGTAAATGTATATAGCGAATATTGGTTGAATTAGATGAGTTTGCATAGACTTTTGGAATTCCTAGAACTAACGAGCAAAGCAATTAAAATAAACGAGATCTGGGCAAAAACAAGCAGGAGTGTCAGGATACTGATTTAGTTACATCAAGGTCAGAGAGCTAGAGACGAGAACAAAGGCCTACGTTAGGCCATCTGCACGCTTATCTGTAAACACAGCAAACAAGTCCCGGGGAGGCGGACGGAGACAGGATCTGGCTAGATGTTAAATTATCCAATGGTCATAACAATGTGTGAAAGCTGCCAATTTACTGCCAATTTGTGGAATGTCTTTGTATTCAGCAAGGGGAAGGTACGAACTCACATGGGGTGGCCAAGTGTCACCCATGGGTGGGTTGCTGGGATGTACCTGTTTATCTATTCATGTATAAAATGTTATGACGATGTGTTCACGTCACTCAGTCATTGTGATTCAATCCTGGCTGAGACTTGACGTCAAATAAAGTACGCCTTTCTTGAAGAGACTCGTGTCCGAATAGTCATTGTCTGCAGTGGGCCGACCTTTCACCCGATAGAGCTGAGTGGATTCTGATAACATTTTTGGGGGCTTGTCCGGGATCAGTCGGCCTCGGATTGGCATAGCTGCTGGGTAGTAGCGGTTGACTGCAAGCGCAGGTGGTCCCGGAGGTTGGGCGTCCGTTGAAGGTGAGCTGACATCTGCAGGCACCAAGCGGGATTTCCCATTACGTGGAGCTCGACTCGTCCCTAACGGACTCCCGGCCCGGGTAGCTGGAACACAATAGAGTCTGAGGAAACAGCATCCGGTGCAGCGTTTGGATAAGGTAACAAAACAAGAGAATGGTGGACACCAACTACCCAATAACAAATTTTATTCGGTGTACATAAAAAAAAACCACATGATCACAACCGCATAAAACACATAAATGATGAAATGATAAAAATCACAAGGTAACTCCACCCAAATTGGGATAAATTAACTCACTATGAATTCGTCCTCTTGTTCTATGCACTCAGAACAGAAATGCCTAGTATTACACTGTAGCTTATCCAAGCAGTTCAATTGCAATTAATTATGTGCTGCATTCTCATTGAAGTTGAATGTGTCAGAATGCCTTTAGGCACATTGGCGTATAAGTGGGATATAAATAGAATCTCCACTAGAAAATGCACATAAAACTAATATTCCATTGTATTATGCGAACCTGTATTGAAGGACCAAAGATATCAGTTTTTGTCTTTAATTGTCTGATAGTACTATCAGACAATTAAGTTGCAAACAATCAAGTGGTGCGTTCTCATTAATATGTCAAAGTAAGGTAATACCGGTATTATTTGTTTGATATGCCCGCCATAGTTGGGTAAGGGGACCCCCGTACATGGTTCCATTGACATTTCCGGATCTGCCGCTGTGAGCACGGGGACTAGTAAGGCTAGGGTCAGACGAACGCATTTTTCGCGCTGTCCGTGAAAAAGTGCGTTCGAACGAATGAACGCATTTTTTCATGGAATACGCGATAGCGGTCATACATGCGCATTTTCATTCGTGATTTTGTACGGTTATCAATATAACACTTTTTGCGTCTGGACGTTATGTTGGCCGGACATTAGCAGCGTCTGATGTCTCCTAATCACACACACATGCCGCTAGCGGACGCAGCGCACTCTGTACGTCAGTACTAGCAGTTTGACGTTCTCGAAAAAATGCGTTCGTTTGCCATTTGCGTTGCGCGGCCGCACTTTTGTGCGGACGTTCTTCGTATGCTGCCCGGCATTGGATGTAAATTGCTGCTAGCGCAGCCGTGATTTAGTGCGGCTAAACGCACGTTAATACTGCGTTAGTCTGACCCTAGCCTTAGCTGCACCTCAACGGCTGCTGGTTGCCACGGGGCTGCACCCGCCAGAACGGATGTCAATTTGGTAGTTTGTAATTGGATTGAGGTATTGGTCCCATGAGGAATTTGTTCCATGTGGGAAATTGTTTATGTTTTTTGTAAGCTACACGTGGCCAAAAAAGGAGGAGAGATATTGGAGGTGGGCTGAGAGCCCCGCTTGGTGGCTGCTACGTATCCTACCTAAAATAAGAGGATTGCTGGTGGGCTGATACCACTGGATCCGGGGCTAATTGTTGAATAAGGGTGCTTTGGTGGGCTGATAGCCCCGGGCAATTGGATAAGGCTGGATACAAAGCTTTTGGTAAAAGGCATATCGTGGAAGCTAAGTTTGTATTGTTTTCTGCTGAATGTATCTGATATAGTGCGGGTTGTGATTGAGTGAGTGAAAGTGTGTGAACGTGCGCCTACCTGTCTGACAGGGAAGCAAATCTGAGAGTGGACTCTCAAGGTGCATTTTCGTGTTTGGGGCTACTCAACCGGTCACTGAGAGAGGAAGCGAACACGTCACGAGTGAACTGTTGACTGAAATACCAGACGGTCAAGTATAAAATCTGTTTTGAATAAGTATTAAATCGTGAAGAAAATATTGGTGAAACGAGGTATAATGGGTAGCGGAACATCACACCTTAAGAAAGCTAAGGAGGGAGAGACCCCTCTAGAATATATGGGGCACAATTTTAAAGTATTGTACGAGTCGCACCAGTATGGTGTGGAGCTGAATTAAGAGACACTACAGATTCTATGCATGTTAATTTGGCCTATATTAGTCTCCGAATGGCCCGAGCAGGGATCTGTGGACCCTGTGCTTATCCAGAGAGTGCACTCCCAGGTTACAGGGAAGTTTGGACACCCAGAGCAGTATCCATATATAGATATATGGAGATATTGTGTAAGAGATAAAAGTCATTTTGTTATGTTAGCAGGGAAGGGGAAGAGTGAGATGTCACCCAATAAATGTGAGGGTGCCCCTGTTCTGGAGGGACACCCGGAGGATGTTAGCCCTCTCCCTCCGCCCTACCCGTCCTGCTACTCAGTGGACCGGCGCGCATTGGATGCTGCGGTTGCACAGTCTGGGGCGGAGGTGCAGGCTGCTGCTATTCCTTTGTCTGCGCCTTTGGCTCTGGCTGAGGGTGGTGGGATGGGGGAGGCGGCGGGAGAACAGATCATCATCTCTGCCGATGAAATTGAAACCTCTGATGGGGCAGTGTACAGATTAGAAACTCTGAGGCAGGGACCCTCCGGTATATACCCGAAATCTGTGACCCGTGGTGACAATAATATTACTAAACCCCGTGTAGTGTACCAACATAACCCTGGTAAACTCCAGCTCCCGTTACGGGCAGTGTCTGGCCCAATCACGGAGGATGGTACCGGACCCATGCAGTACACATATATCCCGTTCACAACTACCGATTTGTTTAATTGGAAAACCCAGACCCCGCCATTTTCTGAGAAGCCCGCAGTTATGACAAGCCTAATAGAATCTATTATGGCAACACACAACCCCACAGGGGCTGATTGTCAGCAACTAATGTTGACAATGTTCACCACAGAAGAAAGGGCTCGTATCAACAATAATGCGGAAAACGTTTGCTAGTCCAATAACCGAAATGATACAAGACCCAAAAGAGTCCCCGAGCCCATTTCAAGAAAAATTATTGGAGGCATTTAGGCTGTATAGCCCTATTGATCCAGAAGCGGCAGAGAATCGCCGCTTGGTAAATTCATCCTTTGTGAGTCACGCGCAAAGGGACATACGTTACAAAATACAGAAAAATTACGGTTTTCTGGGCAAAGGTATTAGTGAGTTAGTAGAAATTGCCAATAAAGTGTACCACAATAGAGATTTAGAAAAGTCACGAAAACAGAGAACGAATACAGCCATGGTTACGGTGAATATGGGTAACCGAGGAGGATTCCAAGGTAATAATAGAGGTAGAGGCAGAGGAAGAGGTACAAGAGGAAGAGGTAATGGCCATGAAGGTCACTGGTGGAACAATTGCCCTAAATTAATTGAGAAAAACGGGGGGCACAGTAAAAATTCAGCCGAAGGGGTGACCCACGGCCAAGTAAATAACGGGAGATACGAGAGAAATAAAAACAATGGTACTAGGTTTGTTGGTCTGGCGGGAACATCTTTTTTTTTATTTTTATTTATTTCAAAACACCAGGAGGGCAGTTACCAATATCATGACTGGCCTCACAGGGTCCAGGAAGTCATCATATAGTCAAACAAGAAAAAATATGGGCCACATAGGGCCATTGTTAGACATCAATATAGGCACAGCATGAGAAATAAAATAACAAAATAATGGTCAACTGCAGGTAAAAAAAATATACTAAACGTCTCCATAATGTCTCTAGTAACAAGGGCAAATAAAAACATCCCCGCATGGGGGTTCTCATCAAAAAAGGAAAAGCCGCAATGACATCAAAGTCAGCAAAAATACAGGAAGGGGGGAGGGGGGAAAATGACAAAGGCCCAAATGTGCCATCCCTGGGCCTGTCCTGGTGATCTAAAAAGACCACGGGAGGCCAGTGGAGGAAAATGGCACCAGGCCCGGGTACTCGGGTGCCAATCTGGGCGCCAGGCCACAGTAGTGTTCCCGAGGGTGTACCGGAGCTGCCAAAAAAAAAAGGGGAAAGGGGGGGGGGAATCTCTCAGGTGAAATTAACCGGGTGGAAAACATCAAAGGCAACAGCTAAATAAAAACCTTCTAGTCAGGAAATAAAAACAGAAGGGTCAGAGAATAAGCATGGAAGGAAATCACAGGGAATCCAGAGGAATCAAGACGGGCCTGGTACCGGAGAGGGGAAAAACGAAAATAAACTAAAAGTCCTCTTCATCCAGTGTCCAGCCAGAGGAAAGAGTGGGCAGCTCCACCGAGAACAACCACTGCATCCAAGACCCGTCCGACCGGCTTGTTCCATATATTGTCAGCCGCAAAGTGGAGATCTCCATGCAGTCGAGAGCCCAGACGTGCCACTCTAAAGGGCTGCTTACCTCCCGCTGGAGGCCCCACCGCTGCAAATGTCTCGAAAAAACATGCGTCAGTCTGCTCCACATAAACCTCAGCCACGTACCTCTCAGTGGTCGGCGCAACCCTGTCACCCGGAACACACTCTGCTGCCGAAGATGGGGGATCCAACCGCTGTTCGTCCTCCAGGTCTCCCGTGTCAACACCACTGACCTCACCATCCACCTCCTCCATCTGCTTCAGAATACCGCCAGTGAGTGAGGCCTCTTCAACCCCGCTGTCGTGAGGAAGCACCACACCTCTGCAGCGCCGCAGGACATCCATCATCCGGCGCCATGTTCCCTGGGTAAGTGGGTTTGAATCCTCCCCCCCAGTAACTCCAAACAGGCCTCTAGGCTTGCTATAGCAGTCATTTTCACAGCAGGGGGGGAGGGGAACGACTCGTCTCCGCATCACACCGACATCACCCGGTTCCAGCACAAACGCCGCAACAGCCAGGGGACGGGGGCCCTCCATCTCCTCAGCAGGCAACAGGCTTCTGCCCAGTATGGGCTTGCTATTGGAATGGCAGCCAGGGCTTCGAAGGCCAGACTCTCGTCTCAGCTCCGGAGGGGGGCTACACAGGCTCCAGAGGGCTCTATCCTGGTGCAGGTCAGGGACTTTAAATCAAGGGTAAATATGCAGAGAGGGTTCTGCCGAAACCCCCCCCCCCTCTCAGAGACCCCAGACGGAGCTCCAACGAAATGCATCTTCTTCACCTTACAGCCGGCCACGCTCCCCATGGGAACATCTATTGAGGGACAGAATGCATATTAACACAGACCTGGGCTGATCCCACTCAGTAATAGCGAGCACACGGTCACAGTGAGAGTGGGGAATAATGAGATCTTTATGGTTGATACTGGGGCAGAATATTCTGTTGTGACACAACCAATTGCACCACCGGCACAGGGGCGGATCCAGGGGGGGGGCAACGGGGCAATTGCCCCCCCCCGAGATTCTGAGAAAATTATTACTGCCTCTCTGCCTTCAGCTCAGCACAGCAGTAGACTGCATTGCCGGGCCGGCCAAACTGAAGCTGCGAACGCCGCGACCCGCACTGCCTGCCTGACTAGGATCATTATCATCTCTGTCTCGGTGAAAAAAATGTAACTTCGTCTGTCTCCTGAATGAACTCCGCCGCCGCTCACGCTGGGCCAGGCTTGCCGCCGCACTCAATGCGAGCGAGCAGCGAGCAGGAAGTGAGCGAGCCAGCCACGCCCTCACATCACTAACTCACGTGTCAATCCGGGGCGGGCGCTGGACTGGTGGTCACATGGTGAGTGTCACATGTGCGGGAAAGCTAGCAGGAGGCACCACACTGTCTCTGCTGCACACAGTGCAGCAGCCTGTGTGCAGCAGCCTGCCAGTCAGTCAGTCACAATGTGTGCTGTGGCTAAGTTCCGCTGGCCTGCTGCGAGTGCGTGTGCACGCCACTCGCACAGCGTCAGCGGCACAGTCGCACTCGAGTGAGAGACACTGAAGACACAGTCTGTCAGACAGTGAGTGATTGTGCCTGCCTGCCCTCATCTTCATGCCCTGCAGTGCCTAGTGCCACCAGCCGCCTGATCATCGCCCACCCATGGTCCTCATCTGTTGATCGGGCCGAGCGACCCACTGGCGTCTGAGTGTCCAGACCAGTCCATCATCGAGCCCAAGGCCCCCCTGGCAGCCCAGCTTTGCCCCCAAGTTCCCATCTGTCTCAAGGTACCTCCTGGGCCCTGGCCCTGCGTCACGGTTATGGTACCTGGGGGGGGTCACTGAACCCAGCAGGAACTTGTTTTGTATAGATCTCATGGTTGGCCCCCGGATGTTTTGGGAACTACATTTCCCATCCCATGTGGCTCAGTCACCCATTAGGAAGACTGAGCCACATGGGAAATGTAGTTCTCAAAGAAATAATATAACTGGATGCTAGGGCTGTGCAATTAATTGCAATCGCAAAAAAAAATCGCGATTTAAGCACATGCAATTTCTAAATCGCATAAGGCTGCAATTTTATCCATTTTATCAGCTCTCCGTAAGCTTCCGGCGGCATGGAGCTTTGGCGCTCGCAGGGGGAACCACGTATACAGCCGCGTTCTCGCATCTCGTCACGTGGTTCCCCCAGGCGAACGCCCAAGCTCCAATGCCGCCGGAAACTCACAGGGAGCCGAACACGCGGCGCAAAGAGGGGAGCTGCGGCAGTATCCATGAGCTGGGGGCAGTATACCCATGAGCTGGGGCAGTATACCCATGAGCTGGGGCAGTATACCCATGAGCTGGGGCGGTATACCCATGAGCTGGGGCGGTATCCATGTGTGAGCTGGGGCAGTATCCATGTGCTGGGGCAGTATCCATGTGCTAGCTGGGGCAGTATCCATGTGCTAGCTGGGGCAGTATCCATGTGTGAGCTGGGGCAGTATCCATGAGCTGGGGCAGTATATCCATGTGCTAATCGCAAATAAAATCGCAATCGCAATATTCATTCAAAAAAAAAAAAAAAAATCGCAATATGATTATTTTGTCCATATTGCACAGCCCTACTGGATGCACAGTCCAAAATAAAAATGCAATGTAATGTATATTTCTTTATTAATAGTCACAAACATACCACATGCGAAAAAACAATATAATAATCATCACATAAGTGCAGTCATAAAACACAAGAGAGATGAATAAATATACAAATTAATGATATGGAGTGCATGTGACAAGCACAGACTCCAACTAGAACCAAGATATCCACATCAATATGACCAGCACAAATTATCATAAAGCAAAGGCACCGCTGGTATCCTAAGAATAAAGCAAACCAGAATACATACTTAAGGAGAAATGAGTATTATGGATACAGAGAGCCCCAGAGGGAGACGTAAGAGTCCAGACTAGGAAACCCAACGTTTTGGCATATCGCCTTTATCAAGGGTTACATCACAGCATGTGGGCTCTTCGAACTCCTCTGAATTAACCCTTCACCTGTTGGCCATGAGTTGGGGGTTACAGACAGGATGAGAGTCTCCACCTGTTTATTCCTTTTCCCCACAGGCACGGAGTTGTTTGTTTTCAATTCAGCTTTAATTACCCGTCACGTCGTATGTGATATGAGGCCACGCCGCAGCTGGCATTGTCAGGGTACAGTGAACCTTTTGCACAAAATAGTTTGGCAGAAAAAGTTCAATCGAGTTCAGGGTTTTCATATAACCGTTGTGATTATATATTCTATGGGGTGTGCTTGTTAAAAAAAAATAAAATAGAACTGGGAACCCGTTACTTTATCTCTGAGAAATTACATGATTTTAGCTAACCCCACCAAAAAAGCATCATTGTTCACATTATAATTGAAATTTGTTTTTTTTATTTTTTTTTGTGAATATATGTTTATTTTGTTTCAAAAAGGAAAAAGAATATAAACGTTTGTAAAACATCACATGACTCGGCACGCAGGCCAGTCAAAAAACATACTTTGCAGTAATATATATAGAGGAGGGGGGGGGGGTGAAAGAGGGTAGAATGGGGTGGGAGGGGTGGATAAGAGGCTATGACACTCAGCGTGGTTTAGTGGAGGTAGGAGACACAGTACATGCAATACCCATTATAGAAGGATTGTGTGCGCCGATACCACCTAAAAGATCAGTGTTGAACCGTCTCAGAAATGGGCCACAGAACGTCCGCACGTTCTCCTTTACAGGGGAGTGGCGTTAGGGTCAACGGCCAGTATAGCCCTAAACTCGGGCCCGGAGGAGAGCAAGATCCATCTGGACCAGATGGTCAGATAACGGGGGAGCATGTGGTTAGCAGTGAAATACAAATGTTCCGTATTATGTAATTCTTCCATTCTGGACAGCCAGAGTGTAAGAGGGGGGCATTCGGGGCGTCGCCAGAACAACGGAATCAAACTTTTTGCAATGTTAAGCATACGTAGGCCAACAGAGTTCTTATAGGCGTACCTGGAGTATGGGACATGGTGTAGTAGCATAGGTGCCGGTAAAAGGTCGGGGGGTGGGTCAAGAAATAGACCTAGCAGTCTGTGTATCTTTATCCAGTATGGGCGTATTAAGGGACACTCCCACCATAAATGTATAAGTGAACCCGGAGAGGCACCGCAGCGCCAGCATCCATCGTCAACCTCTGAGTACATCCGGCTGAGGACCTGGGGGGTTCTATACCACATAGAAAGCAGCTTATAGGCTGACTCTTGTAATCTCGTGGAGACCGAACAATGATGTGTGAGGTCGCAAATGCGGTTCCAGTCCTCCTCCGACAAGCATATCCCCAACAGCGTCTCCCATCTCCCTATATATCTGGGGGGTTGAATCTTAGAGGCATGTAGGAGCAGGGAGTAGAGACGGGATACCCCATGTGGCAATGAGCCCTGGCGCGAACATAGTGCTTCAAACTCGGTGAGGGGTCTTATCAGGTGGGGTTGTTGTGGAATAGATCTGATAAAGCTCAGTATCTGCTGAAACGGAAGGTAGACGGCGAGCGGAACAGCCTCCCCCCCCACCAACTCCCCCAGGGTGACAAAGCGACCATTCGGGAAAATGTGGTGAATGCGTGGTGTGGGTGCGTCAATTAGGTCTCGAAAGGCCCGTGGGTTGTGGCCGGGAGGGAAGTCAGGATGGTATATCAGTGGGGTCAGAGGAGATGGATCCGAGGAGAGTCCCAAGGGTTGTCTCATCCGGTGCCAGATCCGTAGGGATGTCGCGGTGTACAGTAGAGGGCGCGTAATGTGGAGTCCATGGCGTCTAGGTAGCCATGGTAGAGCCGAGACCGAAACTCCCGCCTCGATCCCCTCAATCTCCCCCCAGGCCTTCGCCGGGCCGAGTCTCGCCCATTCCACCACCCTGACCATATGGCACGATTTATAGTAGAGAAGAAAGTCCGGGACCGCCAGCCCCCCCTCCAATTTAGGTAGAGTTAAACAAGTAAAGCTTTGTCGAGGGCGGGTACCCCGCCATATGTATGTGGTTGCCAGGGAGCGTAGTGCGCGGAAATAGGTACCGGGGATGTGGGTAGGGATTGTCTGGAATAAGTATAGAAGGCGTGGCAATAGGTTCATTTTAAGTACTTGGACCCTCCCCAACCAGGAGATGTGCGGATAATCCCACTGTCCAAGGTCATTAGCAAAGGTATCCAGAATGGGGAGGAAATTGTCACGAAACATATGGGACGGGATTTGAGTGACCCAGATTCCTAAATATTTAATACGGGACGTGGCCCATTGAAAGGGAAAGTGTGGAGTGAGGGCTGTGGCCCGGCGTATGGGTAAAGATATGTTAAGTATAAACGATTTAGCGTAATTAATTTTCAGATTTGAGAGTAGACCGTAGCGATGGAATGCCTGTAAGACATTAGGCAGTGTGGTCTCCGGACGGGAGATAAAAAATAATAAATCGTCTGCATAAGCAGCGATTTTGTGTTCGGTAGGGCCCACTCTCAGACCTCGGATATCCGGGGAGCCCCGCACCGCTGCAAGAAAGGGTTCCAGGGCCAGTGTGAATAATAGAGGGGAGAGGGGGCATCCCTGTCGGGTCCCGTTCCGGATCTTAAAAGGGGCAGAGTACATGCCGTTAACGCAAACGCGGGCCGTAGGGTTAATGTATAGAGCTCGAATCCATGCGCGTAGATGTGGGCCGAGACCTATGTGTTCGAGCGTAGTAAATAAAAAATCCCAGTTGACCCGGTCAAACGCCTTTTCGGCATCTGTGGACAACAGCAATAGCTCTTCCCCCCGACGCCGGGCCCTGTGCGTGAGAGTTAAAGCTCTAATGGTATTGTCCCTGGCTTCCCGGCCTGGGACAAAGCCAGTCTGGTCAGGGTGAATAAGGTCAGTGATGTGGGGTAGCAGTCGTGACGCGAGTATTTTGGCGAATAATTTGAGGTCGCAGTTTAGTAGTGAGATTGGTCGATAACTTTCGCACTGTTCGGTGTCCTTCCCGTCTTTCGGTATTAAGGTGATGTTGGCGGCTAAAGTCTGAGGGGGGATAAGTCGCCCCTCCGGGACCGAGTTAAAGGCTAGTAAAAAATGTGGGGTGAGCGTCTTTAGGAAGCGTTTATAGTAGTTTAGGGGGAGACCGTCAGGGCCCGGGCATTTACCGGTTTTCGATGATTTCAAAGCTGCGGCCAGCTCCTCCACCGAAAGGGGCGACTCCAGGAGTTGTGCAGTCGGCTGTGAGAGCCGACATTTCAGGTGAGTTGTCAGGTAGTCACGGATATCAGTCCTGCAAGTCGCCCCCTCCCGGCCGGGCGCGAGGCCCGGTAGGTTGTAGAGAGATTCGTAATACGATCGGATGGTAGACTGAATTTCGCCGGGTAGGTAGTGTAACTTTTTATGTGAGTCTCTAATCTTGGCAATATAGGAAGCGGCTCTCTGTTTCTTTAGCATGCGGGCTAGGAGGCGTCCGCTCTTGTCACCGTGTGCGAAAAAAAACATTTTTGAGCGCTGGCATTGTCGGTGATAAGAGGAGTTCAAAAGGGTGGTCAAGTCCCGTCTCGCCGCGGTCAGCTCAACCAGGCCATCTGCGTCCAGGGAACCTTTATGTAAGGTCTCTAACGTCCCTATACGCGCTAATGCTTCGGTTATGGCGGTCGATTTCTGTCTCTTAAACTCTGCGGCTTTCTGAATGTAAAAGCCCCTCACAACGCATTTGTGTGCTTCCCAGATCGTCAGTGGTGACAGGTCTGGGTTGGCGTTTTCAGTAAAGTAATGCTCTAGAGCCTGTGTGCAGTCCTGTATTACGGTCGGGTCGGAGAGAAGAAAGTCGTTAAGGCGCCAGGTGGGGGCTGTGGTCCGGTAAAGCGGGGAGGTCAAGGTCATCGTGGTAGGTGCGTGGTCAGACCAGGTTAGGTTGCCAATCGTCGCAGAATAGAGGTCTTGTAGGTGATAATGGGAAAGGAAAAAATAATCCAGTCTGGAGTAAGTCTGGGCCGGGTGAGAGAAAAAGGTATAGTCTCGGTCATCGGGATGAAGTGCCCTCCAGCAATCCACCAGTCGGTTCGAGTGGAGAAGAGAATTGATCCTGCGCAAGATACGCCCGGGGACGGCAGAGCGTCCCGATGACGTATCCCGCAGAGGATCCAGTGGGAGGTTGAAGTCCCCGCCCAGGACCAGACAACCCTCTGTGAAGTCATTTAGTGTCTTGAGGAATTTGGCTAAGAATTTGTGTTGGCTTTTGTTTGGGGCATATACGTTAGCAAATGTGTACATGCGATCCGCAATCGTGCCCTTCACCACCACATATCTGCCCCCTCCGTCTGCAAGTGTGGCCCTGTGTTGGAAGGGGACCGATTTGGCAAATAGTATTGTTGTACCTTTGGATTTAGCTAGGGCGTTGTTACTGGAGAAGCCTAAGGGGAACCTTGAGTCAGTTAATTTGGGGGCAGACCCCTCTCGAAAGTGGGTTTCCTGAATAAACACAACGGAGGCTTTGGCTCTATGGAAGTCCCGTAAAGCGAAGGAACGTTTCTCTGGGGTGTTGAGACCTCTGGCATTAATAGAGAATAGGGTCAGGTGGGCTGGCTTGACGGGTGCCATTCTTCACCCGCAAGGGAGGTAGAGTGAGGTGTGTAGCAGCGGTAAAGGTCTCCGAAATGGGGGTGGTAGGTATTGAGGGACGTAGGGGAAAGTGAAGGGAGTATCAAAGAAGGGGAAGCCCAGAAAGGGGTAACGAGGGGAAAGAACCCTCGGGCCTAAAAGTATGAGGTGTGGGCTAGATTGGGTATGGGCTCCGGGGGCCAAAATTAGCTCCCAGAGTCCCTCCCAACCGTCGCGTCGCCCTGTCCTCCGAGTGGGAGGCGAGTCCAGAAGGCACCACGCGGGAGGTGTCAACCACTACTCCGCAAACCAGATGATACCGCTCCAGCAGAGAAGGAAACCTCTCCGACCCCATGTAATTTAACTTAAAAATGCTTAAGGAAAAGCGCATAAAAATGAAAACTTTGAATAAACTTTGAATAAACAGTGCAAATGTCGTGAACCCTAGAAAAGAAGGTTAGAAAAAACATTTCTGTGGTGAAAAAAGGAGAATCCGGCATGCGGATAACTCCGTAACTGAGCAATAGTCTTTCGTGCATGTATATATATGTAGAAAGTTAAAGTCCCGGTGCCCCCGGCAAGAAAAATCGGAGACATAGTTACCCATCTTGGTTCTTCTACTCGAAGTTGATCCTGCGCCACCGGAGCGTGTGAGCTGTCAGTGGTTCATGGTCTCCCTCCAGGAGTCCGTTGAGACATGGCGTGGGCAGGTGCTACAATTGGTGGGGCCTCTTGTATGGGCGGTGTGCGCAGACTTCAGAAGAAAAGTCCCGGAAGGGAGTCGGAAAGACCGTGGGTGAGGGTCCGTGGGGCCTTTCTTCGTAATGCAGTAGGATTGCTATGGACCTATAGAGCGTTTGTGTCTCCGTGTCCCAGTCTACAAGATGGGGGCGTAGTCATCCGTCCAGTTTCTTCTTCTTGAGGGTCATCCTGCTTCATGGGGGCCGGCAAGAGGATACGTCATGGTTTCCCGTCAGTAGTCCAGTTATACACAACGGGGACCGTTTTGAGGTTGATGTGGTCGACAGGTGGGCTGGGGATATAAGGTTGGTTCAAAAGATCGTATACGCGAACCGGTATCCCCACAGGGGGAGATTTGTGATCAGTTCGTTGAGCCCCGGTGTCTTCCGGCGGTTAAGCGGATCTTGGTGGGCCTTTGCGGTAAGGCGTCTGAAGCCACGCCGGGGCGGTTGGAGGAATAAAATTGAACAGGATCCGGCCATGACAGCCCCACCGGGGGAAGTTGGAGGTCCGAGACCAGTGTGTCTACGTCAGCAGAAGAACGAGCCAGAAATGGTCCCTGGGGAGTAGAAACCAGAAGCCCAGTAGGGAAATGCCATCGGTACCTTATTTTCTGTGCCTGAAGGTTCTTTGTGAGAGGGCGTAGTGCTCTGCGGAAAGCCAGGGTAGCAGGGGATAGATCTGGAAAAAGTTGTAGTTCCACTCCGTCATGAGAAATTTGAGTGGGGGCGCGCGCAGCCCATAAGAGATCTTCTTTGATGGGAAAGCTTTCAAGACAACAGATTACATCTCTCGGAGGTCCGGTCCCGCGTGGGCGCAAGGCGCGATGGGCGCGCACAAAAGCGATAGGCGTAGAATTCGGTCTGTCGAGCAGCGTATTAAAGATGGATGTGAGGGTAGGGATAAGGTCGGCGGGGGATTCTTCCGTGTCAGGTAGGCCACGAATCCGCAAATTATTACGCCTGCCACGATTGTCTAGATCTCCCATGTGGAGTGCCATACCTCTGAGTTGTTCGGTCTGTGAGTCTAGTTTGGTGGAAGTTGCAGATTGTTGTAAATTCAGAGCGTCACAGGTAGCTTCCACAGCGTGGATCTTCGTGTGCAGGCCCTGTAAATCTCCTCTGACCTGCTGCAGCTCTGCCATGATAGTGGCGTTTGCCTCCCTCAGATCCTCCTTTGTGGGCAGCCTGGCTAGTAATGTAGCCCAGTCTGGTCCGTCCGCAGCCTGCATCTGTCCCATGGCTCCTTCAGTATCCGGTATGGGGGAGACAGGGGAGTGTGATGGTAGCTCCTGTGCGGCGTGTAGGCCCTCAGACCGCGTGGTCGCGGCGGTCGTCAGCGGCACCAAAAATGCCCGTAGCGATACGGCTGGGTTTTGGCCAGTAGATGCCTGGGGACGTTGGGCACTCGTGGCACGGTGTGTTTTCCCCATTGAAGGTGCTGGCGGGTCACGGTAAGCGCAGGTGTGGTGGGTCCGAGCGGAGCTCTCTGCTTACGCGGCCATCTTGGTTGGCGCCGCGGACACGCCGCTCCACTTTTGTTTTTTGTTTTTTTTTTATTAATGCAGCATTATTGTTCACCTTTTTTTTATTTTAATTTTATTTTTAAGTTCTAACATGGTCATGTTTGGTACCATTGGATAGGCCATGCTCTGGTCCCCCTATCTCCACCATACGATTTCCTTAGGAAATCCTTGGGCATCTAGGGGTTACCCGGTTAACTGACATCATGACGCCATGCGCGATGAGTCAGTTGACGAGGGGAGACCCAGAGGTGGTGCTGCCATCCAAGATGGCGGCCCCAACTGGAAATTGGTCACGTCCATGCAGCCAATAGGTTAATGCAATGCATCGCTGGAACGATCAGACTGTGACCTTTCCAGGGATGCCTGGCATTAGAGGGATCTAAAGCATCCCTTTATGGAAGTCAGATCAGCGTTGGAGCCCCCCGAGGGAAGTGAGTATTGGCGGGAGGCAGGCAGGCTTCAGACACGCAGGACGTACTATTCCTTTCCGTCCTACGGCATTCAAGCCCACTTGATGCAGGTAATAGTATGTTCTGCATCTTTAAGGGGTTAAATGTTAAGTTTTATTTTCGTGTCGTCCATCTACCAATTAGTGACCTTGGCCTCAGGCCACTTATATAAGAGTATTTATCCTCGGGGTTATGTCCCCAGAGTCAGACTGGTACATTGGTTTATCCCTGCATCGGATTCCCTTTAAGTATTTCTCGATAATTTTACTTAAGATAAAATGTCAGCCTGCGTCTGGGACAGAGCAGCAGGACAGCCGAGTCAGCCTGCATCTGGAACAGAGCAGCAGGACAGCCGAGTCAGCCTGCGTCTGGGACAGAGCAGCAGGATAGCCGAGTCAGCCTGCGTCTGGGACAGAGCAGCAGGATAGCCGAGTCAGCCTGCATCTGGGACAGAGAGCAACACTGACTGCAGAGACATCATTTAGATAATTGGTGAGTGACTGTAAACTGTATTGGGGGTTGTGAGGGGCCTGCTGGGGGGATATAATAAAGAATGAGATGGGCCTGGGAGGGAAGAAGAATGTGAGGGGCCTGTTGGGTGTGTAAAAGAGAATGAGAGGTGCCTTCTGGGGGGGTTGTAAGGCTGGCCGTCCACTGGGTCCATAGTTGGACGACTGACTTGGTCGTCTGACTACGGACAACAGTGCCATGCGACGGCAACTGTCAGCAAAGCGTACCTGTACCTGCATGTTAACGATGTGCAGTGCTGTTTTATAAAGCCAATTATTTTATGTGATGTGCACTTTTGTGCTTTAATTATAGAAACAGCAAAAGGAGTAAGAAAAGAGTGAAGTGCAGAACTATAGACTCCTTCAGCATTAGTGCAAAAAAGCCACCAGGAGCACAGTCAACAGAAGAAAGCACTTCAAGCACGGAAAATGACACAACCCTCCCATCCTGTTCTGGTACATTTGTAGAGTCAATATCTTGCCAATCAGAACCAGATGCTAATGTGTTGCCACTGTCTGTTGATATTGATACCCCGCCTCAAACCGGCAGTATCCTAATGAATGACATTGGTGCATATCTTGGAAAAACAATCAATGACTACACCAAATGCTTGCTATTGGAAAATCCCTGGCAACCTCCTCCTGGATATGAACTACCTTTCTCTGTTCAGAACATGTCTTCCAAGGCTGGAGAAACTCGGCAAATAAAGCGATACTCAAAAAAACATATTGACAGTTTTCCTTGACTACTGTATTCACCCACCAAAAAGGGGTTGTTTTGCAAATACTGTGCATTGTTTGCGCAACATCGGAAAGGTGGACATAACAAAGGCATGGCCCTTGGAAAATTGGTAATGGAGCCCCTTACTAATTTTAAAAAGCTTAAGGGCAAGGAAGGAGATTTGGAAGTCCATGCAAGGCTTGTTTATCACCTACCATTCACCGGACAATGAGATTGTCAATTAAATAAACTTGCATCGTCTTCAGAAGGTGAAAGAGAACCGAGAGCGAATTCGTCCCATTATTGAGTCCATCATATTTTTGGGTAGACAAAATATACCTCTACGTGACCACCGAGATGATGGTGCTTTAATGGATGACTCCACTCCAGAGGTGAATGAAGGCAACTTTCGGGAATTGCTGAGATACCGAGTGGCATCTGGAGACAAAATATTAGAGAAGCACCTCCTTACTGCATCTTCTCGTGCTACTTATATTTCAAAATCCACACAAAATGATTTAATCAGTTGTTGTGGTACTGAAATCAGCAATGTCATTGTAGCAAGAATAAAAGGAGGCTCGCTATTTTAGTGTCATCTTCGATGAAACTACAGATATTTCACATACGGAACAACTTTCGCTTAACTCTAGATATGTCTACTATGGATCTATTCGTGAAGATTTTGTAAAATTTGTAGAGGCTTATGATTTTGCAACCCAGGAGGAGTCCGGAATTATCAGTGCAGGTTCAGAACCAAGGCTTACAGGAAAGGTTTTAGGCCAGATTGTTATTCAACTAATTAAAGACCTCTACTTGGACATCACTGATTGTGTGGGCATTGGAACAGACAGTTGTAGTGTTATGTCTTCAGAGGTGGCTGGTGCTGTGTCAGAGATTCTTCATGCAGCACCCAACAGCTGCAGATGTCCATGCTACAACCATTCGCTAAACAATTCCATTTCAAAGTCCTCACAAGTAGCAGCAGTTCGCAATGCAGTAGCAGTGGTTAAATCAACCATCTCATTTTTCAACCAATCCAAAAAGCGAAATTTTATTTTAAAGGAGTTAGGCTCTCAACTGGCCAGTCTTTGTGAAAAATGATGGGTAGAGCGCAACGATTCTCTTATAAGATTTCGAGTTGGACTTGTAAAAGTGGTGAGTGTACTATCAGCAATATCTCAATGGAAAAGCTCAAGCAGTAGCTCAACAGCATCTACTCTCATCCATTCTCTGTGTAGTGCAGAATTAATTTGTTCCTTGGTATCACTCAGTGTTCTGAAAGTAACCCTACCTCTCAGTCGCTTCCTTCAATCATCAACAATTGATTTAACAAGCGCGTCTGACTGTTTGACTGATACCATGACAACCCTGGAGAATATGCGATGTAACGCAGATGACATTTTTTCCACTTTGCATATGGAAGCTACAGAATTGGCATCAGAACTTGGAGTGGAACTAAAATTGCCACGTGTTGTAGATAGACAAGTGCACAGATTGAATTACAATGTAGAATCTATTGACGAATACTACAGGAAATCTTTGTATATTCCCCTGCTGGACAACATTATTAATGATTTAAAATCTCGCTTTCCAGAAAATTCAATGCAGTGTTTGCAGATTAAAATCTTGATGCCAGCAGTACTTTTTGGGAAAAAAAAAATGGAAAACATGGTTCCTGTTGCTGTGCAAGCATTATCAAATCGTTTTCACCCTCTCCTAGCTGATGGTAAGCAGAAGGTGATGGAGACATTACTACAGGGAGAACTTAGAAGTCTCTGGCTTACAAAGTGGAAACGACAGTTATCAAACCAGAAGGATATTCCACAAACAGTCCTTGAAGTGTTGGACTTGTGTGACCAGGACCTCTTCCCAACCATCAGAAGTTTACTTCTGATCTTAGCAACTCTCCCTGTAAGTGTGGCCTCAGCAGAGAGATCTTTCTCAACCCTCCGTCATGTTAAAACATGGGTTCGGTCACGAATGGTGGAGGTCCGGTTAAATGGCTTATGTTTACTTTACATTCATAGAGATATTTCTGTGAATACTGACCAAGTCATTGAGCTGTTTGCCAAACAAGGAAAACGAAGAATTGAGCTAATTCTGTAAATTTATCATGTTATGTACCTTACAAGTAAAATGTTTTTTTTGTTGTTTGTGTTTGGAAAGTGATATGGTTTGGGTTCTGCTGCTATGTTTTTTCCTTGTTTTTTCCACATAATTTTATATTGTTTGTGAATATTTTGTCTGGAAATATCTTATAAGTATACAAACTGATTGATCTTTGCAATAATAATAAAGTTATATATGGTTAAATGTATCCTGTCTGTTTAATGTAAGAATCTAATCTGTAATGATAAATGTCTCACAAGGTTAGGACTGTTTGATACTTTAAATAAAATATTTCAGTTCTGTAAGCAACACCTTATTTTTTGTCATTGCCCCTCCCGAGACTAGGCTCTGGATCCACCCCTGCACCGGCAGAAAAAAAGGTTGATATTATAGGTGCAATGGGTGTATCTGCCAAATACCCTTTCCTTGCTACATGCAAATGTAGCTTGGGAGGGCACAATGTCGAACATCAGTTTTTGTATATGTCCGAATGTCCCATTCAACTCCTGGGGCGGGACATTCTCTGCAAATTGCAAGCCCAAATTACGTTCACGGGGGTCACGCTAGAGTAGACCTGCCCGAGAGTGGCAGCTCTAGTCAGCAGCATGATCTGACCAAGCCAGACGATCAACCCAGTAAAATTCAGTGATTATCCCAAGAGAAGAAGAATGGCGTACAGCGCCAACAGTGCCGGTTTCTCTGGACCCATACACACTACTACTGGGCATTTCCGAAGTGTGGGCGGAGGATAATCTGCAAGGTTTAGCCGTGAATATCCCTCCAGTCTATGTTGATCTCAAACCTGGCACAGTGCCTGTAGCTCTCAGACAGAATCATATCCCACAGAAAGCCAAGCAGAATATACAGATGCACTTACAAAAACTGAAAGACCATGATATACTAAAATTTGGTGTGTCTCCCTGGAATACACCATTGTTGCCAGTACAGAAAGAGGGAACCCAGGAATACCTCCTGGTACAAGATCTTAGAGCAGTAAATGAAGCAACAGTAACTTTGCACCCTGTCGTTCCCAATCCGTACAATTTATTGGCATTGATACCCGGAATTACAGAATACTACACTGTGCTTGATTTAAAAGACGCTTTCTTTTGCATCCGCCTAGCCCCTGCTTGCCAGCCCCTATTTGCATTTCAATGGGAAGATTCCAAGACGGCGGCGCAACATCAAATGACCTGGATACGCCTTCCAAGGTTTTAAAAACTCGCCCACAATTTTTGACTGCGCGCTCAGCCAGGACCTCCTGTCCTTCAACGCTCAGCCAGACAAAGTTGTATTATTGCAATATGTTGATGATTTGTTGCTTGCTTCTCCTACAGAAAAAGACTGTATATCTGTAACTAAAGCACTTCTGCAACTGCTATGCCAAGCAGGCTACAAGGTTTCTAGAAAGAAAGCACAAATTTGCAAACAAAGTGTAAAGTACCTAGGTTTTCAATTGACAGGTACCAAACGTGCACTGGGTCCAGAACAGAAAGAAGCAGTCTGCCGTATCCCCCAACCTAAGACACGCAGACAAGTTTGTGAATTCCTGGGTGCTGCAGGATTCTGTCGTCTGTGGATCCCCAACTTTGCAGAAATTGCCAAACCGCTGCATCAAACAACCAAGGGGGGTGAGCATGATCCATTCCTCTGGGGAGAAGAACAGTCAGCAGCCTTTCTGAAACTAAAAACTTTGTTAATGGAAGCCCCAGCATTGGGCTTACCTGATCACACCAAACCCTTTCAGCTCTACGTGCACGAACACAACCACACTGCAACTGGTGTCCTGATCCAACAACTGGGGTCATGGCCGAAGCCTGTGGCCTATCTCTACAAGCAACTAGACCCTGTGGCTTGCGGGCTACCCCCATGTCTGAGAGCAGTGGCTGCTACAGCCATGCTGATATCCGAAGCTGACAAGTTGACCCTAGGACAAGTTCTTCATGTCAAGGTCCTGCATGCTGTCAAAGCCCTGCTGGATGTCAAGGGCAGCTACTGGTTTAGCAACAGCAGAATGACAAAGTACCAAAGCTATGATGTGTGAAAAGCAACACGTTCATTTGGACCTCATTGCAAACCTGCTACATTACTACCTGACACTGAAGAAGACCCAAGTCATGAATGCCTTCAGGTCATGGTAAAAGTATTCAGCAGCAGACCAGATCTGAGAGATGTACCCCATGACAAATACGACCTACAATTGTTCACAGATAGCAGTAGCTATGTTGAAAATGGCAAAACACAAAATGGCTATGCAGTTGTCACAATGGAAGATGTCTTGGAAGCAGAATCCCTGCCGGTGGGAACATCAGCACAACTTGCAGAAATCATAGCCTTGACCAGAGGCCTAGAACTGTCTGAAAATAAACATGTAAATATATACACGGATTCAAAAAATGCTTTTATGACTGTTCATGCTCATGGAGCCCTTTACAAAGAAAGGGGGCTCTTGTCTTCATCTGGAAAACAGGTAAAATACTCCAAGCAAATTCTTAATCTTCTGGATGCCGTGTGGAAGCCCAGTGCTGTGAGCATAATACACTGTCGTGGACACCAGAAAGGTAATAAAGAAATTCCCAAAGGAAACAGGAAAGCTGATGTTGCCGCCAAAGAAGCTGAGAAGACAAGCTCTTGTGAAATACAAGTACCTGTCAAATACAAATACCAATCTGTAAGCAAGATGCTACCTTGTGTTTCCAAGTTCAGTCAAAACGAGATGGCTATCTCCGATTTGCCAAATTTTGAGTTCTATATGAATAAGCGAAGATTCACTCCTGATGGATCCTTTATTGAAGTAATTCTGAACAAATAGTGGAATAATTATGAACTACTAGAAAATCATCATAACTACTGTGATAAGGTGAGAGGAATTGTGTGCGATGGTGTGTGCATTCCCCCTGTGTTTTTGAGAGGGCAGTGGGCTGTTTAAACTCAGAAGGAAAATATGTGTTTTAAATTGATCCTCTCTGCTGCAAGGTCTCTACCTGCTAATTAAAAGCCCTTAAATGTTTCCTGGGTGTGAGGAACCAGTGAGAGGTTGAGGAGATTGATTCATTTTGAGAGAGACACAGACAAGCAGCAGCAGCAGAGCTGGTGAAGTGCTAAGGTTTGCAACGTCCCAAAAGAAATGGTTGGCAAAGAGTTTTGTTATTTACCTACGTTAGTAAGGGACATATATTTTGTTAGTAAGACTCAGACGAGTTAGGTTTTGATTTCTGTTTTATTTGGTTTGTATGCTGGAGTGCAACAATAAAACTCAGCTTTAAAGAGACTGTTTCTGTGACATACTTGCCCTAGAGGACCGCGCTATAGTGCCCCGTGTGACACTACATACAATGTCCAACGTCGGAACAAGGCAGAAACAAATGGGCATACCCTCTGACCCCTGAAGAAATTACTCTAATAAAAAACCTCAGAAGTCCAGCAAAGGCTCCACAGGGCCTACAAGATGATGCTGAACTTCTACGGCGTAAAATTAGTGGGGGAGGATGGAGAAGACACAGAAGAAACAGAAGTTGAACGGACAGAAAATTTCTCCGCCAGATTCGAGAACCTGAATTCTAACAGCCACAATAATCTGCGGATTACACGTATTTTGAAATGCCTGGGGGAACTGGGAGATGAAAAATACCAAGCCCCACTCGTGAAATTCTTCCTGAAAGAAACACTCATTGAAAAACGTCTCCCGAATGTGAAGGACAGCGTGCTGAACTATTTCCTGTTCGCTTTAAAGAATCAACAGGAGCGGCAAGACCTGATTTATTTTGCATGGACTCATTTTTACCCTCAAGATGAATTTACATGGGGAGAGAGAGAAAAGCTGGAAATATACAAAACACCATACTCTATCACGGCTCCACTACTGCCGGCTCCCCTAAGTGAATGAACACCTGTGTATTCAGAAAAAGAGAAGAAGTGGCTATCTGAAGATCCAGGAAAATATGGAGAAGATGGTTGGTTCCAGTTGACAAGTAACCAAATTGTCCTCCCTGCAACATTGGCTCCAGAAATTATTAGAGCATTCCATGCCAGTACCCATGGAGGAAGAGAAATGATGGAACAACAGTTGGAACCGCATTTCTATGTTCCTGGACTATCGGTCATCTGCAAGGCAATAGCCCAACAATGTGTGACTTGTGCAAAGAACAACCCAAAGTCAGGTCCATCACAACCTCCAGGAATGCATCCTATTAGATTATCCCCAATGGCATTATTACAAATTTACTTTACTGTACTACCACCTTGCAAAGGATACAAGTACCTGCTTGTAATGGTGTGCACCTTAACCGGATGGGTTGAGTCCTTCCCAACCAGAACTGAAAAGACAGCAGAGATAGTAAAATGCCTCGTGAAAAAAAAATCATCCCACGATATAGATTGCCATTCGAAATCGGATCAGATAATGGCCCTGCCTTTATTCAGAACTGTCTACAACAACTCGCCCGCCTGTTGGGCATTACCTGGAAACTACACACAGCCTACAGGCCCCAGAGTTCCGGAAAAGTCGAAAGAATGAACAGAACTCTAAAGACTTTAATGACGAAGATGTGCCAAGAAACGACACTGGGATGGTTAGAAGTGCTGCCGATAGTTTTGTTGTATATTAGATGCAGGCCAACCCCACAATTGAAACTAAGTCTGTACGAACTCCTGTTCGAA
This sequence comes from Leptobrachium leishanense, assembly GCA_009667805.1. Classification (NCBI taxonomy): domain Eukaryota; kingdom Metazoa; phylum Chordata; class Amphibia; order Anura; family Megophryidae; genus Leptobrachium; species Leptobrachium leishanense. The sequence goes on from CM019066.1 coordinate 245,259,847, forward strand.
CGGCCCACCTCTCTAATGGACTAAGGTGGGACCTTCGGGCATTGGGGGAGATTAATTTAAATGAACAGGTGTTGTTGTAGGGTCAGTCAATGCAGAAATTGAATACCTGAGTGGGTGATAATCTACCTCATTTTTTGTATCCCTTTGCATAATTACTGCCCAGGTGATTCAGTGTGGGTGAAGGAGTGGAAGGCTGACCCTCTAGGGCCAAAGTGGAGAGGTCCTTATCCTGTTCTATTATCCACTCCCACAGCAGTGAAGGTTGCCGAGGTGGTTCCATGGATACACCATACAAGAATAAAGTTAGCTGGGGCTGTACCTGAGCCAGAGTGGAAAGTTGTCCCCAACGAGTCTAATCCACTGAAGCTGAAATTGGCAAAAGCTGCAGTTGCATCAATCTGAAAGATCAGCAAGTGGGTGTATTGACGACCATAATAATGCCTGACCACCCGTCAACGTTGGGGGAGCGGGAAACCCAAAGGGATACCCGTGAAGACATGTTCCCTACAGAGAGGGGGAGGTGGGAATTGCTTAATAAGGCTATTAAAAAGAAAATCCAGGCCTCTTTTATTTTTGGTGCGATTTTACTGTTTTTAATGACTTATTTGACTCTTTTTATTGAATCAATCCAACGTCAAGGTAACACCGAGAGAGCAAATGTCTCATCCTGTCAACAAAACGTGAGGAAGAAGCAAGCGTGATTTGGGACCCGTGTCCTTCCCATATGACCATTTATTGATAAAATTCAAGTATGCTTATGCCCAAAAGTCAGGGCAGACCACGTGTTGGGTGTGCAGCAGATTGCACCCAGAGACAATTTATATTCCATTTGCTGCAGTCCCGGTGGATTATCAGGCCTTTCTGAACTCTTTTGGGAATATTACAACCGAACCATTAAATGACACCCAGCTGGAACAAGCTGGACACCTTCCTGAATACCCAATAACTGGTCCCGTGTCCCCTCCTGACTTTTGTTTTGAGATAGAGAGGGAAAAAGAGGTAGCAGAAATTAAGAATAACCCATGCCAGTTCAGCCAGTGTAATTTAACAGCTAACTATTCCCGTACACCCAGGTCAAATATAGGATGGATTACTGTAACTCAGGCTGATAAAACCCAGCCAAAGAGATTCCTCAGTATCAACACCAACACAAACTCACAAAATGTTAGGTATTTTACATTTCAATTGCTTAAACTGATGGTAGAGATTTTGGGCCTTATTACATTCTTCGCGCAGCGCATTTGAGTGCACGCAAATGCACATTTGCGCGACTGCAAAACAATTCAGGCAGAACGTCGTATTACGACGTTCGTGCAAACGATGCGCGTAATCATGTACCGCGATTGACCCTGCGCGAACCCAGCAAAAGTGCAAGTTCGTGCGCGCATCCTATACTTAACATTGTCAGTGCAAATGCGTTTGTGCGCTGGTACGTGGATGGTATTACAATCTATGCGCAACTTGTTACCAATGACGTTTGCGCGCATAATTTTAATGTCTTTCTAAAGCTGGTGTTAATGGCAAATCTGAACGTCCTGGCCGAACCGAATAAACCAGCCCGTCAGAAAATTACACTGCAAGGTATAGTTCAGACCCGCTGCTGCTCATGAATTTATGGCAATTTGATCTGACGAGGCGCCGTAGCTCTGAGTATCAGGATTGATACACAATTTATCTTTGAGCAGCGATCACATTTGATGCATGTTGCTTTAATGCAAATATTTAGAATCGCTGCTGCTTATAAACAAATGGCTAGTTGAGCTGATAAGAGCTGAGCATCAGTATTGACATACAATTTATGTTTGAGCAACTCCCGCAGCAAGTGTGTGCTGCTTTATGGAAAATGTAATCGCTGTTACTCATGATTCGATGGGAACTGAGATTGATAAGAGGAAAGCACGAGGATTAACACATTTTATATACTCGAGCATCCATTGCAGCTAATGTGTGCTTTGAGCAGAAAAATCCTGAATCGCCGCAGTCCATTATTGGTGGTAAACGGGGTTAATAAGAAGCGCAGTGGTGTTGACATAGCTTGAATTGATTGTCTCCCTTGTTCCAGATTTCAACAAATTCAGAATCTGTGCAACCTAGGTGTCAATACACTATTGAATTGTGTGCCAAGGTCTACACATATACAGTTGTGTTCAAAATTATTCAACCCCCAATGCTGTAAAGGGTTTTAGGGAATTTAGTGTACATTTGTAATTGTATTCAGAATGAAATCCTACAAGGACTTTTTAAAGAACCATATGCAACTAAAATGACATCAATTGGTTTTGTAATACAGTAGTAAATGTTTCTTTTGTGAATTCTTCATTGACACAATTATTCAACCCCTTAAAGACTACCACTCTGAAGAACAGAGGTTCATTCAAGTATTTTCAATCAGGTATTGAAAACACCTGTGGATGTCACGGAGCAGCAATACAGCATAATAAGCACCAATTAGGCAGCTTTAAAATAACTGTGATACTCAGCTCCTTCTAGACATTTACTGGTGTGGTTACAAACATGGTGAAGTCAAGAGAATGGTCCAGGAAGACCAGAGAAGAGGTGATTACTCTTCACAGGAAGGGCAATGGCTATAAGAACATTGCAAAGATGTTAAACATACCAAGAGAGACCATAAGAAGCATCATTCGCAAATTCAAGGCAAAGGGCACTGTTGAAACGCTACCTGGTCGTGGCAGAAAGAAGATGCTGACTTTGACTGCTGTGCGCTACCTGAAGCGTAGAGTGGAGAAAAGTCCTCGTGTGACTGCTGAGGAACTGAGAGAAAAGATTTTTCTCCATGCCAGAACTCCCAGGAGCACCCCCTTGCTGTCTCCAAAAAATAAGAAGAGTCGACTGTAGTATGCCAAAAGTCATGTGGACAAACCACAGAAGTTTTGGGATAGTGTTCTGTGGACTGATGAAACAAAATTAGAACTGTTTGGGCCCATGGATCAACGCTATGTTTGGAGGAGGAAGAACAAGGCCTATGAAGAAAAGAACACCTTGCCTACTGTGAAGCAGGCAATCTGTCAATCATGCTACTGTCAATCATGCTTTGGGGCTGTTTTGCTTCTGCAGGTACAGGGAAGCTTCAGCGTGTGCAAGGTACCATGAATTCTCTTCAGTACCAGGAGATATTGGATGACAATGTGATGCAGTCCGTCACAAACCTGAGGCTTGGGAGACGTTGGACCTTTCAACAGGACAATGATCCCAAGCATACCTCCAAGTCCACTAGAGCATGGTTGCAGATTAAAGGCTGGAACATTTTGGAGTGGCCATCGCAGTCACCTGACTTAAATCCGATTGAGAACCTCTGGGACTTAAAGAAAGCAGTTGCAGTGCGCAAGCCTAAGAATGTGACTGAACTGGAGGCTTTTGCCCATGACGAATGGGCGAAGATACCCGTAGATCGCTGCAAGACACTTGTGTCAAGCTATGCTTCACGTTTAAAAGCGGTTATAACTGTAAAAGGATGTTGTACTAAGTACTAAGATTGAATGTCACTTGGGGTTGAATAAAACTGATAATGATGTGAGCACAGAAAAGACATTTGTGGTTATTTCATTATAAATGTTATGTTATATTTGTCTGACCTACACGTGCCTCTTTGATTTAATTGTAAGCAAGATGACTGAATGATCAAAATCAATGTCAAACTGGCCAAAACACTCAATTTCAGTGGGGGTTGAATAATTTTGAACACAACTGTATCCCTCAATCGAGCAATCGGTACCGGCTCTGTATGCTCATTTTCTCATGATTACAGCAGGATCATTGCCGTTTATCCTGTTTTGGCAATTGGAGTACACTGCTTGTAGATTTAATAGAGTATTTAGACCTATATACACTCCATTCAAGCAGCTGATATAATAACCTCGCATGTATATAAATATTTGTGCGCACTAGCAGCTTGCTGCCGGTTATACCCTGAGCTATTAACGAGGCTTCAGAGCTTCAAGAAGCGTGAATCCCTATTCCCCTGACAAATAAGGGGAAATATATATATATATATATATATATATACACATACATACATACATATCATGGAACGGACATAGTGGCTCTGACCAGCGAGCCCCAGAACTAACAGCCTGGGACATTTCAAAGACCTTTGTCTTTATTTGAGACTCTTTCGGTTTTGCGTGTTGAAATGAACAGTTATACCTTTTCTAGATGTGGTTTTATTGGTGTGATGTATTACCATGTATCCTGTATTGTATGAGTGTGGATTCAGATGTGTAATTGTGTGATGCATTTAAAGGTATTATATTTCCCCTTGGTTGCTAGGAGTGAAAGGCTGTGTTGAAATTCAATTGTATGCTAATTTCTGTGTACATTAGCTCTGTGTGTGTGTAATCTGATGATGCAAGCATGCCATTGTATGCAAATGGAGTTCCCATTCAAGCCTGGGCATGTCTCCTTTGTGTGTGAGATGTTTAAATGCGTGTCCCATTTGAGTAAAAAGTCAGTTCAACTGCGTTTGACTTGAAGCATACAGCCCCGTTTGGTGTCGTCATTTCATAGCTAAAATCACAGTGCAGGAGACACTCTGCGGTCTCCTAGCTCCCCACTATGCAGAACGGGTCAACTTAATTCGGCAGCACCATCTCGCCAAGTAACGCCAGGGTCATCTCAGGCCGCTCGAGACGCCGAGTGCCGTGACACTCGGTAGTCGGGCCTGACGCCATCAAGAGGGGGTCAGATTGGAGCACACCCGCAGACGGATAACACCCCATTCCGTCACACTGGTGGCAAGCGGTGAGGATAGCTCTCTGCACCCCCAGAAGACCCTCATCATGGCAGCATATGCCAATTATAAACGGGACACACTGCGGGGCATGCTGGAGGACCGTGGAGGAACCGTGGGCTCAAAGAGCAAGGATGCCCTGGTCGAAGAATTGGCGGCCCTGGATCAGCAGACCAGGGACCTGCCCGCAACCTCACCACCGATCGTAGCTCAGGCGTCCAGCCCTGAAAACTCCTTACAGAGGAAGGTACAGCAGCAGGCAGCGGCTTGCGGAGCCGCGCCGACAGAAGCCACCTTCCAGAACTTCGTCCGGTACATCACCCATGAAGAAGAGCAGGAGCAGGTGCGCCAACATGAGATACGGCTGGCGGAAATCCAGTACCAACAGGGAGGAAACCCCAACTGGGAAAGACCAACGGCACGGAAGGTGCCCTTCCAGGCCTTCAAGAGCTTCAACGAGGCAGAGGAGGAAATAGAAAGTTTCCTCCAGGACTTTGAACGCTCGTGCCAACTACACGAGGTTCAACGGGCCGCTTGGGTTGGGATCCTGGCGTGTAAACTAACAGGGCGGGCTGCGGAGGCCTACAGGACTGTCCCAGACGAAGAAGCCCGGGACTACGAACAGGTGAAACAAACCCTGCTGGCCCGTTTTGCCATCACCCCCGAAGCCAGCCGGATGAAATTCCGAAATTCCCGGCGGCCCCACGGTACTACCCATGTGGAGTGGGCGCACCGGCTGCAATGGGACATGAAGACCTGGTTCGCCGGAAGCAAGGCTCGAACCCTCGAAGAAGTCACTCAGCTGTTCCTTCTCGAGCAGTTTTTCGACCACACCGCCCCGGCCGTGCGGGAGTGGGTGAGGGACAAGAAGCCCCAGACGGTGCAGCAAGCGGCCACCTGGGCCGATGAGTATACGGACACGCGCACGTCCCACGGGGGGGAACGACCTCCACCCTCCCGATCCACCCTACCACCTCCCCGTGCCACACCCCCTCCTCCCCGGCCGGAGCCAACAGCACGCTGGCCCGCACCCCGGGTCCCAAACCGGGCCCCTTCCACGGCTACCATCCGTTGTTATGGGTGCGGCCAGATGGGCCACTACCGCCAGAACTGCCCCAACCAGCCGCCCCTTCCGCGGGCCCCATCCGAGCCCCACCCGCGGCTCATTGTTACCAGGAGGAATCCCCATACTGGGACCCACAGGAGGAATGGGGGATGCTGCATGAGGCCGATCCCGTGCAGGCTGCATCCGCCGACAACCGCCAACACCACAGACAGGCGGTATGGATTAACGGGCGGGCCGCCGAAGGTCTCCGCGACTCCGGCGCTACCATCACGCTTGTCCGGCCTCACCTGATTCCCCGAAAGGACCGGTTGGACCGCACCGTCGCTGTTCGCGTAGCCGGAGGCAAGGTGCTCTGACTCGCTACCGCCCGAGTCCATTTGGATTGGGGGTCGGGGGAGGGATCCGTGCGGGTGGGGTTACTCGACCAACTACCGGCAGAAATCCTCCTGGGGAACGACCTGGGACGCTTGGTATCAGCCTACGCCACGGACGCGGCCGCCCCAGTGACCACCCGGCAACAAAGCCACCGGATCGACCAAGGCACTCCGGTCGGGACCCAGGTGAGACCAACCAGACCTCTCCGACCTCCCAAACCCCCCAAGCCTCCCAGACCTCCCCCCCCGACCGGAAGAACCCACACCTCCTCCCCCGGACCACCCCCTCACGTGGAGCTCTCCAGCCACCCTCCGGCACCAGACCCAGACTGACCCCACCCTAGAAAGGTACCGTGACCGGGCCGGCCAGGGTCCCGGCGACGGACGGGACGACAGCATTGAGTGGGAAGATGGGCTACTGTATCGGTACACCAATAGGGGAGACGCTCAGAAACCACGGGCTCCCCACAAACAGCTAGTAGTACCGCAGGCCCCCAGAAAGGAACTCCTGAGACTGGCCCACGACATTCCCCTCGCCGGCCATCTAGGAATGGCCGAGACCCAACACCGGTTAACCCGAGCATTCTTCTGGCCTCGCCTTAGTGAGGATGTCCGGGAGTACTGCCGCACCTGCCAGAAAACGGGGAAAACTGGGGACCACCCGAAAGCCCCCCTTCACCCCATGCCCATCATTCAAGAACCCTTTAGTCGGGTGGCGGTAGACATAATTGGTCCCTTACCCCGCAGCCGCCACCGGGAAGAGATATATTCTCACCGTGGTGGACTACGCCACCCGATACCCCGAGGCGGTGGCCCTGTCTAACATTCAGGCAGACACCGTCGCCGATGGCCTCCTACAGGTGTTCTCTAGGGTAGGATTTCCTCAGGAAATCTTGTCTGATCAGGGCTCCCAATTCACCGCTGAGCTAACCCAACAGCTCTGGCGTCTGTGCGGGGTTAAGGCGCTTCACAGCGCCCCATACCACCCGCAGACGAACGGGCTGTGCGAGCGGTTTAATGGGACCCTGAAACAGCTCATCCGCGCTTACACCCAAGAGAGGAAAGACTGGGAGAAATACCTACCCCACCTGTTATTTGCCTACCGGGAGGTCCCCCAAGAGTCGACCGGGTTCTCCCCCTTCGAACTCCTGTACGGGCGACGGGTGCGAGGCCCCCTAGACTTAGTCCGGGCGCAGTGGGAGGGGGACAGGAAGCCGAAGGGCTCCCCGCCGTGAGTTACGTCCTGGAGCTCCGAGAGCGCTTGACCGAACTCACGGCGATGGTTCAGGGGAACATGCAGGCAGCCCAGGCCCAGCAGAAGGCATGGTACGACCGCTCTGCCCGCAGCCGCTCGTTTCTCGTGGGGCAGAAGGTCCTGGTGTTGAAACCACAGCGGCAGAACAAGCTGCAGGCGTCCTGGCAGGGCCCCTATCGGGTGGTCACCCAAGTGGGAGAGACCACCTACGTGGTTGTCAGCTGTACCGACACCAGGATCCAGCGGACGTTCCATGTCAATATGCTGAAGGCATACCACGAGCGCCCCGAGACAGTATCTGCCATCTGCGCTCCTGCGACCAAGGAGGCAGAACAGTTCCCCCTGGTAGACCTCCCCGGGATAGACGGTCGGCCCTCAGGGGTGGAACAAGTGCAGCTAGGGGAAGGGTTGGGTCCCCATAAGCAGGAGCAGGCTAGGCAGCTGCTCCAAGAGCACCAGGAGCTCTTCTCCGCACTCCCTGGCTACACCAGCCGGGCCGTGCACCAGGTGGAAACCCCCGGCCAGCGTCCCCTTCGGCAACCGGCATACAGACTCCCAGAGGCAGTACGCGAATCCATGCGGGCTGAAATCCGGGAGATGCTGGAGCTGGGAGTTATCGAGCCCTCTGCCAGTCCATGGGCCTCGCCCGTCGTCCTGGTCCCCAAAAAGGATGGTACCACCCGGTTTTGTGTCGACTACCGGAGGCTCAATGACTGCACTGTCACCGATGCTTACCCCATGCCCCGAGTCGACGAGCTGTTGGATCAGATCTCCCAGGGCCATTTCTTGACCACGGTAGATCTGTGCAAGGGGTACTGGCAGATTCCCCTTGCAGAGGAGGCGACCCCAAAGTCGGCCTTCATCACCCCGTTCGGCCTGTACCAGTTTCGGGTCATGCCGTTCGGGATGAAGAACGCCCCGGCCACTTTTCAGCGGTTGATCGATCGCCTCCTCGATGGCCTCCAGGAATTCTCTTGCGCGTACCTGGACGACATCGCCATCTACAGCCAGACTTGGGAGGAACACCTTCACCATCTGGGGGTGGTATTCGCTTGGATAAGGGACGCCAACCTGACCCTTAAACCCGCGAAGTGTAGGATAGGGATGTCCGAGGTACAGTACCTCGGCCACCGGGTGGGTCGGGGAACCCAGCGTCCAGAACCGGCCAAGATAGAAGCCATTCTGGAGTGGCCCACCCCCATCACCAAGACTCAGGTCCTTGCTTTCTTGGGCACGGCAGGGTACTACCGGAAATTCGTTCCCAACTATAGCGTCCTCGCCAAACCCCTGACCGACCTGACTAAGAAAAACCTGCCCCGCCAAGTCCTGTGGTCCCCGGAGTGCGAAACCGCCTTCCAACAACTGAAGACCGCCCTAACCCAAGCACCCCTCTTGGCAGCTCCCAATTATAACAAACGCTTTATTGTCCATACCGACGCATCGATGTTCGGACTGGGAGCCGTACTAAGCCAAGTGGGGGACGACGGGGGGGTTTCATCCGGTGGCTTACATCAGCCGCAAACTCCTACCCCGGGAGGTGGGATACGCAGCGGTCGAGAAAGAATGTCTGGCCTTGGTTTGGGCCCTGCGAAAGTTGCAGCCGTATGTGTACGGGCGGTCCTTCACCGTAATGACGGATCACAACCCCCTGGTGTGGCTCAACCAGGTGGCGGGGGAGAATGGCCGCCTGTTGCGGTGGAGCCTGGCCCTCCAACCTTTTAACTTTTCTATCCAATACCGGCCCGGGCCACAGAACGGGAATGCCGACGGTCTATCCGGCAATCGGCCGGGAACCCGGAGATCCAAGCTCCCCGACTTCCCCTATTTGACCCGTGTGGGTCCAACCGGGTCCGTCGGACTCGTTTGAAGGGGGGAGGAATGTCATGGAACGGACATAGGGGCTCTGACCAGCGAGCCCCAGAACTAACAGCCTGGGACATTTCAAAGACCTTTTTCTTTATTTGAGACTCTTTCGGTTTTGCGTGTTGAAATGAACAGTTATACCTTTTCTAGATGTGGTTTTATTGGTGTGATGTATTACCATGTATCCTGTATTGTATGAGTGTGGATTCAGATGTGTAATTGTGTGATGCATTTAAAGGTTTTACATTTCCTCTTGGTTGCTAGGAGTGAAAGGCTGTGTTGAAATTCAATTGTATGCTAATTTCTGTGTACATTAGCTCTGTGTGTGTGTGTAATTTGATGATGCAAGCATGCCATTGTATGCAAATTGAGTTCCCATTCATGCCTGGGCATGTCTCCTTTGTGTGTGAGATGTTTAAATGCGTGTCCCATTTGAGTAAAAAGTCAGTTCAACTGCGTTTGACATGAAGCATACAGCCCCGTTTGGTGTCGTCATTTCATAGCTAAAATCACAGTGCAGGAGACACTCTGCGGTCTCCTATCTCCCCACTACGCAGAACGGGTCAACTTAATTCGGCAGCACCATCTCGCCAAGTAACGCCAGGGTCATCTCAGGCCGCTCGAGACGCCGAGTGCCGTGACACTCGGTAGTCGGGCCTGACGCCATCAAGAGGGGGTCAGATTGGAGCACACCCGCAGACGGATAACACCCCATTCCGTCACAATACATACATACATACATACATACACTCTAGTTTACAAGGCTGTCTGAAATGAAAAAAGAAAATTGTTGAATTCTAACAGTACCATGTTAAGCCAGGAGAAATATATATGTTTAATGTATTTTACACCATCAAACCCCCTGTGCATAGAGGATCCTTCATTTTAAAAAAAGCAGATGAAAAAAGAAAAAATAATTTGTTGTGCGCTATAGGATGTAGTAACATTAGTATGGTACATTAGAGGGACAGAAGGAATGAGCTTAAAGCTACTGATCTATTATCAGTGCGGTCATTTAATATCTCGAAAAGAAGACTACACGCCCGTAAGGCTAGATTTCCTGCTGTATTAATTATGGGTTGTCATATTTTGTTTATTATATTATTATGTTTCTTGCCACAGACGAACCAACCCCTCCTTTTGATTTAAACATTTTATTAGAACTAAATACTAGCATACTATCGAAATTTATCGGAATTTGTACGTGCCCATATACAACCACTTTACTCTTAATGCTCTCGAGTTTAAGAATACTTTAGGAGGCTGGAAATCCTCACATAATTTTATACTAATATTGTTCATAAGCATCATTCATTTAAATGGTTTTTAACTACACAAATCCTCTCTATAATTGTTATCAGCACAAACAGCATATATATTAATAATACTGTTTATTTGCACCATCTACTTGAATGATTTCTAACTGTTAAGCTTTGACTATATAACCTAGTTTAAAAGAAGGTAGAATGTATTGGTATTTTATAAGGCATGAGTATCTGCCGATCGCCAGAGATCCATCCGTGTCAGGAATGGAGTGCGACGGTTGGTGAGGGGAGCCCATGGTGCAGTGATTGGAGGAGTCACGTAGGTTGCCAGGCATAAAGAGGTTTATTTAAAGCATAAACACAACAGGAAATAAAACGAACCAGAGTCTATATGAAGCAAGTAATAGACTGTATGCTGGTTCCAGGGTTTGCTGGAAAGCAGGGTTTAACTTGCCAGCGAGGAGTCTTGAGAGTGGGGTGCATTTGCCAGCGAGGATGGTTGTAAGCAGGGGTGCACTTACCAGCGAGGATGGTTGAAAGCAGGGGTGCACTTGCCAGCGAGGATGGTTGAAAGCGAGGGTGCACTTGCCAGCGAGGATGGTTGAAAGCGAGGGTGCACTTGCCAGCGAGGATGGTTGAAAGCAGGGGTGCACTTGCCAAGTTCACAGGAGGAGTTCAGGTTCAGAATAGCATAGAGCTTCAGGAACTGGACTGGTTGCTTGCACTTCCAGAACGTTAATATTGAAGCCCTGATGGAAGGGTGGATCCCTCTTTTAAACAGGCTTCATTAGGAGTCATGGCATACACCTGAAGGCACCACAATAGCAGATGAACGGCCAGAGAGGATCCTGAAACCTGTATACAAATATAAGCAGGTTAATGACAAGCAAATGCAGGTAAATAGAGGTTTGCCAGGGATTAGGTGCGGGCACAGGCTTAGTCTGGGACAGATTCCTGACATTTCCCCACCGCAAGGAGCGCCCTCTGGGCGTGAACAGATAAATTTACAGTAAGGGGACCACATATTATTTCTTCTTGCGCCGCCGCCCGTGGGGGCCATGACTCTTCACATCCTCCAAGGACGAACTCTGGGCGGACAAGTCTGTGGTACCATTATCAAATGCAGCATTGAGAGTAACAGGATGTTCAATCACCACGGCTGCAGGGATGTTCGCAGGGACTTGTAGAAAAAGTTCAGGTGCATCTTCCAGTTCTGAAGGTCTATGAACTTTTGGTGGTGTAATTTTAATGAGTTTATTGCAGATAGGAGTAATAGGATCATCTACCTTAGTTACTCCTGCTAGTCTTCTATAAACTAAGGTCGTACTTGAATAGTTAGCCAGATTCTGCTTAGGGATAATAGAGATAGGATCTAGGAGTGGGGGGAACAGATAATCATGTACTCGCTCCTGTAAGGATGAAAGGATGAGTTGTTGTTCTTTAATTGTCCGAGTTATTGAATAAACTTGAGTTGCAAGTGTGGTGATGGAGGATGCCATAATACCATAATTTTGTGGAGTAATCGGTATGGTGATGGTCTCACTGGGTTCTGTCACCGGTATTATCTCGGCGACAGTCTTTATGGCATGTGGTAAGTTGTCGGCAAATACTTTGGGAATAGAGGATTCAATAAGGTCACGGACCTCGGTAGCGGTACCCTCCGGATGAACCGGGATTTCGGCAGAAGGTACCTTGGCGTGGACCGGAATCTCAACAGAAGGTACCTCGGCGTGGACCGGAATCTCAACAGAAGGTACCTCGGCGTGGACCGGAATCTCAGCAGAAGGTACCTCGGTGTGGACCGGAATCTCAGCAGAATCAGGAACCAGAGGTGCCATGGAAGTAAGGGTACGTTGTACACCGGTGACCTGGAGAGAGAGAAAGTCCGTGGACTCTACCATATCTGAGACCATAGCCATGTCTCGTCGTGGCTTATCATGGGACAGCTTAGGCGCCACGGGATCTCTTTGCTCAACCTCTTTATAGTCATCGGAAGGCGCTGGGTCAGCAGGTTTGGCAACTTTGGCAAGCTGACCCAGAGGACCATGCAGAGGCTGGGTCACTTGTACTACCCCAGCGGTACTGTAGATGGCAGTAACAGGAACCGGATGCTCTGTGGTGGGTATCTCTGCGGTGGGTACCTTGGAGCCAGTAAGAATCGGAGTATTTGCAGCAGGTATCTCAGCGATGGGCACCTCGGCAGGAGCCAGAGTCTCAGCAGCGGGTACCTTTAGGATGGGTACTTTAGCACGGTTAAGTTTACCAGAAACACAGCAGTGTAACGAAGTTTGGTTGAACTGAGGATATACTTTGGTGAATGTAGCACCACAGTACACTGGATAAGGAGTTTTTGATGCACCAGTTCGTGGTTTTACCGCTGAAGAGTAGATCTGTTTAGGATGGTAGAAGCCTTGAACCGTAGAAGGTATAGGAGTAGCAGTCTTTTCACAAAGCTCCTCGTCACAACAGTCAGACATACACTGGTCATATGGTAGACTTTTCCTCCAGAATGTTTTGGAAGGAGTACCCATAGTACAATTAATATGTTCTATATGTTGACCTGGGCCACCATGGGGGTGTTTTGCATACTGTAATGGTATCTTATCAGAGTCAGCATCACTTCCATCATTAGATCCAGAGTCACAAGATAGGTGGCAAGGTAAGGATGATGATTGGTCTTGCTGGCTGAGAGTAATGGGAGTTGCAGTTGTTGCTGTAATGAACTCAGACCGTTGTGCAGCTTTTCTGATTGCTAAGGCCTCTTCATATAGTTGCAGGTCTTTCTTGCGGATTACAGCTCCATCAGATGTATAGGCGCAATCTGGTGATATTGACCTCATAGGTTGTTGGCTGGTAGTGATGGGAATTGTAGTCCCGGTAGCTAGAGCAGTTCCAATCTGCATAGGTTCAGCATAATCATAGTCCTGATACACAGAGGGTTCATTTTCCATGCTTGTAGATGGATCAATCTCTTCAGGCATAACAGGTACAGGATTTATAGAATCAGGACGTTCTGCCCTGGAGGATGCAGAATATTCATCACTATCATGCACATTGTCAATAATCACCTTCTTCTTAGGTTTAGTACGAGCAGATTTACTGTTTATAGGAGTCTGCTTAGACATGGGAGGTTTCTTGGGAGCTTGTTTTGATACTGGAGTTGGTTTAAGAACCACAGCTGGTTTGGACACCGGAGCTGGTTTTTTGGAGGGTCTTTTTGGGCAGTCACATAATAAATGAGACTGATCCCCGCAGTACCAGCATAAAGTAAACTCCTCTCTACGTTTACGCTCTTCAGGAGACAATTTCTTTGTTTCAGGTTTACTCACTTTAGAAGAGTCCCATATAGCTTGTAGCAATTCCTTCATGATGTTAGCCAGGTGTGAGAATAGTTTGGTGAAAGTTTTTCTGACCATCTCCACCATAATTTGTATCACTGCGGGCCCATAGTTTGGCTTCAATATTATGACAAGATACGGTATCAACAATAACAAATTGAATAATAAATCACACATAGGGTGATACCCCTAACAATACAGCACAATACAGAATAAATTGGTGCAATGTATTCTTAGATATAACCACTCACAGGCTGCTGGTACTGGGAAGACACATAGCAGGTTCTTGAATGTCTCCAGGCCAAGATGATAGCCTTAAGGGAAGGATAATAACAATAGTGTAGATAGCCAAGCAACCATAAAAAACAACGTTTTTAATGAGCTTACAAAAATTTAAAACAAATTGGAGCATAACATCACCAACTCCCATGACCCAATTCGTCTGAAGGTGTCTGAAGGTGTTGCTCGACGCGTTTCGTCACGTGGACTTCATCAGGAGCGTGAAGAGTCCATCTGATATCCCTCTAATATACCCAAATACAAATCAATTAACCAATCAAAGAAAACAGAAAAACCGGAAATACGAACGGATGAAAAACGTAAAGCGGAAGTCACAATATGAAACAAATCAAAAACGAAACGAAAATAAAACGAAACGAATCGAAAACGAAAAACAAAAAAACGTCCCGCAAAGTACTTCCGGCTTAAACGGAAGAAGTTATCCATCAGATGGTGCACCGCACAACGCATGGCTCCTGTTAACCGGAACAGTTCTCCTCACGTCCTGGGTCTGCCAGCCATGGGGACCTTTCCGGGCAGAAATCCAATAATAAGGGCACTTCCGGTTCCAATATTTTCATGGAGATGGTCTTAATGAAATGCCGATAAAGTCATTGCCGCCATCTTTGAAAACGGCAATTCAAATGCGGCCAAATGATCTCCCGATATGGATAAGCCTGGTGTAAAGTCGCTATCGCCACCTTTAAAAACGGCAATTCAGGTGCAACCAGATGGATGGACTCCCGTTGTAGATGAACATAAGATGTGATATGAAATACAATAAAATAAATTAAAATACAATACAGAGTATTATAAAACTCAATTATAAACTGATTAAAATAGTGATTGGTTATTCGCGCAAAAAGCACACTAAATCTATATCACAATTTAGCCCCTGTGGTTCCAATGTCTTGAGTCTATATATCCAATAGGTTTCTCGTCTGGACAGTCTATTGGCTCTATTGCCCCCCTCCAATCCCCTTCACCATTTCTATCCCAAAGCATAGCAATAATTCTTCTTTAAATCTGGGACAAGCATTACAATGCACTGGCAAGGGGTGGGTTCGCATATTTTTCCTGATGTTATTCTGATGTTCCAGTAATCTACATTTAAGCTTGCGTGTGGTACGACCCACATATTGGACGCCACAGGGACATTGGATCAAATACACTACAAACGTGGTGTTGCACGTAATTTCACTCTTAATTGAGAATGATTCTCCTGTAGAGTGACTTGAATAACCTCTAACTGTTGCTGGTAAAAATCGACATGCTTTACATGTTCCACATCATTTAAAACCGTTATGCCCCCCCAGGGATTTCTTATCTGGACCCTGAGGAATACTAGGTGCTAGCATGTTCTTAAAGTTATTGGTTTTTCTGTATCTGTATTTCTGTATTATCTGTTATGTTCACCAGTGTAGTTGTCACCATCCGTCTTGGTTGAAGTCTATACCGAGGAGTCAATTCATTAGAGTTCGACGAAACTGTACCAAATTAACCGATTTCATCGAACAATCGAAGTATATTGAAAATAAACTAGTACAGAAGGAATATGACCCAGGGGAAGTTAATAAGACAATGCAGGAAGGGATGAAAATACACAGAAAAGATCATTTTCAATTAAGAGTTAAATTACATGCAACACCACGTTTGTAGTGTATTTGATCCAATGTCCCTGTGGTGTCCAATATGTGGGTCGTACCACACGCAAGCTTAAATGTAGATTACTGGAACATCAGAATAACATCAGGAAAAATATGCAAACCCACCCCTTGCCAGTGCATTGTAATGCTTGTCCCAGATTTAAAGAAGAATTATTGCTATGCTTTGGGATAGAAATGGTGAAGGGGGATTGGAGGGGGGGCAATAGAGCCAATAGACTGTACAGACGAGAAACCTATTGGATATATAGACTCAAGACATTGGAACCACAGGGGCAATAAATTGTGATATAGATTTAGTGTGCTTTTTGCGCGAATAACCAATCACTATTTTAATCAGTTTATAATTGAGTTTTATAACCTCTGTATTGTATTTTTATTTATTTTATTGTATTTCATATCACATCTACACCTAATTGAGCTTGGCAAGCCTTCAAAGTGAAGCCTTCAAAGTGAACTCTTAGAGGAGATCTTCTGGAGATACTCTGGAGGTAGTCTGAGGTTTGACAGGAGGTAGAAAACCTACAAAAAGGTAAGATTTGCTGGTTTTAAATCCATTCTTTTATAATGGCAGGCTTGGTCCAGTGTAAGAGCTGTCATGCGTTTGTTTTTAGATCCAATTTTTGGAGGTTTGGAGTGTGCCTGATATGTAGGCAGTTCTCTTTATTGCAGCAGGAAATTGCCTGTTTGAGATTTGTAAATTAGCTGTTAGACAAACTCAGGCTATGACTGTTACAAAGCCACTGCCACAGAGGCCTCCTAGGAGCGGCAGATGGACTACTGTAGGATCTGGTAGATTTAGCGCTGTGGATAGAAAGCATGTCCCACAATCTGTGGCTCTTCTTAATTCTTTTGAGGCACTTTCAGAGTGTAGTGGTAAGACGGATGTAGGCTCAGACACCATAGTTGAGGAACCACCATCCACTATGCCTAAGGTATGCAGCACTGCAACCAAGGACAAAAATGAAAAGGTGGGACTTGATAGAAGGCAATAGTTTCTGGGTGATTCTATCATAAGAGGTGTTGAGCTGGAGAGTAGTGGTTTGGTGAGATGTCTTCCTGGGGCTACTGCTCGTGGAGACAGGAGACGAATTCTCAATATTGTCAAAGAAGCAAAGCAGCAAGGGGAAGTGGATGTTCTAGTCCATCTAGGGACAAATGACTTGGCTAGCAATGAGGTTTCTGAGATTAAGGAAGATTTTTGTGTTCTTGGAGGTGAAATACAGCAGATTGCATCCACTGTGTCATTCTCTGAAGTTTTGCCTGTGCATAACATTCAAGATAGGAAGATGCGCAATAGGGAATTCAATTTGTGGCTTCGGGAATGGTGTCGGGAGCAAGGATTTGGCTTTGTGTCCCATGATAGCTCTAATTGGAGCAGAAAGGAACTGTATAAAAAAAGATGGTTTGCATCTTACTCATAGGGGAACATATGTTCTCAGTGAGAAGTTCAAAGGTTTCACAAAGAAATATTTAAACTAGGAGGGGGGACAAAAGGGTAAACAATCTGCCCGATTGTCCCCCAAAACTAAATCGGAGGGTGCAAGCAACATGCGAGGTAAAAAATGACAAGCTCAGAGTCGTGTCTATAAATGCTCGCAGTTTAGTCAATAAAATCAATGAACTGGAGGCAATGATGGCAGCTGAAAAAGTAGATTTAGTGGCGGTTACTGAGACATGGTTCAGTGAGAAAAATAACTGGGACATAACAATACCGGGTACTCTTTATATAGAAAAGACAGAGAAGGTAGGAAAGGAGGAGGAGTGGCCCTGTATGTGAAAAACAACATAAAAACGAACCAAATAAAAGTGAGCGAGGTGAACATAGAGTCAGTTTGGGTTACGCTAACATTTGGCAATCATACAGTAGCTCGTGTAGATGTGATCTATAGACCCCCTGGACAAGTAGAAGAGCTAGATAATCTGCTGCTTGAGGAAATAGCCAAAATGGCAATGAAGGGGGAAGTTATTATCATGGGGGACTTTCATCTTCCTGATGTGAACTGGAAAACCAAAATAGCTGGGTGCACCAGGAGTACAAATATTCTAAACTCCCTACTGGGATTATCTCTAACACAAGTAGTTGAGGAGCCGACCCGTAAAGAGACCATATTGGATTTAATACTCACAAATGGAGGTTTGGTATCGGACGTTGTTGTAGGTGAAAATTTGGGATCTAGTGATCACCAATCAGTATGGTTTAATATAAGAACAGGGATGGAGCCGCACCACACAAAAACAAAAGTTTTAGACTTTAAAAAAACTGATTTTTCTAAAATGAGATTTTGTGTGAATGAGTCATTATCAGACTGGAGGAGTTTAAAGGGAGTCCAGGAGAAATGGGATTATTTAAAGGAAGCATTATTGAAGGCCACAGGAAATTGCATTCGGCTTGTTAGCAAAAATAAAAAAGGGAAGAAACCACTGTGGTACTCTGCAGAAGTGGCCAAAATAGTGAAGAACAAGAAGATAGCATTCAATAATTATAAAAAAACTCAGCGTGAAGAGGATAGGCAAACCTATAAGATTAGGCAGAAAGAGGCAAAGCAATTTATAAGAGCTTCCAAAGCACACGCAGAAGAGAAAATAGCTCAGTCAGTAAAAAAGGGGGACAAAACATTTTTTAAATACATAAACGAGAAAAGAAAAGTAAAACAAGGATTAGTTAGATTAAAAACAAAGGAAGGAAGGTATGTAGAAGAGGATAAAAGTCTCGCTGACTGCCTCAATGAATATTTTTGTTCAGTCTTTGCAGAAGAAAAGGAAGGAAAGGGACCTCAGTTAGGAGAGAACACTAAAGAGACATTTACATATGAGTTTACAGAGGAGGAGGTTCTAAAGCAGCTGTCTAAAGTAAAGACAAATAAGTCAATGGGGCCTGATGGGATCCATCCTAAATAATTAAAAGAGCTCAGTGATGTAATAGCAAAACCGTTAACAGGAGTCGTCCCAGAAGACTGGAAATTAGCAAATGTTGTGCCCATTTACAAGAAGGGTAGTAGGGAGGAATCGGGGAACTATAGGCCAGTTAGTCTTAAGTCAGTAGTGGGGAAATTAATGGAAACCATGTTAAAGGAAAGGATTGTTGAACATCTAAAAACACATAGATTACAGGATCAGAAACAACATGGGTTTACCTCAGGGAGATCATGCCAAACTAATCTTATTGATTTTTTTGATTGGGTAACAAAAATAATAGAGACAGGTGGTGCAGTAGACATTGCTTATTTAGATTTCAGTAAGGCTTTTGATACTGTTCCGCATAGAAGGCTTATCAATAAATTGCAATCTTTGAGCTTGGATTCCAATATTGTTGAATGGATTAGGCAGTGGCTGAGTGACAGACAACAGAGGGTTGTGGTAAATGGAGTTTATTCGGCGGAAGGTCTTGTTACCAGTGGGGTACCTCAGGGGTCAGTACTTGGACCCATTCTCTTTAATATTTTTATTAGTGATATTGCAGAAGGTATTAATGGAAAAGTATGTCTTTTTGCTGATGACACAAAAATTTGCAACAGGGTTGACGTTCCTGGAGGGATCAGCCAAATGACAAATGATTTAGGTAAACTAAAAAAATGGTCGGAGTTGTGGCAATTGAGTTTTAATGTGGATAAGTGCAAGATAATGCACCTGGGACGTAAAAACCCAAGGGCTGAATATAGAATATTTGATACAGTCCTAACCTCAACATCTGAGGAAAGGGATTTAGGGGTCATTATTTCAGAGGATCTAAGGGTAAGTAGTCAATGTAATAGAGCAGCAGGAAATGCTAGCAGAATGCTTGGTTGTGTAGGGAGAGGTATTAGCAGTAGGAAAAGGGAAGTGCTCATGCCACTGTACAGAGCACTGGTGAGACCTCACTTGGAGTACTGTGTGCAGTACTGGAGACCGTATCTCCAGAAGGATATAGACATCTTAGAGAGAGTTCAGAGAAGGGCTACTAAAATGGTGTACGGCTTGAAGGAGAAAAGTTACCAAGAAAGGCTTAATGATCTTAACATGTACAGCTTGGAAAAAAGACGAGACAGAGGAGATATGATAGAAACATTTAAATACGTAAAGGAAATCCACAAGGTAGAGGAAGGGAGTATATTTAAAAGGAAACAAAATAGCAAAACAAGAGGACATAGTCTTAGATTAGAGGGGCAAAGGTTTAAAAGTAACACCAGGAAGCATTATTTTACTGAGCGGGTGGTGGATACATGGAACAGTCTTCCAGTAGAAGTGGTAGAGGCCAAAACAGTAACTGAATTTAAGCAAGCATGGGATAGGCATAAGGCTATCCTAAACAAAAGATAAATCCAGGTCAAGTATCCATGTAATTGGGCAGACTAGATGGGCCGAAGGGTTCTTATCTGCCGACATTTTTCTATGTTTCTATCTTATGTTCATCTACAACGGGAGTCCATCCATCTGGTTGCACCTGAATTGCCGTTTTTAAAGGTGGCGATAGCGACTTTACACTAGGGATGTGCGTTTCGGGTTTCGGAATTTCGGAATTTTCACGAAATTTCCCGATTCGTGTTTTCGGATGCGGCCGAATTTCCGAAAAATTTTAGTTCAGAACCGAAATGTTTTCCGAGCCGAAACGAAATATTTTCGGATTTTTCGAATGGACTTGAAATGTGTCAAACGAGGAGAACAGATTTTCCGAAAAACAAAAATTTTCCGAAAAACGAAAATTTTGTAAAAACGAAAATTTTCTGAAAAACGAAAATTTTTCGAAAAAACCAAAAGTCGATACAAAAACCAAGCACAGTGACACGAAAATACGAAAAATGGTCGAAATTCTGAAAAAAAAATGTACCCGAAAAACGTGCCGAACCGAATCGAAACCGAAATCGGTCGAAACGAGCCGAATCGAAAAGTTTAAAAATCCGAAAAATCGAACCGAATCGAACCGAAAAAAAAAAATCGGTGCACAAGCCTACTTTACACCAGGCTTATCCATATCGGGAGATCATTTGGCCGCATTTGAATTGCCGTTTTCAAAGATGGCGGCAATGACTTTATCGGCATTTCATTAAGACCATCTCCATGAAAATATTGGAACCGGAAGTGCCCTTATTATTGGATTTCTGCCCGGAACGGTCCGGATTGGCCGGCAGACCCAGGACGTGAGGAGAACTGTTCCAGTAAACAGGAGCCATGCGTTGTGCGGTGCACCATCTGATGGATAACTTCTTCCGTTTAAGCCGGAAGTACTTTGCGGGACGTTTTTTTGTTTTTCGTTTTTGATTCGTTTCGTATTGTGACTTCCGCTTTACGTTTTTCATCCGTTCGTATTTCCGGTTTTTCTGTTCTTTGATTGGTTAATTGATTTGTATTTGGGTATATTAGAGGGATATCAGATGGACTCTTCACGCTCCTGATGAAGTCCACGTGACGAAACGCGTCGAGCAACACCTTCAGACGAATTGGGTCATGGGAGTTGGTGATGTTATGCTCCATTTGTTTTAAATTTTTGTAAGCGCATTAAAAACGTTGTTTTTTATGGTTGCTTGGCTATCTACACTATTGTTATTATCCTTCCCTTAAGGCTATCATCTTGGCCTGGAGACATTCAAGAACCTGCTATGTGTCTTCCCAGTACCAGCAGCCTGTGAGTGGTTATATCTAAGAATACATTGCACCAATTTATTCTGTATTGGCTTCAATATTATGTCAGGAATGGAGTGCGACGGTTGGTGAGGTGAGCCCATGGTGCAGTGATTGGAGGAGTCACGTAGGTTGCCAGGCATAAAGAGGTTTATTTAACCCCTTAAGGGCCACTGACGTACCCTGTACGTCCTGTCCTCGGGTCTCCCTTAGACCTGCGGACGTACAGGGTATGTCAGCGGCGCCTAATCCCCCTCCGCCCGATACTCCCCTCCCTCGCTGGATCCCACGGCGATCTGGCAGGGAGGAAGCCTGCCCATGTGATTTACATGGGCAGGCGAGGCTGATGATGTCGTCACGCTGCGTGGTGACGTCATCAGCAGGCGTCCCCATGCATTTCAATGGAGGGGAGGGGGGGCTCCTTCGGAGCCCTCTATCTCCCCAACCATTGAAGCTAGGGAGATGCCGTTTGCACTTCTGGAGAGGGGAGAGCCTCCCCTTTTCAGCGGTGTATGGCATTAACAGTTTCGCCGCCGGATCATGTTGCGGCGCCAATTGGCGCCAAAACGCGATTCAAACCTGGAGGGGGGCTGACATCTTGGATGTCAGCCAAGCCTCCAGGTCCCCCCCCACCCACTGACAACCTCACCATATGTGTGAGGATGTCAGTGGGCCAGTTAATCATCTAGCTGCCATGTAGAGATAAGGGGATCCTAAGGATCCCCATATCTCCCGCTCCATGGCAGCTAGATGGTCATATTTGACATAATTTGAAAGGCCTGATTATGGCCTTTCCAATGATACCAAACATGACCAGGTTTGGTTTTAAAACAAAAATTAAAAAAAAAAAATTAAATTAAAAAAAAATAATAAAAAAATTTAATAAAATAAAAAAGTGTTTTTTTAAAAGTTTTTTTGTCTGCGGGGAGTTTAATTAAATAGGACCTAGGCTGTCATCTAAAAATAATTAGCACAAAATGGTCAGAATGAGCGCAGCGCACATAGGTGAACTGTCTCAGCAGTGAAGGGGTTAAAAAGCAAACGCATGTAAAAATTGGGTATTTCTAGTCTCGGGACAAAATTTTGAACCTATTTAGCCATGGTCTTTTTGGGTGGTTGTAGATTTTGGGGATTAAATTACGAAAAAGTGTGTTTTTACCATTTTTTTCCTCATATTTCATATTTTTTTTTATAGTAAATTATTCGATATGATGGAAATAATGGTATTTCTAGAAAGTCCATTTAATGGCGGGAAAAAGTGTGTATAATATGTGTGGGTCGAATAAACGAGTAAGAGGAAAATTTGACCTAAACACTAACAGCGCAGAAACGTAAAAACAGCAGCGGTCACTAATAGACGGATTTGTGTAAAACCGCCCGGTCACTAAGGGGTTAAAGCATAAACACAACAGGAAATAAAACGAACCAGAGTCTATATGAAGCAAGTAATAGACTGTATGCTGGTTCCAGGGTTTGTTGGAAAGCAGGGTTTAACTTGCCAGCGAGGAGTCTTGAGAGTGGGGTGCACTTGCCAGCGAGGATGGTTGAAAGCAGGGGTGCACTTACCAGCGAGGATGGTTGAAAGCAGGGGTGCACTTGCCAGCGAGGATGGTTGAAAGCGAGGGTGCACTTGCCAGCGAGGATGGTTGAAAGCGAGGGTGCACTTGCCAGCGAGGATGGTTGAAAGCGAGGGTGCACTTGTCAGCGAAGATGCTTGAAAGCAGGGGTGCACTTGCCAAGTTCACAGGAGGAGTTCAGGTTCAGAATAGCATAAAGCTTCAGGAACTGGACTGGTTGCTTGCACTTCCAGAACGTTAATATTGAAGCCCTGATGGAAGGGTGGATCCCTCTTTTAAACAGGCTTCATTAGGAGTCATGGCATACACCTGAAGGCACCACAATAGCAGATGAACGGCCAGAGAGGATCCTGAAACCGTATACAAATATAAGCAGGTTAATGACAAGCAAATGCAGGTAAATAGAGGTTTGCCAGGGATTAGGTGCGGGCACAGGCTTAGTCTGGGACAGATTCCTGACAATCCGCCAGCCTGCCGTGATCGAGATCACGTGATCTCGCGAGATCACGGCAGGCTGGAATGTGGATCCCAGGCGAGCGGCAGATACTCACGAGGCTGCCGCTCGTTGAAGGAAGGAACGCGGCGGCTGCAGGATCTGCCCGTCAGAGCCTGGGCCTGGCAGACGTGAGCCTGGGGACAAATATATCCATGTGTGAGCCTGGGGGCAAATATATCCATGTGTGAGCCTGGGGGCAACTCTATCCATGTGTGAGCTGGGGCAATATACCCATGTGTGGGCATTGCTGGGTATGTGATGCTGGGCACTGCTAGGTATGTGACACTGGGCACTGCTGGGTATGTGACTCTTGGCACTGCTGGGTATGTGATGCTGGGCACTGCTGGGTATGTGACACTGGGCACTGCTGGGTATGTGACGCTTGGCACTGCTGGGTATGTGACGCTGGGCACTGCTGGGTATGTGACGCTGGGCTCAGTTATATACACCTCACATTACTGTATTACAGAGTTCCACAGCAAGAAAATTCTAATGTACGGTGTGTATGAGTGTTTGAATTTTATTGCTGTGGTGCACTGTGATACGCTCATACACGCTGCGTGTGTTTTTTTTTGGGGGGGCAGCATTTCATCCTTCGCTCCAGGCAGCACAATGTCTTGGGCCGGCCCTGAAACTATCTAAATCGTATCCTTTAACACTAAACCCCTGTTGAATGGTATTTATTCCAAACTAAACGGAGATTATTACATATTATACAGTTTTAATGCTCCGCAGCTGCGTGACACTAAAAAAACAATTAAACTGTCTGGGCTGCGAGTGATTAGAAGTTCAGAATCAGCAGAGAAAGCTATAAATCATA
This sequence comes from Leptobrachium leishanense, assembly GCA_009667805.1. Taxonomy (NCBI): domain Eukaryota; kingdom Metazoa; phylum Chordata; class Amphibia; order Anura; family Megophryidae; genus Leptobrachium; species Leptobrachium leishanense. The sequence goes on from CM019066.1 coordinate 245,284,189, forward strand.
TACTGACTGCTATATCAACAAACTAAGCACTAATGGTGTCACTTGATCAAACTTTTTCATCAGGGTAATTATATCCCAAAACCATCTGCTTTACTGTGCTTATATCAAATGTGAATATATAAAAGATCATGCACGGAGGTCATATTTAGCATGTACACATTGTTTCTCTTTACAGAATACGGCTAGTATAACATCCTTATTTATGCAGGAATCATTTGCTTGTTTAGCCGAAGGATACTATAACGCTAGTATAGCTCATAATTAATTAATCCGATACTTACAAGCTATTTTCAAACAAACAAGGTGTATGTAATCTTTCATTGCTAGCAGCTAAGACTACCACAACTCACGAGCAAGCCATTTCCAATGTGTTTGGATAATTTTTATTATTTGTGTTTTGCACGAGTTTTATATATACCAATAAAAGTAAATTTTTAATAATCTTCACACATGTGGTTTGGGAAGACTTTTTCCTCCTTGTGAGGAACTGTGTTTTGTCCACCTTTTCACTATCCTCTTCTGTTACATGGATCCTCGAAGGTCCGCTCTTCACTTCAACATTGAGCAGGTACTGATAGAAATCCACGCTCAGAACAAGTGTTGCTGTTTCAGCTTTCTGCTGCCATCTAGTGGCCATGGAAAGAATGGTCTTTAAAAAAGAAAAACCAGTCCACTCACTGATTTCTGTGCGCAACGGTACTTTGCAAGCATTTTTGCGCATCGGGTTTACGAACGTTATTTTTTGACGGCTTAATTGTCGCGCGATAACGTTTTTTTCGGTGCGCAAAAAAAATTGCGCTGCGTGAGCGCATTTGCACGACAAACGTAATAGGGCCCTTTCAATGGTAAAGACTATATGGCAGCATTTCTAATGACTGGAGAGTTTCATGTATGCTGTGGGAAAATATGTTATAAATGGATACCACCAGATCTCACAGGAATGTGTTACCTGGCCAGGTTAGTTCCTATTCAGAGGGTACAGGGGGACAACACATTACCTGACACTACACTGCACCCTCGGTACCCCTTAGTCTTTGACAGAGAAAAGCGGGAACTATTCTCAAAGGAAGATCAAGCATTGGCATGGTTTCTGGCATGGACTGGCTGGGGAATAGAATTGATGAAAAGGTTAAATAATTACTACTGCATTTTACTACTTTGTATTTCTGTAACCATGTTCTTGAACCCAGGACATACTTGAAAACGAGAGAAATCTCAATGTATCCTTCCTGGTAAAATTCTTTATTAATAAATAAATAAATTACTCTGTATTGATGGATGAAATTTTGAACATCACAAGTAAAGATATTCAATTATTGAATTTAGAGCTGCGCGAGATCCGAAAGTTGCAAATGGTACATGACTTGGCTTTGAAACAGATTAGTGCAGCACTGAATGGGTTATGTGAAATGATAATGCATTATGAATGTTGTACTTTTATCCGAAAATCAACAGAAGAAGTTCCCGACTATTACCAGGTAATCCAAGACCACCAGGAGAAGGTGTCACAACTACAGGACAAGGCTAGAAAGATAGCAGCTGAAGGCTGGAATCCTTTGAGGATTCGGGTCATTTGGAGATTGGTTCGGATCCGTCTTGGGTTTTATTTCGCGAGTCGGATCCATGATCATGATGATCATCGTACTTCTAGTGGTGGGGACCATACTTTATCGGATAGGATTGGCCCTTATGTAAGAAGGCACTAACTCCCACAAAGAAGATACCACTAGTAATTACTCCTGATTTACTTCCGATGAAGGAGTCACCCCCAGGGTGCCAGGTTTTTGAGAATAAATGATTCAGAGTGTAGTGGCTAAGGGTCTCAAGGAAGGAGAACCTGAGACCCTAGCCAAGGGGGGAATGTAATGGAAATAGGCCAGAAATAAGCCACCATGATGGGTCATAATGGCCATCTTGAGCAAGACTTTGGTTCACTTAAATGTATATAGCGAATATTGGTTGAATTAGATGAGTTTGCATAGACTTTTGGAATTCCTAGAACTAACGAGCAAAGCAATTAAAATAAACGAGATCCGGGCAAAAACAAGCAGGCGTGTCATACTGATTTAGTTACATCATAGAAACATAGAAAAATGTTGGCAGATAAGAACCTTTCGGCCCATCTAGTCTGCCCAATTACATGGATACTTTACCTGGATTTATCTTTTGTTTAGGATAGCCTTATGCCTATCCCATGCTTGCTTAAATTCAAGGTCAGAGAGCTAGAGACGAGAACAAAGGCCTATGTTAAGCCATCTGCACGCTTATCAGTAAACACAGCAGACAAGTCCCAGGGAGGCAGACAGAGACAGGATCAGGCTAGATGTTAAATTATCCAATTGTCATAACAATGTGTGAAAGCTGCCAATTTACTGCCAATTTGTGGAATGTCTTTATATTCAGCAAGGGGAAGGTACGAACCCACGTGGGGTGGGCAATTGTCGCCCATGGGTGGGTTGCTGGGATGTACCTGTTTATCTATTCATGTATAAAATGTTATGACCATGTGTTCACGTCACATAGTCTTTGCGATTCAATCCTGTTTGAGACTTGACGTCAAATAAAGTACGCCTTTCCTGAAGAGACTCGTGTCCGAATAGTCATTGTCCGCACTGGGCCGACCTTTCACTTGATAGAGCTAAGTGGAGTCCGGTAACAATAGGGTCCATTATGTAGTCATATTTGTTATTGTTGGAAAGGCCAGACTGGCCTTTCCAATGACACCTCACTTGACCTTGTGAGGTATAAAGATTAGAGATGCAGGGTTCCAAAGAACACACTGTGCCCTTCACTGCAGTGCAGCGGTTTAGGTTTTTGATGGAACAATGCTTAATAACGCATTGTGCTATTGCCTCCACACTTGCTGTCAACATAGGAAATGAGACTGTGAGTTAGTGCAGTGCATTGTTCACATTATAATCGAAGAGTGAAAACTAGTGCAGTGTTTAGAGAGAAAAGTTTTTTTTAGGGATGTACAGATACCGATACTAGTATTGGTGCCGATACTGGCATTTGCACGAGTACTTAGTACTCGTGCAGATGCCCCCGATACAGGAAGCCAGCATTGAGCTGACTTACCGGCATCCGAGGGGCTGGGGCGGCTGTCGGAATGCTCTAACTGCATTTGGACAGGCCCATGCAACTGGCTGCATTCCAACGAGCGCCACCGGCAAACTCTTAGAGCGGCCGCTCGTTGAGAAGCCCCCAGCCGCGATCTCGCGAGATCTCGGAGTTCGCAAGATCTCGAACTGTGCACAAGATTGCGAGATCACGGCTGGGGGCTTCTCAACGAGCTGCCGCTCTTGTGCACTTGTTTATTTGTTTCCTTAAGGGCCCCAACAGATGACTAGTCAAAGATTGCTCTTTTCATTCACTGGCCAGTTGAACACAGTACCCAGGTACCCTAGACACACGCGCATACATATATTGAGCCATTTTACGGGACTTATACTCCAGAACAGAAGGGGTTAACCGTTTATTTTATGCCGCGTGTTTTTCCCGCATTACAAATTCCTGTCATTTAAATACCGTACATATATGCCATATGTCGCTTTATTGGGATCAGTAAAGTATATAATATAGAAAAATCCACAACAGTGATGGTGTATATTGATTTTCCTAGCGAGGTGAGACTATCCTGGGGTTAATTAGCGGCTCCTTCGGGGGTGAGCGCTACACGTGGGGGCTCGTCCGGGATTTCAGTCTCTATAAATACCGCAATTAAAGGGTTAAATATGGATCCAGACACTGCTGCCAAATGGTGTGAGGAGCACAAAAGCCAGATAGGGTTAAGCATAGTCATGGACATTCCCGCAGACGCTTGGGCCGAAGATCAGATACGCCGGGCCAGGGCCGCGCTGACGCTAGATCATCGGGGGTTAATACTGGACATTAAAACGAACCCAGAGACCTCTCACACGTATGTTCTTTTTGAGTGGAGAAATGGTGTTCCAGTGTGTTTTCAGGGCGCAAGTGTGAAACTGACGGACGATGTGGAAGTTCAACTGATTCAGCCAAGTGCGCCACGTGGCGATTCTGCTCATGTTCCTGCGCCCAGCCCGCTAGCCATGATTGGGCCAGAGTTCATAGTGGCAATCGGAGACTTGCTGGCGAAATGTCAAAGATCAAACACTCCTTACACTAATTTTGGTTATTGACGGTTGAGGAATTTTTCAGGAAACTCGCCAACTCCAGCGGGAGAAGAAACCTTCGAAGAATGGGTGGAACAGGCGATGCAGGCTCTGGATGAGTGGGACATCCCTGAAGCACAGAAGAAGCAGAGAATTACAGAGAGCCTGAAGGGACCTGCATCAGAGGCCGTTAGAAACCTGAAGTTGAGTAAGAAAGAGTGTACTGCTTTAGATTATTTAAATATATTACAGGAAGTCTTCGGGCGAACAGAAAAGGCAGCTGAACTCATGTACCAGTACGAACACACCTACCAGCGGAGAGGTGAGAAAATGACTGAGTATATGAGGCGCCTGGACAAGATTCTACACCAGATACTCCTCAAGAAAGGAGCCAAGCCTGCCATGATAGACCAGATCAGAATGCAGCAGATATTGAGGGGTGCTCAGCCTCTAGACCCTGTAATGTTATAGCTGAAAACCAGAGAAGGTAACCAAGAGTTGAAATACATGGAGCTGATTCGAGCTGTTCGCGAAGAAGAGGCTCCTCTAGAAGAAAAGTCCTTAAGGGGAGCCGAAAGAGCCTACGCACAACCCGTGAGACATAACGAATGTTTGCCGAATGAAGATGGTTCGTTAGATGCCTATGGGTCCGAAGTTGACAGATCAGAAAAATTTATCGCTCTTACACCTTCAGAGAATACTGTGAAAGAGTCAACTATACAGACGTATGGTGAAATAAAAAAGACTGTTAAGAAAGTGCAAGAAGCTCAAGCTGAACTAACAGGCACACACGGACCTGTGCCGGATCATTTTGAAGGTGACAGAGACACAGCCCGTTATGCAGAAGTTCCTAACCGATATGCAGGCAACAAGAGTTGCTGTGGCCTCTGGCCAGGGTCCTCCGAAGGAATCCCCACGAACAAGTGCACCTCAGTCTTCAAGGAAGAGATGTTTCGGTTGCGGAGAAATGGGCCATTTCTGAGCACATTGCACGAACCGAAGGCCAGAGCGAAAAACATTTGAAGAGTTCTTAAAGGCCTTGGAAGGGCTGTTATCTACCTCACAGGCGGGAAACTGCCAAGGGCCCTGGTGAGGGAGCAAACTAGGTGCCCGACGACTGAAAACCGCTCCAATTTTCAAGCCAGAACTGATAGGCCGAAAGGATCCAGATCTGCACCGAATGCTATGCCTGTCAGGACTGACAGGACTACTCCTCTGGTATCCGGACCTATGTCGCAGGAAAGCCATGCACACCCAAAACCTCAACGAATCAGGAAGAAGGTTAGAGTACAACGAACTAGGCCTATACCTCCTACTGCTACCAATAAGTTTCCTGAACAGTTGATAGGTCCTTCGCCCATCATTCCAATCCAAGTAGAGGGGGTCTATACTAAGGCTTTGTTAGACTCCGGTGCCCAAGTGATGCTGATTTATCGAGATTTCTATGAGAAGCACTTGAAGCACCTGCCCTTGAAAAAGCTGAAGGACCTTGAGATCTGGGGTATCGGAACTGAGAAGCTTCCCTATGCTGGATATCTACAGGTGAAGTTGGAGTTCGGTTCAGAAGTCGGATAGTCAGGTGGCTGTGATGCATTGGCCATTGTGCGTCCTCGCCCATTGGGAGCCAGCCGGAGTTCTATGATAGTGGGGACGAATACTGACCTGGTGAGACATCTCTTGACTCTGATAGTGATGGAAGAAGGTTCTACCAAACGAGTACATCCAATGCTACATCCGGTCTATCAACGAATGGTCGAAGAACAGAAAGCACCTGCCGAAGTGGGACGGCTGTGGAGATTGGGAGGAACAGAGAAGGTTCTACAATCAGGAGAAGTAGCGAGCTTCCGGGCTTCAGTCAAGTTGAATGGATCACAACCGGGTCCTTATGTGGTACTCGAAACTGATCCCAGTCGCGGGAGTGAGGCCGGAGTAGAAGTAATCCCTGAGATAATCTCCAGAAGAGCTTTTAAACTGGCAAGAGGAAGAATTTCCGTCAGTGTATGTAATGTATCTGATTCTACAGTGGTCCTGAAAGCACGAATGCCCCTCGGACAAGTGGCTTCTGTTACGCCTCTCTCCCCTACCGATTTAGGGGGGGAGAGAACAAAGAGATTCCAGCTGAACGGTTCTATCCTAAGGACGCTCCTATCTCGCTTGAATGGAAGAAACGACTACAGGCCCAAATCCTAAAGTGGAGAGACTTGTTCTCTAAGAGTACTGAACACCGCATTCGACTGCAGGATGACAAGCCATTTCGTGAAAGGTCAAGACGAGTTCCGCTGGGAGACTTGGATGATCTACGAGAACAGTTGGCTGAACTACAAAGGATTAAGATGATTCAAGAATCCAGGAGTCCTTATGCTTCTCCCATAGTGGTGATTCGCAAGAAGAACGGTTCTATTCGCTTATGTATAGACTATCGCACGTTAAATCAAAGAACCATCCCGATCAATATGCTACTCCTCGGTAGAGGAGGCCTTGCAGTGTTTGTCTGGAGCAAAATGGTTTAGTGTACTAGACCTGCGAAGCGGGTATCACCAGATACCAATGCATCCTGAAGACAAGGAGAAGACTGCATTCACTTGTCCATTGGGGTTCTTCGAGTTCAATAGAATGCCTCAAGGCCTCACGGGAGCTCCCGCTACGTTCCAACGGTTAATGGAGAAGACGGTTGGAGACATGAATCTGATAGAGGTGTTAGTGTATCTAGATGATCTGGTCGTGTTCGAAAGGACTTTGGAAGAACATGAGCAACGGTTGGAGAAGGTCTTGAAGCGACTCCATGAAGAGGGGTTGAAACTGTCCTTGGAGAAGTGTCAATTCTGTCTGCCTTCTGTTACGTATTTAGGGCATGTCGTCTCTGCGGAAGGCATTTCAACAGATCCTCGGAAGTTAGAAGCCGTGGCTTCCTGGCCTAGACCCCGAAACATTACCGAACTTAGATCCTTCCTGGGATTTTGCTCATATTATCGAAGGTTCGTGGATGGATTCGCTAAAATAGCCCAACCTTTGAATAAACTCCTGAGAACAGAAGAGGTTGGAGAAGATTCCAGGGTGCCTAATCGAAATTCGTCTGCTCAAGGGCCTCGGAAGGCCCGAGAATCGATTCAAGAAGAGTGGACTAATCAGTGTGAAAGTGCTTTTATGAAACTAAAAAAGAGTCTAACCCGGGCCCCTGTCCTGGCCTACGCTGATCCTCATAAGCCATAGGAATTGCATGTGGACGCCAGCAGAGAAGGCCTCGGGGGAGTCTTGTATCAGGAATACGGTGGCCTGCTGAGGCCTGTAGTTTATGTGAGCCGAAGTCTTTCGCCTTCAGAGAAGAATTACCCCACTCACAAATTAGAATTCTTGGCCTTGAAGTGGACGGTCGTGGACAAGCTGAAAAAATATCTTTATGGGGCTGAATTTGTGATAAAGACTGACAACAATCCTCTCACGTACGTCCTTACTACTGTGAAACTGGATGCGACAGGACATCGGTGGTTAGCCGCTTTGTCAGGGTTCCGGTCCAGCCTCAAGTATCGCCCTGGAGTAAATAATTGAGATGCAGATGCTTTGTCTAGGAGGCCCTACACTACAGAATGGACTCAGTTGACTCCAGACGGGGTACAAGCCCTATGTCAGGGAGCTGAGCGCCGAATCAGGGGGACAACCGAAGCAGAAGCCATAGGAGTCATGGCTGTGGGCGTTACGGAACTTTATTGTAATCCTAGACAGCTGAGGAGTGAAAGCCTACCTACTCTCTCGAAACAGGACCTGAGAGCAGATCAAACTAAAGATCCCCTTATCGCATTGACAATAAAAGCTATGAACGCCGGACAAAGGGGATTTCTACTGACCGATTCCCCCGAAGGGGCTTGATTGGTCTGCAAATAATGGCATCGGTTGAAGATGCTGGATGGGGTGGTCTACCGAAGGGGCCCCTTGAACAATGCTGAAGAAACTCAACAAATGTTCCTCCCAGCAAAGCACAGAGGAAGTGTGTTGAGGGCACTGCATGATGACCATGGACATTTGGGTGCAGAGACTTTAAAACTGGTGCGAGACAGATTCTACTGGCCTTGTATGAGATCTGAAGTTGAAAGTTACTGCCATTCGTGTTTGAGGTGTATTCAGAGGAAGACCCTACCAACCCGAACTGCTCCAATGAGCCACCTATAAAGTCAAGGACCCATGGATTTGGTGTGCATTGATTTCCTGTCCTTAGAGCCTGATACTAGTGGGCAGGGAAATATTCTAGTAGTGACTGATCATTTCACCCGTTACGCCCAAGCTTTTCCTACAAAAGACCAACGTGCTCCTACAGTGGCCAAAGTTTTAATGGAGTATGGAGTCGTTCGAGTCTTCTGAATTCCTAATACTTCTACCAACTGTCCCACTAGTCGGCTCTCAAAGTATCTGCCTTGATCTGAGTGCATTCGTTTTGGCAGGGATCATTACTGTTAGGGTTAATCCGCTTCACGTCTAGATCCCTGATCTAGCCTGGTTTTTTATCAGCTTCAGAAGAGGAAACATCAAGTTTACGCTGCAGCGGAGAATAGCCCACGGAGGAAGAAATGAAACACACAGCAAGGTAGTCAGTGGGCTCTTCTGCCCCACCCAAGTTTTACTGAGGGTTATATAGATGGTTAGGACCCTTTTGCACAGTCATGCACAGCAATGTAAACATTACAGAACAGCTGGACATATACATATAAGGGCATAGTGTTCACCATGCAGAATATACATTTAAAACTGGTGAAAAACAGTTTGACGTGGCTAGGTAAATATATCACAGATACAAAACCTTTGGTTAGCCTTGTGGTTACTGTTTCACCATGTAGACATAAGTAACTTAGTCAGGGAACAAAGTGCAATACATGGTATTTGACAACTCTATGTGCAGACACAGCTCAATCTGTAGAGGCAAATGTTAACCCTTTCCTTCAATCCCCTCTTCGATCATAACATGATCTCCCCCCAACCTAGCTTGATAGGTAGAGTATGGATGTTCAGGCTCGGGCGGGGCAGTACACTTTAGGGCAAGTTGCCTCCCAGCGGGAAGTATGCAGTAGACAGTGGTGGCCCAAAGAATAAGAATGGCCAAAACTGCAATGCCTATCTGGGCTAGGATGCGTTGCCACCCAGACATCCAGGAGAAGTAACGCTCCCAAGGGTCAGAGACCCCTGCATTGGAACGGACCTCACCAGCGAGGGTCTGGAGCTTGTTAATGGCAGTAGTAAGGCGTCCATCCAGGCCAGTGTTATTAGGTATATAGGTACAGCAAGTGTCAACATTGACCAGCATGTTGCAAACCCCACCTTTCTCAGCCAAAAGCATGTCTAAGGCCATCCTATTCTGGAACGTCATCTGGGCGGTGGGGCCTAATTGGTCAGCCATGGCTTCGAAAGCCTCTTTCGTGTAGTTAATGAAGCGCTGTTGGTTGTAATAGATATAATTAATCCGGCCAGTGTTGACATTGATTCCTATTTAGGGAAGGAGGGATTCAAATCCAGTCTTCACTGGGTCCCTGGCCAAGAAATCGTTGGGAACCCGTCTTGGTACACCAGCGAAGTCGAGATAGATATGGGGGTCAAGGGTACCTGAAATAGCAGCTCTTCGATGGCGAGAGTGAAGCTGGGGAGACGTGGAAAAAGGGGTGGGAGTGGGAACCTGTGACAGAGAAGTAGGCTGTGTCAGGAGTTTTAGGGGAGGGTCAGGTGGGGAAGTAGGGGTATCTGGCTTAATATGGAGTGGCATGGTATGTGGTTGTATTATCACGGTAGGTGCCACAGTAGTTGGAGGAAAAGTTTCCGAAATCTTTGCTGTTTGAAGTACGCATGACATAACAGGTGTAATTACCAGAGTAGGTGGAAATGCGGGGCATGGTTTAGGGGGGTTCAGGGACTATGGAAAAGCGGTGTTGTAATGCCAGGCACTTTGTGTCTTTGGATATTGTGCTCTGAAACAAGCTTAGAATGCAGGCATCATCAGCAAGTGGAATTATCAGGGGGACAGTTCCAAGATGGGGACAGGCATTAGCCCAGACATAACAGTTGGATCGGTTGTACTGTTGAGCACTGTAGTGCATCCATTCTAGCCAAAAATTCATATCATTATATCCTAGTTCTATGCCTACTGTATCTTCATACGTGGGATCTGTAATAGCAACAGTATTATTAGGGAGCTTAGGAGAGGGCAGCAGGGGGTTAACAGGTGGTCTGAAAATGGCATCCTGAAGTTTAAACTGGCCACACCAAAAAGAACCTCCTGTTCCAAACCACCAACATGGCAGATATAAGCCTTGATCACCTGGTAGGGGGTTCTGGATGGTGAGTGAGAGGCGGGCACCAATGTTTAATTTACGGAGATGCATCCTCTTTTTCAGAGGTATCCCATGTTGATCCTTACTTAAATATGCTTCATCAGGTCCTGTTCTCGCTTTGGGTGGGTTTTTGGACAACCCTCTTCTCTGTTGTGGGCTTTTGGTCAGCCCTCTTCACACGTGATGCATGGAACCAAGTTGGCTCTGCTTCCGTCAGAACAGCGGTCTGGGTGATGGCGACAACACAGGTGGGCTCAGAGAAAGGGAAGAGTTGGGGTTTCTGACCCTTCTGTAGACGTTTAATCAGGACCACGTCACCAACCTTAAAAGGATGAATAGGGCTCTGTGGAGACAAAGGAAGAGTACGAGCAACGGATCTCTCAACGGTATCAATAGCATTCACTATGTGACAAACATAAGAGTCCGTCAGCTGGTCGAGGTCACCTTTCTCAATCACCAGGGGGGTCTGTGCCCAAGGGTGGGGGAAAGGCCTACCCATGAGGATCTCAAAAGGGGAGAAACCCGTCAATTTAGACGTTGTCATTCGCATTTCAGTTAGAATAGCTGGCAGCACATGTTTCCAGTTATGAAATGTGCCTGCTGTGGCCTTCCTTATCTTGTCCTTGAAGGTCCTATTTGTACGTTCGACTATGACAGAGGTAGTTGGATTGTACGGCAGGTGTAGCTTCCATTCCACCCGTACTGTTTTTGCAAGTTGTTGACATATGAGGGCAGTGAAGGCAGGACCATTATCAGTATTTATATTCAAGGGAAAACCCTATCTGGGAATTATTTCCTCAATAAGGATGTGCACTACTGTGCGGGCATCCTCATGAGTGGTGGCGAACACCTCTGGCCATCTGGAAAACATATCCACAATAACCAGGGCATATTCTTGGCGTTTGCCTGTTTTAGGAATGTGGGTGAAATCCATTTGCAGGTGTGTGAAAGGGGTGGTAGGATAGTTGAGGTGAGCCTCAGAAAGGAGAACGGATGTGTTGAGATTATTTCGGAGGCAGGTCAGGCAACGGCCCACGTAAAGTTTAACTAAAGAGTTCAGGTCAGTAACGTAAAAACATTTGTTAAGTTCAGTCAGAGTCTGTTTACATCCTATATGTCCTACTCCATGAAATTGGGCTATGTATAGTGGGGCACTAGCCTGGGGGATGCAGACCCTACCTGATTTCATGTACAGACCTGAAATAGGATCTAGTGTCTTTACGGGTGTAGACCAGTCATCTATCTAGTCTGGTGTAGCGTAAGCCTGTAGGGTGGAAAGGAGGAGGGTAGCATCTGGCAGGGGTGGGGAGAGCATGGGCATGACAACAGTGGCAGGTGACTGGGCAGCAGCTATCTTTGCTTGTCTGTCGGGAAATGCATTACCAATGTTGATAGTGTCAGTGCCTAGAGTGTGTGCCCTGTAGTGTATTATGGCTACCGCTGATAGGAGGAGGAGTGCCGAGAGCAGAGATTTAACGAGGGTTGAATGGGAAATTGATTTACCATCAGCGGCTACAAAGCCGCGTCTCGCCCAAATGACCCCATGATCATGCACCACCCTGTACGCATATTTAGAGTCAGTGCAAATGGTAACCCGTTTTCCTGCAAATAGGTGGCAGGCACGGGTGAGGGCAATGAGTTTGGCGGCCTGCGTGGATTGGTAGGGTATTGGTTTGGCTTCCAGGACGGAATCCGGGAGGGACACAATAGCATAACCAGCCAGGTATGTGGAGTCATTGGGACGGCTGCAGGAGCCATCCACAAAGACCACAGAGGAATCAGGGATGGGGGTGGACAGCATGTCTGGACGGGGAGACGTATCTTCATTTATGGTGGACGCACAGCCATGAACTGGGGGGACTTCATCCTTGTCCTCCTTAAGACCCAGGAGGGCATTTAAAATAGGAGTGGTACCCACAGAGGGGGGGTGAGTACTGGATCTGGAGGGTGGGGCTGGACATCAGAATGACCTCATATCCACTGAGCCTCTGGGCTGACATGTTTTGGGTGTGGAGTGTTTTCAACAGAGTATCAAAATTATGTGTGGTGTGCAATATTGTCTCATGTCCCAGAGTGAAGGGTGTAGCCATTTCAACAATCATAGCGCATGCAGCCAGTGCGCGTAGACAAGCAGGCATGCCTTAGACCTGCGTTGGGACTACTTTGGAAAAAAAGCAACGGGGTGAAGGCCTCCGCCGTGACCCTGAGCTAGGACTCCCGCCATGGTTTTACAATTGTCCCTGGCATACAAATGGAACAGCTTGCCGTAGTCTGGGATGCCAAGCCCTGGGCTGATGACCATAGCACATTTAAGAGTAGCATATGCGTGAATCATCTTATCAGACCATTTGAGTATATCTGGAGATTCGTCCGTAGTGGCTTGTCTCAGAATGTTGTCATAGTGGGAACAGTCAGGAATCCATTGTCGGCAGTAACCAATCATGCCGAGAAAGGTGAGCAAATCCTTCTGTGTGTGTGGGCGGACCAGACCCACTAGAGCCGCAGCTCTCTTCTATTGTACGCAGGGCCGGCGCTAACGTAAGGCGGCACAGGCGGCCGCCTTCCTGTCTGGCGTCCTGCCAGTGTGAGGGGCGCCGGCCCGGGGCAGAATCGGATGACCGAGAGGACCCGAGGTGCGTTCGGATCAGAATGGGAGGGAGAGCAGGCGCAGCCTCCGAGCATGGCCAACCCATTGGCCACTCGCCTGGGATGGGAGGGGACAATGAGAGGGAGGGGACAAGCAGTGCCACCACGTGGTTCCCTTGCTTCCCGAATCCAATCACAGGCGAGGCGAGCGGGAAAGGTGCGTGCACGTGTGCATCACATGCCCAGCGCCAGCGGCCGCTCGCAGTCGCCTCGACACGTGACGTCACGTGTCACACGAGTCGGACTCTGTCGGAGTAGCCGCTTGCCCGCTTGTTACATTCAGACGCAGTGCGGTGCCACTGCCTACTACCTAGCTAAACTTGCTTGCTACTAAAAAAAAAAACCTACTACCCTGTCCCTGGTCTGGTCTCACTCTCTCACTCCCTGACTGCCTGAGAGTGGACTGAGTGAGTAGAACTTAGAAGAACGCCGGCAGTGGGCGACGGGGCCTGGCAGGCTGAGGCAGCAGACAGCAGCCAGTGAGCTGAGCAGTGCTGTGCACAAAGTCACTGTCACACAGTCAGCAGAGCAGAGAGGTAAGACTCGCTGGGGGAAAATATACCATACACATGATGAGCTGGTGGCCGCAAATATACCCACATGAGCTGGGGGCCGCAAAATATATACCCATATATGAGCTGGGGGCCGCAAAATATATACCCATATATGAGCTGGGGGCCGCAAATATACCCATATATGAGCTGGGGGCTGCAAATATACCCATATATGAGCTGGGGGCCGCAAAATATATACCCATACATGAGCTGGGGGCTGCAAATATACCCATATATGAGCTGGGGGCCGCAAAATATATACCCATACATGAGCTGGGGGCTGCAAATATACCCATACATGAGCTGGGGCCGCAAAATATATACCCATATATGAGCTGGGGGCTGCAAATATACCCATATATGAGCTGGGGGCAGCAAAATATATACCCATATATGAGCTGGGGGCCGCAAATATACCCATATATGAGCTGGGGGCCGCAAATATACCCATACATGAGCTGGGGCCGCAAATATACACCCATACATCAGCTGGGGGCTGCAAATATACCCATACATGAGCTGGGGGCCGCAAATATACCCATATATGAGCTGGGTGCCGCAAATATACCCATATAATATGAGCTGGGGGCCGCAAATATACCCATATATGGGCATGATCTGACGTCTATTATATATATCTGTGGGCATGATCTGAGGTCTGTTATATATTATGTGCAATGCATGATGATCTGAGGTCTATATGTATCTATGACTATGGGCATGATCTGAGGTCTATATGCATCTGCGGGCATGATCTGAGGTCTATATATGTATCTGTGGGCTGGCATGATCTGGTCTGTATATATGTATCTGGGCTTGATAGTATTCAGATTAAATTGGCAGTAATTTACATGTATTTTATTCAATAGACATTTTCTAGATGGATCATGGGCATAACGTATCAGTGCGGTCGGGCGGCTGATATAAGTGGAGTGTAAATGAAAAACAGGTTAAATGAACACTCTAAGTTCCAGAACCACTATAGCTTAATAGAGTGGTTATGGTGAAAATATGTTGTTCCTACAGTCTGACAAATGTAACTACTGCCTTTCCAGAAGAAAGACAGTGTTTATAAAAGTCCATAAAGACAGCACTGGTGGCTGTACCCCCAATCAGTGACTCACAACGCTGCTAAAGGTTGTCCTTGCAAGACCAATGTTAAGCATCCTTTAATCTCTGCGTGACGACACCGAGCACTCACGATAGAGATTATTATGCATCTCTATCCTGATTGGCTTGACATGACGGGGGGGGGGGGGCACCAAAACACACCTTCGCCTGACTAGGCAAAAAAGCTTGCACCGGCCCTGATTGTACGGACATAGAAACCTTTCAAGAACAGGCTAACACTCTTAAGAAGGATTTTGTCGACAAAGGCTATAGAGAAACAGATTTGGATGACACTATTTCCAACATCATGCAGAAAGATCGTGGGGATCTGTTGAAGTACAAACCCAAGATCCAAAAAGATGGAGAGGAGATTCGTTTTATCTGTGATTTTAATAGCAAAGCGAATAATATTAAAAAAAAAATTTAAGAAACACTGGCACATTTTAAGAAATGATAGTGATTTGAATAAGTATATAGGAATGACACCCAAAATAGTATTCAGAGGTACTAGGAATATAAAATCGAAATTAGTCCACAGCAGAACTAAAAAACTGACTAATATCGAAAATCACTTTGGACTTAAGGAGGGCTTCTATCATTGTGGTCTATGTTCAGCTTGTAGACATACTGGCAACAAGAGGATGCACACAGGCACTTATTTTAACCATAAACAAAACAGGGTAGTTAAAATAGATGGTATTTTAAAATGTTGTTCTAAAAATGTAATATACATGTTGCAATGCCCCTGCGGTCTATGTTATATAGGGCGCACTAAGAGGGCTTTTAACGTTTGAGTAGCTGAGCATGTCAGAAATATTAGAAATGCTTTTGAGAAGCACTCAGTGTCTTTACATTTTAAAAACCACCATAATAGTTCCCCAGCTGGTTTGAAATTTTGGGCGATTAAACAAATTATAAAAACAGAAGTTGAAGAAGATATGATTAAAAAATTAGGCAAGGAAGAAATGAGACTAATTTTTGAAAATGGAACATTAACCCCTCATGGTCTAAACGATGATTTTGAGATTATTCACTTTCTATAAGAAGTTGTCTTTTGGTTTTAAGGAACATCTGTTCTCTTTAATTGTATACCATTGGGGTGATCCCGATATTTCATATCAGTCACCTTCCTTTCACCAATAAATTATTTATACTATGTAGAGCACTAAAAATATCAGCCCATTAATATTATCAACCTAACATCGACATTTAGATCTTATGGACTACACCTAGTGATGTACATATTAACATCATTATAATCATTAATGTAGAGGCCTTATTAGGTATATGTTTTAAGATACATACTTAAATTTTTATATTACCTCATATTTTAGGGGTCAAAATTAATGATGGTTATACATGTTTCTGATACTGTTCTCCCTCCATGGGATTTCTCAAACTGTTTGGCTGCCTTGGAGGAATGAAGATATCGTACCACCATGAGCCGTTCGGCATAGCCGCAGTGGAACGCATATTACATCCGGTTTAAGAGCCTGACCCGCACGGTGAGACGCATGGAGTGAGAAGAGCGCATGCGCAAGATGGCGTCCGCCGCAGATCCAGGGTAACTTTGTTCTGAGGCGTGGAACACACGCCTAATTTCCAATTAAGGACAGATGGGGACAATTTAAGGAAACTATATGTATGTACACATCAGTTTAGCCTGTAAACCAGCTGATGAAGCCAGTTTATCTGGCGAAACGCGTTCTGACCACCTGGCAGTGCCAGCTATATTGATTTTATGTTTTAATAAATTCTTTTAATTTTAAATCCATCTTATCCCCGTCTCTTTGGAAGTCCTGGAGGCTCAAAAGGTTATTTGGACTTAACCTTGAATAAGTCCATACGCGCACACACCTCGAGCTTGGTCCTTAAGCTCCAACGCATGTGAGTTGGCAATTTATACATCTTTATATGCCATTTTATTCACGAAATCTGCACGAGAAAGTTCTTCTCCCTGTCTCTTGTGTTGCATGTGGGAAGAATCCCCCTCCAGGAACAGGTGTGTGTCACCTTCTCAAGCAAAGAACTTAAGTACCCGAATGCGTTTACCCACTTAGAGCCAGTGTTCGGGCTCTATATTTGTAAGTGTATATACTATATAACCTTTCCTTATAAATCTGTTAAGACATTCTACACGATAATATTGTTCTGTTTTTTCATATGATCCATGTGGACAAGTGAACTAAGAGAACCACCAGACACCCTTAAGGGACATTCATCGCGCCACCAGATACGTATTGTACTTCTCTTCTGACTGACCCTTCGTTCCCCCTGCCTCAACACAAAGCCTAGATATTGTACAGTTTCTTGACACCATTGTAATTTCTTTTTAGACACTTTGTGCCCACATTTGTGCAACCATTTCAACAGACTAACACCATCTGTGCGGCTGGCATCCATAGACTTGCTACAGAGGAGGAGATCATCCAAGTACTGTAACAGGACAGAACCACAGGGGGCAGTCCAGCTCGGAACGTGGTTTGGAGGGCAATGGTGTACACAACCGGACTATCCACAAACCCAATAGGCATACGGGCCCAGGTAAATTGGCGACCCCGAAAAGTGAATGCAAAAAGTAGCCTAGACTCTTTGTCCACAGGGACAGAAAAAAATGCGTTCTTTAAATCAATCACTGTGAAATGGCTAGCCTCACAAGGGATAGAAGACAACATTGACGGGACATCAGGAACTACAGGTGCAATGGGCATTATGAGACTGTTGATAGCTCTAAGGTCTTGGATGAATCTATATGTTCCATCAGGTTTTTTAATGGGGTTGATGGGGGTGTTGTATGGTGAGATTATAGGTTCGATAATCTGTTGGTGTATAAAGGAGTCAATGAGGGGTGCGATCCCCTCCTCTTTCTCTTTGGAGATTGGGTATTGTTTGTGATACACGGGAGTTGCTCCTGGTTTAATGCATGCCGTATATGGGGTACAAGAGATGCAACCCACATCATAATCAGATGTGGCCCAGACAGTGGTCGGGAACTCAGGTTCATGGAAATCTTTCTCGTGTGTCAAGTAGAAATATCTAAGTTGTGAGTCTATCATGTTTGGTTTGATGTCCAATTGGGGGGATGTGACATGCATGCCCCCTCCTGGCAAAATTTTTATGGTAATCTGTAAAGCATGAATAAGATCCCTGCCTAACAGATTAACTGGACAATCTGGGATAATTGTGAATTTATGGTTTAGCATTATTCTATTGTTATGGTCACGTATTTTTAAAGGTTGTGTGAGGCATGATTTGGTGAGAATCCCATTTATTCCCAAAGAGGGTTCTGATTTCTCCAGAGGTCCTTTGTATGCAGTGGCACATAATGTACTGCGGGTGGCGCCAGTGTCAACAAGGAATGGCCAGTGGGTGCCTTCTATACTCAGAAGAATGAGAGGTTCGTCACTGCATGTGGTTGTGATCTCTGGAAAAATAGTGACAAGATCCCTCGGGCAGCTTCATGCACACCTTTGGGAGTCCCATTCCAAGGAAAATTGTGAACCCCGATCTTGTGACTGATATTGGGCGTTTGTAGACTGGTGTGGGATGTTTGATTGCAATTCTGATTGTCGCGGTTTACGGGGCCATGGGCACTCCCTGGCCCAATGATCCAGCGCACCACAATTAAAGCAAGGTTGAGGTTTGTGTGGCGTGTACAACGTGTCTGGTGTAGGGTTGGGACCTGCTGTGTTTGGACCTGGGTTGGGTACTTGTCCACCCCCTACCCCCTCTGTACCCACCACTAAATCCTCAGCCGCGGCTGCGACCGCATCCCTGGTACAGTTGCGTTTGGGCAGGGGAGGTGGATTTAGGTTGAGGTATATCAAAGCAGCCCGCAGCTTCGCGCTGGGCGATGCGGTCTTGGAATTGTGGCAAATCACATGATGCCCATTCAGGCATCATCTGTTTCACTGGGGTGATCATGTGTGATTTTAAATTATTGATAAAAGTGGATATGAGAAGGGTGTGCATATCCCTTTTCTTGGACAGCCCTGCATCGTGTTCCCATGCATCACTGAACCTGTTCCAGAATTCTAGGACTGATTCATTCTGCTTTTGTTTACATGCGATGGCAAGGGGGAGGGAAGCACGGGGCTGGAAACGTTTAATCATATATGTGGATAACTGTTCCCACATAAGAGCTTGTCCTTCTGATCCATTTAGAATATAGTCAGCGGCACTAGTGGTGGGGGTTTGAAGTGTATCTATAATAGGGATATAGGGCCGAAACGTTGGTCAATGGACAGGTATTTTAATCTGTACCAATAAAAGTTTTTTGTTTTATCCAAATCCTGAAGTGCTGCCTTATCTCTATTTGCGATATATATAATATATATATATATATTATTGACAGTGCCTCCAATACCAATGGTATAATTTGGTATTAACCTTAAGATAAGGATTAATAACCAATCAATGAATATATGTCTTAAAAAATATATAGCGCGTTATCCCGAGTTCTTCTGATGCTATCTAGATATTTTTAGACACAATAAAATCAATAAAGATGATATGAGACTGTGTAACGGTAAAACAATTCAAACCAAGATTTATTCACACGTCAAGTTTCATACAATCATATGTTATCAACAGATTAGCAAGATACAATTTCAAAAGTAATTATAGATCATGATTAGTAGCGATACTGCGACACGCAATAATCTAATGGACAAATATTTTAGGTTTATAGACCGCATCACATATATACACGCCTCAGTTCTTAAACACCAAGTTCCGTTCTATTCACTTAAACCTTTTCCATTATAAACCAATCCTCAACCTGGCTAAAAACAAACAGTTACTGGGCATCACCTGCAGCACAATTTATTATTGTGGGGGCCTATTCACTAAATGCAACTTCCTTCAGGGAGATACATAACACACTCGATAGGTAGACTATCTCTTCCACAGATCAATCACAGCACTTCATTCAATATACGTTAGCCCAACGCTTCCTATTGACTTACATGCATTCAATCGAAAGGGCTGCAAGATGGATATGAAAGGGGTTATGTTCCTTTTACTAATGGGGCTGATGGCACTTGATATATAAAAACTATTTCACGGTTCCAGCGTATCTCACTATGGGTACACAATTGATCTTCAGATGTCCACATCCAGTATTCTTGGAATATAGATAATTTCACTAAATTATGGCGCAAGTAGGCAGCCGTAATAGTTTCTCCCTTAGCGCTCGTCTGCAGTAGAGCGGAAAGGCTGATACTATTCTACTGTTTAGGCTTCAACAGCAAAATAATTCATTTATATTCCTTTAATTTGTGATGGACATCTAAAGTAAGGACTATGCAATTAGGAAATAGATATCAAGTTATTCAGTTATACTTTACCATCTGGTAGTGAAGATAGAATGGTGTAAGATTAGGGTGTGGTCGCGTCTTATTGGAGTGGCTGATGGTATCTGCCCTTTCTTCCCTCCAAGCGTCCCTCAGGTCTCTCCCCAAGCTTTCTTTCAGGGTCTCTTTCCTTTCTCCTCTGGAGTCCCCCCTATATAGTGGTTTCCCGCCCAGTTTTAGATCTAGCCCATCACTGTGGCTTCATTTGATTGGAGGATATATATATTCATTAACTCCAGGGGTCTGTCCAGGTGTTATGTTACCTGGCCAGCAGATGACGCTCTCAGATCAACCATCAACCTTCTACAGGAATTAATTTATGTATGTGGCCAATCTTTTAATGGTTTGGGGGTCATTTTATCCTATATCCCGGGACTCCATAGATTTATTTAACAATAACAATATTATTTCTCTTGTTGAATCACCGGCATCCTTCGCCGCGGCGTGCATGCATCTCATACACCCCTTATTTATAATCAGAGATATGTGTGTATGAGGTGGTTCTGCAGACATACATTCATTCATTATTACCAGACTTAATCTGTTTTATAAATGTTAATACACAAGACATTTGTTATGTAATAATCAATTAAATGTGGTATGGCCTCTATCTTTTATAAAATACCAAGATTATCTATTATAACCGACCACATAAATTAAATATTCAAATACCATATAGTGTTAGAGATCATAACAGTGCTATATTATAGCATTACAAATGGGTTATTCAGGTCATTTAACCTTATGACGGAATGCGATGGTGTTCCGCCTGCGGGTGTGCTCTATCTGCGTGACCCCGTCGCTTACCGCTGGCCCGACTACCGAGTGGCGCGCACTCGGCGTCTCGTGCGGCCTGGCGTGACCCTAGAGTAGGGTTAGCGGGCGGTGAAGGGGACCCCTGCCTGGAACCAGTCCGACCACTGAGGCGCGCAGCACTCAGCGTCCCGAGCAACTGGTTCCCTGACCTGGCGGGAGTGGGACGCCTGGGGGAAATCGGCCCTAGCAGCCGCGGAGGAGATTCGGATCTTATTGGGAAACGTTTCGGATCTTAGGCGGGAAACGTTTCCGATCCGGGGGCGGGTGTCTCTTCGGATCTTGGGCGGAGAAGGTTTCGAGTCGGGAAGGGATGGCGGGTCGAATCGGAACTGGAGGGCTTCGGATCGGTATGGGAGGGAGGTTCGGATCTGGCGGGACCAGTGGAGAGTTCGGGTCTTACCGCAACGCCGAAGCGCGGTTCCCGGCGGGGCCGTTCGGTTCGGATCTCCGTCTTCCTCGAATCGAAGCTTCCTGAGCAGCGCCTCTGCCCTGATACTCGATGCAGGGTCAGAGCGCTCGATTCGGATCGTATCCGGGTGGGCACCGTACTCTGAGGCCGCGGAGGACACTCAGATCCGAAAATACGGCGGAGAATAAACACACACCAGTCAGAGCTGAATGTACTGCAGAATCTGGCTTTTTTATTTACAGTTCAAGTATTTATTACCTCTGCACACAATTAGAATACAATGGGACTCCTTGCCCGCCCTCCCAGGACCCATTGGCCCTTGGCCTTCAGGGAGTCACCAATTCGGACGGATGGTCCGAATCGGCCATTTTACGATTCGAACCGGATGGTTCGAATCGGCCATTTTCCGAAACGAGAATTCCAACTGCGCCACAAGAATCGGAAAATGGCGGCGAGCAAGGCAAACAAAGGGAAAAGTCATTACACCATAAACCAACGGGGAACACGTTATTAACACCACACAATGTCACATCTAAATAAAACCGGTAAACGGGGTGCGTGCCACCACACCCAAGTGTCCATGTCCCCACTGTCACTGCACCGCCCCTGGCTGAGGGTGCTGGGCCATCCCGTGACAAACCTTTTCTGGGTTTTTTCTATTCTACAGGTTGGGCAACCCATTGTCCAATGGTTATATGGCTTCAGAGCTTATATCTGACCAAATAAACACAATGTCCTGGAATACATACACTAGGATAAGATCAGCTGCCGTTGTGTTCCCTTACTTCAAAGCAATTTGATCTAACATCTGGGTTTTTTTTTTACAACCAGAATCAATTAAGACCGTTTTTGATCAATGGATGTGTCTTCCCTTGTTTGCGTAAAGACAACGAGTTTAGCTTATCCATTGTCTAAAACGCATATTCTTGTTACAGTTTAACCACGCAGACAAATTGCCTGTGTGAAGCAATTCCTGGCCGTCATGTATACAGTTCTGCGAAATATAGAAATTTCATATCTGAACTGCTCTGACAAGGTTCGGATTATTTTCCCCACATAAAACAAATGGGTATGGCTACCACCAAAGCGGACCGTAAAGTACGCTGTCAGACAAGACAAACGGACATACTCACCACTATTAGACAACCATCCCGGACCAGCCCCCAATTGTTAGGGTTAATCCGCTTCACGTCTAGATCCCTGATCTAGCCTGGTATTTTATCAGCTTCAGAAGAGGAAACATCGAGTTTACGCTGCAGCGGAGAATAGCCCACGGATGAAGAAATGAAACACACAGCAAGGTAGTCAATGGGCTCTTCTGCCCCACCCAAGTTTTACTGAGGATTATATAGATGGTTAGGACCCTTTTGCACAGTCATGCACAGCAATGTAAACATTACAGAACAGCTGGACATATACATATAAGGGCATAGTGTTCACCATGCAGAATATACGTTTAAAACTGGTGAAAAACTGATTGACGTGGCTAGGTAAATATATCACAGATACAAAACCTTTGGTTAGCCTTGGGGTTACTGTTTCACCATGTAGACATAGGTAACTTAGTCAGGGAACAAAGTGCAATACATGGTATTTGACAACTCTATGTGCAGACACAGCTCAATAGACACCCACACACCCTGAATATATGGAGGAGCCCTTAAAAAGACACCCACACACCCTGAATATATGGAGGAGCCCTTAAAAAAGACACCCACACACCCTGAATATATGGAGGAGCCCTTAAAAAAGACACCCACACACCCTGAATATATGGAGGAGCCCTTAAAAAAGACACCCACACACCCTGAATATATGGAGGAGCCCCTAAAAAGACAGCCGCACACCCTGAATATATGGAGGAGCCCTTAAAAAGACCCCTGCGCACCCTGAATGGAGAAGTTTTTAAAATGAGGGACATTAGGAAAGCGAAGTAGAACAGTGTTTTGTGCTAAAAAAAACCCAAAATGACAGACAGGCAGCGTCACCAAACGTTCTGTGGATATAGCAATATACTCACATTATGCAGAAATCCTCTGTCTCATTTCCAGTACAGCAGACTGCAGGCTCCACAGATCCTGATGAAAGTTTAGTAATAAATTAAAACTTTGACTATAAAGTAGGGATGCACCGATACCACTTTTTTAAGACCGAGTACGCGTACCGATACTTTTTAAAAGTACTCACCGATACCGAGTACCGATACTTTTATTTAATGTCATGTGACGCTTTCCAATTGGAACAGACCTCATATAAAAATGTATATGAGATTTGCCCCAGCTCACATGGATTTGCCCCCAGGTCTCATGGATTTGCCCCCAGGTCTCATGGATTTGCCCCCAGGTCTCATGGATTTGCCCCCAGCACTCATGGTTTTGTCCCCAGCTCACATGGATTTGCCCCCAGCTCACATGGATTTGCCCCCAGCTCACATGGATTTGCCCCCAGCTCACATGGGTTTGCCCCCAGCTCACATGGATTTGCCCCCAGCTCACATGGATTTGCCCCCAGCACTCATGGATTTGCCCCCAGCTCTGATGGATATGCCCCAGCTCTGATGGATTTGCCCCAGCTCTGATGGATTTGCCCCAGCACTCATGGATTTGCCCCCAGCTCTGATGGATTTGCCCCCAGCTCTGATGGATATGCCCCAGCTCTGATGGATATACCCCAGCTCTGATGGATATGCCCCAGCGTCTCATGGATTTACCCCCAGGTCTCATGGATTTGCTCCCAGCTCACATGGATTTTCCCCAGCTCACATGGATTTGCCCCCAGCTCACATGGATTTGCCCCCAGCTCACATGGATTTGCCCCCAGCTCTGATGGATATGCCCCAGCTCTGATGGATTTGCCCCAGCTCTGATGGATTTGCCCCCAGCACTCATGGATTTGGCCCCAGCTCTGATGGATATGCCCCAGGTCTCATGGATTAGGCCCCCAGGTCTCATGGATTAGGCCCCCAGGTCTCATGGATTGGCCCCCAGGTCTCATGGATTGGCCCCCAGATCTCATGGATTGGCCCCCAGGTCTCATGGATTTGCCCCCAGGTCTCATGGATTTACCCCCAGGTCTCATGGATTTGCCCCCAGGTCTCATGGATTTACCCCCAGTTCTCATGGATTTGCCCCCAGGTCTCATGGATTTACCCCCAGGTCTCATGGATTTGCCCCCAGCTCGAACGCTGGGGAAGCTGGCCTTGTGCATGTAAAGCACGCGGCCAGCGTTCCCCTCCGGCGCACCGCGATACTCACCCATCCTGAAGGTCCGGTCGCTGGGCAGTGATGCGATCACGTGGCCGCCGGGCGCATCTGTGACGCTGCCTCCAGCTGAGAGGCAGCGTCACAGGAGCGCCCAGTGGCCGCGGGAACGCATCACTGCCCAGCGACTGGACCTTCAGGATAGGTGAGTATCGCAGCGCGCCGGAGGGGAACGCTGGCCGCGTGCTTTTCATGCACACGGCCAGCTTCCCCAGCCCCGCGGATACCGGCAAGCCGGCCCAGCGCCGGCTTCCGGTATCGGCGGTATGTATCGGGCCGTTTGCACGAGTAGCAAGTACTCGTGCAAACGGCAATATCGGCCCCGATACCGATACTAGTATCGGTGCATCCCTACTATAAAGCTGACAGTCTGCTTTACTGAGCAGGAGACAAACACCCAGGGGTGTTACTATACTGTGGTGGTGTTGTACACTGTACAGACCATCAATTAAAACATCAGATGTTAGAGTACTAGTGCTATAGTGTCTAAAAGTGTGGGATATTCACAGTGGATAATATAATTAATTAAATATATATAAATATATATATAAAATATATGACCAGTGTAAAGCGAGGGGGGGTGGAAACTCCTGACACTCAATGTGTTTTGAAGGAATTAACCATTCAATAATCCCTTATTATAGGGGGGCAAGGTTGGGCTGGGTGGAGTAGAGGTAACATCACTGCTCTGCGTGGAGAGAGCCTGTGTAGTCATGGGTTCGATCCCGACGAGCACCTCTCCAGCAAGTGTCCTTGGGCAAGACAACCAACAATACATACTCGCCACCCAGGACATACTTGAAAACGAGAGAAATCTCAATGTATCCTTCCTGGTAAAAATCCTTCCAAAAAAAAAACAGGAAGGGAAGAGTTAAGTGCAGACACAGTACCTGTCAGAGCTGAATCTTAAGCCCCTCCCTGCTCATCCTGCAGATTTCCTTATCTTTGCATGGGACAGGGAGCCCCCACCACAGCAGGAAAAGAGGCAGTAAATCAGTGAAGGCTCTGCACTGTCTG
Source organism: Leptobrachium leishanense (assembly GCA_009667805.1). Taxonomy (NCBI): domain Eukaryota; kingdom Metazoa; phylum Chordata; class Amphibia; order Anura; family Megophryidae; genus Leptobrachium; species Leptobrachium leishanense. Next base: position 245,309,793 of record CM019066.1, read on the forward strand.
TGACCCAGTACCACTTGCTGCTGCTGGAGAGGAGATTCTCTGTCCTTGGGATTCCAGGTGATCTGCCACAGCACTCAGCCATGTCAAGCAGATCACTGCCCCCCCCCGGCTATTTTACCTCCACTTACTGGTGCGAGGTAGCTCTCTTCCTGGAGGCGGCCTGGAGCAGTGGAAATCAGCAGGGGAGGAGGAAGAAGCACAGCAGCATCCTCTGTAAGCAGGGCCCGAGCAGCCTCCTAAGAGCCATATGCTATCTGCCCTGCTGCTGAATGATTTCCCCCGCAAATTTACCAGAGGGCCCTGCTCGCTCCATCATAGGTCCAGTCTGTTGGTAGGAGGGGCTAGGCGGCCATGAGGTCTTAGAGAGCTGCCACTGGTAGACTGGGAGGAGTCTGCAGCAAATCATTGCGTTAACCAGCAATGAAATGTGCTGCAGGCTGTGCTGTGAGTGATGGGCAGTTCCAGGGGGGGTGAGCGTCCCCCCTTGCCCCATCCTGAGGACGCCCATGGGTCCATCTGAAAACCCTCTGGACTAATAACGTAACCAAGGAAATGAACAGAAGAGACATCGAACAAACATTTTTCTAGTTTGCAGTATAACCCGTTTTCCAAAAGTTTTCTTAATACCATTCTAACATGCTCATGATGGGTTGTGATGTCAGGAGAATAGATCAGAATGTCATCAAGGTAGACTATGACAGACACCTGTAAATAGTCTCTGAGGATATCATTGTTCAGATCCTGGAACACTGCGGGAGCATTACACAGACCAAAAGGCATTACAAGATATTCGTAGTGACCACTTCGAGTGTTGAAATCCGTTTTCCACTCGTGACCCTTCTTAATACGAACCAGATTGTATGCACCTAGCAGATCTAATTTAGAGTATACCTTGACACCCTTGAGACGATCAAAGAGCTCGGAAATGAGGGGGATAGGATATGCATTTCTCACGGTTATTCTATTTAGACCTCTATAGTCAATACAAGGGCGTAGGTCCCCTCCTTTTTGATACAAAAAAGAAACTCATACACCCCAGGGCTGTGCATGTGAGTTATATTGCTGTGGATCTTGTACCTGCTCATACACCCCAGGGCTGTGACTGTGAGTTATATTGCTGTGGATCCTGTCCCTGCTCATACACCCCGGGGCTGTGACTGTGAGTTATATTGCTGTGGATCCTGTCCCTGCTCATACACCCCAGGGCTGTGACTGAGTTATACTGCTGTGGATTCTGTGCCTGCTCATACACCCCAGGACTGTGATTTATACTGCTGTGGATCCTGGCTGTGCCTGCTCATACACCCCAGGGGCTGTGAGTTATATTGCTGTGGATTAACTGAGTTATATTGCTGTGGATGATTGCCTGCTCATTCACAGCAGCCATTACTATGAGTTTTACTGTGGGTTCCATGTAAGCTCATACACACCAGCCATTATTGTGAGGGTTCATTGCTGTGGATTCTGTGTACACCTCTGTGCTGTAGTGCTCTGTGATACAGAAATGTGTGGTGAGTTTTATTGCTGTGGAGCTCTGTGATACGCTCATACACACCGGACATTACTGTGAGTTTTATTGCTGTGGAGCTTTGTGATGTGCAGTGTGTACAAGTGTGTCAGTAATTTCCTGTATCTTTTAAACCTGAAAGGTGATCGGCAGTTTCCCACGTGTGCCACAGGGACCTTCTGTGCCGCGGCCGTAGCTGTCATGAGTGTGTGACAGCTACTGCGGCAGAGCAGTGGCAGTTTGTACGTCTGGAGGGGGCACAATGGATTCCTCAAGTCGCTGGGGGCCTGAGTGGATTTTATTAACTTGTTAAAATAATTATTTTGAAAATTGTGTGAAAAAATTAATTCTTTAACGCAACAATGTGCATGTAGGTTGTGTGGGTGTGGCCTACTGTGGGTGTGGCACAAGGGGCCCCACAATCTCCTATTGCCCAGGGGCCCCATTAGTTGTCAGTCCGCCCCTGTTGTGCGCACGCATGACGTGCACGCTTAGCATGCGTCCGCCTAGAGATCCTCCCCGTCGATGCACTGGGATGCGCGTCGACGGGCTGCAAAGCGCGCTTTGCAGCGCTGAGGGGGGCAAGCGGGCGGCGAGTGGAAGGAACGTCCACTTTCACGGATGTTCCTTCCACTCTGAGTGCGCTCGTGTGCACCCGGCTTTAAGCCTCTTTCTGCGCACACAAAGCAACTGCTCTCCCCTATCCTCCAAGCACAGTCCCCTCCCTGAGCCCTCCAACCACAGGGTGGGGACTGCTGATACCTTCGTGCAGGTGGGCCCGCCTCCTCCTCTCGAACTCGCCAGGGCACATATCCTCCCAGCCAGCCCATCCACCTTTCTGGAGTGGGAGTGTGGAGGTTCACATACTCACCCTATTTAGGGATGGTGGCTGGCGGGATATGAGTAATGGAGGATACTGGCGAGCATGAGAGCCCCTCTGCAGCCTTCCCTCACCAGCAGCACATACATGTACTCATAGGCGTGCGCACGGGGTGTGCCGGGTGTGCCTAGGCACACCCTAATCCCACCCGCGGCACACTCTGGGTCCTGGCTGGCCGCATCCCACGGATAGCCGCCGGGACCCTTTGCCTCTGCAAGCCTGTACTTCCCTGGTGGTCCAGTGGCTGTGGCTGCGATCAGAACGCAGAGCACGTCCCACACAGGACCCGTGCGCTAGCGATCCTCGGATGACCTGTCACCTGATTGCCGGCGCACACTGACTGTGTCAGAGAGCGCAGGCAGTCAGGTGAAAGGTCATCAGAGGATCGCCGGTGCACAGGTCCAGTGTGGGACGTGCTCTGCGTTCTGTGCACGAAGCACAGATCGCATTGCAGAGCCCACAGCCACCGGACCACCAGGGAATTACAGGCTGGATTTAAGCTGGATGAAGCGGTCCCCTCCTCTGCCAACGGACATGTTCATCCCCCTCCCTGCAAGAAAAAAGGTAAGCAGGAGAGGAGTCAACTTTTATATACAGTATTTTTAAATATTACAATTTTATTTGATGGCAGTGGATTCTGTGATACGCTTATATGCACCGCACATTACTGTGAGTTTCATGGCAGTGGATTCTGTAATGTGCGGTGCATATAAGCATATCACAGAATCCACTGCCATGAAATTCTCTGTAATGTGCGGTGCATATAAGCGTATCACAGAATCCAATGCCATGAAACTCCCAGTAATGTGCGGTGCATATAAGCATATCACAGAATCCACTGCCATGAAATTCTCTGTAATGTGCGGTGCATATAAGCGTATCACAGAAACCACTGCCATGAAACTCTCTTTACACTCCACAATGTTAAGTTAGGTGTCATTGGAGAGGTCAGAGCCCGACCTTTCTAATGAGACCAAACACGATCATGTAGAAAAAATTAAAAATTTCCTCATTGCCCACTTTTAACATCTAAAGCAATGTTATTTCTCACCTCGAGATTAAACATTCACAGGGTTATTCAGAGAGCGGTGAAAAGCAGGAGAATAACTGGAGAAGTGAAAATTCTAGGTCAAAATAGCCAAACCATAAAAATTCTCCCATTTATCTCACTTTCCAAATCAGCTATTTTGACCTAGAATTTTCCTTTCTCCAGTCATTCTCCTGAGTTTCACCTTTCTCTGAATAACCCTGTCAGGGTTATTCAGAGAAAGGTGAAACTCAGGAGAATGACTGGAGAAGAGAAAATTCTAGGTCAAAATAGCCAAACCAGAAAAATTCTCCCATTTATCTCGCTTTCCAAATCGACTATTTGGTCTAGATTGTTCTCTTCTCCTGCCAGTTCTCCTGGCTTTCACCTCTCTTTAAGGGTTGTTCAGAGAAAGGTGAAAACCAGGAGAAAGGCAGGAAAAGAGAACAATCTGGACCAAATAGCCGATTTGGAAAGTGAGATAAATGGGAGAATTTTCCTTGTTTGGCTATTTTGACCTAGAATTTTCAGTTCTCCAGTCATTCTCCTGAGTTTCACCTCTCTCTGAATAACCCTGATAGTCATAAAAAACAATCGGCCACAATACTCAGCCACTAATTGGGTTAGTCGAGACTCATGGGAAATGTAGTTCAAAAACAACTGGATGGCCAAGGTTGCTGCACCTCTGAATTATAAACATACAGGGTTATCCAAAGAGATCCGAATGGCTGGGGAAAGGTAACCGAACGCTGAAAATCAGCGTTCGGTTACCTTTCCTGGCCATTCGGCTATTCAGAAAGCAGGCAATTCACCAAATCCTGGCGAATTGCCTGCACATATGGTGGCTGTTCGGTGCCTGTTCGAGGGCAGTGAAATCCCCATAAAAAAGCAATGCTTCGGCTATTCAGAGAACACAAACCAGCAGTGAAAGGTTCCCGAAATGCCCTGCTGTTCGGTGGTTTAATTCGGCAAGTTTATTCAGGCGAATCCCATAGGCTTCAATGTTAAAAATATTCCTGTTTTAATTCTATATCTAATAAACCGTTCATTATAAAATTCTGCAGTATAAAGTCTCTTTATTTATAGATTTTTTTTAGGATATTTTAAGCATTTTCCTGTTTTTTTTTTAACTTATTTATTCTGTAACAGCCCTTTTTATTATCATTCCCTGGACCTCATATGTAAATTTCAGACATTTTCGCTCAGTAGTTTCTCTGCAAACAGCGTTTCACTTTTCAAACATTCAAGCAAACTGTTTTGCTAATTTATTCCCTCCATTCGTCTGCGGTGTCGGCTTTTTCCGGCGGCTTCGCTGCATATGATCGTCTCCTGCTCGGCTTTTTCCAGCGGGTTGGGTTAATCTAGATGTTTTTGCGGGTTTTCGGCGAGCATTCGCCGGGTTTTGCAGTTAGTTTTCGGTGGGTTTGCGGCGACCTTTCCCTTCAATTCGGGGACCCTGTGGTGCTTGCTTAATACATCGCAGGGTTGCTGAACTGGGAATCGTCAAAACAAACCGAATTGAAGAGAACGAAAAGTCACCGAACATGCAGTGACTTTTCGATTCTCTTTGAATTACCCTGATTGTAATGATATATTTAGGCTGAATGTGTGAGAGTGTGTATGTATAACGGTGCATGTGTATATATATATATATATATATATATATTAGGGATAGACCGATATCACTTTTTAGGTGCCGATACCGATACCGATAATCGGCTACCTTTCAGGCCGATAACCGATATCGGGTGCCGATATTCTGTACATTAAAATTTTTCGAGGGGGGGGGGGGAATCACAATTTCTACATAAATCTGGTGTCAAAATTGTAAACATACCAGCTGAGAGAAATAAAGTGCTTGAAAAAAAGTGTGATGGTTAAGAAATCGCAACCACCCCATTTTTCTTTCTTTCAGAAGCTCCAGCTTTTCTTCTTTTTTGGTACAACAAAGCAACCTGCAATGCAAATAGTCCCAGATAAAGGGACTATTTGAGGCATTTATTTATTTTGTTTCCCCGCTCCTTGGTGTACTGCGCTGCGGAACCTGCTGGTGCTATAGAAGTGATGATCTGTAAAATGCTGGTCCCAGCCGCTCGGCTCACAGGAGTTTACAATATAGAGGAGCAGAGGGACCAGCTCACAGGACCTTACAATTCATTTAAGGGGTTTATTCACTAAACTGTTCTTCCTGTTGGCTGTCCTTGCTGCCATGCGGGTCATAAATTTCAGGTTTATTCTATGCAAAGCATGCCTGGCCTGGCTCCTAGGTGTTGCCTCGACTCTGTCAGGCTCAGGTATGGTGGCTGCAGAGGTGTTTGCAGCAGGAGTCAGATGTTTGCAGGATTTGTGCACAGGGCATATTCTGCACTTATTGGGGCACAGTAAACAGAATCTCTAGAATCCACTGCTGGGAGAGGGGGGTTCAGAGACCCAGGAAGATGTAAATCAGTACCCCCTCATTTGTAAAAAGTGCAGCACTACTTTATAGCAAACTTTTATGCAAGGGGCCGTGACACAGAAGCTGGCAGTCGGGTAGCCCAGGACCACTAAAACCCTAACTGTGGCTTCTATCATTACTAAAAACAAAATCTGCAAACTCAGTTCCTTGTCCCCAGGTGGCTCCCTAGAAAGCTGATTGTAAGCTCCTGGGGTCAGAAATCAAATTTTCCCTAATGTGAACTCAAATCCCTGCACCTGCCAAGACAAAACTAAATGGCTGGCAGATAAAGGGTGCCGTGAACTATTTGAGGCTTTTATTTATTTATTTAATCTCGGTGTCAGGGCAGTAGAGTTGAGCAAGATTTATGCTCCTATGCAGCCACTTGAAGTGGGATGGGGAGCTTTACAGACTGGCAGGTAGCACAGCGTGAAGGAGCAGACAGGGAGAGTGAGAGCAGGGGAGGAGCACAACAGAGCGGAACGGACCCTCCGTAAATCAGTCCGACCATCCTGTTTGTTTTTATTACAATTAGATGTGCTTCCTCCCCCTCTGTTTCTTACTGTGTTCGAGCCAGTGGAAGGGGGAGACCTCGAGGTGACCTCATCATTGCCGGCCAGAGTGCGGAAGTGCCGGGATGGGACGCATGCCCAGAGAGATCGCAGCTTCTCAGAGTTATCGGCACATCGGCAAGTGAAACAGCCCGATGCCGATAACCTGGAAATCACTGAATATCGGCCCCAAATATCGGTGGTACCGATAATCGGTCGACCCCTAATATATATACATAATTTTTTTTTTCATGTGTTTGAGCTTTTGGGTGCACACCCTAATGCAGTAGGCTGCGCACGCCTATGCATGTACTGCTCCCTGACCCAGGTTTTTAGTGATTAATATACTAAATAACAGGGTGTTCTGTGGCACAGCGTGTTAATGATACTGTTTTGTAACGAGAAGGTCGAGAGTTCAAATCCCAACACCACATGCATTCTTTTAAAAAAAAATCTCATTTACCTGCGGTGCGTTCAGTTGCTCAGCCGCTGCAAGTGCTAAATTAACAATTTGCCACTGAACGCCGTTCTGCAGCTCAGCGCTAAGTACTGCTAATTTAGCACTTGCAGCCAAATCGTAAGGTGTTGCGGGGTTACATGAGTGTGATGTAGGAAAGATGGCCGCCTCCACGCAGCAAATAATCCAATAAGGAAATGTTCCGTTTGGTGGAGCAAAACACCAAATATTTATTGGAACATGGTAAACTTTAACACTCAAGTGACTCAAAACTCAAGTGATAATAAAATTGACTTTGCAGAAACAGCACCTTTCATTAAGCAATTCTCTGCTCTTTCGCTTCCATATTCACAGCCAAAGCGTTCAGTGAGACTGCTGCAGCAAACTGAACTACTGCAATGGAACAATTCAGCAGCTGCTGAGGAACTGACCGCGCCTCTGGGCTTTTATTTTACCTTCTAAAGCAAGCACAATTATTATCATACTGCCAGAAACCTGAAATCCCTGCACTGCAGTGCAGGCAGCATTATGTGCTCCTCACAGGACATCCAAGGTTTCCGATACAACACCTGTCAGTGCCCGACCGGTCAGTCGTGACCCTCCATGTAATCATCACACATTGAGCGTGGAAGATGTGTCTACAGGCCGCACCATCACTTCTTACGTTTTCCTAGTTTATGGGATGGAATTGGGACTTGGGAAACAGAAATGTCATTATTCCCCACCAATCAGCGCACAGGGATGCTGCGATGGGAGGGGCGTCTCATCCACCGCATTGTCTATAAATCCAGTGGACACCGCTCCTGCTTCCCTACCGCATTCTGTGCTCTGACCCGCAGGAGGGCGTGTGCGCGCGGACACTGCGGCAACTATGACTTTCCAGGTAGTCCGCTTACTCCGCCAGGGCTTGTGGGCTGCACTGACCGGAGGATGGTTTCACGATCCCGAGGAGAGCCAGTTTAATAACACCTGTCATCTGTATCTCTGGCTCTTCCTGCTGATCTTACCTCTGGCTCTGCACCTGGTGAGTGGCCAGACCTGTGTGTGTCCTCCTGCTTCCCTTCACAAGAGTCACCGTGCTGCAGCTAGGACTCTACATTTTACTTTCACCTTATTACTGTGCAGGGATTAGGATTTTGCACTGCAGGCACCATTCTAGTTCTGCATGTATATATGTACTTCTATGTTTGCACAATTGGAATTTCCGTAAAAAATGATTACAAATATAATACATTTTAATTCCTAGCAGCATATTTTACTACGTGTGTGGCAAACATGCCAATTTTTTAAAAATTTGATATATATATATATATATATATATAATTTTCTCATTTTATTAAAATGATTAAATCTACTCTTTATGAGAAACATACAATGTATTTTTGAATCCTCAGCATCTTAGTGGAAGGTTAGTGCTGGGAAGCCATATGTTTTTATTACATTTTAATTGTTGTTTTTTTTTTTTGGCTGAAATATCTAGTTTATGCACTTGGTAGAAAGCTTCTTGCATACTAAGTTTAGCGACTTCGGACCCAGGACAGGGGGAGATATGTCAGAGATATAATGTGTGATGCATGACATCAGCTGCTGCTGTAATGAGGCACCAGAATTCCTGCACATTAAGTATATTTCTGTATAGGGTGATTTTAATCTGGTCAGCATCATTTCAGACTTTAGTGGCTGATCTAAGCAATAATGACTGAGTGGTCTTGTGGTTTTGAGTTTCTTTAGGAATATATCATCTCTGTAACGCGTATTACAAGGTGAAGCTTCATATGAATTGGGCAAGATAGACTGTATAGAAACTTGACTCCCAAGTCTTGTTAAAGGCATCTCCTAATCGTGTTCAATTCGGATATAAAAGTAATTCTGCTATATCTGCCACCAACTTCATCATTATTCTTTACCTTTGCGAAAAGACTTGTCAAATAATTCTATTTTCTTCCTTTTCTAGTTGAAAACAAAACTGGAAAGTGGATGTTTTTAACTAGTATTACAGTTAAGCTTTCTGCATTCTTGTATCTCACTATAGGGGTTATTCAGAGAGCGCTGATCTGGCCCCGACGTGTCGCCGAACAGAGAATTTCCCCGTGCAGTGACCTTTCGGGGCCATTTGGCTATTCAGAGCTTGTAAGTACGGTGCCTGTTCGACGGCAGTGAAATCCCCCATAGAGAAGCAATGGTTAATCTATTCAGAGCACACCGAACAGCAGTGGAAAGTTGCCAAAGTGCCTTGCTGTTCGGTGCTTTCATTCGGCAGGTTTATTCAGGCGAACCCCATAGACTTCAATGTTTAAAAACATTCCAGGTTTAGTGCAATATCTGAAACTGTTTAGACTTTTTACTGTAGATTAAATACTATTTATAAATATATTTTCTTCTTTAGGATCTTTTTAGCATTTTTCATGATCTTTTCAGCAAATTTTGTTTTCCTTTTTTTTTCTTTTTTCTGTACCAGACCTTTTTTTATTATCATTCATAGGACCTTCTATGTTAGGCTAGGGTCAGACGAACGCATTTTTATGTTGTCTGTGAAAAAGTGCGTTCGAACGAATGGACGCATTTTTTCACAGAATACGTGATAGTGGTCATACTATGCGCATTTTCGTCCGTGATTTTGTACGGATCATCAATAAAACACTTTTTGTGTCTGGACGTTATGTTGGCCGGACATTAGCAGCGTCTGACGTCTCCTAATCACGCACACACGCCGCTAGCGGACGCAGCGCACTCTGTACGTCAGTACCTGCGGTTTCACGTTCTCGAAAAAATGCGTTCATTTTCCACTTGCGTTGCGCAGCCGGACTTTTGTGCGACCGTACTTCGTATATATTGGCCGTCATTGCCCGGCATCTGCTGCTAGTGCGGCCGTGATTAAGTGCGGCTGCACGCGCGTTCGCACTGCCTCAGTCTGACCCTAGCCTAAATTGCAGACAATTTTTCGTTCAGTAGTTTTTTTGCAAACCATATTTAACTTTTTAAACTTTCAAGCAAACTTCTTTTTATTTTTGCCCCGTTCGTCAGCTTGTCAGCTTTTTCTGGCGACTGGTGTGCACTGTGATCAGCTCTTTCCGGTGTGTTTGGTGTTTTTTTTTTTTTTTTTCTTTGGGGGGGGGGTTGAGGCCAGTTTTCCCTGCATCTGGAGACCCTGCGTTGAATTCTACTCAGGGTGGGTGTGATATCTCCATATCTTTGAAAGCAGAGACAGGCTGTGGAAGGTTCTTATTCTTTATTTACAGGAGCTGCACACACAGCGTCTGCACGCTGCCTTAGAACTCTACCATGTAATCAGGAAACTTTATTTACAATGAACAGGAACACAGATAATACCTACAACATGCGCCCTCTAGTGGTGGATAGATATAACACTATGATATACTACATCCCCTTCCCTCTGATAACACTAGTTTCAAAAATACCACCCACATGACCCTAGGCACAGAAAAACTCCCACTAAACTTGAGACTTTGGGTAGACTACCTCCGTCCCAGTGAGTTCCAGGACGCATTCTTGTCCTGTGGCTGGGGAACTCACTACTAAGCTAAGTATAATCCTGTAGATAAGTTGGTGCTTTCTTTGTTCTGGTGGATCGCCGTAATTCTTGCTCCCCCTCCACATGAGCAGTCTCTGATGATTTCTCTGTGACAAGCTCCCCCTCCATCTGTCCCTCTTCCCCGGCTTCTGCAAGTACAACACCGGAAAGGGGAGCCAAAATCTCCATATCTTGCGTTAATGGTTCCGCCAAACTCTGTAGATCCTCTGGATATGCAACATGTCTATTTCTCACCTGATCTATGTGACGACGCACAAGCTGGCCATTTCCAAGTGCAACAGTGCATGACACAGGACCTGTCTGCTTCTGAACAGTCCCCGGAATCCAGGAAGGTCCCACACCAAAATTTCTAGTGTATACTTTGTCACCTTCCCGCAGATGTCTCTCCTTGGCATGTTGATCATGATAAAGTTTTTGCTTCACCTGCTTTTCTTGCACCTGGCCTTTAAAATCCGGATGTATGAGATCCAACGTGGAACGCAATTTCCTCCCACACAAGAGCTCTGCAGGTGATTTTCCAGTCGTGGACTGAGGAGTTATCCTGTAACTAAACAACGCTCTGGCCATCTTGACCTCAATGGAATCTCCTGAACTTTTTTTTATCAGCCCTTTAAATGTCTGCACCGCCCTTTCGGCCAGTCCATTGGACGCTGCATGGTAAGGCGCTGTGGTCACGTGCTTAATACCATTTCGAGCCATGAATTCTTGAAACTCCATACTCGTAAAACTGGTGCCATTGTCCGACACCACCATTTCGGGAATTCCATGCTGGCTAAAGCTCTGTCTGAGGCATTGAATAGTCACTGCGGAGGTGGATTTACTTAACGGGTACGCCTCTATCCATTTAGAGTAAGCATCCACCAAAATCAAAAACATCTTGCCCATCCACGGGCCCGCATAATCAATGTGAAGTCTTCTCCATGGAAGGTTTGGTACTTCCCAAGGATGTAAAGGTGCACACTGGGGAGAATTTCTATTTTCTTGGCACATGGTGCAAGTTTTTACCATTGCTTCTATATCGGCATCCATCTTCGGCCACCACATATAGCTCCGCGCCAGCCCCTTCATCCTGATTATTCCTGGGTGAGTCGTGTGTAAGTGCTTCAGTAGGTCTGTGCGACCTGGGGGTGGAATGACCACACGGGCACCCCACAAGACACAACCTGCCTCCACACTAAGTTCCTCCTTCCTTTTCACATAAGCTCCAAACACTGATTTCTCCACTCTTTTTGGCCATCCTCTGAGGACGAACTCTCTAACCCGTGCTAAAACGGTATCTTTATCTGTCCATTTCCTCACCTGGTCGGCTTTAACCAATGGTACGCCATTTTCTTCCAATAGAAGTACTCTCTCTTCCTCCGCAGGCGTCTCCACCCCTGTTTCCGCGACTGGCAACCGGCTCAAGCCATCAGCATTTTGATGATCCTTGCCTGCTTTGTACACGATGGAGTACTCATATCCACATAATGTCACAGCCCATCTTTGAATGCGTGGCGAGGCCATTTGTGGAACCTCCTTCAGTTCATTAAATAATGAGATCAGTGGTTTATGATCTGTAACAATGGTGAATTGTCTCCCATACAAGTATGTGTGAAACTTCTTCACCCCAAATATCACCGCAAGGCCCTCCTTCTCAATTTGAGAATTTTTCTCAGCTGCATTCAGTGTACGTGAGACGAACCCTATTGGCCGTTCAGATCCATCCCCCATCCTGTGCGACAACACAGCACCCACACCATAAGGTGAAGCGTCACAAGCCAGGATAATAGGTTTGTTGACATCATAATGTACCAACAAGGCATCCGACTGGAGAAGATTTTTGGACTTTTCAAAAGCCTCTTTTTGCTCACAACTCCAGGTCCATTTAGTCTCTTTCCTCAATAGTGCATGCAGCGGTGCCAGTAACGTGGACAGGCTCGGTAAGAATTTGTGGTAATAGTTCAATAGGCCTAAGTAAGCCTTTAGTTCACTCACAGACCGCGGTGTGGGTGCCTCTTGTATGGCCTGGACCTTTTCTGCGACTGGCTGCACACCCGCAGCACTGATCTTGTGACCCAGAAAAACCACTTCTGTTCCCAGGAACTTGCACTTGCTCCTTTTTAGTCTCAGGCCACTTTGTTTTAGCCGAGACAAGACCTCCTCCAGATTTCTTAAATGATCGTCCTCGCTGACCCCAGTAACTAAAATGTCATCTAAGTAGACTGTGACGTGCGGCATGTTTTGTAGGATGCCCTCCATAGTGCGCTGGAAAATGGCTGGACTCGACGCCACTCCAAACGGCAATCTACCATAAGTATACAGTCCTTTGTGTGTATTAACAGTCACATACTTTTTGGCGCTTTCATCCAGCACGATCTGCTGATACGCATGACTCATATCCAGTTTGGAGAATTTGTTGCCGCCCGCCAACTGAGAAAATAAGTCTTCCACTTTAGGAATAGGATATTGTTCCACACTGGATGCTCGGTTTACTGTGAGTTTGTAATCTCCACAGATGCGGATTGAACCATCCGGCTTCCTCACCGGTACTATGGGAGCTGCCCATTCCGAAAATTGTACTGGTTCTATAATTTTCTCATCTACCAGCCTCTGCAGTTCTGCCTCCACCAGAGGTTTGACAGCAAAAGGTATCCGTCGTGGCTTATAGAATCGTGGCTGGGCCTCTGAGTTCACATGAATTTTGGCCGTGGTGCCTTTCAGCTGACCTAGCTCATCTTTGAACACCTCAGCATATCGATCTAGCAGGTCAGCCAAATGTAGCGTTGGACTGGCTGTTACTGTATTCACCAGTTGTGGCAACACTCTTAAGTCTTTCAGCCAGTTTCGTCCCAATAAATTTGGCCCGGCCCCTTCAACCACTACCATAGTAAGTTTCTTGTTGTCCATCTGACTCTGCACTGTTCCTATAACCTGACCTAACACCAGCATCTTCTCACCTGTATATGTTTTTAATGTCAGGTTGCATGGTTCCCACTCTGGTATGTCGGTGTTTTTCCATAGCTTAGAGTATTGCTTTTTGCTAATTGTAATGCCACAACCTGTGTCCACCTCAAATTCGATGTTCATGCCATTCACCTTTAACTTCTGTAGAATAGGAGCCACTTTAGGCATTTTATGTGAGACACTGTATATCGTGTTTATGTCACCTGCATCTTCTGTCTCACTAACGTCTTCTTCTTTCACTAAATGCGACCTCCCCGCCTTCTCCTTTCCTTTCCTCTCCCCCCTCAGTCCTTGAAATGGGGTTTTGTGACTCTGCATCACGTGCTTGGATTTGCACGCCCGCTTGATGTGTCCACGTTTCTGACAATGGTGGCACAGTTCATTTATAAATTTGCATTCGTGGGGTGCATGATTCCCTTTGCACCTGAAACACTCATAGTCCGTCTTCCACCCCCTCTTATCCACTGCACCCACATTATGCACCACCGATTGTCCCTGATGAGACCTTTGAGACTGTGATTCTTCATCCCCCGAGAAGCCTTGGAGATCTTTTATATTTCTGTCAGCCGACTCCATCGCCAGACACATAGTAAGAGCCTTTTCAAAGGTTAAATCCACTTCTGACAACAGCCGTCTCTGCATCCTGTCGTCATTTACTCCACACACCAGCCTGTCCCGCAGCATTTGTGGCAGTGTAGGCCCGTATTCACAATACTGTGCTAACTTTTTCAACTCCGCCACATAATCAGCCACCTTCTCGCCAGTATGCCGTGTGCGTGAATTAAATTTATATCTCTGCACAATTTCACTTGGTTTTGGATTATAATGGGCTTTGAGCACGACGACAAGTTCCTGATATCTTTTCTCTGCTGGCGTCATAGGACACAGCAAACTTCTCAGCAAACTATAAGTTGACGCGCCGACCCCGCTTAATAACACTGCTTTCCTCTTACCGGCATCAGTAATCTCATTAGCTTGAAAGAAATAGTCCAACACTTCAATATATTCGTCCTACGATTGCAACTCACAGTCGAAGGGGCTCACTGTTCCCACAAGAGCAGCCATTCTGTCTCAGCAATTCACGTCCTTGTAGTTTCTTCTGTTTCTTATTTATTTTATTTTTTTTTCTTTTCTGCTCTGCAGACCTTGCAACTGCACATACACGTTCCACAGTACAACCTGTTTACCCTCGTCGCCAATGTGATATCTCCATATCTTTGAAAGCAGAGACAGGCTGTGGAAGGTTCTTATTCTTTATTTACAGGAGCTGCACACACAGCGTCTGCACGCTGCCTTAGAACTCTACCATGTAATCAGGAAACTTTATTTACAATGAACAGGAACACAGATAATACCTACAACATGCGCCCTCTAGTGGTGGATAGATATAACACTATGATATACTACAGTGGGGAAATTAGATTCCCTGAAGTGCAGGGTACTGTGGGAAACAAGAGGGCACCAAAATGTCTGACATTTCAGTGCTCTCTGAAATAACCCCTTATGTAACACATAGAAACATAGAAACATAGAAAAATGTCGGCAGATAAGAACCTTTCGGCCCATCTAGTCTGCCCAATTACATGGATACTTTACCTGGATTTATCTTTTGTTTAGGATAGCCTTATGCCTATCCCATGCTTGCTTAAATTCAATTACTGTTTTGGCACATAATATTAATGCTTTCCTTCCTGCACAGAACAGTGGAAAACAGTCCCTGTACTGTGACTGTATCCTATGGAAATGTCGCAAAAAATTTGCGCTTAAAGAGACCGGTCTTCAATAAAGACAACTTAAAGACATCACTTAAAAATAATGAATTAAAAAAACAGCCGCCCATCCGGCTTCAAAAAAGATGTCGTTGATGTAAGACGCATTACAAAACAGACACATTAAAAAAAAAGGACTTGAGTCCCTACACTGCCTGACGAGCAGGACGGACGGATGAGCGCTTTTTGTCACAACTACATACTAATATCTTTTCGTAGGAACAAACTCTGTTGTGTCATGTACGACAGCCGGCATTACCAAGATGGCAAAAATCGGATCCACTATGCATAAGCGCAGGTCTGGCAATATCCCATAACCACAGGGAAATCCTTAGTGCACATGCGTGTAGCCCAGACTGATGACACAATAAACGATGGACAAATCAGCACAAACCGGCTCATCAGATAGTGCCAATGGTTTGTGGAAATTAATTCTAATGCATGGTTTGGCCAATCATCCTAGTCCTCACATGTACATGGCGCTTGGAGTGACTGGTCCCGGTCACTCCTCCTGCCCATGTCTTCTCTCCCAACATCTCATTACCTACTGTCCTTCCCCCTCCATTTCAGCCAAGTATCCATCCCAGCCAAGTCTGTAAAGAAAGTAGGATGCTCCACTTCCCAGAGTCCCCAGAGGGACACTAGCGGAGGAGGCGTGCGTGAGGCTGCCAGGCCAGGCCCATTCAGCCAAGGTTTAAAAAAAAAAAAAAAAAGCAGTGAGGGTTAATGGGGGTAAAAAATAGCAAATAAACGTAAATACGTAGCTTGCTAGTGAAGACTCCTAAGGGATGGCTCCTCTTCATCCATCAATAATACAGTGAGACTTATATTCTTATTTAAGACAAATGAGAAAAACATAGGGCAGAACTGCATATCTAAATGATACAGAAACCCCTGCTCATAACATGCTCACAGGATATTAATGCAATAAGGGCACATCAATCAATATACTCAGCCGCTGTAATCCACCTGTAGACCTTTGGTGTAGCTGGAAACCGCTGGTGAATCAGCTTTCAGAATCACTGAACACCATATAAGTGTTAAAATCAAATTTAATGGGACATAAACGCTGACGTGTTTTGTTACATACAAGTAACTTTCTCATGGCAAAAAGTCCAGATTCAGGTTAGTGCGCAGTCCCATACCAGGACGTAGGAGTCACAAGGCACTACAGGAGCACGGATTATATGCAGAGGGTACACTGGCTTGATGACATGTCCCTGTCTGGGCACCTCCGCCTCTGGAATGAGAGGCGGGGTGTGTGCACTGGCGAAGAAGCCGAGCATCCAATCAACCACCATTACCAGGACTGTGGCAGATTAAATTCAGGATGGCAGGCAAGCGGCGGGATTCCAGGAGGAATGGAGGTGGCCCCTGTCACGTACTTGCTTCGCTTCAGAAGGGCACGTGACTTGGCAAACTGGATGCAGGGTTAAAAATCACTATTTGTCTGTGCTGGACCCAAAATAATGACTGACCCACTATTCCGCACCCACTTCCCTTAATTACTGCCACAACAGCTCTTCAAATATATGAAATGTAGGTGATCTGAAAAGCCCCGTTCGGTTAAACGCGCAAACACAGTTTAATTGACTGATCCCACAAACCCAATTTAGTAGATCGTCCTGAAACTCAAGGCTATTGTAGTAATTCCATAGACCTGTCTTTTTTTTCAGCTTATCGGGTTCAGCCTTTCACACACCACCTACTGCTGCTGATCCAAAAGAAGGCAAAACCCCAGTCTGAAGCGCTCGCCAACATACTGGGAAAAAATTCCTTTACCCCAGGATTTGCAGTCAGATTTCTCCTGGGATCAAGAAGCCTTTACCCACATATTAAATATTTTAACCCTTAATGTTTTTGCAGGAAGTCATCCAGTTTAAAAGTCTGTACAGTCTCTGAAGCAACCACCTCAACAGGCAGATAATTCCACAGCTTTGTTCTCACCGTAAATAACGCTTCCTATGATTTGGGACGAATTTCCTTTCATCCAGTCTAAGTGGGGGACCTCGTGTCCTGTGTATAGTCCTGTTAATGAATAGGTTTCCAGACAATGGTTTATTATGGCCCTGTACAGGGCTGGTGCTCCCACTAGACAACCGCCTAAGGCAGCTGGCCCTAACCGGGGCTTGCATTATTGTACCTGTTGCTCATTGCAGTGGGGGCGGGGGGTGCGGCCCGCACCAGGTGACACCCGCCTTTTTAGGGTGACACCGTCACCCTAAGGGCGGGTGTCTCACCCTCCGCCGCGTATTCGCTCCCTGCGAACGTCCGAAGCATGCAGCTTCGACGCTCGCCTGGAGGAAACACGTCACCAGCCAATCGCGGCTGGTCATGTGGCTCCCCCAGGCGAGCGCCCAAGCTGCACGCCGCCGGACGCTCAGAAGGAGCGAACACGCGGCGGAGGTGAGCTGGGGGTCTGGCAGTATCAATGTGCTGGGGCCAGTATATCCATGAGTGTGCTGGGGCCAGTATATCCATGAGTGTGCTGGGGCCAGTATATCCATGAGTGTGCTGGGGCCAGTATATCCATGAGTGTGCTGGGGCCAGTATATCCATGAGTGTGCTGGGGCCAGTATATCCATGAGTGTGCTGGGGCCAGTATATCCATGAGTGTGCTGGGGCCAGTATATCCATGAGTGTGCTGGGGCCAGTATATCCATGAGTGTGCTGGGGCCAGTATATCCATGAGTGTGCTGGGGCCAGTATATCCATGAGTGTGCTGGGGCCAGTATATCCATGAGTGTGCTGGGGCCAGTATATCCATGAGTGTGCTGGGGCCAGTATATCCATGAGTGTGCTGGGGCCAGTATATCCATGAGTGTGCTGGGGCCAGTATATCCATGAGTGTGCTGGGGCCAGTATATCCATGAGTGTGCTGGGGCCAGTATATCCATGAGTGTGCTGGGGCCAGTATATCCATGAGTGTGCTGGGGCCAGTATATCCATGAGTGTGCTGGGGCCAGTATATCCATGAGTGTGCTGGGGCCAGTATATCCATGAGTGTGCTGGGGCCAGTATATCCATGAGTGTGCTGGGGCCAGTATATCCATGAGTGTGCTGGGGCCAGTATATCCATGAGTGTGCTGGGGCCAGTATATCCATGAGTGTGCTGGGGCCAGTATATCCATGAGTGTGCTGGGGCCGGTGCAATATATCCATGTGTGAGCTGGTCTGGCGCAATATATCCATGTGTGAGCTGGTCTGGCGCAATATATCCATGTGTGAGCTGGTCTGGCGCAATATATCCATGGGTGAGCTGGTCTGGCGCAATATATCCATGGGTGAGCTGAGGCGCAATCTATATCCATGGGTGAGCTGCTGGGGGCAATATGCCCCTGCGCCAAGCTTCTCCCCGCATCACCTCTTCCCATGATAGACTGCAGGATTTCTCACGCGCAGCCCCCACTCTCTGGAACGCTCTCCCTCGTACTGTCAGACTTTCCCCTAACTTCTCTTCCTTCAAACGCTCCCTTAAAACATTCAAAAACGAAAGTAAAAAATTTTTACCAAACCGTGTATAAAAGAAGGACAAGGTCTTAGAGGGGTCATCCAGCTGAAGAGGCCATATTGTATTGGCGAAACGCGTCCTGGACCCCCCCATCAGACCTTATTTACCCAAGCTGTTAATTTATTTTATTTCCACTGTTATTTTGTTTTATCCTGTTCATTAAAAAAACTTTTTACCCCCTATCCTGCATCCTGATTCCTTTGGAAGCCCGGCTTATTCCTCCACCAGGCAGGATCCAGCTACAACACCTGCCAGGACTCCAGCCAGACAGAGGTAACAAGGAACCCGAGGCGAGGAACCGAACAGCAGCAGGAAAGAAGGGATTCTGGCCGCCTTTACGGGCTAGAAGGGCACTATCGAGTGAGCGTGGTTATTACACCGGCTCAGGACCATGTGAGTGGACCAAGTTTTTTCTATCTTGCACCCCACCACCCCAACGATAAAACACCATCCGGCGTTTTTTATTTCTTTTCCCTTAAGGTTTCGCTCGAGTAGAAGAAAGAAGAGAGTCAGAACTTCACCCTCTCTTCATTTCCTTCATCCTATCGAATACCACCTTTTGACCACAAGGTGGCAGCAGAGGACAAGGAATGAATGCATTTCTTCAAGATGCGAACCTAAAACTTTGCTAACAGGGCTTCTCTTTAATAAGAGAAGGCACTACATAAACTGAGTTATTTCAAACGACCTTATTCTTTAAGACTATTTAAAGAAAATACGTCCCAATTTTCCTTTTATTTTATTTTTTATCTTTTCCTTTTGCTCCATACCCTCTCCATGTGTTTCGCGTCGGATAGAGTGTGAGAATGGCTACGCACCTATCAATTTATTTTTGATGCACAGTTTATGTACTCTGTTATGAACAATACGTGCTATTTAAACTGCATTTACTCTGAATACTACGTGCATTTTTTTGTATTACCTCTGAACAGTACGTGTTATATATTACACACACTCGGAGCAAACGTATCCAGAACACTTACTCTGGAAGTATACAAGAAGCGGCAAGTGCAATACACAACATCCCAGGGGTTATCCCTAGCTAGAGTACACCACAATACTCAAGCACTTATATTCAATATCTCCCCAGACAGGGAAACCACAAAGTGCAGCGCCCATCCAGGATCATTCCACCCTTTCTTCACATATACCCAGGTAGACCTAGGCACTACCATCTGATCCTAGGAAGGCAGCAGCACAATAATCCTAGAGACAGGCGCCGACTGTAGAATACCCCTTTTCTTTCTTCATATCCATGAGTGTGCTGGGGCCGGCGCAATATATCCATGTGTGAGCTGGTCTGGTGCAATATATCCATGTGTGAGCTGGTCTGGCGCAATATATCCATGTGTGAGCTGGTCTGGCGCAATATATCCATGTGTGAGCTGGTCTGGCGCAATATATCCATGTGTGAGCTGGGGCGCAATCTATATCCATGGGTGAGCTGCTGGGGGCAATATGCCCCTGCGCCAAGCTTCTCCCCGCATCACCTCTTCCCATGATAGACTGCAGGATTTCTCACGCGCAGCCCCCACTCTCTGGAACGCTCTAACTTCTCTTCCTTCAAACGCTCCCTTAAAACATTCCTATTTAGGGAAGCCTACCACCCAACTCACTGACGCAACCATCAATCACTCTCACCTTACAGTCCTCTCCTCCTGTTTCCAACCCCAACCCTCCTAGATTGTGAGTTCCTAGGGGAATAGGAACATCTCCTCCTGTACTGTTTGTCAAATGATGTTCAATGTATTGTAACCCTGTCTATACTGTGCTTATTGTACAGCGCTGCGGAATATGCTGGATAATAATAATAATAATCATCTGCATCTGCTGGGGGCAATTATATATCCATGTGTGCTTTCACAGCCTTCAAACAGGCAACGTACTTGCTGGCAGTTGGCAAAAATTTGTGTGAGCATATGAGAGCCTCACAGTAATGTGCGCTGTGTGTATGAGCATTCAGTGTTATATGGGAGTACTGATTTTAGGAGTAAGAATAGTTAAAAAAAAATCTGTAAAACTCGGGGGGGGGGGGGGGTGACACCGTAAATTACCGCACCAACCCTAGTGACGCCACTGGCTCATTGTACAGCTCATGTAGCCAGCAGTGGCGGCTCGCAAAACCAACATTGTCGGCTCATGGACCCCAGCAGGTGGCACTAGATGACTTGTGGGCACCACCACAGGCAGATGAAAGAACAAAAGAGGCAGGTGTCATGCCCCCATCTGCATCCGTCCTCTGAAGCTCCTGGCAGCAATACTTTCTATGCTGCCCCTGTTCCTGCAAACGGCTCATCCAGCAATCCAACAGTTAACACCAAGCACGTCACACCGCACACAAAATAAAGGCACCACGCCCCTTCCTATCTTCGCTTCATTATTGTAGCTGTTTTCCTGCATGGGAAAAGACCTCTACTTCTGCTCTGCAAAATCCCCACTACCTGTTCCTGATTTACAGAGGCTTCCACTACCATAACTTCAGATCCAGCAACTACTCTCATCATCCTCATCCGTATTGGCAACCTGGTCAGTCTAATTATGTATCCACCTCCACCCATATCTGTATCTGTGCAGCATACTGCACGCTGGGCTCAACCCCCCCCCCCTTATACTCTGGTGCCAACCCAGTACCAGAGCCCTGACAGCAGGATCCATGCTTCCACTAGGCAACCGCCTAGGGTGCACTGCCACCTAGGGGCACAGCTGGCCCCAACCCGGGTTACATTATTGTACCCCTTCCTCATTGTTTGTGTAGCTGGCCGCTTGCAAAGCGGATCCCCACTAGTAGCGCAGAAGTGGGCATCTTTATGGTGGCCGATGATGTGCAGGCACCACGAGGAAAGAAAGGGAGATAAAGGAAAACGGCAGATGAAAAAGGAAAGCGGTAGATCAAAGAGATGACAGATGAAAGAAAATAATGTGACTGTAACGATTGGCACCCGCTTGGGCCATCGTGGTGGCTTGGAACAAGGAGTGTAGCCCTTTAGGCAGGTGAGCTGCGGACTAGATACAGGACAGGTCAACAATACAGATTCCAGGGCTAAGCAGAAACCAGACTGAGACACAAGGGACAGGACCAGGGAGAAAACTAAAGGGATCCCTATGCTAGAAACGATTTCTAAGAAACCCTCAAAGATTTACAGAGCCAGAGGAACAAGAAAAGCAAGGGTAACCAGAAAGACTACACTAAAGAGGTCCTTGTATGTGGCCTCTGAGTATATGCTAAACTATGAGTGGTCATACAGGCAAAAGTTTGGCAACAGATTAGCACACAGAAAAAAACAGGAGTAGGCAGAAAAGGATCGTCAGGAAACACAGCCGAGGTCAAAACCAGAATAAACTTGGAAAGGAATGCTAAGCAGCAACGCTGGGAACATGAACTGGACACAACCACCATAAAACTCCACAAATCGTCATTGCGGCTCTGTGCTGCTGGGATGTGTGTCTGTCGTGTCTGTCATGTCTTTTGTGATTGGGCCATGTGACCCCAGACCAGGAGATCACAACAGAACCCCAGACAGCACAGCTAAACCCACCACAGGGGAAAACCGACCATGGAGGCCCTTCACCACCAGTGGGCACAGTCAAAACCAGGGAAAATGTGACGACAGTGGCAGATGACAGAAAAGGCAAAAGAAAAAGCCCTTGAGAAAGCAGAGGAAAGGCAAGAAATGGGCTGAGGAATAAAAAGGTGAAAGAAAGAGGCACAAAACGATCCCAGGCCTGACCAGCAGAGGGGTAAGATGGGCACCAAACAACAGTGTGCGGCCCCCCCCCCGTATTTCAACACTTGACAATTTTGTCGGGAGGGGTGCAAGTAGCTGGTCTTGCCTATAGCGCAAAATTTAGCACCAGCCCTGCTTTCGATGCCTTTTTTAAGGTAATTTATAAATGAAATAGAATTGGTCCTATAACTGGCCCCTGAGGGACACCACTTACCATTGATGTCCATCTTGAAAATGTACCATTTATGACCACTCTCTGTACCCTCTTTTAGCCAGTGTTGTATCCAAGAACAAGTATTTTCATATAGACCACTTTTTCTTAATTTATATAGTAACCTCTTGTGTGGAACAGTGTCGGAAGCTTTGGCAAAATCCAAGGCAAAACCACATCCACTGCGACCCCCTGATCTATACTGACACTTCTTCATAGAATGCAATTGGGTTAGTCAGACCTGATCTGTAATAATGTCTCTTCTTCAGGTAACGTGATTCTTATATCCGACAAAGGCAGAGCTTAATAAAGGAACATTTATGACAAGTCCCAGTGCATTTAACATCTAAAAAGATATTACAAATACAATTTAATATTTACACCCACAAACAGAAAAATAAAAGAATAGCGACAGAAACCTATACTTAAACTGAAGTTGGATTCTGTCCCCAGGGCTGGGTTGGAAAAGACGTCAACTACTTCCACTGACATGATCCCAAAAAGTTAGCCTGACACGTTTCCACCTTACAGCCAGCCCCCTGGTGGAAAGAGTGATCTAGACCAGCTCTCCCCTATCTGGGTTTAGCCACTCCACCCTGTGCCGCTCCTGGATATCCCTGTGTCTGTTCACGCCTGGGATCACATGTCCTATCTCTCTAGCAGTGCAATAGCTCCCTGCTCTTGAATGGAAGCTGTTTCCTGAGAGTCTGGTTCTTGAGGGTTTGCTTCCTGATATATTGACTTGGTATTTCTGTGTATGACCTCTGCTATTCCAGACTACACGCTCTGTGTATGACTTCGGTCTGGTTCTGACAACTCTCTTGTGTTATCCCTGTACTCTGTGTATTGATATTCTGGTTCCTGATTCTCGGCTTGTCTGACATCCACTCCTGGCTCTTGATCCTTTGGCTTTGGTTTTAACATAAAAGAAATGTTACTCATTTCCTGTTCTGTGTATTCCGAGCAGCATATTCTATCCATAGCATAGAGGCCAGTGCAACGACCTCATCCCAGTTCAGGGTTCCCTGTGCTGTTGCTGGGTGGGAGTATATTGTCTTGTTGTATCCTGTCAGGTTTCCTTTCCCTAGACAGAAGGCCATACAAGGACCTTATCTTAGCGTCCTGTGTTCTCCTTGTTCTCCTGCCATTCCTATCTTGTATCAATCCAGCATCTGCACGCTGTGGTCTGTCTATGCAGCCAGCAGCTAACCTGCCAAAAGACTCAATATCCTGTACAAAAGGCCCACCTTGACTCATGCAGGGTAAAAAAGTATTTAGTCAGTCACCAATTGTGCAGGTTCTCCCACTAAAAAAGATGAGAGGCATGTAATTGTCGTCATGGGTACATGTCAACTATGAGCGACCAAAATGAGAAAAAAATATCCAGAAAATCACATTGTCGGTTTTTTGCTTTTTAAATTTTATTTGCAAATTATGGTGGAAAAGAAGTATTTGGTCAATGTCAAAAGTCCATCTCAATACGTTGTTATATATCCTTTGACAATGACAGAGGTCAAATGTTTTTTGTAAGTCTTCAAGGTTTTCACACACTGTTGCTGGTATTTTTGCCCATTCCTCCATGCAGATCTCCTCTAGAGCAGTGATGTTTTGGGGCTGTCGCTGGGCAACACGGACCTTCAACTCCCTCCAAAGGTTTTCTATGGGGTTGAGATCTGGAGACTGGCTAGGCCACTCCAGGACCTTGATATGCTTCTTACGAAGCCACTCCTTCGTTGCCCGGGCGGTGTGTTTGGGATAATTGTCCTGCTGAAAGACCCAGCCACGTTTCATCTGCAATGCCCTTGCTGATGGAAGGAGGTTTTCACTCAAAATCTCATGATACATGGCCCCATTCATTCTTCCCTTCACACGGATCAGTCGTCCTGGTCCCTTTGCAGAAAAACAGCCCCAAAGCATGATGTTTCCGCCACCATGCTTCACAGTAGGTATGGTGTTCTTTGGATGCAACTAAGCATTCTCTCTCCTCCAAACACGACGAGTTGAGGTTTTACCAAAAAGTTCTACTTTGGTTTCATCTGACCATATGACATTCTCTCAATCCTCTTCTGGATCATCCAAATGCTCTCTAGCAAACTTCATACAGGCCCGGACATGTACTGGCTTAAGCAGGGGGACACGTCTAGCACTGCAGGATTTGAGTCCCTGGCGGCGTAGTATGTTACTGATGGTAGCCTTTGTTACTTTGGTCCCAGCTCTCTGCAGGTCATTCACTAGGTCCCCCCATGTGGTTCTGGGATTTTTGCTCACCGTTCTTGTGATCATATTATTATTATTTTTTAATTTTTTTTTATTCAAAGCAAGATAACAGACCTTTTTGAATGGCAGTAATAAAGAAATGCAGTTGTCAGAGCAAAAATGTTGTACAGTCGATATGCATCAAAGAAATGTAGTCATCTAGGTAAGGATACAAACATATGGAATACATCCTCGAAGTGCAGTCATCAGAGCAAGGTAGCAGACATATGTAGCATTGTAACCGGAATCAGACGGGTTCACTCAGGACGAGGCCGGACCGGACACGAGCAAGGATTGTCTGAACACGAGTCTCTTCAGGAAAGGCAAACTTTATTGTGATATTACAACAGATGCTCAAACAGGATTCAATCGCAAAGAATGAGCCCTGAGTCCCTCGTGACATTAGATTTTATATCCCAAATACATAACTAGGTACATCCCAATTAGCCCACCTCCCGGTGACACTCTCCCACCCCACGTGGGTTAATACCTCCCTTAGTCTAATACAAAAGACATTTCATTAATTGGCCGTAAATTGGCAAACTTTGTGTTAGTAACAGTAAATCATAATTAGTTGCTCTTACTGTTTCCGGGCTGCGCCCGTTCCCTAGCTTCCTCAATTATTTGTTACAGATGGCACCTGGTCTGATCTCTATACTCCTTTACATTTCTGCAGGCCCCAACGACCTTGGCGTATCTGTCTTCTGTGCCGGGAACAGCAGAGATCTTTCATAGGGCTTTAATTGCTTTTCTACTAATCTCAGCACATTCCTAAGTTTCTACGTATGCTTCATTCTTGTTTCAGCTAAAAACCTGCCTAGTTATATACAAGTGAACCAATATTCTGAACAAGATGGTCGCCTGCCTTATGGTTGCCATCTTCCAGTCTATTTCCACTACAGCATCAGAGGGAAGCATTAGTCAAAGCGAAAAAGCATACATATTAAGCGTATCTTCAAAGCAATGTGATTACTGGGTACATTGTAGATTTTTTTTCAAAGCATTGCAAAATAACAGCGATACCACTCTAGTTGCACATGCCAGTACATGTATCTCCACTACTGTGATTTATCCCGACTTGTCGGGTCTGGTATCAGCAATCTGAGTTCCAGTCCTCCGGGCAGCCTGGCGAATCAACAACGTTCCCCCCCCCTGGCACAATGCAGGACCTCTGGATGATAGTCTACTAGTATATGCGGGCCAAGGCTCATTGGACCGACATTACAACATCCCGTCAGGCGTCCATGAGGACCTTATCAGAGATGGGAGTGCAGGGAACGGCTCTTGTAATAGTGGCTGGGGGGGCACTTTCCAAAGGGGTAAGGAAGGCAGAAGTGGGTTAGTGCGTTAGCAGGGGAGGTGGGAAAAGGGGGGGCGATGCAGATGAGGGGCGGGTAGATGGGAGGGAGCGAAGAGGGGGAAAAAGGGGGTGTGTGCGTGTGTGTGTGTGTGTGTGTGTGTGTGTATAGGTAGTATGAGGGGGTGGCAAGTGATGTCAGCATAGTTCCTACAGAGGCAAGGAACTCTCTCCTTCATGCTGGGTCGGGTGAGCTCGGGCCGGTGCAGCGGACCTCTCGGCCCTCCGCTCGTACAAACCTGTCGAGTCTGTGAGGTGTCAGATCGCGATATTATATATATTATAGTCGTGTGCCTCCACTAAGGCTCGGTTCGTCCGCGACATTGCGGTGTAGTCAGGTACGTACACCAGTGAAGCCATTTACGCAAGTGCTTTTCCATGGCGTATTCCATTCTAGCAGCCAGGTCTTCTTGCGTTCTCACCTCCTCCATTTTGGCTAACCAGTCCCAGTAGGCAGGGGTGTGTGCCGACTTCCAGAAGCGGGCCACCTCTTGTGATCATTTTGACCCCCACGGGGTGAGATCTTGCGTGGAGCCCTAGATTGATGGAGATTATCAGTGGTCTTGTATGTCTTCCATTTTCTAATGATTGCTCCCACAGTTGATTTCTTCACACCAAGCTCCTTGCCTATTGCAGGTTCAGTCTTCCCAGCCTGGTGCAGGTCTCCAATTTTGTTTCTGGTGTCCTTCGACAGCTCTTTGGTCTTGACCATAGTGGAGTTTGGAGTGTGTCTGTTTGAGGTTGTGGACAGGTGTCTTTTATACTGATAACAAGTTCAAACAGGTGCCATTCATACAGGTAACGAGTGGAGGACAGAGGAGCCTCTTAAAGAAGACGTTACAGGTCTGTGAGAGACAGAAATCTTGCTTGTTTGTACTGTACTGTAGGTGACCAAATACTTATTTTCCACCATAATTTGCAAATAAATTATTTAACAATCAGACAATGTGATTTTCTGCATTTTTTTTCTCATTTTGTCTCTCCTAGTTGAAGTGTACCTATGATGACAATTACAAGCCTCTCTCATCTTTTTTAAGTGGGAGAACCTGCACAATTGGTGGCTGACTAAAATACTTTTTTGCCCCACTGTATCACCCCGTACGCACTGGGAGGAGGCTCACATGCTTCTCTGCGTTTTAGTATTAGTAGTATTAGTATCATGCGCCAACATATTCCGCAGCACTGTACAAGGTAAAGACCGGCAGGGGCGGACTGACAACTAATGGGGCCCCCGGGCAATAGGAGGTCATGGGGGGGCCCCCCTTGTTCTGCACCCACAGGAGCCACACCCATAAAAAAACCACCTCCTACAACGCAACACCCACATGTACATTATTGTGCTAAAGAATTAATTTCTGAACTCCTAAAAAAAAAAAAAAAAAAATAACCTTTTTGAAAATCCACTTGGACCCAGCAGCGAATTGTGCCCCCCTCCATACTTACAAATGGCTGCTGCAGCAGTGCGGTGGCCATCACCCACTCATTGCAGCGAAGGCTACACCCTGGCACAGAAAGTTCCTGTGGAAAATATGGGAAACTGCCGATCACTTTAACAGATACTGTACAATCCTGACACACTGCATATTTATAGAGCTCCACAGCAATAAAACTCCCAGTAATGTGCAGAGTGCATGAGAGTATTACAGAGTTGCACAGCAAAAAACCTCACAGTAATGTGCAGTGTGTATGGGCGTATCACAGAGCTCCACAGCAATAAAACCCACAATAATGTGCAGCTCACACATGGATATATCTTGCCCCCAGTACCTCAAACATTGATATATTGCCCCCAGTAGCTCACACATGGATGTATAGTGCCCCAGCTCACGCATGGATGTATGCCCCAGCTCACACATGGATGTATACTGACCCCAGCAGCTCAGTTTTGTAAGGAACTTCCGGCCACGGCGGCACACTAACAAACTGCCTCGTCGGTGGCACCCCAGCGTGCCTTCCTGGGCCCCACGTGCACCCTGCATTGACATCGCCCCCACGTGATGTGCGCACTTCATATGAGGGGGCGGCATCAATGCAGGGTGCACGTGGGGCCCAGGAAGGCACGCTGGAGTGCTGCTGATGAGGCGGTTTGTTAGTGCACCGCCGTGGTCCTTTACAAAACTGGGCCCCCACTGACCCGCGGGCCCTCGGGCAGCGCCCAAGTGCCCGATTGGTCAGTCCGCCCCTGAAGACAGGACGACTCTACAATACATACAGGAGACAGGTCAGTATTCCTGCCAGCAGATACAGGAGGATATGAGGGCCCTATTCCTGTGAGAACTTACAATTAGGGATGACCCGAACACCCCCGTGTTCGGTTCGCACTCTAACAATTTCAAAAGTTCGAGTTTGAACACGAACTGAACTCAATGCAAGTCAATCGGACTCGAAAGTTCAATTTTTAGAGTGCCCTGCAAGAGGGCATATATGCAAGATATTTGCCATAAAAGGTGTATGGGGGTCCGGGTAGTGCCCTGGGGGACAGGAAACAAGGACAAAATTAAAAAAAAATCCTTTTTTTTTTTTTTTTTAAAGGAACTGAGTTTTCCATGAAATAAAGGTTATGAATAAAAACGAAAAATACCTTCAAATATCGCGCCTAGGAGGTCCCCATAACCTGCCCGTGAAGTGGCGGACTTGTAGGTGTAACGTTGGGGGTCGGGAACCTGACCTGACAGAGGGGTGTGATCCTAATGAGCAGTGAAAATAGACCATGAGCCTGAACTAGAAAAATAAATATGATTTATTCTAGGAACCAAGAGCAGGGAATACAGAACATAAATTCAATGAACAGAGCCTTAAACCTCAAGGCAAGAAATAAATAAAACCAGATATAAACATGGGAGGCGCAACTAAACATGATACTACAAGAAGGTAAGAAAAACAGGACAAACCATGCCAAACTAATCTTATTGATTTTTGGATTGGGTAACAAAAATAATAGACACAGGTGGTGCAGTAGACCTTGCTTATTTAGATTTCAGTAAGGCTTTTGATACTGTTCCGCATAGAAGGCTTATCAATAAATTGCAATCTTTGAGCTTGGATTCCAATATTGTTGAATGGATTAGGCAGTGGCTGAGTGACAGGCAACAGAGGGTTGTGGTAAATGGAGTTTATTCAGCGCAAGGTCTTGTTACCAGTGGGGTACCTCAGGGGTCAGTACTTGGACCCATGCTATTTAATATTTTTATTAGTGATCTTGCAGAAGGTATTAATGGAAAAGTATGTCTTTTTGCTGATGACACAAAGATTTGCAACAGGGTTGACGTTCCTGGAGTGATGAAGCCAAATGACAAATGATTTAGGTAAACTAGAAAAATGGTCGAAGCTGTGGCAATTGAGTTTTAATGTGGATAAGTGCAAGATAATGCACCTGGGACGTAAAAACCCAAGGGCTGAATATAGATTATTTGATACAGTCCTAACCTCAACATCTGAGGAAAGGGATTTAGGGGTTATTATTTCAGAGGATCTAAGGGTAATTAGTCAATGTAATAGAGCAGCAGGAAATGCTAGCAGAATGCTTGGATGTGTAGGGAGAGGTATTAGCAGTAGGAAAAGGGGTGCTCATGCCACTGTACAGAGCACTGGTGAGACCTCACTTGGAGTACTGTGTGCAGTACTGGAGACCGTATCTCCAGAAGGATATAGACCTCTTAGAGAGAGTTCAGAGAAGGGCTACTAAAATGGTGTACGGCTTGACGGAGAAAAGTTACCAGGAAAGGCTTAATGATCTTAACATGTACAGCTTGGAAAAAAGACGAGACAGAGGAGATATGATAGAAACATTTAAATACGTAAAGGGAATCCACAAGGTAGAGGAAGGGAGTATATTTAAAAGGAAACAAAGTAGCAAAACAAGAGGACATAGTCTTAGATTAGAGGGGCAAAGGTTTAAAAGTAACATCAGGAAGCATTATTTTACTGAGAGGGTGGTGGATACATGGAACAGTCTTCCAGTTGAAGTGGTAGAGGCCAAAACAGTAATTGAATTTAAGCAGGCATGGGATAGGCATAAGGCTATCCTAAACCAAAGATAAATCCAGGTAAAGTATCCATGTAATTGGGCAGACTAGATGGGCCGAAAGGTTCTTATCTGCCGACATTTTTCTATGTTTCTAACCAGATGGGAACCTGTAAACAGAATGAACAGGTAGACTGAACAGGATTAATCTAGACCAAGGCAAACCAGACAGGAGCTGAATGACTGATACAGGATGAATGAGACCGCACCCTACTAAGGGAGTGGTCTCCATTTATACAAAATGGTCCAGGGTGAACCAATGACGTCCAGGTACTGATCAGGCTTGGAATCCAAGAAATGGAATCCAAGAAATGGAATCCAAGAAATGGAATCCAAGAAATGAATGAAATGAAAAGTCCAAAGCAGCAATGTCCACTATTGCCAGAGGGGGCACCAGAGACCCAGGACGTCACATATGGAAAACATAAAGTCCTGGAAACTGCATAAATCATGCAGAATATGACAAGGAAGGAGAACAAAGGGGGCGCCAGAGGGTCTGGGGGTATGGACCGTGACAGTAGGATGTGTAGAAACAGTTAAAAACAAAAAAATGACGGTAAATGGTTTTCCTTTAACCTATTCATAAACAACTGCTTGGGGCGGCAGTCTGTATGAAAAGAGACATTTTAGGACACACAGAACAAGTTTAGTGATTTTTTTATTTTTTTTATTTTTAATTTTTTTTTGCTAAATTATGGTAACTTATGCAGGCTTTGGATGAAAGTAACAATAGGTGCTTTAAAATTGGGCCTTTAGTGTCGGCAACAGTGCCGTCACACCGTAACCCCTCTGTGGTATTGTGGAAGAGTGCAGGGTTGGACCCTGCGGTCAAATATTAAAGTGATATGAATCTGGTATAGGCGTCAGTGGCAGTGCACCAAATATTGTGCCTTCACACCGTAAGTAACCCCTCTGTGGTATTGTGGAAGATTGCAGTGGTGGAGGTTTTGTGAATGCAGAAGACATCCCCGATCTATTCCGTTACGTCAGCATCAGGGGATTGATAGCTGCTGATCCAGGACTGATTCATTTTTATAAATGTCAGCCGTCTACAAAGTCGGACAGATGCACTCTTTTGTCTGTGACAAAACCGCCAGCGGCACTGAACATCCTTTCGGAAAGCACGCTGGATGAAGGGCAACCTAGTAGCTGCATAGCATATTGGCTATGTTCTGGCCAGTGATCCAATCTCAACACCCAGTAAGCCAGTGGATCATCTGCTGGAAAGGTATCCAGGTCTGCCCTTGCCCCTAGGTAGTCCTGCACCATATGGTGAAGACGCTGGCAATGGGTGCCTACATTTGACGTCCCTGGGCGTCGTGGACTAAAAAAATTGGAAAAGGCATCAGTCAAGCGGCCCCTTTAACCGCTCTTCCTCTGATCAGCCGCAGCCTCAGAAGCACCTGTGTCATCACTTGGTAACCTACCAGTGCCTGGAAAGGTGTTACACAAGTGTCGCTTTAGAGCGTCCTCAAGTTGTTTCATCCTGTGCTCCCTCTGTGCGGGCAGGATGAGCTCTGCAACTTTACCCTTGTATCATGGATCAAGAAGGCTTGCCAACCAGTAATACCAGCTTCCTCTCCTTAATAGCATGAATCCTGGGGTCCTTTACCAGGCTTTGCAGGATAAGGGAGCCCATGCAGCGTAGGTTGGAGGTGGCATTAGCTTCCGAGGATGACCCCCCCCCCCATTGTGCACTTCCTCCTCCCAGCCATGTACTAGTCCTTGGGTTTCTGGGCACACAAAACCCTCCCTTGAGGTATCCCCACCTTCAATGCCCCCACTACTTAAATATTCCTCCTCCTGTCTGATCTGAGGACCCGCAGGAATGCTGTCTGTGGAAAGACTGGGGCCTTGAGAGCTAGGGAAGGCCTCCTCTTCCTCCTGCTCTGCCTCTAGTGCCACATCTATAATTCCCCGCAGAGTGCGCTCCAGCAGGAACACTAAAGGAATTGTGTCACTGATGCATGCACTGTCCCTGCTCGCAATCCTCGTTGCCTCCTCAACTGGTGACAGTACAGTGCATGCATCCTTGATCATCAGCCACTGCGGGGGGGGGGGAAACAAAGTTGTCCTGAACCTGTCCTTGTGCCATATTCACACAGGTACTTGTTGATGGCCCTCTGCTGCTTGTGCAGACGCTGCAGCATTGCTAATGTTGAGTTCCACCTGGTGGGCATGTCACAGATCAGACTGTTTGTGGGAAGGTGGAATTCTTTTTCAATTTCTGCCAGGCGAACACTTGCTGGGAATGACCATCTGAAGTGGCTGCAGACTTTTCTGGTCTGGCTGAGAAGCTCTGCCAGCCCTGGGTACCTGGTTAGGAAACGCTGCACCACCAGATTTAGGACGTGTGCTAGGCATGGTACATGCGTCAACTTACCCTGGCATAGGGTGGAGAGAAGGTTGCTGCCATTATCACAGATGACCATTCCCAGCTCAAGCTGGCGTGGTGTTAACCATCTCTGCACCTGCAGAGCTGACAGAATTTCTGACCCGGTGTGGCTCCTGTCCCCTAAACAAACCAGCTCAAGCACAGTATAGCATCTTTTTGCTTGAGCCATTGCGTAGCCCCTTTTACTTGTCGGTTTAACTGCCACTTCGCCAGAGACATTGGAGGGAGAGGTGGTGGTGGTGGAGCAAACAGACCTCATACAAGCAGCTTTCTGGAGGCGTGGATGAACAACCTCCCGCACAGAGCCCCATCTTGGATCCCACCCAGCTGCAAGCAGAGTTACCCAGTGTGCTGTGAAGTAAATGTAACGGCCCTGTCCATGCTTGCTGGACCATGTGTCTAAAGTCCTGTGCACCTTGCTGCTGACTGCCTTTCCTATTGACTCCATAACATTGTTCCACATGCTGGAATGGCCTTCTGTGAAAAGAATGGCGTTTTGGAACTTGCCACTGTGGTACAGCACATTCAGCAAATTCACGGAAGGAAGCAGAATCCACCAGCTGGAAAGGCAGCAGCTGCAATGCGAGTAATTGTGCTAAACTGGCATTTAGACACTGTGCTTGGATGGTTGGGACTATATTTTTTTCTTACGCTGCAGCAGCTGGGGCAATGTAATTTGACTGCGTAAATCTTCAGCTGATGGGATGCTGTCACATTGTGAGGAAGGACCTGGTACACCCATTACTATAACATCATCCCTGTCAGTGGAGGTTGTAGACCTGGTATGACATAGAGTGGGGGTAAAGTGTTGCGCCAACGGGATGTGTGGCAGGAGGTCATATGTCGTCTCAAGCACGTTGTACCCAAGCATCCGGTGTCTTTACAACGCTTGATCCTCATCTGACATAGATTACAAATAGCAATGGTGGGGTCTGCTACACGTTTCTTAAAGAACTCCCAGACAGCAGAGTTCCTGGATGTGTGCTTTGAGACAACAGCGCTATGCACCTGAGCAGCTCTGACATCTGATGCCTTGGACTGGCTAGTGCTACCGTTGGTCAGAGGACATTGTGCCTCCTCACTTGACTCCTCTGTTCGATCAGGCACCCAGATGGAGTCGGTGACCTCATCAATGTCATCTTCACCCACAATCTCCTCGTCACTTGAGCCAACTTGGCAGTATGCTGCAGCTGCTGGGGCAACATGAGTGCCAGTTATATGTGTTTCATCACTGGCACCCCCTTCCTCTGAGGTTGAGGAAGGGAGTATAATCAACCTAGAGATTGAATCAGAGCACTGGTTGCTGTGCATCCTCAAGCAGCATGTCACTGTCATTGTAGTCAAACAATTCAGCTGACTCCTCCATGTGTGATAGCGAGGCTACGGCAGGAGTAGCTG
This sequence comes from Leptobrachium leishanense, assembly GCA_009667805.1. Taxonomy (NCBI): domain Eukaryota; kingdom Metazoa; phylum Chordata; class Amphibia; order Anura; family Megophryidae; genus Leptobrachium; species Leptobrachium leishanense. The sequence continues at coordinate 245,343,794 of CM019066.1, forward strand.
TGGACATGGAGGCTGCATTAGATGCTTTGGCAGCTGAGGTGGACTGTAAAGCACTAGAAGCCTGGCTGGCAGAGGACTCGGATGATGAGGATGGGCTGATTAGCCAATCCACCAATTCCTCTGTATGTTGCTGCTGCTTAAGACGGCCAGCACCAGTTAGAAAGAAGGACAAGCGTGCCCCTGCAGAGGATGCACCACGATGACCAGAGGCACAGGCTGCTTGCCCGCTTATGTGTCTGGGAGCGTCTGCCTGTCCTTTTTGGTATTTCTGACATGGTGAGTGATATATAGATTAAATATATACAGAACTGATTCAACTTTGTTATAAAAATTTGGAGATATGCTGCAGAACTGATTCAACTCTGGTATAAAGATTTCCAGAACTCTGGTATAACTCAGTGAGCCCCCCTGATGGGTGGCAGTGTGACAAGACAGATTACAATTCGCAGAAATCTGCTAAAAGTATGTGACACCCCCTGATAGCTGACTGTCACTGAGAAGACACACTTTCCACAATTCCCAGATATCTGCAACAAGTGAGACCCCCCCCCCACAATAGCTATCACTGGCAGTGAGAAGACACTGACAGAACAATCTCCTCTCACTCCTGCAGAAAAAAACGTGATGGCTGGGCTGGGTTCAAGCCTTATATAGTGTGCTGCGGGACTTAGCTCTGTGAGCCCATGATTGGGCAAAATTTGCCCATAGTCTTGCACCTAAACTGTGGTCAGGTGCAGGCTGTAGCCAATTACAAGCTTCAGGCCAGTGGAAAAGTACATTGTGAGCGAACACGCGGAAATGTTTATAGTATGCGAACTGGCAATGTTTGAATCGAACTCCACACATCGAACAGCTCATCCCTACTTACAATCTAGATGCTGACAACTCCCCCTTGTAGGGACACCTCAACGTCACCCTGCATTCACTTAACTTTTTCTGCATCTGGTAAAACCTATGAGTTTATTATAGGGAATGGACCCTCACAGGCAGCCTGCATCTGGTTCTCTCTGACGTCAACACCAGTGCTTTCTGCCCTACCTGATGAATGCTTTCCATGGCACCTGGGCCACAATCCTGCTTCGGTATGGAGTGGGCAACCCACAGATGCCCATGCACTTCCCCCACCAAGGTTTGCACTCTCTCTCTCAAACCCGTCACACAATCCACCATAGAGGCCACTCAGACAACACCCGTGGTGTGATTCAGACCCGGAGAAGCCATTGTGCTTCTGCAGCAGCTCTCGGTACTTTTTTTTTTTTTTTTTGGAGCTGCAGCAGGTATCGCTTCTAGTCATTCCCTGGCCACCGGGCAAGCATGCCCAGCCTTGGCATAGGCCTTTCACTCAACCGCTCACAACTTCCATTATTCTGTTAATATAGGTATCACACTTTGCACCTCAGTCGCAGAGTCGGTACAATGCTCAGAAACTGTCTCCTGCACCTGGGCCACCCTTACAGCAAGGGTTATGGGGGAGGATGGCGAAGGGTAACACTCCTTTGTTTGTCCCCCCCAGTTTGCCTCCCTGCAAACCTCTCCTCTACATCTGCGGATGGAATCAGGCATTGTACCTGGCTCTGGCAGATCGTTGGGAGGTTACAAGGGCTAAATTAGGACCCGCTCCCTCCCCATCTTTCACTCACTGTCTCCCCACATTCAGGATTTGGAACTGCATAATTGAGGCACCGGATTATATAAATTTACTCCTGGCCCGTCCTCCAACTCACACGATTCCCTCGCCTATTCACACAGTACATCAAGCACACCTTGCTCATCGACAGATGGGCATACAGCCGTATTCCACCCTCCCTCCCAGGGAGGTTGATTATATACCAGTTTTCTGAGGGCCTGGTTGGCTCTGCCACAGGGTAACACTCGTCTGCCCCAGGCCCTTCTGTCCACACAGTACGCGCTTGGCGAAACACTCAGTCTCAGACACACATGGCACAGACTGGCATACCGCAGTATCCTGGCCATCCAAGGCATTCCGATCCTCACCATTCTCATCCAGCACCCCAAACTCAGATGGTTCAGAGACAGGGCAACACGCCGCAGTCCTTTGCTCTCCCTCCCAACTGCATGACATCAGACACACCAGTCCTGTCTAGGTAGGTGTACCACAGTATCCTGCCCTTCCATCCAGGCATTCCGATCCACACCATCCTCCTACAGCATAGGATCCAGTTGGTTCAGACACAGGGCAATCCTCTTCTGTCCCCTGCTCTCCCTCCCAACCACATGGCATCAGACACACGAGTCCGGTCTAGGGAGGCATACCACAGTATCCTGCCCTGGCTTTCTGCCCAACACCATCTCACGTGGCACTGTAGACCTGGTTGGTTGGTTCAAGCACAAGGCACACTCCCATGGTCCTCTCACACCATCACACGGCAGAGCTAGGCCTTTGCCTTATTCCCCACAGACTCCCAGCGGGTACCCACTACTACCATGGACACCGCTGTGTACCCGCTGTCTCCATACATATGGGACTCAGGGGACTAGCTGACTCGGGTGCAATTGGACACTCTCACCCCTTGCCCTATTTCCCCGTCACACTGCCCCTCATATTGCCACTAGTGATGCACCAAAATGAAAATTTCGGGCCAAAAATTCAGGATCACATCGGCTGAAACCTATAACGAAACCAAAAATCAGTCTTCCGAACCTGGACCTGGAGGCTGGCTGAGGCAGGTAAGCCCGCTTCCAGGCTCAGGCGAGCCCCAGGTTTGGCTGAGCGTGCAGGCCCAGGTTCGGATGACTTGAGAATGCAATGCTTACACATACTGTAACGGTAGCAGTAACGGCGCTACCCTGGAGTAGCGTTTATTTGGATTCTTTAGGACAGATTCTTGAACACAGACAGCAGGAAAGGCTGTAGTACTATGACGGAGTGGGTGTTGTCCGCCTGCGGGTGTGCTCCTATCTGCCCCTCCTTGTGCACTCACTGCCCGACCCGACTACCGAGTGGCACGGCACTCGGCGTCTCGAGCGGCCCGGAATGACCCTGGGAATGGGTTGGCGGGATACAGGGAGGGACCCCTGTAAGAGACCAGCCCGACTACCGAGTGTCACGGCACTCGGCGTCTCGAGCGGCTGATCCACTGACCTTGAGGAAGATGGGACCGTCTGCTGGGTTAGCCGCTCTGGAGGGAAACGTTTCGGACGTGCAGCGTTTCGATGGGTTGATGCGCGGACGAAACGCCGCTGCTCCGTTTCGGGGATGCAGAGTTAGTGGATACGGCCGTTCGATGCGCGGGCTCAGCCACAGGGGTCGCGGGCTCGGTACCTGGGCAATGGGTGTACAAGAGACTGCGGGGAATCTGATGTAGGGGAGGCTCAAGGAAGACACCAGGCGAAGCTGTATGTACAGGTTGAACCGACTTTTACTGAGAACTTCACATGTATTTATCAACAGTCCTACAAAGACAAGACAATGGAATCCCTGCCCGTCCCCCATGGGTCTCATTGGCCCTTTCTCGAGTTGGGGACATTGGTCCCGATTCAGATTGGTCGTCCCCGAATCGGGGTGGTGCCGATTCGTTACCGGACGTTCCGAATCGGCCATTTTACGATTCGGCCACTTTCCGATTCGACCACCTTTCGACCGGATCCAGCTCAGCCCCCATTTTGAGCCTGGAATCCCTTTTGTTCTCTCCAGACCCACGAGGGGATGGGCAATGGCGACGGCCAGAATCAACAAGGGGTGTCTTACATACTTTACACGGTTATACATACAGGGAACACTTTTTTATTACATCACGCAATAACAACCACATCTAATAAAGAAATCAAGGTGTTCCTACGGTGCAACGGCACTTAAGAGTCCACCGTAACCCAAACGCCATTGAAACTGTCCCTGGCTGAGAGTCCTGGGCTTTGCTGCCGAGCCTCTTGGGTCATTCCGTGACAAGTACCTTGATTCCCACACCAGGGAGGTACTACAAAAAACCTAATTTTAAGGCAGGACGTCGGAGGCTCCTATTTGCAATCCCTTTCTTTATTGCACCCACAGCAGTAAAGAACAAGAAAACAAGCCCCCAATGTGGGGTACACTCCCAATCTGTAAGCCCCGCCCCCAAGTCTATAAATGGTCTGGAGCAGTCACACCCTCTTTCTTTACTGCTCCTGCTACAGACCAGATAAGTATCCCTAACCTTTTACTTTCTGGTAGTTATTTATTGATCTGTTTTTTACCATTTTACATACTTGTTTTTTTTTTTATTTTCACGTATTTATATAATAGATTAATATTGAGTTGCTCTGCAGGGTACTGACTTTCCCCGGCTCTAACCGCGGGGGTCAGCTGACCCGATTGGTGGTAAAATCCAGGTGGTCTTCAGATCACTGGGATTTTACTGCCCTTTACTTGCCTTGTTTGTTCTCTCCTGGTTACTTATTAGGTTTTGGTTGCGACCATCCGGCTTCAGCTGCGGCGATTGTGTTTTTCTGCTGGGAGCTTTGGCTGCTTGATGGCATGTACTGACACTTAGGACGTTTATGACCCGGAGGAGGATTCCCCGGTGTCTGACCCTGTGCTCCCGTGTTTTCGCCCTCTGGGGGATGATGGCAGTGGCGCTTCGTTGATGCTCGCATGCATTTGACTATCAGTGTATATTTTCCTTCCTCTGGGGGGGGGGTCACCGTTTGTCCCGGGCTTCGTGCGCTGCTCCCGCTCGTGGGGGGGCGCAAAGCTCGCGGGCTGATTTTTCGCGCCATTTGCCGCATGTCATCATGTTTCCCTGCACGATGCTGCGCTCCCTCTGAAGCTCCCTCTGAAGTTCCCTCTGAAGTTCCCTCACGTTCAGCCTCCCCGCTGAGAGCTCAGATTGCAGAGACAGCTCCTGCACCTTCCGGTGATTGATGAGCGGACTGTTAGTTAATCCTCTGGCTTGTGTGCCTGATCCTTTTAACCCTTTAACAGCTGGTTTTGCTGCCCTATCCACTAATTTTAAAGATCTCTTAAAGAGGCAGTGCCTGATTCACATTCTGCTATGAAGGTGTCTCTATATAATATTCTGCAATGAAGGTGTCCCTATATATAATATTCTGCTATGAAGGTATCCCTATATATAATATTCTGCTATGACGGTATACCTATATATACTATTCTGCTATGAAGGTGTCCCTATATATAATATTATGCTATGAAGGTGTCCCTATATAAAACCTACTGATAAATATACAGATGTCCCTGTATAACATACAGATGTCCCTATAATATAACGTACTGATAAAAAAATATAAAGCTGTCCCTATATATAACATACTGATAAAATATACGGATGTCACTGTATAACATATGGATATAATCTAAGATGTACCGATATAATATAAAGCTGTCACTATATCTCATACTGGTAAATCTAAAGGTGTCCCAGGAGTCACATACGGATTATAAAATATTTGATGTCCCGGTATCTAATACGGAGTTTGAGATACAAGGTGTCCCTGTGCTCCTTTCTATAGAATTACTTGTGAAACAAACCACTCTGAGGTTTTGGATATCTTGCATGGGCATTAAAGTGTAAGCTCATCTGCCACGGTAACCTCTCGGTTAAGATGAGTCGTTCATAATGAGACCAGAAGCCGCTCCTCTGAACGACCGCACATTCACACGCTGCTTTTCAGCCATGAAGTTAAATGCTGGATTTTATACCCTCACCATATAATTCCACTTTGGGTATTAAAACACGAAACTTCATCTGATTTTTACATCCATTATGGCGGATGCCAACACAGAATTGCCGCTACGAGTGGATGGCTTCCCGGTCAAGTTACTCACCACGGTGAGGCCCCCCAGATACACCCCTGCTATGTGCCACGGGTATAAAGTCAGATGGCGAGGTCCAACCCCTTTCCAGAGGGGCTGGCATCCACTACCTGTGGCCTTAACCTTCGACGCTAACCCTCATATGGGATCCCACGATGCCCTCTGAACTAACCCAGTGGGCTCCAAGAAAGGTGCTATGACAAAGCACATGCATAATCCTCCTAGAGGGGCTGGCATCCCCGATACTCTGCCCTCTGAGATTTGCGAGGTGACCTCGCGTAAATGAGCCCCTGACCACGGGGCCTCGGTGGCGGTCTCTAAGATCAGGCCTAACGTTCTGGCCGACTCCCCACGACCACTGACTCAGCGAGTGAGGAACCCGAGCACGGGGAGGATGACGGAGCACTAGAGATCTACGCTCCACAAGATAATGGCCTGTTGGCCGAGGAGGAAAGACCCCCCCCACCACCACCTTTCCTTTCCAATAAAGAGGCGTCTCTGCGTCACGGAGGTGGAACTGGTGTTTGTGACACCGCTCTGACGGTTCCACCCGTGGTTCCCTCTATTTTGAAACATGCAGTGGCACCTCCCAGGTCGTTGCCAGAGTCGGACGCGCTGTTGACAGGACCGGACGGCCTTCCACATCTGCTGTTCTCAGCGAGACGCCTGTCTCTGGCGTGGTTGGTTTTCGGTTCTCGTGGAGGGCTTCCGACATTTCGTCAGGAACTGATGTGGTGTTACATCTTGCATGGGCCGCTTGGCATGGGGGTGCCTTCGCCGGGGAAAGGATTCCACTTCTGCTCCTTTAGGTTCAGTGTGGATTTCTTGTCCTCATTGAGTCAGGTTTGGCTTTCCACGCTATTCACGTCTATTGGTCTGCCTTGTCGGACGGTCGTTTGGGTTTTGATAGTGGGCCGACTGCTCTAAGGTGCTAGTCTTTATCGGCCCGGCTCCGAGATCTTCGTCTACTAGGGATGTATCCCGAGTTGTTGCTTTTCTTCGATCGTGGCCGGACAACCCATCCTTGTCTCACCGACAATTGTTGGCAAGATGGCCGGTATTGTTTTGTTTCCTTTCGTATTTTTATTTTAAGCCGGTCTCTCATTGGTCACGGGCACTGATGCGTTGAACATGCAAATAGGAGCCTCCGACGTCCTGCCTTTTAAAATTACCAAATTTTCCTATTATATTGACGGAAAGTTTGGATTTTAATAAGGACTCAGAGTATTTCCCGCCTCTCCCGCCCTGGGGGCGTGTGTTCTCGACCGGCTGGGTTATTGCTGTGGAGGGGCGCAGCGCATGATTTTTCATTTGATTTTTGTTCCTCATATCTGGGGTTGGGTACAGGTGTTTTACTGTCCGCCCTTCTTAATCTTTGGCTTCGTGTTATGTTTCTTACAGCCATTTGAATTCCTATGGAGTGGATCTTTGTGTGGACTTGACGGGCGCCCTGGACTTAGTCCCTGTTTGTTCCTGGGCCTCCTTCCGTTAGTCGCATGAAGAAAGAGGGTGTGACTGCTCCAGCCCAGACCATTTATAGACTTGGGGGCAGGGCTTACAGATTGGGAGTGTACCCCACATTGGGGGCTTGTTTTCTTGTTTTTTCTTGTTCTTTATTGTCACTGTTCTTTACTGCTGTGGGTGCAATAAAGGGATTGCAAATACTCGCCTCCGAGTCCTTATTAAAATCCAAACTTTCCGTCAATATAATAGGTGATAATTACCAAATTTTCCTAAGCTCCAAATGGCTTCGTGGCCAGGAGGTCGCTGGGTGGAAACACATTAACATCTGTGTAGATACATAGACATGACGTGATACATGAACAGACGTGAACAAGATTGCTGATGCAAGACTACTTATGAGACATACAGAGCGGGAACACTTGTGTTCATTAGCCTGCAGGGAAGGCCTACAATATAAGATTGGATTCTGTATAGCAAACGAGGAAACCTATATACTAGACAGGATACAAAAAACTAGGAACAAACATGACCATGATCTAGACACAAAACTAGAGGCCTTGAGAGCAGGCCTTGAAACCAGACAGACAAACAGACATGAAAAAATGAACCAGAAAACCAGACTAGAAACAGAATATACTCAAACATGAACTTGGCTAAACAGAGGGGGAACACAAAGTTCAATAGCCTGCAGGCAGACCTACTATCAATGATAGGCTTCTGTATAGCAAGGACAGACAAACAGACATGAAAACCTAAACCAGACTAGAAACTCAGATACATGAACCTGAAACTAGAATACATGAACTAGAAATCAAGATACATAAACTAGGACTAGAAATATCAGATACATGACCTAGAACTCCAATCCAAATTACTCCGACAATTCAAGGAGCAAGTCCTCTCAGCCTCTTTTTTTAAAGGCTGGCTCCTTGCACTGATGCCTAGCTCCGCCCCCTCCAGATGCCGTTTTTCCAGCCCTTACTACTGGCAACAGGCTAGCCAGCGATGGCACCTTGACCCCCCCCCCCCAGGAAGCGCTGCGGGGGAAAAGGATGTAACACATACTCCCCTACATCCACATACTTCAGCCCTGGGTTCCTCCAGTGTGCACATCCTCCTGCACCGGATACATAGGCCCGCTGCTTCCAGTTCCTGCTGTCCATGTGCGCAGTCAGGCGCCGGTCGCAAGGGTGATATCACGGAGGTAGAACCCTTTGACCCTACAGACGGCGGACCAGTGACAGCTTTGCCGCTGGTTGGGGGGTCCCCCCCCCAGCTACCAACTAATCTAGTCTGGGGGGGGAAGCTCCCAACCAGCAGGACGAAACTGTCACCAATCCGGCTGTCTGCAGGGTCAAAGGCTTCCGCCTCCCTGACGTCACCCCTGCGACTAGTGTCTGATGGTGCACAGCAGCTGGAAGCAGTGGGCCGGTGCAGGATGTGCATGGAGACCGCTGGAAGAGCCCAGGACCGAAGTATGTGTAGGCAATCTCTCCCATCCCACCCCAAATCGGTCACCTGAAACTACTCAGCCAGGTGTCCAGGTTCAGGACTGATTTTCGGCCGACTATTTTTATTTTTTTAATTTTTTCTCTTTTCAGCCGATAATGGGCTCTCTTACATTCTTTGAGCAAAAAAGCTTGCGCAGCGCATTAATTTAAAATGTTAAACGTTAACGCGCGATAATTAACGCTGGTATTACAGTCCGCATTTTTCATCCGTCAAAAAATAACGCTCGTTAAACCGATGTGCAAAAACTCGCGTGCATTAACGTTGCGCGCAGAAATCAGTGTGCGCAATGTTTATTTCCTGCGATTCAGGCAGGAACAGAACGTCGGCTCACTTGCACGTTGCATAGGCCAGTGTGTCGCTGCAGTGACAAGTGTGAAGGCTGTGTGTCATCTGCCAACACGGAAACCTAGAAAAATGTCGGCAGATAAGAACCTTTCGGCCCATCTAGTTTGCCCAATTACTTGGATACTTTACCTGGATTTATCTTTTGTTTAGGATAGCCTTGTGCCTATCCCATGCCTGCTTAAATTCAATCACTGTTTTGGCCTCTACCACTTCAACTGGAAGGCTGTTCCATGTATCCACCACCCTCTCAGTAAAATAATGCTTCCTGATGTTACTTTTAAACCTTTGCCCCTCTAATCTAAGACTATGTCCTCTTGTTTTGCTACTTTGTTTCCTTTTTAAATATACTCCCTCTACCTTGTGGATTCCCTTTACGTATTTAAATGTTTCTATCTCGTCTTTTTTTCCAAGCTGTACATGTTCAGATCATTAAGCCTTTCCTGGTAACTTTTCTCCAAGCCGTACACCATTTTAGTAGCCCTACTCTGAACTCTAAGATGTCTATATCCTTCTAGAGATACGGTCTCCAGTACTGCACACAGTACTCCAAGTGAGGTCTCACCAGTGCTCTGTACAGTGGCATGAGCACTTCCCTTTTCCTACTGCTAATACCTCTCCCTACACATCCAAGCATTCTGCTAGCATTTCCTGCTGCTCTATTACATTGACTACTTACCCTTAGATCCTCTGAAATAATAACCCCTAAATCCCTTTCCTCAGATGTTGAGGTTAGGACTGTATCAAATATTCAGCCCTTGGGTTTTTACGTCCCAGGTGCATTATCTTGCACTTATCCACATTAAAACTCAATTGCCACAGCTCCGACCATTTTTTTAGTTTGCCTAAATCATTTGTCATTTGGCTGATCCCTCCAGGAACATCAACCCTGTTGCAAATCTTTGTCATCAGCAAAAAGACATACTTTTCTATTAATACCTTCTGCAATATCACTAATAAAAATATTAAAGAGAATGGGTCCAAGTACTGACCCCTGAGGTACCCCACTGGTAACAAGACCTTGCGCTGAATAAACTCCATTTACCACAACCCTCTGTTGCCTGTCACTCAGCCACTGCCTAATCCATTCAACAATATTGGAATCCAAGCTCAAAGATTGCAATTTATTGATAAGCCTTCTATGCGGAACAGTATCAAAAGCCTTACTGAAATCTAAATAAGCAATGTCTACTGCACCACCTGTGTCTATTATTTTTGTTACCCAATCAAAAAAATCAATAAGATTAGTTTGGCATGATCTCCCTGAGGTAAACCCATGTTGTTTCTGATCCTGTAATCTATGTGTTTTTAGATGTTCAACAATCCTTTCCTTTAACATGGTTTCCATTAATTTCCCCACTACTGACGTAAGACTAACTGGCCTATAGTTCCCCGATTCCTCCCTGCTACCCTTCTTGTAAATGGGCACAACATTTGCTAACTTCCAGTCTTCTGGGATGACTCCCGTTAACAGTTTTGCTATTACATCACTGAGCTCTTTTTTAATAATTTGGGCCCTGATGGGATCCACCCTATTGACTTATTTGTCTTTTACTTTAGACAGCTGCTGTAGAACCTCCTCTGTAAACTCATATGTAAATGTCTCGTTAGTGTTTCCTCCTGAGGTCCCTTTCCTTCCTTTTCTTCAAAGACTGAACAAAAATATTCACTGAGGCAGTCAGCGAGACTTTTATCCTCTTCTACATACATTCCTTTTTGTTTTTAATATAATCCTTGTTTTACTTTTCTCATTTATGTATCAAAAATAAAGTTTTGTCCCTTTTTTACTGACTGAGCTATTTTCTCTTCTGCATGTGCTTTGGAAGCTCTTATAAATTGCTTTGCCTCTTTCTGCCTAATTTTATAGGTTTGCCTGAGTTTTTTTTATAATTATTGAATGCTATCTTTTTGTCCTTCACTATTTTGGCCACTTCTGCAGAGTACCACAGTGGTTTCTTCCCTTTTTTTGTTTTTGCTAACAAGCCGAATGCAATTGCCTGTGGACTTCAATAATGCCTCCTTTAAATAATCCCATTTCTCCTGGACTCCCTTTAAACTCCTCCAGTCTGATAATGACTCCTTCACACAAAATCTCATTTTAGAAAAATCTGCTTTTTTAAAGTCTAAAACTTTTTTGTTTTTGTGTGGTGCAGCTCCATCCCTGTTCTTATATTAAACCACACTGACTGGTGATCACTAGATCCCAAATTTTCACCTACAACCACGTCCGATACCAAACCTCCATTTGTGAGTATTAAATCCAATATGGCCTCTTTACGGGTCGGCTCCTCAACTACTTGTGTTAGAGAGAATCCCAGTAGGGAGTTTAGAATATTTGTACTCCTGGTGCACCCAGCTATTTTGGTTTTCCAGTTCGCATGGATGTGAAGCTGCTCATTACCACTGTGCAACAGCATCCTGTTGTAACGTTGGGGGCTTCCATCCTCTCCAGTGTGCTTGAAGACAGCATGTCTGATGCTGCTCGCTGGCCAACACCTGGTTTAAATGGAGACAGGCAGGGAGGTGGCTGCATGAGGCGCGGCTTGAGAGGGGGGCGCAGTCTGGTGAAGGTCTTTAAAAACCCACAGTTCCTTCTAAGCAGTGCCAGATCATGGTTATCCATACCTGAGCTCCTTGTACCTGAATTCAGGTGATTTAACCTGTTATTGACCTCTGCTTGTTTACTGACTATTCTGCCTTCTGTTGCCCTAGACTATTTTCTTGTACTACGCTTCTGCACTGATATCGACCCGGCTATTCAATTTGACTATTCTATACTCTGTATTCCTGATTCTGGCTTGTCTGACTACCCCCGTGTTGCTAACCTGGTTTCATATTACGACATTGTCTTTGATTAACCCTAAGGACCAGACCGTTAGGGATTCTTCTACGGCTACCCTGTTGGTAGCTGTTGGGCTCTGGTGTTGGGCTTTAAGGACTGCGTGGTGGGATCCGGGAACCGTGACACCTGTGTTATGGGACACCGCACACGCGGACTACAGATGCAAGACCGAAAAGGCAAGCGCATTGTTGGCCAGGTGTATTGCAGTGTTTGATCAGTTCGAGACCTTGACGGACCCTGAAAAAAGGAGGAAAAGTATGTACCTTTTTTAAATTATTTATTAGTTTACAAAAGCGTAAAACCTTAACTTACAATGACAATATACAAAAACGTACATGTATTTAGCAACAACATGTTCTCTATGAATGTACAAACAGTGAGAACAAATGTTTACATTTTAAATTCCCCCAAGCTGCCATGGCACTTGACCGCTGGCAGTACAGAAATTATTTGCAAAGGAATCTCTGCATCGATAGACCCTCCGCTATATTGGCCCATGTATTTACAGTTGGTGTAGGGACACATTTCTCCCTCAGGGTGTCACAAATCATTTCCCACCCACTGGGTGGTGCAGAACGTGTGTCCGAGGGCTTTTGATGCTTGGGGCCAACCCTTTGATTGCATGCCACCCCCCAAAACAATGACAAGCTCTAGTAGTAAGACATGTGAGAAAATCCCTGCAAACCCTTTCCATAACATGGGCACAGGGTACCCTTCCTCCCAGCTCACATTAATATATTGCCGCAGCAGCTCACACATGGATATATTTGCCCCCAGCCCACCTCTCCTGTCTGCTCTCCCGAGAAGATATTGCCGGCGGCTGCGTGCTGTTCCCTCCTATGAGCGGCCGCCAGCATAACGCTCTGCCGCTTGCCTGGGGATCTATACACCAGCACGCGTGAACTCTGCGATTGAGATTGCAGCTGGCTGGTGTATAGAACCCCAGGCGAGCAGCAGAGCATATGGTGGCAGCCGCTCGGAGGGAAAAGCATGCGGCCGCCGGCAATATTTTCTCGGGGGTAGATGCCCCCCTGAAGTGGATGCCCGGGTCCACAAGCCCACCTCTCTGCACACCGCTGGCACCACCTTGCCCGCTGTTGGTCCAATCCGGAAATTGAAGTGAAGATCTTGCAGACTGCAGCCACTTGCAAGATACCTGTAAGAAAAATGAGCTGTTCTTGGTTATGATCACATTCAATTAACATTCCTTATGTCATTCGTTTTGTTTTCTAGTGCAAGACGTCTTGTCGAAATGGTGGACCATAAGGGACAACTTTGTCCGTCATTTCAGGATAATGGAGGAAACTGGACGGTCCGGCTCAGGGGCCAAGAGGTCTCGCGCATACAAATATGCCAACCAGCTGGCATTCCTGGAGGCAGCAGTGAGCCATCACACTCTCTGGACCCAGCAGCCCATCCAACATCGCCCAGCCAGTCCATTGTTCCTGAGGCATCCGAGGGAGAAGGGGAGGTTGTGGAGGCAGAGGTGGAAGGAGCAGAGGCTCCACCCGTGGAAGGTCCTGCGGCGGCTGCTGCTACTTCCCATGATGAGGACCATCATATGTTTCTTTAAATCCATCCTGCTTATGTTGCGGCAGATGGATTGGAACCAGACAATCCATTTCAGGATGCAGACGCTGCAAAACATCTATGGCATCCTCAATCCAGATCTGCCACCCATCTTTCATGCTGCAGGACCGGAGCAGCAGCCACCACCTGATGCAGGCCCTCATCCTTCTGGCAGCAGCATGTCATACTTTGGTTACCTGGCAGAATTGATGGACGACAATACGCCAGAGTATTGCAATTTGTAGATTTTTTTTTTTTAAGTCCAATGTTTTAATATTCTTTTATTATAAAAAAAAAATAATTTGCCTTTTTTGAGATAGTTTGCCTAAACTTTGTTGGCTTCATAAGTTATTTGTGACTGAATGTGTTGCCTGAGCGTGAATGTGTAAGTATGCAGGTGAGAATAGTGTTTTTGTGAGCTTGTCACTTGAGGCGTACCTACAGTCTTGAACAGTGAGAGGAGGCAGCTACACAGATTTGCACAAATCCACCAACTCACAATGATAACAGATATTACAAGCATAGGAATATCATTACATTTAAAAGTCTTAAGTACTTACCAATAGAGATGGGCTGCCAGTTTGAGTCGAACATCGGCCTTTTGAAGGTTTTGCTAATTTCGAAAGTTTGCGAAATGGTTGACCGTCAGTGAAACTCTGTTTGCAAAAAGATACTGAAGGAAAATGTGTGGATTTTACATCGAACATCCCATGAATGAATGGTTATGACAAGAGCTTGTTATCATGCATCCTTGTATACCGTCTGGCCTTTTTCAGGTATACCCTGTCCTGTGTGTTGGTCAAAAAAAATTCCCATTCGTTGGTGATGAAACATTCCCCGTGGCTACAAATGGCATTTAGTTGAAACCTGAGCAAAAGCGGTAAAGATTCGCTCCTCGCACAGTGGTGACATGGCTTAGCACTCAGCAGAGGAAAGGATTTTTAAAGTTTTATTCATCGTTTCCTGTCCCCCAGGGCAGTACCCAGACCAGGGGTGGATCCAGACAGGTTTCGGGGGTCATTCTATCAGTTTTGGCCAAGAGTCGTGTTGGGTTCGCAGTGACGTGTGTGTGTGTATATATCTTGCCCCCGGCTCACATGGATATAATGCCCCCAGGCAGCTCTCACCTGCTCCTCTGCTGCCAGGCTCCGCTGGCGTTCCTTGCATGCTGTTTTTGGTGTTCCATAGACAAACGTCGAGTTCTCCAACTGTACAGATGTTTCTAAAAAAAAATAATATTATTTTATGAATAAGAGGCCTCCGTGATTCTGTCCGGTAACACCTTTACACACACAAGTCACACTGAACCGTTAACATCTGGGGTTCATTAGATGATGATAGCATGGAGCAATTCTACTTACATTTTGTGTCGGCTTTCTCACTGCATCAGCTCATTCTCTGTCCGGATCTACAGGGGTACATATACATTATACAGGAGGATAGCGCCTATTGCCGATGGGGTGGCTGCAACCACCAAATTGTATCCAGCCCAGCAACATGTATAAAACATAACAAGGAGAAAATTGCCATCTGCGCCATTTATACCGTGTGAAATGGAACACAACTAGTGGCTTTGGTTTCTGTTGATGGCCATTAAAAGAGTAAGCTCACCCACCAACGTCACTGCACCTCTAGTGAGTCCTATCCAAAATTAAGCCACAGGCTGCTGTGTAGCGAACCATAACTGCTCACGCTGCTTTTCAGTCATGAAGCAAAATGGTGGGTCATAGTTATACCCTCCCAAAGACACTGAGCGGAACATGCTGCAATGATGACCTGGCTGGAGGTACAAACAAACATACATTATACAGGAGGAGTGGGGTCGCGCCTATTGCCCGATGGGGCGGTTGCAACCACCAAATTGTATCCAACCCAGCAACATGTCTAAAACAGAACAAGGAGAAAAATGCCATTTGCTCCATTATACCGTGTGAAACAGAACACAATTCGAGGCGTTGGTTTCTGTTAATGGCCAGTAAAAGTAAGCTCACCCGCCAACGTCACGGCACCTCTAGTGAGGGTGAGTCCTATCCAAAAATGAAGCCACAGGCTGCTGTGTAGCAAACCATCACTGCTTGTCAGTCATGGGGCAAAATCATATTTATGACCTAAAAAAAAATATGATTCCACCCTGATCAAAAAACAAACACACGGAGCAGAACATGCTGCAATGATGACCTGGCTGGAGGTACATTTTGTGTCAACTTGCGCGCTGCATCAGGTCATTCTCCGTCCAGATCTACAGGGGTACATATACATTAGTCACACATCCATGAAAGCACATATTTCACATACAATACTGAGCCACTGTTATGAAATGCTATATGTGGTTAATCACTCTGTCACTAGCAAAGGCATGCAGGTTCATTTAATGCAGAGGCGAATGACTGGAGCAGTGCAAATTGGAGATGAGACACACACCAGAGGTATTCTCTCTTCATCTCACTTTCCAGGGCAGCTATTTGGTCTCAATAGTGCCCTTCTCCTGCCAGTTTCCCTGATTGTCACCTTTGCCTAAATGAGCCAGGTGATGTCATTTTCCTGCTTACCTACAAAGTACTGACGAATGATGCGCTGTCTCACGTCAGTACCCACATCCTCTGCAGCAGCTGGGGTCTGTATCTGGACCACAGCTGGCTCCGGATCATCGATGGCGTTGCAGTCCTCGATGCACAAGTTGTGCAGCATGCCAAGACAATGAAGGCCACTTTGGTGGGGCCTTGCAGTATCAGCCCCCCAGAGCAGTCAATGCAGCGTAATCTGGTTTTCAGCAGGCCAAAGGTCCGCTCTATGACACTGCGGGATCTCCGGTGCGCACTGTTGTAGGCCTCCTGCTCATCCGTTTGAGGGCTCCGGATGGGAGTCATCAGCCACGGCCTAAGTGGGTAACCAGAATGACCGAATACATGACACCCAGTGATATTCTGTTAGATGAGGCTAAACATTAAGGGACATAGTTTATGCTGCAGATATGTGCACTCACCAAGCAGTCAGCCGTCTGGGAACAGGCCATCACTTAAGTCCTGTGCAACGGAGGAGTGTTGCAGGATATACAAGTCATGCGTACTCCCAGGAAAGCATGCATACACATGCGTGATCCGCATGTTGACGTCACACACAACCTGAACATTTATGGTATGATACTGCTTGCGGTTGATATAGACAGCACGGTCCACCCACGGTGCTCTTATTCCAATGTGTGTGCAATCTACAGCCGCCAGGACATTTGGAAACCCACCAAGGGCAAAGAATCCCTGCTTGATGCTTTGGATTCCCCACCACCCAGGAGGAATATCAATGTAATGGCACCACTTTCGCTTCATCGCCTTGAACTGATCAAGCACTAAGCAGAAGGTGCCCTGGCTGACACCACCAAGTTCTGCTATAGGGTGCTGGAAGCTGCCAGTGGCTAGAAAGCGCAGGCAGCACAGCAGCTTTGTCATCCCCGGGACATATACTCGTGTCCCTGACCTGGACTCCTGCTGGGGCCGGAGTTACACGTAGGGCCAGTTTATCTGTGCCCAGGTCCGGTGGAAGCGGAGACGCACTCTGCATCAGTGAGCTGCTCCAGTCTCAATCGTGTCCTTTGGACATGAGGTGCCAGTGGCACAGCATGCTGTCTCTCCAACTCCTCCTGCCTCTGTCTCACGTACAACCAGAATACCAGTGGCAGCAATAACCAAAGCACAGACAACTTTATCCATAGTAATCGTCTGGTATGAGTTGCATGTGCAACTGTGCTTTGGTTCATTCATTTTTATGGGCTGGTGTATTTGGGTTTCGCCAGGTTGTTCAGATTTGCCTTTAACGCCAGCTTTTAAAAGACGTTAAAATTATGCGCGCAAACGTTGTCCGTTAAAATTTGCGCAAATATTGTAATACCATCCGCGTACCAGCACACAAACGCATTTGCGCTCACAATGTTAAGTATAGGACGCGCAACGTACATTATGCTCGCAAAGTGTTTGCGCAGGTTCACCAGCGGTAGACATTAACGCGCATTAGGCAGTGGCTGAGTGACAGGCAACAGAGGGTTGTGGTAAATGGAGTTTATTCGACGCAAGGTCTTGTTACCAGTGGGGTACCTCAGGGGTCAGTACTTGGACCCATTCTCTTTAATATTTTTATTAGTGATATTGCAGAAGGTATTAATGGTAAAGTATGTCTTTTTGCTGATGACCCAAAGATTTGCAAAAGGGTTGGAGGGATCAGCCAAATGACAAATGATTTAGGTAAACTAAAAAAAATGGTCGGAGCTGTGGCAATTGAGTTTTAATGTGGATAAATGCAAGATAATGCACCTGGGACGTAAAAACCCAAGGGCTGAATATAGAATATTTGATACAGTCCTAACCTCAACATCTGAGCAAAGGGATTTAGGGGTTATTATTTCAGAGGATCTAAGGGTAAGTAGTCAATGTAATAGAGCAGCAGGAAATGCTAGCAGAATGCTTGGTTGTGTAGGGAGAGGTATTAGCAGTAGGAAAAGGGAAGTGCTCATGCCACTGTACAGAGCACTGGTGAGACCTCACTTGGAGTACTGAGCAGGGCCGGACTGGGAATAAAAAGCAGCCAAGGAATTTTTTTTTTTTTTACACCAGCCCTATATTGTGAAAAGCAAACGATACGTATCACAGAGCTCCACAGCAATAAAACTCACAGTAATGTACAGTAGGTATGAGCGCATCACAGAGCTGCACAGAAATAAAGCTCACAGTAATGTGCAGTGTGTATGAACATTAATTAACCGTTGTTTTAACATCATTGGGCCCATCAAGGTATAGATAATAATTAGTCATGCAGGTTGCATGGCCCTGGGTATTGCTACGGGAAGGGTTGGTGTCAGGAATCTAATTATGAAGGGGTTACAGACAGGGATCGGGGGGCAAGAACCTGGAAGTGCAGGCTTTGTTACAGGTGCAGTAGGGGTCTGGTTATTTAGGGGTTACAGGCAGAGATGATGATACACCGGGACCTTCAGGTACAAGGGTTACAGGAAGGGTGGGGGCAGTAGTCTGGTTATTTAGGAGTTACAGGCAGGGATCTGGTTATAAAAGGGTTACAGGAAGGGATGGGGATGGACAAGGACCTGCAGGTGCAAAGTTTATAGGAAAGGTGGGAGTCAGCATGGGGTTACAGGTATGGATGTGGGACAGGGATCTGGTGATGCTGGGGTTAAAGGTAGGGATCTGGTGATGCAGGGGTTAAAGGTAGGCATGTGGTTATGCAAGGGTTACAGGTAGGGATTTGGTTATGCAGGGGTTACAGGCTGTTTGATCTGTAGAATGTAGATTATATCAGTAGCTGTGATTGATGGAGGGGAGAGGGAGCACGTCCCACTTTCAGATCAGCCAGACATTTACTCCGCCTCCTAACACCTTAACCCTTTAACACATATGGGATCCAGAAGGCAGCTGCTTTCTGACAGATGGTAGGGGCTTCATTTTGTTTCAGGACAGAAGGCTCCTCTTACCTGTCCTGTAACTTGCCCAGCAGTTCATGGTGATCTGTAGATCACAGCAGGGAGAGCTCCTGTTGCCTGTGTCCTCAGTTCACATGCAGGATGCTGTGCAGAGCAGCAGGCTTACCAGCTCTAGCTCCCCTGCTTCCATCCAGGCTAGGCAATGCTGGCCAGAGAGCAGTGCACATGTAAAGAGCCTGCTATTCTGCCACTGCCTGGCCTGCGCTGCTGCAGTCAGAGATGATCATGATGGAGAGAATGGTTTACAGCATGACTAGGGCTCCAACCTAATGCTGGAGGGTGCCCACTGCCCAGGCAAGTCAGGCCCCACCCTGCTGCTCTTAATGGGGTCTCCTACCTGGTGTCGGCGTTCAGGGGGGTGGCTGACTGACAATCAGCATGCTGGTCTTCCTGGTGGGCCTGCTCACCTTCTTCTTCAGGTGTGGACTGTGGAAGCGCGGTCACTGCTGCTTGCTGCGGCCCATCGCAGCACGGACCAACCCACCACCACCACATGACACCCCTGGCCTGGTGCTCCCAGCCTCTACAAACGGCTTGCAGGCAGCCTGCCATGTGCCGGCCCGTGTGTGAGCAGGTGGCACCAGCGGCTGCCTGCTTGCGGCTGCGCTGAGACACCCAGCCACACAGCCCCCTCTCTCAGCTTGTCAGCTAATGGCCCAGCGCTCGGCCCCCCCCCCACTGCAGTACATTACTGGCGGCCGATGAGCTGCCGATCAAAAAATTTGAAACAGTTTTTAATTATAAAAGCCCCCCCCCCCCCCCGTGGCCAAAAAGTGAGGCAGCCTACCGGGATTTCTCCCAGCATCCCGGTAGGCCAGTCCGGCCCTGGTACTGTGTGCAGTACTGGAGACAGTGTCTATATCCTTCTGGAGATATCTTAGAGAGAGTTCAGAGAAGGGCTACTAAAATGGTGTACGGCTTGAAGGAGAAAAGTTACCAGGAAAGGCTTAATGATCTTAACATGTACAGCTTGGAAAAAAGACGAGACAGAGGAGATATGATAGAAACATTTAAATACGTAAAGGGAATCCACAAGGTAGAGGAAGGGAGTATATTTAAAAGGAAACAAAGTAGCAAAACAAGAGGACATAGTCTTAGATTAGAGGGGCAAAGGTTTCAAAGTAACATCAGAAAGCATTATTTTACTGCGAGGGTGGTGGATACATGGAACAGTCTTCCAGTTGAAGTGGTAGAGGCCAAAACAGTAATTGAATTTAAGCAGGCAAGGGATAGGCATAAGGCTATCCTAAACAAAAGATAAATGCAGGAAAAGTATCCATGTAATTGGGCAGACTAGATGGGCCGAAAGGTTCTTATCTGCCGACATTTTCTATGTTTCTATTTTGCGCGCGAACGTCGTAATACGACATTCAGCGCAAAGGGTTTTGCCCGTCGCTTTATTCCATTTTTGTGCACGTGCAAAATTGTACGCAAAGAGTGTAATAGTGCCCAATGTCGGTGGCCGAAGTTCAGTTGCCACACAACACCTCAGACACACCTGACCTGGGCGCAGACTGACACGCTGCCGTCTCATGCCCTCCATTCCAGGGGTCCTGTTGTGCATTCTCTCACACTGCCCTCTCCACTGTAGGGCCACTAGTGGGCTTGGGTGAATCACCAGTATCCGCCTCGGGCACGTACTGTGACAACAATGTACCCAGTAACACTTTTGTAGGGATATTATCAGACATGCCCACATCTCTTAAATCCTTCCCCGCTCTCCAATCCAAATGAATGCGTACCATGGGCACACAGGATGAACACCTCCAAACCCTTTTACAGCCAGAGTCCTGCCAGGATTAAAGTCCGCAGAGCTGACTAACTCTGGGCGAACGAGTTACTTCAGCCTCAGTGTCACGAAGTCCCATCATAACCTTATCTCCAGTCACTGGTTGCATGTTCACATTGGCACTGCCCTCTAATCTGGTCTCGAACAAGGGTGATGCTGAGGAGCGTCCTCCCTCAGCTGTGGGTGCAGACTTTTTTCTCTCAGGGCAGCAGTCTTGAGGTGTCCCGCTGTTGCAAATAAAGCACTGGTGGCTTTTTCCCCTGCACCCACGCAGGGGGGTGCCACAGGCTTGCTGTCGGGGGGTGGGTCATGGTGAGTTGGGCTTCCATCCAATCTGTTGGAAACCTCTGCTCCAGTCCACAGATGCTCTGTTTGCTGCCTGGAAGTCAACCAGCTCATCAGCTTTCAGGGCTGTCTTGGGTTTACGATCCAGAAGCCATTCCTGGATCTCAGGTGGGCACGGCTGCACAAACTGCTCCTTGATCAGCAGGTCCTCCAGGGTGTCAATCTTCAGCCCCCTGATCCACTGCTGGAACAATGTGGTCAGGTGGGCCACATCTGCAGCGTAGCTCTCTGCGGTCGTCTTCTGCAAGGATTATTATTATTATTATTATTTATTTATAAAGCGCCAGCATATTCCGCAGCGCTGTACAATAAGCACAGTACAGACAGGGTTACAATACATTGAACAACATTTGACAAACAGTACAGGAGGAGATGAGGGCCCTATTCCCGTAGGAACTCACAATCTAGGAGGGTTGGGGTTGGAAACAGGAGGAGAGGACTGTAAGGTGAGAGTTGTTAGATTTTAATTTCCTGTAAATATAATAAATATTTAGTCTTAAAAAGCCGGTTCTTATAAATGGGCTGTGAAATTCCCCCCCTCCATTTTTTGTTAGTGTCTATACTGAATAGACCGTTCTTCCTTCTATAGGATATGAGCTGTGGCCGATTTCCTGTTATGTTCAGTGCAGGAAAATGTGCGCAGAAGCGGGAAGATGGGAAAAGGGTCTCGTGAACCATATATGGTAGTACTTTGAGTGGCTAAACTTTGATGTTGTAATGTATCTGTACACTGATTGGCTATAAATTCTGTGTATTTTAATAAATAGATCTGGCTTAACGAGGAAAGCTAGACTTCTGAGAAAGACCAACACAGTTTTGTGATTGATTCTTTTTGGGGGTCTCCGCCATGGCGTAGCGCAGCTCTTACTTTGGTTTTGATATATAAGAAGAAACTTGGAAAAGGTTTATGGTAATTATAATGAATAATAGAATTTTTCAGTTGGTGTCTGAAGTGGGATTTGCCATTCAGATGTATTTTTATATTTAAGTGTATCTTTACATTTGAATGTATTCTTACATTTGCTTGTTCAGATTTTGCGAACTTGCCTCCAGGCTTGGTTTCCTTGAAGTTAAAGCTATGGTTCAGAGCTTGTTAATTTTTTTTTTTTTTTTTTTTGGTGCAAGGTTGGACTCTTTGTCTTGATTTGTTTTTGTCATTTTATGTATTGTAGTAAAGGAAAATCGTTTGAGGACCTCACGTGTGTTTGAACTCGCCCGCTGTGTTGAGTATTTGTATTTGCTGGAAATTGAACTCATAAAAAAAAGAAACGAGATATTTCTAGTTGTTTTGTCTCCATTCTGTGTCTATCTTGTACTTCAATTCTGGTGTTTCTGGGTCGTCCATATCTTGTAATTGTGAGAATTTATTTTAACTGATTCGATTTTCTTCTTGTATATCAACTGATTTAATCTCCCATTGAGAGACAGTTTTTTTTCCTCTTAATTTTTTATTTTTATTTTCTTGCGCGCTGCTGCCATTTTGTTTCTTTATTTTTTTTGCTGCATGTGTTTGCGCGCTGATTCTAAAGGATTTGCTAACTGTTTTTTCTTTCAGATTGCATGTTTGTTTTTGTTTTATTTTTTATTTTGTTTCTGGCCATTGATTGCGTCTGTTTATTTAAATGTTTGTCTTTACTAACTATTAATATATGTGTTTATCTTTGATGTTTTGTATTTCGTAGTTTTGATATTATGTTTTTTATATGTAATTTATGTATAGGGACTGCTTTTCGTAAACCAGGTTTCTTTGTTTCTGTGTCATTACTGCCTTGCCTCGTGTAAAAAAAAAAAATGGCACAGGAAATGGAGACAATAGGGCTTTACTTTTACAATGACTTTCAAAAGCGCCTGCTAACTTTTTTTCTCTTTCTCATACATTAATTTTTTCTCTCTTTGTTCTTTTTTTATTTAATTAAAAAAACTCTTTATTTGTAATATATAATGTTATTATGTGTTTGTATAAGGACTTTTTTCTCTTTGAATGCTAGTAGTCTTTTAGCAGTGCAAGTTGGATAATGGAATATGTAGTTATTTTTGTTGTTCTGTGAGTATCTATTTGGGATAATTGAATAGTATATACAAATGACATGTGTCTAATGCCTTGAAAGACTGTAGTAGCAGTTGAATTCTGGAGCTGTTAGTGCTTTATAAAACTGTAACTGTAACTGTTGTGGAATTGGGCTAAATTGATGTATGTTATATAAATAAAAAAGTAGTGTATCTAGGTAAAGGGCTCAAAGTTGTACATTTTCCCAAGAGAGGCGTGGTCGGTTATTTTCCTCTGGTCTTTGTTTGAGTCCAGCACTAAGGGATTGACCGCACCTTAATATAGGTTATACGTTTTGCCAAAATGGCTGACTGAGATCATTTACAGTTTTGTAACTTGTATAATGGAATATATATGAAGGTTCATGTTTAGTTGTTTGGAATCTAAGAGGATGAAGTGATATAAAGCTGAAGGATTTGAGTGAAAGTTTAAAGGAAAGCGCCTACAGGTTTAGTAGCGCTGTACAAAGGAATTTAGGCAGATTTCAAATAAAAGAAGGTGGTTTTTTTGGTTTTATTTTAGTTGACTAAGGGAGATGGAAGGTTGTAGTTTGGTATCTGAGTATTGTTTGATTTGTTTTCTTTTTCTGCAGTGGTAGCCAGATGTCTAGTATTATTTTTTTGCTGTCTGATGTTTTTGTCTTTTGGGTGTGAAGTGCAATAGCGTATAACTTTGCCTCCATTGAATATTCTTGGAGGGAATAAAACAGGTTGTAAAATAGCTGCACAGACACCTCACGTTTGAATGTTTGTTTTTAACCAATATCCTTAATAAAGATTATTGATGTTTATTAATAATCTTTTTCTCTGAGTTTCCTCTGAGAACTTTGTGCTAATTAACGCGTCAAGTTTTAAACATGCCCTTCTATACTTTCTTTCCCAGTTCATGATATTTTTGTTGTGTTTTTTTTATTTGAATTGAAGTTCACATTCTTTTCCTAGTCTCCTCCATTTTGTCTCACTCATGACCCCTCCTCTCCTCCGTGTTGTCTCACTCATGACCCCTCCTCTCCTCCGTGTTGTCTCACTCATGACCACTCCTTTTCTTTGTGTCCAAAAATGTGTTGCATTTTTTTCTCCATTTTAAAAGTATTTTAACCATATGAATTTTAAAGTTTTTGACAGGTTAATAATACATTTTTTTCCCAAGTTTTTACTTTAGGTGAAAATTACCCATGCATGCCAACTTTGCTCAAGCTAGATGGAAGATTATGTGATACCAATATTGATAAAGATGTTGGAATTGAAGGAAATTTACCCAAACACATTATCATTTCACATTGCAATGTTACATCAACCGGATAATAAGGAATTATCAGACACCAGGCAATAAACAATCTAATTATCGACAACTCATCAATAAATCATGCTATTTGTAGAAGATCATTGATTTGGAAATACAACTTAAGACATGTCAGTTTTACAAAACTGTTATTTTCAACCAATAAGACAGAAGACAAAGAAAGAAGATAATGTATTTTTATATTCTGATGTCGTCTAATTAATAATTATTTTGTGTCTTTTATTATTTTATATTTTGTTATTTTTGTTGTTTAGTTACAATCAATATTGTTCAAAATTCCCTGACACATTTAGGATTATTGAAGATCACATCCAATTAAAATTAGAGTTCATTAATGTATTTAGGAACATATAATTTAATGCATTTGCATAAATACGTTTCATGACATATATAGTGGTAAATGGAAAGTTTTAATTAGATAAAATTAATGCTGTTTTTATTTTTTTTATTTCATTTGAGGATTGGTGTGTTTTATAAACGCCAGGTTTGTTTCACAACACCGAACAAGACTGAATAGGATAGTAATTAAAAAAAAATAAAAAAAAAAAATATATATTTAATAAAAGGGTGGAATATGCACTTCGGCTATTTCCCTTTTGAGCCAAAGTTGCGTATATATATTTTTCTCTATACTACTTCTGACTCATTGTTAATTTTTTTATTGCCTGAGGCCGACAGGCTTCGCGGGGACATTTTGAAATTTATTATCTGTGTCTCTTCTTGTGTAAATTAACATTTTTATTGTTTTCGTGCATTTGAGAGTGACAATGAATGAATGGATGTATATGATTAGCGGGGTATACCATATTTTCTTTTCTTTTTTATTTTCTTTATTGTTGCTAAAACCATATCACATCATCAAGAAACCTGACAGTCACAATGACTGCATATGGAACGAATCATGGACATTTTGTGTCAAGGTCAAAGGTCACAGGTAATAAGCAACCAGCGCAAAGAGACAGCTTGTTCAGGAGTCCCTATGGTGGGAGCTCTGATGACATTCAATGATTATGCGTCTCAAGCTGGGATGTTAAAAAAAAAGACCACACCCTGATCTCGCACTGTGGACTATGGTATTAGATTATGGAATATTATTTTTTTTATTTAATCCCCTAGATAAGTGTGAGAAAGGATTTAATTTGTGAAAATGAGAATGTATTTCTTGAATGTGTGTATGAATGCAGGTGTATATGCGTTTTGTGGAGTGAAGCTGAACATAGGAAAACACACAGATATAGATCTGACTCATGTTGATTTATTAGATAAATGAACTTTTACCTTCAAGTTATTATACTTTTCTTGTTCGGTGAGTTATATTTTGGGAAATGGGAATAAATAGTTATTTAAGGTCTAGATTAGGTATTTTTGCCTACGCTCCAAGTGGTTCGCTGGAAGAGTGAATCTAGACAGATAAGTGTATTTTATGCTCATAAAGGGCCTCCTTGGGGAATCCCTTTTGTACATTATAAAAGGTATTGAGGTATTTTAGGAGTAAATACCAGAATTTTTTTCTTCCCATCTGAGCATCTAGAATGATCTAAAGGTCTTAGGCAAGGACACTGTAGCCCAGGTTTAATTGTCTAAGTTTGGTTTATCCTTTAGATGATCACAGGTGATATGTGATCAAAGGAAAGAATTGTTAGATTTTAATTTCCTGTAAATATAATAAATATTTAGTCTTAAAAAGCCGGTTCTTATAAATGGGCTGTGAAATTCCCCCCCTCCATTTTTGTTAGTGTCTATACTGAATAGACCGTTCTTCCTTCTATAGGATATGAGCTGTGGCTGATTTCCTGTTATGTTCAGTGCAGGAAAATGTGCGCAGAAGCGGGAAGATGGGAAAAGGGTCTCGTGAACCATATATGGTAGTACTTTGAGTGGCTAAACTTTGATGTTGTAATGTATCTGTACACTGATTGGCTATAAGTTCTGTGTATTTTAATAAATAGATCTGGCTTAACGAGGAAAGCTAGACTTCTGAGAAAGACCAACACAGTTTTGTGATTGATTCTTTTTGGGGGTCTCCGCCATGGCGTAGCGCAGCTCTTACTTTGGTTTTGATATATAAGAAGAAACTTGGAAAAGGTTTATGGTAATTATAATGAATAATAGAATTTTTCAAGAGTGATTGATGGTTGTGTCAGTGAGTTGGGTGGTAGGCTTCCCTAAATAGGAATGTTTTCAGGGAGCGTTTGAAGGAAGAGAAGTTAGGGGAAAGTCTGACAGTACGAGGGAGAGCGTTCCAGAGAGTGGGGGCTGCGCGTGAGAAATCCTGCAGTCTATCATGGGAAGAGGTGATGCGGGGAGAAGCTAGGCGCAGGTCACTGTTTGACCTTAGGGAGCGGGCTGGGGTGTATTTGGTGATTAGTGAGGACAGGTAGTGGGGCGCTGAGTTAGTGAGGGTTTTGTAGGTAAGGATAAGGATTTTGAACTTAATTCTGCAGTGGATGGGGAGCCAGTGAAGGGACTCGCAGAGGGGAGCGGCAGAGACAGAGCGGCGGGTGCGTCAATTAAGGTAAATTGATGTCAATTTGGATTGGCTGAATCCGGCGAAAAAAACAGTCCGCACGTGCGCTGATCTGAACTTCTTGCGATATACCTCAGTTGTGAGATTGTACAGCTGCTGCAGCGCAGCTTTACTTGCCTCATAGTCCTGGTCGCTCTCAGCTGGTAGTTCCACAAAGGCTTCTAGCGCTGGACCTTTTAAACCAGGGGTGAGATATCAGGCTCACTGATTCTTTGGCAGTTGGTATTGGCAACAAGTCGTTTCAAAGCTTTGCAGGAAGACATCCAGGTCCCCATCCTTGTCTAGAGTGGGGAAATTATCTGCACGTGGACTGGGTGCAGAAACATCTCTAGCGTCAGCAGAGGCAGGAGATAAAGGTGTTCTGCTCACCTGGGCCAGAGCTAGCAGGTGTTTCCTCTCAGCTTTTTTCTCCGCTCTTGTTCTGCTTGGCGCTCTGCAGCTTTTCGTTAAGCTTGGTGCTCTGCAGATTCTCTCTCAGCTCTTTGCATGCCTCAGCTTGGCGCTTTGCAGCTTCTTTTTCTCGTTTTGCTTGGCGCTCAGTTTCTCTTTCAGCTTTTTGCGCCTATTACATTCTTCGCGCAAATTCATCCGCGCAGCGCAATTTTTTGGCGCGCAGCGTTATCGCATGAAAATTAATGGTGGTATTACGATCCGAACACATTTTCTCATCCGTCCAAAAAGAACGTTTGGAAAAACGACGCGCAAAACGAAGAGTAATACGCGTGCAGTAACGTAGCGCACGTGCGGACTGTTTTTTTCGCCGGATTCAGCCAATCCGAATTGACATCAATTTACCTTAATTGACTCACTTAAGTTTTAGCGCCTGTCAAAGTAAATGAGTATATACGTATGCTGCAGCAATAATAAAAACACGCACAAATTCACAATTTTATTGTTTGGGTATGTGTAGAATATGTTTTTTTTTTTTTTTTTTTGTGCTGGTGTTTTTCGTTTCGACCTGAACGTTCCGATTTGCAGTTACCACCAGCTTTTCAAAGACGTTAAAATTATGTCGTTCGTAAAAAGATGCGCATCGATTTGTAATACCATCTGCGTACCAGCCCACAAACGACTTTGCGCTCACAATGTTAAGTATAGGATGCGCACAGTTCATCACGCTCGCGCAGGTCCATCCGCGTTAAATGATAACGTGCATCGTTTGCGCGAACGTTGTAATGCGACGTTCAGCGCAAAGGGTTTTGCCCCTCGCGCAAATACACATTTGCGCGCGCAAAAAAATGCGCAAAGAATGTAATAGGGGCCCATGTGTTTTAAAACTGTTTGCAAATGGGGGGCGTGGCCGGCCGCATGGGGAAGCAGACGCGTTTGTTATGAGCTCCGTTGAATTCCGTGGATAAAGGGTATTTATTGTTAGATTTCCCCGTTAAT
Organism: Leptobrachium leishanense; assembly: GCA_009667805.1. Lineage (NCBI taxonomy): Eukaryota > Metazoa > Chordata > Amphibia > Anura > Megophryidae > Leptobrachium > Leptobrachium leishanense. Next base: position 245,372,171 of record CM019066.1, read on the forward strand.
TTTGTCCTCTGAAGAGACCCTGCTGGACCGGTCATCGGGAGGCAGATTCCGGAGCCCGTTCTGGCCCCCCTCCGGAGTCTAGCAGAGTTTGGTGGAGATCTCGGCCTTCGGACGCGCCCTGAGGTCGGCCTTCTTGTGGCTTATACTCCGGTATCTCTTTGGCACTTGACCCGCAATTGTTACCTCCGGGTGAGTGGCTGCTGCTGTCAGGGAGGATGGAGGGCCCCCAACTTCTGGCGGCGGCAACTATCCCCATAACGGAGACAGAGAGAGGTGGCTCGGACCAGGGGCAGCTGGTTCTCCCACCCCCCCGTCAGGAACTTCGGAGATGTGCTGGAGCACCTAGATGCCTTTTATGGGACCGTTACCCTGGGAAGATGAGAGCCCGATCACGCGCGGCACTTGGCGTACGATGATGGCACTACTGAGGGGCGATCGGAAGGTGGACTTCTTAGCTAGCGGAGTGGAGGTGCACGGCTCACTGCCCACATGCTTGGAGGTCCTCACAGTGGTTGAGATGGCGGCTGGGGATTCACAAGACGCCTACGGCGGCTGCTACATTGATGGTGGTCTAGATGCTGTGCTGTTAGCGGTTCCTCCGCCTGCAGAGGAGATCGCTGCGCCATGCGGAGGGAGGGCAAAGGCTGTGGCCGAGTTGGGGGTAGCAGCGGTGGTCCCCGGCCGGTGGAGGCCGGACACCCCCATGCTGATTGCGGTGGAGGAGATGCTGGGTTGTGCTGGGCCATCTCCGGAGAGGAGGTGGCGTAGACCTTGGATCCGTGGAGCTGCTCCAGCCATGGATGGAGGGCTCTGGGATCTCTTTGTCCGGCAACCGCCACGAGAGAAGGATGGAATCCGGAGGGGTTCACCACGTGGCTTTCTTGCTGGACACTGGTTGAAAACGCTACCGTTACTTTGAGGCCAGACCACGCAGCCTGTCCCCCCCACTTATTTACAGGCTGAAGACCCTACCCAGCTGACACCTTTTATTTCCTTTTTTCCATTTATGTTGTCTGTGTCTTTCCCCACGAAGTGCTTCTATAGATGGCTTAATATGTGGCCCTGCGCTGCCCTTACTCGTTCTGTTTATGCGATGACCTCTTTACAAAATAAAAACTTACTTGCAAACTGTTTTTTGTAATTTAAGAATCATGGGCATTATCACCCTTTGGGGAAGCATTGATGCTGGCATTTCCCCAGGACTTAAGTTTCCCTCTGTTGGGTCAGGGGCTGCATCCTGTGTTGCGTGCTGCGCCTCGTAATCCACGAGGGCTTGCAAAAGTTCATCCTTTATTATTTTCCCGTACAGGGATCAGTCTTTCCTTGCAGAGCTGCTCCAGGGTTCTGTCACATCTTCGGCCCCCACAGCACCTGGGGGGCCTGGGCTCCTGGCGTCTTCGCTGGCCTGCCGGGTGCCAGGAGCTCGAGCTGGCAGATCGGCGTCTCGGGGGAGGGGCTTAGCGTGGTGACGCGGAGCCTCCGGCCTTAAATGCAGGGCGCGAGGATCTGCTCGTCGCCCTGACGTGGAGTTATTTTCCCGCATCGCCAGCTGTTCGAGCTTGTCTCAATGCCGAATCTCTGCTAGTACGAGGACCTTGCTTTTGTTGACTGACCCGGACTGTCTGACGATTCTTATGTTTAACCCTTATGCGTGTACTTGTATGCTGTGAGCAGAGTGTATGCATAGTTTGTACCGCATGATATCTGTTAGATTTTGCAACCTGAAGGGCAGACCTTCTATCGACCACTTTTAAGTGCAGATCATTCCGTATGATCAGAGAAGGGGGGGTGAGGATCCTGAGGACGAGCAACCGCACTAATGGCCTGCTCTACGGTGGGTGCCCGCTCAGGTCTCACAAGGTTTTAGCTTGCTTGTGCCATTACAGGGATGTCTGCTCTCACCCAATGAGGGTGGCCAGTACTGACTGCCAAGGACGTCATCCCTGCACGAGAGGAGCAGCAACCCCTGATGATCTCCATCTTTGCATATGGAGCATTCATCCTTGTAATGGCACAAGCAAGCTAAAACCTTGTGAGACCTGAGCGGGCACCCACCGTAGAGCAGGTCACTAGTGCTGTTGCTCGTCCTCAGGCTCCTCACACCCCCCCCCCTTTCTCTCACATTCCGTATGATCGCAGTCCGTGGGGCTGTCCTCAAGGTGGTGAAATCTATCCATACTTCAGGTTGCTTGTCAAATCTCTGGTTTAATTATAAAGCATATTACATGGTTTTCGTGAGTGGTTCTGCCCTGCAGGTTGATAAATCCACCAACCTTTACAGTTACCGGCTGGACACCAAGTCCATGTACCAAACGCAACACCTTATCCCTGATTGTAGACCTGCCCTGCAGGTTGCGAAATACATTGAGCAAATACCGTTTATTTTTGTGAACAAGTGTATAGTTAACTTGCTTTCGCTCAGCAACCTCTTGGTCACGAAACCATTTGGTGTTGAGTGGTACTTAGATTTCTGTATTACCTCCCTGGCCTGGGATACCAGGTATTACAGTCCAGATTCCTATCAAATTTCGCATTGTAGAAATCTGTCCATAAGGATCTAAACAACACTGTTCTTAGGTGAGCGCCATTGCGCTCGTGACAGGTTCTTTTTGACTGTGCCTGATGGTCCATCCTCAATTCAGCCAAGCAAAAGATGGAGTTCTCTTTTAATACCTGAATTTATTGCGCTCAAATCCAGCATACTAACTCTATCCCACAGCTTATGCCACCAGTTGTCACGTACTTGCTTCATTCCAGAAAGGCACGTGACTTGGCGAGGTGGATGCAGGGTTAAAAATCACTATTCGTCTGTGCTAGACCCAAAATAATGAATAACTAACCCGCTTTTCCGCACCCACTTGACTTAATCAATTACTGCCACCACAGGTCTTCAAATACTGTATATATGCCTATGACCTGAAATGCCCTGTTAAGTTAAATGCACAAAAACAGAGTTTAGCAGACCGACTCCACCAAATCCAATTTAGTAGATCATCCCGAAACTCAAGGCTATTATAATAATGTCTCTTCAGGTAACGTGATTCTTATATCAGACAAGGCAGAGCTTAATAAAGAAATTTTTATTCTATCGAAAAGAGTCAGTGATAGAAACCGCTCCTTCCATCTGTCCTGGCTCTCCAGACACCCCCTTACCAAAATCAGCCCGGCCACTGAGTTGCTCGGAACTCAGTGCCTCGAGCAGCCTGATCGTTAGCTACAGACCTGCTTGGTCTGATCCTCTGTCTCTTTGAATTTCCAGAAGGCCGCTCTGTGCCTTCTGAGGGTGATCGTGGGTGCCCTGAATGAGACCCCAGTCAGGCTGTATGTTCAAACAGGAAGCTGAGACTTTTATTGAAAAACGCCACTATTTCTGCCCAGGTCCAACAGTTATAATTTGCATACCAACCTACGGACATTGACCTACTAAAACTCTAATTGCATTATGTCAGATATTTACAGTAAACTAGACATGTGCACAGCGCAAAATTTCGTTTTGAACTAATGGATTAGTCCTAAAATGCAATTTATTTAGTTGCTAAAGAAATTAGTTTTCAGTTCTTTAGTATGAAAACTAAATTTCATTCATCCTAAAACCAGTGGATACAATTACTATTGTAGTGGCTCCTCAGAGGGCTGAGATTGCTGCTTGTTACAGTATCTCTCACTCTCAGCACAATGTGTCAGGCAAAGCTGTTACAGAGTTTGCGTAAAACTAGTAAATAATATTTTTATAAGAGGTTAGAACAATATTTCCTTGTTTTACTTAAACTCTGAGCGCTGTTACAGTCAGTTACTGTAACAGCTGAGCCTGATACATTGTTCTAAGAGATAATATAACAAGCTGCCGATCTCAGCGCTCACAGCCACTGGATTTAATGGGCTAAAAAAAAGGCTCCTCTCTGTATAATGTATAGAACATCCTTCTGCATTAATTAATACCCCTCTCTGTATAATGTATACAAAATCCACCTGTATTAATTAATACCCCTCTATGTATAATGTATAGAACATCCTCCTGAATTAATTAATGTCCCTCTCTGTATAGAACATCCTCCTCAATTTGTACCTTTCTCTGTATAATGTATATAACATCCTCCTGCATTAATACCCCTCTCTGGTATAATGTATAGAACATCCTCCTGCATTAATTAATGCCCCTCTCTGTATAGAACATCCTACTGCATTGGCATGTGGAGGGTGCAGAACTTCGGAATGCAATGCTTATCCAGCACAGGAGTGAGAACTTTTACTTAAACTTTGTATCTCTATGGGGGAGACACAGGAATATAAAAGCAGGGGAGAGGGAAAATATTAACGTAAATCAGTCTGAAAGCTCAGAGAAGAGATGACTGGTGCAAATTTATTTTTATAATAAAATAAAGCACTTTAAATCCAGGGAAAACATTCAAATAAATCACACTGAAGGCTTATAATGACAGAGTAACTGTGAGAGCTGGATACTAAATGTATCAGACGTAAAAAAAAACTTTATAACAAGCAGCACTGGGAGAGGAGAGGGGCTTTATATAAAATGTGTATTATAGATGAGGAAAGGGGGATAGTGCTCCTGGATAATATAAAATGTATCACACCTAAGCCCCTATTATGCAGAGCGGGAGGGGAGATAACACACGTTTTATAAAGTCCCTCTCTTCTCCCAGCGCTGCTTGTTATAAAGGGGTTTTTACTATCCAGCCCTCCTCTGTCATTAGCTTTCAGTGTGATTTATTTGAATGTTTTCCTTCTCCAGCTGCTTTTATCATCTTGTCTGCCTCATAGACATGCAAGGGTTAAGTAAAGGTTACCTCTTCTTTGCTGGCTGTCTGTGCTGCGAGTGAGTATTCTGGAGCTCTATCACTGTCTGAGTTTCGGGTAGGGGTCGGGAAGGATTACGCATACAAACCTTTTATGTAGCTTTGCGATGTTGCGCTCTTCATTGCTGGTCTCCTTCACTCATCAATGTAATATCACAAAAAGGACTGAAACTAAAATGTAGTGCATTTTATTGTAGTTTCTTTTGTTTTTTGTACTGAGCAGTTTCGTATCTCTTGAGTCATACTAAAACTAAATTATCCCAAAATTCTGACTAAATCATTTTAGTACTAAAACGAATGCACATGTCTACAGTAAACCTTCCTTAGCCTTCGTATCACACATCATTTACATAATCTATTGTTCCAATAGCTCAGATTACTTTGGCAGTCAAACAATGTCCCAGATTTATGACTCCCTAATCAGATAACATCGAGAAAGCCCTCTTGCATAATCACACATCACTCAACCCTGTTTACGTTATACACAAAAGAAAGGTATGCACCTTCAAAACACATCTCTAAGTTCACATTCCGCAATAAAAGTACATTTAAGACTAAAGCTAAGTAATTTACAATACATTTAAAACCACACCACGCAATATAAATGATCATAAAGTCTTTCCCAAGCCAAATGTCTGTGTCTGTTGGGGGTTTTGCAGGAAAATAAGTCTTGGGAGCGCTTCACCAGTTCTATGACAGTGCATTTAACATATTAAAAGATATTACAATTAATATTTACACCCACAAACCGAAAAATAAATGGAATAATTACCTATACTTACAACTGAAGTGGAGGAATCTGTCCCCGGGGCTGGGTTAGAAAAGACTGCAATTACTTCCACTAAAACGACCCCAAATAGTAGAGACTGTAGATTATATTTATATCAAGTGTTCCTTTTTATTTATTATTATAAAGCGCCAGTACAATGGGGGAGTGCAGACATGAGACATACTTAAACCCATAAGGAACAGATGGCCCTGCCCTTAGGATAATTGCCCTACTGATACAGCACTTTACACAAGTGCTCAGCCAGACATCCCATGAGTTTACAATCTAAAGGACAGGGGTAAGTGAAACAGAAGGGGAGCTGGGGAGTGTGGATCTGGTGGCTAGAGCGAAAATAGCAAGGATTGTAAGGGACTGACCAAGATCTTGGACTAAAGGTTGATCAGAATAATGAGTTTGGGCCTAGGACTGGGTGGGAGGGTGGATCGGGCGCGTGGCACTGCAGAGCCAGGAGTGGTGGTGGCTGTGTGTGTTGAGCTGTTGGAAGGAAGAGACAGAGCTTTTAGGAGCGGGGGTCTATATGCAAGCAGTTAATGACATGCGAGGGGTGGTGGAGGTGGGGGTGGGGGAAGCATGGTGGTAAAACAGGAGTTTTTGATACTATCAATAACAGAGGGAAGGCATTAAAGGGAAAAGTAATCAGCCTGGGAATAATACATAAAATGCCGGAGACTATAAAAACAGCAGGAGTGGAGCAGTGAAGCCGCTTGAATGACGTCATGGTTGAATGCTGGATACCTTGGCTGTCCTTAGGAGTGCAGAGTCTGGAGTGGTGGTGGCTGTGTGTGTGTTGAGCTTGGAAGTCCTTAGGACTCTTTAGATTCCATGGACATCGGAATGTCCACCCACTTCAACTTTTAAGCATGGTACTATAAACTCAATGAAACAACAAAGAATTCCTATGTATTCCCAGGGATCTATACACAATAAATCATATATTTGCATTCTGTCTGAGAGCACATCTGCTTCTTTCATATGCATAAGGGCTCCAACCTGGCTAGGAACAGTGTCCGTTATCACTCCTGTAATCTAAGGGGCCCAGCTGATCACATGACAAGCTGTTCAAACCTACCCAGATCAAAAGGACGATTCCCTTTAAGGCTGTTTGACGAAAATGGCTTTTGTCACCAGGCATCCAAACACGTTTCCCAGCTTCAAAAGGAACTTAATTGCTTTGTAGCTCCCCCGTGGAGGTTAAAGGCCCATTCAGATGTTAAAATAATGACATCTTCTGAATACATTAAGTCCTGCCAGCAGTGCTTTAGTTATTAAATAATATTTTAACCTGGAGAGAAACAGGGTTATTCAGAGGAAGGTGCACTTCCTGGAGAACTTTTAGAAAAGTGAAAATTATAGGTCAAAATAGCCAAACCAGAAAAATTCTCCCATTTATCTCACTTTCCAAATCAGCTATTTTGACCTAGAATTTTCACTTCTCCAAAAGTTCTCCAGAGTTTCATCTTTCCCTAAGTAACCCTGTAAGGCTAATGTCAAACGAACGCATTCTGAGCACACTGTGCGTCTGTGCACAACTGACGTACTTTCTGACTGATGATACTGTAGACACCACACAGTCCGTTTTTTTTTTGACTGACATTTTTTTTTACCATGTAAAATATTAATACCAATCCACAGGAAAATGTATTTGATCGTAGTGGATGCACATTCCAAATGGCCTGAAGTTTTCCAAATGCCTTCCATCACCTCTACTAGGGATGCACCGATACCACTTTTTTAAGACCGAGTACGAGTACCGATACTTTTATTTAATATCATGTGACGCTTTCCAATAGGAACAGACCTCATATAAAAATTTATATGAGATTGACCGCAGCTCACATGGATTTGCCCCCAGGTCTCATGGATTTGCCCCCAGGTCTCATGGATTTGCCCCCAGGTCTCATGGATTTGCCCCCAGGTCTCATGGATATGCCCCCAGCTCACATGGGTTTGCCCCCAGCTCACATGGGTTTGCCCCAGCTCTCATGGATTTGCCCCCAGCTCACATGGATTTGCCCCCAGGTTTCATGGATTTGTCCCCCAGGTCACATGGATTTGTCCCCCAGGTCTCATGGATTTGGCCCCCAGGTCTCATGGATTTGCCCCCAGGTCTCATGGATTTGCCCGCAGCTCTCATCGATTTACCCCCCGCTCGAACGCTGGGGAAGCTGGCCGCGTGCATGTAAAGCACGCGGCCAGCGTTCCCCTCCGGCGCGCCACATACTCACCCTTCCTGAAGTTCCGGTCTCTGGGCAGTGATGCGGTCACGTGGCCGCCGGGCGCATCTGTGACGCTGCCTCCAGCCGAGAGGCCGCGTCACAGGAGCGCCCGGCGGCCACGTGACCGCATCACTGCCCAGAGACCGGAACTTCAGGAAGGGTGAGTATGTGGCGCGCTGGAGGGGAACGCTGGCCGCATGCTTTTCATGCACGCGGCCAGCTTCCCCAGCCCCGCGGATACCGGCAAGCCGGCCCGGCTTCCGGTATCGGCGGGATGTATCGGGCCGTTTGCACGAGTAACAAGTACTCGTGCAAACGGCAATATCGGCCCCGATACCGATACTAGTATCGGTATCGGTGCATCCCTAACCTCTACTGCTACCATTTTAATCTTGAAGAAGCTTTTTGCTCAGTATGGATTGCCAGCAGCCATAGTCTCAGACAATGGGTCACAATTTACCTCTCATGAGTTTCAATCATTTCTTCATTCCCTACAAATCCAACACTACACAACAGCTCCATATCATCCTTCATCAAACGGGCTGGCAGAACGGTTTGTTCAGACTTTTAAGAAGAACCTGCTTTTCACTATGGACCAGATTGGAAAGTCTGAGGAGACGCTGCTGGAGTTCTTGTTTGCATACCGAAACACGCCACATTCTACTACCGGACTGACACCGGCTTTTCTTATGTTTGGACGGCATCCTCGGACCAAACTTGATTTAGTTTGTCCTTAGACCCAGTTTCCAACAACTTCATCACCATGTTGTTCTACATTTAGTGTTGGTGATCCTGTATGGATTCGTAATTACAGAGTTTTTCCTCACTGGCTTCCTGGAGTCATTAATGGTACCATTGGAAAGAAAATGTACCTTGTTTGCCTTTCGAATGGTACTTATGTTCGACGTCACATCTCTCAGTTGAGAAAACGCAAACTCCCACCAACAGGGACAAGCCTGACCCTTCTGTTCAATCAACCACAAGCCACCACTCAGGAGTCTGCCGATGACATATGGCATGATCCAACATCTTTGCTATCACACCCTGAAGTTCTTTGTGACCATATTCCTGGGAAACCTAGACCTGTGCCTGGAACTGTACGGACTAATTTATCTGTTGGGACGGCACTCATGATTCCAGAAACCGTGACGGACACCACCCCTGCCACACCTGTGCAACTTCGCAAGTCTACCCGTCAGCGGTGTCAGACAAAATTTGGGCAAAGCACTGAACCCTTGCGTGATTCCTCCTGAGGTGCAGAGAGAGAGCAGAAGGGCTGGTGACCTGTTGAGGGAGCAACAAGAATGTCCTGAAGATGCTCCTTTGCCAAACTGATCCTATTTACCTTGTTTGTCTTTTGTCTGTTTTGTTTTCTCTCTTTTCTGTTTGTTTTTCAGGGGAAGAAAAGGAGGTGTGATGTTTAGACACTATATTCCCTGTCTGTCTGAGGTTTCCAGGTTGGGAGTAGTTCTTATGCCACTCCCCTCTTCCCTGCTGCAGTGCATGCTGGAGAAGGAAGCTGTACCAGTCACCAGGAAGAACACAGACTTCTGATATGTAGCAGAGAGCAGCCATGCTTGGAAGCGTTTAGGCACAGAGTATATGCTGGAAACCTGTCCTGTTATTATAGCACAGACAATCTGATTCTGTACAGAACCCTTCTGAGAACTGTCTGAGTAATAAACCTTCCCTGGTTAATCGTGACATCTGGCCTGTGTGTAAGTTATTGGACAATACTCATAGAAATACATACAACACCTAATTGCATGCCCACACCTTTGGGACATAACAGCTGATGTTAACTTGCTAGTATTCTGAACACGTCATGTCAAATTTTTATTTAGAGTTTTATGTCACATTAGAGCTTATGGAGTTACAGGTTCGAGCACAATGTGCAATGAACTAAGTGGAGTAGGCGGGTATAAATGAGGAAAGGTTTATTGATAATAAACAGGAATGAAACCAAAGCAATACAGGATAAAAGTATAAGTGGCTGGACGAGACCCGTAATAGGGTAGACAGACACCAAATACACACACACACGCTTGCGACTAGAAATAGGTTTAACTAAGAACACAAAAAACAAACAGGGCAGGAAAGGGGCTGACTAAAGTATACACAGGACTCCGGATAGAAACAGGAGCAATACAGGAATAGGACTGACTACAGCAACTGGATGGACTTCTCAGAGAGAGGACAATAAGGGGGTAAATAAATAACACATCAGAGACCGTATAGGAAAAGGGCTGAAATCAGGAACACTGGTATGCAGGGTATTTTGAGATTCCAGGGGTGCGAAAGTACTTCTGGGAAATCACCGACAGTGCTTGAAATAGCAGCAGTGGGGGCATGGCCAGCTGCCGAGAGGAGCAGACGTGCTTTGGCGGAGCTCTGCATGTCCTCCTTAGGGACCTCCAACTGACCTACAACAGAGCCTTTCTACTTTTCAGGTCCCAGGATGGCTGGCCATCGGAACAGTGTAGTCCGGAGTCTACTCTATCCCCCCTCTGGACCTAAGACGACCTGTTTAGCTCCCTACTGTGCATGACTTCCCGGGGGGCCATCTTGGGGCCTAGGCTGTGATATCTGCACGGCCTGGCCTTCCTTTGTACCCCATACTGTTGTGGAAATTTTATTATGTGGACATTATATTCTAGGATGTGTGTGTTTTTATATATTGTCATCTGTCTCCCTGTGTGAGGATTAAACGGAGAAACGCTCTAGCAGAGTGTACTTGGGTTTAATCCAACCAGCGACAAAACCGTCAGTATGAAAACCTTTTTTTGGGTTGAGACGCCATACCTGCTTTTAAGACATTTGAGCCTTGTCTGTACACTGGTACCGTGTACTGACAATAACTGAATGTCTCCGCAGATATATGTCACAAATCCATAAGAACAAGTAAACTGATCTTTACTAGATGCTGATCACTCTGAGCAGTATCTGAATGGGGTCCATACTGACAGTGATGGGGGATGGTCGGACAAACATGGCTGACGGGGACCATGGAGATGACTCAGGGATGAGTCATGTACAGGGGGCCGGTCGGTCATTCTAGTCCACTCCCCTGTCCTTTTGATATTTAAATGTAATTACTGGGCAAACTGGTTCCTGTTGTAAAGTCAGTGAGCCACTGGGCGTTGTCCTATGGTGTATTAAATTAAGCGGACCAGGGGCACACAGCCCACTTGGCCAGAGGATTTCCAGCTTGAAGCAGCGTGTCTGTCTGATTCTTCCTGGGATAGAGAAGTACTTCGTGCCTTATACAGAAAGAACTGAATATAGCGTGTTTTTATATAGCGACGAATTTGTTTGTACTGGGCGCACTTTAATACTGAAGTGTACCTTTTTAGTGCACCAGGACTTGGTGCGCAAAGACCAACTTTTCCATAACAATACCAGGGTACACGGTTGCCGCAGGCCGAGATGATGGAGGGCCCCTGCCCTCTGGTTGCTGCAGCTAGACCCACAGCAGAGTTAGCGGGGGTTGGTGTGGACTGGCGGTGGCTAGCCCGACCACCTCCTATCCGAACCCTGGGAGCAGTTTTGGAGGGCCTTGAGGCCTGCCTCGAGTTGATGCCCGATGATGAGAGCCTGCTCACACGTGGCGTATGGCGCTGTTTGATGATGGTCCTAGGGACGGATCAGTGGACGGAGGTGTTGGCTGCGGCACCGTCAGCAGATGGATTTGCAACTGGCGGTGGGGAGAGCACCTCAGTGATGGAGGCTGAGATCCCAGACCAGAGCGATGACGAGGGGCGGCCGCCTGATGGGACCAGTGACCCAGTTTCCTGTTGTCCCCCCTCCCACGTCCTCGAAGTCTCCTGCTGTGTTTGCTCCATGTGTCTTGTTCCTCTCTCCCTTTGTGTCTCCATCCTCCCATACCCCTTTGGTCAGCCAAATTCCTGCCCCGCTCTTCTGTTCTACAATATCAATTTTCCTACCATGTATACTGCATTTCCTGGACTTTACAATAAACCCCTGTTTGCCCGTATTGTGCAGGGGCGGACTTGGCCGGGGGGCATATGCCCCCCGGCCGCCGCAATGCTCTAATCTCTCAGGCAGCTGTGGACAGCTAAGTTCTGCAGTGTGCCTCCCAGATTCAAAACACGAGCTGGGAAAGGCACTGTCGGGTATATTAGAATGGAAAAATTAAAATGGATGCCTGTAGCCATCTTGTTTAATGTAAAGTCTTTCTTTTTCAATTTTCCCTAGTTTTAGAAATGGACAGATTTTTTTTAAATAGTTCATGGCTAGGTGAAACCTTAAGAGTTTTTTTTATAAATGCCAAACATGATGGAACCTTTTAAATGTCTTTATTTGATATAATGCCGAGCTAAGTGCCAGAGAAAGGAATTCAACTGATAAAGAGACTCCGTAAAAACGTTGAGAGGAGTAGAGATATTAATTTAATTTTGGCAGGAGAGACCCAAAGTCTACGACTGAATATAGGATCTTTGTTAAGACAGATTGACCTTTGATCTGAGATAAGATCTATTAAAATTAAAATGTGGAAATAATTGGAAGTGCAACACTGCCCTCTTGAGGTATAGTAAATATTATATTTAATATAGAGAATAATATTTAAATGAAAGCGGTAGATTGTCAGTGACGTCAAATTGACTATAATTGGAGCTATACTGTTCGTTGCACATTCATTCAGACTTCCAGGACATAAATGCATTCAGATCATCCCAGGACACAACGCACTTGAGATTATCCCAAGACACGATAATGCATTCAAGATAAAACATATCACTTACTTAGGACCGCATCTCTAACTCCTATGCATTGCATATCTACATTGATAATTTTCACATATTCCAAAACAATATTACATAAAGGATATTCAAAGGCTGTAACTCATTGAATCCAGATTGGAGGTAATGTATGAGAAAGCAAATTGAAGGAATTAATGTAATTATATATATCTGGAGTATTCCTTGCAACAGATAGACTGAGATATCTCAGATTACTGTTAAATCCAGAGTCTTCAAAATATTTCTATATCTGCAGATAGAGATATGAAGAAGAATCGGATATAAGGATTTATCCTAATGTAATTGTTGCCAAGTGAAATACAAAATATATATATATATATATATTATATATATATATATTGAATTTGGAAATTACTGTGATTGAAATTAATAAGCAAGGAATTCTGTAACTACAATATAAAAAGCAGAAGATTAGAAGCTTAATTCTCGATTATTAGGGGAGAATTCACTAAATAAGTTTTTATTACTTAACATTCTAGAAATAGAATAAGTGATAGCTCATCTTTTGTTGATCCACGTAGTATAGAGAGATACATATATCTCTACAAGATCTAGTTTATTAAACATTGGTTTGCTGGGAAATACATGTTAAGTGTTGTCGTTAAGCAGAAATGTTATTAACCATTTGTGTATAGTTACTAACTGATAAAGTAAATGATATTAATCATATATGCAGTTACTAACAGGAGATACATATATTGAGAAGCTAGTGTCTATGTGCTGATGGATTTTTTGGTTGTTTATAAATCTCTGTTTATGATATGAGTTCTGAAACTTTTTTGTATACGTAATAAATATATATATTTTTATCCGATTATTGATTAGTGTATTCTTCAAAGCAAAACACAGACAAAAGAATTTAGAAGAATTTCTAGGAAATATAAACGATTGATATTTGTGTCTCGTATAAGTTTCTTATTGAATATAAATCTCAACATGTTGTAAACACGTGCAGAGATAATAATCCCTACAGCACACTGTATTGGCGCCCGCCCCTGCTTCACCACGTGATGCTTAGCCTGCAGATGCAGATGGAGCCTGCATGAAGGAGCAGCCAGTCGAGGGGCTGTCTACCCAGACTGTCCACATCAGAGGCCGGGGCCGGCGGAAACCGAGTGTTTGAGTGGCCCACTGTCTGATGAACTACCTCCTCCTCTATATTGTCTGTCCCTGCACCTGCACTCAGGATGGATGAGAGGGGGAGAAATAAAGTGAAGGAGGCCTCGGGCCTGTCTGCTGTGGGGACAATAAATTGAGGGACATGCCTGCTGTATGGGGACAATCAATTAAAGGACTTGCATGCTGTGAAGACAATAAATTGAGTGGCCTGCCTGCTGTATGGGGACAATAAATTGAGGGACCTGCCTGCTGTGGGGACAATAAATTGAGGGACCTACCTGCTGTGGGGACAATAAATTGAGGGGCCTGCCTGCTGTGGGGACAATAAATTGAGGCACCTGCCTGCTGTGGGGACAATAAATTGAGGCACCGGTCTGCTGTATGGGGACAATAAATTGACGAGCCTGTCTGCTGTATGGGGACAATAAATTGAGGGACCTGCCTGCTGTGGGGACAATAAATTGAGGGGCCTGCTTGCTGTGGGGACAATAAATTGAGGGGCCTGCCTGCTGTGGGGACAATAAATTGAGGGGCCTGCTGTGGGGTTGTAAAAAAAGATGGGCCCAATGGTATTTATTACTAAATTTTTAGTAATGTTTGTTTTTATTTAAACAAGGGCCCGAGTTGCTGCACTACGGGCCTCTGGATTGTACTTGCCCTCTGGGCCAAAAGTTGCCAGTCAGCCCATGGTATTGTGCCTCCTGTGTATCACTGCATCCTGGGTTTTTCACTTTCCAGCGTGCATGGCCCTAACAAGGTTCTGCTAGAGCAGCAGCATGCCAGCCCAGTCATCCCCATGCTACCCACATGACCACCATCACCAACCCAGCCACCAAAAGAGATCATTGTGTGCACTCTGGGTGCCTCTGTCCCACCAGCCTCCTCAGTTGCCTCTGCCACTTCCTCCAGAGGGCATACCTGTCTCGGATCCAAGAGACAGAGGAGCAAGTAGTTTAGTTAATTTTAAGGTTCATATGGCTGATAATTCTTAGGTTTATATTAGGGTTGCACCGATACCACTTTTTTAAGATCGAGTACCGATACTTTTTAAAAGTACTCACTGATACCGAGTACCGATACGTTTCTTTAATGTCATGTGACGCTTTCCAATAAGAACAGAGTCAACAGACCATATAAAAATGCCCCCAGCTCACTCATGGATATGCCCCAGCTGACACATGGATTTGCCCTAGCTCACACATGGATTTGCCCCAGCTCACACATGGATGTGCCCCAGCTCACACATGGATGTGCCCCAGCTCACTCATGGATAGTGCCCCAGCTCACTCATGGATATTGCCCCAGCTCACTCATGGATATTGCCCCAGCTCACACATGGATATGCCCCAGCTCACACATGGATATGCCCCAGCTCACTCATGGATTTGCCCCAGCTCACTCATGGATATGCCCCCAGCTCACACATGGGTATTGCCCCCAGCTCACACATGGATTTGCCCCAGCTCATGGATTTGCCCCAGCTCACTCATGGATTTGCCCCAGCTCACTCATGGATATGCCCCAGCTCACTCATGGATATGCCCCAGCTCACACATGGATTTGCCCCAGCTCACTCATCGATATGCCCCAGCTCACACATGAGTATTGCCCCCAGCTCATGGATATGCCCCAGCTCACACATGGGTATGCCCCCACAGCTCATGTCCCCCCCTCCGCGACGATACTTACCTTCCTGAGCAATGCCGGGAATGTTTCCGCGCGTGCGCTCGTTGGAAGGACCCCAGCCGCGACCACGTGGGACCATGTGATCGCGGCTGGGGTCCTTCCAACGAGCGCGCGCGCGGAAACTTTCCCGGCGTCGCTCAGGAAGGTAAGTATCATCGCGGAGAGCAGCTGCAGGGCCTATCAGCATTCGGACAGGCCCTGCAGCTGCTCACTTTGTTTATACTTACCTTCCTGAGCGACACCGGGAAAGCTTCCGCGCGTGCGCTCGTTGGAAGGACCCCAGCTGTGATCACATGGTCCCACGTGGTTGCGGCTGGGGTCC
This sequence comes from Leptobrachium leishanense, assembly GCA_009667805.1. Taxonomy (NCBI): domain Eukaryota; kingdom Metazoa; phylum Chordata; class Amphibia; order Anura; family Megophryidae; genus Leptobrachium; species Leptobrachium leishanense. The sequence goes on from CM019066.1 coordinate 245,387,899, forward strand.
TTCCAACGAGCGCACGTGCGGAGACATTCCCAGCGTCGCTCAGGAAGGTAAGTATCGCACAGAGCTCCAGGGGCGGCTGTCCGAATGCCGATAGAGCATTCGGACAGCCGCCGCAGCCCCTCGGATGCCGGCAAGCCGGCTCAATGCCGGCTTCCGGTATTGGGAAAAATATCGGGGAGTACTGCACAAGTACCAAGTACTCCTGCAGTACCCAGTATTGGCCCCGATACCGATACTAGTATCGGTATCGGTGCAACCCTAGTTTATATATTTTTTCAGCTTCCTTTTAGTCTATTAAATGCCTCTCTGAATACATACATAGTACTGCGAAAGAACGGCCGCCCCAATGTTTGTTTGCATTTTATTTTCCCTTACATTTCATTGCCCTGTATATAGGGTAGAGTGTTGTGTGATGTGCTGTGCTGTTGTCAAAGTGTGTGTCAGTATGTTACAGTTACAAGTTGTTATAAAGCATTAACAAGTTCCATAGCACTGTACATGGTTAAGACCGGATAACCTGCGCATGCAAGTTGCAGTTACAGAACAATAGAGGACTCTGCTCAAGAGCTTGCAATCTGTTACCATTTGCCATGCTTCTACCCCATCCTCCAGATCTGGCTGTAACCAGAACTCTTTATCAGTTTCCTTTGTTAGATCAGGGGGAGGCTTTGGGAGGATCTGGAGGAAGGGAACGCAGAGGCGTGTTTTTTTCCATTTGAATGTGTAACTGAAAATCTCTGAATAAAGCATTCTGCGTTTGGTGTTCAATCTGCAATGACTCCTCTCACAGTCTGTGTTGGCTATTCTGTGGGGGGGGTACAAATACCTCCTGGGTTCAGTGGAAAGGGGCGCCTGGGGTACCAGGATCCGTAACACTGTTGGCAGTGCTGTGGTATTGCCCTTTCCAGCTGGAGGGAGCTTATGGACAACTGAAATGCTGAATGGAGAGTGTGTCTACCTGCGCCTGAACCAGATAACGCTTAAAGAATTGGCAGAGGCTCGGGATTGGAAACAAACTAAAAGCTGCCCTCATGGAGGACAACCACCCCAGGTCAGCCTTGTCCCAAGACTCCGTAGAAGAGACGGAGTTTCAAAAAGAGATGCGGTGAGGTTGGCATTGGTCGGTCCTAACCAGTTCCGGCGCTAATGTAAGGTAGCACAGTCAGAGTTACATAGTTACATAGGCTGAAAAAAGACATGCGTCCATCGGGTTCAGCCTCTCCCACATCACCTACTGCTGTTGATCCAAAAGAAGACAAAAAACCCAGTCTGAAATGCTTGCCAATATGCAACATACTGGGAAAAAAATCCTTCTTGACCCCAGAATGGCAGTCAGATTTCTCCTTGAATCAAGAAGCTTTTACGCACATATTAAATATTATAACCCTTAACATTCTGTGTTTGCAGGAAGTCATCCAGTCACTTTTTAAAAGTCTGTACAGTCTCTGACCCAACCACCTCCAACAGGCAGAGAATTCCACAGCTTTATTGTTCTCACCGTAAAATAACCCTTTCTATGCTTTTAGCTGAATTGTCTTTCTTCCAGTCTAAATGGATGACCCGTGTCCTGTGTATAGTCCTGTTAATGAATAGGTTATCAGACAATGGTTGATAATGGCCCGTATATATTTCTATAAGGTTATCAGATCCCCTAAGGGTGCTAGCCTGTTGCCAGAGCAAGGGGTGCAATAATTCGGATCCCCTGTCACTGGCCGAGAATCCTGATTTAATAACAACCCTGAAACCTGGTGCTGCACTGCCGCTATCTTGGTCTCAACCAAGATCCCGGTGAGTTGGTCGGCCCCCCTCAATGACATCATTAGGGCGCGACCCACCCCTACACATGGCCACAATTATCAGGGGAGCCAGAGGGTGCCAGGATCCCTGTTCTGCGCAGCACGACTCCTTAAGAATTATACCCCTATTCTCTTCTTACATCTTCTGCCATGTAAGTTACCTTCTTAAACCTACAAAACCCCCCAAGGCCCTCCCACCCCACCTCCCCCCCTTCCCGTAAATAAAAACACAACAAAGTATTGGCATTTAGAAAAGGTCACGTCTTTTATTACTTAAGGCCAAATTCTTTGCCTCTAAGGCAGAATTATTATTATCAATCCTCGTATGCCAAATTCGCTACACCAGATAACACTGGCAGCCAGATAACACTGGCAACTGCAATGCACCACAAGCATTGCCCAGAAATAGCGCCCCACGTGGCTAAGCAGGCTGACCACACATCTGCACAGTTTATTTTATGGCAGATAGCAGGCCGAGAGGATCTGCAAACCAGAAAGGCACTTGAGCTTGGCCGTACGAACCACACTCACCCCGTACCCTGCAGACCATCCCCCCACTATCGCCCTCCACGTGCCAGGCCGCCTATTTCGCCGCCACCAAAAACGAGGACCCTCTTTTTACTGCCACCAAATAAAAAACCCGTGACCTTTCCTTACCCCACAAAAGGCACCTTATTGCGCCTTCAATGAAGAGTGTGTTCCCAGCCTTATCACTCCTTTCAATGAACTCCTCACTTCTTGCTCCTATTTCGGGGTGCTCCAAAACCATTGCCAGATAACATCAGCAAATGCAATGCACCACACATATTGCCCAGAAATAGCAGCCCCACGTGGCTAAGCAGGATGACCACACATCTGCTCAGGGGTCTCTTTATATCGCAAATAGCAGGCCGAGAGGATCTGCAAACCAGGAAGGCACCTGAGCTTGGCCGTACGAACCACACTCACCCCGTACCCTGCAGACCCTCCCCCTACCATTGCATCCCCACGTGCCAGGCCGCTATTTCACCACTCACAATACCTATCTCTTCTCTAGCTGTCCCCTAAATGTAGTACCATAATATCTGGCTTACCCCACTTTATCCTGGATGTCTTTACTATTCCCAATAACTGCCCCACCCCCTACCTTGCTTCCCTATCCATCTAATCCCTACTTCAATTACGCTGCACCCCGGGGTTGCTCCTCTCTTGGTGCCAGCAGCACGACTCTCCATCCAGTGCACATAGGAGTGTCCCAGGATCCGCACTCTCATTGCGTGTCCTGCAAATAACCAAAATGTAAACTATTAACGGTAATGCGCACACACACACAGTATACCCGAACTGAAAAGAAACCAAAAGAAACAAGGAAACAAATTATTATTATTAAAACAAAACAATTGTTCCCCATAAGTTTTCCCTTCATTTCTTTAATGACCTCACATATCCCCTATACGCTTCCCATTTCCATCTCCCCATCTTTTTACTTCGATCCTTTGGATAACCCAATTCTGCCTCAGTACCAGCAGCTCCTATCCTGAAAGAATGGGGGCAAACATAACTCCCCTTTCCACCAAGCCCCTCCGTGGCCTGCTGCGGAACCATTTTTAATTGATACCCGGACAAGTTAGTACCACCCTTGTGCCCCCAGAACATGCGACCGTTTGAAGGAGTCGCCTCCAAGTATCCCCTGATACATACCACTGGGCATACTTCCCCACCATGGGCACCTAGAGCAATTGTTTTCTCAATCCTTAGGGCAGCTGTAAAACTAAACAATCTTTGTAGGGCAGCATTTGTTTATCAGCTCCATCTTATCTCCTACTTGTACTCTGCTGTCAAGATCTTCCATACCACGAATTGTTTAGCCCAGTCCTCCTCTTCCTTTAACCGAGCAAAGTATGAAATACCACTAAATAGTTCCAAGCCGTCCTTTATTGACTTACCGCCGAACTTCAGTAGCTATTTGAACACAGCATTCTGCCCTACCTCCTCTGTCCCTTTAAAACTCGATCCAACCCTTTCACTGCTTGCTCTATGGTGCCCATGTCTTCTGCAACAACAATCTCCTCTCCTAATCATTAATGCCCTCTAACTGCTCCCCATCTGGCAAAGAAATGGAGGGCAGTCTTCACCCTGAATTTTTTTTTTTTATTATTTCCTCCTCCCGGTGCCAAATGTCGGGACACATCCCACCTGTAACTGGACAATGTATCCACCACCACCTTCCTTACCCCCGGTATGTGATTTGACGTGAAATTAATATTGCTTTTCAAACATATCAACACCAAATACCTGACATATGCTACCACCTGCGGTGATGATACAGACAACAGATCAACACCAAATACCTGACATAGGCTACAACCTGCGGTGATGATGCAGACAACATATCAACACCAAATACCTGACATAGGCTACAACCTACGGTGATGATGCAGACATGTTATTCAGCACTTGCACCACACCTTGAATATCAGACGCAAAATTAAAAAAGGGGGGGGAGGGATTTTTTTTTTTTTATATATATTTATTTATTATTTATTTATTTTTTAATTCTATCCCCCACAGTGGTATTGCCCCGACGATTGGAAAATAAAAAATTCCAGAAACGCCAAGCTTTGCACCCATCCATTGAATCCACTCCTGGGCCATTTGCCTGCTCCCCATTTGAAATTACACTAGACCATTTGATCTTAATGTCTGGCCATTCCCCCCAAACCACCTACAATTCTCCCCGATCAACTAAATTTATTTGTTACCCCCCCCCGATCCTACCTCATTCTCCAGTCCCTTTGGAACCCGTTACCATGAAATCGTCCAAGTAATGTACTATACGTCTCCTCCCCGCTCTCTTCTCCACTAAGCAATGCAAAAAAGTAGGAAGCCTTTAAAAAGGGGGGCACGGGATATTGCCCACCCCTATGGGTAAACAGATATCGATGTAAAATTACCCATCAAATTTACACCCCATTAAAAGAAAACCCCCTGGACACAGCGGTACGGCCTGAAGGCTGCATCTAGATCAAGCATAGGTAACTCTGTCCCCTCGCCAGCTACCCTTACCAAAATCACCACCTGATTGAATGAATGGTAGCTAACAGAAACATCTTCCCTACTTATTGCCTCTGCAAAGAAACGGCCGTCCCAATGTTTATTTGTATGTATTTTCCTTACATTCCCTTGCTCTGTGTATCATGTAGAGTATTGTCTTCCCTCTGTATAGTGTAACCTCTATATTACGATCCAGTCTTTGTATAGTGTACACCCCCCTGTAAGTAATGAATTCCTTTTGTTTTCACATGCTTCCAACAGCCCCTTCCCTCCCCCCAGCAACTAAGATCACCAGCTCACTGTTATCTGAGCCATTCTCCTTTCCCCTTGCGAAATGTAAATAACGCTGTCTCCATTTTGAGTTGAGATAGAGCATAGATGTTCTGTACATAAGTGGCTGCATTGTCCTCCATCTTATGAATCCTCAGGGCTGGCTGGAATTCCTTATCAATAGAACCAAGCTGCACATGTGAAAGTCTTTAACCTCCGTCCACAATGAAACTGATTCTTGCTTAGTATATTAATCTATAGACCCGAAGTTAAAGCAACCGAACTAACCTAATGACACAGCCCTTGCTAACATACAGAATCACTGTTTAGTTGATAAGCCTCTTCAGAAATTACAACAGACACATTTAGATGTGTATTTGGTTAGTAATTGCTATATATTCATAAATCTGGCAGAAACAATCTGGATTAATTTAGTTGCGCAAATGTAAGCTTAAACAGATTGTACAGTTACTGCTGCAGCACTTCCTCATTGGCAGAAGCACATGTGACTTTTTGAGGTTTAAGATGGCTGCCAGCCATGCGGTCACTGACTACCTATGTTTATAAGATCATACAGACTATACAAATAATAAGGTTTGATCAAGTATTACAAAGTGAAGCAAATATCAACGAGCATATTCTAGCTAACAATGCAAATCACTAGAACGGTTAAATTAGTGCGTATTTAACCCAATAGATTACACACACACACGCATATAGGATATTATCAACATAGCTTCAAATTCCCCGAATAAATACACTTAATACTTATCCACTCGCAGGCTTTATTATGATGATGGTACAAATGTGAAATATGAGTGAGTTACTGCTCATGTTTCCTCTATTTCTGAAATAAGTCCTCTCCCTCAATAAAGACAAAGTTACCGTTCTAAATAATTATTTACTCAACTGTAGCAAGTGCTCAAAACAAAAGATTGTCATTGCTGCTGTGTCACTTTAAAATGTGCAACAAGTAAAATAGTGAACTTAAATACAGTATACAAATTAATTTGTTCATCAACTTATTGCTTTGCCCTTGGGGTTACTCCAACATTATTTAAAACACACACCTCTTTGAATAACCCTGTAAATCATAACCCACATAAAAGGCCAGCATGTGAAGCTGCTTGAGAATACAACTATAGAGTTATAGTGACTAATGTCCAGTGGTTCAGTCTGTTATATCAAGTTCCTATGTGTGATTACATTCCCTTTGTGTTGTCTCCGTGTGCTATGGCTAGGTTTCAGTGTGTTTCATTATGTGATTACGGCGTGTTATAGCAAGTATTTATTTTACTTTTATGTTTATTATATACACATACAGACGTATATATATACCCATATACACACCCACACACATACATTATTATTATTTTTTTTTTTTTTTTTTTTTAATTTTCCTTAGTGTTATACTACATTAGTGATTTCAGTGTGTTATAGAGAGGAATTTCGTGATTTCAGGGTGTATGATAGCTACACCATTAGCGTGACTTTGTGTGTTATACCGAGGTCCTATGTGTCATTTCACTATCTATAATAAGTTCCTACTGTGTGCATGTTGAGTGGCACATGCGTGTCTAGTGATGCCCTGTGCTTTGTTTACGGTGTCTATATGGGTGCTTATTATGATTGTTCCTGCATACATGGATGATTTTAAAGATACTAAAATTGGACAGTCAGTCATGCGCTATACTGAGCACATAAACTAATAAGGCACAGCAGTCCACAAACAGCCAAAGGAAAATCACTGGGAATCCTAATGCCCCTAATAACATCAAACAAAACAAATCACTGAATTCTGGCAGAGTTATCGCATACATGGATGATTTTAAAGATACTAAAATTGGACAGTCAGTCATGCGCTATACTGAGCACATAAACTAATAAGGCACAGCAGTCCACAAACAGCCAAAGGAAAATCACTGGGAATCCTAATGCCCCTAATAACATCAAACAAAACAAATCACTGAATTCTGGCAGAGTTATCGCAGATCAGTAACGCATTAGAAATTACTATCACGCAGCTGGACACCAAATGAACAAGGAATACAGTATTGCAAATTGAAACAAATATAAATAAGCATCCACTAAATAAAACTACAAATCCATACAATGGGAAACCCACACCTATCCTTACAATAAATAATGGAACTAGGAATATATATATATATATAGCAGACTTATGATAATAGAGTATGCATAACAGATTGATACAGCAAGTAATACTTATCCAGTCATTGGTTTTCATACGATGATGGTGATGGTAAAAATGGAGCTCGCCGCCGCTCTGTCTCTGAAGTTCTTAGTAAAAGAAAATTAGTTGCAATACCAAACTTGTCTCACGCACAGCCTTTTATAACCTCCCTTCCCCCTCATTTCCATTGTTTATCTCCCCATTGTACCCAATCACAAAGAGCCATGTTTCCGCCCATAAAAACAAGGACACCCCCGCCTGATCCCATAGAACAAAGGAACTCACTCCCCCTTTCCTCATGTGTAATATACGGTGATAATTCTTGGCTCCCCCTTCGCTGCCTGCATCATCAAGGGTGGACAGACTGCACAGCCTGCCTGTCTGTGTCTCCTAGCGTGCTGGCCCCGCCCCCTCCAGCCTGGCAGCAGCAAGTCCTTCCAGGCAAGTAAACAAAAAGGATTCCCTGTCACACACTCTCTATTTTATTCACCATGATCTCTCTGTCTGTCTTTCCCTTTCATCTTTCCATCTCTGACTACTACATTCTCCTCTCCTTCACACCCCCTTTCCCTCCATCTCTCCTTCACTCCCTTTCCCTCCCTCTCTCCTTTACCCCTTTCCCTCACCCCACCTTTCCCTCTCTCCTTCACCCCCTTTTCCTTCTCTCCTTTCCCTCACTCCTTCTCTCTCTCCATTTTTCTTTCTCTTCCCTTTCCAACAGATTGTTTTTTATCTTTTTTAGGTTGGTGTGACTCTCATCACACAGGCACCCACAGACCTCACACACTGACAACTCCTACACACCACACATTACTGTGAGTTTTATTGCTGTGGAGCTCTGTGATACAGTCATACGCATTGCACATTACTGTATCTCAGCTCCACAGCAATAAAATTCAGTAATGTGCAGTGTGTATGAGCGTACGTTTTATTGCTGTGGAGCTCTATGATACGCTCATACACACCGCACATTATGCGACTTTGGTGGTGGGGGGGCACCAAAATAGGTTTTTGCCTAGGGTGCCAAAAGTCTTTGCACCGGCCCTGGTCCTAACCCCTCTGCAAAGGTCACCTGAGCTATTATGGACAAGGTCAACGCTTATCTGAAGAAGGAAAGAGAACGCCAAGGCCGCCGGGAAGAGATGCGACCACCCAGGAGAGCCACGCTGGCTTACCTGAACCAGGTGCCAGCAGCCCGTAAAGTCCAGTACCAGGCTCTGAGGCCAACAATGGCATTGAGGAGATCGCTGCAGGAGGAGCTGGGGACCAAAGGCACGAATGTGGTGCAGCCCAGAGCAAGATGAAGATTCTCGAGGAGGTAGAGAGTCTCCTCCAGAAATATGTGCTGAATCCCAGCATGGAACTGTTCCAAAGTGTGTGGACAGAGGTCTCTTTGTTGCAGCAAGAGGGAGCTGTGCTGGATAAGGAAAAGATTGGCACTCAGGATGTGGAGTGTAACAAGGAAAAGTTCTTGGTCTGGATCGAACCAGAGAACATTTGCAGCCAGGTGGAGAACTGGCTGGGTACTACCCCCCCCATACTCTCTGCGGGGGTCTACAGACCTGGATTGACGAAGAGCAGGCATGTTGGAAGCATCTACCTCTGCCAACGCCGAGACCCAGATAAAATATGCCTCCGCGCCAACCATGAACGTCAACCCACCATCCACAAGTAAGACTAAAAAGAAGCAGAGGGTAGACGGGAGAAAGAAATGGCGGTGCTGGAGGGAGAGGGTAAACTACGTGACAAGCTTCAAAGTAGGGATGTGCACTTTTTTTTTCGTTTCGGCACGTTTGGTTTTTCAAAAATTTTGTTTCGGACCATTTTCATTTCTGCTTGTTTCAAGTCTGTTTTGTATCAATTTTTTTTTCGTGTAATCAGGGAATTTCGGTCTTTCGGATCGTCTGTTCTCTTCGTTTCAAACGGTCCATCCTCAGATTTTAATTTTAACTTTAGACCTATGGTATTTCGGATGCTCCGATACTTCGGTCGATATGGTAACCCTGACGATTTCGTTCCTTCGGATGTATCGTTTTTTATGAAAGATGCTTTTTTTCTTATGAGTAAATGTTAAAACAAATTCCCGTTTTTAAGTGTTTATTAAATATTTCTAAAACCGTTTTTTATTTTCAATTCCAGCAAACCGCCATTCCTTTTTATTTCTTTTTTTTAGGATTATTTTTGCATTTTTCGGGAATTTTTGGGTTAATATTTAGGGTTCTTCCAAACTTATTTTAAATGTATAACGAGGTCTGTTTTTTCTTTGCAGATGCAGAACACATACAGCTGGATTATCTTCCCACAGTCTGTCCGTATGTGTTCTGTTCGGCAATGAATTTTGATATACAATACATTTTGTCAGTATCAGTACCATGGATAGTAACAAGCCTGCCGTTATCCGTGGTGCTGATATGAAGAAATAGATTGATAATGTGTTTCACCATCGGCGACAGATCTGAGTCAGAACCATGGACAGTCGCCGATGGAGAAACACATATTATCAATCTATTTCTTCATATCAGCACCATGGATAACGACAGGCTTGTTACTATCCATGGTACTGATCAGGGCCGGCCCGACCATGGAGCGGTTCGGGGCAACCGCTCCAGACGGCAGATTTTGGGGGAGAAGCAGATTTTTCCGCCGATCCCCTGCACTGTTTGCTAAACAGCGCCGCTGCGCCGGCATCACATGGCGGCCGACGCAGTGGCTGTTCCGCATCGAGTTTCCGGACTAGCTCCCTGTCTGGGCGCTGCCTGCTGGCATCACCGGACCATTGCATGCTGGGAAGTGTAGTTCTAGCCTGGTTTACTACATATTGCAGAGAACCAGTTTAGAACTACATGACCCGGCATGCAATGCTCCAGTGATGCCATCCAGGTGGCGCCCAGACAGGGAGTTAACCCAGACGTTCGGCACCAAATTTCACAGATGGGAGGAACTGCGCTGTGAAGGGAGAGAAGCAGGCGCTGGGCAGCATATGGAGGCAGACAGAGCATGCTGGTAAGTAGAAGTCTCTCTTTCTCTCTCCTTCCTACACTCCCATCACTCCCCCTCCCTCCTGCACTCACATCCATCCATCTGTGTGTGTGTGACTGACTGTGTGTGTGCTGGGTATGTGACACTGGGCTTTGCTGGGTATGTGACACTGGGCTCTGCTGGGTATGTGACACTGGGCACTGCTGGGTATGTGACACTGGGCCCTGCTGGGTATTTTTTGGGGGGGGCAGCATTTCATCCTTAGCTCCAGGCATCACAATGTCTTAGGCCGGCCCTGGTACTGATACTGACAAAATGTATTGTATATCAAAATTCATTGCCGAGCAGAACGCATACGGACGGACTGTGAGAAGATAATCCAGCTGTATGTGTTCTGCATCTGCAAAGAAAAAAACAGACCTCGTTACACATTTTAAAATAAGTTAGGAACAACCCTAAATATTAACCCAAAAATTCCTGAAAAATGCAAAAATAATCCTAACAAATAAATAAAAGCAGACACTTCTTGCTGTAAGTGAAAAAAAAAAATGCTTTAAGATATATTTAATAAAAACGGGAATTTTTCACTGGAACAAGTGAAAAAAGTGACAGATGGTACGAAATCAGCAACGGAACCGAAATGGACTCGAAACGATACGAAAATACGTTGTCCGAAATGGAACCGAAATCGCGAATAGAACGAAAATGACGCGATTTTACAAATTTCGTGTCCATACGAAATAACAATTTTTTTTTCGTTTTGTATCGGGAAATATTTTGGATGGTGTGTATTTCGTTGCCGATCCGGTTCGGAACATCGGACGAATCCAAAGCACCGAATCGGCCCGTTTCGTGAGAAAAACTAATCAAAACGCACATCCCTACTTCAAAGGGAGGTAGAAACTTTGAAATGGCAAATAGACTCTGCCACCCAGAGAGAGAAAGAGACTAGCCTACAACTGCACCGGCTACAGGATCAACTGAAAGATGGCCAGAAAGAGCTGGATGAGACAAGACAATCGAGAGATGATGCAGAGGCTCATACACAAAGTCTGGAGGTGGAGATCACTGGGTTCCTGGAGCTTCTTAAAGCTGCTGAGCGAGCCCAGGAACATACTGCTCAGGAGCGAGATGAGGCCATAGACTTTGGTGTTTTAAAAGTCCAGGCAGCCCGGGAGGAAAAGTGCCTCCTAGAAGGCCAGATCAGGCAGCTGGAAGAGAAATTGAAAGCCAAGCCAAGTCACGCTGAGCAAGTAGGTGATGATCTCGAAGGCCAGGCTGCAGATTAACCAGCTGAGAGCGGACAGGGAGGCAGAGTGAGTCAAGGCCCAGCTGCTTGAGAAGGCCCACCAAGAGCTTCAGGAGCAGCTTGATGCAGAGACCCAGCAAAGCCACAGTATTGGGGAGCAGCTGCGACAATCTGAAAGTATGCTGCACGTTGCCCACCAACAGCTGGAAAACGAGAGGCTCCAGATGGTGCAGCATCAACAGATCCAGGCTGAGCTGCAGGCATCAGTTGCTGAACTGGAATCAAGGACCATGCGGCTAGAGGTACAGCTGAACGCCAAGATCGTTGGGCAGCATGCGTTTGGTGAGGAATTACAGAGGAGATGGGAAAAGTGAACAGCCTCACATTGCCAGCAGAGCTCTACATGGCCCCAGGTGAGGAGCTAGCAGCAGAGCAGAGTGAAGATCGGGAGAGGAGGCAGTCAGCCTTGCTGCGCTGCGCCGAGTGTACCCCGTGCTGCTGGAGTCGGACGCTGTGTTGACAGTGTGCTGGGTCATTGAGGAAGATGGAGACCACCCCCAGCACTCCACCACTACCAACCAAGGTGTCACCAGAAACAAGACCACTTCCCACCTGCCCAGGAGACCAGCAGGACCGGTGAGTGACCACCTGGAGAGGCTACTGAGTTCCTGGTCCCAGGAAGAATTGCACCCCTTGGGGATTGAGGGAATTGCCGTGGGGTGTGCTCAGGGGTGGACTGACAACTAATGTGGCCCCCGGGCAATAGGATTTTGTGGGGCCCCTTGTGCCACACCCACCATAGGCCACAACCGTACAAAACACCTCCCATGCAACGCACAACCCACATACACATTGTTGTGTTTAAAGAATGTATTCACACAATTTTCAAAATAATAATTTTAACGAGTTAATAAAATCCACTCTGGCCCCCAGCGAATTGGGGAACCCATTGTGTCCCCTCCAGACTCACAAACTGCCAAAGCTCTGCTGCGGTAGCTGTAACACACTCATGGCAGCTACGGCTGTGGCACCGAAGGTCCCTGTAGCACACGTGGGAAACTGCCGATCACCTTTCAGGTTTAAAAGAAACTGGACATTACTGATGCACTCGTACACACTGCACAATACAGAGCTCCTGTTAGAATAAAAATTCCTGTTTCCTGATGTTATATTAGTCAGCTCCACAGCAATAAACCTCACAGTAATGTGCGGTGTGTATGATCGTATCAGAGCTCCACAGCAATAAAACTCACGCTCATACACACCGCACATTACTGTATCACAGAGCTCCAGTGTGTATGAGCCCATCACAGAGCTCTACAGCAATAAAACTCAGTAATGTGCAGTGTGTATGAGCGTATCACAGAGCTCCACAGCAATAAAACTCACAGCAATGTGTGGTGTGTATGAGCATATCACAGGGCTGCACAGCAATAAAACTCACAGTAATGTGCAGTGTGTATGAGCATTTCACAGAATCCACAGAAATAAAACTCACAGCAATGTACCGATTTATTCAACCCCCCCCACAACATTTAATTTCTCATCTTATTACCCCCCAAAAACGGTAAGCAGTGTATAGATAGATTATAAGTAGGATTGGTATCCAGAGAAGTAGACAGAAGCAATAGTCCTATTTTAAGGGGGTAACACAGTAATTGAATATAGGTACATATATTATCCCCCCCGCATTATATTAATCAGATCGCCCCCCCCGCATTACATTAGTCAGATCAATCCCTCCGCATTTCATTAGTCCGATCATCCCCCCGTTTCATTAGTCAGATCATCCCCCCTAGTAAGGGAAGGGGTGGGTCCTAGTGGCGCAGTCTCTTTGGAGGGTAGTCAATCAGGGGGTCTCAAGGCATATAATAGTGCCTACAAATACAAGGATAAATACAATGTTCCCAGTTGGGAAGTGCACGGTCGAAAGGACCACTTTGGTGCAACCGTGAATGCTGACACTGTGCGTATGAAAGTAAAATGCGTACTCTTCATAAAAACCGCAGTTGAAGTTCAATGCAAATAAAGTGCATACGAAGTCACATAAAGTGCAAATGCGAGTATAAGTGCATAAAAATGTGTTTTAAAGTGCATATGAAAGTCTCTATAGCAGTTGCTAGGTCAAAGTCCTGCTTTCCGAATTAAAAGTGAAAGCAAAAAAAGGAGGGGGGAGGGGAAAAAAGGAAAAACAGTCCAACCGTCTAGATGTTCTATATTGGAAATGCGGGAGAATCCAGTCCGGTCACCACGTGGACATTCAAATTTTGCGTGAAGTCCTGATGTGGTGTCTTCGCCTAGTTCGCTTTTTAGAGCCTCGTTTACCGGCTCTAGTGTGAAGTGCCTTGGGCCTGGTTGAGGGTAGCCTCTGCCCTTCTTTACAATTTGCTTGATTATCTCAGGTACAGGGAGGTAGAGGAAGAGAGAGACATCTTCATAGTGCAGCTTGTAGCCGAATGCTTAAATGGGTAAGGTGAAAAAAATAGACAAACTCACCGATGTTGGAGCCCTAAAATTTCAGGCTCAACTTGTTAGCGTGTGGTACTTCCTATTCGGTGGGTACCTTCACCTCTCTTGTCTGCAGGCAGTCCTCCTCTCTTGTATGGATGATGAGTGGGGGTAAAAGTAGGAGCATATAGGACATGTGCTGTTTAAAAAGAGTCTTAAACAGAGGTGATGAAGGAAATTTAAAAGAAAATTTATTGGGACAAGTAAAATATTAACAAAGTTTAAAACAATGGTTGAGTGTAAACAAAGTTTAAAAAGGTAGGAGGGGAGTCACAATATGGGAGACGCGTTTCGGCACTCTCAGTGCCTTCCTCAGTCCATGTGCAGGTAAAATGTGGAAAAAGGGGGGATCTGAAGCACTCCATGTATCTTTGTTTATATAGGTAATCATTGTACATTCATTTTCGAGTTACTTCCGGGTTCGCGCTTTTTTGCGGTCACATGGTACATGCTGCATCATCACAATGCGCCGCGGCCATCTTGGACGTGTGTTCCATTGGGTTTTTGTTTGCGTTCCACCGTGTTGTTATACCGGCAGCGTTGTGATCTAAGTCTTGAGCATTCTAAAGGGGACAATTCTGACATACAATGGAGTGTTGCACAACTCCACTTGAGATGGCAGCAGTTTGTAAATGAAGGGAAGGTTGCCTAATTCTTGAAAAGGGATGATTGAAAGTGTATACTCATGGTGGCTCTGGATGGTAGTGGCCTTAAATGAGTATATATAGATAAATAAGATTGGAGGTCACATTTTAGGTTCAGGTGAAAAGGACAATATGACATATGATAGAGTGTGTCATAGCTGCACTACAGGATGGCAGCGATTGGAATAAAATATAGGTGAATGGAGGGGAAGTTGTCTGATTCTTAGAGAGGGATGGTAGAAGTTTAAGAGTATATACTCGTGGTGGCTCTAAGTGGTAGTGGCCTTAGATTGGTATATAAGGATATGGTAATGAAAGGGCGGGTTGGAGGTCACACTTCACCTCGGGTTAGTAATTCTATGATTAAAAGAGCAAAGGTGGGGTTCCAACTTGGATGGAATGGAATATATTATAAATTGACCGTGAAAGGGGGCAGGGGAAGCTATATTGGGTGGTCCTACATTTAATTGTGGTATTAAAATAGGGGGGGGGATGAGTTAAGCAAAAATAAGCCGTGCTGGGTAATGGAAATGTTAAAACTGGTGATGTCTTGGGGTCTATATAATCTCCTGGGATTGGGAATGGTGTTGTTATAAACAATGGCGGTGGCATGGGGTAAAAAGGAGGTAATTGAAAAATAGAGATGAAGATGGGGTCTTTTTTCTAACTGATGGCTCAAGTTTCCATGGGGTCTCGTTTGTCGTAGGGGCGGTAGTAGCTCGATGTTGGATAGGGGGTCAGGGTGTCCTAGTTGGCATGCCTGGTTATCTATCTACTAGATGACATGGATATGGTCTGGTGGTCAACTGGATTCTCAATGGAGTCTGACGTTCGTATTAGGAGCTGGCGGGTCTGTAAAAGGATGGTGGAAAATGGTCGAAGATAGAGGGTGAACCGGTAGGATTCAGTTGAGAAAGTGACACAGCTCAAAGTCAACATTTAGTCCCTGCGGTTGGAGCGTCCCTAAGTTGAAGATCCAGCTCATTTCTTCTTTTCCGATTAGTTTTTCAAAGTTGCCACCTCTCCAGGGTGCTTCGACTTTTCTGATCCCTATGAAGGTTAGTCCTTCTGGGTTCATGGAATGTTTATTTTTGAAGTGTAGAGGGACGCTGTGGTTTTCTTTTCCATTTCGAATGTTCCTGATGTGTTCTTGAACACGTGCACTTAGGGATCTAGTCGTTCTCCCTACATATCTGAGACCGCAGGGGCATGTAAGCAAATAGATCACATTTTTGGTGAAACAGGTGATTGCATCTCTGATCTTTATAGGTCCTGTGATTCCGTCAATTTGTGTGATGATTTGTTTCTTACTCTTGGTGTTCCGGCAGTTAAGGCAGTTTCCACACTGGTGGAATCCTTTTTGTATGCCAAAAAGGTTATGTTTCGTTTGGGCCTTTCTTGTATGTTTTTGCGCCAATTTCATTTTAAGATTACCGGCTCCTCTACAGATCATCCTAGGTTTCTCAGGTAAGATTTCTCTTAATAGTGGGTCTTTCCTTAGGATCGGCAAGTATTTTCTTATCGTCTTTCTAATGTGTTGATTCTGTGCGTTGTATGAGAAAATGAAAGGCACGTCAGTCGGGTACTGAGGTCCTATTTTGGGTTTTTTCTTCAGCAAAGAGGTCCTCTCAGTATTTCTCACTTTACTTCTGATGTTCTCGAGTGTGTCCTGGTTGTAACCTTTCTCCAAAAAGTCTGTTTTCAATTTTTTTGACTGTTTCATATGTAGCCAAATCTGTACAGTTTCTCCTTACTCGTGAAAATTGGCCTTTTGGAATCCCATCCAACCATTGGGGTAGGTGGCAACTGGTTGTTTCAATATAACTGTTCACATCAACCTTTTTGAAGAAAGTTTCAGTCTTAATCATGCCATCCTGGATGAAAATACTTAAATCTAAGAAATTGATACGTTCGTTGCTCCATGTGGTAGTTAGTTTAATGCCCCTTCCATTCTGGTCCAGTTCTTGTAAAAAAGACTGTAATGAGTTTATTCTGCCTTTCCAGATGAGGAAGATGTCGTTGATGTACCTTTTATAGCAAACTAGATTGCTTTGGTAGTTGGGTAAAAAGGATTCTTCCCAGAAAGCCATGAATAAGTTGGCATATGATGGGGAAAAAAGAGTCCCCATAGTAGTCCCATTGAGCTGTATATAAAAAT
The DNA here is from genome assembly GCA_009667805.1 of Leptobrachium leishanense. Taxonomy (NCBI): domain Eukaryota; kingdom Metazoa; phylum Chordata; class Amphibia; order Anura; family Megophryidae; genus Leptobrachium; species Leptobrachium leishanense. The sequence goes on from CM019066.1 coordinate 245,404,730, forward strand.
CTTTCTGGTAATAAAAAGTTATTTTCTAAAATCAGGCGTATCCCCTCCAAAATAAAAACAATCTGCTCTGGTTGTAATGTATCGTTCTTCTTTAGAAAATATTCGGTGGCCTCTATTCCATTTATGTGCGGTATGATAGTGTATAATGATTGGACATCACTCGTGACAAGGAGCAGGTCGCTTTCCCATCCAATATCGTTCAAGATATTTAAAATCTCTGATGTATCTTTCAAATGTGCCATAGTGTTGGTCACAAAAGGTTGAAGTTGGTGATCTATGTATTCTGATACCCTGCTAGACACTGAACCCACTCCGGAGATAATGGGTCTCCCCGGTGGTCTAACAGGGTCTTTGTGTATTTTCGGGAGAAAGTAAAACAATGGTGTGCGTGGGTGTTCTATTTTCAAATATTTGAACTCCTGGTCATTGAGTATGCCTAGTGAGTGGCCTTCTTCAAGATATCGTGCAAATTTATCTTGAATATCCTTACCCGGATTCTTATTTAGTTTCTTGTATGTCCCCTCATCGTTAAGGATCCGGTTCGATTCGTCTTTGTAATATTCAGTTGACATAATTACTGTGCCACCCCCTTTGTCGACTGGTTTTATTTCAATTTTATCGTTGGATGTCAGTTCTTTTAGAGCTTCCCTTTCTTTTCTTGTTAAATTATTGGATTTTGTGGATGTCTTAAGTTTGCCCAGGTCGCTCATGATCATCTGCTCAAAAGTGTTTATCTCTTGGGAGATTAAAGACTTAGGAAAGAACGTAGATTTTTCTTTCAGGTTAGTGTGTTGGTAGAACTGGAAGATAGTGGGTCTTTCTATTGGATTCTTCAAAAAATATTTTTTCAGGCACAGATTCTTCTTAAATTTCTGCAAGTCAATATACACATTGAATAAATTCATGTGTGTGGTGGGGGCAAATTTCATGCCTTTCTTCAGAACTTTTATCTCTGTGTCTGTAAGTGGAGTGTCAGTCAGATTAAAGATCCCTCCATCCTGCTGTGCTTCTCCCTCCTTTTTCCTTCTAATTCTCCTTCCTCTGCATCCTCGTCTCGGTGGAGTCTCTTGCCAGGTGACTAGCCTCTTCTCAGAGTGGTAAGGTCCCTGTTTGGTTGTTGGGGGTTCCTTTGAAAATCCCCTTGTTCTCTCAGGGAATCATATCGATTTGTTAGTTGTATTGTTTGAGTCGGATAATTTGGATGGTTATCTTCTCTCCTCCTCATGTGGGCGTTCCAAGGGGCATTCCAGGGGCCTCTATTAGGATCCTGATATGTTCGATTAGGTTGGCGGTAAGTGTTTTGGGGTCCATAGTAATTGTTCCTCGGTCTAGTAGGTTGAAATGATTCATGATTATATCTGTCGTTGTAGAAACCTTGATGCTGGTTATAACGTCTCTTTGGCCTTTGGGGTAGGGGTGTTCTAAAGGTCATCTTATTAGGTTGTTGGTCTTGCAAAGGTGTTGAAGGATGTTGGTAAGGTTTCGGTGGTACTGCCCACATGGGTGTCCTATTAGTGTTAGGGTATTGGTTGTCTATTATGTCTGTTACGTTCTGTTTCCAGATGTAGTCTTGTATATCACGTTGGTATTTTTTCCTTTTCCTTTCTTTGACCTCTTCATTCAATTTGTCCAGGTCCTTCTCGAGTTTGCCCAAGAAGCTATTAGTTTCTTGTTCGGAGGATAATCGAAGGAGTTCTTCGTGATTTTTCTCGATGTTTGTATTGAGTTCTTTCAGGATTTCTTTCCTTCTTTCTATGATAACTTTCATACTATGTAGGGAGATCATCCCCCCTGTTTCATTAGTCAGATCACCCCCCGTTTCATTAGACAGATCATTCCCCCCATTTCATTAGACAGATCACCCCCCCATTTCATTAGATCATTCCCCCCATTTCATTAGATCACACCCCCCGCATTTCATTATATCTGATCATCCCTCCCAATTCCATTTGCCAGATTATTTACCCCCCTATCGCTCACCCACCATCCGTTATTGAAGCTTTTATGGAGGGCTCAGGCAGGATAGCTCCGCTCGATCGCACTCACTCTTTGTCTTCTGCCGCTGCGTGGATCACGTGAGGGGGTGGCGTCAATGCAGCGTGCCATCCTCATGTTTAGAATGTGGGTTGAGGTAGGCACGCTGCAGCGCGCCACCGCAGCGGTTTTTGTAGTGCGTGTCGCTGGGCTGGATATCTCCGCCGCCGCTGCGGTGATCATAGCTCCTCTGAAAAATAGCGGGGCCCACTCTTCATGTCGAACTGGCCCCTACCAACCCGTGGGCCCTCGGGCAGTCCCCGATGGGTCAGTCCACCCCTGGGTGTGCTCCTTTTGAATGTTTGGGAGGGGGCATCAGCAGGAGAGACTGGAGTCTGTAAATGCTGACTGTTCTGGTCCTGCGTTTGCAGAAATATCCTGGAGAAAAAGAGATGTGGGGAGTGTCACGATTAGAAAGATATATTGCGGTTAGAGAGATCAATATATATATATATATATATATCTGTATATCTACCAGTGGCCATGTTGCACAGCTGACTAGTGGAAACCTCAGTTTCTAGTGTGTTCTAGAAAAGTAATTAAAATGTTTGTCTCTTTCCCCCTTGGAGGGATATCACATGCTGCTGCAAAATAGGTTCTCTTTGATCTACATGATCAAGGTGGAAATTACCCATTTGGTCAAATGGAAGGTCCCTTGTACCCTCTGCAGGAGTCCACGAGCGGTTCACACCTTGGAGCTCCTTTGCAGACTCCGCGGCAGCAACTTGTAAGTGATCACGTAGATCAAAGAAGCGATCATATCCTTTTGATCGCTATAGACATCTCTGGATAATTATTAATTACATCTGAGAACTAAAATGGCAGAAACCGTGAACTGAGCATGCCCACGGGGAAATTCTGGGAAACGTACGAGGTGGGCTGTACCATCTATGGGCTGGATTTTTGAATGGACTGGAAACTCTATATATTCAGAAACACGCCATGTGGCTGGGCTTTTCAATTGGGGCTCACATAACAAGTGATGCTTTGCCATGTTTCCAATCTCCAGCCCCAGGAGTCACAGATGTCCTTTAGCTTTCTGATGTGTGAGTAAGTCCTGTGTTTTAACCCTTTTATGTTTGCTGCTTTGTGTGTGTAATTATTGATTTATATCTATTTTTCTGTAAACCATATGCACTGTGATATCATATTTTTGATTTATCATAATAAATATAAAATCTATTAAGGCTGGGGTCAGACGAACGCAGTGCGAACGTGCGTTGAGCCGCACTTTATTACGGCTGTAGTAGCAGCAAATGACGGCCAATATACGAAGTACGGCCGCATGAAAGTTTGCTTTGTCACGCAAGCGGCAAACTAACCATTTTTTCGAGAACGTGGAACCACTAGTACTGACGCACAGAGTGCGCTGCGTCGGCATAGCGGCACGTGTGCGTGATTAGGAGACGTCAGACGCTGCACATGTCCGGCCAACCTCACGTCCATTTGTTTTTTATAGCTCCGTCAAAAAATACGGTCGAAATTGCGTGGTAGACATGACGTGAAAAATGCGTTCGTCTGACCCTAGCCTAAGCCAAAGTCGGTTTGTGGTGGCAGTGTGACGAATAGTATCAGGAAAGTGGATACAGGGATTGTGGACAATATAGTCAGTATTCCAGGTCGAGTGTAGACGGATACTGCATTACAACCCTGTGATCATTTCATCACGTCGCGTGCCCTTCTGGAGTGAAGGCATTGCAGTGACAGTTAGGCAAGCGCGCGCGGGGGATTGTGGGCCGCGTAGTCATTATTTTGGGTCTAGGGTAGACGGATAGTGATTTGCTTAAGCCTGCATTTCCTGCGGCGCGCCTTACGTGACAGGGAGGAGGCCCAGTGTGCCCACTAACAAACATTTTTTTCTCTGTGGACTATAATGGCATTTTACCTGGCGCACACTGCTGCAGTGAATTTTTGGAGTCACTGGACACGAGAAGTGGCTTGCCTCTTACCCCACGATTATGGGCCAACGAACAGGGATACCCCGCCGACGGTGCTTGTGTGCCAGCACCCTGGAAATTTCAAATGGTGCAGCAAAGGGACAGAGGGAGAGGTCTTGTCAGTGGCAAGCGATCCGTTGGGATCTATGCTCACCCATACGATCTGGAAGGGGGAGATATATGACGGAACGGCTCCAATTCCTCCTACATTTTTCTTTATCCCACTTTTGGGATAGTTGTCCTGACATTTGCCTTTCACATTTATGTGCTGGTGTCCCTGTTCATGTTTTGCATATAATTCTGTTAAAAGGTTATTTTTTGGGGGGATGTGGTGTAGTAAATGAATCTAAAAAAATAACCATACTCTTTTTTCCTTGTTTTAAATAAAGCTCTGAGCTAAAGTTCTGCACAGCTTCTTCAACAAATCAATAACCGGACAAAATTTTGATATTTATTAGTAATAAAAATTTTATGTGCTGATCTTCCAGAGGAGCCATTGGTCACTGTCAGCAATTATTTTGAAAATAAACAAGCCAGTGTTCACTTACTATACAGCAGCCTCCTGAATGTGCTGACACACGTCTGCTGTTGGGGCGGGTTCACTGTGTTTCTTTCTTCCCCCCCGACACATGTAGGGTTAAGGAAAGGGCTGCCCTGCACACTGCCAGCCACCTCAGAGGATCCGGGGTGGGAGAGCCACATCACGGTCAGGCTGTAAGTCCAATAAGATGCCATCCTCTATAGCCATGTTGTGCAGCATTGCACACATCATTACAATTAAGGGAGCTGTCAGGGGCTGGTACTGCAGGTGTCATGTTCGCGGTAGCGCTCACCCCTGATAACCGTGGTGTGGATCCTTTTGGACAGACCTCTGTGCTTTTCGATTTGCAAGCAGTCAGGACTGCTAGCCCTAGCACTCCCAACCAGGGAGGTCAGACAGAGCAACAATACTAAGTACCACTCAGTAGCAAATGATTTCAAGACCAAGTGTCTACTGAGCCAAAACAAGTTAACTATACTGATGCGAGAACAGCGTTTAGGCAGAAGTTCGAGAAATATGTTCATACACCAGGGGTTAACAGAAGTGTGGTCAAATGTATAATCTGAGTCGGCAACAGAAGGGGTAGTCATACAGGCAGGGTTGGCAACAGAGGGGGTAGTCGTACAGGCAGGGTTGGCAACAGAGAAAACACTCATACATTCCGTGTCAGCAAGGTAGATCGAGGAGTTGATAGATTCCGCACCCTGCAAGGCAGACCTACAATCGGGGACTGCAAGATATATTATGCACATGAACTCATTGTAAGCCGAGAGCACACTAAATATACAGAAGGAGTCAGAGAGAGAATAGTCAAGAAGGCAATCCGGGTCAAACTGAAGCAGGGTCCACTTACAAGCAATATCGGCAATAGAGTACAGCAATAAGTGAAACACAGAGTGGATACACTAGGCGATGCGGGAATAACTCCACATCAGGGCGACGAGCTGATTCTCGCTCCCTGCATTTAAGGCCGGCGGCTCCGCGTCACCACGCCAAGCCCCGTCCCTTCAGCCGGAACTCCTGGCACCCAGCCAGCGCCGCCGCTGGGTGTCCAGACCCCCCAGGAAGGGTTGCAGGGGTCAAGGATGTGACAGCAGGGCACCGCTAGACTTATCCAGACAGTGAAACTTCAATTTCAATAGCCCATAGGTCCTCTCGACTACACTCGTGGACTTGTTGTCTGCAGTGTTTGTAGACCTCCTAATGGGGAGTCATCAGCCATTGGCTGAGATAGTATCCTGAATCTCTAATACAGTGGTTCCCAACCGCGGTCCTCAAGTACCCCTAACAGGCCAGGTTTTGAGGATTGCCTTGGGGAAATGCAGACTGAATCCTGCAATCACTGAGCAGCAAATCCTATCACCTGTGCTGTGCTCGAGCTATCTGGAAAGCCTGACCTGTTGGGGGTACTTGAGGACCATAGTTGGGAACCACTGCTCTAATACATGGTACAAAAAATGCCGTAATATTGTCATCTTAATTGTAAAGTATTGCCTATGCTAAGTCAAAGGATATGTATACCCACTGAGAAGCCATCCTTCTGGGAACAGCCTGTCCTGGAAGTACTGTGCCACCGAGGAGTTCTGCAGAATATGAGTCATGGGCATTGCCAGGGAACGTTGTAAATAGGTGCATGATGTGCATGTAGGCATCACAAACTATTTGCACATTGATGGAATGGAAGTGCTTGCTGTGATGAAATGGCCGCTGCAATGTTTATTTGCATTTATTTTTCCTTACATTTTATTGTCTCTGTGTATAGGGAAGAATGTTGTGTGATATGCTGTGCTGTTGTCAAAATGTGTATCTGTAACAGTTACAAGTTGTTATAAAGCACTAACAAGCTCCATAGCACTTTGCAATGGATAAGACAGGATAACATGTGCATGCAAGTCGCACTCACAGAACCGTAGGAGAGGACCCTGCTCAAGAGCTTGCAATCTAACCTTTTGTTTGCTTCCACCCTCACCTGTAAGTAATGGATTCCTTTGTCTTCACATGCTTCCATCAACCCACACCTCCCCCCAGCAACAAGTCACCCAGATGATTGTTATCGGACTCCTAAGCCATTGTTCCAAGACTGCACTTGTGTGGGGAGGGGAGGGTTTGGGAGGATCTGGTATAGAGTAACGCAGGGGTATGGTTTTTACTTTGAATATGTCTGTACCCGAAAACCTGTAAATAAAGCATTCTACATTTTTGGTGTGCAAGCGGCAGCATCACAGTTTATGTGTAGCCTATTCTGTGTGGGTATGAACACTTCCTGGGTTCAGCGGAAAGGGGTACCTTGGATACCAAGATCTGTAACACGTGCAATTGGTATAAACCACAGGATCCTTCCAGGGCGCAAGGATCACTGTGAGTACAATCTATTGCCCCCAGGACATTGGGAAACCCTCCAAATGCATAAAATCCCTGTTTTACACTACACCAGCCCTGAGGAGTGGTAGGGTATCCAATATAGAGGGTATCCAATATATTGTACGGTATACAATATCCAATTGTACTGCATGGAGAAGGTGGCAAGGAACCTTAGGCAGCACAGCAGCTTGATCATCCCTGGAACAGATATATGTGAGCCAGACCTGTCCTCCAGATGGGACTGTAGTTGAATTTAGAGCCTGGAGATCTGTTCACGTCTCTGTACTGAAGGCGACACTGCATCACTCACATTTTCCAACGTGACTCTAGTCCTTTGGACACAAGGTGCCTGTGGGACTGCACATGCCCTCTTCAACTCCTTCAGGCGTCGGACACTTAGAAAAGCAGCAACAGTAATACGACCATGTCTGACAATATCCACCGTATCCATAACTCCGTTTTGCAGTCAATAGAACAATTGTGCTGTGCTGTATTCCATTTTATGGGCTGAGTAATTTGCACTTGGCAAGTTTGCTTGATTTTTGGAATTCGCACCAGCTTTGAGCAGTTGCTAAAATTTTCAACATCGCATCTGTGCAGTAATTAGCGCCAGCAATTTGTAATCACTTACTTATCGAAGTGCTACTGATCGTTTGTGCTCCACATGTTAAGAATAGGATGCGTAAAGTACAGTAGGCTCGTGCATGCTTCGATGCACTAAGTGATTACTAACGGGTTTAGCGTTAGAGATGTAATAAGGGGGGGGCATGTGTTAGTCACTTATTCTGGCATTAACACAAACTCACCGAAACAATAACAGTAGCGCCAACTTTGGAATTTAGCCTTCAGTCTGCATCATTTTTGAAATTCGATTACGATTCTGTGTTGTGTGCATCACTGTGACGGACAGGATGGAGATTGAAAATAGACAGGTATGTCTTCCAACTCCTTTCTGTCTTGGGTAAAAACATTTTAAAAGTCATTAATTGGCAAGTGCTTAAAATATTTAAAGAGGATCATAAAGCTGCTTCATAAGTTATATGTTATTTGGGTGCAAGCAAGCACTTAAAGCCTTGCATAGTCATCAAAGCTTAATTTGTATTTAATTTTTTTTCTTCCTCTCCACAGTCCCTGCCTCCATCAATCTTCACAGTATGTCTCAACTGTAGTATCACTGCAGTGTTTTTTACAGGAATTAAACTAACAAATTATTGGCTACACCTTGTATTCGATAAAGAAGTGGTGATCCATGATAAAGAAAAAGAGATTAAACCAAACTCCAACAATGACAAGGAAATCATAAGTGTCAACATATCACTTAATCACACGTCTCTTAGGTAAGTGTTTTTTAATCCATTTTAATTTCAGTGTATGATCCCACAATTTCTAGGAAATGTGTTATGTGGGTAATAATAGGATAATAGTATTTTGTCCAGTATTTTAGTAATTCTCGTAACTCTAGTTGTGCTCTTCAAACTCCTGGTTTGATACCACCTGGCCTCTGGGATCTGGTGGAGACCATGGAATTTACCTGCACCAATATCTTCTGAATTCCCCCTTTTCAGCTTTTCTATTGGTAATTCATCTTGATTGCTCGTCAAATTGATAAATCACCTTTACTTGGAAGAGCCTAGGCGAGGCCCGAGGTGAGGTCCTGGCCCAGACCCAGGCGAGGTCCAGCCCCAGGTGAGGGTGAGACGCAGGCCCTGGTGGCGGATTGTGAGCCACCCCGACTGTGAGCCACCCACTGCACCCCTGCTTTTATGTATCTAACCTCAAGACTTGAATTGACGAGGCTTTTTCCTGGATGCACTCAAAAGCTATAGACAACTACAGTCTATAGACAACTACAGTGTGTATACTGTATGTCCAAGCCTGTGTTTATATCTGTGTATGAATCTGGTGTATTTATGGGTATGTATGTACAGTGGGGCAAAAAAGTATTTAGTCAGCCACCAATTGTGCAGGTTCTCCCACTTAAAAAGATGAGAGGCCTGTATTTGTCATCATAGGTACACTTCAACTATGAGAGACAAATTGAGAAAAAAAAATCCAGAAAATCACATTGTCTGATTTTTAAAAGAATTTATTTGCAAATTATGGTGGAAAATTAAGTATTTGGTCACCTACAGTACAGTGCAGTACAGTACAAACAAGCAAGATTTCTGGCTCTCACAGACCTGTAACGTCTTCTTTAAGAGGCTCCTCTGTCCTCCACTCGTTACCTGTATGAATGGCACCTGTTTGAACTTGTTATCAGTATAAAAGACACCTGTCCACAACCTCAAACAGACACACTCCAAACTCCACTATGGTCAAGACCAAAGAGCTGTCGAAGGACACCAGAAACAAAATTGTAGACCTACACCAGGCTGGGAAGACTGAACCTGCAATAGGCAAGGAGCTTGGTGTGAAGAAATCAACTGTGGGAGCAATCATTAGAAAATGGAAGACCTACAAGACCACTGATAATCAACATCGATCTGGGGCTCCACGCAAGATCTCACCCCGTGGGGTCAAAACGATCACAAGAACGGTGAGCAAAAATCCCAGAACCTCACGGGGGGACCTAGTGAATGACCTGCAGAGAGCTGGGACCAAAGTAACAAAGGCTACCGTCAGTAACACACTACGCCACCAGGGACTCAAATCCTGCAGTGCCAGACGTGTCCCCCTGCTTAAGCCAGTACATGTCCGGGCCCATCTGAAGTTTGCTAGAGCGCATTTGGATGATCCAGAAGAGGATTGGGAGAATGTCATATGGTCAGATGAAACCAAAGTAGAACTTTTTGGTAAAAAGTCAACTCGTCGTGTTTGGAGGAGAGAGAATGCTGAGTTGCAACCAAAGAACACCATACCTACTGTGAAGCATGGTGGCGGAAACATCATGCTTTGGGGCTGTTTTTCTGCAAAGGGACCAGGACGACTGATCCGTGTGAAGGGAAGAATGAATGGGGCCATGTATCATGAGATTTTGAGTGAAAACCTCCTTCCATCAGCAAGGGCATTGCAGATGAAACGTGGCTGGGTCTTTCAGCAGGACAAAGATCCCAAACCCCCCGCCCGGGCAACGAAGGAGTGGCTTCGTAAGAAGCATATCAAGGTCCTGGAGTGGCCTAGCCAGTCTCCAGATCTCAACCCCATAGAAAACCTTTTGGAGGGAGTTGAAGGTCCGTGTCGCCCAGCGACAGCCCCAAAACATCACTGCTCTAGAGGAGATCTGCATGGAGGAATGGGCAAAAATACCAGCAACAGTGTGTGAAAACCTTGTGAAGACTTACAGAAAACGTTTGACCTCTGTCCTTGCCAACAAAGGATATATAACAAAGTATGGAGATGGACTTTTGATATTGACTAAATACTTATTTTCCACCATAATTTGCAAATAAATATTCTTTAAAAATCAGACAATGTGATTTTCTGGATTTTTTTTTCTCATTTTGTCTCTCATAGTTGTAGTGTACCTATGATGACAATTACAGGCCTCTCCTCTTTTTAAGTGGGAGAACCTGCACAATTGGTGGCTGACTAAATACTTTTTTGCCGCACTGTATATAGCTTTGTACAGGGCTCAAAATTTTAGTTCCTGAGCTACTAGCTACTTTTTATAATGAAATAACCACAAATGTCTTTTCTGTGCTCACATCATTATCAGTTTTATTCAACCCCCAAGTGACATTCAATCTTAGTACTTAGTATAACATCCTTTTACAGTTATAACAGCTTTTAAACGTGAAGCATAGCTTGACACAAGTGTCTTGCAGCGATCTACGGGTATCTTCGCCCATTCGTCATGGGCAAAAGCCTCCAGTTCAGTCACATTCTTAGGCTTGCGCACTGCAACTGCTTTCTTTAAGTCCCACCAGAGATTCTCAATCGGATTTAAGTCAGGTGACTGTGATGGCCACTCCAAAATGTTCCAGCCTTTAATCTGCAACCATGCTCTAGTGGACTTGGAGGTATGCTTGGGATCATTGTCCTGTTGAAAGGTCCAACGTCTCCCAAGCCTCAGGTTTGTGACGGACTGCATCACATTGTCATCCAATATCTCCTGGTACTGAAGAGAATTCATGGTACCTTGCACACGCTGAAGCTTCCCTGTACCTGCAGAAGCAAAACAGCCCCAAAGCATGATTGACCCCCACCATGCTTCACAGTAGGCAAGGTGTTCTTTTCTTCATAGGCCTTGTTCTTCCTCCTCCAAACATAGCGTTGATCCATGGGCCCAAACAGTTCTAATTTTGTTTCATCAGTCCACAGAACACTATCCCAAAACTTCTGTGGTTTGTCCACATGACTTTTGGCATACTGCAGTCGACTCTTCTTATTCTTTGGAGACAGCAAGGGGGTGCGCCTGGGAGTTCTGGCATGGAAGCCTTCATTACGCAGTGTGCGCCGTATTGTCTGAGCTGAAACTTCAGTACCCACATCTGACAAATCTTTTCTCGGTTCCTCAGCAGTCACACGGGGACTTTTCTCCACTCTACGCTTCAGGTAGCGCACAGCAGTCGAAGTCAGCATCTTCTTTCTGCCACGACCAGGTAGCGTTTCAACAGTGCCCTTTGCCTTGAATTTGCGAATGATGCTTCCTATGGTCTCTCTTGGTATGTTTAACATGTTTGCAATCTTCTTATAGCCATTGCCCTTCCTGTGAAGAGTAATCACCTCTTCTCTTGTCTTCTTGGACCATTCTCTTGACTTCACCATGTTTGTAACCACACCAGTAAATGTCTAGAAGGAGCTGAGTATCACAGTCATTTTAAAGCTGCCTAATTGGTGCTTATTATGCTTTATTGCTGCTCCGTGACATCCACAGGTGTTTTCAATACCTGATTGAAAACACTTGAATGAACCTCTCTTCTTCAGAGTGGTAGTCTTTAAGGGGTTGAATAATTGTGTCAATGAAGAATTCACAAAAGAAACATTTACTACTGTATTACAAAACCAATTGATGTCATTTTAGTTGCATATGGTTCTTTAAAAAGTCCTTGTAGGATTTCATTCTGAATACAATTACAAATATACACTAAATTCCCTAAAACCCTTTACAGCATTGGGGGTTGAATAATTTTGAACACAACTGTATATAGCATTCTAGCAGGGCATGACGCATACATATAATAATGATATATTATGAAAAAAAGGATATATAATTTGTCTGGGTTGTACAATAAAACGTGACTTAAAGCCGCGTTTAAACATGATGAGCAAAAACGGTCAAAATAAGCTCATCACACTTTTACTTTTAGAAGAGTGCCGAACTTGTAAAATTGCCCCCGTCCCTAAGAGGTCAATGTGACCTATAAACTATATAACTTAATTGAAAAACAAACTTAAATGTTTTAGGTGGAGGGAAGTAAAAATAAAAAATATATATTTTCCTTTTTTTGTAAAATACATTTTTATTGACTTAGGGCTACAGTACAATATTTGTGCTAAAACGGGGACACTAAGGAGAAAAACCTGCGCCTGCAGGTTTCTCCTTTGTGCCACAGTTTTAGCGCGGAATTACAATGCAGGCGCTAGAAAAGCTGCCTGCATTGTTAACGGGCACTAAGCCCCGGGATGCGCACGGCAGCGCTAAATTCTCCCTGCTTCCGCCAGACAGAGGAGGCGGTCGGAGCCGCGGGATAGGAGGGGAGTATCTGATTAATTTTGGGGGGGTTACTGCTGGTGCTAATGAATTCTGCACCGGCGGAATCCGTTAGCACCAAGTCCTGGCTGTGGTTAACTTTTTGCTAACTGCAGCTGGACGTTGGTCAGCATTAGGACTTTGTAATCCTAACGCTGAGTAACACTTTGCGCTCCCTATACTTAACATGGGGAGCGCAAAGTACAGTAACCTTGCGCTGAAAAGCGCAAGGTACCAAACGGTAACAGGTTTCTTAATATGGTGCGCCCGCATTAGGGCCACCAGGGCTAACGTTAGCGCTCACGCAGGTGAGCGCTAACGTTAGCACCAATATATAATATAGCCCTTAAATGGCTGATAGCTTGTGATGCTGCCTAAAAATTACTTTTTAGACAAGCTTATTTCTGAGCATGCCTCAAGCAGCTTCCCTTGATAGTGTGTATGTATAGCTATGTTTGTGTTTGTATCTATGTATGGGTATGAGTGTGTGCCTGGTCCTGTGACGTGTTATTGCGGCGGTGATTGCAGGGCCGGCCCGACAATAGAGCAGAGCGGAGCGCTTACGCCAGGCGGCAGAAATTTTCCGGCGGCAAATTTTTGCACCACCCACCTCGCCATCGCCGCTGCACTATTTGTTGTCAGCGCCGGCATTGTGGCAGCATCTATGGCGGGCCGGCGCATGGATACATTGAGGCAGTGATGCTGACCGCTCCCCCTCCGCACGCATGCGTCCAGACGAGAGCGTGGGATCCAGACGTGTGGCAGGCTGATCCTCACAGGCACGGCAGCGGCAGCCCAGTACAGCGTCTGTCTGCTGTTGCTCCGGCTGGGCCCTGGACCAGCCAGCTTACCCACCAGCCAGGTATGTGCCAGCAGCCAGCCTGTCCCAGTTTCGGCGCGGTCAGCCGGGTCAGGAGACTGAGTGGGATTAATGTGCGTGTAGGCAGATCGCTCTTCCCCTCGACTCCCATAGGCACCACCACCAGCAACCTGCCGGGTATGTGTTCTAGCGGCGCTGCTTGCACTTTTAATACTAAAAAGCCGGCCCTGTAGATCTCCTCCTTGGTGAGTGTGCAGTCAGTAGTAATCAGGATACTGGAGTGTCTAACCGTCCTAGTAGTTTGGGGTCAGGATGGTGATTGATACTCAGTGATAGACAGAGCATGTGTCAGAATGCAGAGCATTGCTGTGCGGGGTCTGTCAGGTGTCACCTGAGCAGCAGGAGAACAGATTGCATCCCCAAAACGAAAGAACTAAAATAAAAGTGAGACGGCCAGACTGAGCGTTTTGGAAACTAATGGGAAGGTGCAAAAACGAATGAACCTCATCTCTGGACAGCAGCAGATGTAGGTTCAATGCCGTCGTCAAACACCTATGAGACAGAAAGCAAACGGCAACATTAAAATCCAGAAACGAGAACGGCTGAGCTTCTAGATAATCTTAAAATTGCAGCATGAGAGTGGGACGCGCATGGAGTGAAGGGGAACACAACAAATTCCCATTTGAATCATATACAAATCCCGAATCAACATGCAAAAGAGTCCTTGCGCATACGTGCCGGTCCAAAAATGGTCTTGTCTCTCTGGTGTCCGATCACCCTTTGTTGACGTCAGAGGGAAGTCAATCTGTAGGAAATACAGTTCTAATGGGTTCCTCGCCGTCCAAAGCAACAACATCTCACTCTATACCACCATTGACCAAAGGGATCCTCTGCATCTCCTCCCCTTTCTGGCTCGAACAACAACCCATCAATCATCAGGGATAATGGCACAGATTACTTTTCTCCATCTGTGGTCCTTGTGATACTTTAATTTGTGACTTCCACGTTAGCACCGCTTAGTGTATCTCAGGCTTAAGGAGCAGGCTGCGGGAACCAGATGGGGGATGCAGGGAAATAACAGGCTTCAAGATCAGGAGTGGCAATACGCAGGGGACTTCACTGTGAGAGCTACAGTACTGACTGCAGGGTGGAGCTGCCGTTTGCTGGTAATCAGTCAGTGCTTCCTTGTGCATGCTGAGGCATGGAAAACCAGGAGTGGCTTTAGTGGGATCTGGGATGGAGTACCATAGTACTTCAAAACCTGGTCTAGATTGTAAAAGGGGGCTGCCAGGTTCTCACTGCAGCTATACCAGCTCAGGCATGGCACTTCCTCTTGTTATCCCTGGCGTCGGGCATGGGCCATGACACAAAGCGATTGAAAACTTTTTCTAAACTATCAATCTGGAAATAATTTTGTACTCCAAAATAAATTTTAGATAAACTCTACTTCTATCCATGTGCCACGTTTCTGAATAGGCCTCTCCAAGGTCCAAGACTTCAGGTCAGCCTTTGAGAACTTATTAATTTAATGACATAAATGTGGAGCAATATTGGCTTGTTGTGCCCTTTTTCCTATGTTGTCAGTTTCCAGGAATACCCATAAAAATATAATATACAAAAAAACCTAAATAGCTTGGTAAGTGCAAACTGTTGTAACTGTTGTGTGTTTAATTGTTGACCAACAAATCTAAAATAATGTATAAAAGGCCCTTGATCATAGATTTAATTATGAACATTTTTTGGAATATTCATTTCATATATTATTTCTTTCAATAGTGAAGCTGCAAATAGAATGACAAACAAGCAAGATTTATCATTGTCCAACCATAGCAATTCAATGAGGAAAGAAGTCAATAGGAGTAGCTCTTCAGATTCCCTGGTCAGTAAATTGCATGTTTTATATTTATTTCATGTATGGTTAATCTCATACAGGGTTATTCAAAGAGATCCTAATGGCTCCCGAAAGGGAACCGAACGCTGAAAATCAGCGTTCGTTTACCTTTCTTGGCCATTCGGCTATTCAGAGAGCAGGCAATTCGCCAAATCCTTGCGTATTGCCTGCACATACGGTGCCTGTTCAGTGCCTGTTCGAGGGCAGTGAATACCCATAGAGAAGCAATGCTTTGGCTATTCCGAGAGCAGAAGCCAGCAGTGAAAAGTTGCCGAATTGCCCTGCCATTCGGTGGTTTCATGCGGCAGATTAAGGCTGGGGTCAGACTAGCGCATTTTTTACGTGCGTTTAGGCGCACTTAATCACGGCCGTAGTAGCAGCAAATGACGCGCAATGACGGCCAATATACGAAGTACGGCCGCACAAAAGTCTGGCCGCGCAACGCAAGTGGAAAATGAATGCATTTTTTATAGAACGCAGAACCGCTAGTACTGACGTACAGAGTGCGCTGCGTCCGCTAGCGGCATGTGTGCGTGATTAGGAGACGTCAGCCGCTGCTCATGTCCGGCCAACATAACGTCCAGACACCCAAAGTTTCCTGGTTTGGATCCGTAAAAAATCACGCACAAAAATGCGCATCGTATGACCGTTTTTGCGCATTCCGTGAAAAAATACGGCAATGCGTTCGGACGCACTTTTTGACGTTCACTGCGAAAAATGCGTTCGTCTGACCCTAGCCTTATTCAGGCGAATCCCATAGGCTTCAATGTTAAAAATATTCCCGTTTTAATTCAATATCTAATAAACTGTTGATTATAATATTCTGCAGTAGAGTCTCTTTATAGATTTTTTTAGGATATTTGAAGCATTTTTTTGTGATTTATTTATTTATTCTTTTTTTAAAAAACAAATTCAGAATTTTTTTTTTATTTTTTTTATTTTTATTTTAACTTTACTTATTTTTTCTGTAGCAGCCCTTTTTATTATCATTCATTGGACCTATGTAAATTTCATACATTTTCGCTCAGTAGTTTCTTTGCAAACAGCGTTTCACTTTTCAAACATTCAAGCAAACTGTTTTTTTAATTTATTCACTCCATTCGTCTGCGGTGTCGGGTTTTCTCCGGGGGCTGCACTGCGTGTGATAGGCTCCTGCTTGGGTTTTTCTGGCGTTTTCGGCGGGGTTAATCCAGATGTTTTTGCGGTGAGTTTTTTCAGCGGGTTTGCAGTGACTTTCCCCTGCAATTCGGGGACCCTGTGGTGCTTGCTGAATACACCGCAGGGTTGCCGAAATGGGATTGCCAAATCGAACCGAATTGAAGAGAATGAAAAGTCACCGAACGTACGGTGACTTTTCGATTCTTTGAATAACCCTGATAATGTGAGATTATAATTTGCTTACAATATATTGAATGTACTCTGGAATTGCTATTATATACCTCTAATATTTAAATTACAACACTCATCACACCGCTCTCAATATTACAATGAGGTATTACAGAAAGAAGACACTCCAGTAGCGCTTAAAATGGATATATCTAAAGTGACACCGATCACTAGTACACTTGTATTAAAGTGGCTATCCCCAAAACCACTATAAAAATCTAACAAGAAAGAAAACCGTGCAGCGCTCCCGTATCAATATGCCAAATTTGTGAACCACCACATACAACAGCTTACATTCGAGATAGGCCCCCCTAAATGTCAATACAGATTCTGTCCATAGAGGCATCCAATTCTTTGAGGTTATATGTAAATAAAAAACATACAGGACATAGCGTGACTGTGTATATATTAATGCATACAGGGTATTATTGTATAGTTGACCACTCACATTCTCTTAAGCATAAACGCTCAGATGTGTATACTTGTGGGTATTTCTTAGGGCATACCCATCAGCCCCAACTTCATTGATTAGCCAGATGTTCTTAAATAAAAGTCAGAAGAAAAAAAGTGTGATAGTGCAGATGGTATTGATTGCACTAATTGGTGAAATAGTATGAAATACACTCCCCCTCTGGAGCCTCAGGCCCGGCTTCAGGTTTATTTCGCCAGCCAAATCCTTTTTAAAAAGCACAATGGAAAAAGGTAACTTTCTTTCCCACACACAGGAAAAGCGGGACCAGAAAAAATTAACTAAAAATGTGGTTTATTTTCCTGGTATATTCCAGATCTAAAATCAGGATAAGATCGATATAATACAATATCCAGACACGTTTCGCCCCTAAAACAAAGTCGGCTTCATCGGTGGATAAATGAAAAACGATAAACCATAAGCCACCTCTGGTGTTTAAATAGTGTCCTCTTCCCATGGTATCTTCATGTAGACTGCCGGCCACGTGGAATCGTCCTGTGGCTTCTGCCCTATGTTGATGGCGTCCCTACGCTGAATGACGCTAAATGTCCGTCGGCGCCTCCTCATGACCTCACCTTCTCCAGAGCACCCGGAAGAATAATGTCTGCGCTCCTCCGTGGAAAGCAATCTCTCTGTTTTCCTTTCGTTATGGACCCTATGCTCTCCTGAGATAGCCATACAGTCAGAAGGGGATTTTCATTTTGCTCCATCCAAGTTCTTCTCTTATTGGCAGGTTGTGGGTTCCTTAACCCCTTCAATGCTGAGCCATTTCACCGCTGTGTGCTGAGCTAATTTTTACAGTTTGCAGTTTACAGTGCTGGATCCTCTGGCTATCTCTATAGGTCTGCTTCACCTCACTTGATGATGCTGTCACAGGATACAAGACTGGACTGTCGGATATAATCTCTGCACGTGAAAACAACACGTTTATATATATTGGATTGATCAGCCAAGCCTCCAATATGTCTATATTGGACTTACTGGACCTACCTCGGCAGTTGCCTCCAATATATCAGGGATTATTCTTTCATAAGAAATTTATACGAGACACAAATATCAATCGTCTATATCTCTTAGAAATTATCCTGAATTCTTTTAATTGTCTGTGTTTTGCTTTAAAAAATACAATAATCAATAATCGGATAAAAACATATATATATTTATTACGTATACAAAAGAATTTCAAATCTCATATCATAAACAACAATTTATAAACCACAATCCTTCAGCATATAAAAACTAGCTTCACAATATATGTATCTCCGGTTAGTAACTGCATATATGATTAATATCATTTACCTTATCAGTTAGTAACTAATACACAAATGGTTAATAAACATTTCTGCTTAATACAACATGCATTTCCCAGCAAACAATGTTTAACCAGCCAGCTCTTATAGATATATATATATATCTCTATGCTACATGGATCAACAAAAGATGAGCTAATTTAATAAGTAATAAAAACTTATTTAGTGAATTCTCCCCTAATCTCGAGAATTAAACTTCTAATCTTTTGCCTTTTATTTTGTAGTTATATAATTCCCTGCTTATTAATTTTAATCACAGTAATTTCCAAATTCAATATATATATTGGTATCAATCTTACAACATTTCTTTAGGAATAAATCCTTATATCCACTTCTTCATATTTCTATCTGCAGAATAGAAATTACTTAGAATTTGGATTTAATGGTATCTGAGAATCTCAGTCTAATGTTGCAAGAATATCTACACACATATATATATAATTACATTAATTCCCCTTTTTCATACATTACCTGTCCAATTTGGATGTTGATAAGTCTGCCTTGGAATTCCTGATGTAATAATTTTTGGAATGTGTGAAAATTATCGATATCAGATAATCAATGCATGTGAGTTAGAGAGTTGGTGAGAATCTTGATTGCCTCATGTCTTGGGACCTGCCTGCATCGTGGTGTGAGTCTGAGTGTTGGAATCTTGGACTCTCAGAGGGTCATGCGTAATGCATTGCGATGTGAGTCTCTGTCTGCTGGAATCTCCGACTTCTCAGAGTGTCATATGTACTGGACGTCTGAATGCATTGCGATGTGAGTCTGTTTGCTGAAATCTCCGACTGCCTCACAAAGAGCCTTGCCGCTTATTATAGCCAATTTGACGTCATGGTTAATTAATAATAATATGAATCATTATTTTTACTATCCTCTAGAGGGCAGTATTGCACTTCTTTTATTAATTCCAATTAATTCCACCATTTCTTTTTAATTCTTATCTCGGGTCAAAAAGGTCAGACTGACTTAACAAAGACCTTCTCTTCTCCCAGACCCAGTGTCTCCATCTGATTTATAGCGCTACTCCCTTTTGAAATTACTATAGAGTCCTATCAACTAAATTCTTTTCTGGTTAACTCAATTCTTTAGTAATTTTATTATTTACCAATTATATACTTTCTACAATAGTTTGGAGTATATATTTCATACTGTAATTATAATAAAATATACCTTGATTATAAACCTATATTTTGTGAATATAAATCTATATTAGAGAACTTTTAACTCTTTTTCCTATACCCAAAAGACAAAATCTCTTTTGTTTTAAAACTTAAGACAGACCAATAAATTTAATTATGACACGTCTTAGCACTTAAACCTTAGCCTTATCACATACACACATTCTAGATTCCATTCATCTCTGGCACTTCTTAAAAAAATATAAAAGACTTTACCCAGGAATGAACTCTGTAAAAAAAATCTCATTCATTTCTAAACTTAGAGAAATTAGAAAGAAAAACTGTCTTTCAAAACAAAATGGCTACAAGCGTCCATTTTAAAATTCTCTTTTGTGTGTAATATACCCGACAGGACCCTCTGGATACTGTCAGTCTGCTCACTCATTCAGGAATCCACTGCACCATGCTGGACTCTCTGCTTCTGTCTGCAGCTATTCTCCGTCAAGGCAGCCCCTGTCTCTCTTGTCTGGTGGTCACAGACTCACAGGGAGAGGATCCCAGCTCCCTCTCCCTCCTGCTGGCTTAGGTACTCTTTGAAGAAGGGACGGAATATTATAGTTGAAAGCCCATGTCCAACATCGCAGAGGGTGTAAATTCGTTCAACCTCGAGAGAAATAAGGGACTTTGGGCCTATCCTAGCATCTGTAGACAGCCCCTCATTAGTTTGACTAGGTCTTTCCGCCCTTTTTCTCCTCGCTTTCTTTCTCTGAATTTTAACTTCAGTAGGACTCTGTTCTACCAATGAGGCTGATTCTACCAATGTGGAAGTCCTAAGAGGATGCTTGCTTTGCATATGCCCCTTCTGGCCACAGCTGAAGCACTTGAATTCTTTCCGCGACTTGTGCTGAGTCTTTGGGTTGAGCATTTTCCTTCCTGGCCTTGGATTCAGGCTTCTGTTCTTCTCTTCCAGGAACCTTGGTGTCAATTTCCCTTAGACTAGCTACATAGGAGAATTCCCTCTCAATAGCTTTAGTCTCCTTCATTAGATCTGAAAAGCTGAGAGGAGCTTTGGATCGCAACGGAGCAGTTAGAGACATAACTCTATTATCCTATTACTGTACTGGTTTCATCCTGTATGTGTCAATTTCGTACCGAGAAATTATGTTCTTTTCAAACAGTTTCCCTAATACCAACTCTAAGCATACCAAATAGGCAGGGAGTTCCTCTTTTTCTTTCTGAATAGTATTGCAGTACGGAGTACGTAGCCCATCCTCCGTGTTGTTTTCTCCATAAGCTGCGTTCAACACCTCAATAATGTCAGCAGCTGTGAAATCCAGGTACACCAGGAGATGATGTCTCACTAATTCCAATGCTGGACCTTTCAAACCTTCAATCCCTCGTCGATGTTTAACATTCTCAACACAGGTCCACTTTTCCAACATAAGGGACCGCATCACTTTTCAGGTTGGGCACAGGCGTAACGTCAGGAAAGGACTTCAACTTCCGGTAGTGCTGTTCATGACTTTCTTGGGCAATACTTTTAGACAACTGAGCCAGTACTTCAGTTAAGGAAGGACTTGTCTCATTTCTCTGAGCAACAGGAGTGGGATATTACTTTTTTCTAGATCTGTTTGGCGTGGGCAGCTTAA
Organism: Leptobrachium leishanense; assembly: GCA_009667805.1. Taxonomy (NCBI): domain Eukaryota; kingdom Metazoa; phylum Chordata; class Amphibia; order Anura; family Megophryidae; genus Leptobrachium; species Leptobrachium leishanense. Next base: position 245,425,881 of record CM019066.1, read on the forward strand.
GACGCTTCCTTACCATCTCACTACAGCTCCCACTGTCACTATGGATTTCAGAATCAGTCAGGGCTGAAAATATTGTCACTGTCTCCATCACCGACTTCTCCCTCATCACTCTTTTCATAAGCATAGACCAAGGGACTGCCAGGTATATATGCTTCTCATAACGTTGTATAGGTAGGGCCAACTTCCTGGTTTAGGGATCCATAGCCTCTCACTAGAGCTACAGCTAATCCTGCCGTTACATCCTTCCAAGTCTGTATTATGCAGGATTGCTCTAATCCTTGTATCCGTCGAATGGCATCATCAAAACTTTGCCTTTTTAACGCAAGAGGTATATTGCATATAGTCACAGCTTGGCTAGGCAGAATAAAGTTCTGCAGCACCCACTCCCGGACCTAAAGGGGAATTGGGGTACGACATACTACTCATTTCTCTACTAGTTTCCTGACTCCTATCAGCAGTGCCTCCATCTGTAACCCCTTTTGTCCCTTAAATAAATTGAATACAAAGCAGAGAAAAAAGGGTGAAGCGCCCACCGGAAACCTTTATGGACCTTGGTCTTTTTGAGCATTATGTTGTAATTCTTTCGCCTTTTATCCCTTCCTCCGCCATCACGCTGTCATGGGCACCAATTGCCTCTTTCAGTGGTGCTGATAACAGGAAACCTGAGCCTCTGCAGTTGATGGGAGATCGGGACATCTTTGTTGTTCACAGTGCCTCCACTCGGTGATTTATACTAGTTGATCAGGAAGTGCTGCCTGGGGGAACAAAGATGGGGATGTCAGTGTGTACACATACAGTATTCGAAAGGTACCTCTTCTTTGTTTCTTCAGACCGCTCTGGATGCTGCCGTTCCATCTCCCCACACAGAGGCCTGTCTGCAACTGTCAAGGTGACAGGGCTGCCAAACTGGTTCATTCTGGGTACTCTTAGTCTCCTTTGATCACTCAGAATCCTTCACACTCTATGCTGGATCCTCTGGCTATCTACAGGTCTGCTTCACCTCACTTGATGATGCTGTGACAGGATACAAGACTGTAACTCTCTGGATATTGGCAGTCTGCTCACTCATTCAGAAATCCACAGCACCATGGTGGACTCTTTGCTTCTGTCTGCAGCTCTTCTCAGGCAAGGCAGCCCCTGTATCTCTGGTCTGGTCACAGGGAGAGGATCCCAGCTCCCTCTCCTTCCTGTTCCAGAAACTTCTCTGATCAGCTCACCTCTTGTCACGGATCCCCCTGATTACTATAGTGGTGGTCCCTGTACGCAGGTCACTCTCTAACCTTCCGATCCTTAGAGTGGTCGGTACGACTAGACAGACTACTAGAAGGGCAGTACAGAACACATACAAGAGAGACGTCACGGATCCCTCTGCTATCTGGCTAGTGGTCCCTATACGCAGGACACTCTCTACCCTTCCGATCCTTAGAGTGGTCGGCACGACTAGACAGACACAGAATGATACACAAGAACTAGAATAGTTAACTCCTCCCAAGACCCTAACAATACAAGGGGTGGTCTGATGTGTGCTTGGGGTGCCACACAGACTGACCTCAATACCAGAATAGAGGAGTAAAGTCAATACCAGGAGTTATTCACAGAATCGTTGATTTGCCAATACAGGGGTCATGCACAGAATCGTTAGTTTGCCAATGCCAAGGGTCATGCACAGAATCGTTAGTTTGCCAATGCCAAGGGTCATGCACAGAATCGTTAGTTTGCCAATGCCAGGGGTCATGCACAGAATCGTTAGTTTGCCAATGCCAAGGGTCATACACAGAATAGTCAATAATTATGTAACAATATACAAGAGCTCTGCGGGAAGTAACTACCACGTCAGGGCACCGGCTTCTCTGAGAGTCTGGGCTTTAAACCCGGCGGGTCCGCGCCAGCCCGCCAGGCCCCGCCCCCCGGCGTCCCCACGTGTGCGGAAGTGACCGCAATAACACTCGGCGCCTGGCCAGCGAGCAGCGAGGAAGCTGCTGCCAGGCGCCGGGGGGGTGCGGGGGCCAACGTGACAGAACCCCCCCCTCTACGGGCGGCCACTGGACGACCCCCAGGGGCGCGGGGATGAGCCAAATAAAAAGCCCTCACCAACCGAGGAGCATGAACCTCAGTAGCCGGAAGCCAAGAGCGATCCTCCGGACCGTAGCCCACCCAGTCAACCAAGTACTGAAGGACCCCCCTAGAAACCCTGGCGTCCAGAATGGCTTCAACTTCAAACTCCTCCTCGCCCTCCACAGAGACCGGAGGAGGGGGGACACGGGCCTTGGTGTACCGATTACACAAGAGTGGTTTCAAAAGGCTCACGTGGAACACATTGTGTATCCTGATATGGGAGGGCAGTGCCAAAGCATAGGAGACCGGATTGATTCGCCGCAGAATCTTATAGGGCCCTATGTATCTGGGTGCCAGTTTCATGGAGGGTACTAAAAGCTTGATGTTCCGTGAAGAAAGCCAAACCCTGTCCCCAACTTGATACACGGGTGCCGGCCTCCTGTGTCTGTCGGCCTTGATCTTCTGGGTAACACTACTATCCTCCAGTGCCCGTTTAACCCTTCCCCAAGTTTCTTTTAATGACACTAAATGCTCATCCAGAGCAGGAATCGCGGTATCAGGAAACGTAGCAGGGAGCACGGGAGGATCAAAACCGTAAACAGTGAAGAAAGGGGAATGTCCTGTGGCTTCGCTTACTGCACTGTTCAAGGCATACTCTGCCCACGGTATCAGGTCTGACCAGTTATCTTGTCGTTCGGATATAAAGCACCTGAGATATTTCTCTATATTTTGGTTGGCTCGTTCCGCTGCCCCGTTGGTCTGGGGTGATAGGCCGAAGAGAAGGATAGGTCTATCCCCACACTCTTGCAAAACCCTTTCCAGAATCTGGAGACGAATTGGGTCCCCCTATCCGAGACAATCCCAAGAGGAATACCGTGTAAGCGGACCACATTGGAAATAAAAATGGGCACCAGTTCGGCTGCCGAAGGAAGTTTCCGAAGAGGAATATAGTGGCCCATTTTGGAGAATCGATCTATGACCGTGAGTATTACAGTATTCCCTCTTGACTCGGGTAACTCTACTATAAAATCCATAGCTAAATGCGACCATGGTCGTTCGGGGATTGGCAGAGGCTGGAGTAAACCAATGGGCGCTGTTTGGGGACTTTTATGTCTTGTGCACACCTCGCACACGGTTATGTAATCTTTAACATCACGGCGCACCGTGGGCCACCAGAGGAGTTTACGTATGCTAGACACTGTTTTGGTGATCCCCATGTGCCCAGAGGTTTTGTTATCATGATACAGTTTTAATACTTCTTCTCTTTCGTTCTCAGGTACAAAGAGTTTCGCAGGAGGTCTCCCCCCAGGAGCTGTACCCTGGGCGGTCTGCAATCTCAACATCAGAGGAGACGAGACACTAATCGTGGTAAGAGCTATAATTCTTTCCTGGGGTACAATGGGATGCTGATCTTGGATGTTATGTTCGTAGGATTCGTACTGTCTTGACAATGCGTCTGCTTTAATGTTTCTTGACCCAGGTCTATATGTGAGGACGAAATTAAAGCTGGAAAGAAACAATGACCATCTCGCCTGTCTGGCATTCAACCGTTTAGCGTCTCCAATGTACGTGAGATTCTTATGATCGGTTATGATGACAATGGGGTCCCTAGACCCCTCCAATAAGTATCTCCACTCCGTCAAGGCTGCGATTACTGCTAACAACTCTCTATTTCCGATATCATAGTTCCTTTCTGCCGGGGACAACTTTCGGGAATAGAAGCCGCATGGATGCAAGGGTTTGTCGGGTGCCTCCCTTTGGGACAAGACTGCACCAAGACCTAGCTCGGAGGCGTCAACTTCAACCTGGAAAGGCAGAGCCGGATCAGGATGTCGGAGAACAGGGGCAGTAGTGAATGCCTGTTTAAGTGCCTCAAAGGCTTGACTGGCCTGGGGTGTCCATTTCTGATTCACCAGCCCTTTTTTAGTCATAGCCGTGAGGGGAGCTACCAAGGCCGAAAAGTTTTTAATGAACCTCCGGTAGTAATTAGTAAACCCCAGAAACCTCTGGATGGCTTTAAGCCCTTGGGGTAAAGGCCAGTCAAGAATCGCTGAGAGTTTTTTAGGATCCATTTGGAAACCCTCAGGGGTTATTATATACCCAAGAAAGTGCACTGTCTCTATGTCGAATAAGCATTTCTCTAGCTTACAGTATAACCCAGCCCTCAATAGTCTCTTCAACACTTGTTTCACGTGGGCGTGATGAGTTCCCTTATCAGGAGAGTATATCAGGATGTCGTCCAGATATACTATAACGAACGTTTGCAGAAAGTCCCTTAGGGTGTCGTTTATGAGGTCCTGGAAAACGGCTGGCGCATTGCATAACCCAAAGGGCATCACCAGGTATTCATAATGCCCGCTACGTGTATTAAAAGCCGTTTTCCATTCGTGCCCCTTCTTAACCCTGACCAGGTTGTATGCTCCGCGTAAATCAAGTTTAGTATAAATACGGGCCCCTTTTAAACGGTCGAACAATTCTGTTATAAGAGGTATTGGATATGCATTTCTTATGGTAATCCTATTCAAACCTCTATAATCGATGCAAGGTCGCAGGTCACCCTCTTTTTTGGAAACGAAAAAGAAACCTGCTCCTGCTGGAGAGGAGGATCGTCTGATGAATCCTCGCTCTAGATTCTCTCTTATATATTCCTCCATAATGTCGTTTTCCTTTTGTGACAAAGGGTATACGTGTCCTCTAGGAGGCATAGTACCAGGGAGTAACTCTATAGCACAGTCATAAGGACGATGCGGTGGTAGGACCTCAGTCCTGGTTTTAGAGAACACCTCCTTTAGCGCCATATAACATTCAGGGACTTCAGTGGACAAAGGAGGTGCTGTGGCAATATTGAGGCTACCAATCACATCAACCCTGCCCAGGCACTTTGACTGGCAACTAGGACCCCAACACTTTATATCTCGCTGGGCCCAGTCAATCACCGGGTTATGTTCCGTTAACCATGGGAACCCTAGAACGACAGGACAGGAGGGAGAGTCGATAACCTGGAATCGTATGATTTCACGGTGCAGAACTCCTGTAGTCATGCACACATCGATAGTGTCGTGAGTGATATGGGGACATGACAGGGGTTTCCCGTCTATGGCTTCTACCATAAGAGGCCTCTCCTTCAGAACTAGAGGTAAGAGGTGGTTGGCGGCAAAACATCTATCCATAAAATTACCCGAGGCTCCAGAGTCTAGGAACGCCTCAGACTCGAGGTGAACCCCCTCCCAGGTGAGGGAGATGGGTAACAGAATCCGAGTTTTTTTTTTCTCATCATCCACAAAGGAGGCATACAGAGAACCAATAACCTGGGTATTAACTGTTTTTTGACCTGATTTGCCACTCTCACCCCTGCTACCCCTGGGTCTCTGAGGACATTGAAGGCGGAAATGATCTGCCCCGGCACAATAAAAACAGAGCCCCCTTTCTCTCCTGTGAGCTCTCTCTGCCTCTGAAATACCCGTTTTACCTATCTGCATGGGTTCAATGGCCGGTACATCGGTCTTAACGGTCTCCAGGTTACCTGATGCAGTGGTATGCCTGGGTACTAAGGGTAAAGGAGGCAGGACCCTTCTGGGTCTATCTCTGGGGTGTCTCCTTTCCCTGATTTGATCGTCCATGGCAATGCAGAAATCAACCAAATGATCCAGATGTTCTGGTAATTTTAAGGGAGCCAATTCAAACATAAACGCCTCGTTCAGACCTTCGGTAAAGGCCAGTGTTAAAACGTCGTTCGGCCAGTGTACCTCAGAAGACAAAGTCTTAAACTCAATGGCATAGTCGGAGACCCTCCTATTACCCTGTTTGATGTGAAACAGGGATCTACCCGCATTGGTAGCCCTTCTAGAGGGATCAAAGGTACGCTTTAACTCGGAGGTAAAACCCTCATAGTCATAAATGATGGGTTTCTTGTTCTCCCACAAGGGCGTGGCCCACAATAAAGCTTTTTCGGTCAAGTGATTAATCAGATAGCCTACTTTGGCTTTATCAGACATACAGGACCCTGGATTGTTTTCGAACAAGATCTCGAGTTGGGTCAGAAAGCCCCGGCATAAGTTTGGCGTTCCATCATAACGTACGGGTGCCTTCATACTGAGCCTACAACCCTCGAGAGCGGCCGAACTGACCCTAGGCACTACTGGGTCTGGAGGGCTTGCAGTTCCAGAACTGGATCGGTTTAGCAGGGTTTGCAGGGCAAGAGCAATCTGGTCCATCCTATGGTCCTGCTCTTCTTGTCTGGCTGCAATACGTGTCAACTGATTAGAGAGGTCTGCGGGATCCATTGGCCCTGACGTAATGTCACGGATCCCCCTGATTACTATAGTGGTGGTCCCTGTACGCAGGTCACTCTCTAACCTTCCGATCCTTAGAGTGGTCGGTACGACTAGACAGACTACTAGAAGGGCAGTACAGAACACATACAAGAGAGACGTCACGGATCCCTCTGCTATCTGGCTAGTGGTCCCTATACGCAGGACACTCTCTACCCTTCCGATCCTTAGAGTGGTCGGCACGACTAGACAGACACAGAATGATACACAAGAACTAGAATAGTTAACTCCTCCCAAGACCCTAACAATACAAGGGGTGGTCTGATGTGTGCTTGGGGTGCCACACAGACTGACCTCAATACCAGAATAGAGGAGTAAAGTCAATACCAGGAGTTATTCACAGAATCGTTGATTTGCCAATACCAGGGGTCATGCACAGAATCGTTAGTTTGCCAATGCCAAGGGTCATGCACAGAATCGTTAGTTTGCCAATGCAAGGGTCATGCACAGAATCGTTAGTTTGCCAATGCCAGGGGTCATGCACAGAATCGTTAGTTTGCCAATGCCAAGGGTCATACACAGAATAGTCAATAATTATGTAACAATATACAAGAGCTCTGCGGGAAGTAACTACCACGTCAGGGCACCGGCTTCTCTGAGAGTCTGGGCTTTAAACCCGGCGGGTCCGCGCCAGCCCGCCAGGCCCCGCCCCCCGGCGTCCCCACGTGTGCGGAAGTGACCGCAATAACACTCGGCGCCTGGCCAGCGAGCAGCGAGGAAGCTGCTGCCAGGCGCCGGGGGGGTGCGGGGGCCAACGTGACACCTCTGCACTCCCAATCTGGTTCTCCTCCGCCAGAACACGAACACATAGGCCGCCAGCACTCCCTTCCGGTTTGCAGCCTCTCCTCACACGATGTCCCTCTTCTCCCAAACTGCACTTTGTCAAGAACAGTTCAGCGTAGTACACAGCCGGCTGATGCACACTCTCTCTCCGATCACTGCAACAATGAATGCCGCTGTCTCTCTGCGCTCTAGACCTGTGCACAGCACAAAATTTCATTTTGAACTATTGGATTAGTTCTAAAATGCAATTTATTTAGTTGCTGAAGAAATTCGTTTTCAGTTCTTTAGTATGAAAACTAATTTCATTCATCCGGAAACCAGTGGATACAATTACTATTGTAGTGGCTTTAGAGGGCTGAGATCGCTGCTTGTTACAGTATCACTCACTCTCAGCACAATGTGCCAGGCAAAGCTGTTACAGTAACTGACTGCTGCTCATCACAGTGCTCATAGTTTCAGTAAAACTAGTAAATAATTTTTTTATATATAAGAGGTTAGAACAATATTATTTCCTTGTTTTACTGAAACTCTGAGCGCTGTTACAGTCGGTTACTGTAACAGCTGAGCCTGATACATTGTACTGAGAGATAATCTAACAAGCAGCCGATCTCAGCGCTCACAGCCACTGGATTTAAAGGGCTAAAAAAAAGGCTCCTCTCTGTATAATGTATAGAATATCCTCCTGCATTAATTAATACCCCTCTCTGTATAATGTAGATAACATCCTCCTGCATTAATTAATACCCCTCTCCGTATAATGTATACAACATCCACCTGCATTAATTTTTTTATTTTTTTTCATATAAAAGTTTTTATTGGAGTTCACACATGAATTGGTACAACAATGCAAAAAGAAGGAAAATTCAAAAAGAGAAACATAGATTTGCAGCATTGACAATAAACAATTCAAATGAAATATCAATGTAATCTGAGAGGGGGTCATTTGTACGGACTCCATTTTCCAATAACCTTTAAATTCCTAAACTAACATAAAACATGGCAGCACTACAGTCTTACATGTTGAAGTATCTTATATCAAGGTTCCAGACTCGACAAACACCCTCCATCCCTCCCATGTATCATAAAATTGGCACATTGAATTATTCGCGGTGTGGAACATTTCTTTGTATTTAAAAACACTTTCGAGGGCAATCATAACTTCTTTCATATAGGGACATATGGAGGAACGCCAATGTCTTGCTATAGTTATTTTTGCTGTCCCCAGTACCATGGAAATAAACCTCCTATGACGGGTCTGAATATTAATGGGCATAAGATGTAGGAGGTACAATTTCGGGCAAAGTGTGAGTGAAGTACAATGGGAAATCAGTCTGCTTAGCTTTTCCCAATATCCCCCCAGTGTGGGACATAACCAAAATGTATGCAGTAGAGAGCCGAGGCCGGTAAGGCATCTCCAACAGAAGCCTGAATTCCCTGAGATATGGGCCAATCGGGTTGGTGTTAAGTACCATCTGCACAGTAGTTTGATATGGGCCTCACGTAGATTGGTGCTTCTAGAATATTTGTATATTGTTTCCATGGCATATGACCAATCATCTATGGAGAGTGTTAAAGCCAAGTCTTTTTCCCATTTAACCATATAGGGTAATTTTTTAGGCGGGGTCGGAGTTAGGAGGCTGTTGTAACAAAGAAATAACGGTTTCATTTGACATTTCTTTCCCATACACAATTTATGAAAAGCTGAAAGGTTCGTAGCTGTGAAAGAGGTCAGGCCCTTCTGGGTTAAAGCATGTTTCACACGAAGATAAGTGAAACAGTCAATCAATGGGATGGCAAACTCCTGTACCAAGTCGGGGAAGGGTTTCAGGGAGCGGGGTGTAAAGAGCTGCCACACATGCGTCAAGCCGCGCAAGAACCAGGAGTCTAAATTTAAGTCGGGGATAAAGCGACAGAAAACTCTTAGGGGGGGCGAGGCATAGTAAGTCATAAGGCCGTACCAAAGGACGACCCCACTGGCGCCAGGACATGAGGGAGAGCATCGAAGCGGGTAACAGACCCATGGTGCTATTCCTTGGAAGAAATGTAAGCCACATCAGGTCATGAAGTCTGTATGGGAAAATCATGGCATTCTCCAACTGTAACCATAGTGGTGGTTCTTTTAGGTGCATTGACGACAACAGTTGGGCTAGTAAGGCTGCTTTGTAATACGATTGTAGATCCAAAAAACCCAACCCTCCATTACGTTGCGGCGTTGTGACCGTAGAGGCCGACACTCAAGGGGGTTTCCCCTTTCAAATATGCGCATGGAGTAATTTTTGCAGCCGGAGCAATAAATGCGCCGGTATGAAAACAGGGATATTTCTGAAATAGTATAAAATTTGGGGTAGGATACACATCTTTATGGCCGCCATACGGCCCAACCAAGATGAATCATTTGTGCTCCAGTTGGATAGCTGCGTCTCTGGAGTTCAATAGTGGCGTAAAGTTTTCCATAAGGATGGTACCTCGCGATTTAGAGAGGGAAATACCCAAGTATTTTAAAGAGGTAGAGCGCCAATCAAAAGGGTACTTACTACGCAGAGAGCTGAGGGATGAAGCAGCAATATTTATAGGGAGAGCTTGTGTTTTACTCACATTATTTTTATAGTAAGCTAGTGCGCCAAATCTATCAAGGAGGTGAAACAGGGAAGGAAGCGAATTCTCCGGTGTGGTCAAAAAAAGCAGTATGTCGTCCGCGAAAAGTGCCAGCTTGTGCTCCCCATTCGGGGTCGGCAGACCTTTGATTGCTGGGGAAGTCTTAATCTGCAGCGCCAAGGGTTCTAGGGCCAGAATAAATATTAACGGGGATAATGGACAACCCTGTCGGGTGCCATTGGTTATTTGGAAAGAGGAGGATAGAAACCCCGATGCCTATACTTTCTCCGACGGAGCAGAGTAAAGGGCCATAATACTATTTACAAATTGTGCTGGGAGACCAAACCTTAGTAACACCGTCCGCATATACCCCCAGTGCAGGCGATCAAACGCCTTTTAAGCGTCCAATGCCAGCAGGAGTTCAGAGGTATTAGTCCTATGGGCCAAGTCGATTATGTCATAAAAACGTCGGGTGTTGTCACACGTTTGGCGGCCCGGGACAAAGCCAGTTTGTTCAGTCGCGATCAAGGACGGGAGTAAAGGAGCCAATCTAGTAGCTAGTAATTTAGCGTACAGTTTTGCATCTACATTCAACAGGGAAATAGGGCGGAAGTTGGCACAATGTGTCGGGGGTTTACCAGGTTTAGGCAAGGTCACTACTGTTGCTTGCAGCATCTCCGGAGGAATGATGCCAGTATTCTTAATGTCATTAAAAAACAGGGTAAGAGTCGGGACTAGAGATGGAGCAAATATCTGGTAATACAGATTCGTAAAACCGTCAGGGCCTGGGGCTTTATTTTTTGGAAGTGCATTAATAGCCTTAAGTACCTCCTCCTCCATAAACGCAGCAAGCAAACCTGTAGCCTGAGAGGGACAGAGGGAAGGGAGACCAGCCGTCTGAAGAAAGAGATCTATGTCTTCCGGTGTAGGGGTCGGCACGGTGTGGTCTGATCCTAGGTTGTACAGGGAGGCATAATAGCGTGCGAATTCATTAGTAATAAGGGCTGGGTTATAAATTTTTACGTTATTAGTATCCAAGAGGTACGTATGTTGGTTTGCATTCTTTTCACTTTCAATTTAGACGCCAGCAATTTCCCCGGTTTATTCCCTTGGGTATAATGAGCATAGTTAAGCCGTCTAATTGATCGCGCAGTGACTTGGAGCATAAGATGTTCCAATTTGCGACGCTGTGAAATCAACTGAGCGGTAATATATGGGGCAGGAGAAGTTTTATTCTGGGTTTCTAATACAGTGATTCGTCGTATAAGGGCAGTCATCTGAGCAGTAAAACGTTGTTTACGTTGCGCTCCTTTCTGTATAAAATGTCCTCGCAGAACAGCTTTGTAGGCCAACCATATCGACGATGTTGCAACCTCCTCAGTCATGTTCGCCGTGAAATACTCCTGAAGGAGTTGTAGCGTTTTTGTCACGTCATCCCTATCTACAATGAGCGAGTCGTTGAGTCTCCAGTTCCCCATACCCCTCGGCGGAAAAGCAGCCTCAAAGGTAAGCGTAAGTGGAGCATGGTCAGACCACGTAATGATGCCGATGGTCACCTCCATTAGGCGAGACAAAGCAGAGTAATGTATCAAACAAAAGTCAATTCTACTATATGAGGAATGAACATGATAAAAATATGTGTAATCACGTGTATTAGGGTGACATATCCTCCAAGTATCCTATAGTTCAAACAAATGCATGAATTCCCGTAGTTGTTTGCTAGAGGATGGGGGGGAGCGGGTGTGGGAGCGGGATTGGCTCGTCTGGGTGTCAACGTCAGGATCAGGAGTGCAATTAAAATCCCCACATAGAAACAACGTACCACTAGACATTTTTTTCACTCTACCATAAACTGTTCGAAGATAAGAAACCAGATTATCATTAGGAAGATATAGATTGGCTATAGTGATTGATAATTCGTTCAGCGTGCCCGCGAGAAGCACAAGGTGGCCCAACGGATCAACATACTGAGCCGAACACACAAAGGTCCAGTCTCTATGGAACAGGATCGAGACACCTTTAGACTTCGTCTGAGCAGTGGAATGATACGCATCAGTGTACATGCGCGATTTCAAAAACGGCGGGCGCCTCTTACAAAAATGAGTCTCTTGCAAACATACAATAGCTGGTTGAGACTTATGCAAGTCGCGAAATAAAGCATGGCGTTTGTACGGAGTGTTCAAGCCTCGAACATTTAAGGAATAAATCTGGAAGTGAGGTTTACTCATCTTTGGTTGCGCCCAGCCCTCTAGATCTCACAACGGTCAATGCAGACAACCTCCGCGGGAGAATGGAGGGACTCCCCTGCTCACAACACTGCCTGGAACTGTATATCATAGTGCATACCAAACAGACAAACAGTACATACATTACATACATAGGTCGAACCAGAAAAAAAAAAAAATAAAAGGAAAAGAAAGAAAAAAAAGAAAACCCGACCAAACAACAGAAAAAAAACTGCACTCCATGAGTGCAGCTGAGTGGAGTCAATCAACACAGTAGATTGGTATAAGTAGAAAAAAGAAAAACAAGGTCAAGAAAAAACTCCCGTAGGGTAAAAACAACAGTCCCAACTCTACACGAGGAGGTGACTGCGCCAATATACAGGCCATTGGAAGGCCTCGGGGCTAATCGAATAAAAGAACAGGACCCCAGGAACGCCACCAATAAGATGGATCAGAAGGGGTCAGTCCGGCATCTGTGAAGGAGTTCTAACGCCCGAGTAGGCTGAGAACAACATGGCGAAATAAGAGAAGCACGCCCGGAAGCGGGATAACGCAGGGCCATAGCACCTCATTTTGGCCGGACCCGGTGCCACTCCGGAGAAACTTTCAGCGGCGAAGATGATTCCTCACGAGGTGGAGTAAATTCAGACACGACTTTCCATTCCGTCAGTAAGCGCATGCCAGTGAGGGGATCAGGGATAACGTGCAAGACTCCCTCCCACCATAACAAGATCTTTGTGGGAAATCCCCATCGATACGCCATGTTGTGGTCACGTAAAATTTTCGTGAAGGACGAAAATTCCCTTCTTTTAGACATGGTAGCTGTTGACAGGTCTGCGTAGAAAGAAACTTCAGCATACGGAGAAGGCAGAGGCATAGATTTCCTTGACGCCCTCATTAACGCTTCTTTAACGTGGAAAAAGTGCACCCGGACTAGAACATCTCTAGAAGCTGAGGGCGGCAGGTTCTTGGCGCGTGGCAGTCTGTGTGCCCGATCCATCAGGAAATCTTGTGGTGAGTATGTTTGTACCAGGATCTGGAATAGTTCCATAATATAAGGCTGGAGGTCAGCAGGGGTTACTGCCTCCGGAATGCCCCGGATCCGTACATTATTACGCCGTGAGCAGTCTTCCAAATCAGCTAATTTCGTTGCCATGGTGTCATGTGCTGTTTGCAAAGCTATGTGACGATCCACCAAGTCATTGTGGGCTAAACATAAGTCGTCTGTCTTAGACTCCAAAGAGTCAGTCCTCTCACCCAGGTCTTGTACATCGCGCCTCAGCTCCTGCAGTGCCTCTTTAAGATCCGTTTGTATGGTAGATCGGAGTTCTTGCAGCATGGCATGAAGTCTACTTTCTGATGGAGGTGAGGTGTCAGATATGCAGGGTGGGCCCGCGGCAGCTGCCTCCATTATGAGAGAGGAAACAGATGAGGGAGATCCGCCATCTTGGGCCTCACGAACCCGGTCTTTTTTCGCCGATTTCACCGGTTCCAGTGCTCGTTGCGCCTTAGGGGGCACCATCTGGGGACCAGGAGTTGTCACCCACCTGTGGGTGAAGTTTCAGCCCCGGGATTGCTATTATTTAGCCGCAAGAAATGAAAATTCAGCGCCGGTCACAGGAGCTCTCCTTACATGCGACCGCGCGCTGCAACGTCCGGCCACGCCCCCCCACCTGCATTAATTAATGCCCCTCTCTGTATAGAACATCTTACTGCATTGGCATGTGGAGGGTGCAGAACTTTGGAATGCAATGCTTATCCAGCACAGGAGAGGGAACTTTTACTTAAACTTTGTATCTCTGTGGGGGTGACACAAGAATATAAAAGCAGGGGAGAGGGAAAATATTAACGTAAATCGGTCTGAAAGCTCAGAGAAGAGATGACTGGTGCAAATTTATTTTTATAATAAAATAAAGCACTTTAAATCCAGGGAAAACATTCAAATAAATCACACTGAAGGCTTATAATGACAGAGTAACTGTGAGAGCTGGATACTAAATGTATCAGTCGTAAAAAAAAACTTTATAACAAGCAGCACTGAGAGAGGAGAGGGTCTTTATATAAAACTTGTATTATAGATGAGGAAAGGGGGATAGTGCTCCTGGTTAAAATAAAATGTATCAGACCTAAGCCCCTATTGTGCAGAGCGGGAGGGGAGATAACACACATTTTATAAAGTCCCTCTCTTCTCCCAGCGCTGCTTGTTATAAAGGGTTTTTTACTATCCAGCACTCCTCTGTCATTAGCTTTCAGTGTGATTTATTTGAATGTTTTCCTTCTCCAGCTGCTTTTATCATCTTGTCTGCCTCGTAGACATCAATGGTTAAGTAAAGGTTTCCTCTCCTGTGCTGGCTGTCTGTGCTGCGAGTGAGTATTCTGGAGCTCTATCACTGTCAGATTTTCGGGTAGGGGTCGGGAAGGATTACACATACAAACCTTTTCTGTAGCTTTGTGATGTTGCGTTCAATACTGGTCTCCTTCACTCAATGTAATATCACAAAAAGGACTGAAACTAAAATGTAGTGCATTTGTTTTAGTTTCTTTTGTTTTTTTGTACTGAGCAGTTTCGTATCTCTTGAGTCATACTAAAACTAAATTATCCCAAAATTCGAACTAAATCGTTTTAGTACTAAAACGAATGCACATGTCTACTGCGCTCCAACTCTGCCAGGTTCCTAGAAGTGTCACCTGCGACTGTTCTCTCTCACTGCTCGCTCTGTTCTGTCCAACGCTCAGGGAATAGCACGATCTAAAGCACGACTGTAGCAATATCCACACTCCGGCCTGGTTTCAATCCCTAACGGCCTCAGCATGCATCCTACGTCTCTCGTGGCTCTGCTGTTACGTGCCCCGCCATGGTCCCTCGGCGCCCAGCAGCGTCGCCCTCACTGCTCGCTGTCCGGGCGCCAAGTGAAGAGGAGAATCCGGGCGGTCACGTGAGGCACCGGGGGGCGGAGTCCGGCGTGATGACGCAGACCTGCCGGGTTTAAAAAACGGGCAATGTCGTTCTCGCTGCTCGCTGTCCGGGCGCTGAGTGAAAAGGAGAATCCAGACGGTCACGTGAGACGACGGGGGTGGAGTCCGGCGTAATGAAGCGGACCCGCCGGGTTTAAAAAACAGGCAATGCAATTCCACATTGCCCTAACGTGGTTATCATCCCTTAGAGCTACCCTATTGTATTTTGGTATTCTGACCATTCTGGTTCTGACTTATGGTAAACGGCTTCTGACAATTCTGGTTCTGACATATTGGCACTGTACCTTGACCTCACCTTGCTGCGAGTTCTCTATTCATAGGGATATATATTATAGACCGACCACTTCTAAGGATCGGAGGGAAAGGATAGGGTGCTGCGTGCAAGGATCATACCTCCTCCAGGTGGGGACCGTATCATCTGCTCACATTGCCCATGCCTTGCACGAGGCTGCTGATGTCTTTCCTCCTCTTTGTACCACCCACTTCCTGTCCTCACGCAAAGGGTGATGGGAGATAGAGTTCAGTTTTGTCCAGCATAGTCCACAATGACTCTGTCTCCCTCTAGTGGTATCAACAGTTAATTGCACCAGAGCACACTTTTAACCACTTCGATGCGGAGGACGCGCTCAGCGCGTCCACCGCATGGCTGCTGGTATGCGGAGGACGCGCGGAGCGCGTCTTCCCTTTTGGGGTCAGCGTTCGGCCGGGTTCCGGCCGATCGCTGGCCCCCCCGGTGCGGGCTGACATCCTCGATGTCAGCCCAGCATCCGGAACCGCCGCCAGTGAAATTAGGTGTCATCGCGACAGCGCGATGACACCTAATTCAGGCGCCCCCCCGCATGTGCGGAGGAGGCGCCTGAAAGGGAGGGGGGGAGGTCCTTCGGACCTCTCTCCCTCCCGATCGGCGGCGTTGCGGGGGTTAACCCAGGCACCATTTGGAAGGGCACAGCCTGCCCTTCCAAATGGTGCCTGGCATTAACCCCTGGGGAGCTGGATCACGAATCGGCGCTGAAAAGCGCCGGTTCGTGATCCTTTCCCGGAGCTGGCCGACATCTTGGATGTCGGCCAAGCCTCCGGGAACTCCCCCTGAGGACTGGCGTCATCATGCATAGCACGATGACGCCAGTCCTAGAGTTAACCCCTAACTGCCACCAACGGTGGAGATAGGGAGTTCCAATGAACTCCCTATCTCCCGATCCGTGGCAGCTAGGGGTTAAAGTTTGGTATGGTTGGATCGGCCAGAGCATGGCCGTTCCAACGATACCAAACACTACAGTGAAAAAAGTTTTTTTAAAAAAATAAAAATTCAAAATAAAAATATATTTTAAAAAAAATTATAAAAAAAAAATAAACATTTTTTTTTCTTTTTTTTTGGTTCGTTAATGCAGCAATATTGTTCCCATTTCAATTATAATGTGAACAATGATGCTGCACTAACGATTTTTGTATGCGGTGCGTTTGTTAAAAATCGTGTAATTTTCCCCAAAAAAAAATGTAACGAGACCCCATCTCTAATTTTTTTAACAAGCGCACCCCATACAAAATATAACCGCAATTGCTCGCATGTTAAAATGTGAAAAAAAACCACTTTACACGTTGTAAATTATTGAAAATACATATTTTATTGCATTTTTTGTTATAATATACAGACATGACATAACGTATACATATAATAATGACATATTATGAATCTACCGAGTCTGACGGAAAGAACAATATATAATATGTCTGGGTCATATACTAAAATAAGCCTTCAAAACACGTTTAAACATGATGAGCAAAACCGGTAAATATGACCTCAGCACAGAGGCGTGAAACGCCTCAGCAGCGAAAGGGTTAAAGCAGCGCTACACTCTCCCCCCCTAAGCTCTTGGGTCCCTCCAATGGAGTGTAACAGATACATTACATTGCAATATTTAAATTAATCAATACATTCAGGCTCAGTAGCAGACATATAATGGGTCAGATATACATCCTCAAGTTGACTCATGTCCCTAGCTACCTCAGCTAGCGTAGTAGACACTTTGGGCAGCCTTCGCACAGTTGTAACAGCTTCTTCAGTGCTATGTCCCGGTGATTCATAGGTAAGTCTCTGAGGGGGCCAGATCGAACGTTTGGACTCAGGTTCAGTCATCTCCTCTTCGGGTGGAAGTGCCACATTTACAGGCTCACTTCTCTCATCTACAGCTGGAGCAGACACCTCTGAGTATGAGCCTTCCAGTGAAGGCATAGAACTGTAATCTATCGATGCATCTTCTGGAACTACAGGAACTTCTGATGTCTCAGGTACTTCAAATCTGAATTCAGGAGCCTCAGGTTACTTTCACACCGTTCAGAAACTGGAATGACTTCTTCAGGCTCAGGCGGGCACACCCAGTCCAGACAAAAACTTCCTTCTTCACTGTTCTCACTTTCTTCAACAACCCGTGACTACTGAAATCGAGTAACAGGAGCTGAACGAGGAACAGGCGAGTTCGGCAGAGAAAGTTAGTCTCTAACTGGTATTCTTACAGCTTCTCTCAAAGGGAACAGATGATATCTGTGCCAGTTCTTTAAAGGCCCGGCCTTTCCGTCCGGCCGGATTTGGTAAACTGGCAGATCAGGCAGTTGCTTGCAGACAATGTAAACTTGAACTCCATCTATCCGCCAAATTGTGCCTTGCAGAAACACCCAAGTTCTTCAACAAAACCCTATCACCGGGTTGTAGTCTTGTATACGGACTCTCAAGTTGTAGTTTCGCTTATTCCTCTGTTCTCTGCCCTCTGAAGTCAAACGGGCCTGTTCAAACGCAGAAGCCAAATTTTTCTGGAGTCTGTCCACATAATTTCTGTGAGAGGCCACAGATGTCTGATCAAGAGATAGTCCAAATGCCAAATCAACTGGCAGCCGAGCTTCTCTTCCGAACATGAGCCGAGCTTCTCTTCCGAACATGAGACGGTAAAGTGAGTATCCAGTAGCGTCACTCTCCGTACTGTTATACGCGTGCACCAGCGTAGCTATGTGACGACTCCAATTCTGCTTCTCTCTGTTTGACAGTGTCCCCAACATATTCAGTAAAGTGCAATTACATCTTTCCGGTTGAGCATCACCTTGGGGGTGATACGGAGTAGTTCGGGTCTTTTGAATTCCTAACAGTTCTAGCAATTGCCCAACCAGTCGGCTCTCAAAGTCTCTGCCCTGATCTGAGTGTATTCTCTTTGGTA
The DNA here is from genome assembly GCA_009667805.1 of Leptobrachium leishanense. NCBI lineage: Eukaryota > Metazoa > Chordata > Amphibia > Anura > Megophryidae > Leptobrachium > Leptobrachium leishanense. The sequence continues at coordinate 245,444,049 of CM019066.1, forward strand.
GGTAATGAACAAAAAACTCCATTAAAACCTTTGCCACTGTAGGAGCACATTGGTGTTTGGTAGAGAAAGCTTGAGCATAACGGGTAGACCTTCTCTGCTGGCATCCACATACAATTCGTACGGCTTATGAGGATCAGCGTAAGCCAGGACGGGAGCTCGCGTTGGACTCTTTCAGCTTCATAAAGGCACTTTCACATTGATTAGTCCATTCTTCTTGGATGGATTCTCGAGCCTTCCTAGGCCCTTGAGCCGATGAACTTCGATCAGAGGCCTTGGAGCCTTCTCCTACTTCTTCTTTTCGTAGGAGCTTATTCAAAGGTTGAGCTATCTTAGCAAATCCTCCTACGAATCTTCGATATTATGAGCAGAACCCCAGGAAGGATCGAAGTTCGGTAACATTCCAGGGTCTAGGCCAGGAAGCTACGGCTTCCAACTTTCGAGGATCCGTCGAAACACCTTCTGCCGAAACAACATGTCCCAGGTACGTAACTGAAGGTAGACAAAATTTACACTTCTCCAGGGACAGTTTCAACCCCTCTTCATGGAGCAGCTTCAAGACCTTCTCCAACCATTGCTAATGTTCTTCCAAAGTCCTTCCGAACACGACCAGATCATCTAGATACACGAACACCTCTATCAGATTCATGTCTCCAACCGTCTTCTCCATTAACCGTTGGAACGTAGCGGGAGCTCCCGTGAGGCCTTGAGGCATTCTATTGAACTCGAAGAACCCCAATGGACAAGTGAATGCAGTCTTCTCCTTGTCTTCAGGATGCATTGGTATCTGGTGATACCCGCTTCGCAGGTCTAGTACACTAAACCATTTTGCTCCAGACAAACACTGCAAGGCCTCCTCTATCCGAGGAGTAGCATATTGATCGGGATGGTTCTTTGATTTAACGTGCGATAGTCTATACATAAACGGATAGAACCATTCCTCTTTTGAACCATCACTATGGGAGAGGCATAAGGACTCCTGGACTCTTGAATCACCTTAGTCCTCTGTAGTTCATTCAGCTGTTCTCGTAGATCATCCAAGTCTCCCAGCGGAACTCGTCTTGACCTTTCTCGAAACGGCTTATCCTCTTGTAGTCGAATGCGATGTTCAGTACTCTTCGCGCATCCCACGTCGAACTCATCCTTCGAAAACCAGTCCTTCCATTTTTGAATCTGGGACTGAAGTTTTTTCTTCCATTCAAGCGAGATAGGAGCATCTTTAGGATAGAACCGTTCAGCTGGAATTTCTTTATTCGTTCCCCCCCTAAATCGGTAGGGGAGAGAGGTGTAACAGAAGCCACTTGTTCGATGGGCATTCGTGCTTTCAGGACCACTGGAGAATCCGACACATTACACACACTATCTGAAACTCTTCCTCGTGTCCGTTTCAAAGCTCTTGTAGATATTATCTCAGGGATTACCTCTACTCCGGCCTCACTCCCATGACTTAGATCAGTTTCCAGTACCACATAAGGACCCGGTTGTGATCCGTTCAACTTGACTGAAGCCCGGAAGCTCGCCACTTCTCCTGATTGGGAGGAACAGAAAAGGTTCTGCAATCTCCAGACGCCCCACTTCGGCAGGTGTCCTCTGTTCTTCGACCATTCGTTGATAGACCGGACGTAATGTCGGATGTACTCCTTGGGTAGAACCTTCTTCCATCACTATGGGAGTCAGAAGACATCTCACCAGATCAGTATTCGTCACCATTAATCATAGAATTTCTGCTGGCCCCTGAAGGGCGAGAACACACAATGGCCAATGCATCACAACCTCCAGACTGTCCGATGACTTCGGATCCAATTTCTAACTTCACCTGTAGATATCCATCGTAGGGAAGCGTCTCAGTTCCGATACCCCAGATCTCACGGTCCTTTAATTCCTTTAAAGGTATGTGCTTCAAGTGCTTATCGTAGAAGTCTCGCTAGATCAACGTCACTTGAGCCCCTGAGTCTAACAGCGCTTTAGTGTAAACTCCCTCTACTTGGATTGGGACGATGAGCGAAGGACCTATCAACTGGTCAGGAAACTTGTTGGTAGCAGCAGGAGGTATAGACCCAGTTCGTTGTACTCTAACCTTCTTCCTGACCCGTTGAGGTTTTGGGTCTGCGTTGCTTTCCCGCGACATAGAACCGGATACTAAGGGAGTAGCTCTTTTAGTCTTGGCAGTCACAGCATTCGGCACGGACCTGGACACTCTCGGCCTTTCAGTTCGTTCTTGAAATTTGTAGCCGTTTTCGACTGTTGGGCACCCAGTTTGCTCCCTCACTAGGGCCCTCTGTAGTTTTCCGCTTGCAAGGTGGACAACAGTTTCTCCATGGCCTTCAGGAGTTCTTTGACCGGTTTCTTTCTGGGCCTCCTTTTTGGACACTGAGCCCTGAAATGACCCATTTCCCCACAGCCAAAACATCTTTTCCCCGAGAGTGTGGGCATATTTCCTTCTTGCGGCTCGCTCGAGGACCCCCTGTTGGTTTTTCAGTCTTTCCCTCCTCCGTTCTGATGTCCCTAGCTGACAGCAATGTCATTAACTCCATCATTTGCAATATCTGAGTTTTCAAAGCCATCACTTCGGTCTGTACGTCTGCTACACAGAGAGTTCCTACTTCTGCGGTGAAAACTGCGGGTGAAGCATTAGCAACCTTTTTAGCCTTAATTAAAGCTGCCTCTTCTCCGATAGCTTTGACCAGTTTGGAATAGGTCAGTCTCTTGCTCTGGTATCTAGTCTGAAATTTCAACATTATGGGATCCAGTGGGAGTGCTCCTTTTTGAAAATTTGATCCATCAAAGCTTTGCTTGCATGACTTGGCTCCATGCCTCCTTTTAGAATAACCTGATGGATGATTTTATCCAGCCGCCAGACATAGGTGGACAATTCTTCACCTTCCTTTTGATAGGTGTGAGAGAACCTGTGGATCAGCTCGGCACAATCCTCCACTCCTCCGAAAATTTCCTGTAAAGCTTCTAGATACTCAGCAGCAGTGCAGCCTGGCTTGTCTCTTTTCAGATTTCGGACGACATCTGAAGCAGGAGCTCGTAAACTCTCGATCAGCCTTTGTCTCTTCACGGTGTCAGCAACTTCCCATTCTTCCACGGCTTGCACTGCCTGATCTATCCAAGTTTCAAAATCCTCTTCTCCAGCTGGCACAGGGACCTTACCAGAATAAAACCGCAACTTGCGATACCCATAATTGGTGGACGCAGTGGAGTTTTGGGCTAATGTTTCCACCAGTTTTCCCATCGCGGGAAAAGAATGCAACAGGAGGGAACCCTGTCACCGGGGTAGAAGTAGTATCCGGTACCCTGTGACTTGACGTTGTCAGGCTAGCCGCGGGAACATTCGCGGGATCACCACGGGGCGTACTTGGCTGGACCAGTCGAACTTCCACATCGTCGGCCAGCTTCACACTCGCGCCCTGAAAACACATTGGAACATCCTTTCTCCACTCAAGAAGAACATATGTGTGAGAAGTCTCTGGGTTCGCCTTAATGTCCAGTTTTGCCCCCCGATGTTCAGGTGTCAGCGCGGCCACGGCCCGGCGAATTTGGTCTTCGGCCCAAGTGTCTGCGGGCATGTCCATAACTACACTTAACCCTAGCTGACTATTCTGTTCCTTACACCATTCTGCAGCAGCGTCTGGATCCATGTTAACCCTTTAATGGCAGTATACTCGGAGACTGAAAATCCCGGACGAGCCCCCACATGTAGCAATAAACCTCGGGATAGTCTCACCGCACTAGGAAATAACTATACACCAGCACTGTTGTGGATTTTTCTATATTTTATTCTTTACTGATCCCAATAAAGCAGCATATAATATGCATATATGGTATTTGAGTAACGCGGGAAAAAAAAAAGCGGCGGTAAAAGAAAACCGGTTAACCCCCTCGGTTCTGGAGTGTAAGTCCTGTGAAAAATAGCTCAAAAATATATATGTGCATTGTCTAGGGTACTGTGTTCAACTGGCCAGTGAATGAAACAAAAGCAATCTTCGACTAGTCACCGTTGGGGCCCTTTAAAGAAACCATAAACAAGTGCGCAACGTTCTGCGTTTTCACCAGGCCGAAGCCTTCTCACCCATCCAGTGTAACTGCTTGTCCTGGACCGATGAACGCTGGAGAAGGGGGATCTCTCTCAAGAGGATCTGTCCTCGCTGGCACTTGGAACCCGATGCTGTTAATGCCTGCACTTCCGATCTGGTTCTCCTCCGCCAGAACACAAACACATAGACCGCCAGCACTCCCTTACGGTTTGCAGCCTCTCCTCACACGATGTTCCTCTTCTCCCAAACTGCACTTAGTCGAGAACAGTTCAGCGTAGTACACAGCCGGCTGATGCACACTCTCTCTCCGATCACTGCAACAATTGATGCCGCCGTCTCTCTGCGCTCCAACTCTGCCAGGATCCCAGAAGTGTCACCTGCGACTGTTCTGTCCAACGCTCCGGGAATAGCACGATCTCCAGCACGACTGTAGCAATATCCACACTCCGGCCTGGTTTCAATCCCTAACGGCCCCAGCGTGCGTCCTATGTCTCTCGTGGCTCTGCTCACACTGCCCATGCCTTGCACGAGACTGCTGATGTCTTTCCTCCTCTTTGTACCACCCACTTCCTGTCCTCACGCAAAGGGTGATGGGAGATGGAGTTCGGTTTTGTCAAACACAGTCCACAATGTCTGTCTCCCTCTAGTGGTATCAACAGTTCATTGCACCAGAGCACACTTTTAAAGCAGCGCTACACTAATAAAAAAAGATAAATGGAAAAAAAGGGGGTAGGAGGGTTTGCAGCACGAAGTGGTGTGTAGAAAAATAGAAACAAGGGAAAGGGAGGAAAAGGAGAAAAAAGTGGGGGCAGGGGTCATCAAAAGAACCTCCTCAGCTAAGATTTACTCAAAAACACTGCGATGAATACCATATACAAGTGTCCACATAGTCTTCCCCGAGTGGGGGGGTCTCCTCAAGTAACAGTAACAAAATTAAAAGCATCAGGTTTTAGCAAAAAAAGAACAAAAAAAAGGATTATCAATAGTGAGGGGGGATGCTCAAAAGACAAAGGGGTATCCGCGGGGGGGTGTAAGTCTCAAAAGAGTGTCATCGGGGTTCAGATCGGAGGGGTGCACAAGCAGCCCCAGACACGTTCACTCGCCGAGCCCGGAGAGCGGATTGCTCCGGAGAGCACGCTAAAGTGGGTAGGGAGTTCAGCCAGTATCTAAAAAAATGGAGACGGGTAAACTAGGGAAAAAAGCTCGCCCGACAGGTGATTGGCAAAGGGCCCCACCAGCTTTGCTCCCAGTGTCCCGTGCCAGGGTCAGATCGCTAGGAAACGACTTGGCCGAAGCTGAGAGATGGGCTCCGAACTCAGCTTTCAGGGGAGAGCGCACGGAACGCGCAGCACCACCAGGACCGTTCGGAAGTCGAGGAACCCGCCGGCTGGTCTGTCCTTGCTTAGGCAGCCCGATCCGAGTCCTCCCTGGCATTCTGCTCCCCGCCATCTTCTCGGCAGGCGCCGCCATCCGCCTCACCGGTTTCTCCGTTGGCAGCCGCTTCACCAGGGTCCCAGCGCTTGTTTCAGGAGCCATCAGGTAGAGGACATTTTAATGCGAAACAAAGTGAATAGTGAAAAAGTCAAATTTTTTGTTGTCACTCTTGTCCCTAATTTTGAGTAAAAACAAATTTATGTTTGGGAATGACATTTACCAACAGCTAAGGGGGGGACCACCATGGGTTCTAATGTAGTCACCTCATATGCCAATATTTTCATTGATTATTTTTTTTTTTGATCCGCCATGTTTACACTTACTATTTGTTTAAGTTTGTTTCTATTTGGTGCTTTATTGATGATATTTTTGGGATATGGGGGGGGGGCACACTGGAGGCGTTGGAGGCATTCCATTGGGAAATTAACTGTTTTCACCCATCAATCCAATTTACTATGTCTTACAGCGATCAACAAATACATTTTCTGGATCTGCTCCTCTGTATTGAAGGTAGCAGAATTAAAAAGGATTTATATGTAAAACCAAAAGATCGCAACAGTTTATTAATGTATTCTAGTTTCCATTCCAGGAACACATTGAATTCTTTACCTAGAAGACAGTTTTTGAGGGTGGCTAGAAATGTGTCTGACGAAAGTTCGATGTCTGTCAGACTACAAGATATGCGTGGTAAATTCCTTAATAGAGGGTACCCTGTTGCTTTATTGAACTCAGAATCCCATAAAGTACAATCTCTGGATCGTCAAGAATTTACCAAAAGGAAGACTAAGACTTCCTCTCCCAGGGTCCCCTTTGTATGTCAATTCAATCAGGGGAGTGGAAATTTCCAAGATATTCGGCGGAAACATTGGGGCCTTCTCACCAAGGGTTTCCCTGAGGTCGTGGAATTTCACTCTCCTCCTTTGTGTTCCTTTAGAAGGAATACAAACCTGAGAGATGCACTAGTGAGGGCTGACATAGGCCCCCTCTCGGGTGCAAATCAAAGATTCCTGGGTCCACAAAAATGTTGCACATTTCTGTGCCTTTATTGTAGTTGTTGTAAATGCTGTAATACGAGGAGACTGCTTTTGTCATCCACATAGTGGAATACATATTCCAATACAAATTTTTTTTACATGTGAGACTACTTTTGCTATAGATGTTCTAAAATGCCATGTGGTCTCCTATATGTAAGTGAGACCACAAGAAACGTAAAGGACAGAATAGTACAACATAAGTCCATGATCAGAACCGGCAAGACGGACTTGCCAGTTCCAGAGCATTTTTTTAAAGAGAATCACTCCATATCGCAGTTCCGCTTTCAGGTAATTGACTAGGTACCTCCACTTAGACGGGGGGTGATCGTACATTACTTCTGTGAAAACCCCCAGAAAAGATGGATCCATAAACTGGATACATTATGGCCTAAGGGCCTTAATAAAGAGTTTCATTTGGAGATTTTTTCCTAAGGAACCCCCCCCCCTTGTCTTCTTCTTTTTTTTTAAATTTAGGTTGTTTGCTCACGATTATTTTATTTGCATCTAGACCAGCTGTAAGAGTGAGATTTTTTTTCTCCCTGTTGTAATGTAGTTTGTTATATACTGTGTGTATATGTATATATGTGTATATATATATATATATATATATATATATATTGCTGTTGGTCTCCTACTGTGTTAAAAGGTTAAATCTGTCTATTAGTGGGCTCCAAATTAACAACCAACACAAAACAACAGCGACAGAACACCCCTACAGGGACTAAACCCTAAAAAACTGTAACAAAAAAGTGGAGTTAACACAAAAGTTACCACAGAGGTGCTCGGATAGACAATCTTTATTGAAAATGGAACGTTTCGGCCCTTAAGCCTTAATCATGCATAAATGACACACATATAGATTTCCACATATATACATATAAATTAATCAAGTGGGTGGAGCCCACTAATTAAAAAGTGGAGGTAACACAAAAGTTACCACAGAGGTGCATGGATAGATGATCTATATTGGACATGCACCACGTAATAAAACACATGTATTTGAAATAAACAGATCAGTCTGGATAGAACACCAAATTCACAAGGGCATGATGTGGTTAGTGAATAAAAAGGCTATCTTGGTAATATATACTATAACTGTAGGTAACCCTCTCTGAAGCTATACCTGGGCAGTTCAAGCTGCCTACTATACACCACAATAACAGGGGTTAATAATGCATACAAGTCAAAGCTAATCGTTGGTTAGTATGAGGTAAGTAGATTATCTTGGCAGTATATGCTGCAATGATATTACACCCTCTCTGAAGCTATACCTCGGCAGTTCAGGCTGCCTATTATATGCCACAATATAGGGGTTAAAGATTGCACACTGCATACAACAAAAGAGTGTCTCTGCATACCATGTTGCTAACATATAGACCAAACAGTCAAAATCAAACCAGCCTTAATTTGGTATTAACATAGAGCAACCATGCCCAAAAACGTGAGTGCTAGGGAAACCAGACTGACAAAAAATGGACCAGCTACCAAGTGCTAAGACTGTTAAAAAAATGACACGCTCAACGCGTTTCACCCCTTTACTGACACGGGGCTTCATCAGGCCATTTGATTTTGACTGTTTGGTGTATATGTTAGCAACATGGTATGCTGAGACACTCTTTTGTTGTATGCAGTGTGCAATCTTTAACCCCTATATTGTGGCATATAATAGGCAGCCTGAACTGCCGAGGTATAGCTTCAGAGAGGGTGTAATATCATTGCAGCATATCCTGCCAAGATAGTCTACTTACCTCATGCTGACCAACGATTAGCTTTGACTTGTATGCATTATTAACCCCTGTTATTGTGATGTATAGTAGGCAGCTTGAACTGCCGAGGTATACCTTCAGAGAGGGATGCCTATGGTTATCTATACCTATAAAATCGTTTGTCCATCGACGCGCATCCGGTTTCTGTTGGCTGCGCGCGCAGCCAACAGAAGCCTGATGCACCGCTTCGAACAAACGCTGGATCCATGCGCAGCCTCTACCTGTCGGCCGCGCGCGCATCCAGGAGAACAGGATGCGCACGCAGCAGCCGGGTAGAGGCTGCGCGCGCATCCTGTAGAGCCGGATGTAAGGATATAGTCACCCAGCACGCAGACAAAACCCAGAAAGGCAAGAAAAAACCCTAATCTGAGAAGCTTCAAGCTGGTCCTTAGAATGGCCAGGTACTAATCTAAAATACATAGAAGTACAGATCAGAGACAGGAGAGATATCGTAGTAATAACAAGCCAGAGGTCGGTACACAAGATAAACATATGCCAAGGGATAAACACAGAAATCACAGTCAATATACAAGCCAGAAGTCAAACCAGAAAAACAATATGCAGAAACTAAAGACACGCGCTGAGGTCTAGAATAAACCACGTCAGGGCTCAGAGCACAGTCAGTGACTGATATTTAAAGGCGTAGATCCCTGATCAGGTGTGGCATGCAAAGTGACCTGATTCAGAGACTGGCACCCTCTCTGTTGGGAAGGCCGCACTGCAGGAGCACCAGCAGGCATGACACCAGATGCTCTCGCAGCAGACAGCTATAGGCTGCGCGCGCATTCAGTAGACCAGGATGCGCACGCAGCAGCCGGCTATAGGCTGCGTGCACATCCTGTAGAGCCGGATGTGCACGCAGCAACCGGCTATGGGCTGCTCACATGCCTCCAGCTCACATGGGTATAATTGCCCCCAACTCACAGAGGCTGGATCCGTGCGCAGCCTCTACCCATCGGCCGGATGCGCTCGCAGCAGACGGCTATAGGCTGCATGCGCATCCGGCTCTACAGGATGCGCACGCAGCCTATAGCAGTCTGCTGTGAGCGCATCCGGCTCTACAGGATGCGCACGCAGCCTATAGCAGTCTGCTGTGAGCGCATCCGGCTCTACAGGATGCGCGCGCAGCCTATAGCCGGCTGCTGTGTGCGCAGCCTCTACCCGGCTGCTGCGTTTGCATCCTGTTCTCCTGGATGCGTGCGCGGCCGAAGGGTAGGGGCTACGCGAGAATCCAGCCTCTGTGAACAAGGGGCAATTATACCCATGTGAGCTGGGGGCAATTATACCCATGTGAGCTGGGGGCAATTATACCCATGTGAGCTGGGGGCAAATATACCCATGTGAGCTGTGGGCAATTATACCTATGTGAGCTGGGAGCAAATATACCCATGTGAGCTGGGGCAATATATACCCATGTGAGCTGGGAGCAAATATACCATTGTGAGCTGGGGGCAATTTATACCCATGTGAGCTGGGGGCAATTTATACCCTGTGAGCTGGGGGCAATTATACCCATGTGAGCTGGGGGAAATTATACCCATGTGAGCTGGGAGCAAATATATCCATTTGATCTGGGGGCAATTTATACCCATGTGAGCTGGGGCAATTTATACCCATGTGAGCTGGGGCAATTTATACCCATGTGAGCTGGGAGCAAATATACCCATGTGAGCTGGGAGCAAATATATCCATGTGAGCTGGGGCAATATATATATCCATGTGAGCTGGGGGCAAATATATCCATGTGAGCTGGGGCAAATATATCCATGTGAGCTGGGGGCAAATATACCCATGTGTGCTGGGGCAATATACAGTACTGTGCAAACGTTTTAGGCAGGTGTGAAAGAATGCTTTCAGAAATATAAATAATTTATATTTGTCAATTTTCAACATGCAAAGTGAGCGAACAAAAGAAAAATCTAAATCAAATCAATAGTTGGTGTTACTACTTTTGCCGTCAAACCAGCATCAATTCTCATAGGTACACTTGCACAAAGTCAGGGATTTTGTAGGATTATAGTCAGGTGTATGATCAACCAATTATACCAAACAGGTGCTAATGATCATCAATGTCACACGTAGGTTGAAACCCAGTCATGAACTGAAACAGAAACAGCTGTGTAGGAGGCTTAAAACTGGGTGAGGAACAGCCAAACTCTGCTACCAAGGTGAGGTTGTGAAAAACAGTTTCATGTCATGGCAAGACTGAGCACAGCAACAAGACACAAGGTAGTTATACTGCATCAACAAGGTCTCTCCCAGACAAAGATTTCAAAGCAGACTGGGGTTTCAAGATGTGCTGTTCAAGTTCTTTTGAAGAAGCACAAAGAAACAGGCAACGTTGAGGATCGTAGACGCAGTGGTCGGCCAAGGAAACTTAGTGCAGCAGATGAAAGACACATCAAGCTTATTGCCCTTCAAAATCGGAAGATACCCAGTAGTGCCATCAGCTCAGAACTGGCAGAAACCAGTGGGACCCAGGTACACCCATCTACTGTCCGGAGAAGTCTGGCCAGAAGTGGTCTTCATGGAAGAGTTTCAGCCAAAAAGCCATACCTCTGACGTGGGAACAAGGCCAAGCGACTAAAGTATGCACAAAAACATAGGAACTGGGGTGCAGAACAATGGCAGCAGGTGCTCTGGACTGATGAGTCAAAATTTGAAATATTTGGCTGTAGCAGAAGGCAGTTTGTTTGTGAAAGGGCTGGAGAGCGGTACAATGAGTGTCTGCAGGCAACAGTGAAGCATGGTGGAGGTTCCTTGAACGTTTGGGGCTGCATTTCTGCAAATGGAGTTGGAGATTTGGTCAGGATTAATGGTGTTCTCAATGCTGAGAAATACAGGCAGATACTTGTCCATCATGCAATACCATCAGGGAGGCATATGATTGGCCCCAAATTTATTCTGCAGCAGGACAACGACCCCAAACATACAGCCAAAGTCATTAAAAACTATCTTCAGCGTAAAGAATATCAAGAAGTACTGGAAGTGATGGCATGGCCCCCACAGAGCCCTGATCTCAACATCAAGTGTGTCTGGGATTACATGAAGAGACAGAAGGATGTGAGAAAGCCTACATCCACAGAAGACCTGTGCTTAGTTCTCCAAGATGTTTGGAACAACCTACCAGCTGAATTACTTCAAAAACTGTGCAAGTGTACCTAGAAGAATTGCTGCTGTTTTGAAGGCAAAGGGTAGTCACACCAAACATTGATTTGATTTAGATTTCTCTTTTGTTCATTCCCTGCATTTTGTTCATTTATGAACATAAATATGTAACTCTTCCATTTGTGAAAGCATTCTTTATTTACAGCATTTTTTCACACCTGCCTAAGACTTTTGCACAGTACTGTATATATCCATGTGAGCTGGGGCAAATATACCCATGTGAGCTGGGGACAACTATACCCATGTGAGCTTGGGCAATATATATCGATGTGAGCTGGGGGCAAATAAATGAGAGCTGGGGCAAATGTACTGTATATATATCCATGTGAGCTGGGGACAAATATACCCATGTGAGCTGGGGACAAATATACCCATGTGAGCTGGGGCAAATATACCCATGTGAGCTGGGGCAAATATACCCATGTGAGCTGGGGGCAAATATACCCATGTGAGCTGGGGCAATATATATCCATGTGAGCTGGGGCAAATATATCCATGTGAGCTGGGGGCAATATATATACCCATGTGAGCTGGGGGCAATATACCATTTGAGCTGGGGGCATATATATCCATGTGAGCTGGGAATATATGTATCCATGTGAGCTGGGGGCAATATATATATCCATGTGAGCTGGGGCAAATATATCCATGTGAGCTGGGGGTCAGAAACTGGGTGCGATAAACAGTCACATCATTGGGAGCCCTGGGCAGCCATATCCTCTACAACAATAGACTGCCCTCCGGGCAGGCTTTATACCTAGTAGTATATATTACCAAGATAGCCTTTTTATTTACCAACCACATCATGCCCTTGTGAATTTGGTGTTCTATCCATACTGATCTGTTTATTTCAAATACATGTGTTTTATTACGTGGTGCATGTCCAATATAGATTGTCTATCCTAGCACCTCTGTGGTAACTTTTGTGTTACCTCCACTTTTTAATTAGTGGGCTCCACCCACTTGATTAATTTATATGTATATATGTGGAAATCTATATGTGTGTCATTTATGCATGATTAAGGCTTAAGGGCTGAAACGTTGCATTTTCACCCTGTTTTTTGCTCCTAATAAATCCATGGGATTGAGTCTTTGATTCCTTGAGCACTCTGACTTCAGTACCATTTAGGGTATAAGTTGCTTGTGTATTCTTCACTCCAAAGTTTCATAACTTTGCATTTATCTACATTAAATTTCATCTGCCATTTAAGTGCCCAGTCCCCCGATATATCTAAATCCCTCTGCAGCGAAGTAACATCCTGCTCACATTGTATTACGTTTCCTAGTAAACACTGACACATGACTTTCGATGCCTATTTCAAGGTCATTTATAAATAAATTGAATAGAATTGGTCCTATAACAGACCCTTGAGGGACACCACTTACCACTGATGTCTATCTTGAAAATTTACCATTTATGACCAATCTTTTAGCCAGTTTTCTATCCAAGAACAAATATTTTCATCTAGACCAATTTTTCTTAATTTAAATGTTTCAGGCAGAGTCTGCACTTGGTTACATCTCCATGGAACTGGAAATCCTTACTAGATTCCCTACAGGGACGTGCCGTCAGGGTAGGCAGGTGAGGCAGAGCGTTAAAATAATAAATGAAACTCGCCTGCTCCGCGATTCCCAGCCGTCGGCTCCATCCTCTGTCTCTTCCTCTGCATGCAGTGTGCGCATTTGTTTTACAGACTATGCAATTTGCGTAGCGATAGTATGCTTCCCCGCTACGATAATTGCGTAGGCTGCTCAGGAGGTCTGCAGCCACACCTCTGTTCAAACCCACGCACGCTGCCTACTTCCTGAACACTGCTAGTCAGAGCATCAGAGAGGCGCTGACCAAGCAATGGAATAGCTTGGGCAAATGGGAAAGCACCATTGGTCCAAGCCATTCAAAAAAAACACCTGCATTGGAGGCTGCCCTCTGATTGACAGGAAGGGGCCCAGGCAGCTCCCCCTGCTCCCTCGTGTGATGGGTACAGAGTATGACAGGCTAAGGCAGCTCCCTCTAGTGGTGGATACAGAGTATGACAGGCACATGGCCACAGTTTTTCTAGTTGTAAAGTATATGAAATGATGAAAATAATGGTATCTTTTGAAATTCTATTTAATGGCGAGAATAATTATATGTGTGGTGTAGGGTATATTGGAAGGGAAAAATTAAAATGGGTGTCTGTAGCCATTTTGTTTTAAATAGAAAGTATTTTTTTCAATTTTCCCTAGTTTTAGAAATGAACAGAGATTTTTTTTTATATAGTTCATGGCTAGGTGACCAGACATGAGGGAATGTCTTTATTTGAGATAAAGCCGAGCTAAGTAACTAGAAAGGAATGTATTTAGTTGAGAGGAGTAGGGATATAAATTTGATTCTGGCATGAGAGACATAAGGTCTACACTGAATGAGAAGGTCTTTGTGTGTAGATTGACCTCTGACATGAGATAAGAATTATAAAAATTAAATGGTGGAATTAATTAAGAAGTGCAACACTGCCCTCTAGAGGATAGTAAATATTATATTTAATATAATAAAATTATTGCCAGTGACATCAAATCGACTATAATTGGAGATACGACAAGGCAGTCAGGGATTCACGCAGGCCATCGCTAAGTAAGCAGAGTCCAGGGCATTCCTGCAGAAGCCAGGACATGAGGCATTCAGAGACTTACGCACATCGCTAGCAGACCATCCCAGGACAATGCACTCAAGACTCTCACCAAATCTCTAACCCACACCAAATCTCTGACTCACATGCATTGATTATCTGATATTGATAATTTTCACATATTCCAAAAACAATATTATATAAAGAATTCCAAGGCAGTAACTCCTCAAAATCCAGATTGGAGAGGTAATGTATGAGAGCTATATAAATTAAGGAATTAATGTAATTATATATATTTGTAGTAATTCTTGCAACAGATAGACTGAGATTTCTGAGATTTTGGTTAGCTCCAGAATCTAAATATTTCTATTCTGCAGATAGAGATATGAAGAAGTGGACATAAGGATTTATCCTAAAAGAAACTGTTGTAAGATTGATATACCGATACATATATTGAATTTGGAAATTACTGTGATTGAAATTAATAAGCAAGGAATTATAGAACTACAAAATAAAAAGCAAAAGATTAGAAGTTTAATTCTCGATTAGGGGAGGATTCACTAAATAAGTTTTTATTACTTATCATTCTAAATTAGCTCATCTTTTGTTGATCCATGTAGTATAAAGAGATATATATATATCTCTAAGATCTAGCTAGTTAAACATTGGTTTGCTGGGAAATATATGTTTCGTTAAGCAGAAATGTTTATTAACGATTTGTGTATTAGTTACTAACTGATAAGGTAAATGATATCATATATGCAGTTACTAACGGGAGATACATATATTGTGAAGCTAGTTTTTATGTGCTGATGGATTGTGGTTTATAAATCTTTGATTATGATATGAGATTTGAATTTTTTTTGTATACGTAATAAATATATATATATGTTTTTATCCGATTATTGATTATTGTAGTCTTCAAAGCAAAACCCAGACAATTAAAAGAATTTAGGAGAATTTCTAGGAAATATAAACGATTGATATTTGTGTCTCGTATAAATTTCTTATTGAATAATAATCCCTGCCATATTGGAGGCTAGCTGCTGAGAAGTCCAATATATGACGTGTTGTAGTCAAGTGCAGAGATTATATCTGACAGTGGGTACAGTAAATGAGTAAAAGGTAATTTACAGCTAAACACAAACCGCAGAAAGTTATGTCTATCTGTGTATATCTGTCTCTGATACTAGCCAGTGCCTCACTAGCCACTGACCTCACCGCACGTCCCTGATTCCCTATACAAATTAAGACTGAACCCGAGTCCCTTTTTACAAGTATGATAAGAAAACACACAAAAATGAATACTAATTTATTGCTGTAATGAATACTCCTTTAATGCTGTAACTTTAATTTGTAATTGTTTTTTTCCATGTTTATCCAGGTGCTGCAAACAGTGAGTGGCTGCGAAGATCCCAAAGGTTTCTATTCTTATAATAAATTATATTATTCTTGAATCTTTGAAATTATTTGACTTGTTTAAAATTCTGTATGAAATAATGTTTTTCAACTCCCTTAGAGCAACAACTGAACTATTGATCTAGCTGGACTGTATGTCCTTGTTACTTATTGTAATGTTTTACCTATTGTTGCTGCTTAATGATATGGCTATCAGGGTTATTCAAAGAGAGCCGAATTGGCTCCAAAATTTTACCAAACAGTAAATGTCCCCCGTATTGTGCAATTTCAGAGCCGTTCAGCTATTCAAAAAGCTGGCAATTAGCCAAATATTGGCGAGTTGCCAGCAAAATCCTGTGAACTCCCCATAGAGAAGTAATGGTTAATCTATTCAGAGAGCATCGAACAGCACCGACATGTCAATGAAATGCCCTGATTTTTGGTGGTTTCGATTGGCCGGTTTAATCAGGTGAATCCGATAGATTTCAATGTAAAAATATTTTCATTAACCATTATTAAACCATTTATTATTTTAATTTGCAGCATGTAGTCTCTTTATTTATTGTTTAGGATTTTTAAGGCATTTTCCAGGATTTTTTCAGCAATTTTTTCCCCCCATTGTACTTTTTATTTATTTATTTTTGTAACAGACCTTTTATTATTCATAGGACCTGATATGTTATTTCCAAGCATTTTCGGCCATTCATTTTTATGCAAACTCATTTTAAAAGTTGCTGTGGGTCTTTTTTTTTTTGACCCCCATTTGTTGACTTGTCGGCTTTTTCCGGCAGCTGGTCGATGGATTGTTGGTTTTTTTTGGATGCATTTAGCGGTTTCACGGCAGATCGTCGGGTGCATTCAGCTTTTTTTCGGCGTATTATTAGATCAATCCAATGTCTTTTTCAGCGTGTTTGTGGCAGTTTTTCCTGTTCGATTTGGTGGTTTTATGGTGGTTTTTCAGATGCGTTCGTCAGATTTTCACTGCACTTCGGGGACCCTGCGGTGAATGCTGAATTCCCCACAGGGTCGGCGAATTTGACTTCCTGAAGTGCGAAGAACAAAAGGGCACCGATTCTTTGAATAACGCTGTATGTTTCAAGATAAAAGCAAGTATCCTTTTGAACAACATTACCAATGCATCAAATAATAATAATTTTGTTCTAATGCTTATTATCTCTCTGTATAATATCACAGATGAAGTGATAAACAATGAGAAAAACTCTGAAACCACCCCTAATAAATTACCACAAAATGAAGACTATGAAAGTACTAATAATGGGAACTCATGTTATGGAAAACTTTTATCACAGTGAGTAATTTAATACAGTTTGAAAACCAGGTGATTTGACGTATGTATTTGTCCATTTTATAGTATGTAATATCGTCTTAAGGTAAATACTCAAAATTATATTCAAGTAAGATATGATGTCCTTTCACGGTCGGGTCTGCTCTCCTGATATGAGTTATTTTGGTAGAACATAGGCGGATTGGCAGTAACCAAAAGTGTGAGTCAGGAGGCATATGGAGAATTTAGGCAGGTCATAAGGAATTTAGTTGGAGAAAGTGGCACAGAATCGAGGTTAATTGATAATCTGATTTTGTACACAGTCTAGACAATAAGGCACAATAGGCATGGACACAGGAAAGATCGCTACACTAACCACTATGCTTTAATAATAAAGCAAGGAAAAGGACACTGATTATCCCTTTTTGTGTCACGTTTCCACATTTTAGCCAGGCCCTCTGCTGGTGAGATCGATCCGGGCCAGCTTTTGTGGTGTTCTGGGCTAGCTAATCCAGGCTCTTTGCCCCGGACTCGTGACCTGCCCTGTTCCCATAAATACAGTCAGGTCCAGAAATATTGGGACATCGACACAATTCTAACATCTTTGGCTCTATACACCACCACAATGGAGTTGGAATGAAACAAACACAATGTGCTTTAACTGCAGGCTGTCAGCTTTAATTTGAGGGTATGTACATCCAACTCAGGTGAACAGTGTAGGACTTACAGCAGTTTGCAGATGTGCCTCCCACTTGTTAAGGAACCAAAGGTAATGGGACAATTGGCTTCTCAGCTGTTCCATGACCAGGTGTGTGATATTCCCTCATTACCCCAATTACAATGTGCAGATAAAAGGCCCAGAGTTCATTTCAAGTGTGCTATTGGCATTTGGAATCTGTTGCTGTCAACTCTCAAGATGAGATCCAAAGAGCTGTCACTATCAGCGAAGCAAGCCATCATTAAGCTGAAGAAACAAAACAAACCCATCAGAGAGATAGCAAGAATATTAGGCGTGGCCAAAACAATGGTTTGGAACATTCTCAAAAAGAAGGAATGCACCGGTGAGCTCAGCAATACCAAAAGACCCAGGAGACCACGGAAAACAACTGTGGTGGATGACCGAAGAATTCTTTCCCTGGTGAAGAAAACACCCTTCACAACAGTTGGCCAGATCAAGAACACTCTCCAGGAGGTAGGTGTATGTGTGTCAAAGTCAACAATCAAGAGAAGACTTCACCAGAGTGAATACAGAGGGTTCACCACAAGATGTAAACCATTGGTGAGCCTCAAAAACCGGAAGGCTAGATTAGAGCTTGCCAAACAACACCTAACCAAGCCTTCACAGTTCTGGAACAAGATCCTATGGACAGATGAGACCAAGATCAACTTGTACCAGAGTGATGGTGTAACGGTAGCGGTAACGGCGCTACCCTGGAGTAGCGTTTATTTGGATCCTTTAGGACAGATTCTTGAACACAGACAGCAGGAAAGGCTGTAGTACCTTGATTCCCACACCAGGGAGGTACTACAAGAAACCTAATTATCACCTCAGCTCCAAATGGCTTTGTGGCCAGGAAGTCACTGGGTGTTAACACATGAACTATCTGTGTACAGATACATAGACTTGACGTGATACATGAACAGACGTGAACAAGATTGCTGAATCTCAATGATACATGAGTTGTGCGGACTGCAGGGCAGTCACACAATACCTAGATTGAGATACTGGAAACACAGACAGCAAGAAAGGCTGTAATACCTGGATTCCCACACCAGGGAGGTACTACAAGAAACCTAATTAACTCCTCCGCACCAAGTGGCTTTGTGGCCAGGAGGTTGCTGGATGGAAACACATTCACTATCTGTGTACAGATACATAGACATGACGTGATACAAAAACATGAAAGAGAGTGCTGATGCAAGACTTACTTATGAGACATACAGAGCGGGAACACTTGTGTTCATTAGCCTGCAGGGAAGGCCTACAATCTAAGATTGGATTCTGTATAGCAAACAAGGAAACCTATACTAGAAAGCAATATACATGAACTAAAAATAACCAGGACATGAACTAGACAGATAACATAAACCATACGGCAAAACCATAAACGTGAATCAGACAGAAACTCAGGCAAAAGTACAATAGGGATATGCGAGAGAATGGTCGATAGGGATAGCCAGGTCAAAATGTAAACAGATCCTCAGCCAGAAACAGGTCAATATCAAGAAATCAGACACCTGGCAATGCAGGAATTTGAACTACACTAACTCTAACTACTTCTACGACAGTTCAAGGAGCAAGTCCTCTCAGCCTCTTTTAAAGGCTGATGGCTCCTTGCAATTATGCCTAGCTCCGCCCCCTCAGATGCCGTTTTGCCAGCCCTTACTACTGGCAACAGGCTAGCCAGCGACCCCACCTGGCGCCCTGACCCCCCCCCAGGAAGCGCTGCGGGGGCCAAGGATGTAACAAATGGGAAGAGAAGAGTATGGAGAAGGAAAGGAACTGCTCATGATCCTAAGCCTACCACCTCATCAGTGAAGCATGGTGGTGGTAGTGTCATGGCGTGGGCATGTATGGCTGCCAATGGAACTGGTTCTCTTGTATTTATTGATGATGTGACTGCTGACAAAAGCAGCAGGATGAATTCTGAAGTGTTTTGGGCAATATTATCTGCTCACATTCAGCCAAATGCTGCAGAACTCATTGGATGGCGCTTCACAGTGCAGATGGACAATGACCCAAAGCATACTGCAAAAGCAACCAAAGCGTTTTTGAAGGGACAGAAGTGGAATGTTATGCAATGGCCAAGTCAATCACCTGACCTGAATCCCATTGAGCATGCATTTCACTTGCTGAAGACAAAACTGAAGGGAAAATGCCCCAAGAACAAGCAGGAACTGAAGACCGTCGCAGTAGAGGCCTGGCAGAGCATCACCAGGGATGAAACCCAGCGTCTGCTGATGTCTATGCGTTCCAGACTTCAGGCTGTGATTGACTGCAAAAGATTTGCAACCAAGTATTAAGAAGGGAAAGTTTGATTTATGATTATTATTCTGTCCCATTACCTTTGGTCCCTTAACAAGTGGGAGGCACATCTGCAAACTGCTGTAAGTCCTACACCGTTCACCTGAGTTGGATGTACATACCCTCAAATTAAAGCTGACAGTCTGCAGTTAAAGCACATTGTGTTTGTTTCATTCCAACTCCATTGTGGTGGTGTATAGAGCCAAAGATGTTAGAATTGTGTCAATGTCCCAATATTTCTGGACCTGACTGTATGGCTAGCTGTGCATTAGCTCTCTGCTCCTGGATGAGTCATTGTTTCCTGAGTGTCTGCTATTGCTTTATATGTTCGGTGTTACTCTGTGAATTATCTTTGTCTGGTATTTGACAACGCTATTTGAATTATCCCTGACTGCTATTAGTTGTTATTCTTGTATGGCTTAGGCCTGGTTTTGACGATTCTCTTTTGTGCTCCCTGTACTCTGTATATTGTATTCCTGTGTACCGACTCGACTTGTCTGACATGCTCTCCTGGCTCTTGAACCCTGGCATATGGCTGCTGTGACAGATTGCTGCTACTTGCACCAAGTAGATCTGCCGTTCTGCCATTCGATCCTGGAGCTCACTGGGAGGCTGGCTCGGTGAGCTGTCAGCACTGCCAAGTTGATGGGAAAACACTCAGAAAAACACAGTCTATTTCCCCCACATACTAGTCGAGACTCCGTATTGGGTTAAACAGCAAGAATTGGTTTATTTTGACAACACAACTGGGTACTTTTATAGGGGACAGTCCCATTGTTCTCTCCCAGCCTGCCCTTAGACATCCCGGTGCCCGTTTTGCCACTGCCTCTAGCCATAACCCTTTTTGTATTCTTAACATGGGTTGCCACTGCCTCCAGCCCGAGCCCAGTTCTTGGTGCCGCACTGTCTGGCCCGCCCTGGGCTGTTCCTCGTCTGGGAAATTCCACCCCACGGAGCGCGAGCTCTGCCTCCGGCGCAGGGTTTCCTCTGCTGCTTTGAAACCCGACTTAGTTTTGGTGTCTAATTGAGGGGTGATCCCGGTGGCACTTCCACTTGTACTTCACCCCACACCAGGCTACCATCCCTGGGGACCTGCTGTCCAAAAAGCACCCTGGTGGGGGCAAGAGAGGCTCCAGGGCAGGCGGGTGAATTAGTGTCGGCTTTTGGCAGCTTGCCATTAGTTACGGCAGCGTGGGCTGTGCAGGGGAGAGGAAACAGGATTTCTGGGCGAGCTGGGTTAAAAACGGAGCAACAAAGGTGCGCAACAAACCTTGGGGACACATGGGCACAATTTGTGCAAACGAAATCTAACTTTGGACGAATAAAAATTGATTAACTATGCAATTAAATCGTGAGGGGTTACAGGCCTGATTGGTGCAGGGATTTGCGAGGGAAAGACACAATTGGATCAGAAACTGGAAACTTTTTTAGCAAATGTAACAGTGGAATTCGTTTACATAAATTAAGTGTAAACAAACTATAACAATGTAACGTTGGGGGCTTCCAGCCCTACCTGTGTGCTTGAGGACAGCAAGTCTGATGCTGCTCGCTGACCACTGCCCGATTTAAATGGAGACAGGCAGGGAGGTGATTGCACGAGGTGTGGCTTGAGTGGGGGCGTGGTCTAGTGAAGGTCTTTAAAAACCCTCAGTACAGTTTCAGAAGTTGCCAGATCGTGGTTATCCATACCTGAGCTCCTTGTACCTGACTGCTATATTGATTTAACCTGTTATTGACCTCTGCTTGTGTTCTGACCATTCTGCCTTCTGTTGCCCTAGACTATTTTCTTGTACTACGCTACTGCTCTGATACCGACCCGGCTATTCCATTTGACCATTCTGAACTCTGTATTCCTGATTCTGGCTCGGCTGACTCCTCTCCGTATTGTTAACCCTTTTCTGTCTAGCTAGTTTACCTGGCCAATTCTAAGGACCAGACAGATAGGGATCATTCACAGCTACACTGTTGGTAGCTTCAGGGTTTTGTGGAGTGTTGGGGGTTAAGTACTGCGTGGTGGGATCCGGGAACCGTGACATTACGATCTGGCCACTATGGATCCCGCAGATTTAACACAGCACTTGGCTACCTTTGTATCCAGACAGGATGAGCAGGATCATAGGATGGATCAGTTTGCCATTGCCTTACAAACTATCCTGAATCGTACTGCACACCTGGAACCAGTTGGGGTTGCACCCCCGCCTGCTATACCTGTGCCCCCTGTCGTTCAGACATCCCAGGTACACATGACCGCTCCTATGAGGTTTGACGGTACTCCCTCTGAGTGCCGGGGATTTTTGGTCCATGTGGATATTCATTTTAAATTAAATCCACAAATGTTTTTCTCTGACATTGCCAAAGTGGGGTTTATTATTAACCATCTGTCTGGCAGAGCGTTGACATGGGCGACTCCTTTATGGGAGGCAGAAAGACCTATTGTATGGGATTATAAAGAATTCATAGCCGAGTTACAACGTACATTTAATCCTACCAGAAAGGCCACGATAGCCGGCAAATCCTTGTTCCGCATACGTCAAGGGAACAGGACTGTGTCTGATTATGCCATAGAATTTAAAACCTTAATTTCTGATGTGAACTGGACAAATGAGACACTGGTTCTGGCTTTTATGGAGGGGTTATCAGAGTCGTTGATGCATGAATTAGCTCCACGTAAACTACCTGAGGTATTGTGTGAACTCATTGATTACTGTATAGATCTGGATAATCAGATAAGGGATAGAAGGACTCCAAGAGAGAGACCCAAGAGACCATTACCTAGGTTGGCCCCTGTCTTTCAAGCACCACCCAGAGAGTTATCTCCTCCCTCAGAGCCTATGCAACTAGGCCGTATTAGGCTTACAGAGGAGGAGAGAACAAGGCGTTTTCGTGAGGGATTGTGCCTGTATTGTGGTTTGGAGGGACATGTACGATTTCAATGTCCTACTCGCCCTAAACTGCATGATAAGCCGGAAAAACTACCGCACTTAAGGCAGCTGAGGAGACAGGCCTTGGGTGTGACATGCATGTCTCCTATCAAAGACACTAAACTTATGTTACCAGTATCCTTGGCTTGGGAGACCAAGACCACACATAACACCGCTTTTGTGGATTCTGGGGCTGCTGGTAACTTTATTGATGTTAACTACGCTTCTTCCATTTCTCTACCTCTGGTTGTAAGAGAGACACCCTTAGCCGTTGAAGCCATAGATGGCAGGCCGTTATCCTGCCCTAGGATTACTCACGATACGATTACAGTAGTTCTTACTACTGGTCTCTTGCATAAAGAAAAGATCATATTCCAAGTTATCCACTCACCTTCCAATCCTGTTGTACTTGGTTTCCCCTGGTTGGTGGAACACAATCCCGTTATTGATTGGGTTAAAGGAGAGATACTGTCTTGGAGTTCTGCATGTTTTGGGACTTGTTTAATACCCATTCAGCATGTCGGTGCCCTGAACACACCCACAGCCCCTCCATTGTCTACTGAAGTTCCTGAACAATATGCAGACCTCAGGGCTGTATTTGATAAAAGAGAGGCAGACAAACTACCTCCACATAGACCATATGATTGTGCTATTGATATTCATCCGGGTACCATGCCTCCTCGAGGCAAAATATATCCTCTTTCCATAAAGGAGAACCAAATTATGGAGGAGTATATCAAGGAGAATTTGGAGAGCGGTTTTATCCGACGTTCCTCTTCTCCAGCAGGGGCTGGATTCTTTTTTGTGTCGAAAAAAGAGGGAGATTTACGCCCGTGTATTGATTATAGGGGGCTTAACAAGATCACCATTAAGAACGTGTACCCTATCCCTCTCATATCGGAACTGTTCGACAGGTTAAGAGGTTCAGCAGTATACACTAAACTTGATTTAAGAGGAGCTTACAATTTGATACGCATAAAAGAGGGGCATGAGTGGAAAACAGCATTTAACACCAGGAGTGGGCATTATGAATACTTGGTCATGCCTTTCGGTCTTTGTAATGCTCCAGCGGTATTCCAGGATTTTATTAATGATGTGCTCAGATTTCTTGCAAACCTTTGTTATAGTATACCTAGACGATATATTGATTTACTCTCCCGATCTGAAAACCCACCATGCACATGTCAGACAGGTATTAGCTAAATTACTGGACAATGGTCTTTATTGCAAACTAGAGAAGTGTTTATTCGACATTACTACTGTGAAATTCCTTGGGTACATTATCACTCCAGAGGGTTTTGAGATGGATCCTTCTAAACTCACGGCCATCTCAGAATGGCCTCTTCCTCAAGGTCTCAAAGCCATACAGAGGTTTCTGGGGTTTTCTAACTATTATAGGAGATTTATCAAGAATTATTCCGCTATAGCCTCTCCTATCATTAATTTGACACGTAAAGGTCTGAAGTACCAGATCTGGTCTTCTCAATCTAAACAAGCATTCGAAGCCCTCAAACAGGCTTTCACTTCCGCTCCCGTGTTACGGCATCCTGATCCCAGGATTCCGTTTATTCTTGAGGTTGATGCTTCTGAGATAGGCATTGGGGCTGTCCTGTCTCAAAGAGAATCTCCAGGGAAACCACTACATCCTTGTGGGTTCTTTTCAAGAAAATTATCACCAGCAGAACGCAATTATGATATTGGCAACAGAGAATTGCTTGCTATTGTGTCTGCCCTGTCAGAGTGGAGACATTTGTTGGAAGGTACTCTTGATCCTTTGTTGATAATCACTGATCATAAGAACCTTACGTACATCGGGGATGCTAAACGTTTGAACGCGAGACAGGCCAGGTGGTCATTGCTACTGTCTCGGTTTAATTTTGTATTGACTTACAGACCAGGTGACCGCAATGTAAAGGCTGATGCCTTATCTCGTCAATATGACCCATATGAATCTAATACACAAGACCACAATCCTATAGTTCCTCCTGAACGTATTGTGGCTTCCACAGTCTTGTCTGTCTCCTCGCCTTTCCTGGAACGCCTCCAGGCAGCTCAAGTGGGGGCTCCACCTGACAAGCCTCCAGATATGTTGTTTGTACCTGAAAAGGAAAGACAAGAATTACTCATAATGTTTCATGATTCTAAACCAGCAGGTCATCCTGGTATTACTAAGACTCTTACCAGTATTTCCAGACAGTTCTGGTGGCCCACCATGCGACAGGACGTACGCCTGTTTGTTTTGGCTTGTCAAGTCTGTGCCAGAAGCAAAACCAGTAAAACCTTGCCTGTCGGTCTATTGCAGCCTTTACCCACGCCTAAGAGGCCTTGGTCTCATCTATCTATGGATTTTATTGTGGACTTGCCGAAGTCCAAAGGTCATACTGTGGTTCTGACAGTTGTAGACCGCTTCTCCAAAATGGCTCATTTTGTCCCTTTACCTAAGCTTCCTACAGCCAAAGAACTGGCGGTTGTCTTTGCTAGAGAGATTGTACGAATACATGGGGTTCCGTCTGAAATAGTCTCTGACAGAGGAGCTCAGTTCGTCTCTCGTTTCTGGAGGGGTTTCTGTGCGGAGATGGGGGTGCGATTGGCCTTCTCTTCAGCATACCATCCACAAACCAATGGGGCAGCAGAGCGGGCAAATCAGGGTCTCGAGCAGTACATACGTTGCTTTACCACACAACAACAAGACAATTGGTCGGGTATGCACGTAATAACGCCGTTAATGAGACCACTGGCCACTCTCCTTTTTCTGCTATCTATGGTTTTTTCCCTCCGGCTCTACCGCTTCAGTTTACTGAACAGGCCATCCCGGCCCTCGATGACCATCTCACTCAACTACAAGAGATTTGGAGACAGATTCGTGTAAATATGGAGCGCAATGTTGCTGTCCAGAAACGCAAGGCTGACAGGCATAGGTTACAAGCTCCCTCCTATAACGTGGGGGATAGAGTTTGGTTGTCTACTAGGAACGTGAAGTTACGGGTGCCTTCTATGAAAATGGCACCTCGGTTTATTGGTCCATATAAGATCATTCGCCGCGTTAACCCTGTGGCTTATGCTCTTGCCCTTCCTAAACATCTTCGCTTGCACAACGTCTTTCACACCTCCCTACTGAAACCTTTGTTGTGTAACAGGTACACGCGGGTCGTTCCTCCTCCTCCACCTGTTCAGGTTGATGGTGAATCAGAGTATGAGGTTAGGAGGGTTTTGGATTCTAGGCTGTGCAGGGGTGTTCTGCAGTACTTGGTCGATTGGGTGGGCTATGGCCCGGAAGACCGGTCCTGGATTCCAGCTTCCGACATGTATGCCTCTCGGTTGGTCGGGGCGTTCCATGCCTCGCACCCCGATCGCCCTGGTGGTCGTATTGCCGCTCGTCCTGTTGGTCGTCCGGTGGCCTCCCGTGGAGAAGGGGGTACTGTAACGTTGGGGGCTTCCAGCCCTACCTGTGTGCTTGAGGACAGCAAGTCTGATGCTGCTCGCTGACCACTGCCCGGTTTAAATGGAGACAGGCAGGGAGGTGATTGCACGAGGTGTGGCTTGAGTGGGGGGCGTGGTCTGGTGAAGGTCTTTAAAAACCCTCAGTATAGTTTCAGAAGTTGCCAGATCGTGGTTATCCATACCTGAGCTCCTTGTACCTGACTGCTATATTGATTTAACCTGTTATTGACCTCTGCTTGTGTTCTGACCATTCTGCCTTCTGTTGCCCTAGACTATTTTCTTGTACTACGCTACTGCTCTGATACCGACCCAGCTATTCCATTTGACCATTCTGAACTCTGTATTCCTGATTCTGGCTCGGCTGACTCCTCTCCGTATTGTTAACCCTTTTCTGTCTAGCTAGTTTACCTGGCCAATTCTAAGGACCAGACAGATAGGGATCATTCACAGCTACACTGTTGGTAGCTTCTGGGTTTTGTGGAGTGTTGGGGGTTAAGTACTGCGTGGTGGGATCCGGGAACCGTGACAAACAACATATAAACGAAATTAAACAAAATAAATATTGTGGCGGCCGATCCGTCACATAGCTCCCCCAGTCCCATGATGGCAGACCCGGTGAGAGCCGCTACGGATCCGCCTGGGGATGTCCATGTGAGTTCGTCCATTAAGTCTCAAGTTCTGTCTGGCAGGATAACCCATCCGCATTGGCATTGTGTTTGCCAGGTCTGTACTGGATGGAAAAATTAAACAGTTGTAGAGCCAGGCTCCACCACAAGAGTCGGCCATTGTCGCCTGCCACCCGGTTCAGCCAGACCAGGGGGTTGTGACCCGTGAGGACGGTGAAGGAACAGCCATACAGGTAGGGCTGCAGTTTTTTGAGGGCCCATACCAGGGCTAGACACTCCTTCTCAATGGCCGCGTAGGCAACCTCACTGGGCAACAGCTTCCTGCTGATCTAGGCAACCGGGTGATCATGCCCATCTTCTCCAACCTGGCTCTGTACTGCTTCCAATCTGAACATGTAGGCATCTGTGTGAACAACAGAGCGTTTAGTTGGATCGGGAGCGGCCAGTATGGGGGCCTCCACCAGGGCTTTTTTAAGTTGTTGAAAGGTCACCTCACACTCCGGGGACCACAGGATTTGTCGGAAGGTTTTTGCGGGTAAGGTCTGTGAGGGGTTTTGCAACGGCACTGTAATTGGGCACAAAGCATCGGTAGTACCCTGCAGTCCCTAGAAAGGCTAACACCTGGGTTTTGGTTTGGGGAGTGGGCCACTCGGCGACGGCTTAAATTTTGGATGGTTCCGGTCGCTGCTTCCCGCAACCCACTCTATGCCCTAGGTACTGGACCTCTGACATCCCTATGTGGCACTTGTCAGGTTTGGTCAATCCTGCCTCACTGATGCAGGCCAGCACTGTTCTTAAATGGAGTAGGTGTTCTTCCCAGGTGTGGCTAAATACGGCTATGTCATTTAGGTAGGCGTTCGTAAAGTCCTGCATCCCGTCCAGTAGCCGATCCACCATGCGTTTGAAAGTAGCCGGGGCATTCTTCATCCCAAATGGCATGACCCGAAATTGGAACGGGCCAAAGGGATTGATGAATGCCGATTTCGGCACATCCTCTGCCGCAAGGGGAATCTTACCCCTTAGATAAGTCGATGGTGGTGAAGAAGTTTCCCTGGGCAATTTGGTCTAGGAGCTCGTCGACGCGGGGCATGGGGTAGGCATCCATGACTGTGTGTTCATTTAATCTTCTGTAATCTATGCTAAATCTGGTAGTGACATCCTTCTTGGGTACTAGGACCACTGGGGAGGCCCAGGGACTCTCTGATGGTTTTACTACCCCAAGATCCAACATCTCCTGGATCTCTTTGTGCATTCCACCCTTTACTGCATCAGGGATCCAGTACGCTGTCTGCTGCAAAGGTGCCTGACTCTGGGTATCAACCCGATGCAGTGCTACAGTGATGTAAACAGGGCGGGCTGAGAACAAGTCTCTGTACTCTTGGAATACATGCTGGGCTTGTTCTTTATGGCGGGGACTGTGTCCCTCGCCAAACCAGACATCTGCTATCCCCCCACGGGGCTCGGGGTCCCCCAAGTCCGGAGCGCAGATAGCGGCTACTGCCTCCTCCCTTTCATAATAAGGTTTCAACATGTTCACATGGAAGGTTCGTCGGATCCTTCCATCTGAACAGCTGGCGGCTACAAAGATCGCAGATCTTCAAGGATTTGGTAGGGTCCCTGCCAGGCTGCCTGGAGCTTGTTCTGCTTGACCAGTCGGAGTGCTAATACTTTCTGCCCTAGCTGGAAGGTGCGGTCCCTAGCCAACCGGTCATACCAACTCTTTTGTCTGGTCTGCGCTGCCTTGAGATTGTCCTGGATCAGGGCGGTCAATCTCTGCAGCCGTTCCCTGAACTCGAGCATGTAGTCAATGGCCAAGGTCCCTTCCTCAGACAGGGCACCCTCCCAGTGCTCTCGGAGCAGGTCCAAGGGACCTCGGACTCTCCGCCCATACAACACCTTGAAGGATGAGAAGCCAGTGGCTTCTTGGGGAACCTCCCAGTATACAAAGAGGAGGTGGGGAAGGTGGCGCTCCCAGTCCTTATGGGACAGGGTGAAGGTGCGGAGGAGCTGTTTCAGGGTCCCATTGAACCGCTCATCGAGCCCGTTGGTCTGCGGGTGGTAGGGAGATCTGTACAGGGGTTTAATCCCGCACAGCCTCCAGAGCTGTTAGATGACCTCGGCCGTGAACTGCGTTCCCCGGTCGGACGGGAATTCTTGAGGAAACCCTACCCTGGAGAATATCTGGAGCAGGGCACCGGCTATGGTCTCTGCCTGGATATCCCACAGGGCTATGGCCTCAGGGTACTGGGTGGCATAGTCCACTACGGTCAAAATATATTTCCTGGGGGGGCGGAGCTGACTTCCGGCGGGTACAGTCGCACTCTGCGGAGCTCTCTGACTAGATCTTTAAAGTTCGTGATTATCTGCGACTGACCCACGGGTAACTTACATCCCAGGCGCACAGAACCCTACTGACCCGGCACCCTTTTCCCGGACGGAATATTAAGGACCGTTTGGTGGAAATTGGGAGGATTTTGTGAACTGCGGCCTATACCTGGTGGCCATATCTGAAGCGCTTCTCCAGTACCACGTGGTGTCCCATTCGGCGGCGTTCTCTGACTATCCCCATACCCATGGGTAGGAAGTCAGGCAAAAAACCCCAATTACCGGATGGCCCCCGGCAGAGAGACATCGGGGATTCACTGGGGGACCCCCGACGGAGGCGGCAAGATTCCCCGCAGACTTACATATCTCCAACGGCCAGTTCTTCAGAAGGTGAGGACCCTTATTGGTCGGAGGCCTCAGTGGCAGCAAGGGGGATGCCCCGGAAAATGGAGATGGCGAAATGGGTGACGGATGCCCCCAATGCTCCAAAGCTGACAGTGACACGCAAGCTCAAGGAGACGCCCGGGCCCTCTGGTGATGCGACGACGGTACTACCGGTTGCACATAGAGTACCGGAGGGCGCCGGCCTTATGCCCCTCACGGAGGGTGCCATCCGACGCCTGTTGGGAGAAACGCTAGAGGAGATGCGAACGATTTGGCAAACGGACTTTGCGTCCCTGTCATCGGAAATGGTATCTATTAAGGGACGGCTGACTGCGGTGGAAACGAGAGTGGAGGAGACCGAGGCGTCGCATGCACACCTAGAACCGCAACTGGAATCTCTCAAAGCACAGGTATCACTACTTACTGTTGCGGTGGAAGCTGCGGAGACCCGTCACCGACGGAAAAATGTGCGAATTCGGGGGATCCCGGAAACGGTCGCCGCTGACGCCTTGCTGTCATTTGTCAATGGGTTTGCATTACATGTACTGAGGTCGCCAACCGGGACTCTTATCTTCAGACATGCCATCCGCCTGCGGAAAGCGGCAACTGCCCCTGCGGACTCCCCACGTGACGTGCTCGCCATTGCCTCAGAGGAAGCGGACAAGCGTCGTCTAATGTCGTCCCCGGCTGCCCGGGCATCGATACCTTTTGAAGGCCTCTCTTTGGTGCTATTCAACGATCTGCCTTTCATGACGCTGATTGCCCGGCGGCAATTTCGCGAGATAACTGCTTCTTTGAGGGGCGCTGGGGTGCGTTATCGCTGGGGGGGTGGCGGGTACATTATACGTTTGCCACGACAACTTGTCTCACTTGGTGTCCTCCCCGGATGATGCCTGGCGCCTGTTGAGTTCTCTGGGCCTTTCTTCTGCCCCGAGGGCCTCTGACCCTGACTCACAGGGCCCCTCCACTGTTTCGATGGACACGGGTTAGTCTCTGGAACCTGAGTTTTCCCTTCCACTCCTGGAATGTTTGATTATATTGTACCATTGACTGTATTGATTATATTGATACTACTGTACCCCCCCCCCCACTCTCAGCTAATTTTCTCGGTGATTACGGCACTGTCATCCCATTTTGATCCCCCCCCCTCCCTTTCATTTTTACCACCAGTATTTTCGCGGTATCTGTTTCCGATGCAGCTCTTGAATATGTACAGATGCTGTGTATATTATTATTAAATTTTTTTTTTTTTTTTATTATTAATTTTTTTTATTTTTTTGGAGACTTCCCGCCTTGGAATTTTTTGTCTTTTACGAGGCGTGAAGACTCCACAGGAGGTCATTGTAGCAGGGTTTATCTATGCATTTTACTTTGTTAAGCGAATTGCAAGCAGACATGACGGGGTCTTGCGAGGCCGCCTATCTTTATCTCTATTTTATTTTTGTGTTTATTAGTACCTCTTTTATTATTTTGTCGCCCTCGATCTTATGTCAATTCACACCCATCTCCATTTTTATTTTTTATTAGAGAATGTGTTGTTTGGCCCTGCGTGGCCACGTTTATTGGATGTTTTGTAACCTTATTTCTTTCCAAAATAAAAATTTTAAATATAAAAAAATATATATATATATTTCCTCCCCGTAGTGCTAGGCACGGCTAAGGGCCCTATTAGATCCACTGCCACCCTACTAAAGGGCTCCCCCACGCTAGGAAGAGGTCTAAGGGTGGCCCTTTCTGAGTCCCCTCACTTCCCTACTCTCTGGCAAACTTTGCATGTCCGGCAATAGTCTCTCACATCTTCCGATAATCGGGCCAGAAGAAGCTCTGGGTCAGGCGGTCCAATGTCTGCCTGTACCCCAGATGGCCCGCCAGGGGAATATCATGCCCGATCCTCAACAGATCACACCGATATTTCCTGGGCACTACCAGCTGCCTAACGGTTATCTGGGCTGCTCCCCTCCCTGCTCCCCCAGAGATCCTGTATAACTTCCCCTGGTTCCACTCATATCCTACCTCTCTTAGCCCACCCGGGTCCCAGACTGCCTGTTGTCTGTAAGGGGCCAGGGTGTCGTCTGATAAGGTTTCGCTGGCAAAGTCGCCTGGGGAATCCCACGTCATGGAGTGGCTGCCGTCCGAGGAATGGTCGGGTTGGGGAAGGCTTACCGTGGTCCAGTCGGAGCTTGGGTGAGGGGCCTGCCAGGCCTGCTGCCTTGTCGTGTCGGGGAAATGCCTCTCCTTGGTCCAAAGGTTTGAAGGTGGACGTAAACAATCCAAGGTCATTTCCAAGCAGCACGTCAGTGGATAAGTTCTGCATTAGTCCCACCTCGACATCCCTAGCTCCGGTGCCCCAGTCCAGGTGGACACGGGTTGTGGGGATCCAGTACACACAGCCGCCGGCCACTCGAATGGTAACTGAATGGCCTGTGGTGTCGGCAGTGGCAACAAGGTGTGGTTTGGCCAAAGTCAGGATGGCCTCAGTGTCCCAAAGTCCTTGTACGGGCTGGCCGTTGATCCGGACAACCTGCTGATGGTGTTGTCTGTGACGGCGGCCTGGATCCGGTTGGCCTCGTGCAGGATTCCACCGTCCTCTTCAGGGGAGGCGGTCAGCATCGGGTCCGGATTGTTTTGACCGCAGTATGCTGTGGCCCTGGCCAGGGGTACCCTGGAGCTGCAGGTGGTCAAGCCTGATTTAGGGGACAGCGATCTTGGATATGTCCGATTTGGTTGCACCCTACGCACCTGGGTCCGGTTCGCTGTGGTTGAGAGGGAGGTTGGTGCCTGGGGTGTTCTGCGAGTTCAGCCCAGGGTTCTGGGAGAGTTGCACCTCCGGCGGGGCACAGTTGTAAAACTGCTCGAGCAGGATGAGGTGAGTGAATTGGTCCAGAATGGTCGTCTGACCCCCCTGAACCCAGTTCTTAATGGCCTGCTGCATCCTGTGGCCCCACTCTGTGTACCGGCTGGGTGGAGTAGAAGTAACATCACTGCTCTGCGTGGAGAGAGCCAGTGGAGAAATGGGTTTGATCCCAGCAAGAGCACCTCTCCAGTAAGTGTCCTTGGGCAAGACACCTAATGGTACATACTCGCTGTGACGGAACCGTTCCCTTCCGTCTGTCCTGGCTCTCCAGACACCCCTTCGTTGCGGTCAGCCCGGCTACTGGGAGCGCTGTCCTCAGCGCCTCGAGCAGCTTGACCTGCCTGCTTCTGTTCCTCTGCCCTGGAGCCGTTAGGAATCTCCAGAAGGCCGCTCTCTGCCGTCTGAGGGTGATAGTGTAGTGTAGCGTCGCTGAATGAAACCCCAGACGCGGCTGTATGTTCCAACACAGGATCTTTAATCATCTAAAGCAGAACATACACGGTCCTTTTATATGGTACAGTCCCATTGTTCTCTCCCATGCCCGCCCCCAGACCCCTGGAGTGAATTCTGCACAGTGGCTAGCCATAGCCCAGGTTCTGATTGGTTGGTTCCAAGACCATTGAGAGGACCTGAAAGAAGCCTGCAGTCTTCACTTGGGTCCACTGGTTGTATGCAGATGCAGTCTTGACCTCACAGTGACCACATACAGTGATTTACATAACCCATTGTAAAGGGAATCAGATAGTGGGTGGCTGAGACAATGTGACTCCCAGCCTTTCAGAACGGGTAAACAGATAACAGATAAAAACAAAGAGAAAGCACCTTTGCATAATCCACAAATTACACAAACCTATTGTACATTATATATGAAGGAAAGAATTTGACTCTAGTGGCGGGTAGTGTTTTTAAAAACCACATTTAACTAAAGAAATATAAGTATTTAAAGCTAAAAATGAACAATTGACAATACATTTAAAATCACACAATATAACTGAGCATAAGGTCTTCCCCAAAGCAGCGGTCTATGTCTTTTGGGGTTTTCGCCATGGAAATAAAAGTCTTGGGGTTTGACGCGGGGAGCGCTACGTCAGTTCCATGACACTCGCCACCCAGGACATACTTGAAAACGAGCGAAATCTCATTGTATCCTTCCTGGTAAAATCCTTTCTAAAAAAAAAACTGTGTGCGGGGCCTTTCCGGAGGTTTCAAAACTTAAGCCAGTGGGCTTCTGGGGTGAGGGCATAGCGGGCAAGGAGGTGTTCTCTTACCCTCTCGTAGACGATTCAGTCCTCGTCTGCCACGGCCCAAACGCCTCAGCTGCTCTCCCGGGAGCTTGCTTGCCAGGATGGAGACCCAGTCTGCGGTATCAACCCCCTGTAGCACACACTGCCATTCAAAGTCCTGCAGCAACCCATAGATATCTTCACTCTTTTTCAGGGAACATTTTGAATGTGGCATAGGGACTTTGCACCTGGGAGCTTTTGTGGAGTGCTGGGACGTGGTGGATCCTCCGGCCCGGTGTTGAATCTCGGCTTTTCGGTGCTGGTCCGTATCTGCCAATACACTGGCAATAACTTCTGCTGCAGGTTTGGCTCCATACAGGGCCAGCCACCACTGTACCTATCACCGCCATTCGAAGGTGCCATGCTCACCCGGTCATCCTCCATCAGTTTGGTGATGAGCGTTGCCTTGGCTTTCCTGCTGGCCACCTTCCCTCGAGCCTCTAGTAAGTCTTTTACAGTGGTCTGCTTGAGCCATTCGTAGCGCTGAGCCATACGGTTAGGGCCGCTTTGTGGAGGCGGGAATCTTACAAACCTCCGTAAGGCTTCAGGGCTGCTGAGACCGGGGTCAAACCAGCGGCTGTATCTTCCCCTGCTGGGCTGGTCTCAGGGCTGCTTCCAGATGTCTGGTAGCTCCAGGCGTTTGGCGTGTTGTGGTGTCCGAGACCGGGGTCAAGCCTGCAGCTGTAACTCCCCCCTGCTGGGCTGGTCTCACCTATCCCGCCGCTGCCACCAATGTGACAGATTGCTGTTACTTGTGCCGAGTAGATCTGCCGTTACGCCGTTCGATCCTGGAGCTCGCTGGGACACTGGCTCGATGAGCTGTCAGCGCTGCCGAGTTGATGGGGAAAACACTCAGAAAAACGCAGTCTATTCCCCCCACATACTAGTCGAGACTCAGTATTGTCTGAATCGGGCAACCCCACTCGCAGACAACAAGTCAACACACTCTCCCCAACCGGTCCTTACTCACGGCCGTGATATGGTCAGTAATAATATCCGTATACACAGGTGGGGTATCGCAGTCAATTAACCCACTGGGTATGGTAGCACAATAAACTCTGACTAACCGGTCCTTAATAATGGCCGGGATATGGTCAGTAATAATATTTGAATACACAGGTAATAGGTGGAGTGCCACAGTTAAGCAATCAGCTGGGTAAGGTAGCACAATAAACTCTGACTAACCGGTCCTTAATAACGGCCGGGATATGCAGAGTAAATAGAACAATAATCCCCAAGTGTGAGTGGGAAGGAGAGGTCCGTAATAACAATGCCAAAAGTCAGGGCGCCAGAAGACAGGATAAACGAGACAAGCCGGGATCGAATAACCAGGAAGACAATAGATTAGTAATTAGATTATCGCAACAAGGCACTAGACGTATAGAGAACCACGCTAGGACGATGACAGAGAGGAAGGAAGCACTTTAAATGGGGCCACAGGACTTCCTATTGGATCGCCGATCAAGCACTGTGATTGGGTACCCCTCCTGTCCTGTACGTCTGATTCGCGGCCAGACTCGACTTCCAAATGGTTGGCAAGCACCGCCATCCTTGAACTCTGTCCGGCAGTAAACATCACCCTGGAATAAGGCGTTCCGGATATCGGCTGCCGTGACGACCGCAACCACGGACAAAGGGGCGGCACAAACACGGACATGGGCCACCGTGACAAGTATTGGGTTAAACAGCAAGAATTAGTTTTATTTTGACAACACATACCGGGTACTTTTATAGGGGACCATCCCATTGTTCTCTCCCAGCCCGCTCTCAGAAATCCCAGCGCCCGTTTTGCCACTGCCTCTAGCCATAACCCTTTTTGTATTCTTAACATGGGCTTCCACTGCCTCCAGCCCGAGCCCAGTTCTTGGTGCTGCACTGTCTGGCCCGCCCTGGGCCATTCCTTGTCTGGGAAATTCCATCCCCCAGAGCGCGAGCTCTGCCTCCGGCGCAGGGTCCCCTCTGCTGCTTTGAAACCTGACTTGGTTTTGGTGTCTAATTGAGGGGTGATCCCGGTGGCGCTTCTGCTTGTACTTCACCCCACACCAGGCTACCATCGCTGGGGTCCTGCTGTTCGAAAAGCGCCCCGGTAGGGGCAAACGAGGCACCAGGGCAGGCGAGTGAATCAGTGTCGGCTTTTGGCAGCTTGTCAGGAGTTACGTCAGTGTGGAATGTGCAGGGCAGAGGAAACAGGGGTTCTGGACAAACTGGGTTAAAAACAGAGCAACAAAGGCGCGCAACAAACCTTAGATACATGGGCACAATTTGTACAAACCAAATATAACTTTGGACGTACGAAAATTGATTAACTTATTTGCAATTAAATCGTGCGGGGTTACAGGCATGATTGGTGCAGGGAATTGCGAGGGAAAGATACAGTTAGATCAGAAACTGGAAACCTTTTTAAGCAAATGTAATAGTGGATTTTGTTTACATTAGGGATGCACCGATACTAGTATCGGTATCCGATACTGCCGTTTGCACGAGTACTTGGTACTCGTGCAAATGGCCCGATACCTTCTCCCGATCCTGGAAGCCAGCGCTAGGCTGATCGCAGAGCTGTGATGCGGCCGCCGGGCAGTGAAGGCTGTGACGATGCCTCCACTGCCCGGCGGCGTGTGATCGCATCACAGCCCTGCGACCGGACCCACCGCTGGGTGAGTAATGCGGCCCTCTGGAGGGGAGCGCTGGCCAAATGCTTTTCATGCATGTGGCCAGCTTCCCCAGCGTTTGGTCTGAGGTCTGGTATGTCGGATATATATATCTGGTCTGAGGTCTGTGTAATGTGTATGTATATACATACACACATACAGTGGCAAGAAAAAGTATGTGAACCCTTTGGGATTACGTGGAGTTTTGCATGAATTGGTCATAAAATGTGCTCTGACCTTCATCTAAGTCACAACAATTTGAAAAACACCGTCTCCTTAAAATAATACAACACAAACCTTATATGTTTTCATGTGTTTATTGAACATAACATGTAAACATTCACAGTGCAGGGTGGAAAAAGTATGTGAACCCCTAACCTAATGACTTCTCCAAGAGCTAATTGGAGCCAGGAGTGAGCCAACCTGAGTCCAATCAGTGTGATATTATTGGATGTGTTGCTGAAAGCTGTCCTGCCCTTTAAAAACACACACCAGTTTTGGGTTTACTGGTTTCAAGAAGCACTGCCTGATGTGAACCATGACTCGCAGAAAAGAGCTCTCAGAAGACCTACGATCAAGAATTGTTGACTTGCATGAAGCTGGAAAGGGTTACAAAAGTATCTCCAAAAGCCTTGATGTTCATGTGTCCACGGTAAGACAGACTGTCTACAAATGGAGAAAGTTCAGCACTGTTGCTACTCTCTCTAGGCATGGTCATCCTGTAAAGATGACTGCAAGAGCACAGCGCAGAATGCTTAATGAGATAAAGAAGAATCCTAGAGTGTCAGCTAAAGACTTACAGAAATCTCTGGCACATGCTAACATTTTTGTTGACACATCTACAATAAGGAAAACATTAAACAAGAATGGAGTACATGGGAGGACACCACGGAGGAAGCCATT
Organism: Leptobrachium leishanense; assembly: GCA_009667805.1. Taxonomy (NCBI): domain Eukaryota; kingdom Metazoa; phylum Chordata; class Amphibia; order Anura; family Megophryidae; genus Leptobrachium; species Leptobrachium leishanense. The sequence goes on from CM019066.1 coordinate 245,481,187, forward strand.
GCTGTCCAAAAGGAATATTGCAGCAAGTTTGAAGTTTACAAAAGAGCACCTGGATGTTCCACAGCACTACAGGCAAAATATTCTGTGGACAGATGAAACCAAAATTGAGTTGTTTGGAAAAAACACACACTATGCGTGGAGAAAAAAAGGCACAGCACACCAACATCAAAACCTCATCCCTACTGTAAAACATGGTGGAGGGAGCATCATGGTTTGGGGCTGCTTTGCTGCCTCAGGGCCTGGACAGATTGTTGTCATTGATGCAAAAATGAATTCCAGAGTTTATCAAGACATTTTGCAGGAAAACGTAAGACCATCTGTCCGCCAACTGAAGCTCCGCAGAGGATGGGTGATGCAACAGGACAATGACCCAAAGCATACAAGTAATTCAACAAAACAAAATACGCCTTCTGGAGTGGCCCAGTCAGAGTCCTGACCTCAACCCGATTGAAATGCTGTGGCATGACCTTAAGAGAGCGATTCACACCAGACATCCCAAGAATATTGCTACACTGAAACAGTTTTGTGAAGAGGAGTGGTCCAAAATTACTCCAGATCGTCGTGCAGGTCTGATCTGCAACTACAAGAAACGTTTGGTTGAGGTTATTGCTGCCAAAGGAGGGTCAACCAGTTATTAAGTCCAAAGGTTCACATACTTTTTCCACCCTGCACGGTGAATGTTTACATGTTCTGTTCAATAAAAACATGAAAACATATACAGGGTTAGTCAGAGAGCGTGAAAAGCAGGAGAATGAGTGGAGAATGAAAAATTCTAGGTCAAAATAGCCAAACCAGAAAAATTCTCCCTTTCATCTCACTTTCCAAATCGGCTATTTTGACCTAGAATTTTTCATTCTCCAGTCATTCTCCTGCTTTTCACGCTCTCTGAATAACCCTGATAATGTTTGTGTTGTATTATTTTAAGCAGACTGTGTTTTTCAAATTGTTGTGACTTAGGCTAGGGACAGATGAGCGCATTTTCTGCGGCCACCGTCAAAATGTACGTCGATGCGTGCGCACGCATTTTTTCACGGAATACGCTTAAGTGGTCAGACGATGCGCAATTCTGGACGTATTTCATGACGATGGGGTAAAAAGAAGTCTAGGGAAATCCGGCTGTTTGAACGTTATGTTGGCCGCACACTAGCAGCGTCTGACATCTCCTAATCACGCACACACGCTGCTATGCGGCCGCAGCGCACTCTGTACGTCAGTACCAGCGGTTTAACGTTCTCGAAAAAATGCGTTCATTTTCCACTTGCGTTGCGCGGCCGGACTTTTGTGCGACCGTACTTCGTATATTGGCTGTCATTGCCCGGCATCTGCTGCTAGTGCGGCCGTGATTATGTGCGCCAGAACGCGCGTTCGCACTGCCTCAGTCTGACCCTAGCCTTAGATGAAGATCAGAGCACATTTTATGACCAATTCATGCAAAACTCCACGTAATCCCAAAGGGTTCGCATACGTTTTCTTGCCACTGTATATATTTGTGTTGTTTTTTTTAATATCTTGCATTGTATTACTTTGTATTTCTGTAACTGTAACACTTCAATGTTCTTGAACCCAGGACATACTTGAAAACGAGAGAAATCTCAATGTATCCTTCCTGGTAAAATCCTTTATAAATAAATTAAAAAATAAATATATATATATATGTATATATGTATGTCTGGTCTGAGGTCTGTGTAATATACTGTATATGTGTGTGTATGTATATACACACACCTACATACATATATATGTATGTATGTATGTATGGTCTGAGGTCTGTGTAGTGTGTGTGTTATATATATATATATATATATATATATATATTATTGTGAAAAGCAGCAGGAGGGGCATGGAGCTGTTCAGTAGAGCGGCTTTTGGTACATTGGTTAGGTACTCACTCTATAAAGAGGTGCCTTAATGGAGCGAGTGAGCTTACATTGCAATGGCCATTGAAACAAACTAAAACCTCCTGATAGTGTTTTGTTGTACATGGAAATACATAGAAACGAGCGCAGATGACACCTTTTTTCTCTTGTTATGTTTTATACATGAACTGGGCTGTTACTCCTGGCTGTTGCAGCCCCTCTGGTTTTTTCTGTATGTATGTATGTATATATATATATATATATGTCTGGTCTGAGGTCTGTCTGTAATATATATATATATATATGTGTATATATGTATATATATGTGTGTGTGTGTGTGTGTGTGTACAGTCAGGTCCAGAAATATTGGGACATCGACACAATTCTAACATCTTTGGCTCTATACACCACCACAATGGAGTTGGAATGAAGCAAACACAATGTGCTTTAACTGCAGACTGTCAGCTTTAATTTGAGGGTATGTACATCCAACTCAGGTGAACGGTGTAGGACTTACAGCAGTTTGCAGATGTGCCTTCCACTTTTTAAGGGATCAAAAGTAATGGGACAGAATAATAATCATAAATCAAACTTTCCCTTCTTAATACTTGGTTGCAAATCTTTTGCAGTCAATCACAGCCTGAAGTCTGGAACGCATAGACATCAGCAGACGCTGGGTTTCATCCCTGGTGATGCTCTGCCAGGCCTCTACTGCAACTGTCTTCAGTTCCTGCTTGTTCTTGGGGCATTTTCCCTTCAGTTTTGTCTTCAGCAAGTGAAATGCATGCTCAATGGGATTCAGGTCAGGTGTTTGACTTGGCCATTGCATAACATTCCACTTCTGTCCCTTCAAAAACTCTTTGGTTGCTTTTGCATTATGCTTTGGGTCATTGTCCATCCGCACTGTGAAGCGCCGTCCAATGAGTTCTGCAGCATTTGGCTGAATGTGAGCAGATAATATTGCCCGAAACACTTCAGAATTCATCCTGCTGCTTTTGTCAGCAGTCACATCATCAATAAATACAAGAGAACCGGTTCCATTGGCAGTCATACATGCCCACGCCATGACACTACCACCACCATGCTTCACTGATGAGGTGGTATGCTTAGGATCATGAGCAGTTCCTTTCCTTCTCCATACTCTTCTCTTCCTTTCACTCAAGACCAAGATCAACTTGTACCAATCTGTCCATAGGATCTTGTTCCAGAACTGTGACGGCTTTGTTAGGTGTTGTTTGGCAAACTCTAATCTGGCCGTCCTGTTTTTGAGGCTCACCAATGGATTGCTGTTGCTGAGCTCACGGTGCGTTCCTTCTTTTTGAGAATGTTCCAAACAGTTGTTTTGGCCACGCCTAATGTTCTTGCTATCTCTCTGATGGGTTTGTTTTGTTTCTTCAGCCTAATGATGGCTTGCTTCACTGATTAGTGACAGCTCTTTGAATCTCATCTTGAGAATTGACAGCAACAGATTCCAAATGCAAATAGCACACATGAAATGAACTCTGGGCCTTTTATCTGCACATTGTAATTGGGGTAATGAGGGAATATCACACCCCTGTCCATGAAACAGCTGAGAAGCCAATTGTCACATTACTTTTGGTCCCTTAACAAGTGAGAGGCACATCCGCAAACTGCTGTAAGTCCTACACCGTTCACCTGAGTTGGATGTACATACCCTCAAATTAAAGCTGACAGTCTGCAGTTAAAGCACATTGTGTTTGTTTCATTCCAACTCCGTTGTGATGGTGTATAGAGTCAAAGATGTTAGAATTGTGTCGATGTCCCAATATTTCTGGACCTGACTGTATATACATACACGTATATGTAGGCAAGTCTGGTCTGAGGTCTGTATATATATATATGTATGTATGTATGTGTATGTATGTATGTATCTGAGATGAGGTGTGTGTGTGCAGAGGGTAAATCGGGTTTCTGGCCATACATTTCAATATAAATATAAACTGGACAGGCTTTCGGTAAAATCCTAAATGATTTATTGGAAAGCGTCACATGACCTTAAATAAAAGTATCGGTACTCCGTATCTATGAGTACTTTAAAAAAGTATCGGTACTTGTACTCCGTCCTAAAAATGTGGTATCGGTGCATCCCTAGTTTACATAAATAAAGGGTAAACGAAATATAACAACATATAAACAAAATAAATATTGTGGCGGCCGATCCGTCACAGCTGACACACTTCCCTGGCATCTAGACCTTCTGCTTTCCCTGACTGCTGTCTTGATTATCCCTGTTTTATGTTCTGTGTCATTTATTCCTTGTGTCCTGTTCTCTTGTCTTTGTGTTTTACTCAGAAGCATATTCTCAGTCTGTGTTTGAGGTCATTGCAAGGACCTCATCCTAGTTCAGGGCTCTCTGTGTTGCTGCTGGGCATCTTGTCTCTTGTTAACCCATGTTGTTTGTGTTATTTATTCCTTGCCCTGCATCCTGTATAGAATTAGAAGGCCAGTATAAGGACCTTGCCCCAGATCATCGCTTCCTCTTGTGTGTGTGTGTATTGTGTTACTCCAGTTCTGTCATTTGTGTCCAGTATTCTGTGTTAGAGTGTGTGCTGTGTTCTGCATCAATGCAGCCAGCAACAAACCTGCCAAAAGGGCTTAACATCTTCCAGAAAGGGCCCACCATGGCTCCCGTCAAGTGCCCCGTGACATTTTGTACGGAACGACCTGAGGGAATAAACCCTTTTCATTGACGTCAATGACATCATCCGAACGCACCGCAAACTTAACTCCATTTAAGCAAAGAATGGCCATGCACATGTTGCTATTTTTGTGGCATATTGTGTCACTGCAGCCCGCTGTTTTGTCTGGGTACAACCCATGGTCACGTGAGAGATCCAGACTGGTCCAGGGTGCCTCCCCAGGAGCAGCTGCTATGCTAAGGAGGAGACACTATAAGACACTGCATCAGCTGGGTAATGTGCTAGCTGGTAAGTCTGGCTTTGGGAGAGGCCAGGCAGATGCTTCTGTTGGATAATGAGCAGGTCCTGCTGTGCTCCTGCTCATCCTGTTCACATATTTCAGTAAAGAAACACATTCTAATTCAAACTGCCTATAAAGGGGTTAACACACTTTATATGTTTTATGTCGCTGTCAGCTGTACAGATGTAACACTGACTGACCACACTGAGGGCACTATTCCCTTGTGAACTCCAACTGTAGACATCGGGTGTGCAAGAGTTAACGTCAGTATTCTGACTCTGACTGTTGTAATAGCGATTTATCCCTTGCTGAGACCTCTATGCCTGGCCTGTATAAGCAGATACAATCACCGAGGACAATCTTTATTAGATACCTGGACTCACCAAATACCTTGTTCATCCACAATGTTGTTTTATTCTGTACATCAGATTACAGCAGATCCCAAGCGGCAGCAGATGAATGAATTGCGGTATTTATGCAATCAAAAGATGATACTGTTCGTAGCAATCAATGCAGACATGTGCAGCCTGTTAACCGCGCCATGACACCGGAAACTACAGACGAAGAAAGGCGGAGCATTACACACACAAGAGGAAATGTGTCAAAAAGTGAGGGAACACAGAGAAACCTGTGCACTACAGAAATGGCCACTAGATGGCAGCATATGAACTAACTATATAAATCCTCACCTTCATCAACATGAATATTAACTGTGTAACAGCACTGTCAGGATAATGACATTAATGCATACCACCCATATTACCTTCTTAGCCCGTGAGAAATCAGTTTGTGCATCGGTGATTGCGCCAGCTTGCACGAGCTTATTCTACTTTGTGCAACCCTATGTTTAACATAGGAAGCACAATTGGTAATTAGCGTTGGGACTTTGTAATACCTTACTTATCCTAATGCTAATTACACCACCAATGCGTAAACCTAAAATTTAAGTACTGCTAGAAGCTGGTGCCAGCTGATTCAGGTTTTGCAGAATTGGTTACCCCCCCCCCCCCGCAATAAATCAGATACTCACCTCTCATCCTGCGGCGAGAACGGCAGCCCAAACCGTTGCTTCTAGCCACTGGAAGCAGAGTGAGACTGGGGACAAAAAGTCCCCAGTCTCTCTCTGCAATAACTCTGCAGCCCTGCGCGATCTCGCTTTAGAGAGATCACGCAGGGCTTGCAGCCCCGCAGTGCAACCCTCCATGTAGTCCTATGAACTCCAGGAGTTAATACTCATGGTGGTGCAGAAGTGCTACCGCAAGTATCCCCAGGGTAGTGCTGCATTCCGGGGCAGACTGCTGAATTAGCACCTGCCCTGGAATATGGTGCTAAAATGGGGTAGCTACGGGGAAACCTGCAGACACAGTTTTTCCCTGTTTAGTGTTCCCATTTTAACGCCAGTAAAGAAATTGGGCCACGTTAGTATTTATACCTTTGACAGATATGTTGATTTTTAAATGTTGGTTTTTTTTCCATACAGGAATTTGGAGATAGACTCCAGATTGGTGACATGTTCAGAAAGTGAGGGACAATTTATCGCGGATGGTGATGTAAATTCCTTCCAACATTCAGGCTCATTAAATGCATCAACAAGCCAATCTGAGACTCCAAAAGTGAGATTTCATTTTATTTATAACCTTTAGAGTGTACACTTATTGGGTAAGGTGCTCTACAACTTCTGTCTTTCTTTGCTTGTTATGTTTGTCATTTTAACTTTCCAGTTTTATATTGTAAAGCTCTGTGGAAATGATTGACAGTATAAATTGCTCTGCTACCCACAGCCGGATTACGGTACCACAGGGCCCTAGGCAGGGCTGGATTAACATCTCTATGGGCCTGGTGCTGAAGACTTTGGTGGGCTTTGTTTGGAATTTAGTGAAATAAAAACATATGGTAGGTTATTTAATAGTGCAGATATGGGTATATCTAACCAGGCAGACACTGTGTGAATAAATTTCCATTCAGATTTCAATCATTTACCGTAAGTAAAATTATTTTTTATCATCCAAACCTTTGTACTTATATATTCTATAAGTCATTCTTTTTAGAAAAAAAATTGAAATGGGAACCTGTTAAAATTGTATTTTCTCCGAAAAACGCAGTAACCAAAACGGAAAAAAATACAAATTTTTGCTTGTGTTTTGGAGGATGGTGTTTTATGAATAATATAACAGTATATAAAATACTGAACTTGCTCCCAGCGTGGGAAATTAGGTGAGTAATAGCAGTGATTTTGCTCATTTCTGTACATGACAAATGGACATGCCATCGCTTTGGAACTATAAAGAAATTATTATTTTGTCTTCTTCTTTTAACCCCTTAGTGACCGGGCGGTTTTACACAAATCCGTCCTTTAGTGACCGCTGCTGTTTTTACGTTTCTGCGCTGTTAGGGTTTAGGTCAAATTTTCCTCTTACTCGTTTATTCAACCCACACATATTATATACCCTTTTTCCCGCCATTAAATGGACTTTCTAGAAATACCATTATTTCCATCATATCGAATAATTTACTATAAAAAAAATATGAAATATGAGGAAAAAATGGTAAAAACACACTTTTTCGTAATTTAATCCCCAAAATCTACAACCACCCAAAAAGACCCCGGCTAAATAGGTTCAAAATTTTGTCCCGAGACTAGAAATACCCAATATTTACATGCGTTTGCTTTTTAACCCCTTCACTGCTGAGACAGTTCACCTATGTGCGCTGCGCTCATTCTGACCATTTTGTGCTAATTATTTTTAGATGAAAGCCTAGGTCCTATTTAATTAAACCCCCCCCCCCCAGACAAAAAAACTTTTAAAAATTTTTTTTTATTTTATTTTATTTTTTATTTTTTTAAAACCAAACCTGGTCATGTTTGGTATCATTGGAAAGGCAATAATCAGGCCTTTCAAATGATGTCAAATATGACCATCTAGCTGCCATGGATCGGGAGATAAAGGGATCCATAGGATCCCCTTATCTCTACATGGCAGCTAGATGGTTAACTGGCCCACTGACATCCTCACACATATGGTGAGGTTGTCAGTGGGCGGGGGGGGACCTGGAGGCTTGGCTGACATCCAAGATGTCAGCCCCCCTCCAGGTTCAAATCGCGTTTTGGCGCCAATTAGTGCCGAAACGCGATTCGGCAGCGAAAAGGTTAATGCCATACACCCTCTCCCCTCTCCAGCAGTGCAAATGGCATCTCCCTAGCTTCAATGGTTGGGGAGATAGAGGGCTCCGAAGCCCCCCCCCTCCCCTCCATTGAATTGCATGGGGACGCCTGCTGATGACGTCACCACGCAGCGTGGCGACGTCATCAGCCTCGCCTGCCCATGTAAATCACATGGGCAGGCTTCCTCCCTGCCAGATCGCCGTGGGATCCAGCGAGGGAGGTGAGTATCGGGCGGGAGGGGGATTAGGCGCCGCTGACGTACCCTGTACGTCCGCGGGTCTAAGGGAGACCCGAGTACAGGATGTACAGGGTACGTCAGGGGTCCTTAAGGGGTTAAATTTTACATGGTCATATTTGGTATCAATGCAATTGCCAGACTCTGACCTGCCCAATGATGCCTCCCTTGACCTTGTGTGGTGTAAAAATTAAAGATGCAGGGTTCCAAAGCCCCCCCAGTGCTCTTCAATGCAGTGTGGCAGTTTCGGTTTTTGATGGAACAATGCATAATAACGCATTGTGCCATTGCCTCCACACTTGTTGGTGACATAAGAAATGAGATGGTGAGTTGGTGCAGCATCAGTGTTCACTTTATAAATGAAAAGTGAACAATATTGCTCTGTTATAAAAAAATAAATATTTATCATTTTACATTTACTTAACACCTGATGTTTGGTATCAATGGAAAGGCCATGCTCTGGCCGTCCCAGTAATACCTCACATGTTCTTGTAGCTGCTATGGAGTCTGAGATACAAGGGTCCAAATGTCCATCAATGCAGACATACTTATCCTTTCTCTGGATCTATTGTGGGGCATGGGCCTGGAGCTGCTGCTCCAATAGCCCTATGTTAATCCGGTCCTGGCCCTAGACAGGTTATCAGCTTGGGCTCCCCCACTGCACTGTAACCGACACTTTGCACTCTGCCCTATGTATGTATGTATCATAGGGCTCCACAGCAATAAAGCTCACAGTAAATGGGTGTAGTGTATGAGCATATCTGTACACATGTATTGATTATTTGTTTTTAGGCCTTTTTATCTCTGCAATATTTTTACTAAAGAGTGACATTTTTAGGGATTTGGCTTGGGCTGAATTTTTTTAAACTGAATCCGCCAATATTTTGAAAAAAGTACTGTCCGTAGAAGTAGCAGATATTTGGCTAATAAAATTTTATTGAGTCCTGTTGTTAAAGTACCCAATGTCCACCTCTTCATGGTTGTCACTGAGATATGTGAAAGCTATTGTAGGATACAGTAGCATAGACAACTCAATAGCAGCCTTGTCTAAACATTTCCTTCTCCACCCCATTGCCTCTTCACTACTGGTTTATTCTACAGTATACTACAGCTGCAAAGTGAAACTTGCGCTAAGATTTTGGCAAATGTTGCATGATGGGAAAAAATCCACAAAATGGAAAAAAGATGCACGCCTAACTTTATTTTTCCTTTTTACATGCAATCACTTCAAGTGATGAAAAGAAAAACCAGTAGCATGCGTTTTATAATGTGTTTTTGTTTCTAATGCACAAGTAATCTAGTTACAGCCTATGTTAGTGGTATTGTTGGTTTAATTCTATCAGCAGATATTTTTAAAAAAATTCAAGTTTCGGACAACCATATTATTCTAACTTTCAGCTGATTAAATTACAAAAATTCAGACACCACAGAAATTTGTAAAATCATGCTCTTAAAAAAAAAATAAGGCCTCTAAAACGCTCTCAAAACTGCATTTTTGACCAGCATCATATCGATTTTGGCTTTTAATCATGACTATTTGAAAAATCCAATAGCTAAAAAGAATTCAGTCTGATTCCTAATATTTCCTTGCCTTAAAATCCATTAATCAACCCCTTTTTAGCAATGTAGTTATTTTTTTCAGAAATTGGCATACTGATAAATTTTACTATTTCCATTAAAAAGTATAGCCAGGAGTGCCGATATATTTGAGCTTGATTTTTATTGTGAATTGAAATGCAGGTATGCCCTAATTTGAGTTTCCTGAACTGAAAAGTGGGCAAATAAGGTGCTGATTTGTGGCTTTCAGGCTGAATTAAATTGTGTCTTTTGTTAAGTTAATGTTTCAGTTTAATAACACTTTCATAGACTATATTTTATATTGCTCTCATATTTTTTGTGAGTTGTACTGCCACAGTGGTGTATCTGGGGGTGAAGGTATGAGCCCAGGATGTAGTGCTACAGACAAAAGGCTGGCAGGCAAAGGTATAATGTCAAAATGTAGTTTATTGGAATATACACACTTTATTGATAATTTGGGCAACACCGTATATACTATATTTGAGATTAAGGTGAGGGACAGGGCTGGAAATGGACCGACCACAAGATAAGACAGGGAGGAGACACAGAGGAAGGGTATACCAGAGACAGGAGCACAGAGGAAGGGCACATGGACACCAGGAACTCACAGGAGATTAGAGACGACAGGCAGGACAGGAAGAGTGCTGACTGAAGACTGGCAGGAGCTCTGCTTGGAGGTTTGGATAGCAAGCCTTGGCACAACAGGGACTACAGAGGCAAAATTTATTTGGCGTGTGCGAAGCTGGACGTTGAGGTGAGTGGCTGCAAACTGATGTAGCTCTGTCTCCTTGGGCGGAGGTTCAGGTGTGGATTCCGGCCCTCATCAGCTGCTGAAGCTGCACCGGCGCTGCACCTTCCCTGACACTGGGATGGCTGGAACGCCGTCACGAGATGACCTGCTGCTCCCGGAGGCTTCAGATTCCTTGACCTTACCGAAGGGTGATGTGGTTTGGGCTATCTGATATTTCTGTGCCTTGATGACAACCTTTTCAGGACCTGGAGAGAAGTCGATGGGGCGGCTAGATGTTGACTCAGAGGCACGGGGGTTCCCCCGGGTCTGCTTTGCGTGATGTTACAGCGGGGTCTGGAGACCCGGCCATCTTCCTCGATCCTTATTTGCCCAGAAGAGGAGCTCCCTTGCCCTGCTGAGGCGACTCCGGCTGAGATGGTGGAGGTACCTCTTGGCACCATCGTCCTGCTGGCTTCCCCACCTGTATGCTCCTACGTTCTGGTGATGGCTGCGGATGGCCCCAGGAGCACTGCGAAGAGTTTGGGGATCTTGGGTGCAGTAGATTATATCACGCCAGAAGTTCTATGTGAAGGCGTGTTTCTTTCCACGCGGATTGGAGACGATTCCCCGCCTTACTATGTCTTCCTGTCTGGAGTCTTGCCTTGTACGGCACTGCCAGCTGGGATATCGGTGCCCTACCTGAACAAATAGAGATCCCTCTTTTTTTTCTTTACTCATGCTCTCCGTTCGTTTTTTTGTATACAAGTGGACACTTTATTGCTGACGGTAGATGTGGACTTGGTTTTGGGAATAAACTGGGGATATTGTGATTCCTCCCCTACTTTTTTTGTTTATTGTAATAAGTTTTTATTGAAATTTTTATAATACAAAACATAATTTTATGTTGTTGGAAATTGTATGTCGGCTGAAATATAGAATATCAAAATGCATTTAACATATGCACCAGACAGTATACGAGGTAAGCAGCAGTGCATCATAGTCAACAGCGACCACTGACACAATCATAAGCAATAAGTAACACAGGGATAAGGGGGGGATACAGCACAAATTAAGGGGAAAGAGGTGGGGGCGATCACTCATCTGCTAGTCAGCAATCAGGGAAGTCTACAGTAGGACGGGGGAGAGCGGGCCGGTGTGGAGCAGTAAAATCAGCGTCGTAAATGCTTGGCAATAGTGCTGGAGGATTGGTGCATCAGATCCTCTGTCCCTAAGGTGTTGGACTTCGTCCAACCATTCGCAAAAAGTGGGGGATAATGGGGATTTCCAGTGCCTGGGTATCACTGCCTTAGCGGCATTCAGGAGACTAATGTCGAGTGAATTTCTGTGTCATCTGGTAAGGGCGTGCGATGGAGCAGCATTGCCGCCGGTGTGCAGGCCGGTGGAGAATCAGAAACCTTGCTAATGGTGTCATGAACCAGTGTCCAAAAAGGTTGCAGCAATGGGCATGACCACCAAGCATGTAACAGACCAGCGCGTGTGCTCCGCATCTTCGACATAAGGCATCAGTCGCGGCTGAATTGGTAGCAATAGTAGAAGGCGCCCTGTACCATCGAGACAGCAGCTTATAGTCCGTCTCTTGAGCGCGAGTTGCTGTAGCAAGCTTAAAATTTTAGTCCACTCATCCTCCGTGAATGTTTGGTGAAGGTCTGCTTCCCATTTAGCTACATAAGAGGGCGTGGAAGGTGATAGATTTTGCAAGACACCATACAATGTCGAAATGCCGTGTTGAGGAAGGGCCTTACGGGTGATCAGTTGTTCAAATGTAGTCAGGAGGTGGGTGTATTTGTCTAGTGGGGCCAGGGAGCGAAGATAGGTTAGGAGGCAATGCATGTGAAAAGTTGTGAGGAAGGAGTTAGGATGTGCCAACGGGACGTCTCGTGGAGCTTTGAGCCGGTCACCATCGATGTACATTCCAGGTAGGCGGTTCAGCGGGGCGGCCACATCAGTGGCCCAGGCAATAGTCGTGGCGAGAAGGCTGGCAAGTGACTGAGAGGGAGAAGCGGAGCGGGCCAGGGGGTCAGTTGCGTGGATCTCTGCAGCCGTCGCCAAATGCGCAAGGTAGCTGAAACCGTCAGGTGCGGGGGGATGTCAGTAAGGGCAGCTGTGCCTAAGAGCCAAGGGAGGGAGGTAAGTGAGCGGCCTACCAGCTCATGTTCCAAGGCGAAGCATTGTTTACCAGAGGTACCCAAGCTCCACTCCACCAAATGCAAATGATGTATGGCATAATAGCGTTGTAGATGCAGCAGTGCCAAGCCGCCACGGGAGCGAGGCGCCGTCGGCAGTGCCAAGCGAAGTCTCGGTCTACCCCCGGCCCAGACATCTTTAATGAAGAGACTGTAAGGAGCGAAAGTAGGCAGGTGGGATATGGATCGGCAAGGTTTGCAGTAAATAAAGCACTCTAGGGAGGACGTTCATTTTAAGAACGTTAATGCGGCCAAACCATGTAATATGCGGGATTGCCCAACGAGCAAGCTCCGTTTCCAGGACCCAGAGCAGGGGGAGAAAATTGGCAGCGTAGAGGTTCAATATTGCCAGGGTGAGGTAGACTCCTAGGTACTTGAGGGAGGATGTACACCAGCAAAAAGGGAATGTAGACTGTATGTGCGCGCTGAGGGTGGCGGGTACAGAAATGTTCAGGATTTCTGATTTTGTCATGTTAATTTTATAGTTACTAAGCGAACCGTATTCGCGGAGTAAGTCAATGAGGGATGGTAGGGAATCCAGGGGCTGCTGGACAAAAAATAGCAGGTCATCTGTGTACGCCGCCACCTTATAGTCACGGCGTCCAACACAGACTCCATGAATTGAGGGGTTGTTCCTAATAGCCTGAAGGAGGGGTTCCAGGGACAGTGCAAATAAAAGGTGGGAAAGAGGGCAGCCCTTGTGAGTACCATTTCTAATGGCAAAAGGGGAGGACAGGACACCATTTAGGTTAATTCGGGCGGTAGGGGAGTCATATAGCACAGTTATCCAACTCAGGGCGTTGGGGCCAAATCCCATGTGGCGCAGGGTCTGAAACAAAAAAGGCCAGTGCACTCTATCAAATGCCTTCTCGGCGTCGGAGAGGAGCAGGGTCGGACCGGTACCGGGTCTCTGAACAGCATGAATTAGGTTAATGACCAGCGTAGTATTGTCCCTCCCCTCCCTCGCTGGGATAAATCCTGTCTGGTCAGGGTGAATCAAGTGTCTCATATGTTTTGCATTGCGCAGGGCAAGGACTTTTGCGAAGAGTTTTACGTCTTGGTTCAGGAGGGAGATAGGGCGGTAATTCGTGCAGAGAACGTGGTCTTTGTCCTGTTTAGGGATTAGTGTGATGGTGGTGGAGAGGGTTTGAGGGGGGGGTAATGCAAGACGCGGGCTCAGTCAGGCTGTTAAAGGAAGCTAACCAGGCGGGGGAGATGAGTTTTTCACATGATATGTAATATTTTAGAGTAAAACCGCAGGTCACGGGGTCTTACCCACCGGTGTACACTGAATAGCGTTGTGCAGTTCCTCTACAGAGATAGGGCCCTCAATAGAGACCCTCATTGGCGGCGTCAGCTTAGAGTGAAGGTGTGTACTAAGAAAGCGTTGTGTGTTAACAAGGGTCGCCTGATTGGGGGTGGGGGGGGAGACCGTACAGGTTGGTGAAGTAGTCGTGAAAGAGGCCAAGCATATCTTCCGGGAGGGTGACAGGCGTTCCCTGAGGGGAGCGAAGATGGGATACATAAAGCGCCTGTCGGTGTGTGCGGAGGGTGTTAGCTAAGAGCCTGCCACATTTATTGCCATGTTCGTGGAAGGTTCTCCATACCATCATGAAGGCCTTCTGAGCCCGATTTATTAGGGAGCGTAACTGTGATCTAAGGTCCAGCAGTTCAGCGTAGATATTGTCATCAGATTGGCCCACGACGACCCTTACTGTCTGTTTGTTCTACTTGTGAGAATTTTTTGTGCAGGCCTTGCGCGGCCGCTTTCTGGTCTGGTTTTCTGTGACTTCTGCAAAATCATAAATAAGAAAAAAAAAACTTACACGGCAATGCAGAGAAAAAGAGCACACAGCACTGGAGCAATCCTCTTTTAATGCTATGACAGTTCTGAAGGCCATAATGGAGGACATCACACGATCCCTTTTCAAGGGAATGCATAAGTGATGGAGCATACACCTGGGAGTATGTGATAAGACAGGGCAGACTAAGAGCGGATTCACAGAATCCTGGGGAGAGCACAGAGCAACTGGAAAACGTTGCCTGGAACATTTCACTGGAAAAGTGCTGCAGGGATTTTGAGATGTTGCAACACTGGTTTGGGCTTATCTGCTGTGTTCCCAGGTGAGGGTCATGACACGTACAGTGAAACAGCCATTGCCTGCTCTCAATTTCCTGAGCGGATTGCATCTTCATTTTGAAGATGACGATAATAGTTATGGGTAACCACTTCTCATAGGCACCCCGTTTTTACTTTTTTTTTATTGTAACAAATTTTTATTGAAAATTAAGAAGTGCCATGAATAAAGGCTGTACATCAAAAGATACAATGTGAAAATGCAGACAGCAATATACGTTCAGCAGTAATGTAAAGGTACATTCAGAAGGCATGTTTGGTGACATTCAGGGAGGCAGATATTAAAGTACTAAGGGGGCTGGGAGGTGGGGGTGAGAGTGGGGGGTGCGAGGGAAGTTGGGGGGTAGAAATGGTGTAGCGGGAGTCACGTTGGGTTGGGGATCCACGTCCCATGGGGTAGAGGTGTTCGATCTTTTAAACCTTAAATACCAGAGTAAATCTTTGAGTCTCGTATGTGCCTCAGTTGCTACTCAACGTCTTACAATCTCATGTAGTTGAAGAGCTACATGCGAGAGGGCAAGCGGTTGGCCAGTAAAACCATCGGCACAGATGTTTATCTGGTGCTCGCCGCTCAATGAAGGAGGTCTTCGATGTTACGGAGATCTTGTAGCTCCTGTACCCATTCCTTAACTGAGGGAACTGTGGGCGATTTCCAATGTCGGGGGATAACAGCCTTGGCCGCATTCAAAAGTCTGATGTCCAATGAGTTCGCATAGTCTCCTACCGACAATACTGTGTGGTGCAAAAGCATCGGGGCAAGGGAGAAGTCAGGGGGCATAGTGGAGATCTTACAGATGGTATCATGTACTGTACACCAAAATGGCTGGAGATGCGGGCAGGACCACCACATTTCATGCACCCCACGCCGACCTGCTTCACATTTCCATCAGTTCGGGTGTCATAGTGAGCAATCAGCACAGGAGGTTTGTACCATCTCGACAAAAGCTTAAAGGCCGTTTCTTGCGTTCTGCTAGCTGTGGAACATTTTGTGGCGAGAGTGGTGATTTTTTTCCCATTCGTCATCTGTGAAGGGCTGCTGAAGATCTGCCTCCCATCTGGCCCTATAAGGGGGCTCAGGGCAGGTCAGGTCCTGAAGCAGGCCGTAAAGGAGGGAGATACCATGGGACAGGGTACGGGGGCGTTGTATCAGCATTTCAAAAGGTGTGCGGGGTCGTGTAAAGGCGGGTGGCTGTGCTAAGGTGCGTAGGTACGTGGTCAGGCGGTGTAGATGAAATTGTGTGAGGAATGAGTGTGGGTGAGGCAGTGGGATAGCTGCTGGAGGCTTGAACGTGTCAATGTACAGTGAGGCTTGTATCGGCTGGGTCCCGTCATGAGTAGGGAGGACGTATCTGGAGAATACGGGTAGGCGATCAATAGGGAGGAGGGGGGAGGGCCAAGGGGCAATCGTCGTGGAATTTCCAGATTTTAAGGGTACCGGAGACGGTAGGGTGTGAGGGGAGCGTACAGTTTGCGGCAGTGCCCAGATGCCACGGGAGCGAGGCTAGATCGCCTCCAGTGAGAGCCCCCTCTAGGGGTATCAGGAGCGCCTATCCAGGTCATAAGATTAGGGCCAAAGCCCATACAGCGCAGAGTTTGGAATAGGAAGGCCCACCGCACTCGTTCAAACGCCTTCTCGGCGTCCGTGGAGAGCAGGAGTGTGAGTTTGGATTTGGGGAGGGAGGATGAGTGCATCAGATTGATCGCCCGCACGGTATTATCTATGGCTTCCCTGCCCAGTATGAAACCCGTCTGGTCAGGATGTACCGGCCCAGGTACATAGCGAGCAAGTCTCAAGGCAATGGCTTTTGCAAACAATTTGATATCCTGGTTAAGCAGCGATATGGGGCGGTAGTTTGCACAAACATCTGGGTCTTTGCCCGGCTTCGGAATAAGGGTGATAGTGGCCGCTAGCGTTTGCGGTGGCAGGGAATGTGGCCGCTGAATCAGCGTATTAAAAGCGGTGAGCCACGCCGGGGCAAGGGAGGGGAGGAATACTTTATAGTACCGTAGGGAGAGCCCATCCGGTCTATGGGTTTTGCCTGTCGGTGTGTTTTTTATTGCTTGAGATAGCTCTTCTATTGTGAAAGGTGATTCCAAGGTGGCTCGCTGGGGCAAGGATAATTTAGTATGAACATGTTTGCATATGAATTGGAGCATTAAAGTGGGAGGGGGGACGCTACCCTCTTCCTGGGGAAAATTGTATAAGTGGTGGAAATGGTCCTGAAGCAGCGCAATCATGTCCCGAGGTAACGTGGTGTGGGATCCTTGGGGCGTGCGGAGTTTGGAGATGTACAATTTATGTCTGTGGGATCTAAGTGCGCGGGCCAGTAGTTTCCCGCACTTGTTGCCATGCTCGTGGAAGAGTCTGCGAGTCGCTAGAAAATCTTTCTGCGCTTTAACATTGAGTAGGGATTGGAGTTCAGTCCGAAGCTCCAGAAGGGAAGCATAACTCGCGTCGTCTGAATGTGATTTATGTGTCTGCTCTAGTGCATGAATGCGTTGGGGGAGGGTCTCAAGCGTGGACGTGTAGGTTTTCTTTTTCTGCGAGCTTGTTGTATGAGGTATCCCCTTATCACCGCTTTGTGAGCTTCCCAAATGATCTAAGGTGTGGAGTCTGGAGTGACATTTTCTGTGAATCCCTCTTTGATCAGTGGATCGGCAATAAGGGTCTCGTTGAGGCGCCATAACTTTTCTCTGGGGCGAGTGAATAGTGATTATCACTGGGTTACGGTCAGACCATGTCATGGGGCCTATAGTCGCTGAGTCTAAGAGGCAGAGGTGCCCAAAGGGGAGGAAGACGCAGTCTATCCTGGAGTAGGAGTGGTGGGGCGAGCTGTAGTGAGTGTAGTCCCTGGTGGTGGGGTGCAGGGTGCGCCAGCAGTCAACGAGGCGGTGCGTGTGTAAGGTGGCTCGCTCTTGCCGGAGCACCGCATGCGGGATACTAGATACCCCTTTGGAGGCGTCAAGGCAGACGTCCAAAGGGAGATTGAAGTCCCCTCCCAACACTAGTACCCCTTCCTGGAAGTCATCAGTATGGAGCGGAGCGCGAGATGTTGTTTCCGGTTCGGGAGGTATATGGAGGCAAAAGTGTATGGTTGGTCACCTATTGTACCCTTAACAAAGGTGTAACGCCCATCCGTATCAAGTTTTGTATCTGTGACATTAAGAGGGATGTCTCGAGAAATCAGGACTGCTGTGCCGCAGACCTTACCGGTCGTGGAATTGCTAAAGTACCCCAGGGGGTATTTCTGGCTACGGAGGCTTGGGGCCCTGTTGTGAGGAAAGTGGGTCTCTTGGATGAGGACCACATCAGCGTGATATGAGCGGAATTCTCGGAGGGCTGAGTGCCTTTTCTCTGGGAGATTTAAGCCTTTGGCGTTGATGGTGAGGACTTTAAGGGGGCGGGGGAGTGAGGCCATGGGAGTTGTCGGTGGGGGGTGCTAGAGTCTAAGCGATTGGGTGACTCGGGAAGAGGTGGGTGGGCAGGGGAGGGTGGGGGTGGTTGGGCGGAGGAAGGGTTCAAGGCAATGATTACGTGCCAAGTGTAATCTATACCCGCCGCGCAGGCGACGGAGGGTTAGTTACACTACAGAGGAGAGCTATAGCCCAAAGGCTTGGGGGAGGTAGTAATGAGCGCCGAGCGATGGCACCCCAAGGTTCCGCAAACAAGATAACCGTAATCAATAAACAGTGTAAACACTAAACAATAGGAACAGGGTGACGGATTCACAGCCAGCCTACTGGCTCCGTTCAAGTGTGGGAGCCTGCAGGAAGCTGGGGGTTGTGGACCGCGGAGTCCGTGACCTTTCGGCCAGTGGCTACAATCATGTCATGTAACACCTCGGGTCCAGGCCATGTACAGCCGTCAGCTCCCACCACCGCTGTAGCCGGTGTGGTTAGAGCCCAGGGCTGCAGGATAAAGGATACATGTCCAGGTAGTGGAGTCCAGCAGCGGATCAGTGCATCGGAGTCGGGCGGGAGGCGAGGACTGGGATCCGAACATAGGCTAGGCATATTGGTGAGGTGCCGGTCCATCACGTCAGCATCACAGTTCACTTTCTGTACAGGCGGGCCGGTATTTGCGCGTAAACTCAGTTCAGGCCAAATCAAGAGTCACAGGGTGGCGTCAGTTGTTTTGCGGTATGTGTGAGGCTTGCGATGATGATTGGGACATTGAGCGTTGGCGGCGGCGTGGTCTTTGCTGTCGCGCAGGCAATCCCGGCGGGGAGGAATACATCTCCGGGAGGTCCGGCCAAGTTAGAGTGTCCGGTGGGAGAGAGAGGGCCTCCAGAAAGGCAGGGAGATCCGAGCCAGTGCGAAGCGTGAGGGGTCCGTGCTGGGTGCGGACCTGGAGCCCGAACGGGAACAGCCATTTGTATTGGAAGTTTTGTGCTTGGACGGCCGAAGTGAGTGGCCTCAGCAGGCGTCGTGACTGCAGCGTGGCCGGTGACAGGTCCTGGACCAGTGAGAGGCTGGTATCCTCGAATACAATAGAGCGCGTCTCCCTCGCGGCCGCCATGATGTCTTCTTTAACCATGTTTCGGAGTAAGCAGCAGATCACGTCTCTGGGTGGCGCTTCAGGCGGGCCGCGTGGGTGCAGTGCGCGGTGACAACGTTAGAATTCTATGTCCGTAGAGGGATCCCTGTCCAATAGTTCGTTAAACAGTCGAGTGAGTGTGCGGCGTAAATCAGTAGGCAAATTTTCACTCTCAGGAAGGCCCCTTACTCTGATGTTATTTCTTCGGCCCCTATTCTCAAGGTCTTTCACATGCCTAGCCAGGGCCTGTACAGCGTCATGTTGGGTCGCCAGCGCTGAGTCGTGGGTAGCGGAAATTTTCTGTTGGCGGGCCTGGGACACCTCCACCTGAGAGATCCTGTCCTGTAGGCCGCTAAGGTCTTTGCGCAGGCCTCTGATTTCCGAGGGCAGCGAGGTCTGCAAGCCGGCCGTCGAGTTTGCAAAGTCCTCTCTGGTGGGGAGGGAGCGGAGAAGCATATGGAGGTCTGGCGGGGGGTCCCAGTGCTCACTGGCCATCTCGCTCGGCGTCCGGACATGCCCCCTTTTTTACTTTTTTGTTCACCGAGGGACTCCTACTTTGTTCACACTGTACCTTTTTAACGCTTTTTCCAGTCATTTCAGCCCTGGGAGCGTGAAAGAAGGGACTTTGTGACGCTTTTGTATGCCAGTGACCACCTGTGAGGGTTTGTATAAATATGCTGTGTGTGCCAATAAAGGCCATTAATTCCTGCTTTAACATAGTCACAACGGGTGTGTGGGAAAACTGTGCTCTAATCAATGATGTGCAAGGGAGCTGACTTTGAGAAACTCTGCTCGGGTACGGATGTCCGACACAATGATATTGAATATCTATTTTTCAAGGTGTAATTTCCTTGCAGAAACTCACAGCAAGATTATAGATGAACTCTCAATTGATCGGTCTTCTGGTCTTCTCTATTTATACCTCCTCTCTGGGTAAACTCATCATCAACTATGTCTTCAAGTATCCCCTATATGCAGATGACACTCAGATCTACCTCTCCAATCCCAATCTCTCCCACTTTGGGATCTCTGCCTGGATGGCCTCTCGCTAATTGAAAATCAATATGTCCAAGACCGAGCTCCTTCTAACTCTAACTCTACTCCGATTTCTGACTTTTCTGTAATTGTTGACGGTATCCTTACCCTTCCTTCAGCCCAAGTCCGCTGCCTCAGAGTAACTCTTAACTCCAGTCTTTCATTCAGCCGTTACATCTACTCACTCTCTTCATTTTACCGCAATTCATTAATTTCTGCTAACTGCTAGCACCACCAAGCAATTTACCACTTGCTTGTTATCTCCCTCCTGGACTACTGCAACAACCTCTTGACTGGCCTTCCTATCTCCTGCCTCTCCCCCCTGCAGTGCATCCTAACCACATCAGCCTGGCTTATCCATCTCACCCTAGGCTCTGTCTCTGCCACTCCTCTCTGTGAATCCCTGTAACGGGCGCTGCGGCACTCACACAGGAGTAGCGAGGTTGAGATATTTTTGGACAGAATTATCTGCTCGATGGTAACAAAATAAACAGTATTTTCAGACTTATACTTCAAAGCCAAGGAGTATGACAGGACAACTGAACTGCTACTAAGTTCCAAAGGTTTCGAGACCAACGGACAACTTAGAGCACACAACAATACAGCGGATTGCAAGACTTGAGCGTTAGTACTGAGGTATTTAGTACGACAGGCAATGAATTGTTCAGACTGCAAGGCAGTCAACACACTGACAGACTTAACGTTTTCGGAACACCTTGATCGGGTATGTTGTAACTTGTAACCACCAGGGTCTATCGACACACATACAGGCTTAAGGATCGTGCAAGCCTGAGTACACTTTGCAAATTGAGCAAGATGAACAAAAGCAGAAAACCAATTTATTTCGTATTTTCAGATTGTACAAGCAGATACGATCGTATCTCATAAACCTTAGACCTGGAGCAGAACCCTGATAAGGCTGTGGTAAGTACACCAGGGCGAGATGGGAATCTCCCCACGAAGCAAGTACGCACAGCACTAGCCACCACTATAACATGTAACATGAGAATGGTCAGAGACAAGCCGGGTCAAAATCAGGAGCAGGAATCGTAGACGTAAATGAGTAGGCAACAGAATAGCAATGAATATAAGAGGAAGCGATGCGGGAACAGAACTCCACGTCAGGGCGACGAGGCAACTCCTCGCGCCCTGCTTTAAACCCGGCGGCTCCTCGTGACTACGCCAGGCCCTGTCCCCTCGGACGCCGCTCGCCCATTACATGGTGCTGGCACTCGACCAGCCCTTGACACTGAACCAAGCCCAGACCTCCCAAGAAGCACAGCAGGGGCCGAGGATGTAACAATCCCTACACTGGCTCCCTGTCCACAGCAGAATCAAATTCAAATTACTAACTCTGATTTACAAAATCCTCAATAACGCCACTTCTCACTGCTAGGGATTAGCTATTTGGTTTTATGTGTTCGGAGTTCGATTCGAACATCGCCCATTCGCATGTTCGCGAACTACGAACATTTCCGCGTGTTCGCCGCATGTTCGTCCACAATGGACCACGATGCACTTTTCCACTAGCCTGAAGCTTGTAATTGGCCTACAGCCTGCACCTGACCACAGTTTAGGTGCAAGACAGGTGCAAGACTATGCCAATCACGGCTCAGAGTCCTGATTGGGCAAATTTTGCCCAATCATGGGCTCACAGAGCTAAATCCCGCAGCACACTATATAAGGCATCCCTTGCAGCCCCAGCACGTGTTTTTTGAGAGGAGATTGTTAGTGTGTGTTCTCACTGCCAGTCTGGCAGCAGTTATTGGGGGGTCTCTCATTTCTACAAAATATCTGGGAATTGTTCTAATCTTTGTGTTCTACCTGCCACCAGCAATTTTGGGGGTTAGTCATTTCTTCAAAATATCTGGGAATTGTGGTAATCTGTGTGTTCTTACTGCCACCAACTATTTTGGGGGGTTTCATTTTTACAAAATATCTGGGAATTGTTCTAATCTTTGTGTTCTCACTGCCACCAGCAATTTTGGGGGTCAGTCATTTCTTCAAAATATCTGGGAATTGTGGTAATCTGTGTGTTCTCACTGCCACCAACTATTTTGGGGGTTTCATTTATACAAAATATCTGGGCATTGTTCTAATCTGTGTGTTCTCACTGCCACCCATCAGGGGGTCTCACTGATTTATAGGAGGTTTCTGGGAATTGTAATCTGTGTCTTGTCACTGTTGCCAGCTATCAGGGGGTCTCACTGACTTGTAGGTGGTTTCTGGGAATTGTAATTTGTGTCTTGTCACTGCCACCCATCAGGGGTTCTCACTGATTTATAGGAGGTGTTGTGGAAATTTTATTATGTGGACATTATAGTCTAGGATGTGTGTGTTTTTATAAGTTGTCATCTGTCTCCCTGTGTTGGATTTGAATGTGTGGTTTCAAATCCAAGCCAGCGGCATACATTATACTGTAGGGATAAGGTGTGTACAGGGGGCTGGTCCGTCATTCTAGTCCACACCTCTGTCCTTTTGATATGTAAATGTATTTACTGGACAAACTTGTTTTCTGTTGAATAGTCAGTGGCCACTGGGCGTTGTCCTATTGTGTAATAAATGAGGCTGACCATGAGCCAGGAGCTGACTTGGAACTTGGGACTTGGCTCTTGGCTCACGTGGTCAGATGGACTCCAGCTAGAAGCAGCATGTGTGTCTGTGTCCCTTTACTGCGCGGGTTCAGGTACGTATGCCAGGGATAGCGCAGAGCTGCTTGTAAGTGCAGCGGATCAAACTACATTAGGGAATTGATAGTAGATTAATTTCCAAAACATATGGCGAGTCAGCTAAACAAGGAACCAACAGATTTTTCCTCTGCACAGAAGAAAAAAGGAGAGAAAGTAAGGTGTCATTTTGTCTTTTGCGTTGAGGAAATGTCTGCTTGATAAAAGAACGAGATAAATAATTTTCTGGTGTAGTTTTTGGTGGATCTGAGCTGATTGTACAGAGACTGTATGGTGAGATTGTGACGTGTGTGCTGACCAGTACAGGATATCGTTTTTGTTGTAACTTCTATTTGTGTAACTTTTATGTTTGTAAGAGGTGATTTTGGTTTGTAGAGGCAGAATTTTGTTTTAATGTTTGTACAGGAGAAACGGCATTTAGAGGATTTTTTATACTATTAGCCTTTAAATCAGAGGAGGTTTTTACTCTGGTTTCGGGGGTGGGGCACAGGGAATAGAGAAACTGTTTTGTTTAATTTGGTTTCTCTATTGCTGGATTTTGGAGACACCATCTTGGCCTTCCTTTCAGGGTTATCCAAAGAGATTCGAAAAGTCACCGCACGTTCGGTGACTTTTCGTTCTCTTCAATTCGGTTCCTTTTGCCGATTGCATTTCGGTGACCCTGCGGTGTATTCAGCAAAGAGCACAGGGTCCCCGAATTGCAGGGAAAAGCTGCCGAAAACCTGACGAAAACTAACCGAATGCAGGCTGAAAACAAGCAAAAACATCTGGATTAACCTTCGAAAAAACCGAACATGAGCCGAACAGGAGCCGAAAAGGAGCCGAATCACACAGAGCCGAAGCAGCTGTGACGTAGACAGAGGGAGGTGAATAAATTAGAAAAACCATTTGTATGAATCTGGGAAAAAGAAACGCTGTTTGCAAAGAAACTACTGAGCGAAAATGTCTGAAATTTTCACAGGAGGTCCAGGGAATGATAATAAAGAGGGCTGTTACAAAAAAAATTAGTAAATTGGAAAAAAAAAAAAAAAAAATCGGACATTTTAAAAAAAATAAAAAAAATCTGAAAAATGCTTAAAGTATCCTAAAAAATCTATAAATAAAGAGACTTTTTGCTGCAGAATTTTATAATGAATGGTTTATTAGATATTGAATTAAAACGGGAATATTTTTAACATTGAAGCCTATGGGATTCTCCTGAATAAATTTGCCGAATTAAACCACCGAATGGCAGGGCATTAGGGGAACCTTTCACTGCTGGTTTGTGTTCTCTGAATAGCCGAAGCATTGCTTCTCTATGGGGATTTCACTGCCCTCGAACAGGCACCGAACAGGCACCGTATGTGCAGGCAATTCGCCAGGATTTGGTGAATTGCCTGCTCTCTGGATAGCCGAATGGCCAGGAAAGGTAACCGAACCCTGATTTTCAGCATTCGGTTACCTTTCTCAAGCAATTCGGATCTCTTTGGATAACCCTGTAAGTGTGAAAAAACCATGCGGCTTGGCAGCCATCTTACCTTTGTGTGAAAAAATGTGCTTTGGTAGCCATCTTGGTTAGTTTGGTGCTGCAGGGGTTTTTTTTAACAAGGAATTCAGTTTTAGATGGAGCTGATTCACTTTTAGTTTTGGTGTCTATGGAAAGCGATTAGTTTGTTTTTCCCTCAAATGTTAGTTTTTGTCCTGAAGTTATTTTTGTCTCTTTTTTTGTAACTTTTCTATGTACGGCTTGATTTTGTTTTGAGTGTTCGGTTATGTTATAGCCCAGTGACCAGCCTGATAGGGGAATCATTGTGTGATGGTTAATGATTCTGTTTAACGTTTGTATATCTGTGGCTGTTACACTGAATTGTAGAATTGTTTGGTAATAGTTAATACGGGTAATACAGTGTAGGAGGGTGGTGCTTTGTAGTTCTGTGCCAAAAGTATTGGGACAACTCATAGAGATTGATAGCAGTGTCTTTTTCGTAGTAAGCATTGTAGTGTTTGTATTCCTGTACAATGGAAAGCATTTTTAAGGAAGTAGCTAAGGTACAACACACGGCGGCCATTGTTCAAGCTATGCAGGGATCTATTGACCCTTGGTGGGAGGCCAAGAATTGTGTAACAAACCTGATGGGTAACGGAAAGTTCGCAAACGGAAAGGAAAGTATGCTCTTATATTTGCTGCTGGTTGGATAGCTGATAAATTTCAGGAGTCTTGTAGGCTGAAGCGGAGTTTGGAAGGAGAGATGGAAGATTTAAAAGTAGAAATGGATAAATTGAGAGCTCTTGTTGTCCAGCAGGCAGCTGAAGCCAGCACAGATTATGAATGTACTGTGAGGTCTAATACTGAGCTATGCAAGGAGAATGAATGTTTGTCTCAAAGCTCGACGCATGCACAGGAGGCTGTAAGGGAATTGTCTGGTCCCTGCAGCAGGACAGAAGCTGAACATTGTGCTGTAAGTATGGAGAAGTCTGAGGACTTTGGGTCAGATACTGAAACCGACTCAGGGATGGAGATGGACAATTTGTCTGACCCTGGAGTTGGGAATGTTGGTGCAATGGCGGAGGATACTTCAGGTGAGTCTGTGGTAAAAGTACTCCATTCAGATAGTGGTGTGGGATCTAGTCTTGCTAGGATGGCTAGTGGTGGGCAGCAAGGCCGATCACCATGTGCCCAGAGAAGGTTTTGTGCAGGGAGACAAGCTATTCGTTGCTTTGCGTGCGGGGGATTTTCACATATTGCCAGGTATTGTGTGGTAACTAATGGCAACAGACACAGAGATTCTAAGTATCCCAGAACCACAGCTAGAAGTAAAGCGGTTTATTCAGCAAGGTGGGGTAATGGTCCCAGACATGGATCTTTGCAAAGGCATAGAAGCCAGGGACAGCCAAGGTCATGGATCCAGGAAACAGATTTAAAATCCCAATATGAACGGCTGAAACGTGAAAATGTGAAGCTTAGAGAGGAAAGAGATCGTTTCTGGGAATTCAGTAGAGTTCCTAATTTTGGGTTCCAGAAAAGGGGAAATGAAGAAATGTTATTGAGGTCTTTCTAAACTATTTTACTGTTTGTATTTTTGCAGGAAAAAAAAGAAAAAAATGGAACTTTTAAAACTTAATTCAAATTGACTTTTTCCTTTTGCTGGAAACCTGTTTGGGGACCTTATTGTAATGTTAAATCCTGTTTCTATGGTAATATAAAGGTGGCGGGGGACTGGACTGTTTCAGGCATTGATGTGTTAATTCAGTCCTATACAATTGTTTGTTCTAAGGTTTTTTTTTTGTTTTGTTCTTGGTGTTTGCATTGAGTTTTGGTTTTAAGTTAAAAGTTACTTTTATACTGAATCTCAATGTATATAGCAAGACGTCCTGTAACTGAAGTTTTGGTAGAGAATGTACTTCAGTTGTGTTTTTTTATGTTATTGTTTTGAGTTTTAGAACTTTGCTGCGTTTTGCATAGTATCCCATTACGGTTGGTTTTGCGGTAGAAAAAGAAAGGATTTGGTTTTTTAAAACTTTCTTTTTACATTTACTACGTCAAAGCGGATTGTGCAAGCGAGAATAACACGCTTTTATTGGTTTAGAGTTGCTTTGCGCAGCAAGTAGGTCATTTCGGTTTTAAGTTCAGACTGTTAGGTTTTTTTGAGAAGTTTTTCATTTGGTGACAGTGATTCATGTACTGTACTGAGACATCGTACAACTAGGAAATAGACAGCAGAAGGCTATCCCCATTTAACAAATGTATACTGAGAGAAGCCACAATGTTCTGTAGAGAAAGAGGATAGTCATTGTGCTGTGCGGTTTAGTCTGGCGACGCAGTGTACGGGCGTACAGCGTATACGTTTGTGTATGCATACACTGTGAGGGGTAGAGACATAATTCAAGGGGGGTAATCTGTGGTTGTTGACTAATCGTTTGGGGCATAGTTCTGTACCAGACCTGTTGGGACAACAAGCCATAGAGTTACACGTTGCCTCGGTTAGGGTCTCTAGTTGGGGGACTATAGTGGATATAGTCTGACAATCCACCGTAAAATAACGACACCAGACGGTGCTCTCCTAAATTGGTGCAGGGTTTCACTGGACGCAGGGGTAAGACGATAAGCCGATTGGAATCGCCATGGGCAATGTGCCGTCCATGCAAGGGAAGGAAAGCGAGGCTTCCCACAGTCAGACGGCTGCGCAGCACATGAAAATCCTAGGTTTGGGGCGAAGGCCATGAAACCCCATTTAAAGAATGGCATAGATGGTCCAAGGGTACCGCTTGGGGTATCCCTCTGGAGGGGACATTTGACGCCTGGAGATGGGAGAAATTCATAACGGAGTTTAAACCCAGACTCTGGACAACAAAGACCTTAGGTGTAGCTCAGATGTAGCTTCAGAAGTCTTTTAAGGTAAACTGACAGGGTATACAGAAGGCGGTTTCAATCCGGAAGAACCGCATTATGTACACCTGGCCAGAGGGGATAGCCGCGATTGGTAATCCAATGATGGGAGCGGAAGAGGCTCTTACTGGGCTAACTCTGCTAAGGCAGGCTGGATCCACTAACACTGGATCTGTTGTAGTTTCCTCTGATGTTTCTGTTGTCACCAATGTAACTAACTCTGCTCTCCAGTTTTTTTTGTGTTTTTACATTCCAAGGTTAACACCTAACATGGACACGTCTTCATCAGGGGTCGGTGACTAGTCCCTTGGAATACAGTTGCAAGCTGAAGATCGTGTTAGATTAGTGGGCCCCAATCGATCCAGGGGTGGTATGTGGATGACTTGGTACTTTGATGTCCCACACGGGAGGTTTGTTATCGGCATACTGTATCATTTCTTAACCATCTGGTGCCCACAGGTAATAAGGCTAACAAGGAGAAAGTACAGTTTTGCAAGGAAAAGGTTATCTTTTTAGGACATTGTATCTCTCAGGGTACCCGACATTAATCACCCAGAGCGTAAAGACATTAAGTGGCTCTAACACCCACTAAACTGACTCTAAGACGATGCACCATTTTTGAACACAGCGTCTTTTCTTCCTGTTATGAAGGAGGAAGAGAAGGGGGGAGATAATGGTGTGAAAAAAAGTAAATTTTCCAACTTTTACTAACCATTCTAACCTCTCAACCTCTCAATTTTCCAACCTAGTAGGGAAACACTTTGAGGACCATCATGATTGCTTTTCCTTGATGAGCTCCAAAAAATCCACCAGGTCCGGGAGGGTCTCCCAGACCCAAACTCAATAACCAGTGTTCATTCTAGTCAACCAGGTGATTGGATTATGCTAAAGAAACATCCGAGGACGGGACTAGAGGCGAGATATCGTGGGCCATTCCAGGTGCTGCAGACGACGCCAACCTCCCTGAAGTTCGAGGGACAAGACACCTGGATCCACGCCGGTCACTGCAAGAAGTTTCTCAAATACGTCAAAGAGTGAAGAGTATCATTTTCTTTATTTGTTTAGTTTAGGTTTTAGCGAGGGAAATGTACCTAAGACTAGCAAGGGCCACAAGGAGACATTTGTAATAGTAACTCTGGCTCCTGTCGTTCGCTTGTTTAAATTCTTGTGCGGTGTTGTAGTGAGGGAGATCACCAAGAAACAACGACAGTAGAGCGTCCAAAGGGGGGGATTTACAAGGGTCAGGTCCACACTGATGGGAGCAGGGCAGAAGCGGAGCTATAGCTAGTGAGGGTTGGAATCTTTTTTAAAGCTTTGGGAAGCTTCGGGGGATTTCTTGTTTTCCATTGGATCCTGGCTAAAGGTAATGGGAGTATAAATACTTATGGTGTTTCTGTCTCTATTCCTTCTATATGCCGGAGTGAGATGTTCCTGATGTCTAATCGACCGAGTTACCGAAGCCCGAACAGATGGGACGCCCAGAGGACCAACCCATGGACTGGACACAGAGGATTTCAGACCGACCGAGTTACCGGAGCCTGAACAGATGAGACGCTCAGAAGATCAACCCATGGACCGGATACAGAGGATTTCAGACCGACCAACGATCGGCGCAACCCACCAGCTCATGTCCTCCCTCTGAGTCACCTCCCCTAAAGGAGATTCTACGTGTCAAGTTCTACGTGTCAAGATTTGTTTTAAGATTTGTCAAAAAAATCGGCGTGTCAAGATTTGGTTTTAGATTTACTATCCACGTGTCAAGATTTGTTTTTGCTTTATGATCCACGTGTCAAGATTTGTTTTAACACTTGCTTTAAGATTCGGCGTGTCAAGATGGACTGTCTGTTGTTTTCTATCATGTGTTTTGCATTCAGAACTTCGAAGATCGAGAATCATCGAGGGACACTGGGGAGCAAATGACAAAGAGGAGGGACTGTTGTGGAAATTTTATTATGTGGACATTATAGTCTAGGATGTGTGTGTTTTTAGAAGTTGTCATCTGTCTCCCTGTGTTGGATTTGAATGTGTGGTTTCAAATCCAAGCCAGCAGCGTACATTATACTGTAGGGATAAGGTGTGTACAGGGGGCCGGTCTGTCATTCTAGTCCACACCTCTGTCCTTTTGATATGTAAATGTATTTACTGGACAAACTTGTTTTCTGTTGGATAGTCAGTGGCCACTGGGCGTTGTCCTATTGTGTAATAAATGAGGCTGACCATGAGCCAGGAGCTGACTTGGAATTTGGGACTTGGCTCTTGGCTCACGTGGTCAGATGGACTCCAGCTAGAAGCAGCGTGTGTGTTTGTGTCCCTTTACTGCGCGGGTTCAGGTACGTATGCCAGGGATAGCGCAGAGCTGCTTGTAAGTGCAGCGGATCAAACTACATTAGGGAATTGATAGTAGATTAATTTCCAAAACAGAGGTTTCTGGGAATTGTAATCTGTGTCTTGTCACTGGTTGCCAGCTATCAGGGTGTCTCACTGAGTTATACCAGAGATCTGGAAATCTTTAATCTTTATACCAGAGTTGAATCCAAGTTCTGTATATCTTTAATCTATATATCACTCTCCATGTCAGAAAGACCAAAAAGGACAGGCAGACGCTCCCAGGCACAAATAAGAGGGCAAGCAGCCTTTGTGTCGGGAGGCTGTGCCTCTGGTCGTCGTGGACGTGGTGCATCCTCTGCAGGGGCACGCTTGTCCTTTCTAACTGGTGCTGGCCGTTTTAAGCAGCAGCAACATACAGAGGATTTGGTGGATTGGCTAACCAGGCCATCCTCATCCTCCCAGTCCTCTGCCAGCCAGGCTTATAGTGGTTTACAGTCCACCTCAGCTGCCAAAGCATCTAATGCAGCCTCCATGTCCACAGCTACTCCTGCCGTAGCCTCACTATCACTCACGGAGGAGTCAGCTGAATTGTTTGACTACAATGACAGTGACATGCTGCTTGAGGATGCGCAGCAACTACAGTGCTCTGATTCAATCTCTGAGGTTGAGGAAGGGAGTATAATCAACCAAGAGGAAGGGGGTGCCAGTGACACACAAATAACTGGCACTCATGTTGCCCCAGCAGCTGCAGCATACTGCCAAGTTGGCTCCAGTGACGAGGAGATAGTGACCTCATCATCATTGTCATCACCCCCTGACTCCACCTGGGTGCCTGATCGAACAGAGGAGTCAAGTGAGGAGGAGGAGGCACAATGTCCTCTATGACCAACCGTAGCACTAGCCAGTCCAAGGCATCAGATGTCAGAGCTGCTCAGGTGCAGAGCGCTGTTGTCTCAAAGCACACATCCAGGAACTCTGCTGTCTGGGAGTTCTTTAAGAAATGTGCAGCAGACCGCACCGTTGCTATTTGTAATCTATGTCAGATAAGGCTCAAGCGTGGGAAAGACACCGGACGCTTGGTTACCACGTGCTTGAGGCGACAAATGACCACCTGCCATGCATCCCGTTGGCACAAAACTTTGCGTAGGTCCTCCTCCCCTGTCTCTACCCCACTATATGTCCTGCCATGTCATTGACTCCAACCTCCACTGACAGGGATGATGCTACAGTAATGGATGTACCAGGATGAGGATGTACCTTCCTCACAATGTGACAGCATCCCATCAGCTGAAGATTTACACAGTCAGATTACGTTGCCCCAGCTGCTGCAGTGTAAGAAAAAATCTAGTCCCAACCATCCCCAAGCACAGCATCTAAATGCCAGCTTAGCAAAATTACTCGCATTGCAGCTGCTGCCTTTCCAGCTGGTGGACTCTGCTTCCTTCCGTGAATTTGCTGAATGTGCTATACCACAGTGGCAGGTTCCAAAACGCCATTACTTTTCACAGAAGGCCATTCCAGCACTATACCAGCACGTGGAAGACAATGTTATGGAGTCATTGGGAAAGGCAGTCAGCAGCAAGGTGCACGTGACTTTAGACACGTGGTCCAGCAAGCATGGACAGGGCTGTTACATTTCCTTCACGGCACACTGGGTAACTCTGATTGCAGCTGAGAGGGATCCAAGACGGGGCTCTGTGCTGGAGCTTGTTCATCCACCACGCCTCCAGAAAGCTGCTTGTATGAGGTCTGTCTGCTCCACCACCACCTCTCCCTCTTCCTCCTCCTCCTCCTCCTTCTCTGTCTCTGGCGAAGTGGCAGTTAACCTGACGCGTGACAGGGGCTACGCAATGGCTCAAGCAAAAAGATGCTGTACTGTGCTTGAGCTGGTTTGTTTAGGGGACAGGAGCCACACCGGGCCAGAATATATGCCTGAGCACCCGTAATGTACTACTGATAAACCCTAGGTCTGCAATAAATACTATAATCATTCAGCATGTGAAAATGCTATTCGATGGACCAGCAGATCCCAAACATATCGTAAATACGTTCAAAATGACAGAAATAATGAACTTCTGTACCACACAAGAACAATTATTTCTATGTGCAAAATGCATACATAAATGCATGTGCTCATATATACTTCCTATTTTGTAAAGGGCCAACACAAAAAAGTGTCAAAGTGAAGTGCACAAAATGGTCTAAGAATGTCCTCTTTTGAATGTTCATTATTGAATAATTTCTAAAACCACAAAAAGTGCACGTGCAAAAGTGCAAATATATAAATACAAATTAAACCATGTAAGTGTCCACAAGCCACTGTACAGCATAAAAGTTACGCTGCAGAAGGTGATGTCCTGTCGTCACGGCTATTCACCTCAATTGACGAATCCCGGTATAAATACAAGGGGAGAGAGAAAAGAAAAAAGCAATAGTGCAGACTGTTGCATACAGTTACTGGTGAGTATACAGTAAAAAACTCACAGATTATTGAGCCTAGTAAATCCCGGCTCTGGGTTGAAGCGCTTTACACCAAATACAGGGTGGCGTTCCCCCTCTTTGTGTCCTCCCCCTCTTTGTGTCCTCCAATTGACCTCAAATGAAATACACACAGAGAGACAGCGCTCCGATAGCATAACACAGTATATATACAGCACAGTAAAATTGTGTTCTCAGTTTAATTCACCGATGTTGGAGCCTCGGTTATATCAGGCTTGGCTTCTGAGCAAGTGGTACTCCTTAGGCAGGTGGGTACCTAACCCCTCTTTCTGGAAACGTCTCTCAGCTCCTATCTCCAGATCCGCGTTGATACCAGGATGGAGAGAAAAAAGAGAAGGGGCTGCAGTACCCTGTTGCTGTGCTGTCCTCAGACCTACAGTAGTGGTCTGGGAAAATGGTGATGGATAAATCCAATCTCAATAAATTGTACAGAGAAAAATGAGGGTAAAAATAATATAAGATAAATTTATTCGTTGGTTAAAAACACAGGGTTACTGAACGCGTTTCGGCACTTAACCTGTGCCTACTTCAAGCAGTATGGCATAAGGGGTAGCATTTTTCTTGTATTTTATTTGCGCATTTTATTGAGGTTTATGTGCAATACCCTGTAGGCAGCAAACCCTAATTCTTATTTACCATCGCTCTAGCGCCTCCACGGACACCCATTCTTTACAATTTTTTCCTATAAACTCTAAGTTCCCATGGAAATAGGGCCCTCATGTCCTCCTGTATCTGTTGGCAGCAATACTGACCTGTCTCCTTTATGTATTGTACAATTGTCCTGTCTTTACCCATTGCACCATTGTACAGCCTTGCAGAATGTGTTGGCGTTTAATAAATAAATAATAATTATAATAATAGTGACTCTACTAGATAATGCCTAAATTAAATTCTATGCAAAACTTCACGATAGATGCTAAAAAATACACACAGGTCTATTCAGAGAGCGGTGAAAAGCAGGAGAATGACTGGAGAACGGAAAATTCTAGGTCAAAATAGCCGATTTGATGAAGGGGGCGGAGCCTGCATGGCCACGAGATAGGACGTGCCCTGTGATTCCTCCCGCTACTCCCGCTCTTTAACACCAAATACCGGACGATTATTCCCCGCTCTTTCTGCTCAGTCAGCACAAGAGTGCCCATACACCCCCTGAGAATGGGGAATAACAATAAAAGATAGGAAATCTGACGTCCCAGTGGTGCCGATTTTCGTGCCAGAGCGACCACCGGAGGAGCCCCGTCCAGACGATATCGCGGCGCTGGGGACGTACATTTCGGCCTCTCAGGAGTTTTTGGCGGCGGAAATGGACCGCAATTTTCAGGATTTAGCAGCGGATGTGCAGGCCATCGGGGGGCACACCGCGGACCTGGAGGAACACACTGAAGCTATAGCCTCTCACAACAATGCCCTGGTAGACACAATTCACACCATGGCGGCGGCCATCGGTCGTCTGGAGGCCCAGGTGGAGGACCTCGCAAATCGCAGCCGCCGCCACAACATACGTCTCCGGGGGCTCCTGGACTCGGTCCCCCACGACCAATTGACGGTGACCTTAAATTAAAAATTTATGCTGGATTTGCCTCCCTCCCACCTTCTTATAGATCAGGCCCACAGGGCCTTCGGGCCACGTCCCCCTCCGGGGGGATAAATTTCAGGACGTATTCATCAGGTTCCATTATTATCATACTAAGGAGGCACTTCTAAAGGAGGGCAGATTGGTTCATCTGTCATATGAGGATCACCCACTTTATCTTCTGCCCGATATGGCCCCTTCTACCTTGGCCAAGTGGCAGGAATGGTGCCCTGTAATGGAGGTTCTAAGAGCTGGAAAGATCAAGTACACCTGGGGATTTCCACTACGCCTTGTTGTTTACAAAGAGGGCCAAGCCCTCATTTGCTCCAGGATCCAAGACGCCCCTAGGCTGTTGCACTCTCTCCAATTGCCGGTGCCTGAGGACTTACCGGCTCCCCCGAGACAGTTCTGCTGGAGAAATTGCCACTGGAATGGAAGAAGGCTCTGGGCTGAGAGGGCCAGGCAGGTTCGCTAATACAACAATTTTCCTTCTGATTTCCCCAGTGCTGGCTGCCGTCGGTTGAGGTTTAGGCCTCACCGATTGAAAGGGGGGGATGTGTGTAATGTATCGTATTCTAATTTTGTTTTGAATTGGTTCATTCGGTTCAGATATGTTTGGTAACCGCTTTATATGTTTTTTTTTTTTTTTTTTTCAGTGAAATCTCTTTAATGTCCCCCAGAATCCCCTCCATTAAATCCTGACATCATCCAATGTGCTATGACATCACACGGTGCGCAACGCAGAACCACGAACAGGCGGCGCCGCCACTTCCCCAAATCATATTTACACCAAAAATATAGTATTTCACAGAAAACCAGAGGGCGGCGCCTGGTGAGACGCCTGTAACAGAAACCCCGCCCCCTGCGCCGGCGGGTCACTTCTCAAAGCTGTCCAGGGGGTAATGCTCCCCATAAACCTTCAGGTGCTTCATCAGAGACTCCTGCTGCTTCCTCAGCTGCGGCGGCATCTCCGAGCACACGTCCGTGAACATGTGCTCCAGGCTGGGCTTACTGGCACGCTCCGCCTCCTCGAAGGCTTCCATCACCATCTTGCGTGACTTCTTCCTCCAGATCTTCTCCTGCTCCTCATCCCACCAGCCTCGGTGTAGCATGTAGTGCCGGAGCCGGGAGATGGGGTGGTCCTGTTTGTCCCAGTAGTTCACTTCGTCCACGGATCGGTACGCGGAGCTGTCGTCGCTCGTGCTGTGGTGTCCGATCCTGTAGGTCATGGCTTCGATCAGGAAGGGTTGGTTCTCTGCCACGGCGCGGCATCTCGCCTCCTTCGTGGCGTTGTACACGGCGAAGACATCATTACCGTCCACCCTGATGGAGATGATGCCGTAGCCGGGCCCGCGCGCGGCTGTAACCACAGGAGACAGGATTATAGGGCGGCTCCTGCCAAAACGCACCGTAAATTCCTGCCGTCTCACTCACCGATGCCGTCGCCGCGGTACTGCTCGGAGGTCGGGGTGGAGATGGCGTACCCGTTGTTCCTGCAGAAGAAGATGATGGGGCACTCCAGGGTGGCGGAGAAGTTAAAGGCTGCGTGAGCGTCGCCCTCACTGGCCGCTCCCTCGCCAAAGTAACAGATGACGGCGCGGTCTGCGTTCTCGCGCTTCAGAGCGTACGCAGCGCCCACCGCTTGTGGTATCTGCGTTGCCAGCGGGGAGGAGATGGTTACAAAGTTCTGCTCTTTGCTGCCGTAGTGTACGGGCATCTGCCGCCCTTTGCCCGTGTCGTTGGCGTTGCCGTAGCACTGCGACATGAAGAGTTTCAGCGGGTAACCGCGGTACATCAGGACACCCGCCTCCCGGTACTGTCCAAACACGATGTCTGTGTGGTTCATTGCGGCGGCGCTGCCAACGTGCGTCCCCTCCTCCCCGTAATTCGGCATATAGAAAGAAATCCGGCCCTGTCTCTGGGACTCGTACAGGATGCGGTCCATGGTGTTGAGGAGGGTCATGGTGTGGTAGAACTTGAGGACCTGCTCTTTTGGAATGTTGGGGTCTTCGCTGGGGTTGAGGATCTGGCCCTGCCGGTCCATCACGCGGTAGATGGGGATGCCGGAGATGACGTTGGGTTGGATGAATTCCAGCGAGTCCACGAATTCTGCCGACGCTCCGGGGAACTGCGGCTTCTCCTCCAGGGACGTGAAATCGCTGAGGGAGCGAAGGGGCGCCGCTCTGGTCCTCCATATCCCCGGGACCCGGAGCCTCAGGATCGACCTCAGAGCCGCCATCTTGCCGGGACTGTCCCGGCCTCTCCTGTTTGCCCTTTAGGCCCCCCTCCCCCTCTGATTCGGGCTCTGCCTGCTCAGCCCCGGGGGGCATCACGTCTGCTCCCCCGCCCCCCCCCCCGCGGCCCCTCGCTTTATATGTTTTGTTTATATGTGTTCCCTTATATGTTCGTCAGGATTTTTGGTAAACACTTTTTTGGGCTGGAAGTCGGCCCGACAGGGAGCCGTGGACGGACCCGTGTCCACTGGGATTCTGATTACCACGACTGGTTATATTTCTTAACGGGAGGGGGAGGTTAGGGAGGCTTTAGTGTCTCTGATGGTGACTATGTGCCTTCTCCGTGTCTCCCGTCTCGACTCTCTGGCTTGTTCTACGTGTCGGTTTTTCTTTTCCTTTTCTTCTTCTTTTCTTTTCTCTCTCGTCCCTTTCTTTCCTGTCTTCTTTTCTTCTTTTCTGGGGGGGGTGCCCACTGGTCCGTGCATCCGCTATCCTGAATTTAAGTCATGGCGTCGCTGAAGTGCCTTTCCTTAAACGTTAAGGGCCTTAACTCCCCGCGCAAACGGCATTTCCTTTTCCTCGAATTGCGCAAACAAAAAATAGACATAGCCTTTATACAGGAGACACGTATCCCACGCAAGGCAACGTACAGATTGGTGGATGCGCGCTACCGGCATTTTTTTCTTCTAATGCTTTACCCAAACGTAATGGTGTCTCTGTCATCCTGCATAATTATTGCCCCTTCCAGGTGGAATCGGTGGAGGGGGATGACTCCGGTAGATACGTGGTGGTAAAGGGCCAATTCGGCGCCCACCCTTATGCGCTAACTTCGGTGTATGCTACTAATTCCTTGGACAAAGACTTTTGGTCAGCGCTCTCGGAATTCTTAGGGTCCCGCACTCCAGGCGACTTAATAATTGGGGGAGATTTTAACGCCACGTTATGCGCAGCTGTAGACAGATCGGGAACGGGGGCACCCATGCCTTCTCCTCTTTTACGCGAGATATGGGTTTGGTGGATGTCTGGCAGGTGCAACACCCGGGAGAGAGGGACTATACATTCCTGTCACAGCCCCATAAAACTTACTCGCGTATTGATTACTTCCTTGCATCGCCAAACAGCTTGAAGGTAATTGACACTTCCTCTATAGGATCCATCACGTGGTCTGACCATGCAGATATTCACATGGGCCTGACGGGTTTGGGGGGCTCAGTTAACAGGAGATGGAGACTAGACCCGATTCTACTGACGCAACGAGACATTACGGACGGAATAGCCGAGGATTTGACTGAATTTTTCGAATTAAATTCCGGGGAGGAGGTCTCTCCCCCAATGGTATGGGTGGCCCATAAGGCCGTGTCAGGTCAGCACATGTAAATCCAAAGGTGTGCTACTGTCGGTATTATACGTAGCAAATAGGTAACCCTAAACCCAGGTACGATACCAGTCCTTGAAGTGGCTGGGTTACGCAATAGCGAGAGGTGAACCTATAAGGCAAGGACAATCAAGCAAGGAGGACAGAACCCAGTCCTTAGAGTGGCTGGTATGGAGACAGGTAAGTATGAAGCGGTAATTAGAGAGGTCAAACACAGTCCAAGGTCTTAGGGAGTAAGTAGAATACAAAGTCGAGTGCCAAAAGCCGAGTCAAAGGAGAATAAAAGTACACAAGTCAATATCCAAAAGCCAGGTCATACACAGAAAATCAATCAGAGGTATAATAAACAAGCAATAGGGGTCAGGCGAGCAAAACCATGAAAGGGCAATGAGAAAAGGCAAAAAGCAAGTTTAAATCTTGCGCCCTGCAATCTGATTGACCAACCAGATCACATGGTGCAGTGAGACCCACAGTGGAGGCGTAATGACGTTGCGCCGCACGCCCTCGCTTTTTCTGTCGCTCAACGCGGAAAAAGCTTTTGACAGGGTCGAGTGGCCCTACCTATTTTTGGTTTTGGAACACTTCGGCTTCCCGGCAAAGTTTATAGCAGCGGTACGTTCCCTGTATGCTTCCCCCGACAGCTAGTATAGTTTTACCCCACGCCCCCCCTACCCCCTTCCAGATATAGAACGGCATTCGCCAGGGTGTCCTGTCACCAGCGCTTTTTGCTCTTATTCTGGAGCCTCTCCTGCAGGCGATCCAACAATCGGACGGAGTCAAAGGGATTGGGGTGGGCGACCGAACTTATATTGTCTCTGCTTACGCGGATGACATCCTTTTATCTCTCACGGATCCCGTCGGGTCTCTGGAATCGATATCCTCCCTGCTGGCGTGTTTCTCTTGCCTCTCTGGTTATAAAATTAACATGTCTAAATATAAAACATTAGCTATATCTGTCACGGAGGTTGAGAGTTTGCGCCTTGCTGTGGTGTATCGGTTCCGTCTCCATCGCTCCCGTCTTAAATATTTGGGGATATATCTGACACCCCGAACGGAGGATTTATGCAAGACCTAGATAGATGGTCTAAACATATGATTTCGTGGCTAGGGCGTATACAATGTGACAAAATCTACTCCCCAGGGTCTTATACCTTTTTCAGACCCTGCCGATTCCCCTGGTGGGGGAGGACTTGCAATGGATGCAGAGACATATTGATGACTTCGTCTGGGGTGGGGGTAGAAGACTGATTGGGTGGCAGACGCTCTATCGGCCCAGGGATCGAGGTGGTTTTGGTTTGCCTTGTTTGCGATCATATTATTACGCCTCTCACACAGATAGTGGCATGGCACTGCCTAGAGTATGAACGTAGATGGGTGGAGCTGGAGCACTCTATGGCCTTCCCGCTCAAACTGGACTTATGGATATGGCTCTCCAAGCCCCACAGACCATTACTACGAACCGCCTGCCCGGCCATCACCAACTCTCTGAATATCTGGAATAAGGTCGCACTGAAATGTGACCTCACTTGCTATCCATCCGCGCTGACCCCACTGTGCCATAATCGGGAATTTGCTCCAGGACTTCAACCTGCCATTTTTTCACCTCTCACTGATAAAGGATTGCGTCGCATCTGTCATTTATTCCCTCAAGGCACTTTGCTTCAATTTCAAGACCTACAAGAGGTCCACCTACCACCGGCATCTTTTTTCAGATTTTTGTTACGGGACTTTGCCCTACAACCACATATTAAAAAGGCGGCACTGACAAAACCTACCTCTCTCGAATCTCTCTGCTTGCGAGGACTTTATACCAAAGGCCTGATTTCCTCTCTATATCAACAGATCAGTTGCATACTGGACTGGGCAGAACTCCCTTATGTCCGTGCTTGGCATGTGGACCTTCAAGAACAGTTGGAGGGGGACTCCTGCCTGGATATCTGGGAAGATCCAGAAAAATCTCAGTCTGCACCACTATCCAGGAACAGGCAGTCAAGCTACTTATGCGCTGGTACACCACACTGGCCAGGATTAAAAAGACGCCCACAGGAGACTGCTGGCGACAATGTGGGGCTAAAGGCACGTATTTTCACATGTGGTGGACCTGCCCTGTTATCCGCACCTACTGGACCAGTATACAGGCACTATTTGAGGAGGTCATGTCCTGCCAGATTCCCCTGACGCCAGACCTCTTTCTGTTGGCGAACCCACTGGCTGACTTCTCACATAGGGAACACAAATTGCTTCTTAAGCTCTTGGGAGCGGCACGCAGGGCAGTGGCGGAAGGATGGATACGGATGGAAGCGCCGTGAACGGGACGGGTACTGAGCCTCATCAGAGACTCCTTTTTGATGGAAAAACTGACGGCGATTGTCCACCACACCATGGACTCTTTCTCTAAAATGTGGGCTCCATGGCTCTCGTACGATCGTAGCTGCACTATATGAGGAGCACTACGTCTCAGGTTTTTTTTTTTTTAAGATAGTATTTTACCAGGAAGGATACATTAAGATTTCTCTTGTTTTCAAGTATGTCCTGGGTGGCGAGTATGTACCGTTAGGTGTCTTGCCCAAGGACACTTACTGGAGAGGTTGCTCGCTGGGATCGAACCCATGACTCCACAGGCTCTCTCCATGCAGAGCAGTGACATTACCTCTACTCCACCCAGCCGGTTGTTTAGATATGTATTGCCTACCTCATTATTTGCTTCCTCTTCTTGATTGGCTGGCCCTTGCGGCGACCCTCAGGGGTCTGGGATCTGCCTGTTCTTTCTGTGTCTGTGGCTGGGGGCCCCCCGCCCCCTCCCCATATATTCTCCCCCCCCCCTTTTTCTTTCCTTCTTTTCTCTTACTTTCTTTCTTTTTAAACATAAAAACGGTGGCTACCTCGTAACAAAATTGGGACAGGGGACTTTATTATAAGCTTTTGCTTGTTACTTTGCATTGGTTTTGCTGTTTTCCCCCTCCCCTATTTCTTCTTTCTGTATCCTTGGTGACATTGATACATGCTGCTGAAAAATAAAGTCTTTTAAAAAAAAAAAAAGCCGATTTGGAAAGTGAGATGAATGGGAGAATTTTTCTGATTTGGCTATTTTGACCTAGAATTTTCCATTCTCCAGTCATTCTCCTGCTTTTCACCGCTCTCTGAATAGACATGACAGTGTTCTTCAGAGAGAGGTGAAAACCAGGAGAATGACTGGAGAATTGAAAATTCTAGGTCAAAATAGCCAAACCAGAACAATTCTCCCATTTATCTCACTTTTCAAATCGGCTATTTCGTCTAGATTGTTCATTCTCCTGGTAATTCTCTTGGTTTTCACCTCTCTCTGAATGACCCTGACAGTTTTGTAAAATACAAAACCTTTGGAAACATTGCAAAAAAAAAAAAATATGTACATAGAAACTTTATTAAACCAAACAAGTAGTGTCTGACAAATGTATGTAGTCCTGTAACAATGCCAGCGTAGTGAGTAATTCTGCATCTTTCCGTACATGGCTCCAAAACTCCTTGTTTAATGCTTTAAAGTACACTCAGATTTCCTATTTGAAGAGCAAGTGGATGAACTACAGTATATTATGATTCATGTCCTTAACAGTTTTTTTTTCAAAAAGTTTTCTTATTTGCATTACAGCTTTTGAGTCAAGCAAAGGATACTTTATCATATGCGGAAGCCTCATACCTTTCAAAGAAGATATTTTATAAATGCAGCATTTTTCCTGAAAAGTGGATGAAAGTTTGGTATGACCGACTTACATTGTTGTCATTATTAGACAGGTACGTTTTTTTTGTTGTTGAAAATGTCATGTTATGAATAAGGATTTTTACAAAATCAATCCCTTCACTGACAGCTTTTGTTTTCTCAATAGGTTAAACAGGTACATTTGTTGTAAGAAATAAATAAACATGTATATTGTATTAGATCTCTGTACCCCTACTGGGTCACATCTGTTAATGCCGCTTTCTTGCCAGACCCCCGTTCTTCCACCAGCAGTTTTTAGTGCCTTTCTCCAGCTCTTAGTCAAACCTTAAGGATGGGTACACGCAAAGGGCGGTGATAGCATCCCCTCAGAAATGAGGCAACACGCAGATCCAGGGGCGGACTGACCCATCGAGCACTCGGGCGCTGCCCGAGGGCCCGCAGATCGGTAGGGGCCCAGTTTGGCCAGGCAAAGTGGGGCCCCGCCAGTTTCCCTCAGCTCTGGGAACAGGCAGCCCGCAGCCATGTGTGTTCCAGCGGCGCACTCTCTCTAACCGCCACGGCGCTACAGCGTGCCTGCCCTGCTTCTCACATTCTACTGGAGCAGGCGCACGTTGCATTGGTGCCGCCCCCTCATGTGACAGGGGGCGGCGTCAATGCAAACGTGTGCCTGCTCCAGTCGAATGTTTTTTATGGGTGTGGCCTCCTGTGGGTGCGGAATCTTTTGTTGCCTGGGGGCCCCATTAGTTGTCAGTCCGCCCCTGTGCAGATCTGGAAGTTTTGGACAGACAGAAACAACATGGATTGAGCCTTTAATGAAATAATATACACCGTGCCAGGCAGACCCTGGCAGCCAATGCCAAATGACACTCTGGCTTCTACTGCACTTCATCTTTAATCATTCCCCTAGAATATTACGGTTAAAGCTTTGCGTCTCGTAGTCTGGGACATAATTATACCAGGGACAGATAATGGGATTAGTATTGCTCAATATTTGGCAAACAAGACAGAGCAATATCCATTCAAACCTTTAACAGATACAAACACATTTCAGATAGGGGGCAGGCCACTAGTGCCATTGTACGTCCTCAGGACCCTCACTAAATATATCTGCACATTGTTCACAGTTGAAGAAAAAAAGCCAGAAATACCTTCCATATAGATGCTCAATGCCACACAACATACGATTAATGCAAGATTCTAATCACTAAATAAGCAAACATATTTTATATGTAATTTTGTTATACACACATTAGCTTGTACAACCTCCCTTCTTTCAATTTCTAATTTTGCCTATGTAAAGGCTCTACTACAATCTTTGCGCAAACGTTTGCGCTGGCGCAAAAACACATTAACGCGAGGGGTAAAACCCTTTGCTCTGAACGTTGTATTACATTGTCAGCGCAACAAACGCGCGTTTTCGTCTACCGCGGGTGAACGCGAGCGTACTTTACTGCATGCGTCCTATACTTAGGATTGTGAGCGCAAACGCGAATGAAAGCTGGTTTGCGGATGGTATTTCAATCTATGCGCAGGATTTAACTCATAGCCTTTGTGCGCATGATTTTAGCAACTCCTAAAAGCTGGTGTTAAAAGCAAATCTGACCGACCTGGCCGAACTCAAATACACCAGCCCAAAAAAAAATGCTGCAAAGTATAGTTACACATTCTACTCATACCAAACCAATAAATGGAGAAGTTGTATGTGCATTTTTTATTGCTGCAGCATATATACTCAGAATGACTTTGGCAGGCGCAAAAACTTAACGTGAGGTAATTGTGGTTCTTAATTCTGATTGGCTGACTCGCGTGGAAAAAAACAGTACGCACACTGATTTCTGCGCGCAACGTTGCTGCGCGCGTATTTGTGCATGTCCGTTTTACGCGCGTTATTGCTTGACGGATGAAAAAATGCGCGAGGATTGTAATTCCAGTGTTGATTTACGTGCGATAACGTTTAACGCTTGGCGCACAAATTCACGCGTTGCACAAGCGTTTTAACGCGAAGATTGTAATAGGGCCCTAAATGTTTAATTCTCTACTTCATTTACAGAACTGAAGACTTTGAAGAGAATATAATAATAGTATTTCTAGCTACACTTGTGTCATTTCTTGGATTTTTGGTGCTAAACCATGGGCTTTTTAAAGATTTTTGGTTGTTCCAGTATTGTGTCGTCATAGCCAGCTGCCAGTTTTCTCTCCTTAAGGTAAAATGCTATTATTCTTCCTATAATATATTATGACTAAGGTAATAGCATGAATGTGTTGGGTTTGTGTATATGTATGTACCGTATTTTTCGTTCCATAAGACGCACCTAGTTTTTAGAGGAGGAAAACCGGAAAATAAATATTCTGAAATCAAATAGTGTAATAATGGATATTGCCCCAGCTCCTCTCATGGATATACTGCACCAGCTCATGGATACTGCCCCCAGCTCATGGATACTGTCCCCCAGCTCATGGATACTGTCCCCCAGCTCATGGATACTGTCCCCCAGCTCATGGATACTGTCCCCCAGCTCATGGATACTGTCCCCCAGCTCATGGATACTGTCCCCCAGCTCATGGATACTGTCCCCAAGCTCATGGATATGCCCCCCAAGCTCATGGATATGCCCCCCAAGCTCATGGATATGCCCCCCAGTTTATGGATATGCCCCAGCACATGGATATGCCCCAGCACATGGATACTGTCCCCCAGCTCATGGATATTGCCCCAGCTCATGGATATTGCCCCAGCTCATGGATATTGCCCCAGCTCATGGATATGCCTCCGCTCACCTGCCGCCGCCGCGTTAGGCTCCCTCTGAGCGTGCGTCCGGCGGCAGGAAGCTTGGGCACTTGCCTGGGGGAGCCACGTGACCGCGATCTCGCGAGATCGCGGTCACGTGGCTCCCCCAGGCGAGTGCCCAAACTTCCTGCCGCCGGACGCACGCTCAGAGGGAGCCTAACGCGGCGGCGACAGGTGAGCTGAGGCATATCATGGGGCATTTGCTCCATAAGACGCACCCACTTTTCTCCCCACTTTTTGGGGGGAGAAAAGTGCGTCTTATACATACCGTATTTTTCGCTCCATATGTGTATATATATATATATATATAACCTAGCACTGATTAAAATTTTCGTGTTCGATTAATCAAATATTTTTTTTTAATCGATTTTAATTTCGATTAATTATAATGCACATACAGATCCAACTACTTTTAACTGATCGTCTTTGGGCCCTGCTGGGGTTTGGCTGGACTGAGACCGGCACCACCATACTCACTGCTCCTCCGCTGCCTTCTCGTCTGCCGTCTTCTTCCTGTGCCAGTCGCTGTGTGACGCGTCCATCACACGCGT
The DNA here is from genome assembly GCA_009667805.1 of Leptobrachium leishanense. Taxonomy (NCBI): domain Eukaryota; kingdom Metazoa; phylum Chordata; class Amphibia; order Anura; family Megophryidae; genus Leptobrachium; species Leptobrachium leishanense. The sequence continues at coordinate 245,525,700 of CM019066.1, forward strand.
CGCACACGTGACTGGAGGGCAGTCCAGGGCCCCAGGAAGCCAGTACAGCTCCGGATTCGGACTCCTAGATCCTACCGAACCACGTAATGTGTGAGTATGCCCGCGCAGTGAGATCTTTCTCCAACGCTTGTGAAAGCGGAGTGAAGTTAACCGCGTATAATCTCAAGCAGGTGGCCGGAATTTCGATGCCCAGGTATGTCAAAGTGTCCTCACTCCAGCGGAAAGGGAACCCCTCCGCCAGGGCAAGACGGTCAGCTGGGGAAATTGAAAGCGGCAAAATTTCTGACTTGGTTATATTGATTTTTAAATTGCTTAACTCGCCATAGGCACTTTACTCCACCACTATATTCGGCAATGACCCAGCCGGTTGGGAAACAAAAAACCGCAAATCATCCACATAAGCAGCCACTTTATGATCCATCCCCTCCACATCAAACCCATTGATAGAAGCATTAGAGCGAATAGCATGAAGGAAGGGTTCAAGGGAAAGGGCAAACAGTAAGGGGGATAAAGGACAACCGTGCCTAGTGCCATTCCGAACCGTGAGCGGGTCAGAGAGGGAGCCGTTGACGCAAATGCCAGCTGAAGGCGATGTGTATAGCGCGCTAATCCAGCGCATCATGTTACTAACAAAGGCCTATGCGCCGCAATGTAGCAAATAAAAAGGGCCAACTCACCCTTTCGAATGTCTTGCCTGCATCCAGAGACATGCAGTAAATACAACCTTTAAAAAGGTCAATGTTCCTAGGTTGGAAATAGAACTTCTTTGGTGTACAGTAGCTAAAATAGCAAAACATACAGGCGCATCATAGTGTAACACTGTAAAACATTTAATTAAGATAATAAAACTGTAACGGTTAGCCCCTGCTTGGGCCATCGTGGTGGCTTGGAACAGGAGATGAAGCCCTTAAGGCAGGTGAGTAACTGACTGGACACAAGGACAGACGGAATTCTCCAAAACCAAGGAGCACCAAAAAACAGAACAGAATTGCCACTAAGCTCCGAAGGCTTCAAGACCGACAGACAACTTAGGACACTCAGAAACACAATGATACGCCTGCCAATCCGTGAATTGAGCAGGCTGCAGGGCAGTCGGAGAAACACAAAGATACACTTGACAATCCGTGAAGTGAGCAGGCTGCAGGACAGTAAACAAAACAGACTATACTAAAAGAGGTCCTTATAAGCGGCCTCTGAATATATACTAAACTAAGACAGACAAGGTACATAAAACATGAAACCTACAAGAATCGTCAATCAGGCAGAGGTTGGCAACAGATCAGAAATATACGGTACCAGGGGGGAGTAGAAGGGATTGTCAAAAATAAAGCCGAGGTCAGAACCAGAAAACACTTGAACAGGAATGCTTTACAGCAACACAGGAAACACGAACCAGACAGAACCACCATCAAACTCCACAAACAGTCAATGAGGCTCTGTGCAGCTGGGAATATATAGGGAGTGGGTCTGTGTGATTGGGCCATGTGACCCCAGACCAGGAGATCACAACAGAGCCCCAGATCAGCACTAAACAGCACAGCCAGACACACCATAGGGGAAAAACAAACATGAAGACCCTTCATCACCAGGGGGCAAGGCCGAGACGTGACATAACCCCCTCCCTTACGGGTGACCTCCTGGGCACCCAAAACAAAAAACATGGCAGACAGAATCATGAAACCAGATCACGAACACCAGTCACCAAAATCCATTGAGGTCCACTCAGAGTCGTCATCCTCCTCCCCAAGACGCCTCCGTCTATGAGGGTTCCTTTGAATGGCATCCCAGTGGTCTTTTCTGAACACCAGTCCAAAGGGCGACTGCACATAGCCCTCAGGGACATGACGGGGTTGGGGGATCTCGGCATCAGTCAGACTGGACATGGAATCAGTTGGACTAGGGTTAGTCACCTTTTTACGTCTTCTCCTTGAACGAGATCTAGAACTGGTGACCACCCCAAACGACACGGCAATAGTAGGGGCAGACTTGGTTATCTGTTTAACACCACACGATTGAGACCTCTCGACCCCACAAGTGGGTTTGACAGCAATGGACCCACTGCGAGACGTGGGCACAGTGGTCACGTGACTTGACTTGGACAGACTTGACAACTCGCCTTTAACTGGCACACCATTGGAACAGAGGACATTGCCAGGATATGATACAACTGGCACCTCACCATTGTTACAGATTTCACCTGGAGGAGTGCACTGTGGACCCTCCGAGTCATCGGAATCCTCCTCAAAACACCTGAGAGCATTAGGGTCTTTCTTGATCATGACCCAGTGTGCCTCACGGAACAACATCCCGCATGGGGATCGTATATAACCCTCGGGTACAGGGCTAGAATTTGTAGCACCAGTCAGTTTGGATGTCACTCCATTAACTGGCAAATAACCAGAAACAGACATACCTGGCAGCGTGCCATCAGGGGCTGACATGAGGGGCTCTTGGCCCAAACCAGACATGAAGGACTTAGTACCCACCTGGGACAAAATTGGCATATCGCCAGAAACAGGCATTAGGGGCACATTGCCCGAATTACACATGAAGGGCTCGGGACCCACACTTGGCAAGACAACGGTAGAAACAACAATGGACCCACTGTGGGACAAGGGCACAGTGGTCTCATGTGTTAATGTAAGCACATTGGTCTCATAACCTAACGAGGCCTCAGCAGTCTCGCAGCAGGACATGGGCACTGTTGTCTCGCAGAAAGACATGGGCACGGCTGCCTCGCAGCAGGACATGGGCACGGCTGCCTCGCAGCAGGACATGGGCACGGCTGCCTCGCAGCAGGACATGGGCACGGCTGCCTCGCAGCAGGACATGGGCACGGCTGCCTCGCAGCAGGACATGGGCACGGCTGCCTCGCAGCAGGACATGGGCACGGCTGCCTCGCAGCAGGACATGGGCACGGCTGCCTCGCAGCAGGACATGGGCACGGCTGCCTCGCAGCAGGACATGGGCACGGCTGCCTCGCAGCAGGACATGGGCACGGCTGCCTCGCAGCAGGACATGGGCACGGCTGCCTCGCAGCAGGACATGGGCACGGCTGCCTCGCAGCAGGACATGGGCACGGCTGCCTCGCAGCAGGACATGGGCACGGCTGCCTCGCAGCAGGACATGGGCACGGCTGCCTCGCAGCAGGACATGGGCAAGGCTGCCTCGCAGCAGAACATGGGCAAGGCTGCCTCGCAGCAGGACATGGGCAAGGCTGCCTCGCAGCAGGACATGGGCAAGGCTGCCTCGCAGCAGGACATGGGCAAGGCTGCCTCGCAGCAGGACATGGGCAAGGCTGCCTCGCAGCAGGACATGGGCAAGGCTGCCCCGCAGCAGAACATGGGCACGGCTGCCCCGCAGCAGAACATGGGCACGGCTGCCCCGCAGCAGAACATGGGCACGGCTGCCCCGCAGCAGAACATGGGCACGGCTGCCTCGCAGCAGAACATGGGCACGGCTGCCTCGCAGCAGAACATGGGCACGGCTGCCTCGCAGCAGAACATGGGCACGGCTGCCTCGCAGCAGAACATGGGCACGGCTGCCTCGCAGCAGAACATGGGCACGGCTGCCTCGCAGCAGAACATGGGCACGGCTGCCTCGCAGCAGAACATGGGCACGGCTGCCTCGCAGCAGAACATGGGCATGGCTGTCTCGCACAACACGGGCACAACTGTCTCGTGGATGGGAATCGGCATGACTAGCAGCTCGCTAGTAGAACCAGGCATGAAGGTTTCATGTTTAGATACAGGCACTTCGGCCTCATAACAAAGCATAGGCACGGCTACCTCGTAGCTCAACATCGGCACAACTGACTCGTCAGCAGGCAGGAAGGGCTCTGGGCCCATGACAGGCGTGAAGGGCTCTAGGCCCACCTGGGACAAAACCGCTGACACACAGCTTGGGAGTGTTACCGCTGACACACAGCTTGGGAGTGTTACCGCTGACACACAGCTTGGGAGTGTTACCGCTGACACACAGCTTGGGAGTGTTACCGCTGACACACAGCTTGGAGTGTTACCGCTGACACACAGCTTGGGAGTGTTACCGCTGACACACAGCTTGGGAGTGTTACCGCTGACACACAGCTTGGGAGTGTTACCGCTGACACACAGCTTGGGAGTGTTACCGGCAATGTGCCAGGTTCTGGCACCGCTGACACCTTGTCAGACAGAAACAAAACTGGCCTCCCGTCAGGAACGGACATAGGCACAATACAATGTGCAGAACAGACAGGTTTTTCTTTATGCTGTGTACCTGTAACAACAGCGCCACCCTGGACCCTTGTGGCATCAGCGCCACCCTGGACCCTTGTGGCATCAGCGCCACCCTGGACCCTTGTGGCATCAGCGCCACCCTGGACCCTTGTGGCATCAGCGCCACCCTGGACCCTTGTGGCAACAGCGCCACCCTGGGCCCTAGACCCATGACAAGAACTGAGAAACAGTGATCCACTGCATAACATGGAAGCAGGTAGTGTGCCTTGAGGTGGAGCAATTTTGGCTTTATTACCACACATGGAATTTGCAACACCCCTGGATTGCACAGAAACAGAGGTCCCAGCAGTAGGGTCAGCGCTATGGCTACATGACGTGGCTACCAGGGTCTCACCCTGAGAACATGACATTCTGGGTTTGGGCTTTAATGGACAGCAAAAGATTTTATGCTGGGGTGAACTGCAATAATAACAGAGATTAAGAATTCTACGTCTCTCTCTTTCACTCATGGGAGGTTCCCCAGAGACTCTGCTGGGAGGAACCGCATAATTAAGCACACTGAGAGACAGCATTAACCTCTTCAGCTCTGTCAGCAGATCAAAAACCATCTGAAGCACAGAATTTAACACCGTAAGCTCACCTGCAGGCATTAATGGACTGTTTGTAATGTAACGGTTAGCCCCTGCTTGGGCCATCGTGGTGGCTTGGAACAGGAGATGAAGCCCTTAAGGCAGGTGAGTAACTGACTGGACACAAGGACAGACTGAATTCTCCAAAACCAAGGAGCACCAAAAAACAGAACAGAATTGCCACTAAGCTCCGAAGGCTTCAAGACCGACAAACAACTTAGGACACTCAGAAACACAATGATACGCCTGCCAATCCATGAATTGAGCAGGCTGCAGGGCAGTCGGAGAAACACAAAGATACACTTGACAATCCGTGAAGTGAGCAGGCTGCAGGACAGTAAACAAAACAGACTATACTAAAAGAGATCCTTATAAGCGGCCTCTGAATATATACTAAACTAAGACAGACAAGGTACATAAAACATGAAACATACAAGAATCGTCAATCAGGCAGAGGTTGGCAACAGATCAGAAATATTCGGTACCAGGGGGGAGTAGAAGGGATTGTCAAAAATAAAGCCGAGGTCAGAACCAGAAAACACTTGAACAGGAATGCTTTACAGCAACACAGGAAACACGAACCAGACAGAACCACCATCAAACTCCACAAACAGTCAATGAGGCTCTGTGCTGCTGGGAATATATAGGGAGTGGGTCTGTGTGATTGGGCCATGTGACCCCAGACCAGGAGATCACAACAGAGCCCCAGATCAGCACTAAACAGCACAGCCAGACACACCATAGGGGAAAAACAAACATGAAGACCCTTCATCACCAGGGGGCAAGGCCGAGACGTGACAAAAACCAACAAAGGAACCACTCACAAAGGAAGTGGCACACAATGAGTTAAAAGTGTGCAAAACAGCATATCTAATAACATCGTCCAGATAGTCACCGCATCACAGGAAGGCGTTGTCCAAGGATATAGTCTCAGTGGAGAAACCTGGCCAGGATATACTCCGTTTTGGAAGGTCCAGCCGTCGGGCGAAGACGGGGCCAAATGAACCAGCAGATAAAAGAGCCAATAACGGCACATCCAGTGCGACAGTAAACAATCAGGAAGGGCAGATGAAAATCAGCAACAGGCAAGTCAGCTCGACGCGTTTCATCTTCCGAGTTACTCATGAGCTGATTTGCTAGCGTAAATGTCTCTCTTTTAAAGTCCATCTTCACTTTCATCATGGGGAAACCACATTCACATGTGACTCACCAGAAGCGGTCAGTCTCTCCTGGCAGCCTCCAGAGAGCGCTCTGGAAGTGACGCCTCCTCACTCTATCGTCCATTTTAGTAAAGGGCAAATACATCATTGACAGTATGGGCATCTTATTTGAAGCGTATGGGCAGAAACCTGAAAGGCAATGTGCATAACATGAATGGCATATTACACTAACCTATACAAATTTTAAACTTATAGAATATGGCAATGGAGGAACCTGTAAAGAAACGAAATAAAGTGACAGTACACAAATACTAAAACTATATCAGAGAAAGAGGAAGTAGAAACCCACTCCCTACACTAGAAGAATGTATGAATCCCTAAAACAGATCATGACAACATCTAAAAACCTATAGCATTGCTGGAGCACCTCATAAGTAAGGAAGCTTATAAAAAAAGAGTGAAGATCTATATTTAAACCCGGAGGTTTCAGGGTATCCATATAAAATATCCATTTCGCCTCTGCTTGGGAGAGAGCCTTAGCAGCACCACCTCCCCTCCAATTAGGTTTAACCCTTTCTATGCCTACGCACTACGCACTAAGGAAGGGGCTGTGACCCTGAAACGTCTGTGTTGTGTATTTTCCTGTCCTCACTGGAAATAAACTGGGTGTCACGAGTGGACCCTATTCAAGCAGCGCTGGTATTGTATTACTTTGTCTTCCTGCGAATTATTTACCGTCTCATCCTTGATGCTGTGAGAGGGAGTCAATACTCAGCTGCAGCTGTGCAATTACTCTATACTTTAGAGGGTGTTAACGGACACCCTTACTCCTGCCTTTCTGCAAACTTTTTTCAAGTATTTCTATGCCTAACCACACAAACGTGGAGAAACTGAAAAGAGGACACTTGCAACAGTGTCTAGGAACACTATGTTTATCACTACATTTTCTTATATTATAAAAATGTTCATAAATGCGTTCTTTTAATTTTCTCTTGGTTTTCCCAATATATTGGGCTCCACAGCCTCATTGTAAAAGATAAATCACATTAGTAGTGTTACAATTAATGAAGTCTCTAATATGGTACTCTTTTCCAGTTGTGGTACTTGTAAACATTTCCACTTTGATTTTTAGCTCTCTACACATTGAGCATGTTCTACATTTAAAGAAACCTTTAGGCTTGTTGAGCAGAGGGTGTATCTTATTTTCATTCACCGCTTTTTTAGCGAGTGATGAAGCACTTGGTGCTAACGTATTTTAAACTGTGTTGGCTTTTCTGTAAATTACCTGAGGGAAGGCTGGTAGATGTTTGGCCAAAATCTGATCATTTAGAAGGATGGGCCAGCATTTAGTAAGGGCATTTTTAATTTCCCTACTTCTACCACTGAACTTGGTTAGAAAAGCAAAATTCAACTTAATGGGATCTTGTGTGGCTCTAGGGTTGCGTAGTAGAAGATCTGATCTATTAGTGGCTTCATTTTCTTTTAAACTCTTTTCAACCAGAGATTTAGGGTAGCTTTCAGCAACACATCCAATAATATCACACTGATTGGACTCAAGGTTGGCTCACTCCTGGCTCCAATTAGCTCTTGGAGAAGTCAATAGGCTAGGCGTTCACATACTTTTTCCACCCTGCACTGTGAATGTTTACATGTTATGTTCGATAAACACATGAAAACATTTAATGTTTGTGTTGTATTATTTTAAGCAGACTGTGTTTTTCAAATTGTTGTGACTTAGATAAAGATCAGAGCACATTTTATGACCAATTCATGCAAAACTCCACGTAATCCCAAAGGGTTCACATTCTTTTTCTTGCCACTGTAGATCTTCAATCTTCTAAGCTTCCTTACTTACTGGTGCTCCAGCAATACTATAGGTTTTTAGATGGTTGTCATGATCTGTTTTAGGTATTCATACATTCTTCTAGTGTAGGGAGTGGGTTTCTACTTCCTCTTTCTCTGATATAGTTTTAGTATTTGTGTACTGTCACTTTATTTCGTTTCTTTACAGGTTCCTCCATTGCCATATTCTATAAGTTTAAAATTTGTATAGGTTAGTGTAATATGCCATTCATGTTATGCACATTGCCTTTCATGTTTCTGCCCATACGCTTCAAATAAGATGCCCATATTGTTAATGATGTATTTGCCCTTTACTAGCCCTTTACTAGCTTAGGTGGTCATGTTGCCTAGAGTATCCCTTTAACATCCAAGTTCAGCAGCGAAATAGGTCTGAAACTGCTGCAGGAGACCGTATCCTTGCCCGGCTTTGGGAGTAAAGTGACATGAACGGTCAACGTATGTGAATGCAAGTCAGAGCCCTCTAGTAAAAAATTAAAGGTGTTAAGCCAGTGTGGTCCCAGTAAACGCAGATTGGACTCGTAATATTTAATCAAAGCCATCAGGACCCGGGGCCTTGCCCGCCGGGGAGGACTTGATTGCCTCTGCCATTTCCTCAGAGGTCAGATGTAGATCTAACAGTGTTTGTAATGAAAGGGGAAGTCTGTTAGGAGTGTGGGCCTGAAGATACTCATCGATGCACCTGTGCAAGGACACGTCTCGTGCAGTATGGCCAGCTCCTTATAAATCAGTGAAATGATCACGAAACGTCGCCAGTAAATCTTTAGGGTGGGAAACCAACGTTCCCGATGGGCGGTGGATGCGCGGTATATAAATAGCAGCTCGTCGCTTGCGCAGAGCTCTCGCCAGTAACGTGCCACTTTTATTACCATGCTCATAAAAGAGGCGTCCAACAGCCCGAAATGGCGCCCGAGCCCGAACATCTGTAAGTGTCAAAAGCTGAGAGCGCAGTTACAAGAGTTCATTATATGAGTCGTCGGTAAGCGAGTGCTTTTGTGTGTGTTCTACCAGCGTAATTCGTGCCATCAAAGACTTCATCTCTGCTGTTCACTCCCGCTTCAAGCGTGCATCCTGCTGAATGAGTAACCCACGAGTCACCGACTTAGGTGCCTCCCATACGGTGGGCAGAGCCACCTGCCTGTCCAAATTGGACTGAAAGTACTCTGCTATCACTGACTGTAACCTGCGGATCATCGAGGAGAGACTCCTTCAGATGTCAATGAGCCTCCATTGAGCAATAAACCGGTGAGCTAAAGGACACCAAAACCGACAACGTTCCATCTCAATAGGCTCAGACAAATTACGTTCCAAAATAGAGTTAAAGGGCCATATTACATACTTAGTGCTAACTTAGCCAGAGCTGTTGTAAACTGAAAACCTCCATAGGCTATAATGGCTCTGGGAAGTTTACAACAGCTCTGGTTAACCCTTTCGCTGCGGAGGACGTGCTCAACGCATCCTCCCTTTGCGGCCAGCGATCGGTCGGATTCCGGCCGATCGCTGTGCCCCCCGGTGCGGGCTGACATCCTCGATGTCAGCCCAGCACCCGGGACCGCCGCCGGCACCATTAGATGTCATCGCGGCGGCGCGATGACCTCTAATTCAGGCGCCCCCCCGCGTGTGCGGAGGAGGCGCCTGAAAGGGAGGACCTCTCTCCCTCCCGATCGCCGGGGTGCACCGGGTTAATCTAGGCACCGTTTGGAAGGGCTGAAAAGTGCCGGATCGTGATGCTCTCCTGGAGCTGGCTGACATCTTGGATGTCGGCCAAGCCTCCGGGAACTCCCCCTGAGGACTGGCGTCATCGTGCATAGCACGATGACGCCTGTCCTGGAGTTAACCCCTAGCTGCCAGCAATGGTGGAGATAGAGGGTTCATTGGAACCCCCTATCTCCCGATCCGTGGAAGCTAGGGGTTAATGTTTGATATGGTTGGATCAGCCAGAGCATGGCCTTTCCAACGATACCAAACTTGACCATGTACAAAGTTTTTTAAAAATTTAAAAAATGTAAAATAAAAAAAATTCAAACAAAGTTATATAAAAAAAAATAAACAAGTTTTTTTTTTTTGGTTTTGTTAATGTAGCAATATTGTTCCCATTTCAATTCTAATGTGAACAATGATGCTGCACTAACGATTTTTGTATGCGGTGCGTTTGTTAAAAGTAGCGAACTTTTCCCCCAAAAAAAATGTAACGAGTCCCCATCTCAATTTTTTTTTAATAACCTCAAACCATCGCATGTTAAAATATGAAAAAAAAACACTTTACACATTGTAAATTATTGAAAATTCGAATTTTATTGCATTCTTTGTTATAATATACAGACAGGACATGACGTATACATATAATAATGACATATTATGAATCTGCCGGGTCTGCTGGAAAGAACAATATATAATATGTCTGGGTCATATATTAAAATAAGGCTTCAAAACGCGTTTAAACATGATGAGCGAAACCAGTAAAAATGACCTCAGCACAGAGGTGTGAAAAGCCTCAGCAGCGAAAGGGTTAAGTTAGCACCAAGTATGTAATATGGCCCAAAGGGTGCAGTAACCACACTACGTAATTCCGCAGTGGTTTGTTCTGTGTCAGGCAGTCCCCGTATTCGAATATTATTTCTGCGCCCCCTGTTCTCCAAATCTTCAACATGTCTGGCCAGCATAGTCATAGAGATAGTGTGGGAGTCAATGCGCTCCCCTTGATCCGTGAGAAGTGCAGCCTGCGTGGTTTGACACTGTTCCTGTGCTGTCAGTTTTTCATGTGTGCCCTGGAGGTCATTGTGGAGGGTCTGTAGATCAGCGGTGAAGGAGGAGCCGGAGGTGATCAGCAGCAGCTTCCAAATCTGCTCTGGTGGCTAGGGAACGCAGTATCTGCTGCATCTCCACCGAGCCAATCCATGGCCCGCTGGAGGAAGCAGGGGAGGTGGGGGATTCACCAGCACATGCGGCCACCATCTTGGATTCTGCAGGCCCGGCTGTATTTCAAACAGTTTTTCTTTCGTTTCGGTGATTCAATTTGGTGATTCGGCTCATTATGGCGATCCGGATCATTTTGCCGATTCGGCTTATTTCGGGTGATTCGGATCAGTTGGTTTTTCGCCTTTTTATGACTTATTTAGTTTTTTATTGCTTATTTAAGAATGGGAAGTAGATTACTACCAATAGAATGAAAGTTTCTTTACTTTATTATTTTAGGATTATTGGGTTGAAATTGTAGGCTTCCTAACTTTTTTTAAAGAAACAATAACCCATAGGTTTCAATGTAGCATATGAATCCGCACACTGCCGGGCAGCGCCTCTCTGCAGTATAATTAATGCAGCATATGAATCCGGACTGCGCCTCTCTGTAGTATAATTAATTCAACATATGAATCCGCACACTGCCAGGCAGCGCCTCTCTGCAGTATAATTAATGCAGCATATGAATCCGCACACTGCCGGGCAGCACCTCTCTGCAGTATAATTCAGCATATGAATCCGCACACTGCTGGGCAGCACCTCTCTGGAGATCGATTCATTGATTCGGATCGATTCATTTTTTGATCAGCTTTTCGTTTTTTATGAGTTAATTAATGCAGCATATGAATCCACACACTGCTGGGAAGTTCCCGGCAGTGTGCAGATTCATATGCTGAATTATTCTGCAGAGAGGCGCTTCCCAGCAATGTGCGGATTCATATGCTGAATTAATTATACTGCAGAGAGGCCATGCCCGGCAGTGTGCGGATTCATATGCTGCATTGAAACCTATGGGTTAAAAAGCCTTGTTTCTTTAACCCTTTCGCTGCTGAGGCTTTTCCCGCCCCTGTGCTGAGGTCATTTTTACCGGTTTTGCTCATCATGTTTAAACATGTTTTGAAGGCTTGTTTTAGTATATGACCCAGACATATTATATATCGTTCTTTCCGTCAGACTCGGTAGATTCATAATATGTCATTATTATATGTATACGTTATGTCATGTCTGTATATTATAACAAAAAATGCAATAAAATATGTATTTTCAATAATTTACAATGTGTAAAGTGTTTTTTTTCACATTTTAACATGCGAGCAATTGCGGTTATATTTTGTATGGGGTGCGCTTGTTAAAAAAATTAGAAATGGGGTCTCGTTACATTTTATTTTGGGGAAAATTACACTATTTTTAACAAACGCACCGCATACAAAAATCGTTAGTGCAGCATCATTGTTCACATTATAATTGAAATGGGAACAATATTGCTGCATTAACAAACCAAAAAAAATTTAAAAAAAGTGTTTATATTTTTTTTTCTAATTTTTTTTTTTTATTTTATTTTTTTTTTATTTTTAATTTTTTTATTTTTTTTTACAACATTTTTCACTTTCATGTTTGGTATCGTTGGAACGGCCATGCTCTGGCCGATCCAACCATACCAAAATTTAACCCCTAAGGCTAGGGTCAGACGAACGCATTTTTATGTTGTCTGTGAAAAAGTGCGTTCGAACGAATGGACGTATTTTTTCACAGAATACGTGATAGTGGTCATACGATGCGCATTTTCGTCCGTGATTTTGTACGGATCATCAATAAAACACTTTTTGTGTCTGGACGTTATGTTGGCCGTACATTAGCAGCGTCTGACGTCTCCCAATCACGCACACACGCCTCTAGCGGACACAGCGCACTCTGTACGTCAGTACCTGCGGTTTCACGTTCTCGAAAAAATGCGTTCATTTTCCACTTGCGTTGCGCAGCCGGACTTTTGTGCGACCGTACTTCGTATATTGGCCGTCATTGCCCGGCATCTGCTGCTAGTGCGGCCGTGATTAAGTGCGCCTGCACGCGCGTTCGCACTGCCTCAGTCTGACCCTAGCCTAACTGCCACGGATCGGGAGATAGGGAGTTCATTGGAACTCCCTATCTCCACCGTTGGTGGCAGTTAAGGGTTAAGTCCAGGACTGGCGTCATCGTGCTACGCACGATGACGCCAGTCCTCAGGGGGAGTTCCCGGAGGCTTGGCCGACATCCAAGATGTCGGCCAGCTCCGGGAAAGGATCGCGAACCGGCGCTTTTCAGCGCCGATTCGCGATCCAGCTCCCCAGAGGTTAATGCCAGGCATCATTTGGAAGGGCAGGCTGTGCCCTTCCAAATGATGCCTGGGTTAACCCCCGCAGAGCCGCCGATCGGGAGGGAGAGAGGTCCGAAGGACCTCCCCCCCTCCCTTTCAGGCGCCTCCTCCGCACATGCGGGGGGGGCGCCTGAATTGGGTGTCATCGCGCTGCCGCAATGACACCTAATTCCGGCGGCTGTGGTCCCGGATGCGCGGCTGACATCCAGGATGTCAGCCCGCACCGGGGGGGCCAGCGATCGGCCGGAACCCGGCCGAACGCTGACCCCAATGGGAGGACGCGCTCAGCGCGTCCTCCGCATACCAGCGGGAATGCTGAGGACGCGCTGAGCGCGTCCTCAGCATCGAAGTGGTTAAAAAAAGTTAGGAAACCTAAAATTTCACCCAAGAAAACGCCCAAAAAAAATCCTAAAAGAATAATTAAGTAAAGAAACTTTCATTTAATTGGTAGTAATCTGCTCCTCATTCTTAAATAAGCAATAAAAAAAATGAAATAAGTAATAAAAAAGCAAAAAACCAACTGATTCGAATCGCCTGAAATAAGCCGAATCGTCGAAATGAGTCGAATCGAACAGAAATTTTGGGTGGTCGATTATTTCATTTTCGGAAATGCTCCCGAACCACAAAAATGGTGAATTTCATCTGAATTTCAATTCAGAACGAAACAAATTGCACATCTCGGTATATACTGTATCTAGATTGACCTAAACCAGCAATGACCATTCGCTAATGGTTCACCTTGTGTCACGGTGGGCACCAACTTGAAACATCGCAGAAACTTGAAATAAGGAGGAGTTTAGCCTTTGAGGCAGGTTAGCTGCTGGTTTAATACAAGATAGATAAATAATACAGATTCCGGGGTTAAGAAATGAACCAGACTGAAACACAAGGTACAGGAGGGCAAAGAAGAAAACTAAAGGGATCCCTATCACTGGGGAAAAGAGCCGTTAATGGTCTTCCTATCTATGGAAGCCTCGCAAAGGATGACAGAGCCAGAGGAGGAGGAAGGGCGAGGGTTAACAAGACAGGACAGGAATCCTAAACTGTTGAGTTCCTTCTGATGGCCTCTAATCAATACTGACTGAAACAAACCAAAAACATACAACATGAAACATATAGGAATAGCATGGGCGTCCGCAGAAATTTTTCCGGGGGGGCAAAATTTTAATGGCATCCGTATTCTGCCCTTTTGACAATGTCATGAAGGGGGCAGTTATAAAATAAAGCGTAGTAATACAGAGGCTGCGAAACATGATGCAAGTCTAATAGAAGAATAAAGGTGTAAGTGTCTGATCTGAGCGTTGCATTTTCTAGTCTGTTAACGCCATTCAATGCACCACACTAGTCACACACCCAGGATCGACGCACTAAAGGGAGGGTTTGTAACTGGTGTTACCACAATGCTCTGCAGTAATACGGCACTGTCTCCGCTTGGGATGCATCTGCCATGCTGCAGCTGCAAACTCAGGTGAGGTGACACTACTGCAGGTGAGTTACTGGAGTGCAGTAAGATCCTGCCCGGTGGTGTCATCTGCAGGGTGTCACCGGGTCCATCCTGCACCCACTTTCCCTCGACTTGTTCACTGCAGACGCCCGCAGATAAGAGCTGGAGCAATACTTACAGTTCGCTTGTTCATACATCGCGCAATGCACTAAAATGTTGAATTCTGCGCTGCGGATCACTCTCTCTCCTGTCTGTCCTCAGCCAAGGCTGCTCTAGACCTGGTCAGGATGAGGCAAAACTGAAATGAGTGGCCATAGGACTAAAGATGAGACTTTTACCAAGCGTTTTAGATGACGTTACAAACCTATCAGGACCTTTTTTTTCCTCCCCTTAAAAAGACACCCGCACACCCAGAATATATGGAGGAACCCTTAAAAAGACACAAGCACACTCTGAATATATGGAGGAAACCCTAAAACGACACCAGCACACCCAGAATATATGGAGTAACCCCTAAAAATACGCCCACACACCCTGAATATATGAAGGAGCCCCTAAAAACACACCCACACACCCTGAATATATGGAGGAGCCCCTAAAAAGACACCTGCACACCCTGAATACATGGAGGAGCCTCTAAAAAGACACAAGCACACCCTGAATATATGAACCCCTAAAAAAAGACACCCGCACATCCTGAATATATGGAGGAGCCCCTAAAAAGACACCCACACACCCTGAATACATGGAGGAGCCTCTAAAAAAAGATACCCGCACACCCTGAATATATGAAGGATCCCCTAAAAACACACCCGCACACCCTGATTATATGGAGAAACCCCTAAAAGACACCCGCACACCCTGAATATATGTAGGCACCCTTAAAAAAAGAAAATTCTTGTACTGTCCCTAATTCTAGAATTAACCCAAACTCAAAAATTATCCCTAAGGGTAACCCTAGCACTAGATTTAACTCCCAAGATTAACCCCTAATGTTAAAACGAATCCATAGTCAAATACACCCACCCATCACCTTCCCCCCCAATAAACAAAAATACAATAGCTTTTTGTTTCAATAAAAATCTTTATTCATTCTCACCATACACTGATCCAGGAGAGCTTCTCTGTCTCAGTCTCTCCTTGTTCCCGGCCAGCACCACATGCTGCAGTCACATGACACCCTGCAGCCAGTCACGTGGTGGGAGAGGAGATGGGGAGGAGCCTGCAGCAAATCATCCTGTTACCAGCGATGAAAATTGCTGCGGGCTGTGCTGTGAGTGATAGGCAGTTCCAGGGGGGGCACGTGCCCCCTTGCCCCATCCTGCGGACGCCCATGAGGAATAGTCAGGACTTAATCCAGGGATACAGAGTCCGATAATCGTTAGACAGGCAGAGGTTGGCAGCAGATCAAAATACAATATACAAGGAGTAGGCAGAAATGGATAGTCAGGAAAGCAAGCAGAGGTCAAAACCAGATAAACTGTACATGAATACAAAGCAGCAACTCGGGACACAGGAACCAGAGACCAGGAACACACAGGACAGTAGCCACCATGAGAACTCATATCAGGTCACTGAACCTCTGTGTAGTTATATAGGGAGCAGGTCTGTGTGATTGGACCATGTGATTCCAAACCAGAACAGCACAACAGAACCCTGGAGCAGCTTAAGGCAGCATAGCCAACTACAGAAAGGGAAGACTTGATATGAATGCCTCTCACCACCAGGGGGCATGGCTGAAAACAGGAAATGTGACACCTTGATGTCTTTATTCAGGTGCTCAGCAATGGTCTCCAAATTCAGTACTCAAGCTCTGGCACTCACATGTTTTCTTCAAACTTCAGCTTTTATTAGTCCATTTAAAAAGTCAACGTTTCCACTGGGACAAACATGTACAAACTTACTGTTAAAACAACCTGATTAAATAAGGAAATAGAAGCCACTCACCCAGGCTATGTGTGTGCTGTCCCCGGGAAGGTCTCCGCCTGTGTGCATCTGTGCCTAATTCCGGCGCTCAGTGATGGCATGCACCCGGTAGCGATGGCAACCACAGAAGATAAATACCTCGCTGTGTAATGGAGCCGGCATCCTGTAAAATAACATGTTTAAACCAGAAATATAACCACTAAGCACTCTGGATGATAATGGCCAGCTAAAAACAAAACAAATTATGAAACCCTAAACCAATATTTCCCCCGGGGGGTCTCCATATATTATTGAACACCGAATTTATTCTACCCAATCCATATGACCCAAAATCCATTGTATACCCATTTAAAAAATAGAGTCCAGACGCCGCAAAACATTCACAGGTATACAGAATACATATTCCACTCCTTTAACTCCTGAGATACGTGTTCAACTTATATATTCAGAACTCCTCTATCACCAAATCTCCTTGGTAGAGGAATGCGGTCGATAGCCGTACACTTCAATGAGGAAAGAGGGTGGCCTAGTTCTAAAAAATGTCTGGCGACCGGTATGTCAGACTTCCTATCCCTGTGTGCTGTCCTAATATTGGAGCAAGGTTTCCTTATCCTTTGACATCCTAAGAGATCAGACCTCTTATCCTAAGAGATCATTAGTATCTAAATTAATATGTAATAACAACTATAGGCGTGCAGAGGCGGGTGCCTGGTGTGCCCGGGCACACCCTAATGTTGGGAGAAGAGGTTATCTTTCACCTACTACATTGATATTTTAGATGTTCCTTATCTGGTTCATGGTGAATAACATAAAAACTGACTGGATCTCTGATTACAGGTGTGTTATTTCTAATGAAAAATGTGTGTTTTATGCAAAAATGTCTAAACCTAAGTTTTCAATTATTAAATGTAGCTTCTGTGCACACTGTAATGTAACGGGCTGCACGCGCCAGTGATTACAACCCAATAAACGGCTTGTGGGATGGGCTATCAGAAGTAAGAGAACTGGCTAATGTGCCTGGCTGAAGGGAAGTGTCAGGATTCAAATCAAATCCGAGAAGAAAACCTGTTTCTGGAGTGTTTATTCAGAGAGAGCCGATCTGGCCCCGAAATGTCATTTATCACTCCATAGTCTATATATTTCATACTTCATGCCAGATTCATCTACCTCACATCCCATACCGCTCACTCCTTTGTCAGTCTCTACACTGGCTCTCAGTTTCTTATAGAATTCAAGTCAAAATATTGGTTCTGATGTATAAAACTCTCCATAACTGTGCCCCTACCTCTGTCTGTTTCATTATTAGCACAAACGTTCCACTGTTATGACTACACTTTGACAGTAATCTATTATCTCCTCATACTCACACCCCCCATTCACAACTTCAGCAATTTCAGTGAAGTTTCAGGACTGTCAGGGTTTCCTCTGTAGTGGTGATGTTAACTCAAGGGACGTCTATGAGTGCAAAGAATACAGAACTGCAGGATACAATATTAGGATAAGGCAACAATCCGGTCATCCAAAGAAATGGAAAAGGAAGGAAACAGGAGCTAGAATCAATCTGACTGTTGCAATACAGAAGCGATGTGTGAATGGGCTGTCTGGCCTTTTATACTCTGACTCTCTCATAGCCAATCGAATCCCTGTGACATCATTGGAGCGCGCCGCGCCCTGGACACCATTTTGGCGGAGACCCGGTGCGCATCCCACCAAAGGCCCAAGCAGAGCCCGAAGCCTGTGACTGCGCCGGAGGCCGGCGGTGGAAGAGCCTGACCTCCCCGGGGCCCAAGGACAGGCCGAGGAGGTAAGCCGGTGGCCCCACGACACAAGGCTCCACCCGGCAGTCGGGCCAGCCGCCACGTCGCAACCTGAGCGGAAACACAGGGAAGACGGAGAGGCGGTCGCGCCCAGTGCCAAGGGGCCAACAACCATGACAGAGCCCCCCCCGCCAGGAAAGCGGGGCCTCCGGACACGCAACAGACTGGGACATCCCGGATGAGTGGCGTGGAATTCACGAACCCGAGCAGTAGGCTTGTGCACCAATTTTTTTTTTTATTTTTTTTTTCGGTTCGCTCGGATTTTGTAAATTTTCGTTTTGACTCGTTTTGGCCGATTTTCGTTTCGGTTCGTTTTTCGTATCGACTTTTTTTTCGTGATTTCCGAAATTTTTGTGTTTTTCGGAACATCTGTTCTCCTCGTTTCAAAGTGTATATTAGTTTTGACGTAAACTAATGGTTTTTCGGATACGATAATTATACGATACGATAATTCTGCCGATACGATAATTCTGCCATTGAGATTTCTCATGTTTTACAAGAAGGATACATTGAGATTTCTCATGTTTTACAAGAAGGATACATAGAGATTTCTCTGGTTTTCCGGGAATGATACAAAATTGAAATTCAGAATCAGCGATATAAATACGATGTCTGAAATTACTGAAATGGAACCGAAATCAGGAATGGAGCCGAAATCACGAATGGAACGAAAATGAATTTCGATTTTACACATTTCTAGTCCATTCGAAAACTCCGAAAAGTTTTCGTTTCGGCTTGAATTTTTTTTTCTGATCTGCCGTTCTCGGATCCGAAAATTTTTGGAAAATCGTCCGAATCCGAATGCACGAATCGGGAAATTTTGTGAAAATTCCGAAACGCACATCCCTACCGAGCAGGAGCGCGGAGCCCATCAGCCGGTTCCCAAGAGCGGTCCTCAGGGCCGTAACCCATCCACTCCACCAGATACTGAAGGACACCACGCCGCCTGCGTGCGTCGAGAAGGCGAGCCACCTCAAATTCCGCAGAACCGTTAACCGACACAGGAGGAGGAGGAGGCAACACACGACCCGGGAAGGGATTATTATTATTATTCTTTATTTATAAAGCGCCAGCATATTCCGCAGCGCTGTACAATAAGCACAGTATAGACAGGGTTACAATACATTGAACAACATTTGACAAACAGTACAGGAGGAGATGAGGGCCCTATTCCCGTAGGAACTCACAACCTAGGAGGGTTGGGGTTGGAAACAGGAGGAGAGGACTTTAAGGTGAGGGTGATTGATGGTTGTGTCAGTGAGTTGGGTGGTAGGCTTCCCTAAATAGGAATGTTTTAAGGGAGCGTTTGAAGGAAGAGAAGTTAGGGGAAAGTCTGACAGTACGAGGGAGAGCGTTCCAGAGAGTGGGGGCTGCGCGTGAGAAATCCTGCAGTCTATCATGGGAAGAGGTGATGTGGGGAGAAGCTAGGCGCAGGTCACTGTTTGACCTTAGGGAGCGGGCTGGGGTGTATTTGGTGATTAGTGAGGACAGGTAGTGGGGCGCTGAGTTAGTGAGGGTTTTGTAGGTAAGGATAAGGATTTTGAACTTAATTCTGCAGTGGATGGGGAGCCAGTGAAGGGACTCGCAGAGGGGAGCGGCAGAGACAGAGCGGCGGGTGAGGTGAATTAGCCTGGCGGAGGCGTTCAGGATGGATTGTAGGGGGGAGAGGCGGGACAGAGGGAGGCCAGATAAGAGATTATTGCAATAGTCGAGTCGGGAGATTACCAGGGCGTGTATGAGTTGTTTTGTGGTGACAGCGGTAAGAAATGGCCGAATTCTGGAAATATTACGCAGTTGGTATCGGCAGGAGGAGGAAAGAGACTGGATGTGGGGGATGAAGGAAAGAGCAGAGTCAAGTGTAACTCCAAGACAGCCAAGGGATTAGGACGAACCGGTTTCAGGAGAGAAATATGGACAACCGGATGGAACCGGTATCGCTGAGGAAGATGCAAACGTACAGCAATGGGACCAACCAGAGCAGAAATGACAAAAGGACCAATAAACCTGGGACCAAGTTTACGAGTAGGGCAAGAAAGATGTAAAAAACGGGTTGACAGCCACACCTTTTGTCCAACCTGATAGGAAGGGGATGCGGAATGGAGTTGGTCAGCATAAGCTTTCTATGTGGCCTGAGCTGCCAGAAGACATTCTCGGGCAGTGGAACGACATTTTTGAAGCGATCGTAGTCGTTCAGAAACACTAGGGACAGGGTACCAGAGGGTAAATCAGGCAAAGGGGCTGGATGGTACATACAACAGAAAGAAGGGTGAATTACGAGTGGAATCATGTAGACGAGCATTGCAGGAAAATTCTGCCGTGCCTAGGAGTTCTGCCCAACCATCTTGTAGGTATGTAGTGTAGCATTGTAGGTATGTCTCTAAGGACTGGTTGACCCTCTCCATCTGACCATTTGTGTGTGGATGATGTGTTGTGGAGAGATCTACCGTAATACCTAAGGCGTAACAAAAATGTTTCCAGAATCTAGATGTAAATTGTGCACCCCTATCGGATACTACTGAAACTGGGACGCCAAGGAGCCGGAGGATTTCCTGGAGAATCAAGGATGCCGTTTTGGCAGCCGTAGGGAGGCCAGTCACTAGAGTAAAGTGGGCCATCTTGGTGAGTCGGTCCACTGTGACCATAATTGTAGTAAATCCCTGAGAAGGGGGCAGGTCAACGATGAAGTCTACAGTAACATGTGTCTATGGATCTGTAGGAACAGGAAGTGGTTGTAACAAGCCTGTAGGTCTCGTATTAAGGCTCTTAATCCTAGCACAGGTATGACAAGATTTGACATACTGTCTGACATCCTGGAGGTGTGGTCATCGGAAATATCGGACGATCAATTCTTTTGTCTTTCTCTCCCCGGATGGCCACTGCTAGGCAGATCATGGTAGCTCTGAAGGACCGCCAGATGATCCTCCTGAGGGACAAAGAGGTGCTGCTGTGTAATGGTCTGGGCCTGCCCATTATGGGTCGCATGGTTTCGTATATTCTGCATCAATGTGGCGGTAAGGACCACAAAATGCTGAGATTGTTGGACGATCTCTGGAGAAGAATCATGGTGGATTACAGGAGCGAGACGAGAAAGAGCGTCAGCCTTCCCATTCAGGGTTCCCGGTCGATAGGTGACATGAAAGTCAAAGTGCGAGAAAAACTAAGACCATCGGGCTTGTCTTTGGTTCAGCCATTTGGCAATACGAAGATATTCCAGATTTTTATGATCGATTAACACAGTGAACGGATGCTGGGCTCCCGCAAGCAGATGACGCCATTCGGTCAATGCATCCTTAATGGCTAGGATTCTCTATCTCCGATGTCGGAAGTCACCTCCGCTGGTGTCAATTTCCTGGAGTAATAGGCTACAGGGTGCAGGGTGACTGTAAGGGGTTGTCTCTGTGATAGAACGGCCCCTAGTCCCGTATCTGATGCATCTACTTCTAGTATGTACGGTAGTTGGGGATCTGGAATGTCTAGAACAGGTGCAGAACAGAATTTCTGTTTCAGAGTATCAAAGACGTCTTGTGCTGAGGATGTCCAGTGGAATTTGGAGTGTTTTCTGGTAAGAACAGTAAGCGGCATAATGGTTGTGGAAAAGTCCTGTATAAACCTGTCTGTAGAAGTTGGCGAATCCTATGAAACGCTGTATTCTTTTTATCCTTAGGAATAGGCCATGTTTTTATCGCTTCCACTTTTTTGTTATCCATTGCCACACATCCAGGGGTCAGTTCAAATCCAAGAAAGTCAATCTTGTTGGTTTCGAATACACATTTTTCTAGTTTGGCGAATAGTCTGTGTACGAAGACGATTAAGCACCGTGATCATATGTTCTCGATGCACAGAGAGAGAAGGAGAAAATACGAGTATGTCGTCGAGGTAGACCACCACGTAGCTATCTAGAAGATCTTGGAGAATTTTCGTTGCTGGAAAGTTGCAGGGGCACTAGAGGCCGAATGGCATCACCATGTATTCATAGTGCCCATATCGTGATCTGAAGGCCGTCTTCCATTCGTCGCCCTGTCGAACTCGGACCAAATTGTAGGCACCTTTCAAATCGATCTTGGAATAGACATTGGCACCTCGCAACCGTTCGATGAGCTCAGGAATCAGCTGAAACGGATATTGGTTCTTGATGGTTATACGATTCAGATCTCGATAATCCACACATGGACGAAGGCCCCTGTCTTTCTTTGCCATGAAGAAGATGCCAGCTCCTGCAGGGGACGTGGAATGTCTAATAAAGCCTTTCTCCAGATTCTCCTGGATGTACCCTCTCAGCACCTTCAATTCAGAGTCTGACAAAGGATATATCCGACCATATGGTATGGGTGCTCCTGGCAGGAGGTCTATAGGGCAATCATAGAACCTCCATGGGGAATAGAGATTCGGTACCTTTTTCATTGAATACTTCAGAAAAGGAAGCATATGCTGATGACAAGGTGGTATTGTATTGAGGTGTCATATTAGCATCCAGTATAGTAAGAAGGAGTTTGCTGATTTCTCCAAAACACTGTTGGAGGCAGTAAGGGGAGGCAAAGCTCTTCCCGTTGACCAAGAAATAGAAGGATCATGCAACCGGAGCCAGGGAAGGCCTCGAATCACAGGAAACACAGGCGAGGATACCACATCAAACACCATAGACTCAATATGTTTCGGACCAATGATTACACGCAAGGGCATAGTCTCTTGAGTAACAGGGCCTGAAGCCAATGAAGACCCATCAACAACTTGTATATGCAAGGGGAAGGGTTTATTTTGCATTGTAATACCCAAAGCCTCCACCATTGATCAAGAATGCTACTGCTGGCTCCTGAATCAACTAGCGCAAGCCGGGAACATGTCTTCTCTCCCCACTGTAAGACGAGGGATGGACAAATGAGGACTACTGATGTCGGAAGGAGAAACATGTAGTAGACGAAGGATGGGGAAGGTGTTAACTGTCCTCTCTCTCTTCTTCTGTGGGCAATGACGGGCAGTGTGGTTCGGTTGCCCACAATAGAGACACAGGTTGTTCACTCTATGACGATGTAGTTCTTCGGGAGGTAGACGCCCTTGGACGAGTCTGAGTTGCATCGGTTCCTCAGGTGCCGGTAGGGCCAACTGTGCTCCAGGTGGAAAGAAGGCACTGGAGGACGGAAGGCCGTTACATGAGAGGAAGAGTGTTCTCGTTCTCGTAGACGTCGGTCAATTTGAATGGCGATCTGGATGAGAGCATCCAGGGTCGAGGGCGTACCAACCCGAGCAATCTCGTCCTTTAGTGGTTCAGAATGGCCATGACGGAATTGCCCGATGAGAGCCGTGTCATTCCACCCTGTGTCACATGCATAATGCCGGAATTCTGTGACATATGAGTCAACCGGACGACAACCTTGTCATAAGGTTCGGAGCACGGATTCCGCAGTACTGGCACGAAGAGGGTCATCAAACATGGCACACATTGCCAATTGCCAGCGGCGGAAGAGCCTGACCTCCCTGGGGACCCAAGGACACGCCGAGGAGGTAAGCCGGCGGCCCCACGACACAAGGCTCCAGTCTCGCGCAACCCAAGCGGAAACGCCGGGAAGACGGAGAGGTGGTCACGCCCGGCACCGAGGGGCCAACAGCCCTTACAAGGACCATTCGGCTATTCAGAGAGAAGGCAGTTCACCAAATTTTGGTGAACTGCCAGCAAGTACGGTGCCTGTGCGAAGGTAGTGAAATCTCCCATAGAGAAGCAATGGTTAATCTTTTCACAAATCCACTGAACAGCAGAGAAAAGTTGCTGAAGTGCCCTGCTGTTCGGTGTTTTCATTCGGCAGGTTTACAGTTGCAAGAAAAAGTATGTGAACCCTTTGGGATTACGTGGAGTTTTGCATGAATTGGTCATAAAATGTGCTCTCATCTTCATCCAAGTCACAACAATTTGAAAAACACAGTCTGCTTAAAATAATACTACACAAACATATGTTTTCATGTATTTATTGAACATAACATGTAAACATTCACAGTGCAGGGTGGAAAAGTATGTGAACCCTTAGCCTAATGACTTCTCCAAGAGCTAATTGGAGCCATGAGTGAGCCAACCTTGAGTCCAATCAATGTGATATTATTGGATGTGTTGCTGAAAGCTGTCCTGCCCTTTAAAAACACACACCAGTTTTGGGTTTACTGGTTTCAAGAAGCACTGCCTGATGTGAACCATGCCTCGCAGAAAAGAGCTCTCAGAAGACCTACGATCAAGAATTGTTGACTTGCATGAAGCTGGAAAGGGTTACAAATGTATCCGCAGAAGCCTTGATGTTCATGTGTCCACGGTAAGACAGACGGTCTACAAATGGAGAAAGTTCAGCACTGTTGCTACTCTCCCTAGACGTGGTCGTCCTGTAAAGATGACTGCAAGAGCACAGCGCAGAATGCTTAATGAGGTAAAGAAGAATCCTAGAGTGTCAGCTAAAGATTTACAGAAATCTCTGGCACATACTAACATTTTTGTTGACACCTCTACAATAAGGAAAACATTAAACAAGAATGGAGTACATGGGAGGACACCACGGAGGAAGCCATTGCTGTCCAAAGAGAATACTGCAGCACGTTTGAAGTTTGCAAAAGAGCACCTGGATGTTCAACAGCACTACTGGCAAAATATTCTGTGGACAGATGAAACCAAAATTGAGTTGTTTGGAAAAAACACACAACACTATCAGGGTTATCCAAAGAGATTCGAAAAGTCACCGCACGTTCGGTGACTTTTCGTTCTCTTCAATTCGGTTCCTTTTGCCGATCCCATTTCGGTGACCCTGCGGTGTATTCAGCAAGCACCACAGGGTCCCCGAATTGCAGGGAAAAGCTGCCGCAAACCTGAGGAAAACTAACCGAATGCACGCTGAAAACAAGCAAAAACATCTGGATTAACCTTCGAAAAAGCCGAACAGGAGCCGAACAGGAGCCGAAAAGGAGCCGAATCACACAGAGCCGAAGCAGCTGTGATGTAGAGGAGGCAGTGAATAAATTAGAAAAACCATTTGTATGAATCTGGGAAAATGAAACGCTGTTTGCAAAGAAACTACTGAGCGAAAATGTCTGAAATTTTCACAGGAGGTCCAGGGAATGATAATAAAGAGGGCTGTTACAAAAAAAATAAGCAAACTGAAAAAAAAAAAAAAAAATCGGACTTTTAATTTTTTTTTAAAAAATTCAGAAAAATGCTTAAAGTATCCTAAAAAATCTATAAATAAAGAGACTTTTTGCTGCAGAATTTTATAATGAACGGTTTATTAGATATTGAATTAAAACGGGAATATTTTTAACATTGAAGCCTATGGGATTCTCCTGAATAAATTTGCCGAATGAAACCACCGAATGGCAGGGCATTTCGGGAACCTTTCACTGCTGGTTTGTGTTCTCTGAATAGCCGAAGCAGTGCTTTTTCATGGGGATTTCACTGCCCTCGAACAGGGACCGAACAGGCACCGTATGTTCAGGCAATTCGCCAGGATTTGGCGAATTGCCTGCTCTCTGGATAGCCGAATGGCCAGGAAAGGTAACCGAAGGCTGATTTTCAGCGTTCGGTTACCTTTCTCAAGCAATTCGAATCTCTTTGGATAACCCTGTATGTGTGGAGAAAAAAAGGCACAGCACACCAACATCAAAACCTCATCCCCACTGTAAAACATGGCAGAGGGAGCATCATGGTTTGGGGCTGCTTTGCTGCCTCAGGGCCTGGACGGACTGTTGTCATTGATGGAAAAATGAATTCCAGAGTTTATCAAGACATCTTGCAGGAAAACATAAGACCATCTGTCCGCCAACTGAAGCTCCGCAGAGGATGGGTGATGCAACAGGACAATGACCCAAAGCATACAAGTTATTCAACAAAAGAATGGCTTCAACAAAACAAAATACGCCTTCTGGAGTGGCCCAGTCAGAGTTCTGACCTCAACCCGATTGAAATGCTGTGGCATGACCTTAAGAGAGCGATTTGCACCAAACATCCCAAGAATATTGCTACACTGAAACAGTTTTGTGAAGAGGAGTGGTCCAAAATTACTCCAGATCGTTGTGCAGGTCTGATCTGCAACTACAGGAAACGTTTGGTTGAGGTTATTGTTGCCAAAGGAGGGTCAACCAGTTATTAAGTCCAAAGGTTCACATACTTTTTCCACCCTGCACTGTGAACGTTTACATGTTCTGTTCAATAAAAACATGAAAACATATAATGTTTGTGTTGTATTATTTTAAGCAGACTGTTTTTCAAATTGTTGTTTCTTCGATGAAGATCAGAGCACATTTTATGACCAATTCATGCAAAACTCCACGTAATCCCAAAGAGTTCACATACTTTTTCTTGCAACTGTATTCAGGTGGACCCCATAGGTTTCAATGTTGAAAATATTCCCGTTTTTATCTAATATCTAATAAACCGTTTATTATTTTAATCTGCAGTAAAAAGTCTTATTTAAAGAGGTTTTTTATTTATCTGTAACAGACCTTTTTATTATCATTCATAGGACCTTATGTGTAAATTCCAGGCATTTCCGTTCAGTAGTTTTTTGGATACAGCACTTCAGTTTTGACACTTTCAATCATATTGCTTGTTGTGGTGTTTTTACCCCGTTCATCAGCTTGTCGGCTTTTTCAGGTGGCTGGTCTGCGCTGTGATCAGCGTAGTTGTTGCGGCGGTTCCGGCAGGTGTTCGGCAAGTTTGCAGCGGGCTTTTCCTGCACTCCGGGGACGCTGCGGTGAATGTTGAATTCACCGAAGGGAGGGGAACTTTGATTCCCCGAAAAGCAGGGAACGAGAGAGCACTGAAATGTCGCCGAATGTCTCTCTGAATAACCCCCCGGGTAACATGGCATACACTGGTCATGGAGGCAAAGTCTGTGCTCTGTCGTTGTCCCCACTCAAACACAGCAACATTTGTGGATGCACACACACACACACATATTTAGAAATACACAGAGCATGCATTTATGCACACCTGCCAAAGTCAGTCCCATTCCATTAATATCTTTGCAAGAAATAAGAAATTCAGGCACTCCATAGGCAGTGAAATAATAGCAGCTTTATTGGATAATACTTAGTGGCAATGTTTTGGCCAGAAAATGTGACTATTTCACCATCTACAGTGGCATAACTACAAGGGTCACACTTGTCACCCCAGCCCTGGCATTCCACCACTGGAGGGGGGGCAGGCAGTGGTGGAACCACTGGTAACCCTTTAAGGACCAAGGGTCTTTAAAGTCAATGCATTTATGACTGAACTGTTCTGTCATTGGTCCTTAAGAGGTTAATTAGGCAGCAGAGGCCTTGTTATTTTTCCTCTGGCTATCCATCATGAGTCTGACACTTCCTGGTGTCTCATTGCAGGTCTGGTTGTCGCTTGCTTGTGATCGCTCAAGTGTGATGTGTCCCTATCTGTCTCTTGAAACAAAATAGTTCTTCTGTACACTGTTTTCATAAACTAATCACAAAAAGGTTGCTCATCTGCAAGAAGGACTCCCCAAGGTCCTATAAATGTGTAACTAAACCAAAATAAATTAAGAGGGCACAACCATGAAATAATATATACCAAAAGTATAATAAAAACTATCTTTAAATACATACAAAAATATGTCAGTAACAAGAGTAAAGTATCACAAATGCTATATATATATATACAGGGTTATTCAAAGAGAATCGAAAAGTCACCGCACATTCGGTGACTTTTTGTTCTCTTCAATTCGGTGCGATTTGGCGATCCCATTTCGGCGACCTTGCGGTGTATTCAGCAAGCACCACAGGGCTGTCGTAATGCAGGGAGAAGTCGCTGCAAACCCGCCGAAAACTCAACGCAAAACTAAGGTGAACGCACACCGAAACACGCAAAAACATCTGGAATAACCCGCCGGAGAAACCCAAGCAGGAGCCGATCACAGCGCAGAGCAGCCGCCGGAAAAACCCAACAACGCAGATGAAGGAGGTGAAGAAAAAAAAAACACAGTACGCTTGAATGTTTGAAAAGTGAAACGCTGTCTGCAAACAAACTACTGAGCAAAAATGTCTGAAATTTACATATGAGGTCCAATGAATGATAATAAAAAGGGCTGTTACAGAAAAAATAAAAACGATTAAAAAGAAAAAGGAAAAAAAAATTTTGGAAACAAAATCCCCAAAAATGCCGAAAAGGTCCTAAGAAAATCTAAAAATAAAGAGACTTTTTACTGCAGAATATTATAATGAACGGTTTATTAGATATTGAAATAAAACGGGAATATTGTTAACATTGAAGCCTATGGGATTCGCCTGAATAAACCTGCCGAATTAAACCACCGAATGGCAGGGCAATTCGGCAACTTTTCACTGCTGGGTTTTGCTAGCTGAATAGCCGAACCATTGCTTTTCTATGGGGATTCACTGCCCTCGAACAGGCACTGAACAGGCACCGTATGTGCAGGCATTTCGTCAGGATTTGAGGAATTGCCTGCTCTCTGGATAGCTGAATGGCCAGGAAAGGTAACCGAACGCTGATTTTCAGCATTCGGTTACATATCGCCAACAAAAATGTTAGCATGTGCCAGAGATTTCTGTAAGTCTTTAGCTGACACTCTAGGATTCTTCTTTACCTCATTAAGCATTCTGCGCTGTGCTCTTGCTGTCATCTTTACAGGACGACCACGCCTAGGGAAAGTAGCAACAGTGCTGAACTTTCTCCATTAGTAGACAGTCTGTCTTACCGTGGACACATGAACATCAAGGCTTTTGGAGATACTTTTGTAACCCTTTCCAGCTTGATGCAAGTCAACAATTCATGATCGTAGGTCTTCTGAGAGCTCTTTTCTGCGAGGCATGGTTCACATCAGGCAGTGCTTCTTGAAACCAGTAAACCCAAAACTGGTGTGTGGTTTTAAAGGGCAGGACAGCTTTCAGCAACACATCCAATAATATCACACTGATTGGACTCAAGGTTGGCTCACTCCTGGCGCCAATTAGCTCTTGGAGAAGTCATTAGGCTAAGGGTTCACATACTTTTCCACCCTGCACTGTGAATGTTTACATGTTATGTTTTGTGATTTAGATGAAGGTCAGAGCACATTTTATGACCATGCAAAACTCCACGTAATCCCAAAGGGTTCACATACTTTTTCTTGCCACTTTATACAGGTATTTTTGCAAAATGTTTTTAGTAAAAATGAAAAACTCTCTCGCTGGGTGGGGGCCCTTCATGGATTCTTGCACCGGGGCCCTGAGGTTTCTAGTTACGTCTCTTACCATCTATATAATCATTTAGCTTCCTATTATCAGATCACAGAAAAGGAAGTCTACATTATCTCCAGGGGTTAGAAACAGGGCCGGATTAAGATCTCTATGGGCCTGGAGCTGAATATTTTGATGGGCTTTTTTTGGCATTTAGTGAAATGAAAGCATATTTTAGGTTATTTAATAGTGCAGATACGGGTATATCTAACCAGGCAGATACTGTGTGAGGAAATTTACATTCAGATTTCAATCATTTACAGCGTGTAAAATTATTTTTTCACATTGTATCATCCAAACCTTTGTGGTTATATATTCTATAGGGGATTCTTGTTAAAAAAAATTGAAATGGGAACCTGTTACTGCATTTTCTGAGAAAATATACAATTTTAACCAAAAAAATGAAATATTTCCCTTGTGTTTTGGAGGATGGTGTTTTATGAATAATGTGTCTATGTATAAACACTGACCTTGCTCCCAGCGTGGTAAATGAGAAGGGGAGTAATGGCAGTGGTATTGCTCATTTTTATACGTGACAAATGGACAATGCCATCGCTTTGGAACTAAAAATAAGTAGATAAAAAAAGTTTTTTGGTTTTCCTTTCTTTTAGATTTTACATGGTCATGTTTGGTATTAATGCAAAGGCCAGACGCTGTCCTGTCCAATAACACCTCCCTTGACCTTGTGAGGTGTAAAGATTAGTGACGCAGGGTTCCAAAGTCCCTCCCAGTGCACTTTGCTGCAGTGCGGGGGTTTAGGTTCTTGGTGTAACAATTCGAAATAACTGATCGTGCCATCACCTCCACACTTGAGATGGTGAGTTAGTGCAGCATCATTGTTTACTTTATAATTGAAAACTGAAAAATATTGCTGTGTTAGAAAGAAAAAATATTTATTATTTTATTTTTACATAAAACCTGGTCATGTTTGGTATCATTCGAAAGGCCATGCTCTGGCCTTTCCAGTGATAGCTCACATGACCCTGTAGCTGGTGTTGGAGATAATGAGGTCCAAATGTCCATCAATGCAGACATTGTTATTTTTTCTCTGGGCCTATTCTGGGGCATGGGCCTGGAGCTGCTGCTCCATCTGCCCCTATGTTAATCCGGCCCTGGTTAGAAACTCCACATTTTAATACTGCATTCTGTATATTGCACGTTTGCCATACGGACGTTCCTAACAGAATGCAAATTCCTGAACTACGTAACTAAAAAAAGTTTTTGTGAACTATATCAATCTTTTGTTCTTTATAGCAACAGTATATGGTTTGAAAACGAGAGAGGTCTATTTAGGGCAATTAAAATATGACACCGGTGTTTTATGAAAACTTCAGTTATGTCAGTCAGTTTACCATTTGGGCGTGGATGTGATTGAGAAAGAATATGCACTGTAAGTGTTAATATTTGGTATTGACCATTCCTCTATTTTTTCTAGAGTGTCCAACCTGATCCTGCTTCTCCCATACATGTAAGTCTCAAAATTTTTGTTTTATAAACAGATATATGGATACACATATTTCATATTTCAGTTATTAGTAAATATTTTAACACTGGGACATTAAAAGAAAAATTTACATAAATTACAATTTATACATATACAATACCGATTGTTACTTCGAAGCAACTCTATGGATGTTTATACTTTTTCATGACAATGAAATTTCTAGGATATCACTGCCTTATCTTGTCATCTTATACTAGATTTCCTGTGTGAGAATTATCTGTTAAAAGTCTGCTTTACAACTTGGGAAATAAAACCTTATAGCTTATCTATTGAGGAATCAACAATTTTTCCAAGACTCTATTGCAGTGGTTCCCAACCTTTTCTGGACCACCGCCACCTTTGCAAGAACAAAAAATTCCAATGCCCCCTCCCCCATAATAGTTATACCTAATATTAAAATATTATTTCACATTAGTAATAATCTCAAAGGAAAAATTAAAACACTATCAAATGTATTAAAAAATTGTTTATTATGAATTTGAAAATGAATATAAAAATCAATAGGTAATAAAAAAAATGAAATGGTTGAGGCTGGTGGAGTTTTAACCATTTGTTAATGTTGGGTTCCAATTTTGTCAACAGCCACAAATCGCCACGCAAATAAGACCCCCCCCCCTCAACTCCTACCAAAGGCTCAAAGAAATACAGAACAGTAGGCAGGGATTTCATTTATGTTTATATTTACATATTTCTGCAATCCTACTTTACTCAAACCTACATCAGGTGCCAGCTTTTCTCTCCATGCCCCTGCATAGGGGGTTAATAGAATAGGGGATATAACTGTCATATCCATTTAAGTTTTTTTTGTTTTCTTTGACTAGTGGAAAAAAGTTAAGTCCCTTCATTAATAAATTTACTGAACAGATAACTGTTCAAATACTTGCTTGTTTGATATTCTAGTTGCTTGTTTGAAATAAAAAAGAAAACCTCTATCCTCCCAGCCTGTGCCCATCTGTTTTCCCAGTATACCCCCAGCCTGTGCCCATCTCTTTCCAGTATTCCCCAGCGTGTGCCCATCTCTTCCCAGTATCCCCCCCCAGTCTGTGCCCATCTCTTCCCAGTATTCCCCCCCAGCCTGGGCCCATCTCTTCCCAGTATTCCCCCCCCCCAGCCTGGGCCCATCTCTTCCCAGTATTCCCCCCAGCCTGGGCCCATCTCTTCCCAGTATTCCCCCAGCCTGGGCCCATCTATTCCCACTATTCCCCACAGCCTGGGCCCATCTCTTCCCAGTATTCCCCCCCCAGTCTGGGTCCATCTCTTCCCAGTATTCCCCCCAGCCTTTGCCCATCTCTTCCCAGTATTCCCCCCAGCCTTTGCCCATCTCTTCCCTCTCCAGGCTGTGCCCACTTTTCTTCTCTGTATTCCCCCAGCCTGTGCCCGTTTCTCTTCCCTGTATCCCCCAGCCTGTGCCCATCTCTGTGCTCTGTATTCCCCCAGCCTGTGTACATCTTTCTTCCCTGTATTCCCCCAGCCTATGCCATCTCTTCCCAGTATTCCCCCAGCCTGCGCCCATCTCTCTTCCCTGTATTCCCCCCAGCCTGGGCCTGGGCCCATCTCTATCCTGTATTCCCCCCAGCATGTGCTCATCTTTTTTCCCAGTATTCCCCCAGCCTGTGCCCATCTCTCTTCCCTGTATCCCCCCAGCCTGTGCCCATCTTTCTTCCCTGTATTCCCCCCAGCCTGGGCCCATCTCTATCCTGTATTCCCCCCAGCATG
Organism: Leptobrachium leishanense; assembly: GCA_009667805.1. Lineage (NCBI taxonomy): Eukaryota > Metazoa > Chordata > Amphibia > Anura > Megophryidae > Leptobrachium > Leptobrachium leishanense. Next base: position 245,558,276 of record CM019066.1, read on the forward strand.
TGCCCATCTTTTCCCAGTATTTCCCCCAGCCTGTGCCCATCTCTCTTCCCTGTATTCCCTCAGTCTGTGCCCATCTATCTTCCCTGTATTCCCCCAGCCTGTACCCATCTCTCTTCCCTGTATTCCCCCCAGCCTATGCCCATCTCTGTGCCCTGCACATCCCCCTAGTTTGTGCCCATATCTCCTCCTTGCATCCTCCCTCCCAAACTATGCTGTCTCTGTCTCTCACTTTTCCCAGCCAGTTCCAATGAATGCCAAGCACTGTTTTTCAGTCAGTGATACCAGTATGTATTGGTTGACCGAGAGTAAAAGGAGTGTGATTGTTAACAGCAATCACTCCTATTAGTAACAGCACTGTACATGCTGGGATCACAGTAAATGTCAAGCCCTGTCAGTCACATTCTCAGTGATCCCAGCATGTGATATGAGTTTTTGATTGCTGTCAGCAATCAAACTCCTATCAGTAAAAGTACTGTATATTCTGTGATTTCAGTCATATGTGTGCTGAGCTGAGTAAGTAATGAATATTCATAAGGGTCAGGGAACAGGAAGTGAGCTGTGCCCCTGGAAGTGGTGTGTGCAGGAGAGCCAGCTCAGAGTGAAGAAACTAGCACTCATCTCATGTATGATCTTAATAAAGAAGTTGCTGTTAACAGAACCTCGTGGATCATTTCCGTACATTAAAAAGCTGAACAACACATGGTACCAGAAGTGGATGTTTCTTCAAGTTCTACCAGTTACCAGCAAATAAAGCAACATGGATCTGCAACCAGGTACAGCACATGGCCAGCAAACCTTACGGAGTTTACCTGTGAGAACTGATAGCCTGAAGCCACCTCCTGAAATAAGGTTTGTGGAGAACATTCAAGCAGAGATTTATCCTCTATGAAAGCCACAAACACCTGCACTTTGCCAAGTGATCAGAAAGTAGCATTGCTCTTAACTATTGCTGGAGCAGAAGCCTTGGACATTTATAACAGTTTTCAATTATCTGAATCTGATGGTGAGAATTATGAGATAGTTATGGAAAGATTTGCTGCATATTGTACACCAAAGAAAAATGAAACATATGAGCGTTTTGTATTTAACTCCAGGGTGCAGCTGCCACATGAGACAATGGAGGAATTTGTCACTGACCTAAGATTAAAAAGCAGGCCTTGTAATTTTGGCCCTCTGCAAGAATCTTTAATCAGAGATAGGCTGCAACAGTTATAAAATACGTGAGAGCCTACTAAGGGATTGTGATTTGACTCTGCAGAAGGCTGTGTCCATTTGTCAGTCTGCAGAGCAGACCAAAAAACAACTAGATGTTTTGTGTAAGCAAGATTGTCAGGAACTGGTTAATGAAGTCTGGTTAATGAGTTTTAATGTGGATAAGTGCAAGATAATGCACCTGGGACGTAAAAACCCAAGGGCTGAATATAGAATATTTGATACAGTCCTAACCTCAACATCTGAGGAAAGGGATTTAGTGGTTATTATTTCAGAGGATCTAAGGGTAAGTAGTCAATGTAATAGAGCAGCAGGAAATGCTAGCAGAATGCTTGGTTGTGTAGGGAGAGGTATTAGCAGTAGGAAAAGGGAAGTGCTCATGCCACTGTAGAAGGGCTACTAAAATGGTGTACGGCTTGAAGGAGAAAAGTTACCAGGAAAAGCTTAATGATCTTAACATGTACAGCTTGGAAAAAAGACGAGACAGAGGAGATATGATAGAAACATTTAAATATGTAAAGGGAATTCACAAGGTAGAGGAAGGGAGTATATTTAAAAGGAAACAAAGTAGCAAAACAAGAGGACATAGTCTTAGATTAGAGGGGCAAAGGTTTAAAAGTAACATCAGGAAGCATTATTTTACTGAGAGGGTGGTGGATACATGGAACAGCCTTCCAGTTGAAGTGGTAAAGGCCAAAACCGTAATTGAATTTAAGCAGGCATGGGATAGGCATAAGGCTATCCTAAACAAAAGATAAATCCAGGTAAAGTATCCATGTAATTGGGCAGACTAGATGGGCCGTAAGGTTCTTATCTGCCGACATTTTCTATCTTTCTATGTTAAGTCAGAAAACACAGATCTGCAGGTTTCAGAAGACAGTCCTTTCCACAAATGTCAGAGAGACCAAAGAATAAAGTGAATGTACAAGATGCAAAGTACAGAGAGGCTTTGTGTGGGAAATGTGGAAAAATTCATGAGTTCTGCAAATGTCCAGGCTATGGACAGAAATGTAGTATCTGCAAAAAATATAATCACTTTGCCAAACAGTGTAAGCAAGATACACAACTATATGCTGTTAAAACATATACCTCTAGCTCCAGTGATGATGATCTTTTTGTGGATGTGGTCAATCAAGTACCTACAACAGATAGGGAATGGATTGTAGAGGTAGAAGTTCATGGTGTACTGATACCATTTAAAGTAGATACTGGAGTAGAACCCAATGTTATTCCAGAGGCTCTATGGAAACCACTGCAATCTAGACCTAAACTTCAGTAACAAACTAAAGTACTGAAAGCATATAATGGACTTGACATTCCAACTGTAGGTCAATGCATACTCGCCCTAAAGCATAACTCCACAGTAACAAAACACCCGTTTATTGTGTTTCCTGGAGAAAAGGTTCCTTTAATTGGACTACAATCTATATAACTAGGGCTTATCACCAAGCTCTTTGAGATTACAGAATTGAAGCATGAGAGTCTCAATACCTTACTTGAAAAGTATAAGGATGTTTTCAGTGGACTTGGTAAGCTTCCCATTAAATATAAAATTTCCCTAAAGCCGGAAGCACTGCCTGTGATTCATGCTCCTCGTAAAGTACCAGTAGCCCTACGTGACCCAATGAAAAAAGAGTTACAGCGCTTCATAAAGATGGATGTACTTGAGCAGGTACATGAACCAACTGAATGGGTTCATTCTTTGGTTATTGTGGGTAAAAAGGACGGTTCCCTAAGGTTGTGTCTGGACCCTAAAGATTTAAATATCAGTATTAAAAGGTAACACTGCCAAATACCAACACAAAATGAAATTCTAGGGGAGATGGCTGGTGCTCAGCTGTTTACAGTTCTTGATGCCTCTAATGATTTTTGGCAGTTACCTCTGGAGAAAGGGAGCTGGCGTATTTGTACTTTCAATACACTCTTTGGGAGGCACTGTTTCAAGCATCTTCCATTTGGTCTGTGCTCCGCACCTAAAATATTTCACCGAACCATCCAGCAACTGTTTGATGGGGTAGAAGGTGTCAAAGTATACATAGATGACCTTTTGATATGGGGCGCTGATGAAGCTGAGCATAATGAACGACTTGAAAAAGTACTACAGATTGCATATGACAATGGGTTAAAGTATAATCAAACAAAGTGTAGATTTCTTCAATCAGAAATTCTGTACCTGGGAGAGATCATCTAAAATTCTGGAGTGAAGTCTGACCCTGCCAAGGTCAAGGCTATTAAGGACATGCCAAGCCCAGCAAGCAAAGATTTGCAAAGATTTTTGGGAATGGTTATCTACTTGGTTAAGTTCATTGCGAATCTGTCAGACAAAAACAAAACACATGAGAGGTTTACTAGTTAATGCTGCTGAGTGACACTGGGGAAAGGCGCAAGAGGCTGAATTTGTTTTACTAAAGGAATTGCTAATGACAGCACCTACACTACAGTTTTTTGATGCTTCACGTATAACAAAAATTTCCACAGATGCCTCCAAAGATGGACTTGGTGCAGTCCTTTTACAACATGATGGCACAGGGTGGAGGACTACTGCTTACGCGGCCAGGGCATTTACAGAAACGGAATACAAGTATGCTAGCAGAAAAGGAGACACTTGGCATAGCATTTGGCTGTGAAGCATTTCATAATTTTAACTATGGGACTTCATTTACAATTGAAACTGATCATAAACCATTAAAAACTATATCTCAGAGTTGTGGAAAGCTCCACCTAGAATTCAGAGACTGCTTCTCATGCTGCAAAAATATGACTGTGTTGGAGGTTTCCCCTGGCAGACATCTTTTAATCGGAGTCACATTGTCACGAATTTGGCCTGAAAGGACCAGGTCTCCGGGTGATGGAATCGATTCTGATGCGGATGTGCATATTAGCAGCATTGTGATGTTGGGCGTGATCTCACCTTTCATGTGGAAAAAACTGCAACAAGCTACTGCAGACGATGAAACTCTTCAAAATGTGATACAAGCCATACTTTCAACAAATAAGAAAATTTACATGCCGAAACAATATCTTTCACACAGGGATGAACTATCAGTGCTTGACAATGTACTCTTGAAAGGAAGGAGATTGGTAATTCTGGTTTGTCTCAGATGAGAAATGCTTAAAAAAATACATGAAAATCAGCGTTCGGTTACCTTTCTTGGCCATTCGGCTATCCAGAGAGCGGGCAATTCGCCAAATCCTGGCAAATTGCCTGAACATACGGTGCCTGTTCGAGCGCAGTGAATCCCCATATAAAAGCACTGCTTCGGCTATTCAGAGAACACAAACCAGCAGTGAAAGGTTCCCGAAATGTCCTGCCATTCGGTGGTTTCATGCGGCAAATTTATTCAGGAGAATCCCATAGGCTTCAATGTTAAAAATATTCCCGTTTTAATTCAATATCTAATAAACCGTTCATTATAAAATTCTGCAGTAAAGAGTCTCTTTATTTATAGATTTTTTTTAGGATATTTTAAGCATTTTTCAGATATTTTTTTTTTTTAAAAGTCCGATTTTTTTTTTTTTTTTTTTTTTTTTTTAGAGTTTTCTTCTTTTTTCTGTACCAGCCCTCTTTATTATCATTCCCTGGACCTCATATGTAAATTTCAGACATTTTCGCTCAGTAGTTTCTTTGCAAACAGCGTTTCACTTTCACACATTCATACAAACTGTTTTCCTAATTTATTCACTGCCTCTTCTGCGGTGTGGAAGGCTGCGATCGGCTCCTGTTCAGGTTTTTCTGTGGTTCTCGGCAGGTTAATCCAGATGTTTTTGAGGGTTTTCGGTGTGCATTCGCTGGGTTTTGCGGTTAGTTTTCGTTGGGTTTGCGGCAGCTTTTCCCTGCAATTCGGGGACCCTGTTGTGCTTGATGAAAAGGAACCGAATTGAAGAGAACGAAAAGTCACTGAACGTGCGGTGACTTTTCGAGTTTCTTTGAATAACCCTGTTAGTCTGTTCATGCCCTACTAGTCAGGTGTTTCAGCCAGCCAGACCAATAGAACCTTTACTGCAGGACGATGTGGTGAAGATTCCTTGGCATACAGTGAGAGTGGATATATTTTCACTTGATGGACGGGATTACCTAGCAGTGCTGGACTCTTACTCCCCATACCACGAGGTTGCTAAATTTAAGAATATGTCCTCAGAGGCAGAGCATGTATGCCAGAAATTACGAGCAATATGTTCGAGATTTGGCATACCTACAATCCTAAAAACTGACACTGGTCTCTAGTTTTCTTGCAGGTACTTTAAAGCATTCTCTGAAGAGTATGGATTTCTTCACAGAACCTCGAGTCCGAAATATCCTCAAAGCAATGGATTAGCTCAGTGTGGAGTTAAAATCATCAAGAGACTCTTTACAAAGGCAAGTCACTCAGGGGAGGCCCCTCAGGTTGCCTTGCTTAATTATAGAGCCACACCTTTGGAGGGGGGAAAATCTCCCGCAGAATTGTTTTTCGGGCGTCCGATAAAGACTAAGTCACCACAATTGAATTTGACACAGTATCACAATGACAGAAAGTTGCATACTTCCTACATTGCAAAGAAGGATGGAATTAGGGAACGTCAGAAAAGGAACTATGACAAAAGTGCAAAGAATGTAAAAATGCTGCAGGTTGGGGACACTGTTAAGATCTGGACTGGTCAGCGCTGGACGAATGAAGCTGTAGTGCTGTGTCAAGTCTCAGACAGGTCCTTTGAAGTTAAAACAAAGCATGGACTGGTGTTGAGACGCAATCAGAAACATTTGTTGAAGATACCATGTTGCTCTCTAGACCTACCACAGTCACTGGACATGGTTTCTTTCAGTAATGGTGAGGATTCTGAAAAGGCTTGCTCTGATATGCAACATGACCAAGAAGTAATTCATCAGGAACCATTTCTGATAAATACTCCTGAGGAGCACTCTTTTGAGGATACTGACAATAGAGTGGACATTCCTGCCCCAGTAGAGCATCTAGGAAGAGCTTTTCAACAGTCATCACAAGGGTACCAACATACATCAAGTGGCAGAGCTGTCAGAAGGCAACAAAGACTCATTGAAGATTGTTAACTGCTGTTGACACTAAACTCATTTCCGTTATACATAGTTATGTGTTCTAGCTGATTGTCATGCCAAAATGACATCTTGTTTCTTATTATCAATGTTTGTTTTTGTAGAAAAGAAAGGATGTGCTGAGCTGAGTAAGTAATGAATATTCATAAGGGTCAGGGAACAGGAAGTGAGTTGTGCCCCAGGAAGCGGTGTGTGCAAGAGAGCCAGCTCAGAGTGAGGAAACTAGCACTCATCTCATGTACGATCTTACTAAAGAAGTTGCTGTAAACAGTACCTCGTGGATCATTTCAGTACATTAAAACACTGAACAACACAATATGAATGGCAAGCCAATATTAAAACACATTGGCTTGCCAATTTTCTTTCTCTCCTTGTCCGAACTAACTGACAGAGAGAGAATTACAAGTGTCAGAAAAAGTAAATAAAAATATCATTGATTTGTGATCAATTTAGACCAACACACAAAATATATGCGCACCGAAGTGCGCACGCACCACACAGATGGCAACGGACGCCATTTAGGCCTCGACGTAAAAGCGCTGCGATGGATGCCCAGAGTGCGCCACGTCTGCGTAGCGGCCTGTGTGCATGATGAGGCGACGTCAGACGCAGCGCATTTGCGACGTCCATCACGTTGACGCTCAGAAGTTCTTTTGGTCTGGCTGACTGTACCTGTCATTTAACCTCCCTGGCGGTCTAATTTTTTCAGAATTTCGTGTCTAAAAGCGTCTCAATTTTTTTTAAAGAAAACGTGTTTTTGTACATAGTTAGCCTGTAATAATTGGGAATCACGCACTGAAATCCGTGCAATCAAGAGTCCTTACTGGTAAAATCCTTTATAAATAAATAAATAAATAAATGTAAAAAAAATAGTAAATACACTGAGTCCGATAAAGTTTGAAACACGACATAATAATTTATTATCCCAAAAATAATTATCCAAAATAATGCAAATAAATGATATTCAATATATTCAATAAAAAACACTGAAATCTGTCTGAAAACAAGGGTGAGACGATGTATGGTCTGTTTCTTATCCTGTACTGCCACCTAGTGGCCGTTCATAAACATTGCACTTTGTATTCTAGAGTATAAAATTATATTTTTCTAAGTTTTCTGCTGGTTCCGTCCCCCATGCATCATGTGACTCGCAGGGAGCCTTCCAAGAAGTAGCTCGCCGCGATCACCCTGCAGGGGACAGCGAGGGAGCCAGGAGGAGGTGAGTATGTATACAGCCAGAGTGTAGCTCGGGGTTACCGGTCACGGTAGTGAAATTTAACCCCGAGTCACACTCGGGAATACCGCCAGGGAGGTTAATTTTAATTAATTTTGATTCCCATATTTACCTTTTTTTTCTATATCCGTCAAATAAAACAGACTGTGTGGTGTCTACAGTATCTTCCGTCAGTATGTCCTTCTGTTATGCATGTATGCAGAGTGCGCTCAGACTGCATTCTGACATTAGCCTTATCGGAAAAATAATCGGCCAACTAATCAATTATTAAAATAGTCGTTAGTTGCAGCCCTACTTCTATCACTTATCACTCACAAATAAGGATTATTAGCAAAGCACACAAAAAATAATTAGATTTACAGTGGCAAGAAAAAGTATGTGAACCCTTTGGGATTACGTGGAGTTTTGCATGAATTGGTCATAAAATGTGCTCTGATCTTCATCTAAGTCACAACAATTTGAAAAACACAGTCTGCTTAAAATAATACAACACAAACATATGTTTTCATGTTTTTATTGAACAGAACATGTAAACATTCACAGTGCAGGGTGGAAAAAGTATGTGAACCCCTAGCCAAATGACTTCTCCAAGAGCTAATTGGAGCCAGGAGTGAGCCAACCTTGAGTCCAATCAGTGTGATATTATTGGATGTGTTGCTGAAAGCTGTCCTGCCCTTTAAAAGCACACACCAGTTTTGGGTTTACTGGTTTCAAGAAGCACTGCCTGATGTGAACCATGCCTCGCAGAAAAGAGCTCTCAGAAGACCTACGATCAAGAATTGTTGACTTGCATGAAGCTGGAAAGGGTTACAAAAGTATCTCCAAAAGCCTTGATGCTCATGTGTCCACGGTAAGACAGACTGTCTACAAATGGAGAAAGTTCAGCACTGTTGCTACTCTCCCTAGACGTGGTCGTCCTGTAAAGATGACTGCAAGAGTACAGCGCAGAATGCTTAATGAGGTAAAGAAGAATCCTAGATTGTCAGCTAAAGACTTACCTAAATCTCTGGCACATGCTAACATTTTTGTTGACAAATCTACAATAAGGAAAACATTAAACAAGAATGGAGTACATGGGTGGACACCACGGAAGAAGCCATTGCTGTCCAAAAAGAATATTGCAGCACGTTTGAAGTTTGCAAAAGAGCACCTGGATGTTCCACAACACTACTGGCAAAATATTCTGTGGACAGATGAAACAAAAATTGAGTTGTTTGGAAAAAACACACAACACTATGTGTGGAAAAAAAAAGGCACAGCACACCAACATCAAAACCTCATCCCCACTGTAAAACATGGCGGAGGGAGCATCATGGTTTGGGGCTGCTTTTCTACCTCAGGGCCTGGACGGATTGTTGTCATTGATGGAAAAATGAATTCCAGAGTTTATCAAGACATTTTGCAGGAAAACGTAAGACCATCTGTCCGCCAACTGAAGCTCCGCAGACGATGGGTGATGCAACAGGAGAATGACCCAAAGCATACAAGTAATTCAACAAAAGAATGGCTTCAACAAAACAAAATACGCCTTCTGGAGTGGCCCAGTCAGAGTCCTGACCTCAACCCGATTTGAAATGCTGTGGCATGACCTTAAGAGAGCGATTCACACCAGACATCCCAAGAATATTGCTACACTGAAACAGTTTTGTGAAGAGGAGTGGTCCAAAATTACACCAGATCGTTGTGCAGGTCTGATCGGCAACTACAGGAAACATTTGATTGAGGTTATTGCTGCCAAAGGAGGGTCAACCAGTTATTAAGTCCAAAGGTTCACATACTTTTTCCACCCTGCACTGTGAATGTTTACATGTTCTGTTCAATAAAAACATGAAAACATATAATGTTTGTGTTGTATTATTTTAAGCAGACTGTGTTTTTCAAATTGTTGTGACTTAGATGAAGATCAGAGCACATTTTATGACCAATTCATGCAAAATGAATGTACCCCATCCCAGTACCCCATCACCCTCTCCCAGTACCTGCATCACTCTCCCTGTACCCCCACCCTCTTTCTGTACCCCAGTCACTTACTCCCAGTACCCCAGTCACCCTCTCCCTGTATCTCCAGCTACTCTCTCTCTCTCCCTATACCCCCAGTCACCCTCTCTCTGTACCCCCAGTCACCCTCTCTCTGTACCCACAGTCACTCTTCCTGTACCCCATTCACCCTCTCCCTTTATCCCCATTCACTCTCTCCCAGTACCTCCAGTCAATCTCTCCCTGTACCCCCAATTACTCTCTCTCCATGTACCCCCACTCTCACTGTAACCCCCAGTCACCCTCTACCTGTACCCCCAATTACTCTTTCCCAGTACCCCTAGTCACTCTTTCCCTGTACCCCCAGTCACTCTTTCCCTGTACCCCCAGTCACTTACTCCCTGTACCCCAATTACTTTATCTCCCTGTACCCCCAGCCACCCTCTCCCAGTAACCTCAGTCACTCTTTCTCTCTGTACACCAGTCACTCTCCCTGTACCCCAGTCACTTACTCCATTTACCCCCAGCCACCCTCTCCATGTACCCCCAGCCATCCTCTCCCTTTACCCCAGTCACTCTTTCTCCCAGTACCCCAGTCACTCTCTCCCAGTACCCCAATCACTCTTTCTCTCTGTACACCAGTCACTCTCCCTGTACCCCCAATTACTCTCTCTCCCTGTACCCCCAGTCACTCTCTCCCTGTACCCCCAGTCACTCTCTCTGTACCTAGTCACTCGTGCTCTCTCTCTCTGTACCCCCAGTCACTTACTCCCTGTAACCCTGTCACTCTCCCAGTACCCCTAGTCACTCTCTCTGTGTACCTCTAGTCACTCTCTCTGTGTACCCCTAGTCACTCTCTCTGTGTACCCCTAGTCACTCTCTCTGTGTACCCCTAGTCACTCTCTCTCCCTGTATCCACCAGTCACTCTCTCCCTGTACCACCAGTCACTTACTCCCTGTACCCCCAGCCACCCTCTCCCAGTAACCCCAGTCACTTTCTCCCTGTACCCCGGTCACCCTCTCTCTGTACCCCCAATTACTCTCTCTCCATGTACCCCCAGTCACTCTCTCTCCATGTACCCCCAGTCACTCCCTGTACCCCCAGCCACCATCTCTCAATACAATGGAGTGACTTTATCTGGCGCTGCTCACTAGATTTGAATCGGGTTGGTTGTATATATCACATATACCAGGGTCTGTCTGTGAGATTATGCCTTTTGCGGATAAGTGGTACAGATAAATGGTACAGAATGGAGATATGTCAGAATGTATCAGTGTCCGTCTGGGCAGATTCTGTGTCCACGCAGACAAAGTGAAGACAGGATAAATGGTGATAGTATACAGATAGGAATATAGTAAGCTAAGGTGTATTCTAATTATGATGTTGTGTGCCCGTCTCTGCTGGGTTATTAAAATATTAATGACATTGCCTATAAATGTTCAAAAGTTCATAATGTCTTTATATCCGCAAGGGTACTGGGTGGACTTGCTTTGTTGATCCTTATCCCTCCTGGGGTCTTTGTTCCCTTTAACCTCCGAGATATAAGCGGCAAAGAACAAGACAAACGGCAAAGAAAATAGTGCGAACTGTCATTAAACAATTGTCTGGTGGAAGTAAGAATAGCTGCACTTACATGGTCCAGAGCTACATATACACTATATTGCCAAAAGTATTTGCTCACCTGCCCTGACTTGCATATGGATGGGTGAGCGAATACTTTTGGCAATATAGTGTAGCTCAATGGTCTCGCGTTGTTAGCCCATAAAGGTGGCCGTACATCCCTTCTTTACACTCCCAGTACCCCCACTCTCCCACAGTACCCCTAGTCACTCTCTCTCTATACCCCCAGTCACTCTCTCCCTGTACCACCAGTCATCCTCTCCCAGTACCCCCAGCCACCCTCTCCCAGTACCCCAGTCACTTTCTCCCTGTACCCCCAGTCACCCTCTCTCTGTACCCCCAGTCACTCTCTCCCTGTACCCCCAATTACTCTCTCTCCATGTACCCCTAGTCACTCTCTCACTGTACCCCCAGTCACCCTCTACCCCCAAATACTCTCTCCCTGTACCCCAGTCACTCTCTTCCAGTACACCTAGTCACTCTCTTTCTGTACCCCCAGTCACTTACTCCCTGTACCCCCAGCCACCCTCTCTCAGTACCCCTAGTCACTCTTTCTCCCTGAACCCCAGTCACTCTTTCCCTATACCCCCAGGTACATGCTCCCAGTACCCTAGTCACCCTCTTTCTGTACCCCCAGTTACTCTCTCACTGTACCCCCTCAGTCACCCTCTTCCTGTACCCCCAATTACTCTCTACCTGTACCCCAAGTCACTCTCCCTGTACCCCCAGTCACACTCCCTTTACCCTCAGTCACTTACTCCCTGTACCCCCAGATCACCCTCCCCTGTACCCCCAAATCACCCTCTCCATGTACCCCCCAATTACTCTCTTCTTGTACCCCCAGTCATCCTCTCCCTGTACCCCAACTCACCCTCTCCCTGTACACCCGATTACTCTCTTCCTGTATCCCCAGTCACCCACTCCCAGTACCCCCAGTCACCCTCTCCCAGTACCCCGTCACCCTCTTCCTGTACCTAGTCACTTACTCCCAGTACCCCATCACCCTCTACCAGTACCCCATCACCCTCTCCCTGTACCCCCTTCACCCTCTCCCTGTATCCCCAATTACTCTCCCCCAGTACCCCAGTCATCCTCTTTCTGTACCCGTTACTCTCACTGTACCCCTCAGTCACCCTCTCCCTGTACCCCATTACTCTCCCTGTACCCCCAAATCACCCTCTCCCTGTACCCCCAAATCTCCCTCTCCATATACCCCCAATTACTCTTCCTGTACCGCAGTCACCCTCTCACCAGTACCCCAGTCACCCTCTTTCTGTACCCCCAGTTATTCTCTCACTGTACCCTCTGAGTCACCCTCTCCCTGTACCCCAAGTCACCCTCTCCCTTTACACCCAATTACTCTCTTCCTGTATCCCCAGTCACCCTCTCCCAGTACCCCCATCACCCTCTCCCAGTACCCCATCACTCTCTCCCAGTACCCCTAGTCACTTACTCCCAGTACCCCATCACCCTCTCCCAGTACCCCATCACCCTCTCCCTGTACCCCCAGTCACCCTCTCCTTGTACCCCCAGTCACCCTCTCCCTGTATCCCCAATTATTCTCTCCCAGTACCCCAGTCACCCTATTTCTGTACCCCCAGTTACTCTCACTGTACCCCTTTAGTCACCCTTTCCCTGTACCCAAAATTACTCTCTCCCTGTACCCCCAGTCACTCCCAGTACCCCCAGTCACTCTCTCCTTGTACCCCCAGTCACCCTCTCCCTGTACCCCCAGTCACCCTCTCCCTGTATCCCCAATTACTCTCTCCCAGTACCCCAGTCACCCTCTTTCTGTACCCCCAGTTACACTCACTGTACCCCTTTAGTCACCCTTTCCCTGTACCCAAAATTACTCTCTCCCTGTACCCCCAGTCACTCCCAGTACCCCCAGTCACTCTCTCCTTGTACCCCCAGTCACTCTCTCCTTGTACCCCCAGTCACTCTCCCTGTACCCCCAGTCACTCTCTCCCTGTACCCCCAGTCACACACCCCCTTTACCCTCAGTCACTTACTCCCTTTACCCCAAAATCACCCTCTCCCATCACCCTCTCCCTGTACCCCTAGTCACCCTCTCTCTGTACCCCTAGTCACCCTCTCTCTGTACCCTCAGGCACTCCCTGTACCCCCAGTCACTTATTCCCTGTACCCCCCTGTACACCCAATTACTCTCTTCCTGTATCCCCAGTCACCCTCTCCCAGTACCCCGTCACCCTCTCCCAGTACCCCCATCACCCTCTCCCTGTACCCCCAGTCACCCTCTCTCTACCCCAGTCACTTACTCCCTGTACCCCCGTCACTCTCTCCTTGTATCCCTATCACCCTCTCCCTGTACCCCAGTCAGTCTCTCTCCCAGTACCCCCACTGTCTCTGCCAGTACCCCTAGTCACTCTCTCCCAGTACCCCCAGTCACTCTCCCTGTACCCCCAATCACCCTCTACCTGTACCCCCAGTCACACTCTTCCTGTACCCCTTCACCCTCTCCCTGTATCCCCAATTACTCTCCCCCAGTACCCCAGTCATCCTTTCTGTACCCCCAGTTACTCTCACTGTACCCCTCAGTCACCCTCTCCCTGTACCCCATTACTCTCCCTGTACCCCCAAATCACCCTCTCCCTGTACCCCCAAATCACCCTCTTCCTGTACACCCAATTACTCTCTTCCTGTATCCCCAGTCACCCTCTCCCAGTACCCAAAAACCCTCTCCCAGTACCCCCATCACCCTCTCCCTGTACCCCTAGTCACTTACTCCCAGTGCCCCATCACCCTCTCCCTGTACCTCCTTTACCCTCTCACTGTACCCCATCACCCTCTCCCTGTACCCCCAGTCACCCTCTCCCTGTATCCCCAATTACTCTCTCCCAGTACCCCAGTCACCCTCTTTCTGTACCCCAGTTACTCTCACTGTACCCCTTTAGTCACCCTTTCCCTGTACCCAAAATTACTCTCTCCCTGTGCCCCCAGTCACTCCCAGTACCCCCAGTCACTCTCTCCTTGTACCCTCAGTCACTCTCTCCTTGTACCCCAGTCACTCTCTCCCTGTACCCCCAGTCACTCTCCCTGTACCCCCAGTCACACTCTCCCTGTACCCCCAGTCACACTCCCCCTTTACCCTCAGTCACTTACTCCCTTTACCCCAATCACCCTCTCCCTGTCCCCCTAGTCACCCTCTCTCTGTACCCCCAGTCACTTATTCCCTGTACCCCCAGTCACTTATTCCCTGTACCCCCAGTCACTTATTCCCTGTACCCCCAGTCATCCTCTCCCTGTACACCCAATTACTCTCTTCCTGTATCCCCAGTCACACTCTCCCAGTACCCCGTCACCCTCTCCCAGTACCCCGTCACCCTCTCCCAGTACCCCGTCACCCTCTCCCAGTACCCCGTCACCCTCTCCCAGTACCCCCTCACCCTCTCCCAGTACCCCCATCACCCTCTCCCTGTACCCCCAGTCACCCTCTCTCTACCCCCAGTCACTTACTCCCTGTACCCCCAGTCACTCTCTCCTTGTACCCCTATCACCCTCTCCCTGTACCCCAGTCAGTCTCTCTCCCAGTACCCCCACTGTCTCTGCCAGTACCCCTAGTCACTCTCTCCCAGTACCCCCAGTCACTCTCCCTGTACCCCCAATCACCCTCTACCTGTACCCCCAATCACCCTCTACCTGTACCCCCAATCACCCTCTACCTGTTGCCCCAGTCACTCTTTCCCTGTAGCCCCATCACTCTCCCCCTGTACTCCCAGTCACTTGCTCCCACTTCTCCAGTCATTTACTCCCAGTACCCCCTCGCTGTGTGTTGGTCACGCTTCTCTGGTGTCACACAGTGTCATCTACCTTTGTGTAGTTGTTGGTGGCCTGGGGGAGCTGTCCAGGAAGGCCAGTCCCTGTAGGAGTAGATTGGGTTGCTCAGTGGGAACTGGATTTGAAATGAGCTGCATTGCAGGTGCCTCCTTTCCTCATTCCTGTTAGGTGGCTGCAGTGCTGCCAGGGGCGGGGGCTGGCACAGGGCCTCACAGGGGAGGACTGCCAGGGGCAGGGGATGGCACAGTACTTCAAGGGGGAGTGCTGGCAAGCGTGGCGCCGGCATGCTGTGTCACATGACTCACAGCAGCGTCAAGGAGTCAGGACAAGAGCAGTATTCTCTGTCCTGCTCTTCCCTTACAGACTATTAGCGGAAATTCATCGCTAGCGCCGCAAAACGGGCGGCGGTGGACGTGCACCTTGCTGATCCCTGCTGGAAACCATTAGGGGTCCAAATTTATTTTGAAATTTTGCACCCCTAAGAGAAGTGTGCACGGGGCAACCGCTCTCTTGCCCCCCCCGCACACTAGGCCACTGCTACTAGGGGAGTATATATACTGTAAATGCATGAGGAGGATTTTTTTTTATCTTTACACAAAATTACTTTGCAACAGGTTGTAAGCCACATTAATGTTTTTGCTACTAGCACAAAAAATAAAATTGAGCAACTAGTTTTTCTACTAGTGCCAGTGGGTTTCCTGTAGAAAGCATAGGATATGCAAAAGCAAACAATTGTGTGCATTCATGCAGTAGTTACCAAGCCTCGTGGTCATTTCCCGCTCAATTTAGAGTACTAACCCAGCTTGGATGGATAAACAATCTGGTGAGGGGGGCGTGGCTTAGCTGCAGACCGCGATGGCCGCCTAGACTGAGTGCTCTGCACCGACCAGCACCATCCAGCCTCATCCAGGCACCGCAAAAGCTCCGATGGGGAAGCTCAACAAGACCCCTGCTACTAAGAAGACCCAGGAGGGTCCCCGGCGCCACATGCCTGCGCTCCTTTCTCCTCCCTTCTGAGGCACTTCCGGAGGCCGCAAATAAGCTGGGGCCTGTAGTGACTCCACTGGTGGTCGCGGCCGTGGACCCACTCACGGCTCCGTGCACGGAACTGCTCTCGGACCCATCAGACCTTGTAGCGCCGATGAGCGCCAATTCGCCACCGCGATCTCCGGCCAGGGAACTGGTGGAGGACCCAGCAACGTGGGGTGACCTGCTGCGGGCTCTCCCCACGTGGCCTGATGTAAATTTGCTCCAAACCTCCATCATGACGTAGCTTCATCTCCTTTGGACGGATGACAGGGTGACATGACAGGGTGACTTCAGTGGAAGCGGTCTGTGATATGACCAGGCAGGCCCAGGCCATCACATCTGAAACACTGGATCTGCGCTCAGCCCAGATGAGAAGCATGGCGCAGCACATTATGGACTTGGATAACAGAGGGCGCCGGAACAATCTTTGGCTCAGGGGCCTGCCGGAATCAGAGGAATCCCAACAGAACTCAGATCGGCTTTAACTACGATTTTTAATTCGCTTTTGGAACGTCCTGCAGACTCACTAATTGACTTTGTGCGTGCTCACAGAGCCCTACGACCGAGGGGTCCTGCGGGGGTCCTCAAAGAGACGTTATTTGTTGTCTTACAAACTTTGGCTTAAAGGAGGACATCTTGCGTAAATCACGGAATTCTACTCAGGTTTCTTATGAAGGGACCCCATTACAGCTTTTTCCTATCGACGTGCCTTAAAGCCCCTCACCAGTCAACTGATGACCCACAAGATCTGTTATAGATGGAACATACCTATCAGTTTGGTTGTGACGACTCCCACGGGCCAGTACTTGGTGGCCACGGAGGCGGACATACCCCCGCTTCTAGAAGACCTACAGCTCCCGCCCGTACAATTGCATTGGCCGGACTCGCTGGCCCTGTACTCCTCACCTCATGGATGTCCACCCCTAACTGGTCTCCCCAAGAGGCCCCCGAGGGTTGAAACTCAGGCCCGGAGGAGGTCCAGAGTTGTCGGCTGATGTGGGAGGCTGATCTTCGACCTGTCACTGTTGAGTTTGCTGCAGCTTCTGCAGACTTCCCGTAGGAGAGGTTATTGCTCCCACCGCCCGTGCCATCGTAATTTGCAATCTACCGCGTGGTACTGCGGCCTCTCCATGTTTTGGTCTACTGATTTTCTGGACTCCGCTGGTTGGGAGGTGAGGTTCCACACTAACTGGACAACTGCCGACATATAACCTTGCAGATGCGGTGGAGTGACAGTTCCCTCAGCTGCAATACAACTGGACTCCCTGCCCACCTCGGAGGTACTCGGCCACCTATCCACCTACTGACCGGACACGTGGCGGTGGTAATATCCTTTCCTGATTTAATTGCGGTGCCTTCTTTTGTATTCTTTAATTTAGCTTACTGCTGGTAGAATTCGGTAATGTTTTGTTAAAGCCTCTTGGGTTGGTGCTGTCAGGATCGGGTAACCCCGCTTGCGGACTGTAAGCCAACAGACCCTGACCAACCGGTCCTTAGAAATGGCCAGGTTATGGTCAGTAATACTGAGAATGATGAACACAAATAAAGTGGTGGAGTGCAAAGAAAAACAACCTGCGGAATAAAGTAACCCACAATGCTCTAGCTAGCCGGTCCTTAATAATGGCCGGTTAAGCAGGGCAAACCAACAAAACACACATAGGCAGGGGTTAAGGAAATAGAGGTCCGTTATACTATGCCAGAAATCAGGGCGCCAGAATACAGGGAAGTCGAGACAAGCCGGGATCGTATAAACCAGGAAATCAGTCAGAATAGGAATCAAGAAATAACAACAAGGCACTAGGAGTAACAGGAACCACGCTAGGGCAACTTGCTAAGAGAAAGGAAGCCCTTTAAATAGAGCCACAGCACTACCTATTGGTGCTCAGAGGAGACGCCCTGCTCTGCTATAGGATAGCTGGTCATGTGCTGCGATTGGTTGTCCTTCCTGCATGTTGCATCTGATTCGTGGGCAGCACCATTCCCTGTCCTGTAGTACACAGTACCCTGGAATAAGGCTTTCTGGATATCAGCTGCTGTGACGGCCGCAACATTTCCCCGGACATGGGGCGAAGGTGCAACATTTCCCCAGACATGGGGCGAAGGTGCAACATTTCCCCAGACATGGGGCTCAGGTGCAACATTTCCCCAGACATGGGGCGAAGGTGCAACATTTCCCCAGATATGGGGCGAAGGTGCAACATTTCCCCAGATATGGGGCAAAGGTGCAACATTTCCCCGGACATGGGGCGAAGGTGCAACATTTCCCCGGACATGGGGCGAAGGTGCAACATTTCCCCGGACATGGGGCGAAGGTGCAACATTTCCCCGGACATGGGGCGAAGGTGCAACATTTCCCCGGACATGGGGCGAAGGTGCAACATTTCCCTGGACATGGGGCGAAGGTGCAACATTTCCCTGGACATGGGGCGAAGGTGCAACATTTCCCTGGACATGGGGCGAAGGTGCAACATTTCCCTGGACATGGGGCGAAGGTGCAACATTTCCCTGGACATGGGGCGAAGGTGCAACATTTCCCCAGACATGGGGCGAAGGTGCAACATTTCCCCAGACATGGGCCACCGTGACAGCACCCCCCCTGACGGCGGGCCCGAGGGCGAGAAGGGAAGCGGCGATGAAAGGCGGAGACCAGCCCCGGGGCATGAACATCAGAGGCAGCAACCCAGGAACGTTCCTCCGGGCCGTACCCCTTCCAATGCACAAGATATTGCAATCCGCCTCTAGACCACCTGGAATCGATGAGAGCCTGCACCTCGTATTCCTCCTGCCCCTGAACTTGGACAGGAGGAGGCTGGTTCACGGGAGTGGTATACCGGTTACAGACAAGGGGCTTGAGTAGGGAGGTATGGAAGGAGTTGGGGATTCTCAAGGACTTGGGCAACTCCAAGGCATAAGAGACAGGATTAATGCGTCGGAGGACCCTGTACGGACCGATAAACCGTGGTGCCAATTTGTGAGAGGGCACCCGGAGTTTGATATGCCGAGTGGAGAGCCATACCCTTTGACCAGGGACATAAGAAGGTCCTGGTCATCTGTGGCGGTCTGTAAACTTCTTATGGGCTAAAGAAGCTTTTTGCAAAGCGGATTGAATCCGCGTCCAGGACTGACGTAGGAGTTGTAAGTGATCGTTAAGTGCAGGAATGGGTGATTCAGACGGAGTGCCAGGTAAAAAAGCAGGATGGAACCCATAGGTCGCAAAGAACGGGGTATGACCAGAGCTGTCATGTACCACGTTATTCCTAGCCAACTCAGCCCAAGGTAATAAGGAACTCCAGTTATCTTGTTGGTGGGAGATGAAGAACCGTAAATATTGTTCTAAGGACTGGTTGGTACATTCAGCAGCACCGTTAGATTGTGGGTGGTAGGCAGAAGAAAAGGATAAGTTGATACCCATTTCTTTACAGAAGGATCTCCAGAATCGGGAAATGAACGGAGTACCATGATCTGAGACTATTTCCTGCGGTATCCCATGTAACCGTACCACCTCCTTAGCAAGTATACCGGCTAGCTGTTCTGAAGAAGGAAGTTTTTTCAGTGGAACAAAATGGACCATTTTAGAAAAACGGTCAATAACAGTGAGAATGGTGGTATTACCCTCAGATGGGGGTAGGTCCACAATAAAGTCCATGGATAAATGGGTCCATGGTCTCGAAGGCACAGGGAGAGGTTGTAATAGACGCACTGGAAGATCAGCAGGGGTCTTATTCTGGGCACACACATTACAGGATGCAATAAACTCTCAGATATCAACACGAAGAGTGGGCCACCAATATAGATGAGAAACGGCGAGAATGGTCTTATTGACTCCTGGGTGACCTGCAACCTTTGATGCATGCATAACTTGTAATAACTCCCTTCTCTCGTTCTCTCCTACATACAATCTTTCTGGAGGTAGAGAGCTAGGGGCGGCATTCTGATAGGACAGAATGCGCTCGATCAACTGAGAAGACACTTGCATACACACAGTGGCGATTATATGAGTACTGGGTATGAGAGAAACCGGTTCGGTGTGAGGCAGTTCCTCTTCCTCAAACTGTCTGGAAAGAGCATCCGCCTTGGTATTACGTGACCCTGGGCGGTAGGTGATCAAATAATTGTAGCGACTTAGGAACAATGACCATCTGGCCTGGCGGGGGGACAGTCACTTCACGTCTGCCAGGTAGGCTAGGTTCTTGTGGTCAGTTAGAATGATCACTGGAATTTGCGAACCCTCCAACAGATGTCACCATTCTTTTAAAGCCATTATAATAGCCAAGAGTTCTCTGTTGCCAATGTCATGGTTTCTCTCTGAGTCGGACAACTTCTGGGAGAAGTAGGCACAAGGGTGAAGTGGGGTATCCCAGGTGTCTCTCTGGGAAAGTACTGCCCCTATACCAGATTCTGATGCGTCGACCTCCATTATAAATGGTTTAGAAGGGTTAGGATGTGCTAGAATAGGTGCAGAGGCAAAGGCCATTTTTAAATCCTCAAAGGCTTTAAGGGCAGCGGGAGACCAGTTGGTTGTATTGGCCCCTTTCTTGGTCATAGAGGTGATAGGAGCAATTACAGAAGAAAAGTGTGGGATAAACTTTCTGTAATAATTGGCGAATCCAATAAATCTCTGGATAGGTTTCAAACCTTTGGGTAGAGGCCAAGATAGGATGGATTCCAGTTTTTTGGGATCCATTAAAAAACCCTTGGACGACACGATGTACCCCAGAAACGGAACCTGTGTCACATGGAATATGCATTTTTCTAGCTTACAATATAAACCATTTCATAACAGAGTGCCGAGAACAGAACGCATGTGATCATAATGTGTATGTAGATCAGGAGAGTGCACCAGAATGTCATCTAGATAGACTATGACACATGAGGAGAGGTAGTCCCGAAGGACGTCATTTATAAAATCCTGAAAAACCGCAGGGGCGTTGCACAACCCAAACGGCATGACCAGATATTCGTAGTGGCCGCTATGGGTGTTGAATGCGGTCATCCACTCGTCTCCCTCCTTTATGCGTACCAGGTTGTATGCACCACTAAGATCCAATTTAGAAAACACCGTGGAACCTATAAGACGGTCAAAGAGGTCAGAGATTAGAGGAATGGGGTAGGCATTCTTGATGGTGATACGATTCAACCCTCTATAATCTATGCACGGACGGAGGTCACCCTCTTTTTTGGCTACAAAGAAGAACCCTGCCCCAGCTGGAGAAGAAGATCTTCGTATGAAACCCTTCTCCAGCGATTCCTGGATATATTCCTCCATAATACTATGTTCCTTTGGGGACAGTGGATAAATTCTCCCTTTCGAGGGAATGGTACCTGGGTATAACTTGATAGCACAGTCATACGGACGGTGCGGGGGTAGCTTATCGGCCTCTTTTTTGTCAAACACTTGTTTAACAGACAGATATTGCTCCGGAACGGTAGAAGACAAAGGTTTTGCAGTAGGGGTATTGAGTAACCTGATAGGTAACATAGAGGGAAAACAAGAGGAGGAACAGGTGGAACCCCATGCGACGACCTTTCCCTTTACCCAGTCAATGTGAGGATTATGTTTTTGTAACCATGTGAGACCTAAAACGACTGAGCAAGACGGTGATGATATGATTTGAAACACTATGGATTCGTCATGATGATCCCCAAGACACATGGAAATAGTTTTAGTCTCTTGGGTTATAACAGGAGAGGCAAGGGGCCTACCATCAATGGCCTGTACCATTAAGGGTTTGGATCTAGGGGACAGAGGGACAAGATGACCTGAGGCAAAGGACTCATCCATAAGATTATCAGCAGCCCCTGAATCCAGCAATGCATCACAATCGAATTTGACAGAACCCCATGTTAGACAGACAGGAAGAAGTAATCATAGTGAGGTCGGTTTGGGACACAAAGTAAGAACACCTAAGGCCGGTCCCCTCCTAGGACTTAGGTGCGAGCGTTTTCCGGGCGTGATGGGCACTTAAGGCATTGGTGCCCCCCAAGTCCGCAATATAGGCAAAGACCCTCTCTACGCCTATAGGATTTCTCTTCTTCTGTCAATTTGGTGTGACCCAATTGCATGGGTTCGGTATCAGAGACCTGTGAAGTGCGAGATGGTGGACTAACGGAACCTCGTGTAGGAACCCTAGCAACGCTTTTTCTGGGTCTCTCTCTGTGTTTAGCTCTATCCCTGATTCTGTTATCAATATCAATCACGTAATCGATCAAATCCTCTAACTCCTCAGGCAAATTCTTAGCTGCTATCTCATCTAGGATAGTATCAGAAAGGCCCTCCTGGAAAAGCAATACAAGGCAATCATTAGTCCAATCAACCTCTGCTACTAGGGTTTTGAAGTCTATGCCATAATCTGCAACAGACCTGGAACCTTGCTTAATTCTGAGCAGGGATCTCCCAGCCCTCTTGGAACGACCAGGAGGATCAAAGGTGCGTCTGAGAGCACGTACAAAGTTGTGGTAGTTATAGACCACGGCATCCTCATTTTCCCACAATGGGTTAGCCCATGCTAGGGCTCTACCAGACAAATGATTTATCATAAATTCCACACGGGCACGATCTGAAACATACATTCTAGGGTTTAGTTCAAAATGAATGCTGACCTGAGTCAAAAAGCCACGACACCCAGTCTGTTCCCCACCAAAACGAATTGGAGAAGTCATGGATACATGGGAGGCAGGTAAAGCAACCTCAGGTGTGTGGGATTGCAGGACCGGGGCAGAGGTCGCCACCTGTGGTTCAGGCTGCAAATAGGCAGTACGGACAAGAATAGTTTGTATAGCCTGAGCAAAGGCATCCATGCGGTGGTCTAATTCATCGACACGAGAGGCACATGCAGCGAGTTGCTGACCTACGTCTGCAGGGTCCATGGCCCTAGCGTAATGTCAGGATCGGGTAACCCCGCTTGCAGACTGTAAGCCAACAGACCCTGACCAACCGGTCCTTAGAAATGGCCGGGTTATGGTCAGTAATACTGAGAATGATGAACACAAATAAAGTGGTGGAGTGCAAAGAAAATCAACCTGCAGAATAAAGTAACCCACAATGCTCTAGCTAGCCGGTCCTTAATAATGGCCGGGTTAAGCAGGGCAAACCAACAAAACACACATAGGCAGGGGTTAAGGAAATAGAGGTCCGTTATACTATGCCAGAAATCAGGGCGCCAGAATACAGGGAAGTCGAGACAAGCCGGGATCGTATAAACCAGGAAATCAGTCAGAATAGGAATCAAGAAATAACAAGGCACTAGGAGTAACAGGAACCACGCTAGGGCAACTTTCTAAGAGAAAGGAAGCCCTTTAAATAGAGCCACAGCACTACCTATTGGTGCTCAGAGGAGACGCCCTGCTCTGCTATAGGATAGCTGGTCATGTGCTGCGATTGGTTGTCCTTCCTGCATGTTGCATCTGATTCGCGTGCAGCACCATTCCCTGTCCTGTAGTACACAGTACCCTGGAATAAGGCTTTCTGGATATCAGCTGCTGTGACAGCCGCAACATTTCCCCGGACATGGGGCTCAGGTGCAACATTTCCCCAGACATGGGGCTCAGGTGCAACATTTCCCCAGACATGGGGCGAAGGTGCAACATTTCCCCAGACATGGGGCGAAGGTGCAACATTTCCCCAGACATGGGCCACCGTGACAGGTGCACAGTCCCACATTTAGAGACACTAGGCCATATTTTCTATCTGGCTTGCCTACCTGTCGCTCGGACTGGTTGCTGAGCCATGACCCCCTTTCTTTCCGAGGTTGAGTGTTCTCCCCTGTCCCCTTCGGGTGAGCACTGTCTTCGTCTGAAGCTGTAGCCCCAGCGTGTGGATAGCTCCCCCTACACTGGTACCTCTTGCCTGTAAATAGTTGCTGTTGATTTCCCCCCCTCCCTTGTGTAGTCGCGCACTCCCCGAATCCCTTTTAGTTTTACCCTTCTGACCCTCACCCCCCCTCCGTGACCCCCCACATGGCGTTCAAACGGGCTTCTCTGGTATTATTTTCTATCAATGCAAAGGGCCTAAATATCCCTGAAAAACGCTCCACCGCCTTAACTGATTTTCACAAACACAAGGCCTCTGTAGTGTTCGTGCAGGAGACTCATTTCCGCAGCGGTCCAGACCTAGATTTACTGACTCTAATTATCCGACTGGACTGTTCAGTGACACCCCGGGCTCTAACTCTAGGGGGATGGCCATCCTTTTTCATAAATCTATCCCCTTTCAAGAGAAGGCCAGACTGACGGACGAGAATGGTAGATAAGTGTTCACGAAAGGACAGATTGCTGGTCAGTTGTTTACCTTTTCCAACGTCTACGTTCCCAATAAGGCGCAACACCGGTTCCTGGCCAAAGTGCTAGTGAAACGGCAAACCTTCTCTGAAGGCACACTGATACTGGGGGGCGACTTTAATGTTCCCCTTCACCCATCCGTAGACACATCGACGGGACGCTCCTCCCTTCCATCTCACGTTCTCCGTTCTATCTCACACACATTGCACTCCTCCCGATTGGTGGACTGTTGGAGGGCGCTTCACCCCTCTGACAAAGATTTCTCCTTCTACGCACACACTACTGCCTCTTACTCCCGCATTGACTATATATTCCTTCCCTTCTATCATCTTCATCTCCTCCTTTCTGCGACTATTGGAAATATCACCTGGTCTGACCACGCCCCAGTTATCGACACTTTTCTGTCCCCCACTTTCCACCCTACTACTCCCAATTGGCGTTTGAATGACGCTCATCT
Source organism: Leptobrachium leishanense (assembly GCA_009667805.1). Classification (NCBI taxonomy): domain Eukaryota; kingdom Metazoa; phylum Chordata; class Amphibia; order Anura; family Megophryidae; genus Leptobrachium; species Leptobrachium leishanense. The sequence goes on from CM019066.1 coordinate 245,582,928, forward strand.
AGCAGACCCCACGCTGTTGGCGGACAGTAGGTTAGTTTTGGACTGTTTTTTTGAGGAAAATGTGGACCCGGAGATCTCTCCGGCCACTGTGTGGGAGGCTCATAAATGCGTCATGAGGGGGCATTTTATTATTGTGGGTTCAGCGATTAAAAAGCGCAGGGAGGCTGAAATTCTAGACCTGCTCACTAAAATTGACACTACGGTGCTCCAACACAAACGCACAGTGGAGGCCGTTCTTCTTTCCTCATCGACGGACCTCCAACATTCCCTAGTTGACATAATGAACACTGAGCACCATAGGGATCTACGAAGATCCCAGGCGTACTTTCATGTTCCTGGCAACAAAAGCGGACGTCTTCTGGCTCGACAACTGGCTAAGAGGCGAACTGCTACCTATATCCCTAGTATTAGAAACAAGAAGGGAGACCTGCAACACCTAACCCAACATATTCTGCAGTCCATTACGGACTATTATAAGTCCCTATATGCCATCCCTGGCTCCCCCTCTGAAGCGGCCCACAGCTCCGATCAGATATCGACCGTTACCTCACCCGCTTCCTTAAATGGAAGGTCACATCGACCGCTGCAGAGCTTTTAGATGAACCCCTCACTGACGAGGAACTACGCCTTTCCATCAAATCGACGCAAACTGGTAAATGCCCAGGTCCCGACGGATTCCCGACTCATTATTACAAACACTTTGTTGATGTCCTCTCCCCTCATTTCCTTTGGGCATTTAACTCTCTTTCGGACAAGAAACTACTGCCCCCACAATCCTTGATGGCCAACATAGTCCTGATACCTAAAGAGGGGAAAGACGAGGAATATTGCGCGAGTTATAGACAAATATCCCTCTTAAACTGTGACGTAAAATTACTTGCAAAACTTTTAGCGACCCGCCTTAATTCATGTATTCCATCTCTGATACATTTGGATCAGTTGGGATTTGTACCGCACAGGGAGGCGAGAGCTAATACGATCCGCGCCCTACACCTTATGCACGCTGCGCCTAGAGTCCCGGGTGGCCTGTTGCTCCTGTCCACGGACGCAGAAAAAGCGTTCGACAGGGTAGGGTGGAATTTTCTTTTCGCTACGCTCCGCCACCTCGGGTTGGGCCCTTCCCTATGCTCCTGGATCCAAGCGCTGTATACGGGCCCTTCAGCTAGAGTATGTGTTAACGGCATTTTTACCGACAGTTTTCCCATTTGTAATGGCACGCGACAGGGCTGTCCCCTATCACCCTTGCTCTTTGTACTATCCCTTGAACCGTTTTTGGAAGCAGTCCGCCAGCATCCAGACATCTCAGGTGTCTCACTGGGACGTGACTCTCACAAGGTCGCCGCGTATGTGGATGACCTCATCTTTTTTGTCTCTAACCCTCTACCTAACTACCTAACGTTCTGGCGGAATTTGAGGAATTCTATACGTTAGCTAACCTTAAAATAAACTTTACGAAGTCTTCCATACTAAATGTCTTGGTCCCCTCCCACCAGGTGATCTCTATGCGCCCTACCCTTCCCTTTCTATGGGCGGGCTCCCGACTGAAATACTTGGGGGTTTGGTTGACAGCGGACAGCACCCGCTTATATGACCTTAATTTTTTACCATTGCTTTCTGCTGTCCGCCAAGACCTCAAGGCCTGGGACCTTCCACACATTTCCTGGTTGGGGAGGGTCTCCGTTATTAAAATGAATATCCTGCCCGATTCCTATACCTGTTCCAAACACTCCCCATTGCTATTCCCCGCTTTTTCTTTGCTTCTCTCCACTCTCTTCTGTCCTCTTACATCTGGAGACGTGCACGACCGCGCAATTGATTCGACATACTGACACGTTCCAGGACTCAGGGTGGATTGGGTGTCCCAGACTTTTTTCGTTATTATATCTCATGCCACCTACTGTGGGCTGCGGAGTGGACGAAGGATGAGGTGCTGAGGAGGTGGAAGTCGGCAGAACAAGCTCTGTTGGAGGCTCCACTGGTGATTTTGCCGTGGGTACCCAGAATGCTGGGCCTCTGCTTGACCCGATCCTCTTCATACACACGGATTACTCTGCAATGTTGGCATCGGGAAATTACTCATTCTAACCTCACAACCTACCCCTCCCCAATGACATACGGCGAAGGGTTTTTATCTCACATGGGCCCGAGGGTACACCACTTTCTGACCAGTGCAGGCCTGCTACCCCTGGCCGCCCTACTAGGAGACACACCATCGACATTTTTGCACCACTTTAAGCACCGTCAGGTCACTGAGTGCCTTCGGACCGCCCCGCGACAGCACATGCTCCAACGCCCCTTCACCCACCTGGAACGCAGATGCGCCTCACCCACCCCATTGGCTAACGGTGTGTCCTTCATGTACTCCCTGCTTAGAGATGCGGCTTCTACAGTCCCGCCCCCATTTATGGGTAAATGGGAAACAATGTTGGACTGTACCTTTACTGATGTGCAATGGTTGGACATATGTGACTTAACCCATCGCTGTTCTGTAGCCAGCAGAACCCAAGAAACAGCATATAAATTGCTTTCACTTTGGTATTACACTCCTCTCAGACTACATGCTATCTCTCCTGAAGCCTCCCCAGACTGCTGGCGATGCTTTCGCGCCCCAGGCTCTCTCCTTCATTTATGGTGGGAATGTCCCCTGATTCGCCCGTACTGGTCGAGCCTTCACTCACTCGCGAGTGTCCTCCTTGGTTACCCCCACCTTTCACGCCTGCATCTATGTTACTACACCATACATCAATGTCGGTGTCTGCATATAGGAAATTTCTGTTACCATGCATCCTGAATGTTGCTAAGGGCCTGATTCCCCTATACTGGAAACAGATTACCCCACCCCCTATCCAAGTGTGGTTTAAGAGAATGGAGGAACTGAGAGTGGTGGAACGTCTCTACTTGTCTTCCGCTGACCAACTGCCCCGCTGCAATGGACAATAGAAGTCCGTCCTCGGATGGCAGTTTCTGTTCTAATTCGGTGGAGAAGTCAGAAAGCTTTGCGCATAAAGAAATCACACAGACAACCAATACGTCTATATGGTTTCCGAGCCAAAAGACTGCTCTGCCTTTATTTGACAATTCACAAGCCTTTTTATGCTACTTTACATGTATCGATAACAGGCTGTTGCCCAACATTCTATTCGTCATTTGTGCGTCTATAGACCTTGTTTAATAGCAGATAAAGAAAATAAAACAATAGTGTCTCCGGATGTTCCTTTAGCCGTTTAAGGACGTTCGTTACAGGACGTTCTGGGATGTTCCCAAAACATTCTCCAAGATGACCTTCAAGATGTTCTCTTCTTGAGACGCAGGACAAGAAACTTCATGTGCGTACAAAAACAAAGATAGCGTTTAAAGAATAATATGCATTTGATTCATAAATCTTGATTAACCATTTAAACTACTCAAATGAGAATTTTTCTAGGCCTCCTTCTAAGCTTTTGAATATTATAAAAGCGAATATATACATTTCTGTCAACAACAGTCCCCCCTAAAAATGCACATTTCCCAAGTGTACCCCTGGAGACGAGCCGTGCCTTCATCCGTTCCCCTAATAGTCTCGCCAGCCATTCCAAATCTTCGCCGGAGGTTGAGACGAGAAATTCCTATAGAATAAAACCCCTGTGTAGTCTGGGCTTCCGTGCATGGTCGAGACTGGTGGGTCAAGAGTCGGGCTTCAACTCGTCTTGCAACAGGTCACTAACCTTGGCTTAGAGCAAAATCATAGGCGGTGTTCTCGAGATAGGGGATGCATGGACTCATAATTCTGTGGATGACTTGTTACAGGTGGGCGGAGTTTGTCATACCTTTTATTCACAGGAACCCCCAGAAATTCTAGACTAGTATAGGAAGTGTCAATATTCTCCCCAGTGTCCCTACACACTTGATTAAGCAGTTAAGGTGTAGTGGATTCCACAGTTCTTTCGATAACCTTTTTAATGCAGGGTAAAACACAACATCCAATCACCGTCAACAGAACCATCATTACCAGGATAACTATCCCTATTGGTGTGAGGATCTTTTGCCAGGCACTCATCCAACTAAAATACTGATCCCATGGATCAGTAATGCCAGAGTTTTTCTTCAGTTCTTCGGACAGGTCTTCCAATCGTTTAACCCTTTCATTGCTGAGGACGTGTGGGGAACGTCCTCATTGACTCCTAAGGAAAGATAGGAGATATCGTGGTTCAAAGGAACCCCCTGACTGTTGGCAGCTAGCAGGATCATGTTTGGTATCATTAGAAAGGCCAGAGCATGGCCTTTCCAATAATACCAAATATGTCCATGTTTAATGTAAAACAAATATATAATTAAATATTTTTTTTAGTTAATATTTTTTAAGATGTGAAATGGCTCAGCAGTGAAGGGGTTAATGGCTTTAGTGACTTTGCCAGTGGGGCCTGTGTTATCTGGGATAAAGGTGCAACAGGAGCCACCAGTACCTTTCAGCATCGTACAGACCCCACCCCTCTCTGCCAGTAGCATATCGAGGGCCATTCGGTTCTGGAAGGTCATTGCAGAGGTCGGGCCTACCTGGTCGGCCAAACCCTGGAGGGCATCTCGGGTATAGTTAACAAACCTCTGTTGGTTGTAATAGATGTAGTTAATCCAATCAACATTCTTGTTGATGGTTACCATGGGGATTAAAGATTCAAATCCCGCCTTTACCTGGTCTCTAGCTTTGAACTCATTAGGCACCCCCCTTGGGACTCCTATGACATCAAGGTAGACGTGTGGATTGAAACTGCCAGGTACAGAATTCGCCTCTCTCCTTTGTCTAGTGAGTCCGGGGGTGTGGGCATTAGGCAGGTCATCATCAAATGGCAGGATGTGGAGGGGCATGATGGCTTTAGCCAGAGCACACTCACCGTCCCACGCACCTACCAAGCGGGAGCGGACTCGCATGTCACCGCAGATCCAATAGACATCTCCCAGGGAGATCACCTGGTGTTGCACCTTCTCCTTCTCCACAGCGCTGTACTGTGCATAATAGCCTTCTGTGAAGTTTCCAACTACCCGGCCACCGGTTCCCCAAGAGGAGTAACAGGTGTAGTTCCCGGGGTAGATGGTGATTACTCTCTGAGAGTCTGGGGTTTCGTTTCTGGAGGGGGTATTTGGACTTCCATTCTTTGCAAGCATCGTGATTTAGAGTGGTGTTGGTAAACAAACTGAGAAAGCATTCCTCAACATCCTCTGGGATATTGAGGGGTACCGTACCTAGATGAGGCCTAGCAGTACCACACACATAGCAATTGGTTCTGTTGTGGGACTGAGCGGTATATTTCATCCATTCTAACCAAACATTCATATCTGAGTATCCTGTTTCAATGGCCATAGTATCCTCGAACGTGGGATCAGCGATGGCCACTATACCATTGGGAGAGATCATCATGTGGTGATTAAGGGGTTTGGACTGTTGGTGCGGAGGGACCCAGTCAGGGGCAAGGTACATATCTCGTAGGCAGAATTTTCCCAGGGTCTGCGGATTCCCTGAACCCCCCTTTACCCACAAACCCAGAACATAGATACCTGAATCCCCGGGTCCTGGATTTTCTAGGGTAAGAATTAGTTTCAGTGCTGTTGCCCCTGTTCTAAACCGCACTTCCCCATTGTGACGGAATGGGGTGTTATCTGTCTGCGGGTGTGCTCCAATCTGACCCCCTCTTGATGGCGTCAGGCCCGACTACCGAGTGTCACGGCACTCGGCGTCTCGAGCGGCCTGAGATGACCCTGGCGTTACTTGGCGAGATAGTGCTGCCGAATTAAGTTGACCCGTTCTGCATAGTGGGGAGCTAGGAGACCGCAGAGTGTCTCCTGCACTGTGATTTTAGCGATGAAATTACGACACCAAACGGGGCTGTATGCTTCAAGTCAAACGCAGTTGAACTGACTTTTTACTCAAATGGGACACGCATTTAAACATCTCACACACAAAGGAGACATGCCCAGGCTTGAATGGGAACTCAATTTGCATACAATGGCATGCTTGCATCATAAGATTACACACACACACAGAGCTAATGTACACTGAAATTAGCATACAATTGGATTTCAACACAGCCTTTCACTCCTAGCAACCAAGGGGAAATATAATACCTTTAAATGCATCACACAATTACACATCTGAATCCACACTCATACAATACAGGATACATGGTAATACATCACACCAATAAAACCACATCTAGAGAAGGTGTTCATTTCAACACGCAAAACCGAAAGAATCTCAAATAAAGAAAAAGGTCTTTGAAATGTCCCAGGCTGTTAGTTCTGGGGCTCGCTGGTCAGAGCCCCTATGTCCGTTCCATGACACCCATCATCATCCGACTCCTGTAATTTATACTTGGGGCAGGTGTTTGGGGCCATTGTCAGTGTCATACGAGCGAGAAGTGATTTACTATTGTTATCTTTCTTATTTAAGGAGATCTGTGGTTTATGTCCCCAGGGAACTCCCGTATTCCATCCCACCGATGCCCAACTACCGCACTCCTGTCCCCAATAGTAATTGGTAACGCACATATATATGTCATAATCATGTGGAATCCCATTTCTCCAGATACATTGCAAGCGGGGGCCTGGGCATGGATGTATATCACAATAGTTAAAGGTGTATGTAACCACGCGAGTGTTAGATGAATTATACCAGAAAGTGGTTAGTTTGTTTTCGGCAGCAGTAGTATTCATTGCGTAGCCCATGACATGGGCATTGTGCGTCAGTTGTCCCAGGGCAGCTTCCACCTGGGCTCTCATAACCGCTTGTACCATAACATCAGCTGCCTGTCCCAGTATAACAGCTACATTGTGCCCCTGGATTCCCACCCACCAAATGAGAAAGATATATGCAATCATGTTTGTTTTGTTGTCTGGTCCGCTGTTGGTGTACAGGTCTTTTTACAGTGGGAGACGTGGATCCAGGTGGCTTTTCCTTCCAGTTTTACTGAAGCTGCAGCTGTGAGGAGGACCTGGAAGGGACCGTCGTATCTGGGCTCAAGTGGATTCTTTGGAAGAAACTTCTTCACTAGTACCCAGTCTCTCGAGACCAGTTGATGAGTGTCGTGGATACTTTCAGGGTCTGGAATGCAAGAGAACACTTGACCATAGATATCAGTTAACATTTTTGAAACACTTGTGACATAATTTATTAGACAGTCGGACTGTAATTGCAACTGTTTGAGGGAAACAGTATTCTGAAAGGTGACAGATTGTGTAGACCGATGAGAGCATTCATCATTGTATTTGAGAGGTGTGAGGGCCCATGTGCCTATTGTATTACAGCCGGATAGAGTGCCTTAGGTAAGCACACTTTATTTCTTAGTTCTGGGTTACTAGTAGTGTGACTAGCTGCTCGAGTTCCTTTTCCTGTGTCTGCTAAATGATTTAATATCAGCTTCTGGTGTACTAAACTTTCCATGTGCATTTACTTTCATCGCTGCAACCTGTGTGAGTGCGTGTAGCTGCGCTTGTTTTGTTTCTTTTCCCTCCTCTGGCAGAAAGGGTGGGGGCGAGGGGGGAAGTTGAACAGAATTGATTAAAAATCCCTCATAGTTAACAGCATCACCACTACCAGAATTAGAATCACAATCGGAACCACCCCCACCCCCCTCAGGAAAAGGAAAGAGAGTAGCGGCGGTAAGACACAGAGACAGCAGTGGAGAGCGACATTATCAGGGGCGCAGGAGGGAATATCGCCCGCGCAGTAGGCTCGCAGAAACGTCATGTCGTGCCAACACCCAGCGCTGCTGACCCCTACCCGTGGTGTGCAAACTAATAATTAATCAGCAGGCATCATTAGACTGTCATTACTAATAGTCTGTGTCATTAGAGAATTGGACGTTAAAACATTCCTGGCATTACTAGAGTCATCTCGTACTTAGCAAGGTCACACTCCGTCTGCGTGCTCGTCAGCAACGGACAGTACACCTTATCTATTTTAAACCAAAATAAGCTACGCTTCAACTGCACAGAGTTGAACATTTCCCCCGTCTCTTTTTTTTTTTTTTATTTCTCTCAGCAGGGTTAAAATATCTGATCTTCACGGTCATATGAAACAAGAGGAACCATCTAGTTTAACTTTTATTTTCGTTTGCGTCCTGCTTTCTTTTTTTTCTTTTTCCACATAAAAAAAACATTATACGAGATATTTTAAAGACCATTTTTGTGTTCGTAACACTTAACATTTAATGCTAAATCAGCAATACTGATAGAATACGGAGCCTTTCTCTCCCGAGAATATTTCGTATAAGAATATTTTTAATTAAAATAATAAACCATTAGGGCGTTAGCAAACATTTTCTCCATCAATATAGACAAACGGTACTACCTACAAGAACAATCACTCTGCATACGTACATTTTCTTTGTGTTTCTACTTCACATATACACCACAACAGTAAACATCGCAGATCCTCCTGGCAAAACACCCAGCAATGTAATCATAACTCAAACAAAGCAGTTGTTATGTCTCTCCTGTCTACCTTGCTTGTTGTCTTGGCTTACCATGATTCACATCTCTGACATGCATACATACATACAAACATACATAACCTTCTTATTGCTCCTTACGGGCAAGCAACCTATCGTTGCCATCTCTAGGATAGGCTTTCCCACCCTCTTCTTACATTGACTCATAAACTATTGTAGCGCTGTGTTAAAAATCTTGCTGTGGCAGTACCTATTTTTGGCCACAAGATGGAGACTATCGCGATCAGAGATACTGGACATTGGGACTACAATGCCCGGCATGCTTTGCAAGAAGACAGGAAGTGGGTGGGGACTGGACACTTACATCCTCTGCCTCGTGGAGAACGCGCCAGAGCGCGCCAGGGAACGAGAGAGAGCAGACGCAGTGCCATACTTTGTGAGAGGGCCTAGGGCGGAAAGCAAGTGAGACCTGTCAGTTCGGTTACCGGGTCATTCAGTCCTCAAGAGAAGGAGCCCTCCAAGTTCCAGAGTTGCTACAGAGGGAACCAACCGAAGACCTCGAGTAAGGAGTCACCGCAAGTGGATCGGGTTCAGAGAGCAGGCGGTGAGCTGAGGAAAAGTCGTGGACAAGCTACGGGAAGTCAGACAACGGATCCGGCCGCTAGTATCCCCAGTCAAAATCCAGCGGAGAGACGTCCTGGGTCAGCGGAGCCTAAAGCAACCGGCGGATGGGTGAGAGGCCTCCAAGGCCGTTTATAATACAAAGAGCACGCTGCTGTTTTCTTTTTAAAGTCCACAGGGCCCCAACTTGACTAGTCGAAGACATTTCTCAAGTAAATTCACTGGCCAGTTGAACAGTACCCGGGTACCTTACACACATACACACCTTTTACATTCCGGGACTTAACCTGTGCAGGACTCAATTTTGTTACGAATCGGAACGGGGGTTAAAGATACGTTTCGAATATATTTTTCTCTTTCCGCTGCGCGTTTACCGTGATACGAAGTGATTGTATATTCTGGGGTTCCGCTATGTGTCCCTTTTCTGAATATTCGTGCAATTGCATTTTCTTTTATGTTCGGTTACGAATATTTTATTTTCCGAAATACGAAGCCTCGTGTTTCGTTTCTTTTCCGCTACGCGTTTTATCGCAATACGAAAGTACTGTAATAATATCTGTGAATACCGTATCTCAATATCTGCCAGATATTTTAGTAAACTATTTAAATGATAAAAACCCACAACTGTGTTGGAGTATATTTATTCCCTAGTGCGGGGAGACTGACCCGTGGTTCATTTTCAGCGGCTCCTCCGGGAGTGAGCGCTACACTATCATCCGCATCCTATAGAATATCAGATTCTGCTTTCATCTAACTTTCATCCCACTCATAAAAATTCATCATCTTGTTTACATCCTTTTATACCATGTCTGAACAGGCATCCCTGACCAACCGCCGATTAAATCTATACATTTTATTGACTCACACCCTATACACATACACATATACATCCATATAAACAAAACACACACTATACTCACAAAAATATATACAAAACACACAGTATATACACAAAAAAATAAACACAAAACACACAGTATATATACAAATATATATATATATTGGTTGTTTGGTCAGACATTACCTCGGGGGAAAGGCCTAAGCCAGGGATAGTGGGTCGTGGGAATTTATCAGATACAATGGCAGTATCCTGCTAATGGTCATTGGCGGTATCTGGGCTTTGGGTGGGGGTCGTCGCCTGCGGGGTGCTTTACAATCCCGTTTGAGATGGCTGGATTCTCCACAAGTAAAACAGGTTTTTGGTGGACGCCCCCCCTCCCCACCAGGCTCCCCTTCCACGGTGCCTGCTGTCATACTGAGAGTGGGCTGCTGCGTCCAGTTGATAGTATTCTCGGGAGTCGGGGGTATGTCTTGGGTGTTTCGGCAGAAAGGATATCTGGTGTCGGTTTGGCGGGGTGGAAAGGTCATGGGGTCTTGGGGCTGGGGTGGAAAGGTCATGAGGTCTTGGGGCTGGGGTGGAAAGGTCATGGGCTGGCTACGGGTGACCTGGGGTGTGGTTGCAAGTATCCCTATGTGGGACGTTACAGGACGAGTGGTGTAGTACGACCCATTGATACATAACACAGGGTAGAGACCTGTCGGCTGTTTTTGGGCAGTTGTCGTTTGGGTTGGGGTTATTATTTTCTTTTTGGATACCTTACTATAGGAAGGAGGCTCAGAACCTGGAGTGAGATAATAGTAATTCGTTTTTCCTTTCTTCTTATCTATTGTTTCTATCCACCCTTCGTTCTTAATTTCTTTTGCAACCCTATACCAATCCTGTGCTACATCCCATAAACCATTATCAATCAACATCCCTTTCTTATTTCTCAACACATGTTTCCATTCTTCTACCTGTAATCTGGGATTATCTAATTCGCAAATCTTGCCTAACATCTTTAGGTTTGTCACTACATTACTTTTGCCTGTCCTTTCCTCAACTAACTTGCATGGTGACAACCAACCAGTATTGTTACTCTGTTCATTTCCCATTCTCGATTGTTAGCTTTGTTTCCTGATCACTCTTCAATTCACTTAGTTTATCAACAGTCACAAATGAGGATAGACCTATATCTATCGTGGCCTTATTTACCACGACAATAAAGCGTCTCGTCCTCCCTATATTCCAAATATAGGATCCTGCTAGAGAGGTGTAGCTAGTACCTCTCCGTCGCGCAGCATATATATCCTACAGGGTTACCTGTTCCTACCAGATATATATATTCTTGTGAGTTCCTAATAGATACGCCTAATGCATCATCTATCCCAGTACCCACAACAAAAACCACTGACTGTCAATCAAACTATACTTCAATCAGAGATATATCGCGTCCTACTACCAAGCTTGTGATCGCCTGTTGACTGTTAGGAAAGTCCTAGTACCAGGTATGCGCCTATTTCATCACATCACCTGTAACCGTCTGGAGATAGCTAACCAGGTACACGCCACTTGTTATCACAGGTCCGCGATAATCTCTCTGATTTAACAACCAACCAAAATACAACTTCTATCAGGAAATGCAAAGAATCGTGAAAAGACACGTACAAACAAGCAGATAACTGGCATGCGGGGTCAGTGGGGGTCAGTATAATGGGCACCTGGGCAAAGTTAAATAAAACCCCACTTTTGATGCTTTTCCCAAGTGTCACACTGGGGTTCCCGGGGTAGGATCACAGACCAGAACACGTCACTGATAAGATATCAAAAGGTATCTTACCTGTGAGGTTTACGAAGTTGATCAGGCTCCGGTTCTGGTGTGGTCCTGCCAGGAAATCCTCGTCGGCGACACACTGGAGAAAGCGTAACCCAGGGTCCCACGGTGGGTGTCAAATTGCAATGGACAATAGAAGTCCGTCCTCGGATGCCAGTTTCTGTTCTAATTCGGTGGAGAAGTCAGATAGCTTTGCGCATAAAGAAATCACACAGACAACGAATACGTCTATATGGTTTCCGAGCCAAAAGACTGCTCTGCCTTTATTTGACAATTCACAAGCCTTTTTATGCTACTTTACATGTATCGATAACAGGCTGTTGCCCAACATTCTATTCGTCATTTGTGCGTCTATAGACCTTGTTTAATAACAGATAAAGAAAATAAAACAATAGTGTCTCCGGATGTTCCTTTAGCCGTTTAAGGACATTCGTTACAGGACGTTCTGGGATGTTCCCAAAACATTCTCCAAGATGACCTTCAAGATGTTCTCTTCTTGAGACACAGGACAAGAAACTTCATGTGCGTACAAAAACAAAGATAGCGTTTAAAGAATAATATGCATTTGATTCATAAATCTTGATTAACCATTTAAACTACTCAAATGAGCATTTTTCTAGGCCTCCTTCTAAGCTTATGAATATTATAAAAGCGAATATATACATTTCTGTCCACAACACCGCTATACGCTGATATGGTCCCAATGGGATACAATCACAACTACCACTGCCTTCCTCACCCGCCTTGGTCCTACCCCTCCTCAGTTGGAACCCCTCACTACCCCTCCCTAAATAGACCCCTCCCATTCCCCCTTTTTTTTTACTTTTCCTCTTATTTTTATTAGGATGGTCAGGGAAATGTGTGCATTGAGTTTGTTCTTTTTGAGTCAGTTTCTCTTGTTATCACTAACTGCTTTATCATTGTGTGCTTATTTACTCTGTTGAAATATGATTATTATTATTTGGCCCTGCGTGGCCCACTGTCTTATATTATCTTTCTCTTGAAAATCCAATAAACTGTTATTTACAAAAATTATTGTTCTTGTTCTACTTTTCTATCTGTCTGCACTTTATGTATTTGTTTTAACACCTTGTTACTCTTGACAATAATTACATAAAACGTTTGCCTTTTCATCTCCTGTTTGGTACCAAAAAATAGACCAGGCGTAGGTAATAAAAAAAAAATAAGGTGATTGAAAGCACATTAAACTAGCCCTCAGTACTGGAAAAAAATCTTTCTTCCAACATAATTATATTTAAACACAAATATTAATACACACAAAAATATAAATAATAATTTCAATTCTACTCAACAGGAGTATAATACCAGTCTACGCAAATTTCTCCTCTTCCTAATTGTGACTTCTTCTGTAGCATAATAGTGTTGAGCTCTGCTATATGCAGTATGTGTGACTGTACTCGATTATTGATCCATAATACGTGTGGCAGGATAGTGGATTCATACAGGGTTATTCAAAGAGAATCAAAAAGTCACCGCACGTTCGGTGACTTTTCCTTCTCTTCAATTCGGTGTGATTTGGCGATCCCATTTCGGCAACCCTGCGGTGTATTCAGCAAGCACCGCAGGGCCATCGTAGTGCAGGGAAAAGCCGTCGCAAACCCAATGAACACTCACTGCAAAACCCAGGCGAATGCACACCGAAACCGGCAAAAACATCTGGATTAAACACGCAGGAGAAACCCGAGCAGGAGCCGATCACAGCGCAGAGCAGCCGCCGGAAAAACTCGACACCACAGACGAATGGAGTGGAAAAAAAACAAACATCAGCACGCTTGAATGTTTGAAAAGTGAAACGCTGTTTGCAGAGAAACTACTGAGTGAAAATGTCTGAAATTTACATATAAGATCCAATGAATGATAATAAAAAGGGCTGTTACAGAAAAAATTTAAAAACGATAAAAAAACGGCAGAAAAATGTTTGCAAAAAAATCCCCCAAAAAAATTTAGAGATCCTAAAAAATCTAAAAATAAAGAGACTTTTTACTGCAAAATATTAGAATCAACGGTTTGTTAGATATTGAATTAAAACGAGAATATTTTTAACATTGAAGCCTATGGGATTCGCCTGAATAAACCTGTCGAATGAAACCACCGAATGGCAAGGCGTTTCGGCAACCTTTCACTGCTGGTTTTTGCTCTCTGACTAGACGAAGCATTGCTTCACAATGGGGAATGCACTACCCTCGAACAGGCACCGTATTCGCAGGCAATTCGCCAATATTTTTGCGAACTGCCTGCTCTCTGGATAGCCGAATGGCCAGGAAAGGTAACCGGATGCTGAATTTCAGCAATCGGTTAACTTTCGCCAGCAATTCGGATCTCTTAGAATAACCCTGATAATCCACAGAAGTGTGCTATAAATATGGTCTGCTGCAGTATGTCGAATCCCAGTTCCTATACAGCTTACTTAATTGTGGCAACATGAGATCATGACTTAATACCACATGTATAGGGTAACCAATCACCGCTAAGCAATGATGTTGCTTTCATTGACACTATGTCCTATGTGACTGAAACCAATCATGTTGCATCTACTGCTGACAGCTCTGCACCCATGTAATACCTAATTTAAGAAATTGTTTGTTCCAAGACAAACCCACACCCTTTCAGATTATCTGGAAACAGTGACTAAATGTAATTATAAAGAGATTGTCATGTTTGGAGCAAATTGGTTTATAAATTATAAATAATCATTATTTAAAATATCTACAAATGTATATTTTATCTGCCGATTATCTGTTTTAATGTTTTTATATTTCATTTTACATTATTTTCCAGGGATACAACAAAGTAACTGCATACAGCAGGCCAATCTATTTTTGTGTTTTGTGCTTCCTTATACTACTTCTGGATGCTGTATCTAAGGGCTCATATTTACAATCACCTAAGCTATATGGTGTACAGATATTTTCTTCTGAATCCTTTAAAGTGTGCAGAGATCATATCAGTGGTAAGTTGTTTAGATTACACATATTCAAAACAAAATGGGCCCTATTCCAAGGTTTCATGTTGACTTAACCAGAGCTGTTGTATATTTACCAGAGCAATTATAGGGCCAAATTACGATCCTAGCGGTAAAACGAGGATGCTAGGGAGGAAAAACTGCGCCCACAGCTTTCCCCCTAGCGCACTCGTTTTACTGCTAGATTACAATGCCGGCGCTAAAAAAGCTGCCTCCATTGATATCGGGCGCTACGCCCCGGGATGCTCGCGGCAGCGCTAAGCGCCGACGCGAGCATCCACTCAATGGAGTCCATAGGACTCCATTGAGCCAGACGCCGGCGGTCGCATGACCTGCCGGATCTCACCTCGTGAGATCCGGCAGGTCAGCCTATTGATACGCAGGGGGAGACTGGGGGGACTTTTTCCCCCAGTCTCTCCCTGCTCCCGCCGGACTGAGGAGGCGGACTTAGCTGCGGTCCTCGCCGCGGGACAGGAGGCGAGTATACAAATCATTTTTTTATTTTTTTGGCTGGTGTTAACTGATTCTGCAGAAGTGGAATCTGTTAGCACCAAGTCCTGGCTCTGGTTAACCTTTTGTTAACCACGGCTGGACGTTAATCAGCGTTAGGACTTTGTAATCCTAACGCTGATTACTACTTTGCGCTTCCCATGTTAAGTATAGGGAGCGCAAAGTACAGTAACCTCGCGCAGAGAAGCACAAGGTACCAAACGCAAACAGGTTACTTAACCTGTTAGCGTTTGGATTGTAATTTGCAGTAACTACTTGGGCTAATGTTAACAAATGAGCCAAGACATGACGACCGCAGACATGATCGCTACCCTCAGTTCGCTATCTCAACAAGTGGGGGTATTTTCCCAAACCATACAGGACCTACAGACCAGTAACACAGTACGTCTGGCACAAATACTGGACCTTCATGGTACACCGTATGGGTTAGCCACCCCTCCTTTGCATTTGCCAGCTCTTCCTGTATTTCCTGATGGTCCCCCCGCTCTTGAACCTGTGGTTGCCTTGCCTGAGAAGTTTTCTGTTGATAAAAAGATGTACAAGTATACAGAAAATTGGAGTGTGACCAACAGACAATATTTAAAGAAAAATACAACCTCCAGATATCCCAGACGTCTCTCCCTTGGGCGTCTAGACAATGTAATGAAGTATAAATGAAAAAACGGGAATCTGTAGAGGTGAAAAACGACAACTCATAGCGCATACAGATATGAATTTATACGAGAGATGCCCCTGCTAAGATAGCACTCACAAGATAGAAAATTTTTAAAACTTATCGTCTCAACGGAGATTTTGCTCCACATCTGTCGCTCTTGGAATTTAGGTCTGGAAATCCTTGCCGCCACAGGAACCACCAATCACCATCCAGAGTCAGAACAGAAAATTTATTCGGGGTATACAAAATAAAACATAAAATAACATAAAACAAGGATCCAACGCGTTTCGTGCGATAAACGCACTTCCTCAGGGATAAAACAATGAATACAAACAGTATATTGCTGAACAGAAATACAACACAGCGCTTTAAAAGACCAAAGTCCGAAAAAGACAGTGGGGTAGACACCCAATATGTCCACAAGCAGAAGTCGTTATCTTTAGGAGTAGATCTTCTGAAAAGTGCAGATGCAGTATGAACTGTAGGGAGGAAACACAAAAAGGAGGGACCAAAATTGCGCAGTATACCAGTACTCAGAATGAAAGTAATGCGTATTGATGATAAACTCACATTCTGTGGAGCCTACAACCGGCTCTTAGGAATAGGGCGGGCTGGGACTTTATTTCAGGTGCCCATAAGACCTTCAAACGACTTCTCCGGAAATCTCCAAAGATAGGAACACTGTAGGGAAATTGGCAAAAACCAAAAAGGCACCTCCTAGTGCAATAAATCAAAAGCAACTTTATATTTTAGAAGAGAATTTGCCAAATTCAAACTCACACTCAGTTGAGCCTCTATTGGCTCCGTCACAATGCGCATAGGGAATCGTAAGGTGTTCCCCAAACCTTCTTTACAAGAGTTATGGAGGCAGACAGAAATTAGAGTTGTTCAAAAATTAAAAACATTTATTCATTTTAAAATAGATAGATCATATCTACCAAACCAAAGACCAGGACGCGTTTCGCCTATAAAGGCTTCCTCAGCTGGTAATCATATGTCTGCTCTTGCTACTGCCTTTTTATACAATACACATTCAATTGACAATTTGAAAAAATCACTTAAAATTAATTATACTTGAAAACAGGTGTGATTAAGTGGCGCCCGCCATTTTGCGCATGTCTGGAGGGTCTGAGTGTCACCCCGGAACGCGGAAGTACTAAATAAACCCGGAATAGAAAGAGATTTTTTCCTCATGTTAAAGAGCGTTGCGCTCGCCATTTTGCGCATGCGCAGTTGTCCTGCGTCTCAAGCTGAGACGCAGGATCTCCAAATTACCGTGTTACTTCAAGTATAACTTCAAAAATAACTCTCACTTATCAAAAAAAGGGGGGGACACACGCCCAACAGCCACCACAAAGATGGGAGGGAAGCCCATTGATCGGATAATCATAAAAAACATTATAATATTGTGAAAGAGAGGGGGTCACCATTAACATAATGGCACAGTCCAATTGGGCACAATATATAACACTATAGTAAACAATATCATATATTTTCTGAGGTTATTGAGCCAATGGCTGTATAAGTGTGTATACATCTAAATATACATATAAATAAACGGCATGTATAAAATCCGATTTCCTCAAACAATGGATTCATATGATAAAAATAGTAGGAAGAATATATTCTAAAATTGGACCATATAGATATTATATATTAAAAAATTGACATTATTATAGTGATGTGGTATAAAATAAGTGTATTTACACATTTATGAATATTAATATAAGAACTATATACAGTGACAAAATCTATATGCGTGAACAGTGTATAACCTTAAAACTTAGTGAATTATATATGATAAATTCAATTTTTAAATAAAGTATTTTGTAATTTAAGTGCTTTGTTATGCAAATGAGGGTGGTAACCCATAACTCACGTGTACTTAAAGTGTCCGTGACTAAAAATACTTACAATTTAAAATGTATATTGCTGATCTTCAGATATTCTCTTTTTATATTCTCCTAAAAAACCGCCAGTTTAACGTCTTCCGGTCTCTCCTCTTGGCGTGCGTTCCACCTTTGGAACGCACCGGAAGTGACGTATCGCCTCTTCTTCCGGAAGTGATGTGTCGCCGCTCCCTATTCCTTCAGTGAATTTCGAAAGCGAAACCAATCTGCCTTGACGGGGCAAGTCTAATGTCAACAAGTTCCAGCAGTCCTTAATATAACTTGCGTTGTTTAAGGTAGTTCATAGGGGTGCACTTCACATTGCATCCGATGAATTTGGCGATATGATTATGGGGAATTAATGAAAGAATAAGAATAAATAAATAAAACAAAAATGATACAATAAGGCAATATAATGGAGCAACACCCATATAGCATTTAAAGACAGTTCTTAATGTCCAGGTCCACATTTAAACCACCTTGTCTCCACGTGCCCATTTTATATATCCACTCCATTTCTTTTCTAGCTAAAAATCTGGAATGGTCACCACCTCTCTGATCGTTCCTAATTAAATCAATACCCAGCCATTTAAGTTTTTCTACTGTAAATTTCGGACAATTGTTACAATGTACCGGCACACTATGGTTCAATACTTTTCTTCTAATGTTTCCTAGATGTTCCAATATTCGTACTTTAATCTCTCTTTTAGTTTTACCCACATATTGTGCCCCACAGGGACACTCTAGTAGATAAACCGCTCCTGTACTGTTACAATTAATAAATGATTTAATAGAAAATTCTTTCTCCAATATATTGCTCTTAAAGTAATTTTTTTTTGATACTGACATGCTTTACACCTACCACATTTATGAAAACCTTTTGGTTTATCTATTTGGAGAAATCCATTGTTAGTCTCTTTCTTTTTAGGGAGAAAACTTGGAGCTAGATGACTTTTTAAATTTTGTGCTTTTCTGAAAATAACCATAGGTGCCCTTGGAATGTCCTGAGCCAAAATAGGGTCTGCTTTCAAAATATGCCAATGTTTCTTTAAAATTTGTTTAATCTTATTGGCATGAGGATTATATTGGGTAGTAAATGCGTATTTAAACCTTGCTTCCTCTTTGAATCCTACCTCTTTGTTTTTCAACTTTTTAGATGTTAACCATCTTTTTGTTCCACTTTTTCCAAATCTCGTTCTAATTTCTTTTTTTCATATCCTTTCTGATGGTATCGCTCAAGAACCTTATTACTTTGTGAAAGACTTCTTGTTCAGAACAATTTCTTCGAAGTCTGATCAACTGGCTCTTTGGTACATTCTCTAACCACTTAGCTGCATGCGAGCTATCTCTATTTATTACAGTATTCGCATCTGTTTTTTAAAAAAATGTTTTTGTCTCTAGTATTTTCTCATCCTTAATGTAAATTGTGAGATCAAGAAAGTCTATGCTTAAATTACTGATATTGAAAGTGAATCTTAGATTGAAGTTATTATTGTTTAATGAGTCAATAAACTCTCTTAGAGAGTTCTCATCTCCTTTCCACAAAATTAAAATGTCGTCAATATAACGCCGCCAGAGGATGAGGCGGCTCCCAGCCACGCCAGACCACACATGACTCTGCTCCCACCTATGCATGTATAGGTTGGCGTAGCCCGGGGCAAACCTTGTCCCCATGGCGTTACAACAAGTCTGTAAGTAATATTTATCGTTAAACAGAAAATAATTATGTTGAAGTACAAATAACATAGCTTTAGACAGAAAGGAAATTTGTAGAGGGGGTAAACCCCCATCTTCCAAAAGGCACTCAGTAACCTCCTTCACCCCTTTATCATGCGGGATTGATGTATATAATGATGTAACATCAACCGTGGTCATAATAAGATCTTTTTCCCAATTGATCCTCTCCAACTCTTTTAACACATGACCAGTGTCTTTCAAGTAAGAGGGAATTTTTTGGACCACTGGCTGTAAAAATTTGTCAATATATTCTGACAAATTGCAGGTCAGGGAATCAATGCCACTGATTATAGGTCTCCCGGGGGGGGGGCGGTGGTGTTTTTATGCACTTTGGGTAAAAAATAAAAAATCGCTATCCTGCAATGGATGTTTAAAAGATACTCGTATTCCTCCTTCCTCAAAATACCCTTTTCTTTCCCTTCACTTAGCACTGCCCTTAGTTCTTCTAAAAATGTAGATGTAGGATTCTTAGCCAAAATACTGTATGTGTCTTTATCGCCCAGAAGTCTAAATGCTTCCTCCATATAGTATACTCTTGACATTATAACCTTCCCCCCCTTTATCAGCTTGTTTTATAACGAGATCGTAATTCTCTTGAAGGGTCTTACAAGCTTGCCTTTCTTTATAATTCAAGTTATGCTTAATGGGACGGGATTCTAAATCTTACATATCTTTTAATACAAGATTAATAAAGACATCAATATTATGCCCCTTCTCCCATATTGGAAAGAAATCTGATCTCCTCTTTAATCCGGAATGTATGAAAGTATCTATCATTGTATCTGTCGTTTGAACAGCAGTTGCTGGTTTCTTTAAGAAAAAACGTTTTCTAGTGAGTTGCCTCAAAAACCTTTGTGTGTCTAGAAACAGAGGGAAACCTTGAATGGATTTGGTGGGGGCAAATTTTAGACCCCTACTTAGCACTTGTAATTCTTTTATGGATAAGTTAACCCCTGATATATTAAAAATACCATTTCCTTCATCATATTTATTTTCTTCTTGTCACGGTGGCCCATGTCCAGGGAAATGTTGCACCTGAGCCCCATGTCTGGGGGAAATGTTGCACCTGAGCCCCATGTCTGGGGAAATGTTGCACCTTCGCCCCATGTCCGGGGAAATGTTGCGGCCGTCACAGCAGCTGATATCCAGAAAGCCTTATTCCAGGGTATTGTGTACTACAGGACAGAGAATGGTGCTGCCCGCGAATCAGATGCAACATGCAGGAAGGACAACCAATCGCAGCACATGACCAGCTATCCTATAGCAGAGCAGGGCGTCTCCTCTGAGCACCAATAGGAAGTGCTGTGGCTCTATTTAAAGGGCTTCCTTTCTCTTAGCAAGTTGCCCTAGCGTGGTTCCTGTTACTCCTAGTGCCTTGTTGTTATTTCTTGATTCCTATTCTGACTGATTTCCTGGTTTATACGATCCCGGCTTGTCTCGACTTCCCTGTATTCTGGCGCCCTGATTTCTGGCATAGTATAAACGGACCTCTATTTCCTTAACCCCTGCCTATGTGTGTTTTGTTGGTTTGCCCTGCTTAACCCGGCCATTATTAAGGACCGGCTATTTAGAGCATTGTGGGTTACTTTATTTCGCAGGTTGTTTTTCTTTGCACTCCACCATATTATTTGTGTTCATCATTCTCAGTATTACTGACCATAACCCGGCCATTTCTAAGGACCGGTTGGTCAGGGTCTGTTGGCTTACAGTCTGCAAGCGGGGTTACCCGATCCTGACATTACGCTAGGGCCATGGACCCTGCAGACGTAGGTCAGCAGCTCGCTGCATGTGCCTCTCGTGTCGATGAATTAGACCACCGCATGGATGCCTTTGCTCAGGCTATACAAACTATTCTTGTCCGTACTGCCTATTTGCAGCCTGAATCACAGGTGGTGACCTCTGCCCCGGTCCTGCAATCCCAAACACCTGAGGTTGCTTTACGTGCCTCTCATGTATCCATGACTTCTCCAATTCATTTTGGTGGGGAACAGACTGGATGTCGTGGCTTTTTGACTCAGGTCAGCATTCATTTTGAACTAAACCCTAGAATGTATGTTTCAGATCGTGCCCGTGTGGGATTTATGATAAATCATTTGTCTGGTAGAGCCCTAGCTCTACCATTGTGGGAAAATGATGATGCCGTGGTCTATAACTACCACAACTTTGTACGTGCTCTCAGACGCACCTTTGATCCTCCTGGTCATTCCAAGAGGGCTGGGAGATCCCTGCTCAGAATTAAGCATGGTTCCAGGTCTGTTGCAGATTATGGCATAGACTTCAAAACCCTAGTAGCAGAGGTTGATTGGACTAATGATTGCCTTGTATTGCTTTTCCAGGAGGGCCTTTCTGATACTATCCTAGATGAGATAGCAGCTAAGAATTTGCCTGAGGAGTTAGAGGATTTGATCGATTACGTGATTGATATTGATAACAGAATCAGGGATAGAGCTAAACACAGAGAGAGACCCAGAAAAAGCATTGCTAGGGTTCCTACACGAGGTTCCGTTAGTCCACCATCTCGCACTTCACAGGTCTCGGATACCGAACCCATGCAATTGGGTCACACTAAATTGACAGAAGAAGAGAAGTCCTATAGGCATAGAGCGGGTCTTTGCCTATATTGCGGACTTGGGGGGCACCAACGCCCCATCACGCCCGGAAAACGCTCGCACCTAAGTCCTAGGAGGGGACCGGCCTTAGGTGTTCTTACTTTGTGTCCCAAACCGACCTCACTACGATTACTTCTTCCTGTCTGTCTAACATGGGGTTCTGTCAAATTCGATTGTGATGCATTGCTGGATTCAGGGGCTGCTGATAATCTTATGGATGAGTCCTTTGCCTCAGGTCATCTTGTTCCTCTGTCTCCTAGATCCAAACCCTTAATGGTACAGGCCATTGATGGTAGGCCCCTTGCCTCTCCTGTTATAACCCAAGAGACTAAAGCTATTTCCATGTGTCTTGGGGATCATCATGACGAATCCATAGTGTTTCAGATTATATCATCACCGTCTTGTTCAGTCGTTTTAGGTCTCACATGGTTACAAAAACATAATCCTCACATTGACTGGGTAAAGGGAAAGGTCGTCGCATGGGGTTCCACCTGTTCCTCCTCTTGTTTTCCCTCTATGTTACCTATCAGGTTACTCAATACCCCTACTGCAAAACCTTTGTCTTCTACTGTTCCGGAGCAATATCTGTCTGTTAAACAAGTGTTTGACAAAAAAGAGGCCGATAAGCTACCCCGCACCGTCCGTATGACTGTGCTATCAAGTTATACCCAGGTACCATTCCCCCTAAAGGGAGAATTTATCCACTGTCCCCAAAGGAACATAGTATCATGGAGGAATATATCCAGGAATCGCTGGAGAAGGGTTTCATACGAAGATCTTCTTCCCCAGCTGGGGTAGGGTTCTTCTTTGTAGCCAAAAAAGAGGGTGACCTCCGTCCGTGCATAGATTATAGAGGGTTGAATCGTATCACCATCAAGAATGCCTACCCTATTCCTCTAATCTCTGACCTCTTTGACCGTCTTAGAGGTTCCACGGTGTTTTCTAAATTGGATCTTAGGGGTGCATACAACCTGGTACGCATAAAGGAGGGAGACGAGTGGATGACCGCATTCAACACCCATAGCGGCCACTACGAATATCTGGTCATGCTGTTTGGGTTGTGCAATGCCCCTGCGGTTTTTCAGGATTTTATAAATGACATCCTTCGGGACTACCTCTCCTCATGTGTCATAGTCTATCTAGATGACATTCTGGTGCACTCTCCTGACCTACATACACATTATGATCACATGCGTTCTGTTCTCGGCACTCTGTTACGAAATGGTTTATATTGTAAGCTAGAAAAATGCATATTCCATGTGACACAGGTTCCGTTTCTGGGGTACATCGTGTCGTCCAAGGGTTTTTTAATGGATCCCAAGAAACTGGAATCCATCCTATCTTGGCCTCTACCCAAAGGGTTGAAACCTATCCAGAGATTTATTGGATTCGCCAATTACTACACACTTTTCTTCTGTAATTGCTCCTATCACCTCTATGACCTCTATGACTTTACTCCTGTTCCTCCTCTGCTTCTGACTGATCTACCAGAAATCTTTTTTTGGGAGGTTTTAGTAGAGAAAATGGGTTCTGATGTGTCCAATCTTTTATTTGGGTAAGGTCCCAGTTGATTTTCTGGGACTGCCCCAAAAAATCCTTCGTGCTGTTATCCTTAAACCCTTTCCCTTTTCTTTGTGGCTGAGGGACTGTGACCCACCCTCCTGTAGATTCATTTTTCTTTTTTAGGGTCGGTGACTCTCCTTTACGCTCTGGGTAAATCTTTGGTCTAGCCCCTTCAAAAGTTGTCTTGGGGTTAGTTAATCTAAGATCTTTTTTAGAGTCTGGAATTCTATCCCTCTTATAGGCACTAAATGTCGGGTAATTCCCATTCTTATAGTATTGAGAACTCTCTTGTTTATTTTCATTCATTTTTTTAACAAAATTTGTTTTATGAAGATTTTGGGTTTTATATAGAAAATTAGCTTTTCCTTCCTTACAGTCATTCATATCTCTTTTAAATTTGCCTGCTTTCCTTTTGGACACTGTATCGTCCACTTTTTTGATATTAAGTTTCAGAACTGCATATTTAGCTTGAACTTGCATAGGTTCATCAGCTTCTATTATTTGTTTTTCTACTTTGTCAATATTTTCTTCTACTTTTTCTAATGTCCTTTTTTGATAGTCAATTAAGGATTTGATCATTTTAAACGAACATTCGTTAAACGCTGATTGCCATTCCTGAACGAATTGTTCATCTTCCTCGCCATAAGCGAGTGTATGGTTAATTATTAAACCTCTGGGTATTAGCTCAGATGATATATATTGTTCCAATGATGATATCTCCCACCATTTTTTAGTCTCTTTTATCATTAGATGTTCCATGTCTATAAGCATTTTGTTAACATCAGGGGACACTTTGTTCAAATTATTTGGTCCCAGAAATAGTTCTTTCTTTCGCTTACTTCTCTCCTCTCTGAGATCGGAGAAGAAAGCTTGCATGATCTTATCGTTAATATAACGGTTGGGAGAATGAAATTGCCGTGTCACAACACACTGGGAGACACACAAAAGTGCGGATAGACAAGTATACAGAAAATACTTTTTTTATCTTTCGATAAAAAGATGTACGCCAGATTTTAAAAGGAGACCCATCAATTGGATGCAAGCAGGATTTGCTTTATTAATTTTATGGCATGGATAAAGATTTAGCAAATTCAGAATGGATGAAACCTCTACTTGCTTCGGAGTCCATCATCTCCAGGACTGGGAAACACCGGTTACTATACTGTAGGGAGACAGGAATTGAAAGATAAGCAGGAGTATGGGGTGTGCTGGAAGCAATGGTGTTATAGGGAAGAAGGGCCTTCTTACCTCCTCGTCTTCTCAGGACATGTTCACACTTGATGGTCAGGATGGCCATGATAGAGACAAAGGCAGTTGTTCCTACGCCTGTTTATCTCTTATGGAGGAAGGAATCTGTTACTGTACCCAGGGCCGGTGCAAGCATTTTTGTCTACTCAGGCGAAGGTGCGTTTTGGTGCCCCCCCCCATCCCTACCATGCCATGTCAATCAGCATTGAGATGCATAATAATCTCTAAAGCATACCAAGAAAATAAGTTGTCATTTGCGCTCACCCCCAGGCATGTAATGGCCATAGGGACTATAGGGAGATTTCCGGTGGGCCGATGGCTCTGTGGGCCAGTGTGAATGCTGGTTCACCGCGTGGCTCGCGCTGCCCTTAATGGGTGAGGTGAGAACTTCCACACTGCAAAACAGACGCAGTCTCATATTGCGGCCACCGTGCCGGTGAGACCCTCTGCGCATCCGCCTCACCTTAAGGCATGGTGCACACTTGACCTCAGTGCCACTGCGGTGCTTTACCCAATCGCTCTGCAGCAACTCCAGTATCTGTAGAGCGATTGGTTGAGCGATCCAGTTGGATTATATACTATTTTTGTGCGTATTTGCATAATTAAATTGGGCCGGTCTGGATGACATCCAGGGCTGATTTTCTGTCCCAGTCCAGCCCTGCTCACCCCTGTAGCTCCATGTTAAACAAAACACAGAGGTTTTGGTTTATTTGAATGGTCATTAAAGTGTAAGCTCTTCTGCCGCATCACGACACCTCTGGATCAGGCTAGTCCTTCCTAATGAAACCAAAAGCTGCTTTCTAAGCAACCACATGTTCTCATGCGGCTTCTCAGCCATGAGAGAAACTGGTGGGTTTTATTTATACCCTCACCAGGAGCAATTCAGGTTTATAAGATACGTCTACCTTATTGATGTACTTATACACACTGCAAATTACAGAGCTCACTTCAATAAACCTTCCAGTAATGTGCAGTGTGTAAAAGCGTATCACAGAGCTCCACAGTAATAAAACTCACAGTAATGTGCGGTGTGTATGAGCGTATCACAGAGCTCCACAGCAATAAAACTCATAGTAATGTGCAGTGTGTAAAAGCGTATCACAGAGCTGCACAGTAATAAAACTCACAGTAATGTGCGGTGTGTATGAGCGTATCACAGAATCCACAGCAATAAAACTCACAGTAATGTGCAGTGTGAATGAGTGTATAACAGAGCTCCACAGCAATAAAAAAAGGTAATGTACCAATATCAGTTTATTCAAACCCCCTGCATATCATTTTACACCCCCAGTACATGATTTTACACCCACCAGCATAGCAATTTACACCCCCAGTAAATCAGTTTACAGCCCCAGACCCCAGTATATCAATTTACAGCCCCCCCAGTATATCTATTTATGGCCCCCAGACCCAGTATATCAATTTACAGCCCCCCCAGTATATCTATTTACGGCCCCCAGACCCAGTATATCTATTTACAGCCCCCAGACCCAGTATATCAATTTACAGCCCCCCAGTATATCTATTTACAGCCCCCCAGTAAATCTATTTACAGCCCCAGACCCAGTATATCTATTTACAGCCCCCAGACCCCAGTATTTCAATTTACAGCCCCCCAGTATATCTATTTACAGCCCCCAGACCCAGTATATCCATTTACAGCCCCCAGACCCAGTATAGCAATTTACAGCCCCCCCAGTATATCTATTTACAGCCCCCAGACCCAGTATATCCATTTACAGCCCCCCCAGTATATCTATTTACAGCCCCCAGACCCAGTATAGCAATTTACAGCCCCCCAGTATATCTATTTACAGCCCCCAGACCCAGTATAGCAATTTACAGCCCCCAGACCCAGTATATCTATTTACAGCCCCCAGACCCAGTATAGCAATTTACAGCCCCCCAGTATATCAATTTACAGCCCCCAGACCCAGTATAGCAATTTACAACCCCCCCAGTATATCTATTTACAGCCCCCAGACCCAGTATAGCAATTTACAGCCCCCCAGTATAGAAATTTACAGCCCCCAGACCCAGTATATCCATTTACAGCCCCCAGACCCAGTGCAGCAATTTAAAGCCCCCCCAGTATAGCAATTTACAGCCCCCAGACCCAGTGCAGCAATTTAAAGCCCCCCCCCAGTATATTAATCTACACCCCCCTCCCATTAGTTTATTCACACCTGGTAATAAATCTCCTCTCTGCCTCGCTCCTCCATCGCAGCAGAGTGAAAGCACGCGGGCTGGTGGCTCCTCCTGCAGTTGTTTTCCTGGGCTATGTGGATCACGTGTGGGGGCGGCGCCAAATTACACAGTGTGCCTGCTCGTGTTAAGAACGTGGGATGGGACTGAGACAGGCACACACACTGCAGCGCCGCCGCAAATCTGATTTTTCCGCCCCTCAAACTGGCAGCAGGCCAGGACAGTAAGGCGGCCGCCTGTGCCGCCTTACATTAGCGCCGGCCCTGACTGTACCCCTACCTGCCTGGGTTCTCCACTGATACCAGATGGAGTATAAGGCACCACTGCATTGGTGGGTTCACCAAGAGGAGAAGCTGCCAACAGGTGACTATGAGGTAGGGGATGAGCAGCATTCCTTTCTTGATGCCTCTCCCTCAATCTGCAGTCCACTGACATGCAGAATTATATAAGCTCTAGTGAGGATGGAGCCTCAATGCCAGCCAATTCATTTTTAAGTGGGTCAGACAATTCCCAGCAAAACTGATTGATGAGTGCAGTCTCATTCCAGGCCATTCTATAGCATATTGTTTGAACTCCAGGATGTATTCTTCTACAGGTCTACGTCCTTGTCTTAGGGCATGTTATTTCATAACGTGCTGTATCTTGATGAAACAGATCCTCGTAGAGAGCGTCCATGGCAGTAGCAATGGAGGCCTATTGTCAGGGTCTGCCACAGTCGTGGCAGCGCCGGTACAGGGGGCCTGAGCCCAGTAGGCAGGGGTGTAGCTGATCTGGCGTAGGAGTGGTTGAGTGTTTTTTTTTTTAGATTTCACTTTAATAAATCCAGTCTGGTAAAAGAAGAATTTTCACAATTGTAACAATTCATTTAATTTAAACCTTTTTGAGGAGATGGTTTTCAGCATACTGCAGACTACTCATCCCAGATCACGGCAATAAAACTCACTGTAATGTGCAGCGTGTATTCAACCCCCCCAGCCACAGCATATCAATTTATTCAACACCCCCCCCCCAGGACCCAGTATAGCAATTTATTCACACCCCCACCCGGCATATCCCTTATATGCAGGCCCGTCTTTAATACTGATTGGACCCTGGGCAAACATTTTCTTGGGCCCACCCTGCCCGAAAGCCACACTCAACAAATCATTTTGCTCTCCACCCCCACAGTAATGCGCAGTGTGTATGAGCGTAACACAGAGCTGCACAGCAATAAAACTCACTGTAATGTGCAGCGTGTATTCAACCCCCCCAGCCACAGCATATCAATTTATTCAACACCCCCCAGGACCCAGTATAGCAATTTATTCACACCCCCCCCCCCGGCATATCCCTTTGGCATGTCGCTCACCACCAGTCACTACAGTGAAAAAAAAAAATCACGCGACCTCTCTGTCCTCCTTCACAATGCGTGCCCTGTGAAGGAGGACAGAGAGGCTTTCGGGCAGGGTGGGCCCAAGAAAATGTTTGCCCAGGGTCCAATCAATATTAAAGACGGGCCTGCATACAAGACCACTGATATTCTCCATCGATCTGGGGCTCCACGCAAGATCTCACCCCGTGGGGTCAAAATGATTACAAGAACGGGGAGCAAAAATCCTAGAACCACACGGGGGGACCTAGTGAATGACCTGCAGAGAGCTGGGACCAAAGTAACAAAGGCTACCATCAGTAACACACTACGCCGCCAGGGACTCAAATCCTGCAGTGCCAGACGTGTCCCCCTGCTTAAGCCAGTACATGTCCGGGCCCGTCTGAAGTTTGCTAGAGAGCATTTGGATGATCCAGAAGAGAATATTAATATAGTAACCTGTCAAAAACAGGCCCTATATAGAAAACCTGAGCTGGAGAAAATATATACTCCAATTGAATGGTAAAAAGGGGGGTAACCCACACTTAGTAACTAAATTTAGTCACTGAGGTGGCTATATCAATTAGAGCTAGTTAAAACCTAACCTTTATTAGTAATTTCTAAAACGATAAGTAGAAACAATTAAGAAAAACAATTAGATCTGATAGGTATAGTAACTGGCTGTCCCAATGGATGTCAAGTTAATGTCCAGTTAAAGCAGAATAGTTAAATTAACATATTAGTTTGCTTAATTAGCATGATTAAATAGTTTCCCTTAGAAACAGACCCTATAAGCATTAAAGCTAAATATTTGTAGACTCTGGGTACACAATGTGTGTAGTTGACACAGACTATCAATTGTAATAGTTGCAAGTAAATCGCTACTACAATAATGTGGATACAATCGCCAATTTGTCCTTGAGAGGATAATAGACCATTATATTTAAACCTTTTGATATCAACTCGAAGGTCCTATTATTGTTTTTGTAGATTGAGATGCAAATGCTATTATGGACGAAGACAAGGGAATGATTGCTATCAAAGTAGTAAATATATTGCTGTAATGTTGGTTCTGGCGAGTTGTTCAGTGACCAATATTGTAGTGAGATAATTTGCAAAAACCATTAATTGATGCTGGTGTAACAGGGTTATAATTAACCAAAATTCCTACAAAGATCATGGTTATTTTGCGTATAATTAGATAGCCTCTGAAAGTGCAGACCAATCATTAATTACTCAAAGGTACTCTATATATTAGTTTGATTGAACCAATCATTCAATGTCCTCCTTAAGTTTAAGTTCCACAAGGCAAAAAAGGAAATTAATGCGCTCAGCAGAGTAGTTTAATATGCAATGTTTACAGAGCCGTTGGTTTTGACTTGCTTTTGGGTTTTAATTGACCAAAACTTCCATAAGAGACAATGCTTATATTGCATATAATTAAATTGCCGCTAAAATGCGGATCATTTAATGCTGAATAATGCTCTGTATATGCTCAATAGAGCCAATCATTTAATATAAAAAAGCATGCTCAATTTGGCAAGCGTCAATTCCATGCATATAGAAGTTACCCTTAGATACTCAGGGAGCTGTTGCAATGTTAAGCATTAGTTTGAAATGGCTCTCACAAATGATTCGCCGATGGTGTATTCATGTGAAAAAAGGGAGATTGAAATTACCCAAAATATTTACACAAGTATTGCAATATCAGCAGATGATTTAAACATTAGCAGTGTTTAAGCAGTGGTTTTCAAAAAAAATTCCTTGTTAATAACATATTCATTCACAGAACATTTGAACTGCCAAAGATTTTCAGAAACACCACTGCAATCGCGATCATAAGTTTGAACGGCAATTTTCAGCATAGGTTGCAGCACATTAGGAGTCTTGCAATTGCCAAGTTTGGCCGGTCATACCCTAGGTCCTTAGATATTCGGGGAGCTGTTGCAATATTAAACATTGATTTGAAATGGCTCTCACAAATAATTTGCCTATGGTGTATACATGTGAAACAAGGAAAAAGATTGAAATTCCCCAGAATATTTACATAAGTATTGCAATGTCTGCAGATGATTTAAACATTAGTGGTATTTGAGCACTGGTTTTCAATAAAGTGCCTTGTTGATAATATATTCATTCACAAAACATTTGAATTGCCGTAGGTTTTCCAGAAGCTATTGCAATCTCGATCATGCAAGTTTCAACATAGGTTGCAGCGTATTAGAAATCTTGCAATTGCCAAATTTGGCCAGTTGTACCCTAGGTCCCCACGGGACAAACGTTTTGAGTCTGAGGGTCAAGTAAGGGAAGATTCTACGCACATTTTGCGTGGTTAGCTCCTCAGGAATGCTGACTAGAGTCTGATCGCGGGGTTACTTATAAGGGCCTCCGCTCGGGATTGGCTGCTGATCACGTGATAAATTCGTCCAATGGGTGCACATTATTCCAACATGCATTCAATCTTGTTTGGAAATATGTGGGTTTCCGTGATCATTTGAAGCCAGAATAGTGTGTGCTATTATACATGATAAGATTACTGTAGAGTTTCTTTATATATATATATATATATATATTGTGGAGAAGCAGGTACTGCGGACACAGCAACGTGGGTTTTCTAAGCGTTTTTTTATTTGCAGCAGCAAAGGGGTTTTCCACAAACAGAGAAAATAAACAACAAAAAAAGAAATCCTACTCCCTTTTGGGAGGCTACCTGACAATAGACGAACCTGTCTACTCCTGGGCCCACTAAACGGGTTCCCCCAGTAAAACAAAACACACTTTCCAATATAACAGATTCCTTACTTTTTCCACCACAGTCTCCAACTCCTTCCTCCTTCTGTCTCCAAACCCCTCAATGAACTGGAAGGAACTGAGACTTCTTATAGGGAAGGGTGGGGCAGCTGTGGTAAATGAGCAATCATTCAGTTAACCCTGAACTGGGAAGGTGGCTACTTCCAGCTGTCTACTCAGGTACCGGCCCTCACATAGCCTGCCCCGAGTGAACCCGTCACAATATATATATATATATATATATATATATATATATGTGTTGTTCCTGTTACATCAGTAATCATCTTCTTCAATCTTCTTCTCATCTCTTATATCTACGCTGTCCTCCAACCCTAAACGGCTCTGGTCCACCTTCAACACCCTCCTCTACCCACCTGCACCTCCCCCCTCAGCTGCCTTCAGCGCTCAAGACCTGGCAGACTACTTCCTCAGTAAAACTTTAACTATCAGAAGCAACATCCCAACACAAGATCGTTATCTGCCACCTCCACTCCCACAGGTCCCATCTGCCACCCTCTGCCGCTTCCTCCCAACCACTGAGGAGGAAGTCAATTCCTTATTGTCCTCCTCACATCTCACCACGTGCCCGCTCGACCCCATTCCCTCACATCTAATTCCTCCCCTCTCCTCCTCCCTCACCCCTGCTCTCACACACATCTTCAACCTATCTCTCTCCACTGGCTCCTTTCCATCCGCCTTCAAACACGCGCTAGTTACCCCTTTACTAAAGAAACCATCCCTAGATCCCAACTCTCCATCCAACTACCGTCCTGTATCCCTGCTTCCCTTTACCTCTAAGCTCTTAGAAAAACTAGTCTTCAACCGCCTCTCCATCTTCCTGTCCTCCAATTCCCTACTTGACCCCCTGCAATCTGGCTTCCGTCCCCTACACTCAACTGAAACTGCCCTCACCAAAGTCACCAACGACCTCCTAACTGCAAAAAAACACGGCCACTATTCTATTCTCATCCTGCTTGACCTCTCGGCTGCTTTCGACACTGTTGACCACCCCCTCCTTCTACTGACCCTCAACTCTCTGGGTCTCGGTGACACTGCACTTGCTTGGATTGACTCCTATTTATCCAACAGGTCCTTCTGTGTGTCCTTTGCTGGTAACTCCTCTTTTTCATTGCCTCTAGCTGTTGGTGTACCTCAAGGCTCTGTCCTTGGTCCTCTGCTCTTTTCCATCTACACCTCCTCCCTGGGCAAAATCATCAACAGCTTTGGCTTTAATTACCACCTCTACGCTGATGACACTCAGATCTACCTCTCTACCCCTGATCTCTCTCCCCCTGTCCTTTCCAAAGTCAGTGACTGTTTATCTGGCATCTCCTCCTGGATGGCCTCCCACCACCTAAAGATCAACATGTCAAAGACTGAGCTCCTACTTATTCCTCCCTCTAATGCCGCCCCACCTCCTGACTTCTCGATCACGGTGGAGGGTATCACCATCTCCCCATCAAACCAAGTTCGCTGTCTTGGAGTTACACTTGACTCTGCTCTTTCCTTCATCCCCCACATCAAGTCTCTTTCCTCCTCCTGCCGATACCAACTGCGTAATATTTCCAGAATTCGGCCATTTCTTACCGCTGTCGTCACAAAACAACTCATACACGCCCTGGTAATCTCCCGACTCGACTATTGCAATAATCTCTTATCTGGCCTCCCTCTGTCCCACCTCTCCCCCCTACAATCCATCCTGAACGCCTCCGCCAGGCTAATTCACCTCACCCGCCGCTCTGTCTCTGCCGCTCCCCTCTGCGAGTCCCTTCACTGGCTCCCCATCCACTGCAGAATTAAGTTCAAAATCCTTATCCTTACCTACAAAAGCCTCACTAACTCAGCTCCCCACTACCTGTCCTCACTAATCACCAAATCCACCCCAGCCCGCTCCCTAAGGTCAAACAGTGACCTGCGCCTAGCTTCTCCCCGCATCACCTCTTCCCATGATAGACTGCAGGATTTCTCACGCGCAGCCCCCACTCTCTGGAACGCTCTCCCTCGTACTGTCAGACTTTCGACTAACTTCTCTTCCTTCAAACGCTCCCTTAAAACATTCCTATTTAGGGAAGCCTACCACCCAACTCACTGACGCAACCATCAATCACTCTCACCTTACAGTCCTCTCCTCCTGTTTCCAACCCCAACCCTCCCAGATTGTGAGTTCCTACGGGAATAGGGCCCTCATCTCCTCCTGTACTGTTTGTCAAATGTTGTTCAATGTATTGTAACCCTGTCTATACTGTGCTTATTGTACAGCGCTGCGGAATATGCTGGCGCTTTATAAATAAAGAATAATAATAATAATAATAATCATCAATCCAGTCATTAGATCAATAGCTTAACATACCCGTGTTGATCTATTTTAACATTCCATGATTAAATTTCCATGTAAAATGGAATGGAAAGGACCTTGATATGCTTCTTACGAAGCCACTCCTTTCTTGCCCGGGCAGTGTGTTTGGGATCATTGTCCTGCTGAAAGACCATGCCACGTTTCATCTTCAATGCCCTTGCTGATGGAAGGAGGTTTTCACTCAAAATCTCACGATACATGGCCCCATTCATTCTTCCCTTTACACGGATCATTCGTCCTGGTCCCATTGCAGAAAAACAGCCCCAAAGCATGATGTTTCCGCCACCATGCTTCACAGTAGGTATGGTGTTCTTTGATTGCAACTCAGCATTCTCTCTCCTCCAAACACGACGAATTGACTTTTTACCAAAAAGTTCTACTTTGGTTTCATTTGACCATATGACAATCTCCCAATTCTCTTCTGGATCATCCAAATGCTCTCTAGCAAACTTCAGATGGGCCCGGACATGTACTGGCTTAAGCAGGGGTACACGTCTGGCACTGCAGGATTTGAGTCCCTGGCGGCGTAGTGTGTTACTGATGGTAGCCTTTGTTACTTTGGTCCCAGCTCTCTGCAGGTCATTCACTAGGTCCCCCCATGTGGTTCTGGGATTTTTGCTCACCGTTCTTGTGATCATTTTGACCCCACGGGGTGAGATCTTGCGTGGAGCCCCAGATCGATGGAGATTATCAGTGGTGGTCTTGTATGTCTTCCATTTTCTAATGATTGCTCCCACAGTTGATTTCTTCACACCAAGCTGCTTGCCTATTGCAGATTCAGTCTTCCCAGCCTGGTGCAGGTCTACAATTTTGTTTCTGGTGTCCTTCGACAGCGCTTTGGTCTTGACCATAGTGGAGTTTGGAGTGTGTCTGTTTGAGGTTGTGGACAGGTGTCTTTTATACTGATAACAAGTTCAAACAGGTGCCATTCATACAGGTAACGAGTGGAGGACAGAGGAGCCTCTTAAAGAAGACGTTACAGGTCTGTGAGAGACAGAAATCTTGCTTGTTTGTACTGTAGGTGACCAAATACTTATTTTCCACCATAATTTGCAAATAAATTCTTTAAAAATCAGACAATGTGATTTTTCTGGATTTTTTTTTCTCATTTTGTCTCTCATAGTTGGAGTGTACCTATGATGACAAACACAGGCCTCTCTCATCTTTTTAAGTGGGAGAACGTGCACAATTGGTGGCTAACTAAATAGTTTTTTGCCCCACTGTACTTTTATTATAAATTGCTGAGCCATACTGGTTCATTTCACCGTGGCTTTTAATGAACTGTTAGATTGGGTACTATGACGGACCCTGAATATCCCGACTGGATATCTCTGCCAAACAGTGCTTCCTTCTCTCCAGGAACACAGAAAAGCAAAATACCCCAAACGCAAGACCGGGCTCAGGTTGAAGTGAACCAAGGAACAACCGTGTATTTCAAACCAGCAGTTAGAGTTATTAATTTTGCAGGGACAATCTCCTTTCATGACAACAACAGATAAAGACAACAAATACACCAATCAATGAAGATGGGGCAGGGAAACCCAGACAGGGAAATTCCAAGAAATGACTAACTCAGGCACTTACAAACTTTTAAACAATAATCCAATTATCTCCCAGGCACAAGGGCACTTCTTGTCAGTAATCTTTAGTTAGCTGGAGGATGGTCAAAACAGTGACTAGATATACAGTGAAAAACAAATATATTTATAAGATCCACCAATTCCCCAATATTCAATAGCTGGTGGACTAAGTCTCCTTTGAATATAAAAATGGCAGTTTCCACTTAACTGGGCGTGGGGGCAAATGTATCCGTATGCAGCTCCACAGACCTGGCTACAAAAGGTGCGTCTGCCTGGCACTCAAGTGCTCTTACCGGGCAAATAGGGCAAATCTCCTGGTCTCTTCCACCAGCCATAGTCGCTGGGCAGGAGCCTAGGCCACAGCCCCTTCCAGATGCCCCAGTGATGGTAGGTTTCGTCACAGGTACGTTCTCCGTTCAATCAATACTAATCTCATTCGCTTTACAAAAATGCTGCCTCTATGCCTTAACGGGACACTTTTAGCATTCTGACCACTTTTGCTCATTTAAGTGGTCAGGTTGTGTGGAGTGTGTCCCCACATCCTGGTCCGCACTGCAGCCTCATTGAGCTCTGACAGAAGTGTAAAATGGAGTTGTTTCTTTTGCACTCACAGCTGTGACTCGACGGCTTGGGGTTTGAATCCCCAACCACCAAGTACCAGTTAGGTCACCAATGATGTAATCACGCTTTCCGTGCTGATTTCAACGAGTCTTTGCAAGTGCTCCGAAGAGTGAGTGCTTGCAGATATTGCAGCAACGAATTGACGATGATCCACAAGTGTGCACAGGCACTCAATGGAGTGAATGCTTGTGAAACTTGGCAACCACTCGCAAGGATCGGTGCACATGCATTTTCTCAAATACTTTAATTTATTTCTTTTTTTAAAATATTTTATTTTTGCAAAAAGTATAAATGGGATACAAAATGAAGAAAAGGGGTAAAACCGTAATGTACACAAAAGGGGGAACATCGGAACAGATAACAACGGCAACGATGCGGAGCGGAATCCAGTAGCAATTGCTCCACAGATTGGCATGAAAATTAAAACATCAACGCCAAATTTAGATAACATTTAGTTATTCCTGTCGCTTGGGAAGGTTTAAATAAAAGGAAGAAGTCAGAGAATGAGAAAGAGAAAAAAGGAAAGAAAAGAAAAGGGGGGAAGAAAGCTATCAGACAGAAGAGAGAGTGTAAAAGGAATAGAAGAAAGGGGAAGATGGAGGGGGAGGGTGATAGGGCCAGGGAGATTGCATAGATGGACTCAAACGCCTATATTAGGAGAAGGATAGGTTAATAAATGAGAGAATGTATGGTGAGCAGAGGGATCAAGGTAGTGGGCTGTCAGCAGCAATACAGTAGGGCATAATATTCGAGAATGCAAGAAAGGAATCCCCGTACATTAAATTAGCTTGTAAAGCAAGTGTTCTTGCCATAACGACCAGGGGTCCTGTTTCGGCGCGGAGAGATCAAAGTATGACAGAGCCAGGGCTTCGGAGTAAGCCAGGTCAGAGATCATCTTAATCAGTGCAGGGAGGATAGGGGGTGTGGTTTGTTTCCAGAGTCTAGCTATGAGCAGAAAACAGCAGGATACAATAATGCAAAATATTTTTTGTCGGCGTGTTAACCCTCTAACTACATCTGGGACAGCCCCCAGGATGTAGAGTTCCGGGGTAAATGGAACTGGGATGCTACTTTAAATTTTTTAATGAAAACCGTTTTGACATTTGAAAATGCCTATTTCTTTTTGTAATTACAGGGCTTGTCAGTGGCTTTCCAATAATTTCCTTGTTGGGACTTTTCCCTCAAATCAACACATTCTGTACATATTTAATGGAACAAATAGACAGCCTCATATTTGGTGGTTCGGGTAAGTGCTTAAGCAATTATGTGGAAGATAAGATAATTACTGTATATGGACAATGCACTGCAGTTGTACAAAATGCATCTTTCTCTTGTGTAGCTACATATGGCTCATATACTGGGCTGGTGTTCCATTAGGCCAGTTAGGCAGCTGCCGAGGGTGCCATTAGGATGCGCCACTCTGAACCCATAGTACTGTGGGCACTATGGCAGAATTTTTCATCTGCCTGGATAGCACTGGAACTTGCTGGGCCAAACAAATGAGGGAAGGGGTTTCCTCATATCCCTGCCTCTTTCACATGCTGCCTGCAAGTGTCAAGTCATAAACATGACATCCTGGAGCTGTAGTCTCCACATTTATTAAAAAAAAATCATGGGAAGTATTACAAAGTTGGTGCTAACTTAACCAGAGCTGTTCTAAACTAACCAGAGACTTTATAGGGCTACATTCCATTCTTGGTGCTAACGTTAGCTCTCACCTTAGTGAGCATTAACGTTAGCCCTGGTAGCTTTTCAGTGCGAGGTTACTGTACTTTGCACTCCTTATACTTAACATAGGGAGCACAAAGTGTTAATCAGCGTTAGGATTACAAAGCCCTAACGCTGATTAACGTCCAGCTGCGGTTAGCAAAAAGTTTATGACAGCCAGGACTTGGTGCTAACAGAAACCCCACCAAAAAAATCCAGATGCCCCCTCCTATCCCGCAGGGAGGACCGCAGCTCCATCCACCTCCTCCATCCGGCGGGAGCAGGGAGAGACTAGGGAAAAGAGTCCCCCAGTCTCTCCCTGCGGATCACTACGCCGACCTGCCGGATCTCGCGAGGCGAGATCCGGCAGGTCATGCGACCGCCAAGGTCTGTCTCAATGGAGTCCTATGGACTTGGCACCCCGGTAACAATGCAGGCAGATTTTTAAGCGCCTGCATTGTAATATTGTGCTAAAATGGGGGTGAAAAGGAGAAACCTGCGGGCGCATGTTTTTCTCCTTTGCGCCCCGTTTTATCACGATTATTGTATTGTAGCCCATAGTCTATGGGATTGTTAAGTTTACAACAGCTCTGGTTAAGTTGGCACCAACTTTGTAATACTGCCCCATACCTTTCCTTCAGCAGGTAAGGGAGATCTAGAAAGAGGATAAATTGGAGGTGGACAGAGGCCAGGGGAGCTTGAAAGGGGACAAATGGTAGCGGCTGGGTGGAGTAGAGGTAACATCACTGCTCTGCATGGAGAGAGCCTGTGGAGTCATGGGTTCGATCCCAGCGAGCAACCTCTCCAGTAAGTGTCCTTGGGCAAGACACGTAACGGTACATACTTGCCACCCAGGACATACTTGAAAACGAGAGAAATCTCAATGTATCCTTCCTGGTAAAATCCTTTCACAAAAAAAAAAAAAGGACTGGAAATGGGTCAGGGGGAGATGAAAGCGGTAAGGAGGGATAGGAGTCAGCCAGTCAGGGGGGCTTGAAAGGATTTTCGGGCCCATGTATCAGAAATGTATTTAGATTCTCTTTGAATAACCCTGTAAGGGAGACAGATTTTACAAGAGTATGAGAAGTATTATGGGAACAGATACAAAACATTTTGTGAGCACATTGGAGAGTGAGGTCTGCAAAATATTTCTCGCCTAGGGTGGCAGAACATAGCTCAAAGCACATGCTAGTATGACATACAGTGGCGACTCTAGGAACAATATTTAGGGGGGGCACATAAGATACTGCAGTCAAAAGTGGGGGGGCACTAATAATTTTTCCCCACTAAATTATACCACTGAAAAAACTAAGGGCCGTATCACCTGGTGTGAGCAAAAACACCATCGCTAAAGGAAAAAATTAGCACGAGTCACTATAACTTAGTGCCTGGTAGTCCGTGTGCAAGGTCATTTGGCGCACGCTAAGTAAACGCTAAGACCCAGGCTGAGACTCAGCGCTAATGCGGTTGTGTATAGGATAGAACTGTTTTTTTCCAGTGCAGAGTGCCGGGCCATACCTATCCCCCGCCCTCTCAAGCTTGATTATGAACACATCCAGTGAATAACCTCACACCCCCGCATTATTAAAATCCTCCAAGGTGACTGTATTGTCCATGTTTATATGCACACATATATTAATTAAGGCTGATGGGCGTTGCATGATAAATGCCACCCAACAGCATGTAGAATCATTACAATGCATTTAATAAATCTAAAAGAAAGGCCAAGTGAGCGACAATAATTTCCCTGCTGCAGCATATAAATAACACATGTTTCAGGGCAAGACTTATTCACGTATCCCTTTAAACATGGTCCTAACCCTAATACTCAACTGCTTACATACTATGAACAACCCCAGCATAAAATGTTTACAATTAGCCAATATATTAGAATTAGGATATATGTGGATAAAGGATACATATATATCATAATAGAGCCTACTGCAACAGCAGCGAAATTGCTGACCAGATCCATAACTATGGTGTATGGGGCTAAGAGAACACCTGTGCTGCATTCCAATCAATTGCCTATTAATTTTGGGCGAGGATCTGTTTTTTGGGAGTTAGCACCATGGTTGAGCAGTAGGTAAAATGTTGCAATTAGTGCCCCTCAAAAAATTAGCACTGGCACCAAGTGATCTGTTAGTTGCAAAATCCCTAGAGATTTCTACACTCCCCGTGTTAAGTATAGGATGCGGAAAGTACAGTAAGCTTGCGGTACAAATCGCTAATAGTGACCCGTTAAGTGATTATTCCGGTTTGTAGCGGGAGGCAAACGATCTGTTGGTCAGGCGCTAGACTCAATTAACCTGGCGCTATCTCAAACCCATGCCAACGCAAGGGTTAGCTCACACCAGGTAATAGTGCCCTAAATAGGCATATATAAATAAGTAATGTGATGCAATGATGCCTTTTTGTTGCACGAACTTGAAACTTAAATTCAATATTTTATCTGTCGCAATCCAGTCATTTTTGCCAACGTTCGATAACTGCTTCAGCGACTCCAATTTTAGCAAATTACAGTGACCATTCACTAAATAGGGAAATTCCCCGAAATGTGACGAAAAGCAGAGGATCTAAAGATGATTAGTCCCTTTAGATTCCAACTTCCATAATAACCCCTAAAATGCCATAAACCCAGGGAAATACAATAAAAATAATAAACAATGTGGCATTTAGCCTACCCATTAACCCCTAAAATTCCATTAGTCATGGAAAAAATAAAATGTATTCTGTGAGGGATGAAGCCGATCCATTAACCCTTAATATACAACTAAACCAAGGCAAAAACTAATGTAATACACAATGTAATGTTTAGTTTGAACATTAACCACTTCACTGCTGAGCCATGTCAACCCTGTAAAATGTTTGTTTTATATGCAAGTTTTTTTAATGTTTTATGACTTTTACTTAACACTGAATATGGTCATGCTGGGTATCAATGGAAAGGCCAGAATCTGTCCATATATGATGCACAGGGACGGAGATATGGCAGTCCGAAGAAGTGTGGGAAGCTGGATGCTGATTTCTGGTGGGGGGGGGCACATGGGGGGCAAGGAATAACCTAGGGGGCAAATTGCCCCCCTGACATATGATGCTGTCCATCGATACAGAGTACCAATCTGCTGTAATTCCTATTTGATGGGAGGAAGGTGGTCTCCACTGATAAAGGTAAGGGACTCATAACAAAGCATTGGGAGAGCAGCTGTCAAGGGGATAGATAACTATCTAAAAAACATTTAGAATTAATCCAGTCATTACTGCTTTGTCCTAACAATTCTGTAGAAATGCAATAAATACTTGAAACTAAGTTAAAATATTAAAAATATATATTAAAAATATTTTTCATTTTAGCTGTTGTTGGATTTGTGTCTGGCTTATATTGCATAAGCCGAAGTATTATTGCAGTGACCATACTCTATGGGTTTTGTGTGTACTCCTTGAAGGTAAGTGTGTGTATTCTTCGAAGGTACTTGAAGGGTGTGATAGAATTATTTATAATGTTAAAGGGATGCCGTATGGTACAATTAGAATTGTTTATAAAGCGCCAACATATTTTACAGCACTGTACAATGGGTAGTACAATAAAAGCATAAAATTAATTTGTCTGACACTCGGAGAACAATAGGAAAAGAGGACTCAAAATCTCAAAAGCTTTCAGTCTAAAAGGAGTGGGAGAGGAGAGAAAGGAGAGGATTGGCAGGGCAAATAAATATGTTCACTTTGAGATCAGGGTTACACCCTTCCTATTTAGTGGGGACATTGAATAGGATGCAATTAGGATTAGTGGTAACAATCTGTTTTTACATAGGGACCTTCATGTATTTGTTTTTCTAAATTGCAAAGTATAAGAAGTAATGTGGCGCATACCAGCTTTGTGGGAGACCTGGAGAGGTGCAATGGGGAGATTGTGGAATGAGCTAATAGACATCAGTAAAGTAATGCATTTGTGGAGACATTTTGAAAGACTGGAGACACAGGGGAAGTTGAATGTTGCAAGAGAGGGAGTTCAATATATAGGGGATTATTTAACGACATTTCGGTGCTCTCTCCCTTTCCCTGCACTTCAAGGAATCAAATTTCCCCATCCTGCGGTACATTCACCGCAGGGTCCCCGGAGTGCAGGGAACGGACCCGAAAATCCACCACAAAACCGCCAACAACCTGCCGAAAACCACATCCGATACGATCCATAGTATCGGATTACTCGAACCGCTGCAAAAAAACACATTTAACATGTCTGGAAAAAGCCGCCGAGCCGCCGAACACAGTGCAGACCAGACACTGGAATTAGCTGACAAGCTGTCAAACGGGGTAAAAAACAAAACAAACAATAGGATTGAAAGTGTCAAAATTGAAACGCTGTTTTTAAAAAAAAAACACTCAACGAAAATGCCTGGAATTTACATATAAGGTCCTATGAATGATAATAAAAAGACCTGGAGTCCCCTTTTTAGCGTGATATTACCGAGCAGACGCTAATCCAACAGCCTGCTCCGTTAAATGGCGCTAAGCCTCGGGATGCTCGCAGAAGTGCTAAGCGCCACCTCAATCATCCCCTCCATGGAGTCCATAGGACTCCATTGAGGTTTCCACTGCCGGTCACATGACCTGCAGGATCTCACCTCGCAAGATCCGGCAGGTCGGCATACAGGGTTATTCAGAGAGCGGTGAAAAGCTGGAGAAGGACTGGAGAATGGAAAAGTCTAGGTCAAAATAGCCAATTTGGAAAGTGAGATGAATGGGAGAATTTTTCTGGTTTGGATATTTTCACCTCGAATTTTCCATTCTCCAGTCATTCTCCATCTTTTCACATCTCTTTGAATAACCCTGATTGTGATTTACAGAGGGAGACTGGGGGACTTTTTTCCCCCAGTCTCACTGCTCCCGACGGCAAGAAGAGGTGGATGGAGCCACCGTTGTTGCCGCGGGGTGGAAGGTGAGTATGTGATTGATTTTGGGGGGGAAGGGTGTTTCAGCTGGTGCTGACACTGATTCCGCAGAAGCGGAATCGGTTAGCACCAGGTCCTAGCAGTGGTTAACTTTCTCGTTAACCGCAGCTTGATGTAATTAGCATTAGGATTTTGTAATCCTAATGATAATTAACACTTTGCGCTCCCCATGTTAAGCAGAGGGAGTGCAAAATACAGTAAGCTCGCGCTGAAAAGTGCAAGATCCGAATCGCAAATGAGTAGGGCAACTAGAGCTAGCGCTAACACGCACACAGGTGAGCGCTAATACAAACACAATATGGCAGCGCTGATAAGATATTAAGTAAGGATCGCTACAGGCACTCGCACGTGGTTCCTGTCCCAAACCACTGAAATATATACCAATAGTCCAAGGGGATGAAGTGCAGCGAAAACAATGTTCCTTTCTTTAAGTCCCAGGAGTAGATTTCCCAGATCCTGAAGAGAGCTTTCTTCCTAGGGTAACCTCAAAAAAGGAAAAACCTCATTGTGCGATCTGATGTATACCACATGGATAAACCAAAGAAGCGTCGGCACACTCACGTGAAATAGAGCCTTCCTGGCTCTGGATGATGCGCCTCTGGGTTATTAACGGCTACCCACTTGCCCTTTTCGGTATAGGTAGTCTTGATACTTCAAGTCTTTACACCCTTAAATACGGATACAGACAGGGCATAGCATAGACTGTAATACTATGGAAAACAGAAAAGTGGAATAGAAATATACTCACACTTTCTTGGACCTAACCTAGGTCCTTAGGAATCAGGCTCAGAAGTTGTTGTAGGGTACAACTTCAAATAAAACCCCATGCGGTGGAGTAAAAATCAAAAATTTAATAAAATACAGCATAAAATTCAACAAAAATATAAAATAAGGGAATAATTAGTGACCGGAATGCATTTCGCCCATTGAGATATCCTCAGTGGCTTCCTGCTAAAACCAGCTGAGGAAGCCACTGAGGATATCTCAATGGGCGAAATGCATTCCGGTCACTAATTATTCCCTTATTTTATATTTTATATATTTAACCCGTTCGCTGCGGAGGACGCGCTCAGCGTGTTCACCCGCAGGTAACGTTCCTTGCGGTGGACGCACTGAGCGCGTCCTCCCTTTGGGGCCAGCGTTCGGCCGGGTTCCGGCCGATCGCTGGCCCCTCCGGTGCGGGCTGACATCCTCGATGTCAGCCCAGCACCCGCCGCCGGAGTAATTAGGTGTCATCACGGGGGCGCGATGACACCTAATTCAGGCGCCCCCCTGCATGTGCGGAGGAGGCGCCTGAAAGGGAGGGGGGAGGTCCTTCGGACCGCTCTCCCTCCCGATCGGCGGCGTGCAGGGGGTTAACCCAGGCACCGTTTGGAAGGGCACAGCCTGCCCTTCCAAATGGTACCTGGCATTAACCCCATGGGGGCCGGATCACGAATCGGCGCCGAAAAGTGCCGGTTCGTGATCCTTTCCCGGAGC
Organism: Leptobrachium leishanense; assembly: GCA_009667805.1. NCBI lineage: Eukaryota > Metazoa > Chordata > Amphibia > Anura > Megophryidae > Leptobrachium > Leptobrachium leishanense. The sequence goes on from CM019066.1 coordinate 245,626,852, forward strand.
TGGCCGACCTCTCCGGGAACTCCCCCTGAGGACTGGCGTCATCGTGCATAGCACGATGATGCCAGTCTTGGAGTTAACCCCTAACTGCCACCAATGGTGGAGATAGGGGGTTCCAATGAACCCCCTATCTCCCGATCCGTGGCAGTTAGGTGTTAATGTTTGGTATTGTTGGATCGGCCAGAGCATGGCCGTTCCAACAATACCAAACATGAGTATGAAAAAAGTTTTTAAAAAAAAAAAAAAAAAATTATAAAAAGAAATAAGCAATTTTTTTTTTTTTGTTCGTTAATGCAGCAATATTGTTCCCATTTCAATTATAATGTGAACAATGATGCTGCACTAACGATTTTTGTATGCGGTGTGTTTGTTAAAAATCGCGTAATGTTCCCCAAAAAAAAATGTAACGAGACCCCATCTCTAATTTTTTTAACAAGCGCACCCTATTTAAAATATAACCGCAATTGCTCGCATGTTAAAATGTGAAAAAAAACACTTTACACATTGTAAATTATTGAAAATTCAGATTTTATTGCATTTTTTGTTATAATATACAGACAGGTCATGACGTATACATATAATAATGACATATTCTGAATCTGCCGAGTCTGACGGAAAGAACGATATATAATCTGTCTGGGTCATATACTAAAATAAGCCTTCAAAACGCGTTTAAACATGATGAGCAAAATCGGTAAAAATGAGCTCAGCACAGAGGCGGGAAAAGCCTCAGCAGCGAAAGGGTTAAGGGTGTAAAGACTTGAAGTATCAAGACTTCCTGTACCGAAAAGGGCAAGTGGGTAGCCGTTAATAACCCAGAGGCGCATCATCCAGAGCCAGGAAGGCTCTATTTCATGTGAGTGTGCTGACGCTTCTTTGGTTTATCCATGTGGGATACATCAGATCGCACGATGAGGTTTTTCCTTTTTTGAGGTTACCCTAGGTGAGCGCTAATGTTAGCATTAGTAATGTAATATTGCCTGTTAAGTTTACAACAGCTCTGGTTAAGTTAGCACCAACTTTGTAATACTGCCCTCAGTGTGTTATACATAGTCTTATTTTTTAGAAAAACCTAATGTGCCAAAAAAAGAATGCACGAGAAAATGCTCATTTCAATATTAGTTAAAACTGCTTATTTCCATAGAAAAATGCAATTCTATTATATATATATATATATATACACACAAGAGTTGTGGTGGAGGACAAAAAGTGAGATAAAAAGCCTCCACACTATATTAAGTGTGTTTATTATTGCAAAAGCCACCTGCACATCATAGCAATTCAATGAATTGCATCCCAGAGCTTCTGTGCCACATTCCCCATATGCAGCATATTTATATTAAATCACGAGTATAGCAGTACGTAGTGATACCTTTTTTTTTTTGGACTAACGTTACATTTAAAAGGCGAGCTTTCAAGAGGATTCCTCTCTTCCTCAGATCTGGAAGCTATACTGATCAGTTCCTAGAATGTGACTAGAAGAGAAACACATATTCTAGGAACTGATCAGTATTGCTTCCAGAACTGAGGAAGAGAGGAATCTTCTCGAAAGCTCGTCTTTTAAATGTATCACTACGTACTGCTATACTCGTGATTTAATAGATAGATAGATCTATCTATCTATCGCGAGTCCTGCGGGAACGGCGTACCCACACTTCTCCCGCAGCAGGAACGCATGTTCCCACTGTCAGCCGACTCATTGCTGGGGTTGCTAGCAGAATGCATTAACCGCGTTCCGCTAGCAGCCCCCTCGACTGGCCGCGTTCCCCGAGCGCCTGTCTGTCTTCCTGCTTCCTGTGCGCGGCCGCCGTCCCCAGCCCTGTGAAGGCTGTGACGCGGCCTGCAGCCGAGATCTTGTGAGCCCCGTCATGGCCTTCAGGGGGCTCGGGAACACTGGTGCCCGCGTGCTGGAGGAAGGCGCGGCGTTGGACACCTGGAGGTCTGAGCTACTGGTAAGTATTATTCTGGGTGTCTGTCTGCATATTATTCTGCGGGGTCTGCCTGCATATTATTCTGGGGGTCTGCCTGCATATTATTCTGGGGGGTCTGGCTGCATATTATATTGGGGGGGCTGCCTGCATATTATTCTGGGGGTCTGGCTGCATATTATTCTGGGGGGGGGTCTGCCTGCATATTATTCTGGGGGGGTCTGCCTGCATATTATTCTGGGGGTCTGCCTGCATATTATTCTGGGGGGTCTGCCTGCATATTATTCTGGGGGTCTGCCTGGATATATTATTCTGGGGTCTGCCTGCATATTATTCTGGGGGTCTGCCTGCATATTATTCTGGGGTCTGCCTGGGTTTTATTCTGGGGTCTACCTGGGTATTATTCTGGGGGTCTGCTTAGGTATATATTTCTGGGGGATGCCTGGGTATATATTTCTGGGGGCCTGCCTTGCTATATATTTCTGGGGGGCATTCCTTGGTATATTATTCTGGGGGTCTGCCTGGGTATATAATTCTTTGGGGGGTGCCTGTGTATACATAATACTGAGGGTCTGTGTGTATATAATTCTGGGGGGTCTGTGCCTGTGTGTATATAATTCTGGGGGTCTGTGCCTGTGTATATATAATTCTGGGGGTCTGTGCCTTTGTGTATATATAATTCTGGGGGCCTGTGCCTGGTTATACATGATTCTCGGGGTGTGTGTGTATGTATAATATATATATATATATATATCACACACACACACATTTTTTTTTGTTCAGGTAATGGGGGTTGTGGAATTCTTGGGTGAGTTCCCTCACTTTTTTTGCCAGGACTTGACCCCTGTATATATATAAATCACAATATATATCATATATATAAAAAAATTTATTGGACTAACCTTACATTTAAAAGACAAGCTTTCAAGAGGATTCCTCTTTTCCTCAGGTCTGGAAGCATTTAAGCATTTTTCGGGATTTTTTAAAAATTCTGATTTTTTTTTTTAATTATTTTTTTTTATCTTCACTTCTTTTTTCTGTAACAGCCCTTTTTATTATCATTCATTGGACCTCATATGTAAATTTCAGACATTTTCACTCCGTTTATTTGCAAACAGTGTTTCACTTTTCAAACATTCAAGCAAACTGTTTTTCTAATTTATTCACTGCATTCGTCTGTGGCGTCGGCTTTTTCCGGCGGCTGCGCTGCGTGTGATCGGCTTCTGCTCGGGTTTTTCCTGCGTTTTCGACGGGTTAATGCACATGTTTTTGCAGGTTTCAGTGTGCGTTCACCCTCGTTTTGCGGTGACTTTTCGGCGTTTTTTCGGCAGCTTTTCCCTGCAATTCGGGGACCCTGTGGTGCTTGCTGAATACACTGCAGGGTTGCCGAAATGGGATCGCTGAATCAAACCGAATTGAAGATAACGAAAAGTCACCGAACATGCGGTGACTTTTCGATTCTCTTTGAATAACCCTGATATTCTAGGAACTGATCAGTATAGCTTCCAGACCTGAGGAAGAGCGGAATCCTCTCGAAAGCTTGTCTTTTAAATGTGATGAGTGATGTGATGAGTGATGAGCCGAACACCCCTGTGTTCGGTTCGCATTCGAACTCGAACAATTTCAAAAGTTTTTGTTCGAACACAATTTGAACTGAATGCAAGTCAAAGGGACTCGAACGTTCGATTTTTAGAGTGCCCTCCAAGAGGGCATATATGCAAGATATTTGCCATAAAAGGTGTATGTGGGTCTGGGTAGTGCCCTGGGGGACAGGAAACAAGGACAAAAAGTAAAAAAAAAAAAGTGTTTTTTAAAGGAACAGTGAGTTTTCCATGAAATAGAGGTTAAGAATAAAAACAAAAAATTCCTTCAAATATCGTGCCTAGGAGGCCCCCATAACCTGCTCGTGAAGTGGTGGATTTGTAGGATGTATAGAAACATTTAAAAACAAAAAAGTTACATTTTAAATGACGGTAAATGGTTTTCCTTCAATCTATTCATAAACAACTGCTTGGGGCGGCAGCCTGTATGAAAAGAGGAGATGTTTTAGGACACGCAGAACAAGTTTAGTGATTTTATTGGCTAAATTATGGTGAAACTTATGCAGACTTTGGAGGAAATTAACAATAGGTGCTTTAAAATTGGGCCTTTAGTGTCGGCAACAGTGCAGTCACACCGTAACCCCTCTGTGGTATTGTGGAATAGTGCAGGGTTGGACCCTGCGGTCAAATATTAAAATGATAAGAATCTGGTACAGGCGTCAGTGCACCCAAATATTGTGCCTTTGGCAGCAAGTGCCTTCACACCGTAACCCCTCTGAGGTATTGTGGAAGAGTGCAGGGGTGGAGGTTTTGGTAATGCAGAAGAGATCCCCAATCTATTCAGTTACGTCAGCATCAGGGGATTGATAGCTGCTGATCCAGGACTGATTCATTTTTATAAATGTCAGACGGTCTACAGAGTCGGTGGACAGACGCACTCTTTTGTCTGTGACAAAAACTCCAGCGGCACTGAACGTCCTTTCAGAAAGCACGTTGGATGAAGTGCAACCTAGTAGCTGTATAGCATATTGGCTAAATTCTGACCAGTGATCCAATCTCAACACCCAGTAAACCAGTGGATCATCTGCTGTAAAGGTATCCAGATCTGCCCTTGCCCCTAGGTAATCCTGCACCATACAGTGAAGACGCTGGCAATGGGTGCCTACATTTGACGTCCCTGGGCGTCGTGGACTAAATTTTTTTAAAAAGGCATCAGTCAAGCGGCCCTGGCCTTCGCCGCTCTTCCTCTGATCATCCACAGCCTCAGAAGCACCTGTGACATCAATTGGTAGCCTACCAGTGCCTGGAAAGGTGTTACACAAGTGTCGCTTTAGAGCATCCTCAAGTTGTTTCATCCTGTCCTCCCTCTGTGCGGGCAGGATGAGCTCTGAAACTTTACCCTTGTATCGTGGATCAAGAAGGCTTGCCAACCAGCAATGGTCCCTCTCCTTTATAGCACGAATCCTAGGGTCCTTTAGCAGGCTTTGCAGGATAAGGGAGCCCATGCAGCGTAGGTTGGAGGTGGCATTAGCTTCCAAGTCTTCCTGGTCAATGAGGATGACCCCATCGTGCACGTCCTCCTCCCAGCCACGTACTAGTCCTTGGGTTTCTGGACACAGAAAACCCTCCCTTGAGGAATCCCCACCTTCAATGGCCCCCACTACTTAAATATTCCTCCTCATCCTCCTCCTGTCTGATCTGAGGACCCGCAGGAATGCTGTCTGCATAAAGACTGGGGCCTTGAGAGCTAGGGAAGGCCTCCTCTTCCTCCCGCTGCTCTGCCTCTAGTGCCACATCTATAATTCCCTGCAGAGGGCGCTCCAGCAGGAACACTAAATGAATTGTGTCACTGATGCATGCACTGTCTCTGCTCACCATCCTTCGAGTTTCACCTGGTGGGCATGTCACAGATCAGACGATTTGTGGGAAGGTGGAATTCTCTTTGAATTTCTGGCAGGCGAACACTTGCTGGGAATGACAGTCTGAAGTGGCTGCAGACTTTTCTGGCCTGGCTGAGAAGCTGTGCCATCCCTGGGTACCTGGTTAGGAAATGCTGTACCACCAGATTTAGGACGTGTGCTAGGCATGGTACATGCGTCAACTTACCCTGGCGTAGGGCGGAGAGAAGGTTGCTGCCATTATCACAGACGACCATTCCCAGCTGAAGCTGGCGTGGTGTTAACCATCTCTGCACCTGCCCCTGCAGAACTGAGAGAATTTCTGGCCCGGTGTGGCTCCTGTCCCCTAAACAAACCAGCTCAAGCACAGTATGGCATCTTTTTGCTTGAGCCATTGCGTAGCCCCTGCCACGCGTCGGTTTAATTGCCACTTCGCCAGAGAAGGAGGAAGAGTTGGTGGAGCAGACAGACCTCATACAAGAGAAAAAATATGTCATCTGCGCTCATTTCTATATATTTCCATGTACAACAAAACTCTATCAGGAGGTTTTAGTTTGTTTTAATGGCCATTGAAACGTAAGCTCGCTCGCCCCGTCAAGGCACCCCTCCATAGAGCGAGTCCTAACCAATGTACCACAAGCTACTGAGCAACTACATGCCCCTCCTGCTGCTTTTCAGCTAAGGCGAGGCAGAAAATGGTGGGTTTCATTTATACACGCACCAAGCACTTCCCATTTGGGGTTGAAAACAAAAACATGGAAAAAGGAATAGCAGACCTCATACGTATGTAGACCTCATGCAAGCAGCTTTCTGGAGGTGTGGTGGATGAACAAGCTCCAGCACAGAGCCCCGTCCTGGATCCCTCCCAGCTGCAAGCAGAGTTACCCAGTGTGCGATGAAGGAAATTTAATGGCCCTGTCCATGCTTGCTGGACCACGTGTCTAAAGTCATGTGCACCTTGCTGCTGACTGCCTTTCCCAATGACTCCATAACATTGTCTTCCACGTGCTGGTATAGTGCTGGAATGGCATTCCATGAAAAGAAATGGCGTTTTGGAACCCGCCACTGTGGTACAGCACATTCAGCAAATTCATGGAAGGAAGCCGAGTCCACCAGCTGGAAAGGCAGCAGCTGTAATGCGAGTAATTTTGCTAAGCTGACATTTAGACGCTGTGCTTTGGGATGGTTGGGACTATATTATTTCTTACGCTACAGCAGCTGGGGCAACGTAATCTGACTGCGTAAATCTTCAGCTGATGGGATGCTGTCACATTCTGAAGAAGGACCTGGTACACCCATTACTGTAGCATCATCCCTGTCAGTGGAGGTTGTAGGCAATGACCTGGTAGGACATATAGTGGGGGTAGAGACAGATGAGGAGGAGGAGGACCTATGCAAAGTGTTGTGCAAAATGGGATGCGTTGCAGGTGGTCATATGTCGCCTCAAGCACTTGGTACCCAAGCGTGGGATGTCTTTCCCATGCTTGATCCTCATCTGACATAGATTACAAATAGCAATGGTGCGGTCTGCTGCACATTTCTTAAAGAACTCCCAGACAGCAGACTTCCTGTACATGTGCTTTGAGACAACAGCGCTCTGCACCTGAGCAGCTGTGACTTCTGATGCCTTGGACTTGCTATGGTTGCTCATAGAGGACGTTGTGCCTCGTGTTTGTTGTGCCTCCTCCTCACTTGACTCCTCTGTTCGATCAGGCACCCAGGTGGAGTCAGTGACCTCATCATCATCATCACCCCCTATCTCTTCGTCACTGGAGCCAACTTGACAGTATGCTGCAGCTGCTGGGGCAACATGAGTGCCAGTTATTTGTGTGTCACTGGCACCCCCTTCCTCTAGGTTGATTATACTCCCTTCCTCAACCTCAGAGATTGAATCAGAGCACTGTAGTTGCTGCGCATCCTCAAGCAGCATGTCACTGTCATTTTAGGCAAACAATTCAGCTGACTCCTCCGTGTATGTTGGTGAGGCTACGGCAGGAGTAGCTGTGGACATGGAGGCTGCATTAGATGCTTTGGCAGCTGAGGTGGACTGTAAACCACTACAAGCCTGGCTGGCAGAGGACTCGGAGGATGAGGATGGCCTGGTTAGCCAATGTACCAAATCCTCTGTATGTTGCTGCTGCTTAAGACGGCCAGCACCAGTTAGAAAGGACAAGCATGCCCCTGCAGAGGATGCACCACGTCCACGACGACCAGAGGCACAGCCTCCCGACACAGAGGCTGCTTGCCCTGTTATCTGTGTCTGGGAGTGTCTGCCTGTCCTTTTTGGTCTTTCTGACATGGGTGAGTGATATATAGATTAAAGATATACAGAACTCTGATTGAACTCTGTTATAAAAATTGGAGATATGCAGAACTCTGATTCAACTGTGTTATCTAGATTAAAGATTTCCAGAACTCTGTTATAACTCAGTGAGACATCCTGGCAGCCAGTGACAAGACACAGATTAAAATTCTGTGAAACCCCTTGATAGAACCCCCTGATGGCTGGCAGTGACAAGACACAGATTAAAATTCCCAGAAAACACCTATAAATCAGTGAGACCCCCTGATGGGTGGCAGTTACAAGACACCGATTACAATTCCCAGATATCTGCTACAAGTCTGTGAGATCCCTGATAGGACCCCCTGATAGCTGGCAACAGTGACAAGACACAGATTACAATTCGCAGAAATCTGCTGGAAGTATGTGGGACCCCTGATACTGGCAGTGAGAAGACACAGATTACAACAATTCCCAGATATCTACTAGAAGTGAGACCACCCAATAGCTGCTGGCCCTGAGAAGACACACTAACAGAACAATCTCCTCTCAAAAAACACGTGCTGGGGCTGAGAGGGACGCCTTATATAGTGTGCTGTGGGACTTAGCTCTGTGAGCCCATGATTGGGCAAAATTTGCCCAATAAGGACTCTGAGCTGTGATTGGCATAGTCTTGCACCTGTCTTGCAACTGACCTGTGGTCAGGTGCAAGGCTGTAGCCAATTACAAGCTTCAGGCCAGTGGAAAAGTTCATTGTGGTCCATTGTGGTGCATTGTGGGTGAACATGCGGAAATGTTCGGAGTTCGACGAACAGCTGAACGGACGATGTTCGAATCGAGCCAAACAGCTCATCCCTAAACGTTAGTCCTATAATAAAGGTATCACTACGTACGGCTATACTCGTGATTTTGGCATCTGGACTAACACGGCCTATCGAATATTTTTATATTGTGTTCAAAATTATTCAACCCCCAATGCTGTAAACGGTTTTAGGGAATTTAGTGTACATTTGTAATTGTATTCAGAATGAAATCCTACAAGGACTTTTTAAAGAACCATATGCAACTAAAATGACATCAATTGGTTTTGTAATACAGTAGTAAATGTTTCTTTTGTGAATTCTTCATTGACACAATTATTCAACCCCTTAAAGACTACCACTCTGAAGAACAGAGGTTCATTCAAGTGTTTTCAATCAGGTATTGAAAACACCTGTGGATGTCACGGAGCAGCAATAAAGCATAATAAGCACCAATTAGGCAGCTTTAAAATGACTGTGATACTCAGCTCCTTCTAGACATTTTCTGGTGTGGTTACAAACATGGTGAAGTCAAGAGAATGGTCCAGGAAGACAAGACAAGAGAAGAGGTGATTACTCTTCACAGGAAGGGCAATGGCTATAAGAAGATTGCAAAGATGTTAAACATACCAAGAGAGACCATAGGAAGCATCATTCGCAAATTCAAGGCAAAGGGCACTGTTGAAACGCTACCTGGTCGTGGCAGAAAGAAGATGCTGACTTCGACTGCTGTGCGCTACCTGAAGCGTAGAGTGGAGAAAAGTCCCTGTGTGACTGCTGAGGAACTGAGAAAAGATTTGTCAGATGTGGGTACTGATGTTTCAGCTCAGACAATACGGCGCACACTGCGTAATGAAGGCCTCCATGCCAGAACTCCCAGGCGCACCCCCTTGCTGTCTCCAAAGAATAAGAAGAGTCGACTGCAGTATGCCAAAAGTCATGTGGACAAACCCCAGAAGTTTTGGGATAGTGTTCTGTGGACTGATGAAACAAAATTAGAACTGTTTGGGCCCATGGATCAACGCTATGTTTGGAGGAGGAAGAACAAGGCATATGAAGAAAAGAACACCTTGCCTACTGTGAAGCATGGCGGGGGGTCAATCATGCTTTGGGGCTGTTTTGCTTCTGCAGGTACAGGGAAGCTTCAGCGTGTGCAAGGTACCATGAATTCTCTTCAGTACCAGGAGATATTGGATGACAATGTGATGCAGTCCGTCACAAACCTGAGGCTTGGGAGACGTTGGACCTTTCAACAGGACAATGATCCCAAGCATACCTCCAAGTCCACTAGAGCATGGTTGCAGATTAAAGGCTGGAACATTTTGGAGTGGCCATCGCAGTCACCTGATTTAAATCCGATTGAGAACCTCTGGTGGGACTTAAAGAAAGCAGTTGCAGTGCGCAAGCCTAAGAATGTGACTGAACTGGAGGCTTTTGCCCTTGACGAATGGGCGAAGATACCCGTAGATCGCTGCAAGACACTTGTGTCAAGCTATGCTTCACGTTTAAAAGCTGTTATAACTGTAAAAGGATGTTGTACTAAGATTGAATGTCACTTGGGGGTTGAATAAAACTGATAATGATGTGAGCACAGAAAAGACATTTGTGGTTATTTCATTATAAATGTTATGTTATATTTGTCTGACCTACACGTGCCTCTTTGATTTAATTGTAAGCAAGATGACTGAATGATCAAAATCAATGTCAAACTGGCCAAAACACTCAATTTCAGTGGGGGTTGAATAATTTTGAACACAACTGTATATATATAATTTTTATTTATTTTTTTTAAACCGTACGGCTCAGAAAATCTAACCTCAAGGTTTTGGATGATTAAATGTGGAGAAATTAATTTACACGCTGTAAATTTACACTTTTATTATTCTTATCTTCATTTTTATAGTGCCAACAGTTTCGCTGCACTTTACAGTTAGGATTGGTAAATTAAACGAATTACAAACTAACTTAAAGGGATACTCTAAGCAACATGACCACCTAAGCTATTTTAGGTGGTCATGATGCCCGGAGTATCCTGCCCCCTGTCCCCCCTCCCTCCGCTCGGCCGATCAGCTATAAATGCTGAAAACAGCTGAGAGAGGCGGAGGACTTTACTCCGCCCTCCCAGCTGTCAGTCAGTAGAGCGGGAATCATATTTCCCGCTTCTGCCGACTTTTGCCGAGTAGGAGACGTCATCGCGCTTTCAGCGCGATGACGTCTCCAACTCACCGCAGAAGCTGGCGGCTCCCTCTGAGGGTTAGTGTTGCGCGCATCCTCTTGCGCGCAACACTAATCCTCAGAGGGACCCGGGAGGAAGCCTGCCGATTGGCTGGCTTACGTGAGAGGCGCGCATGCGCGCTTCTCACGTAAACCAGAAGCCAAGAAGCAAGAAGAAGGACGGGAGCGGAAGAGGAGGGAGGTGAGTATAAAAATAAAAAAAAACGCCGCTGGAAAGAAGAGGATTTTAGGGTAAGTATTACAGTTACACAAAAAAAAAAAAATAGCTATTTATTAAGGGAATAGGGATAGGTTAGGATTAAAAAACGGGGGGTGATTTTTTTGTTAGAGTGTTCCTTTAAGTAGCATGGACAATAGGTGCAGAGGACCCTTCTCACAGGAGCGTGCAACCTAAGGCTAGGGTCAGACGAAAGCATTTTTCCCCGCGAACGTGAAAAAGTGCGTCCGAACGCATTGACGTATTTTTTCACGGAATGCGCAAAAACGGTCAGATGACGCGCATTTTCGGGCGTGATTTTGTACGGATCGTCAATAAAACTCTTTTTGCGTTTGGACGTTATGTAGGCTGGACATTAGCAGATTCTGACATCTCCTAATCACGCACACACGCCGCTATGCGGACGCAGCACACTCTGTACGTCAGTACTAGCGGTTCTGCGTTCTTGAAAAAATGCGTTCAAATTCCACTTGCGTTGCACGGCCGGACTTCGAATATTACCCGTCATTTGCTGCTACTGCGGCCGTGATTAAGTGCGCCAGAATGCACGTTAAAAGTGCGCTGGTCTGACCCCAGCCTAAAGGATTTGAGATGGAAAAGTACAAGAGGCGTTACGGATTATTTTATTAGTGGCAAGGATTTCTAATACTGTCTTTTGAATCATAAATGCTGACTGATATGGTAGTAATGCAAACTATGAAATCGAAAATGATGTGGCAAGGTGAGGAGAAGGATTAATCAGGAATTTGTTATTCCAGTGCTTTTTTTCTGGAAAATCAGGTGGGGTACTCTCACGTCTGGGCAAAAACTGATTATTATGACTATTTTGATGTCCTAATAAACCATAGTTGTAGCTCACTTAAATGAAGACACTATAAAAGGGAACCATATTTTTTAATACTGTGTTCCTTTTAAATCAGTGTTTCCCAAACATGTCCTTAGGACCCTCAGCCTCGCCAGGTTTGACAGATATATGAAGCTCAGCACAGGTGATATGATTAGCTGCTCAGTGATTGCAGGATTCAGTCTTCTTTTCCCCCAAGGTGATCTGCAAAATATGGCCTGGTTGAGGGTCCCAAGGACAGGTTTGGGAAAACACTGCTTTAAATGAACTCCAACTATTGTTCTAACCATATGGGGGTTATCCACGAAGTGCCTCTGTTGCAAGAAAAGTCTGCATTTGCAGTGCAGTTAGCCTTTTTTTTGTTATCTTTTTTGCAACGCTGGCACTGAGTGGATAATCCCCTAGCATTTGTGAGCACCACAGCAATGAAACTCAGTTTTGCGGAGTATGTATGAGTTCCACAGCAATGAAACTCACAGTAATTCGCAGAGTGTATGAGCTCCACAGCAATAAAACTTCCACTATCCACCAAGTACTGTTTGAATAATATTGGGGGACTCCAATGAGCGGGTGTTTGACCTTGAACACCCCCACATGGTGGTAACCGTAGGACCAGGTGAACATACCTGTGTTGCCAGAGCTGATATTTTTAAATGCTGGTTTGAAGTGTATTTGGAAGCAGCAGCAGTTTTTTTTTCTTTGTTCTGAGGGCTGCCTGTCACGGAGTCCCTGCAGAGGAGTGCAGCCAGGACTTAAATTTCCACCTTCTCACCTTCTTCCAGGGTGCACCACACACTGTCTGGAACTGATGGGGAGGCTGGGGGGTAAGGCAGCAGTGTAGACTTATTTTGGCATGCCCTCCTCTTGACATCATCAGAGGGGGCCAGGCACCAGCAAGGAGGAAGGGACCAGGAGGAGAGAGAGCGCAGGCTTCCGTATCCAGCACCGCGGGGAAGTCTGCTCTCTGACCTGGCAGATACAATGCAGCTCGCTGGGCACCGGCTGCATCTTAGAGGAGGAGCAGCAGGGACACAGTGCCAGGCAGATAGTTTAAAAATTTGGATCCCTGTCAAGGCAAGTGACCAGGGATTCAAAATTTTTTTGTACCCCCTCCTGGTCTTCCTCTCTTGGGCGGCCACCTGTACCACCTTACAGTGCCAGCTCCTCTGATCACACCGCTTGCTTGACAATCCGCAGCTCTGGCAGAGGTGTGTAAATATGCTGCACCTCCCCCTCACCATGCTGTTCAAAGTTTCAGCGGCTGCAGAGAGAGGGGGGTGCAGCATGTTTACACACATCTGCCAAAGCTGGGGCACTGAAGGAATAGAGGGGAGATTTTATTTAACCAGCCCTCCCTTGTCACTCACTGGGAGAAGGGGGGGTTATTGGTCCCTACATACACTCTTGACAATCGGAAGCGTTCAGGAGCAATATGAGCTGCCGAGTGCTTCTGATTCTCTACCTGCCACTGCAGGAGGGGGGAGCATCATGCTGTCTCCTATTAGTTCAGGCTGGTGGTGCGGTGCCGGTACTGAGTGGTGAGGTGCCGGTACTGAGTACCCCCTGAAAAAAAGCCCTGAGCATATTACAAAGCAGCACAGCAATAAAACTCACAGAAATGTGCGCTGTGTACGAGCATATCACAGAGCTCCACAGCAATAAAACCCACAGAAATGTGCGCTGTGTATGAGCATATCACATAGCACCGCAGCAATAAAACTCCTAGAAATGTACGGTGTGTATGAGCGTATCAGAGCTGCACAGCAATAAAACCTACAGAAATGTGCACTGTGAGCATATAACAGAGCACCACAGCAATAAAACTCATTTAATTCCAAATGCCCCCCCATTCTTTTCATTTCATTACAACCCCCCACTCTCTTCATTTCATTACAACCCCCCACTCCATTTCATTACAAACCCCCCCACTCCATTTCATTACAAACCCCCCACTCTCTTCATTTCTTTAAACCCCCCCACTCCATTTCATTACAAACCCCCCCACTCCATTTCATTACAAACCCCCCACTCTCTTCATTTCTTTACAAACCCCCCACTCTCTTCATTTCTTTAAACCCCCCCCCCCACTCTTTTCATTCCAACCCCTTTCCATCCGGCTCCCCATTCGATTCACCTTCAGTGAACCTTGGAGCTGGGTCCTGCGAGCGACCTCTCTTCTCCGCAGCATCTGTATTATGGTGGAGAGCTGGGAAGAAGTGACATTATATTATCACTTCCTCCCAGTGCAGAGACAGTAGGTGCACGGGGACAGTGGAAGCCCTGCAACGCTCGGCTGTGGGAGTTTCAGAAACCGGTGGCCGCTGGGGGCGGGTCCCACTGAGCAGCGGTGAGGCCACCCCCTAGAAAATGCCACCCTAGGCCTTGTCGGCCTAGGCCAAGCTACGCCAATGCTAATACAGCAGCATTGTAATAATAGAGCAGGTAAAAGGGAACTGCTAAGGTTTATTAGCTCGCATCGAAATTTCCCTGTAGCAGCTCCATTTTACTGGCATCGTTGGCATATGGTCCTCAGCAATAAGAGTATAATTTTTTTAATATTTTGTTTTTCTGTATTTTTCCGTAGGAACCCTGGGAGAGTCATCATATACCTGCCCTTTTTTCAGCTTTCATTGGAGTTTTGACTGCACTTTCTTATCACTTGAGTCGACAAGGAAGTGACCCATCTGTTATAATGTAAGGGTATTGTTTTCAATTTTACTTTGTCATTATCAATTATGTTTTAATATTAATTTAAATAAATACTGAAATTTCTGTATTTAAAAATGCATTTATATGTTTATTTAACAGTGTGATATAAAAAGCAGGAATAAGTAATGGCTAAAACAAAAGAACGGATAAGAAGAATATCTTAATATGCTTATAAATAGTGTCCTTGGTGCACCAAACCAATTAATAGAATTTTTTATATACCAGTGACGAGTGGTGAGGTCAGTGGCTGGTGAGGCACTGGCTACTATCAGAGCCAGATATACACAGGTAACGTAAGTTCAGGGCAACCCAGGATCTGTCTGCTCTCAGTGCTCCCAAGAACTAGCTGCTTTCAGTGCTCACCAAGAACTGGCTGCTCTCAGTGTTCCATAGGATCTGGCTGCTCTCAGTGTTCCACAGGACCTGGCTGCTCTCAGTGTTCCCCAGGATCTGGGTGCTCAGTGTTCCCCAGGATCTGGCTGCTCTCAGTGTACCCTAGGATCTGGGTGCTCAGTGTTCCCCAGGATTTGGGATAATTTTGGCATGTAAAAGATTACAGGGTGATCACCAGGGAGTGCCAGGGGGCGTATCACACTCAGCAGTACCAGGGAGGGAGTGCCAGGGGTCACATCACACTCAGCCAGCAGCACCAGGGAGTGCCAGGGGTCACATCACACTCAGCCAGCATCACCAGGGAGGGATTGCCAGGGGGCACATCACACTCAGCCAGCATCATCAGGGAGTGCCATGACAGAGAAGAATAATTCTGCCATGTAAAAGATTAGGGTGACCTCACCTGAGTCACCTCAGTAACTATATTTACTACTGGTATATAGAGTGGCAATTTCACCATCACGAGATTATATATATATATATAAGTAAGCGTCTATAAGGGTTGTGGTGAAGGACTAAAAGGGAGATAAAAAGCCTCCACACTATAATAAGTGTGTTTATTATTACAGAAGCCACTTGCACATCACAGCAATTCGATGAATTGCATCCCAGAGCTGCTGTGCCACATTCCCCATATGCAGCAAGGAACTCTGGGTAGGATATGCAAATGACCTCTGTCTCACTTTTATGCATCCTGGATCTGTTATTACTCAGAACCCTAAAATCAATGCTATGCCACACTGTGGCTTTGTAGCAGAGATAAGGTTTATGCAACTGGTCAAAACCGCTCCTAGGACAGCGCTGTTTCGGGTTTGTTGAACCCTCATCAGCTAGGAGGTGGTTTTGACCAGTTGCATAAACCTGATCTCTGCTGCAAAGCCACAGTGTGGCATAGCATTGATTTTAGGGTTCTGTGTAATAACAGATCCAGGATGCATAAAAGTGAGACAGAGGTCGTTTTTACGTATCCTACCCAGAGTTCCTTGCTGCATATGGGGAATGTGGCACAGGAGCTCTGAGATGCAATTCATCGAATTGATGTGATGTGCAGGTGGCTTCTGCAATATTAAACACACTTATTATAGTGTGGAGGCTTTTTATCTCACTTTCAGTCCTTCACCACAACCCTTATAGACGCTTACTTACCTATGGTCCAAGCATCCACTGCAACTGGTCATGCCTACCTCCTAGCTGATGAGGGTTCAACAAACCCAAAACAGCGCTGTCCTAGGAGTGGTTTTGACTAGTTGCGTAAACCTTATCTCTGCTACAAAGCCACAGCGTGATGTGCAGGTGGCTTCTGCAATATTAAATATATATGTATGTATGTATGTATGTAGCAGCAACCTGCTATGGCCATATAAGAACTCACCAAATGCCTGGGTGCAAAGCCCAATGGAAGATATGCAGACCAAAGACGAGAAGGACGCACACCAGGACTTAAAAAAATGATAAAAAATTAATGTTTTATTCAATAATGCATTAAAAGGATGCCCAAAAGCATCAAAACCGACGTTTCGGCCCTCACAGGACCTTGATAAAGGCCCCTGTGAGGGCCAAAACGTCGGTTTTGATGCTTTTGGGCATCTTTTTAATGCATTATTGAATTAAACATTAATTTTTTTATCATTTTTTTAAGTCCTGGTGTGCGTCCTTCTCGTCTTTGGTGTATATATATATTATTCAACCCCCACTGAAATTGAGTGTTTTGGCCAGTTTCACATTGATTTTGATCATTCAGTCATCTTGCTTACAATTAAATCAAAGGGGCACGTGTAGGTCAGACAAATATAACATAACGTTTATAATGAAATAACCACAAATGTCTTTTCTGTGCTCACATCATTATCAGTTTTATTCAACCCCCAAGTGACATTCAATCTTAGTACTTAGTACAACATCCTTTTACAGTTATAACAGCTTTTAAACGTGAAGCATAGCTTGACACAAGTGTCTTGCAGCGATCTACGGGTATCTTCGCCCATTCGTCATGGGCAAAAGCCTCCAGTTCAGTCACATTCTTAGGCTTGCGCACTGCAACTGCTTTCTTTAAGTCCCACTAGAGGTTCTCAATCGGATTTAAGTCTGGTGACTGCGATTGCCACTCCAAAATGTTCCAGCCTTTAATCTGCAACCATGCTCTAGTGGACTTGGAGGTATGCTTGGGATCATTGTCCTGTTGAAAGGTCCAACGTCTCCCAAGCCTCAGGTTTGTGACGGACTGCATCACATTGTCATCCAATATCTCCTGGTACTGAAGAGAATTCATGGTACCTTGCACACGCTGAAGCTTCCCTGTACCTGCAGAAGCAAAACAGCCCCAAAGTATGATTGACCCCCCGCCATGCTTCACAGTAGGCAAGGTGTTCTTTTCTTCATAGGCCTTGTTCTTCCTCCTCCAAACATAGCGTTGATCCATGGGCCCAAACAGTTCTAATTTTGTTTCATCCGTCCACAGAACACTATCCCAAAACTTCTGTGGTTTGTCCACATGACTTTTGGCATACTGCAGTCGACTCTTCTTATTCTTTGGAGACAGCAAGAGGGTGCGCCTGGGAGTTCTGGCATGGAGGCCTTCATTACGCAGTGTGCGCCGTATTGTCTGAGCTGAAACTTCAGTACCCACATCTGACAAATCTTTTCTCAGTTCCTCAGCAGTCACACGGGGACTTTTCTCCACTCTACGCTTCAGGTAGCGCACAGCAGTCGAAGTCAGCATCTTCTTTCTGCCACGACCAGGTAGCGCTTCAACAGTGCCCTTTGCCTTGAATTTGCGAATGATGCTTCCTATGGTCTCTCTTGGTATGTTTAACATCTTTGCAATCTTCTTATAGCCATTGCCCTTCCTGTGAAGAGTAATCACCTCTTCTCTTGTCTTCCTGGACCATTCTCTTGACTTCACCATGTTTGTAACCACACCAGTAAATGTCTAGAAGGAGCTGAGTATCACAGTCATTTTAAAGCTGCCTAATTGGTGCTTATTATGCTTTATTGCTGCTCCGTGACATCCACAGGTGTTTTCAATACCTGATTGAAAACACTTGAATGAACCTCTGTTCTTCAGAGTGGTAGTCTTTAAGGGGTTGAATAATTGGGTCAATGAAGAATTCACAAAAGAAACATTTACTACTGTATTACAAAACCAATTGATGTCATTTTAGTTGCATATGGTTCTCTAAAAAGTCCTTGTAGGATTTCATTCTGAATACAATTACAAATGTACACTAAATTCACTAAAATCCTTTACAGCATTGGGGGTTGAATAATTTTGAACACAACTGTATTTGTACCTGTCACCTTGGTCTCTTTTAAAATTTTCTTACCAAGTGTTTAATCATCATTTTAATATATATATATATATTTATATTTTTCACTATATTTGATTATTTATATGTTTTAAAGGGAGAATTTTTGAGACCACTAAGGGCGCCATAATACAGATTCACCCCCACTTGCACATTATCTCCCACCTTGACTACTGCAAGCCCCTTCTCTCTGGCCTCCTTAGCATCCCCATTTTAGCGGTCGAATTGTAATACTGCCCATAGTGTTTAATTTACTTTTTACTGTTGACATCCCAATACTTTTGAATTACTGTAATTGTCTATATGTTTCAAATTATATTTTGTAGATCACTTGTAAAAACCAAGCTGGTTCCACAGTTATTTAGCAAACATCTAAAAAATCTGAACGGAAAAGAGAACCATTATCAAGAAAAGATTCAGAGATCAGTAGTAAGTGTTGTTACATTGTGATTTTAAAATGTTTGTATTCTTGTTCCCAGTCATACGCATTGTCACGTACTTGCTTCACTCCAGAAGGGCACCTGACTTTGCAAAGTGGATGCAGGGCTAAAAATCGCTACAAGTCTGCACTAGACCCAAAATAATGACTGCGTAGCACACAATCTCCACATCCACTTCCCTTAATCAAACATTGCCTCCACAGGTCTAATATATATATCCAGTATGCCTAATATCCGAAACAGAGCTGACCTGAGACCCCGTTCCATTATACACACCAAAACAGAAAACGTTCAGTAGACCGACCCCCACCAAACTCACTTTAGTAGATCGTCCTGAAACTCAAGGCTAAGATAATCCTGTCTCTTCAGTTAACGTGGTTCTTATATCAGAAAAAGGCAGTGCTTAATAAATTAATATTTATTATGATGGAAAAAGATTGAATCACAGTGTATGTACAGAAAAAGATATTACAATTAATGTTTTCACTCACAAGCATAAAAATAAGCGGACTTAAAACCAGAAAACCTATACCAGCAACGGCAAGTTAAAGAGATCTGCCCCTCTGAGACTGGGTTTTGACACACGGCAAACTTCCCACTTTGCATGGACCCCAGAAAATAAGCACCTTTTAGACTTTGGGTCAGTGATTTATACACTGCTTCTTTGTCTCAGATTTCTGGTGCGGCATGGTAGGAGGGTCAAGATCTGCTCCTGGACCTCCCCTTTCATATTTTAGCCACTTCAACTTTAAGCATTGCATAACCTCACTGAAACAACAAAGGGGCAGTGTTTTTTTTCTGGAAAAATAGGTGGGGGTACTCTCACGCCCAGGGAAAAACAGTGATTATTATGAATATTTTTTGTGTCCTAATAAATACTCCTTTATTAACCCTTTAGGCTTTTTAGACAAATGCAGTCAGAGCGCACACTGTGTGCATGCATAACAGACAGACATACTGACGGAAGTTACTGTAGACACCACACAATATGTTTTTCTTGATGGACGTAAAAAAAAAAAGGAACTATGGGAAATAAAATTAATATGAAAAATTATAAAAATTTGAAAAGGATATGAAAAGACATTTTGTGCATCAAGGTGCTGGACGTCGCAAATATGTTGCGTCTGACATCTCATTACTCACAGAACGCTACGGGGACCGGCACACTCTGCACGTACAGTCAGGTCCAGAAATATTGGGACATCAACACAATTCTAACATCTTTGGCTCTATACACCACCACAATGGAGTTGGAATGAAACAAACACAATGTGCTTTAACTGCAGACTGTCAGCTTTAATTTGAGGGTATGTACATCCAACTCAGGTGAACGGTGTAGGACTTACAGCAGTTTGCAGATGTGCCTCCCACTTGTTAAGGGACCAAAAGTAATGGGACAATTGGCTTCTCAGCTGTTCCATGGCTAGGTGTGTGATATTCCCTCATTACCCCAATTACAATGTGCAGATTAAAGGCCCAGAGTTCATTTCAAGTGTGCTATTTGCATTTGGAATCTGTTGCTGTCAACTCTCAAGATGAGATCCAAAGACCTGTCACTATCAGTGAAGCAAGCCATCATTAGGCTGAAGAAACAGAACAAACCCATCAGAGAGATAGCAATAACATTAGGCGTGGCCAAAACAACTGTTTGGAACATTCTCAAAAAGAAGGAACGCACCGGTGAGCTCAGCAACACCAAAAGACCCGGGAGACCACGGTAAACAATTGTGGTGGATGACCGAAGAATTCTTTCCCTGGTGAAGAAAACACCCTTCACAACAGTTGGCCAGATCAAGAACACTCTCCAGGAGGTAGGTGTATGTGTGTCAAAGTCAACAATCAAGAGAAGACTTCACCAGAGTGAATACAGAGGGTTCACCACAAGATGTAAACCATTGGTGAGCCTCAAAAACAGGAAGGCCAGATTAGAGTTTGCCAAAAAACACCTAACAAAGCCTTCACAGTTCTGGAACAAGATCCTATGGACAGATGAGACCAAGATCAACTTGTACCAGAGTG
Organism: Leptobrachium leishanense; assembly: GCA_009667805.1. Taxonomy (NCBI): domain Eukaryota; kingdom Metazoa; phylum Chordata; class Amphibia; order Anura; family Megophryidae; genus Leptobrachium; species Leptobrachium leishanense. Next base: position 245,647,459 of record CM019066.1, read on the forward strand.
ATGGGAAGAGAAGAGTATGGAGAAGGAAAGGCACTGCTCATGATCCTAAGCATACCACCTCATCAGTGAAGCATGATGGTGGTAGTGTCATGGCGTGGGCATGTATGGCTGCCAATAGAACTGGTTCTCTCGTATTTATTGATGATGTGACTGCTGACAAAAGCAGCAGGATGAATTCTGAAGTGTTTCGGGCAATATTATCTGCTCACATTCAGCCAAATGCTTCAGAACTCATTGGACGGCACTTCACAGTGCAGATGGACAATGACCCAAAGCATACTGCAAAAGCAACCAAAGAGTTTTTGAAGGGGCAGAAGTGGAATGTTATGCAATGGCCAAGTCAATCACCTGACCTGAATCCCATTGAGCATGCATTTCACTTGCTGAAGACAAAACTGAAGGGAAAATGCCCCAAGAACAAGCAGGAACTGTAGACCGTTGCAGTAGAGGCCTGGCAGAGCATCACCAGGGATGAAACCCAGCGTCTGGTGATGTCTATGCGTTCCAGACTTAAGGCTGTGATTGCCTGCAAAGTATTTGCAACCAAGTATTAAGAAGGGAAAGTTTGATTTATGATTATTATTCTGTCCCATTACTTTTGGTCACTTAACAAGTGGGAGGCACATCTGCAAACTGCTGTAAGTCCTACACCGTTCACCGGAGTTGGATATACATACCCACAAATTAAAGCTGACAGTCTGCAGTTAAAGCACATTGTTTGATTCCAACTCTTGTGGTGGTGTATAGAGCCAAAGATGTTAGAATTGTGTCGATGTCCCAATATTTCTGGACCTGACTGTACATGGTAGCGGTTTTACGTTCTTGCCTAACTTGCCACATGCGTTGTGCGTGCACAGTTTGGTGCGAACGTACTTCGTATGTGGGTCTCTATTGATCATGATTTTATGCTATGATGGACAATAAACTGTGCGGCAACACAGACGTGATAACTGCGTTCATCTGACATTGGCCTTAAGGACAGAGGCAATTTTACAAGTCATTCTTACTTTATGGAGTGCAGGCAGCAGATAATGTGGCGATTCTAGGATCAATACCATCCTTTTGGATGCAGGGCAAGGGGGCAATGCCAGACAGCGACAGGGACACAGGTGCAGACTTTTACACACAGCTGCCTGTTTAAAGACAAATACATGCATTTACTCACACAGCCATATGTTCACATACATAACCATTTATCCCCTAGACTCTGGGGGTATTTAGCAATAAAACAACCAGCAATGTGACCAGGGTTCGGTGGATGAAACACAATTCAATCGTACTATACGAGTGTACCTGGGAATAAAAAGTATAATTCCTGACCCGGGACTGTGAGATGCGCCACGTATCATACAGATCTGCAGAATTCAAAAAGTCAGTCAGGCGTTTGCCCAGAGATTGCACCTTCCAGGAAGGGAGGAGACCGCCAGGGGATTTGCTATCAATATCAGACAAGGGGCTTATAGGATAAAACAGCGTGACCTTCGGGTGTTGGCTATTTTACAGAAGATTTTTACCCTTGAATCCCTAAATAAGGCTCAGCTGACCCTGATGGTCACCTCTGACTTACTTTCCCTGAGGAAAGAAATGGAATATTTGAATTTGCAGGTTATGGAACGCTCCCTACGTATGCTCAACTATGCTTCGTATACTCAGGGTAACAGGTTGGAAACTGTTGGCCTCTAAACTTGGAGCTAAGCATATTCATACTACGATCACCCAAGTCGAGTGCTCGGGGGTTGGACAGGTGAGGAATCCGACGCTGATTGTTTCAGGGTTTGTGCCCATTACTGTGGGTCTTTATATAACCTCGGCTCTGACCCGGCTGTTCCGTCTCCTGAACTGGGAGATATCTCCAAATTTCTAGAAGACGTGTGCCTGCTGACCCTGTCCCCCTCTCAGCAGGCTGACCTGTTGACTCCCTTTTCTGAGGAGGAGATCAGTAAAGCTATCCATGCTCTCTTGAAAGGTAAAGCGCCTGGCCCAGATGGGTTAAATAATTTGTATTAGCAAATGTTTGTCTCGGAGCTCACCCCTACCATTACTGGTTTATTCCATTCATATCAAATTGACAGGCCAATTCCCACCAGAGATGATTCTGGCTACCATGATTACTCTCCCTAAACCCGGCAAACCGCCTACACATTGTGCAAATTTCTGTCCCATTTCCCTGCTTAATGTGGATATTAAGCTTTTATGCAAAACTACGTGCCTCCTGCATTGTGCCTCTGCTTCCTAAATTAATCCATCCGGACCAGACAGGGTTTGTGTCGCGGCCACAGACCTGCGACAACACGCGCCGACTCTTTGACGTTATAGATCTAGCACCCAGATCAGGTGCTCCAGGGCTCCTGCTGTCATTAAACGTAGAAAAAGCCTTTGACCGCATGCATTGGGGTTTTCTGCGTCAGGCGTTGGAGGCCTTTCAGTTCCCTGCCTTGTTCATCCAGAGCATTATGGGTCTATACTCCGTCCCATCAGCGAAAGTGTTGAGCATGGGATTCCTTTCCCCAACCTTTCAAATAACTAATGGCACATGCCAGGGTTACTCATCTGCCTTGATATTTTTTCTGGCCCTGGAGCCGCTAGTGTCCCATCTTAGGTTGAACCTGCTAATCTCTGGTTTACCTACTCCCGCAGGAGAACAGAAAATAGCTCTGTTTGCAGATGACCTCCTTCTTTGCCTTTCTGCCCCGAAGACTTAACTACTTCCCTTTTCAATCTACTAGATAGGTATGGCCAGTTATTTTATTATAAGAACAATGTTCGTAAGACTCAAGCTCTTCATTTGCATCTTCAAGGTTCTTCGTTTCGTACTCTCCAGAGTCAGTACTCCTTTGACTGGCGCTGGGATTTCATTAAGTACTTAGGCGTTTTCCTTTCCAAAAATAGGAGCTCCATTGTCCAACATAATTCTGTCCCTCTCTTGCAGAATATTGAGAAACAAATGCAGTCGTGGCGTACAGTGGAGTTGTCTTGGTTGGGCCGTATGGCGTCTTTAAAAAATGACAATTCTTCCACAAATTCTTTATTACTTTCGTAACGTTCCGGCGTTCCTCCCTGCCCACCTCCTGTTGAGGATGCAAAGACTGTTGTTTACCCATATCCGGAAGTGTAAACCCCCCAAGATTTCGGCTAATGCTGTGACTGCCCAATTAAAATAAGTTGTCTGGGTTTTCTTGATCTCTTAAAATACCATAGAGCATCTCTGCTAGCTCAGATGCTAGCTACGGTGCATGCCTCAAATCCCCACTGTGATTACGCTTGGAAAATGCTGTAGTTTCCCCCAACACCATTTACGCCTTTATGTGGTAAGACCTCCTTCCTAGGAGCAAAATGGAGGGGATACTTCCTTCTTACCTTTCGGTCCTGAGTTGGCGGCAATGGGTTAGGCCATTACTTAAACCCTTTCACCCATTAAGTTTTGCGCCCCTTAGCTTTCTCGGCAGAATATCCCCTGACCTACACCTTGCACCCTGGATACTCCAGGGCGTGACACTTGTCCAACAGCTGCTTACTCAGACCACTATTAAGCACTTCCCGGACTTAGTCCAGGAATATGGTATTCCCTTAAAAGAACTTTTCACCTACCTCCGTATTAAGCACATCTTGCTTTCTCAGAAGGTTGCAGCAATCCCTATTGTGGAGGCTACAGCCTTCTACAAGTTCTTAGGTAAAAAATGCTCGGTAAAACCGCTGTCTCTATGTTATCGTAGTTTGCTCTCCCCTTCTATGCTGCAGAAGTTGCCTTATATGATGAGATGGGAGAAGGAGCTAAACTTGACCTTTACGCCACATCCTCAGTGTATATGTAAGCTCTCACGCAGTACTGGCATGAGGGAAGAGCTTCTCAAACTGTTAGGGTTGCACCAATCGGGGCCAATACTGGGTACTGCAGGAGTACTTGGTACTCGTGCAGTACCCCCCGATATTTTTCCCGATACCGGAAGCCGGCATTGAGCCGGCTTGCCGGCATCCGAGGGGCTGCGGCGGCTGTCCGAATGCTCTATCGGCATTCGGACAGCCGCCCCTGGAGCTCTCCGCAATACTTACCTTCCTGGGCGCCGCCGGGAATGTCTCCGCGCGTGCGCTCGTTGGAAGGACCCCAGCCGCGACCACGTGGGACCATGTGATCACGGCTGGGGTCCTTCCAACGAGCGCACGTGCGGAGACATTCCCGGCAGCGCCCAGGAAGGTAAGTATGAACACAGTGAGCAGCTGCAGGGCCTGTCCGAATGCTGAAAGAGCATTCAGACAGGCCCTACAGCTGCTCTCCGCGATGATACTTACCTTCCTGAGGAAAAGTTTCCTGGGAAAGTTTCCGCGCACGCCTCGTTGGAAGGACCCCAGCCGCGATCACATGGTCCCATGTGGTCGCGGCTGGGGTCCTTCCAACGAGCGCACGCGCGGAGACATTCCCGGCTGCGCCCAGGAAGGTAAGTATCATCGCGGGGGGATCCATGAGCTGGGGGGCATACCCATGTGTGAGCTGTGGGGGGCAATACCCATGTGTGAGCTGTGGGGGCATATCCATGAGCTGGGGGGCATACCCATGTGTGAGCTGTGGGGGCATACCCATGTGGGGGCATATCCATGAGCTGGGGGGCATACTCATGTGTGAGCTGTGGGGACATAATAACCCATGTGTGAGCTGGGGCATATCCATGTGTGAGCTGGGGCAAATCCATGTGTGAGCTGGGGCAAATCCATGTGTAAACTGGGGCAAATCCATGTGTGAGCTGGGGCAAATCCATGTGTGAGCTGGGGCAAATCCGTGAGCTGGGGCAAATCCATGTGTGAGCTGGGGCAAATCCATGTGTGAGCTGGGGCAAATCCATGTGTGAGCTGGGGCAAATCCATGTGTGAGCTGGGTCATATCCATGTGTGAGCTGGGGCAAATCCATTTAGCTGGGGCAAATCCATGTGTGAGCTGGGGCAAATCCATGTGTGAGCTGGGGCAAATCCATGTGTGAGCTGGGGCAAATCCATGTGTGAGCTGGGGCATATCCATGAGCTGGGGCATATCCACGAGTGAGCTGGGGCAAATCCATGAGCTGGGGCATATCCATGAGTGAGCTGGGGCAGTATCCATGTGTGAGCTGGGGCAAATGCATGTGTGAGCTGGGGCATATCCATGAGCTGGGGCATATCCAGGAGTGAGCTGGGGAAATCCATGAGCTGGGGCAAATCCATGAGCTGGGGCATATCCATGAGTGAGCTGGGGCAGTATCCATGTGTGAGCTGGGGCATATCCATGTGTGAGCTGGGGCATATCCATGAGTGAGCTGGGGCAAATCCATGAGCTTGGGCATATCCATGAGTGAGCTGGGGCAGTATCCATGTGTGAGCTGGGGCATATCCATGAGCTGGGGCATATCCATGAGTGAGCTGGGGCAAATCCATGAGCTGTGGCAAATCCATGAGCTGGGGCAAATTAATGAGCTGGGGCAAATCCATGAGTGAGCTGGGGCAGTATCCATGTGTGAGCTGGGGCATATCCATGTGTGAGCTGGGGCATATCCATGTGAGAGCTGGGGCATATCCATGAGTGAGCTGGGGCATATCCATGTGTGAGCTGGGGCATATCCATGTGTGAGCTGGGGCAGTATCCATGTGTGAGCTGGGGCAAATCCATGAGCTGGGGCATATCCATGTGTGAGCTGGGGCAGTATGAATATATAAATATATATCGGGGGATATACATGTGAGCGGGGGGCATTTTTATATGGTCTGTTCTTATTGGCAAGCGTCACATGACATTAAAGAAAAGTATCGGTACTCGGTATCGGTGAGTACTTTTAAAAAGTATCGGTACTCGTACTCGGTCTTAAAAAAGTGGTATCGGTGCATCCCTACAAACTGTTATACCGTTGGTATCTTACCCCGGGCAGGTTGCGACATGTCTCTAAAGGTTCGCATATATGCTGGCGGTGCTTAGTAGACAAGGGTTCACTCCTCCATATTTTCTGGTCATGCTCACAAATTAGTCCTTATAGGGCTGCGATCCGCTGTTTAATCAAATTATGCACCTCCTTAGATGTTCCCCATCCACCTTGAAACTTATCTATTACTCTTCATCCCCACTAATATTCAGTTGCCCCCTAGAGGGCTGATATCTGTGATTATGGTGTTGTTGAATTGGTTCCGGCTAGTCATTGGCAATCCTCTTCTATCCCCTCAATCCCTGAAGTATTGAATCGACTTGATGGTATATGTATCTATGAAGAGATGTTCGCTACAGCCCGAGATTCTCTACCGCTGCACCGAGACACTTGAGATGGCTGGGTGTCCTTTAGATCCTCCAGGACAATGGTATAATGTAGACTGAACCATGGTTTATTTTTTCTCTTTTCTGTCTTTTCTTTTTATTTCCTTCTTTTCTTTCCTCTTTCTCTTTCATTAGGCTTATGCATTTACCACTTCAAATAATTTAAATGTACCGTACTTTACTGATAGGTGTTCACCTAAATTTCTGAGTTCATTCTTGTTGGCTGGTCCTGCTTGACCCATGTTGCCATTTTTATGTCCCTATGTTATGCTGCCTACTGGCACCTAATAAAAAACCTTTTATATTGAGAAAAAAAGAAACTGAAAGGAGAAATCCTTAGGGATCCTAAGGTGATTGATGCTTAAGGGTGAAGAAATTAAAACTTGTAATCTTTATTAATGTATTTAAAGGTGAGAAAATTGTTGTTCCCTGAAGCCATTGTACAGAAATGCTCTCACGCATGCACAGCAGTCACCTAAGCATTGTAAAGTGCACACAAGTAGCATGTGATATATTGTTTTGGCCTGGAATGGGAAAGGAAATTGAAGAAATAGTCAGTAAATGCTCTATATGCATCACATACTGTCCTTCCAACTATAGGGAGCCTATGGATTATCTCATAACTGTTGATTACTACAACAGATACTTCGAACTGGACAGACTTCACAGCACAACATCTGCTGTAATACATAAATTAAAGGCTGCCTTCACAAGTCATGGTATCCCAGAGGCTGTCATCTCCAACATAGGCCTGCAGTAAATATCCAGTGAATTTAAGGTATTTTCCAACTCTTGGGCTATTTCTCACATCCCTTCAAGTCCATACCATCTGCAAAGCAATGGACTAGCTGAGAGAACCGTACAGACATCAAAATCAGAAATGGAAAAGGCCAGAGTGGATATCAAAGATCCATACCTCTGTATTCTGGAATATCGCAACAGCCCTATAATTTCAAGTTGCCAGCACAGCTGCTTATGAGTTGCCGCCTAAGATCCACACTCCCTTTTACCAACCATCAGCTTCTGCCCAAAATCATCAATCACAAGGAAGTTATAAGCAGAAGGCTACATAGTCAGCATCTTCAGAAGAGCTACTACAATAGGTCAGCTAGACCATTATCACAACTCGCTTCAGGGCAAACATTTTACATACAAGAACATGGTCAGTGGCTCCCAGCAGTCATCACCAAAGCAGCAAATACCAACAGATCCTACCATGTGCGCACCAGTGATGGGCTAGAATATCATCACAACAGGCGTCAACTGCTAGTCACAAGAGTCACACAGTACCATGAAAATGCAGACACCGTACCAGAGAACATCAGTCCAGATACACCATTATGTCACTAGCCACCATCTGCGGGCATTATGGGCACTATTACATTCTTTGCGCAAACGTTAACGCGTGCGCAAAAACACATTAGCACGAGGGGAAAACCCCTTCGCGCAGAACATCGTATTACAATGTCAGCGCAAAAGATGCGCGTTAACGTCTAACGCGGGTGGACCTGCGCAAACCCTTTGCGAGCGTAATGTACTTTGCGCGTCCTATACTTAACATTGTGAGCGCAAATGCGTTTGTGCGCTGGTGCACGCAAGGTATTACAATCTTAGCACAAAATTTAACGGGCGTTTGAGCGCATAGTTTTAATGTCTTCGAAATGCTGGTGGTAACGGCAAATCTGAACATCCTGACCGAAACCAAATACACCAACCCAAAAAAAAATACAGAGATGTATAGTTACACATTCTACGCATACCCAAATAATAAAGTTGATAAATTGTGCGTGTTTTTATTATTGCTGCAGCATATATACTCAGATTGATTTTGACAGGAGCAAAAACTGATCGGGAGACAGTTGTGGTTCTTAATTCAGATTGGCTGAATCACGTGAAAAAACAGTCCGCCCACCGATTTCTGCACGCAGCGTTAATGCGCGCACGTTTTTGCGCATCTTTTTTACGCGCGGTGTTTTTTGACGGATGAAAAAATGCGCTCGGATTGTAATACCAGCGTTAATTTACGCACGTTAATGTTTAACGCTGCGAGCAAAAAAAAATAGCGCTGCGCGAGTGTTTTTGCGCAAATAATGTACTAGAGGCCAATGAGTCTACCTGGTACAGGTGACAAACCATCCACCTTCCTCGCTCACCACTAGGGATGAGCCGAACACCCCCGTGTTCAGTTCGCATTCGAACTCGAACAATTTCAAAGGTTCGCGTTCGAACGCGAACACGAACCGAACTCAATGCAAGTCAATGGGACTCGAAAGTTCGATTTTTAGAGTGCCCTGCAAGAGGGCATGTATGCAAGATATAAGGTGTATGGGGGTCCGGGTAGTGCCCTGGGGGACAGGAAACAAAGACAAAAAGTAAAAAAAAAAACATTTTTAAAGGAACAGTGAATTTTCCATGAAATAAGGGTTAAAAATAAAAACGAAAAATTCCTTCAAATATCGTGCCTAGGAGGTCCCCATAACCTGCCCGTGAAGTGGCGGATTTGTAGGATGTATAGACACATTTAGAAACAAAAGAATGACATTTCAAATGACGGTTAACGGTTTTCCTTTAATCTATTCATAAACAACTGCTTGGGGCGGCAGTCTGTATTAAAAAAAAAGACATTTTAGGACACGCAGAACAAGTTTAGTGTTTTTTTTGGGCTAAATTATGGTGAAACTTATGCAGGCTTTGGATGAAAGTAACAATAGGTGCTTTAAAATTGGGCCTTTAGTGTGGGCAACAGTGCCGTCACACCGTAACCCCTCTGTGGTTTAGTGGAAGAGTGCAGGGTTGGACCCTGCGGTCCAATATTAAAATGATATAAATCTGGTAATATAGGCGTCAGTGTCAGTGCACCCAAATATTATGCCTTTGGTGACAGCAAGTTCCTTCACACCGTAACCCCTTTGTGGTATTGTAGAAGAGTGAAGTGGTGGAGGTTTTGTGAATGCAGAAGTGATCCCCAATCTATTCCGTTACGTCAGCATCAGGGGATTGATAGCTGCTGATCCAGGAATGATTCATTTTTATAAATGTCAGCCGGTCTACAGAGTCAGTGGACAGACGCACATTTTTTTGTCTGTGACAAATCCTCCAGCGGCACTGAACGTCCTTTTGAGAAAGCACGCTGGATGAAGGGCAACCTAGTAGCTGCATAGCATATTGGCTAACTTCTGGCCAGTGATCCAATCTCAACACCCAGTAAGCCAGTGGATCATCTGCTGGAAAGGTATCCAGGTCTGCCCTTGCCCCTAGAGATGGCAAATTAATGACGGATCTCTATCGGAAACCTACTGATAGGAATTCCCTGTTAAGATATGATAGTGCACATCCTACTACATTACTTGATTCCCTCCCGCGCAGTCAACTTATGCGAGTTAATAGGATTGTGAATTTACCTGAAAGCAGGGATAAAAGGTTTGATGAAATGATTGAGAGATTTAGAGCTAGAGGATACCCTAGACATCTCTTGAGAACAGAAAGTACTAGGATCAACCAACAAATAACATCTCAGAGACGCCAGAACTATGGCAGGATTCCATTTGTATCTAAATATGGGACTCATACAACACAAGTGAAAAAAATCCTATGTAAGTATTGGTACATTTTAAGGGATGCGTATCCTAAAATTCCGGAGTTTCAGACTATCCCACTAATGTCATATAGAAAAGGGAGATCATTTCGACAGACATTAGTTAGGGCTGAGTTCAAGCATAATACAGGTGGAAGACCCTTCTTTGGGAAGCCAAAGAATGGAACCTTCCCGTGCTTGAACTGCTCCTGCTGTAACGCAGTAATACGTGGTGATTCCTTTGTTCATCCACATTCTGGGAGAAAATCTAAAATTAAAGGATATTTCACCTGTAATTCCACTTACGTGGTTTATTTGTTAAAATGCCCCTGTGGGTTGGTCTATGTGGGTGAGACCACCCAAAAAGTAAAAAATCGGTTCATTAAACATAGGTCGGATATTAGAACTAAAAAGACCGAACTTCCTGTCCCTGAACATTTTTTATGTAGTGGACATGATATCTCACAGTTACGCTACCAGGTAATCGATGAAGTACCTAAGTTGACAAGAGGCGGGGACAGAGAAAAATTGCTCAAGAGAAAGGAATTATATTGGATCCACTACCTTAATACTCTCTGGCCACATGGCCTCAATAGAGAATCAGATTTTTCACCTTTTCTATAAATGATTAATTATACGTATTTATGTAAAATAGCATTATAGGTATCTAAATTCCTTCCATTGTTGCAGATTCAAGCATGAGGTCATTTAGGACTAATAAGATCGTTGCAGCAATTAAGTGCCTCCTTCCCTCTACATTTAGATCTGTAGAATCGCTTCTCTTCCTTCATAGGCAATCTATGTCTACAATTGATCTATGTTAATAAATAATGTCTTTGTAATTGACTGTGGTTAATGAGATAATTTATGAATCAATATGTAGACAATTGTTTTTAATTACTGGGTTGGCACACACAGACCGGTTGTAATGATTAATTGATTACTTAATTGATCTGTGGTGCTATTTATTCCCAGTTGTGTCATTATGTTTTAGGCTTGACAAAGACCAGTTGGTCGAAACGTTGCCCTTCTTGATGTTGGATTAAATCCATTTGAAATTATTTTGTGGATTTTGGAGTTCTTTCTATTTTTTCCGGTTATTGGGGCTGTGGAGCAAGAGACCCCCACTCCATTGATCCACGGTGAGGTGTACCCGAGTTTATACTTTTATGCCCTTGCCCCTAGGTAGTCCTGCACCATATGGTGAAGACGCTGGCAATGGGTGTCTACATTTGACGTCCCTGGGCGTCGTGGACTAAAAAAATTGGAAAAGGCATCAGTCAAGCGGCCCCTTTCACCGCTCTTCCTCTGATCAAACGCCGCCTCAGAAGCACCTGTGTCATCACTTGGTAACCTACCAGTGCCTGGAAAGGTGTTACACAAGTGTCGCTTTAGAGTGTCCACAAGTTGTTTCATCCTGTGCTCCCTCTGTGCGGCCAGGATGAGCTCTGCAACTGTACTCTTGTATCGTGGATCAAGAAGGCTTGCCAACCAGTAATGATCCCTCTCCTTGATAGCACAAATCCTGGGGTAATTTACCAGGCTTTGCAGGATAAGGGAGCCCATGCAGCGTAGGTTGGAGGTGGCATTAGCTTCCGAGTCTTCCTGGTCAATGAGGATGACCCCATCGTGCACTTCTTCCTCCCAGCCACGTACTAGTCCTTGGGTTTCTGGGCACACAAAACCCTCCCTTGAGGAATCCCCACATTCAATGCCCCAACTACTTAAATATTCCTCTTCCTCCTCATCCTCCTCCTCCTGTCTGATCTGAGGAGGACCCGCAGGGATGCTGTCTGCGGAAAGACTGGGGCCTTGAGAGCTAGGGAAGGCCTCTTCTTCCTCCCGCTGCTCTACCTCTAGAGCCACATCTATAATTCCCCGCAGAGTGTGCTCCAGCAGGAACACTAAAGGAATTGTGTCACTGATGCATGCACTGTCCCTGCTCACCATCCCCGTTGCCTCCTCAAATGTTGACAGTACAGTGCATGCATCCTTGATCATCAGCCACTTCAGGGGGGAAAAAAACCCAAGTTGACCTGAACCTGTCCTTGTGCCATACTCAAACAGGTACTCATTGATGGCCCTCTGCTGCTTGTGCAGACGCTGCAGCATTGCTAATGTCGAGTTCCACCTGGTGGGCATGTCACAGATCAGACGGTTTGTGGGAAGGTGGAATTCTCTTTGAATTTCTGCCAGGCGAATACTTGCTGGGAATGACAGTCTGAAGTGGCTGCAGACTTTTCTGGCCTGGCTGAGAAGCTGTGCCAGCCCTGGGTACCTGGTTAGGAAATGCTGTACCACCAGATTTAGGACGTGTGCTAGGCATGGTACATGAGTCAACTTACCCTGGTGTAGGGTGGAGAGAAGGTTGCTGCCATTATCACAGATGACCATTCCCAGCGCAAGCTGGCGTGGTGTTAACCATCTCTGCACCTGCCCCTGCAGAGCTGACAGAATTTCTGGCCCGGTGTGGCTCCTGTCCCCTAAACAAACCAGCTAAAGCACAGTATGGCATCTTTTTGCTTGAGCCATTGCGTAGCCCCTGCCACTTAAACTCGGTTTAACTGCCACTTCGCCAGAGACAGAGAAGGAGGAGGAGGAAGAGGGATAGGTGGTGGTGGAGCAGACAGACCTCATACAAGCAGCTTTCTGGAGGCGTGGTGGATGAACAAGCTCCAGCACAGAGCCCCGTCTTGGATCCCTCCCAGCTGCAATCAGAGTTACCCAGTGTGCCGTGAAGGAAATGTAATGGCCCTGTCCATGCTTGCTGTACCATGTCTAAAGTCACATGCACCTTGCTGCTGACTGCCTTTCCCAATGACTCCATAACATTGTGTTCCACGTGCTGGTATAGTGCTGGAATGGCCTTCCGTGAAAAGAAATGGTGTTTTGGAACCTGCCACTGTGGTACAGCACATTCAGCAAATTCACGGAAGGAAGCAGAGTCCACCAGCTGGAAAGGCAGCAGCTGTAATGCGAGTAATTTTGCTAAGCTGGCATTTAGACACTGTGCTTGTGGATAGTACGGACTATATTTTTTCTTACGCTGCAGGAGCTGGGGCAACGTAATCTGACTGCGTAAATCTTCAGCTGATGGGATGCTGTCACATTGTGAGGAAGGACCTGGTACATCCATTACTGTAGCATCATCCCTGTCAGTGGAGGTTGGAGTCAATGACATGGCAGGACATATAGTGGGGGTAGAGACAGGTGAGGAGGACCTACGCAAAGTTTTGCACCAACGGGATGCGTGGCAGGTGGTCATGTCGCCTCAAGCACGTGGGTACCCAAGCATCCGGTGTCTTTCCCATGCTTGATCCTCATCTGACATAGATTACAAATAGCAATGGTGCGGTCTGCTGCACATTTCGTAAAGAACTCGCAGACCACAGAGTTCCTGGATGTGTGCTTTGAGACAACAGCACTCTGCACCTGAGCAGCTCTGACATCTGATGCCTTGGACTGACTAGTGCTACGGTTGGTCATAGAGGACGTTGTGCCTCGTGTTTGTTGTGTCTCCTCCTCGTCAAGACTCCTCTGTTCGATCAGGCACCCAGGTGGAGTCAGTGACCTCATCATCGTCATCACCCCCTATCTCCTCGTCACTGGAGCCAACTTGGCAGTATGCTGCAGCTGCTGGGGCAAAATGAGTGCCAGTTATTTGTGTGTCATCACTGGCACCCCCTTCCTCTAGGTTGATTATACTCCCTTCCTCAATCTCAGACATTGAATCAGAGCACTGTAGTTGCTGCGCATTCTCAAGCAGCATGTCACTGTCATTGTAGTCAAACAATTCAGCTGACTCCTCCATGTGTGATAGTGAGGCTACGGCAGGAGTAGCTGTGGACATGGAGGCTGATTTAGATGTTTTGGCAGCTGAGGTGGACTGTAAACCACTACAAGCCTCGCTGGCAGAGGACTCAGTGGATGAGGATGGCCTGGTTAGCTAATCCTGCAAATCCTCTGTATGTTGCTGCTGCTTAAGACGGCAAGCACCAGTTAGAAAGGACAAGCGTGCCCCTGCAGAGGATGCACCACGTCCACGTCGACCAGAGGCACAGCCTCCCAACACAGAGGCTGCTTGCCCTCTTATCTGTGCCCTCTTATCTGTGCCTGTCCTTTTTTGTCTTTCTGACATGGTCAGTGATATATAGATTAAAGATATACAGAACTCTGATTCAACTCTGGTATAAAGATTAAAGATTTCCAGAACTCTGGTATAACTCAGTGAGACACCCTGATAGCTGGCAGCCAGTGACCAGACACAGATTACAATTCCCAGAAACCTCCTATAACTCAGTGAGACCCCCTGATGGGTGGCAGTGACAAGACACAAATTACAATTCCCAGAAACCACCTATAAATTAGTGAGACCCCCTGATAGCTGGCAACAGTGACAAGACACAGATTACAATTCGCAGAAATCTGCTAGAAGTATGTAGGATCCCCTGATAGCTGGCAGTGAGAAGACACAGATTACAATGTTCTGTGTTCTTTTTATTGAGGTGGCCATTTGAACGAACTACACAATTTTTCTGAAGTTAAGTCTCTTTTATATGACACGTACAGCTGGTGACCTTTGCACTGTCTGTTGTCAGTTGGTAGTTTGCCTCTCTGTAAGCAACAGTCATTCAGCAGCTGGCTGTATTATAATAAAACCAGCACTACACTTATCCTTAATTGTGCATTTGAGCGTTATTGGTACAAAAGCCTCAGCAACACAAAACATAAATATTACACCTCGGGGGGCGTGGCCAGCTGTGGAAGGGAGAGGATGCGTTTTTGAAAGACTTTTTATGTTGTTTGCTCCACTGTGGGGTCCCTAACCGGCTGGCCATCAGGTGTGCGTCCTCCGGAACCTGTGTTGCTACCCCTCCAGAGCTGAGACACTGTGGGCTCCATTAAATACTTCGCGCAAACGTTAACGCGTGCGCAAAAACGCATTAACGCAAGGGGAAAAACCGTTTGCGCAGAACGTCGTATTACAATGTCCAAGTGAAAAATGTTCGTTAACGTCTACTGCTGGTGAACCTGCGTGAACCCTTTGCGAGCATAATGTACATTGCGCATCCTATACTTAACATTGTGAGGGAAAATGCGTTTTTCCGCTGGTACGAGGATGGTATTACACTCTATGCGCAAATTTTAACGGACAACGTTTGCACGCATAATTTTAACGTCTTTTAAAAGCTGGTGTTAATGGCAAATCTGAACGTCCTGGCCGAAACCAAATACACCAGCCCGAAAAAAAATACAGCATAGTATAGTTACACATTCTACGCATACCCAAACAATACAATTGAGAGGTTGTGTGTGTTTTTATTATTGCTGCAGCATATATACTCAGATTGATTTTGACAGGCGTAAAAACTGAACGGGAGACAATTGTGGTTCTTAATTCAGATTGGCTGAATCGCATGAAAAAACAGTCTGCCCACCGATCTTTGCGAGCAGCGTTAATGTGCGCGCATTTTTGCTTGTCTTTTTTACACGCGTTATTTTTTGACGGATGAAAAAATGTGCTCGGATTGTGATACCAACATTAATTTACGCACGTTAATGTTTAACGCTGCGCGCGCGCGCGCTTTTGCACGAAGCAGTTAATAGAGCCCTGATGGTTTAAGCTGCTGATCCTCGGCTGTGGAGCTCCAACGGTGGCCTTTTTGAGGCCTGTTCCCCTGCTCCCACCGACGCAACATCTCCCTGCCTTTTTGCTTTCTTTAAGAGATTCTTGTGTGGACGCCTGCAGTGGGCCACGGTGATGAGGGCTCCTGGATCCTACGGCTGATAACACAGAGAGTGAAGTGTGGCTTGGCGACGGGATGTTCCCCCTCCCCCCACCAATATGAAAATGGCCGCGCTAACGGGCCTGGACGCCCGTATGGAGATACTGGGAGAGGTGGATTCGAGCCTATTCACGAGGGGTACTTGGAGCCAACTGATGGCCATACTGCAGAGCTGTGGAGGAGTGACAGTTGCCCATGAGAGCGGGCAGAGGAGGCCTTACCCACCAGCTGTGCGGAAGGATGTTCAGAGGTGGAGGTGCATGGGGATGTGCCTGGAGGCCTGGATGCCAGGCGGTCGCTGGTTCCTCCGCCTTCGGAAATTACTTCTGGCCCATGCGACAAGGTCTTGCTAGTCACTGAGGAAGGGGATCTCGTAGTGGTGGCCGAGGAGAAGAATGGTTTCTGTCCCCCTGAGCTGAGCTGCATGGCGGTGGCTCGCCTGACAGGCCCATCACAAAGAGGTCAGGCCTGGCGAGGTTGTACACCCTTCACTCTGGGTAGATACGGGCTGAAGAGGACTGCCGTTTTTCCTCTCCCGGACCCCAACCCATCTAGTTTCCATGCACCACTACCCCCGTGATGTCTTTTTTCTAACTGACCATTTCCCTCCCGTTTTTTTTCACTGCAAATGGTGCCTTTATGTCACAAGTCCCCCTTGGGTCTATGATGCTGGTCCCTGTATACAGTATACTCAGGGCCGGCCCAAGACCTTGTGCTGCCTGGAGCAAAGGCTGAAATGTTGCCCCCTAAAATGACACCCACACACCCTGAATATATGGAGGAGCCCTTAAAAATAACATCCACACACCCTGAATATATGGAGGAGCCCCTAAAAAAGACACCCACACACCCTGAATATATGGAGGAGCTCTAAAAAGACACCCAAACCCTGAATATATGGAGGAGCCCCTAAAAAGACACACACACCCTGAATATATGGTGTGAGCTGGGAAACAGGTAGCGGGTGCAATTGCTCTCTGGGGTGAGCACTCTTGCAAGGTTCAGAGACCAGACCAGTGACTTTTCTTCAAACGGGAGTACATTTATTGCAGCAACCCACAGGTTATACACCACACTGTATATTGCTCAAAATAAACAGTTCAAAAGCAAAGAAAATTCCTAGCCGTGTCCCGGCACTAACTAAACATACAATAGCCCTGACTAACAACCTTTGCAAACCTAGTGTTTGTCAGGCTCCAGCAAACTAGCATAACCAACCTTGTGCTCCAGCAGATAGAGACCGTCTGCTCCCCAGACTCCAGAGCGATGTCTGTTTGCCTCACCTGCACTAAATTGCCACTGAGGCAAAGTGCAAAACCAGGTGCTTAGAGGTTCTGGAAGGTGTAAGAGAGAAATCTGGGTGACACATAAACCCCGGACAGGATCTTTCCTTGCTCTCTACATGATGCCCTGTTACAATGGATATACAGTTGTGTTCAAAATTATTCAACCCCCAATGCTGTAATGGGTTTTAGGGAATTTAGTGTACATATGTAATTGTATTCAGAATGAAATCCTACAAGGACTTTTTAAAGAACCATATGCAACTAAAATGACATCAATTGGTTTTGTAATACAGTAGTAAATGTTTCTTTTGTGAATTCTTCATTGACACAATTAGTCAACCCCTTAAAGACTACCACTCTGAAGAACAGAGGTTCATTCAAGTGTTTTCAATCAGGTATTGAAAACACCTGTGGATGTCACGGAACAGCAATAAAGCATAATAAGCACCAATTAGGCAGCTTTAAAATGACTGTGATAC
The DNA here is from genome assembly GCA_009667805.1 of Leptobrachium leishanense. Taxonomy (NCBI): domain Eukaryota; kingdom Metazoa; phylum Chordata; class Amphibia; order Anura; family Megophryidae; genus Leptobrachium; species Leptobrachium leishanense. Next base: position 245,664,849 of record CM019066.1, read on the forward strand.
TCAGCTCCTTCTAGACATTTACTGGTGTGGTTACAAACATGGTGAAGTCAAGAGAATGGTCCAGGAAGACAAGAGAAGAGGTGATTACTCTTCACAGGAAGGGCAATGGCTATAAGAAGATTGCAAAGATGTTAAACACACCAAGAGAGACCATAGGAAGCATCAGTCGCAAATTCAAGGCAAAGGGCACTGTTGAAACGCTACCTGGTCGTGGCAGAAAGAAGATGCTGACTTCGACTGCTGTGCGCTAACTGAAGCGTAGAGTGGAGAAAAGTCCCCGTGTGACTGCTGAGGAACTGAGAAAAGGTTTGTCAGATGTGGGTACTGAAGTTTCAGCTCAGACAATACGGCACACTGCGTAATGAAGGCCTCCATGCCAGAACTCCCAGGCGCACCCCCTTGCTGTCTCCAAAGAATAAGAAGAGTCGACTGCAGTATGCCAAAAGTCATGTGGACAAACCACAGAAGTTTTGGGATAGTGTTCTGTGGACTGATAAAACAAAATTAGAACTGTTTGGGCCCATGGATCAACGCTATGTTTGTAGGAGGGTTGAAAAAGGCCTATGAAGAAAAGAACACCTTGACTACTGTGAAGCATGGCGGGGGGTCAATCATGCTTTGGGGCTGTTTTGCTTCTGCAGGTACAGGGAAGCTTCAACGTGTGCAAGGTACCATGATTTCTCTTCAGTACCAGGAGATATTGGATGACAATGTAATGCAGTCCGTCACAAAACTGAGGCTTGGGAGACGTTGGACCTTTCAACAGGACAATGATCCCAAGCATACCTCCAAGTCCACTAGAGCATGGTTGCAGATTAAAGGCTGGAACATTTTAGAGTGGCCATCGCAGTCACCTGACTTAAATCCGATCGAGAACCTCTGGTGGGACTTAAAGAAAGCAGTTGCAGTGTGCAAGCCTAAGAATGTGACTGAACTGGAGGCTTTTGCCCATGACGAATGGGCGAAGATACCCGTAGATCGCTGCAAGAAACTTGTGTCAAGCTATGCTTCACGTTTAAAAGCTGTTATAACTGTAAAAGGATGTTGTACTAAGTACCAAGATTGAATGTCACTTGGGGGTTGAATAAAACTGATAATGATGTGAGCACAGAAAAGACATTTGTGTTTATTTCATTATAAATGTTATGTTATATTTGTCTGACCTACACGTGCCTCTTTGATTTAACCACTTCGATGCGGAGGACGCGCTCAGCGCGTCCTCCGCATGGCTCCTGCTGTGCTGAGGACACGCTGAGCGCGTCCTCCCTTTGGGGTCAGCGTTCGGCTGGGTTCCGGCCGATCGCTGGCCCCCCCGGTGCGGGCTGACATCCTCGATGTCAGCCCAGCATCCGGAACTGCCGCCGGTGAAATTAGGTGTCATCGCGGCAGCGCGATGACACCTAATTCAGGCGCCCCCCCCGCATGTGCGGAGGAGGCGCCTGAAAGGGAGGGGGGGAGGTCCTTTGGACCTCTCTCCCTCCCGATCGGCGGCGTTGCGGGGGTTAACCCAGGCACCATTTGGAAGGGCACAGCCTGCCCTTCCAAATGGTACCTGGCATTAACCCCTGGGGAGCTGGATCACGAATCGGCGCTGAAAAGCGCCGGTTCGTGATCCTTTCCTGGAGCTGGCCGACATCTTGGATGTCGGCCAAGCCTCCGGGAACTCCCCCTGAGGACTGGCGTCATCGTGCATAGCACGATGACGCCAGTCCTGGAGTTAACCCCTAACTGCCACCAACGGTGGAGATAGGGAGTTCCATTGAACTCCCTATCTCCCGATCCGTGGCAGCTAGGGGTTAACGTTTGGTATTGTTGGATCGGCCAGAGCATGGCCGTTCCAACGATACCAAACTCGAATGTGAAAAAGTTTGTAAAAAAAAAAAAAAAATATTTTAAAAAAAAATAAACACTTTTTTTTTCTTTTTTTTGGTTTGTTAATGCAGCAATATTGTTCCCATTTCAATTATAATGTGAACAATGATGCTGCACTAACGATTTTTGTATGCGGTGCGTTTGTTAAAAATCGTGTAATTTTCCCCAAAAAAAAATGTAACGAGACCCCATCTCTAATTTTTTTAACAAGCGCACCCCATACAAAATATAACCGCAATTGCTCGCATTTTAAAATGTGGAAAAAAAACACTTTACACGCTGTAAATTATTGAAAATTCATATTTTATTGCATTTTTTGTTATAATATACAGACAGGTCATGACGTATACATATAATAATGACATATTATTAATTTGCTGAGTCTGATGGAAAGAACGATATATAATATGTCTGGGTCATATACTAAAATAAGCCTTCAAAACGCGTTTAAACATGATGAGCAAAACCGGTAAAAATGACCTCAGCAGAGAAGCGGGAAAAGCCTCAGCAGCGAAAGGGTTAATTGTAAGCAAGATGACTGAATGATCAAAATCAATGTCAAACTGGCCAAAACACTCAATTTCAGTGGGGGTTGAATAATTTTGAACACAACCTTATTTGCCCCAGCTCACATGGATATATATATTTGCCCCTAGTTCACATGGATATATTTATTGTCCCCAGATCACATGGATATATATTGCCCCCAGCTCATATGAGTATATTTGCCCCCAGCTCACATGGATATATATATTTGCCCCTAGTTCACATGGATATATATATTGTCCCCAGCTCACATGGATATATATTGCCCCCAGCTCATATGAGTATATTTGCCCCCAGCTCACATGGATATATATTGCCCCCAGCTCATATGGGTATATTTGCCCCCAGCTCACATGTATATATTTGCCCCCAGCTCACATGGATATATATTCCCCCAGCTCACATGGGTATGTTTGCCCCAGCTCACATGGATATATTTGCCCCAGCTCACATGGATATATATGCCCCCAGCTCACATAGATATATTGCCCCAGCTCACATGGGTATATTTTCCCCCAGCTCACATGGATATATTGCCCCCCAGCTCATATGGGTATATATTGCCCCAGCTCATATGGGTATATATTGCCCCCAGCTCACATGGGTATATATTGCCCCTAGCTCACATGGGTATATATTTCCCCAGCTCATATGGATATATTGCCCCCCCAGCTCATATGGGTATATATTGCCCCCAGCTCACATGGGTATATTTGCCCCAGCTCACATGGATATATTTGCCCCCAGCTCACATGGATATATATATTGTCCCCAGCTCACATGGGTGTATTTGCCCCAGCTCACATGGATATATTTGCCCCCAGCTCACATGGATATATATTCCCCCAGCTCACATGGGTATGTTTGCCCCAGCTCACATGGATATATTTGCCCCAGCTCACATGGATATATATGCCCCCAGCTCACATAGATATATTGCCCCCAGCTCACATGGGTATATTTGCCCCAGCTCACATGGGTATATATTGCCCCATCTCACATGGGTATATATTGCCCCCCAGCTCACATGGAGATATTTGCCCCAGCTCACATGGATATATTGCCCCCAGCTCATATGGATATATTGCCCCCCAGCTCATATGGGTATATATTGCCCCCAGCTCACATGGATATATTTGCCCCCAGCTCACATGGATATATATTGTCCCCAGCTCACATGGGTATATTTGCCCCAGCTCACATGGATATATTTGCCCCCAGCTCACATGGATATATTTGCCCCCAGCTCACATGGATATATATGCCCCCAGCTCACATGGATATATATTGCCCCCAGCTCACATGGGTATATTTGCCCCAGCTCACATGGTTATATTTGCCCCCAGCTCACATGGGTATATTTTCCCCATCTCACATGGGTATATATTGCCCACATCTCACATGGGTATATATTGTCCCCCAGCTCACATGGATATATTGCCCCAGCTCATATGGGTATATATTGCCCCAGCTCATATGGGTATATATTGCCCCAGCTCATATGGATATATTGCCCCCCAGCTCATATGGGTATATATTTCACCCAGCTCACATGGATATATTTGCCCCCAGCTCATATGGATATATTGCCCCCAGCTCATATGGATATATTGCCCCCGGCTCATATGGGTAGATATTGCTCCCAGCTCACATGGATATATTTCCCCCGGCTCATATGGATATATTGCCCCCAGCTCATATGGATATATTGCCCCCAGCTCATATGGATATATTGCCCCACAGCTCATATGGGTATATATTGCACTCCAGCTCACATGGATATATTGCCCCAGCTCATATGGGTATATATTGCCCCCAGCTCATGGATATATTGCCCCAGCTCATATGGATATATATTGCCCTCCAGCTCACATGGGTATATTGCCCCACCCAGCTCATATGGGTATACATTGCCCCCCAGCTCATATGGGTATATATTGCCCCCAGCTCATATGGATATATTTGCCCCAGCTCATATGGATATATTTGCCCCAGCTCATATGGATATATTTGCCCCAGCTCATATGGATATATTTGCCCCCAGCTCATCTCTCACCTCCTCTGCTGGCCCCAGGCTCCACCGGCATTCTTCTCCATATGAGGAGGCGAGTGGCCACTGACATGCAGCTTGGCCACTCACTGGGAAGCACCTGACCAGCTGCACAGCCGCGTTCTCGCAAGATTGCACGCTAGTCAGGTGGTTCCTATCCCAGGCGAGCGGCCAAGCTGCATGTCAGCAGCCGCTCACCGCTAAGAAGATGAAGACCGGCACTGGCGGCGGCGGTTTTAAAGCAGCAAATCTGCTCGGCAGGGCTACCCTTGTGCGCCGGCGGCAAAGATGCTGCCGCAGCGTAACAAAAAAATGGTGCAGCGACCATGGATTTGCCGCTTTAAAATTCTGCCACCTGGAGCAAGTGCACCGCACTGCTCCATCATCGGGCCGGCCCCGAGTATACTATCTACCCCTCCGATTCTTAGGTGGTCGGTACAGCTAACGGTCTTCAGGGAACAGAACGAAACCTTTCCTGCAAGAGTTAACAGATACCAGAATACAAAAATATACTTTGTTGATCTTAGAGCAGGTATCTTAGTACCAGGAGAGAGCGTCAAACGTGTGCCAATATAGATACACAGAGCAGGATCACTAGTACTTGCCAAGTTGGTACACAGTGTGGGTATTTCAGTACTTGCCAAATTGGTACACACAGAGTGGATATGTCAATGATTACCAGGTCAGTACACACAGCGGGGTTGTCAGTACTTGCTGAGTTGGTACACAGAGTGGGTATGTCAGTGATTGCCTGGTCGGTACACAGAGCAGGGTTGTCAGTACTTGCCAAGTTGGTACAACAGAGCAGGTATGTCAGTGATTGCCAGGTCAGTACACGGAGCAGGGTTGTCAGTAGATGACTGGATGGTACACAGAGCGGGTTCGTCAGATTGCCAGGTCAGTACACAGAGTGGGTTCATCAGAGATTGTTAGGTTGGTACACAGAGCAGAGTTGTCAGTAAAATGCGAGGTCGGTACACAGAATAGCCAAGAATACAAAGAAAGTGCTGAGGGAAGTGATAACCATGTCAGGGCACAGGAGTAAGTGAGATGCCGGGCTTTAAACCTGGCGGGTGCTGCGTCATCAAGCTGTGACCCGCGCCTTGACGTCTCACGTGACCGCAATACTGTGGCTCTTCACTCGACGCCCGGCCAGCGAGCAGGACACTGCCGGGTGCCAGGCAGCGGGGATGTGACACTTTATGTCTTTGAGACTTCCCCTTGTTTTTGTTTTGTGAGGATGCTTTTGCTGGTTGTTTTTTTGTTGTTGTTTTTTTTCTTTTTGAGGATATTCCCTGATTTTTCGCTGAGTTACCCTGATTGTGCTTTTTTTTTTTAAGAGTTTTTTTGTGTTGGATCTGCGAGGCCGCATCTATGCTGGTCAAACTGTGACCCTACTTTAAACTTATAAATAATTACCGTTAAAAAAAAAATACATTACACCTCTGTCCAGAGAACACCCAGGACAAGAATTGCATTTTGTAAAGGCAAGAAGGCAAATCAAAGTTTTTACAAAGAGATTTCCTTTATTCAGAATTCAATTAAAAACTCCGTGAAAAACATAACAGGTGCTTATGCCTATTTTCTGCAGGCTGTTAATTTCCTCCCTATAAAAAATATTCAATAGGGGTACAGTCCTATGCATGTGCATGCTGCACCAAATCCACAAAGTGATTAATTGGACAAAAAATTTTGAACAAGAAAGCGTCACCTATACTGCTTTGTACAAAGCCCCACCCATCCTCAAGGGATTCAATTTTTGGTAAGGTGTCACACTTGGTTATAAAACATTTTATACATAGCATTTAGGCATTTTAACCATATATAAGTCAATGAGCACTGTGTTTATTTGCATGAACTGCAACTATTGTATTGATTATGTCAGATCGTTGCTGCAACAGTTCAACAAAGTCGCGGAAATTCACATGAATCTCAATGGCAAAAAAAAAATGTGTATACACATAGGCCCCTATTACGCTCTTAGCGTTAAAACGCGGGCCAGGGGAGGAAAAATTGCGCCCGCAGTTTCCCCCCTTGCGCCCGCGTTTTAACGCCAGATTACAATGCAGGCGCAAACAATGCGGATGCAAAAAATCTGGATACTCACGGCAGCGCTGAGTGCAGCCGCGAGCATCCACTCGCTGGAGTCCATAGGACTCCATTGAGGTCCTCTCTGCCGGTCACATGACCGGCCGGATCTCGCATTGCAAGATCCGGCCGGTCGGCGTAGTGATACGCAGGGAGAGACGGGGGACTTTTTCCCCCTGTCTTTCCCTGCTCCCGCCGGCCAGAGGAGGCGACCGGAGCCGCGGTCCTTGCCGCGGGACACAGGGTGAGTATGTGATGCGTTTTTTTATTTTTTCAAGCTGGTGTTAACGGATTCTGCAGAAGCGGAATCCGTTAACACCAGGTCCTGGCTCTGGTTAACTATTCGTTGACCAGAGCCCGGCGTTAATCATCGCTGGGACATTGTAATCCAGTGCTGATTAACACTTTGCGCTCCCCATGTTAAGTATAGGGAGCGCAAAGTGCAGTGACCTCGCGCTGAGAAGTGCAAGGTCCCAAACGCAAATGGGTTTTTTAACCCGTTTGCGTTTGGATTGTAATACGCCCTAAACACCGCAGCTAACGGTAGTGCTCACGCAGGTGAGCGCTACCTTTAGCGTGCAGAGTGTAATCAGGCCCATAGAGGGCCTATCACGGTTTCACCGCAGAACGCAGAATGCGGAGGACCAATGGTATGACTTAATTTCTTTTGAACTTAATTGTGAACCATGTATGTGTAGGATCAGTTCAGACATAGAGCAGCAACCATCAGTCAACTTGTTCACCGCTGTTTATAGCTTCTCAACACAGCATAAAGGGTTGTATAGAGCAGTACGTCTCCCATGGGTCTCCTTGAGTTGAGACCATGTAAGGGACTACTGTCTGCACATTAGTGAACACGCAACACACCGGAATTGCAAAGGCCCAAATGCCAAAACCAAGGTCCACCAATTCAATTAGCCATACATTGGACCTGAGGGTTCAATAGGTGAGGTGTAGCATGGCAACGTTCTTACATTTAAAAAAAAAAAAAAAAGATGGAGAGAGAGGCACTCGACGCGCGTTTCGCTGTGTATATATCACAGCTTCCTCAGGAGCGAATAACCTCATTCACCGTGTGTGAATTTATAGTCTCTTGAGGACCGGAATTCTCAGCCGGTTGTGCGTGTTGTAAGCCAATCCACGCGTGGCTTGAGAAAGGGACCAATCAGAGACAAATATTGGTCAAATGTTTAGACCAATCGGTGTACTGGAATCACAACCAATTGGATTGGAGGGAGGCGTCTTCCGGTGTCTAAACTAAGTTATATCGAAACGTCATTGATATGGTATGCATGGGCCTATATAAAGTTCTCTCTCTCACTGGTTAGAAAAAAAAACCACTGTGGACCATCCATACTACACTCGGATAAAGGCTAATCTGCCATAATAGGTCCACATCATGGGGAGCAACCAATCCGTGCATGTCATACCGCGCATGCTTGCCAATTCATATTGGCCAGTGCTCCCATGTTAAATATACACATGACGTTGAACAATAACAACTGGTCATCAATTGACCAGGTAAAGGCGTTGTATACATATTAACTTCGGCGATGAGGTTAAGATTTACAAAATTTTCCTTTTTAATAAAGGTTAAGAAAATTATGTGCAGTAAATAAAAAGGAGAAGAATGTTGTATTGATTTGTTTTGGCGAAGAAAGAAGAAAAAGGTAGAGCAATTCCTATGTTATGTACGAATAAATGGAGTAAATGAAAACCCTTCATTTAACCCTTGTGGTGTCAATGTTTTTAAACGATGTATCCACATTGTTTCCCTTCTACCTAATTGTAAATCATAATTGCCACCTCTGGCAAAATGTGGTACTTTTTCTATGCCACAGAAGGACAGTTCTTTCCAGTTGTTATTGTGATATGTATGCATGTGGCGTGCGATCGGTGTATCCTGCTGAATTTTGATTGAGCGTATATGCTCAAGTATCCTTTGTTTAAAAGGTCGAAAAGTTTCCCCCCACATATTTTTTGTTGCATGTACATGTAGCAAGATATACCAAGCCACTGGTTTTACAGTTGAAGAACGAATTTACTTTGTATTTTTTAACTTCCTTTGAATCGGATACTATATGTGAGTCTTTTCTTATTGATTGGCAGGCCTTACAATTTCCACAGTGATATGTGCCTTTTATTTTGTGGTGAGCCACGACGCGTGTTTATTATTGTTAGAAGGTTCATAGTGGCTCTTTACCAGGTTGTCCCGTATATTTCTGCATCTGCGTGGAGTAATGCTGGCTTGTGTTGACAATACTTTTTGAAGGTCTGGATCTAAAGTCAAAAGAGGCCAGAAACGTTCCATAATTGTTTTAACATTGCGCCATCCAATGTCAAAATTTCCAACTATCATTGGAGTAGTCGGACATGATTTGTTACATAATAAAGACTTGTGTTCAATATTTTGGACTCGTTGGTAAGCTCTTTTTAGGATTCTGTTAGGATACCCTTTATCCCGAAAGTCCTTCCTCAATTGTGCTGCCTTGACTTCAAATTTGTCATTCGAGGAACAAGTACTTTTCAACCTCAGGTATTGGCCATAGGGGATAGCAGATTTCATGGAGAATGGATGGAAGCTGGACCATTGTAAAAAGCTATTAGTGGCTGTTTTCTTTTTAAATACCGTTGTAAGTGCCTTCCATCTTGGGTAGATTGGTTTGTGACTGCAATATCTAGAAAGTTCAGGGTGTCTGGTTGGATTTCGTAAGTGAATTTTAAGTTGAGGTAGTTACTATTTGCCAATTCAGAAAACTCAATGAATTGTTCTGGGGTCCCATTCCAAACAATTAATATGTCATCGATATAGCGTTGCCAAAGGCCAATGAACTTAAGGAACGGATTAGTTGTTGCGTTAAAGACAAATGTTTTTTGCCATTGGCCTAGCTACAGATTGGCGTAAGAGGGTGCGCAGGCAGTCCCCATGGCCGTACCACGTATCTGGTGGTACCACTTCCTGTTAAACAATAAATAGTTATGGGTTAATATGAACCTCAGTAATTTGATAGTGAAGTCGATTTGGAGTTTCGGTAGTTGAGTATCGTTGAGGAATGATTGGATCGCCATGAGACCTTCATGAGACCTAGACTGCACAGATATGCATTGGCTGGAATACTTGTGTAGTCTAACAGCATAAGGGTTTCTTTAGAATCCTGAAGGTAAGATTGTAATTCTGATAGAAATGGTTTAAAAATATGATCTAAGTAGATGCTGCTATTCTAGGTTAAGTTGTTTATCCCAGATACAATTGGATGACCTGGAGGGTCCTGAAAGTTTTTGTGAACTTTGGGTATTGTGTAGAAGGTTGAGACCATCGGATGTTCATTTAGTAGAAATTTATATTCAGATGTCGTCAGTATACCATGATCTAAACCCTGTTGAAGTATTTCCCCTAGTTCTGCTATGAATTTCAAAGTGGGATCACAATCTAGGGTTTTATATGTTGATTGGTCAGACAGGAGGGACCCAACCATTTTTTCGTAATGTTCTGATGTCATGATTACAAAGTTCCCCCCTTTGTCGGCAGATTTAAAAATAAGATTGTTCTGTTGGGAGAGGTCATTTAGTGCTTTTTTGCTCATGGGGTTCTAAGTTACCAGGAGTTTGTTGTATTAAGGAACTTACATTGATGTTTTCGATAGACTCACATACCAGTTGCCGAAACAATTCTATATTGTCATACATTTTGATCGAAGGAGTGCATTTGCTCTGCGGTTTTAAGTCGGTATGGATAAAACTACCCTCGGAATATTAATTTTCCTCCAAGAGCGCGGCCATATCTTGAACATATTGATATTCAGGTTCGGTAAGGCCGATGCTTTCACTTTTGCTGCCTCTTGGAGTATATGGTGTTTATGGAGGGCTAATTTTCTGGAAAACTAATGTCCTTGATCCATGTAAATGTGTCAAATTTCAGTGTAGGAACGAATGATAGTCCTTTTTGTAGTACTCGTATTTAACTGTCTGATAAATGAACCTGGGTCAGGTTAATGATTTGAGATTGATTTAATGCTGCTGTACATTGTTGTGGTAACTCCTGCCCCTCCTGTTTGTCGATTTGCGTGTGCGTGTTGCACCAAATACACAGTGATTAATTAGACAAAAATTGTTTGAGTGAGCGTCACCTATACTGCTTAAAATTGAATCCCTTGAGGATGGCTTTGTACGAAGCAGTATAGGTGACGCTCTCTTGTTCAAACAATTTTTGTCTAATTAATCACTTTGTGTATTTGGTGCAGCACACACATGCATATGACTGTACCCCCCATTGAAGATTTTTTATGGGGAGGAAATTAACAGCCTGCAGAAAATAGGCATAAGCACCTCCTATATGTTTTTCACGTTAGAGTTTTTAATTGAATTCTCAATAAAGGAAATTTCTTTGTAATTTTAGCCTTGTAGATCAACCTCCTTTTTCAGTGGGTTTCCATTGAATTTGATCTCATTGTTTGTTTCACGCTATAATGCTTGGGTTCAATCCCGCTACCTTTGGTTGCTCTAATTTCCCTCCTACGAGGAAGCCGTTACTGGCTTTCTCTTGCTCCTTTTTTCTCACAAAGCAAAGTTTTACCTGTTTAAGTGCTGTAACAGGACTCCTCCTTTTGCCACTTCTTCTAGGGCACCAAAACACAGCAACGCCGTAAAGTTCTTTTAAGATTTTTTTATTTTCCTCACCGCACAGCAATTCAGTGGATCACAGCAATACAGTGGTTCACAGCAATTCAGTGGTTCACAGCAATCCTAAACGGTTTGCTTTCCTTCAGCTCTCTCCACAAGCTGAACACTCCTCTCCTACAGTTACATCAGCTTTCCTTATATTAAGGCTGCGCAAGCCTAAAAAGCCACACCTGTTAATCAGTCTTGTTTGGATAATGGCCCAACCTTCACTCCATTATCCCAACCCCAGGGACCCAGACTACAACTCACACCATGCCCAGCTACAATACATACACACTGATAAACATTTCCCTAGGGTTTTAGCAGAAGGGGGGATGCATTTTTAAAAGTACTCCTCTTATATATATATATATAAAAAGCAAAGAAAGAGGGATAAACCCTCCGAGAAACAGGAAGTGCTAACTTAAAACGTAACTTTTATTAATTACAAGATATCACACACTAGACATGTGCACAGCACAAAATTTCGTTTTGAACTAATGGATTAGTACTAAAATGCAATTTATTTAGTTGCTAAAGAAATTCGTATTCAGTTCTTTAGTATGAAAACTAATTTCGTTCATCCGAAAACCAGTGGATACAATTACTATTGTTGTGGTGGCTCCTCAGACGGCTGAGATCGCTGCTTGTTACAGTATCTCTCACTCTCAGCACAATGTGGGCCATATTACATAGTTGGTGCTAACTTAACCAGAGCTGTTGTAACCTTCCCAGAGCCATTATAGCCTATGGAGGTTTTCAGTTTACAACAGGTTAAGTTAGCACCAACATTGTAATACTGCCCCGTGTCAGGCAAAGCTTTTACAGTAACTGACTGCTGCTCATCACAGCGCTCAGAGTTTCTGTAAAACTAGTAAATAATATTTTTATATGTAAGAGGTTAGAACAATATTATTTCCTTGTTTTACTGAAACTCTGAGCGCTGTTACAGTCAGTTACTGTAACAACTGAGCCTGATTCATTGTACTGAGATATAATGTAACAAGCAGCCGATCTCAGCGCTCACAGCCACTGGATTTAAAGGGCTAAAAAAAAAGGCTCCTCTCTGTATAATGTTTAGAACATCCTCCTGCATTAATTAATACCCCTCTTTGTATAATGTAGATAACATCCTCCTGCATTAATGTCCCTCTCTGTATAGAACATTCTCCTCAATTTATACCTTTCTCTGTATAATGTATATAACATCCTCCTGCATTAATACCCCTCTCTGTATAATGTATAGAACATACTCCTGCATTAATTAATGCCACTCTCTGTATAGAACATCCTACTGCATTGGCATGTGGAGGGTGCAGAACTTCGGATGTTGCGATCTTCATTGCTGGTCTCCTTCACTCATCAATGTAATATCACAAAAAGGACTGAAACTAAAATGTAGTGCATTTTATTTTAGTTTCTTTCGTTTTTTGTACTGAGCAGTTTCGTTTCTCTTGAGTCATACTAAAACTAAATTATCCCAAAATTCGGACTAAATCGTTTTAGTACTAAAACGAATGCACATGTCTATCACACACAGTAACCAACGAAGTTAAAAAACATATACACAGATACGATATGAAACGGCGCATTAAGGGACATATATAATTGCCGAATTGGCAGACCTAGAGGACAGATTATTGGATATTAGTACATAATTAGGTTACCAGATGGAAAAATAGAGTATCAGGACTCAGAATTAATAATACCTGTATGCAATACAGTGTAGACAGAACAATAGTAGATGTGTAGGTTGGCGATATATCAGCTTATATTGTTGTCAGTCTGTATATTGCAGATGTAGGTTGTAGTGCAGGTATGGCCGTTGGAAAAAACCTGAAAATGTTTGTTTGAAGGTATAGATATGCCAGAATAGTAAAACCGATATGGAATGTGGAATAGCCTGGCTGCCTTAGATTGAACACGATTGATAGCTACAAATCGAAAGTGGTATCTTTTCTGGTTGGTCGGCTGCTGGAGTACCTTTCGATTTGTAGCTATCAATCGTGTTCAATCTAAGGCAGCCAGGCTATTCCACATTCCATATCGGTTTTACTATTCTGGCATATCTATACCTTCAAACAAACATTTTCAGGTTTTTTCCAACGGCCATACCTGCACTACAACCTACATCTGCAATATACAGACTGACAACAATATAAGCTGATATATCGCCAACCTACACATCTACTATTGTTCTGTCTACACTGTATTGCATACAGGTATTATTAATTCTGAGTCCTGATACTCTATTTTTCCATCTGGTAACCTAATTATGTACTAATATCCAATAATCTGTCCTCTAGGTCTGCCAATTCGGCAATTATATATGTCCCTTAATGCGCCGTTTCATATCGTATCTGTGTATATGTTTTTTAACTTCGTTGGTTACTGTGTGTGATATCTTGTAATTAATAAAAGTTACGTTTTAAGTTAGCACTTCCTGTTTCTCGGAGGGTTTATCCCTCTTTCTTTGCTTTTCAAGATTTATCAGGTTTAATCCTATATGGGAGTGACCATACCCGGAGTGAACTTTCATTGTGGGTTTGGGGTGATTGCTTACCTCCCTTGTGGAGGCTCCTATTTTTTCTCATGAATTATATATATATATATCCCATTTATAACCATGCCTGGTTTCCTGTCACATTGCTATGTCATGCATGAGTTTATGAATTAGATATTTTAAGAAAAACAAGGACAATTAAACTATTTTGTTCTGATGCTTTGTTTATTTTATCTTCTCAGAAAGAGATTCTGAAGTCGGATCTGTTTGTATGCACCCTGGTTGCTGTCTTTTCATTTGCAGTGAGTGCTAGCACTGTATTCCTTTCTCTAAGGGTAAGTTGTACATTTGTTACAGCCCTGCTTCTAAGCATTTTGTGAACTTTTACATGTTTGTATTTGAAAAATGGAAAATGGCTTTGGTTTGGGGGGCAGGCAGGACAAGAGCCAGTGGAGGATGGCATTTGTGCTATAAAGTAGGGGACATACCTCAACCTTGAATTCTGTCAAAAAGCATTTTCTACATGAAATACAGAAACAATGGTATAGTTTCTGAGTCGGGGTCAGTGCTGGATTAAGGCCTTTATGGGCCTGGAGTGGAAGAGCTGGTTGTGCCTTTGCTCCTTTCTCCTCCCCTCCCAATGTGCTATTACAAGAGGTACCAAAACACCGCAACACCGTAAAGTTCTTTTAAGATTTTTTTTATTTTCCACACCGCACAGCACTTCAGTGGATCACAGCAATTCAGTGGATCACAGCAATACAGTGGTTCACACTAATTCAGGGGTTCACAGCAATCCTAAACGGTTTGCTTTCCTTCAGCTCTCTCCACAAGCTGAACACTCCTCTCCTACAGTTACATCAGCTTTCCTTATATTAAGGCTGAGCAAGTCTAAAAAGCCACACCTGTTATTCAGTCTTGTTTGGATAATGGCCCACCCTTCGCTCCATTAACCCAACCCCAGGGACCCAGACTACAACTCCCACCATGCCCAGCTACAGTACATACACACTGATAAACATTTCCCTGGGGTTTTAACAGAAGAGGGGATGCATTTTTAAAAGCTTGAACGAAAAAACTCCGGTTTCTTTTTAAAACAATTTTAACAAATTCCAAAATCAACCTGAGCGAAGCCGCGGGCAAAAGCTAGTATGGTATAAAACATAACAAGAAAAAGTGTCATCTGCGCTCATTCCCATTACACCATGTGAAACAAAACACAATTAGAGTCTTTGGTTTCTAGTAATGGCCACTAAGAGAGAAAGCTCACCTGCCAACGTCAATGCACCTCTAGTGAAGGTGAGTCCTATCCAAAAAATAAAGCCACAGGCTGCTGTGTAGCAAACCATAACTGCTCATGCTGCTTTTCAGTCATGAGGTAGACCGGTGGGCTTTTATTTATGCCCTCCCAGAAACAAATCCACCTTGGGATCAAAAAAGCTTATAGGGTATAGCACAGGGCAACTTTATTCTTTCTGGATTTTTGTCAATCGACAAGATCTTTTCTTTTACTAAATTGTAATGTTAAATTATGTTGACTTGAGAACTGGACAGATATGGTCCATGAAACATGTTTTCTAAATAACTAAATTGTTGCTATTTTCAAACAGCACACGACCTGGTTTATACACCAGCATATATATATCCCTTCCTCCATGTGATAGGGAGGACTCAGCAATTTAAGGGAGACATATAGTGAACACATATGTTTGGTATAGAAACATAGAAAAATGTCAGCAGATAAGAACCTTTCGGCCCATCTAGTCTGCCCAATTACATGGATATTTTACCTGGAGTTATCTTTTGTTTAGGATAGCCTTATGCCTATCCCATGGCAGCGCGATGACACCTAATTCAGGCGCTCCCCCCGCATGTGCGGAGGAGGCGCCTGAAAGGGAGGGGGAGGTCCTTCGGACCTCTCTCCCTCCCGATCGGCGGCGTTGCGGGGGTTAACCCAGGCACCATTTGGAAGGGCACAGCCTGCCCTTCCAAATGGTAGCTGGCATTAACCCCTGGGGAGCCGGATCACGAATCGGCGCTGAAATGCGCCGGTTCGTGATCCTTTCCCGGAGCTGGCCGACATCCAAGATGTCGGCCAAGCCTCTGGGAACTCCCCCTGAGGACTGGCGTCATCGTGCATAGCACGATGACGCCAGTCCTGGAGTTAACCCCTAGCTGCCACCAATGGTGGAGATAGGGGATTCATTGGAACCCCCTATCTCCCGATCCGTGGCAGCTAGGGGTTAAAGTTTGGTATTGTTGGATCGGCCAGAGCATGGCCGTTCCAACGATACCAAACTCGAATGTGAAAAAAATTAGTAAAAAAAAATAATTAAAAATAAAAATAAAAAATATTTTAAAAAAAAATTATAAAAAAAAATAAACAAGTTTTTTTTCTTTTTTTTGGTTTGTTAATGCAGCAATATTGTTCCCATTTCAATTATAATGTGAACAATGATGCTGCACTAACGATTTTTGTATGCGGTGCGTTTGTTAAAAATCGTGTAATTTTCCCCAAAAAAAAATGTAACGAGACCCCATCTCTAATTTTTTTAACAAGCGCACCCCATACAAAATATAACCGCAATTGCTCGCATGTTAAAATGTGAAAAAAAAAAACTTTACACATTGTAAATTATTGAAAAATCATATTTTATTGCATTTTTTGTTATAATATACAGACAGGTCATGACGTATACATCTAATAATGACATATTATGAATCTGCCGAGTCTGACGGAAAGAACGATATATAATATGTCTGGGTCATATACTAAAATAAGCCTTCAAAACGCATTTAAACATGATGAGCAAAACCGGTAAAAATGACCTCAGCACAGGGGCGGGAAAAGCCTCAGCAGCGAAAGGGTTAAATTCAATTACTGTTTTGGCCTCTACCACTTCTACTGGAAGGCTGTTCCATGTATCCACCACCCTCTCAGTAAAATAATGCTTCCTGATGTTACTTTTAAACCTTTGCCCCTCTAATCTAAGACTATGTCCTCTTGTTTTGCTACTTTGTTTCCTTTTAAATATACTCCCTTCCTCTACCTTGTGGATTCCCGTATAAGGCCTCATTGACCTATAAAAATGATGCCACTATAATATTGACCCAAGGGGATATCCCTCTGGTAATGTAAAGAGTTGAACAATAACTGCCCGCTACCATTGTTTTAAATATTTTTGGATTTCTAATAAAGAATTGAATCATCCGTACAACAGTAGGTCCCGATTGACCTTTTTCGTGGACATATAGCCCAAGGGGGCTTCCACTGAGGTCAATATAATTGGTCCATTCTATCATTCTAGATATATATATATTTGGGTTAGCCCTTCAATATTATTCGTAATCAACGGTGTATCCCTCAATTTATTAGCGCGTCTTTGACTATCCTCCTTTTCTTTGAAATAACTGAGAATAACCTTGGTTATACAGAGAAGCTTGAAGAGTATTGGTGATTAGGGATGGGCCGAACACCCCCGTGTTCGGTTCGCATTCGAACACGAACATTTGAAAAATTTCGGATTCGAACCCGAACACGATTCGAACTCAATGCAAGTCAATGGGACTTGAACGTTCGATTTTTAGACTGCCCTCCAAGAGGGCATATATGCAAGATATTTTAAAAGGTGTATGGGGGTCCGGGTAGTGCCCTGGGGGACAGGAAACAAGGAAAAAAAGTTTTAAAAAAACATTTTTAACCCTTTCGCTGCTGAGGTTTTTCCTGCCCCTGTGCTGAGGTCATTTTTACCGGTTTTGCTCATCATGTTTAAACGTGTTTTGAAGGCTTATTTTAGTATATGACCCAGACATATTATATATCGTTCTTTCCGTCAGACTCGGTAGATTCATAATATGTCATTATTATATGTATACGTTATGTCATGTCTGTATATTATAACAAAAAATGCAATAAAATATGTAGTTTCAATAATTTACAATGTGTAAAGTGTTTTTTTTCACATTTTAACATGCGAGCAATTGCGGTTATATTTTGTATGGGGTGCGCTTGTTAAAAAAATTAGAGATGGGGTCTCGTTACATTTTTTTTTGGGGAAAATTACACTATTTTTAACAAACGCACCGCATACAAAAATCGTTAGTGCAGCATCATTGTTCACATTATAATTGAAATGGGAACAATATTGCTGCATTAACAAAACAAAAAAAAGAAAAAAAAGTGTTTATATTTTTTTTTCTAATTTTTTTTTACATTCTTTTTTTATTTTTATTTTCATTTTTATTTATTTTTTACAACATTTTTCACAGTAGTGTTTGGTATCGTTGGAACGGCCATGCTCTGGCCGATCCAACCATACCAAACATTAACCCCTAACTGCCACGGATCGGGAGATAGGGAGTTCATTGGAACTCCCTATCGCCACAGTTGGTGGCAGTTAGGGGTTAAGTCCAGGACTGGCGTCATCGTGCTAAGCACGATGACGCCAGTCCTCAGGGGGAGTTCCCGGAGGCTTGGCCGACATCCAAGATGTCGGCCAGCTCCGGGAAAGGATCGCGAACCGGCGCTTTTCAGCGCCGATTCGCGATCCAGCTCCCCAGGGGTTAATGCCAGGCACCATTTGGAAGGGCAGGCTGTGCCCTTCCAAATGATGCCTGGGTTAACCCCCGCAGAGCCGCCGATCGGGAGGGAGAGAGGTCCGAAGGACCTCCCCCCCTCCCTTTCAGGCGCCTCCTCCGCACATGCGGGGGGGGGCGCCTGAATTAGGTGTCATCGCGCTGCCGCAATGACACCTAATACCGGCGGCTGCGGTTCCGGATGCGCGGCTGACATCGAGGACGTCAGCCCGCACCGGGGGGGCCAGCGATCGGCCGGAACCCGGCCGAACGCTGACCCCAATGGGAGGACGCGCTGAGCGCGTCCTCCGCATACCAGCGGGAATGCTGAGGACGCGCTGAGCGCGTCCTCAGCATCGAAGTGGTTAAAGGAACAGTGATTTTTCCATGAAATAGAGGTTAAGAATAAAAACGAAAAATTCCTTCAAATATCGTGCCTAGGAGGTCCCCATAACCTGCCCGTGAAGTGGCGGATTTGTAGGATGTATAGAAACATTTAAAAAGAAAAAAATGACATTTCAAATGACGGTAAATGTTTTTCCTTTAATCTATTAATAAACAACTGCTTGGGGTGGTAGCCTGTATGAAAAGAGGAGACGTTTTAGGACACGCAGAACACATTTAGTGATTTTTTTTTGGCTAAATTATGGTGAAACTTATGCAGGCTTTGGATGAAAGTAACAACAGGTGCATTAAAATTGGACCTTTGGTGCCAGCTAGTGCCTTCACACCGTAACCCCTCTGAGGTATTGTGGAAGAGTGCAGGGGTGGACCCTGCCGTCAAATATTACAATGATATGAATCTGGTACACGCGTCAGTGGCAATGCACCCAAATATTACTGCGCTATAGTGTATGGCAGGATGGAAGCGCACCAGCAGTAACAAGCAGCAGAATATACCAGACAGGGGTACAGAGCGAGAGTAGTTGTTATAACAAAACCGGGTCAACAATGTTTAGGCACTAGTTCTGCACTACTGTATATGGTGAGAATTGACGCACACCAGTAGCAACAGGAGGCAAACAGAACAGGCAGGGAGTACACAGAGAGAATGGTCAAATGGCAGGCAAAGCCGACAACAGATCGGGTCCTCCGAACAAGCAGGGTCAGTAACAAGTATACAAACTGATTCGGTAAGCTAGCGATTCGGGAATGAAATTCCACACAGCCCGCGCTCCTGATTTAAAGGTCCCGGCGGCTCTGCGTCATCACGCCGCGCCCTGCCACCTGATCACTCACAGCTGTGCCGGGTGCCTCCGGAGCTCCTGGCATTCGGCCAGCTGGCGGCACCATGCATCCGGGCCCCCCCGATTGCCACCCGGGGCCCTGGATGTCACAATATTACAATCCAAATGCAAACGGGTTAAGTAACCAAATTTGTAAGAAGAAGAATTAATGCAGCATATGATTCCACACACTGCCGGGCAGCACCCCTACAGTATAATAATGCAGCATATGAATCCTCACACTGCCGGGCAGCACCTTTACAGTATAATAATGCAGCATATAAATCCTCACACTGCCGGGCAGCACCTTTACAGTATAATAATGCAGCATATCAATCCTCACACTGCCGGGCTGCACCTTTACAGTATAATAATGCAGCATATCAATCCTCACTGCCGGGCAGTAGGGATGTGCGTTTCGAGTTTCGGAATTTCTGAATTTTCACGAAATTTCCCGATTCGGGTCTTTCGACGCGGCCGAAATTCCGAAATTTTTTCGATCCGAAAAAGTCGAATCCGAAATGTTTTCCGAGCCGAATCGAAAAATTTTCTGAATTTTCGAATGGACTTGAAATGTGTCAAATCGAAATTTATTTTCCCTCTATTCATGATTTCGGTTCCATTCGGGATTTCGGTTCCATTTCGGTAATTCTGAACATCGTTTATTTAACTATTATCGGTTATATCGCTGATTCTGTAAATTTTGTCTTTGTAAATGTGCTGGGGCAAATCAATGTGCTGGAGCAAATCCATGAGCTGGGGCAAATCCATGTGCTGGGGCAAATCAATGTGCTGGGGCAAATCAATGTGCTGGGGCAAATCCGTGAGCTGGGGCAATATCCTATGTGCTGGGGCAAATCCATGTGCTGGGGCAAATCCATGTGCTGGGGCAAATCAATGTTCTGGGGCAAATCCATGAGCTGGGGCATCCATGTGCTGGGGCAAATCCATGTGCTGGGGCAAATCCATGAGCTGGGGCATCCATGTGCTGGGGCAAATCAATGTGCTGGGGCAAATCCGTGAGCTGGGGCAATATCCTATGAGCTGGGGCAAATCCATGTGCTGGGGCAAATCCATGTGCTGGGGCAAATCCATGTGCTGGGGCAAATCCATGTGCTGGGGCAAATCCATGAGCTGGGGCATCCATGTGCTGGGGCAAATCCATGTGCTGGGGCAATATCCTATGAGCTGGGGCAAATCCATGTGCTGGGGCAAATCCATGTGCTGGGGCAAATCCATGTGCTGGGGCAAATCCATGTGCTGGGGCAAATCCATGAGCTGGGGCATCCATGTGCTGGGGCAAATCCATGTGCTGGGGCAATATCCTATGAGCTGGGGCATCCATGTGCTGGGGCAAATCCATGTGCTGGGGCAAATCCATGAGCTCGGGCATCCATGTGCTGGGGCAAATCCATGAGCTGGGGCAAATCCATGAGCTGGGGCAAATCCATGTGTGAGCTGGGGCAATATCCTATGTGATGGGGCAAATCCATGTGCTGGGGCAAATCAATGTGCTGGGACAAATCTTAGAGCTGGGGAAAATCCATGTGCTGGACTGCTGGGGCAATAGAGTTAGACAGCTTTGAAACGAGGAGAACAGATGTTCCGAAAAAAACGAAAATTTCCGAAATAGCGAAAAGCCGATAACCAAAAAACGAGCAAAGTGACACGAAAATACGAAAAATAGTCGATATATACCGAAAACCATGTACAATTCCGAAAAACGAAAATTTCCGAAATACCGATACAGATACAGAAACCTAGTAAAGTGACCCGAAAATACGAAAAATGGTCGATATTCCGAAAAATAAATGTACCCGAAAACCGAATCGAGCCGAACCGAATCGAAACAGAAAGCAGTCGAAACGAGCCGAATCGAAAAGTTTAAAAATTCGAAAAATCGAATCGAAAAAAAAATCGGTGCACATCCCTACCGGGCAGCACCTCTACAGTCTGATGCTAGCTTTAAAGAGAAGATATGATATTAGTGTAGCGGGGAAGCCGGCTGCGCATTTTGCATCGCTAACCAAAGAGACTGGAGTATTGCTTGTTGTATTAAGCTCGAGTAGCTACGAAATTGTGAGTTGCGGTAGCTGGGGACAGTTGGGTAAGCGAGTGGCGGATTGTTGTCCTCGTAGTCATTATCTGAGTCTAGGATAGACGGATGTGGGTTGCTTAGCCCTGCGTCTTTCGCTGCGACGCACATAGTGTTCAGGGGAACTGGTGGCAGTGTAACTAGTAGAATAAGAAAGTGGTCACAGGGATTGTGGGAAACGTAGTCACTACCCAATCCAAGAGAAGATTGGTACTGCGTTGCAATCCTGGGACCACTTTATTGTGCTCTACGTGCCCGTTGTGAGAGAAAGTGTGCGGGGACGGATAGGTAAGCGAGCGCGCAGGGATTGTTGTCCACGCAGTCATTATCTGGGTCTAGGATAGACCGATAGTAAGTGGCTTAACCCGGCGTCTTTCGCAGCAGCGCACGTAGTTGCTTTGACAGGAGGCTGCGCTTGTTTGTGGATCCAGGAATCAGGTGAGTATTAGGAAGAAAAAAAGTTTTATTTTATGTTCCAGGGGACATTTAAAGATGTCCTCGGATTTTTTATTTTTTTTAAATGTGTCGCCTTACCTTAGCCTGGTGGTCAGTGGGGGCTCCCTGGATCCTGGTTGTGGGGGGGGGGTCTGCCGTGGCTCCCTCCCTGCGCCACCTCTCTGCCACATGCACCCGGCCGGCCAGCCCACACAGTCGCAGCTCTGTCATCCTGCGGCCGCATGCTCCTCAAGGGGTCCTTGGGAGACTCTGGCGGGCTGCCCTCTACAGTGCCTGATTAGAGGGCCTCGTCTGCCTGATGTTTTAGCAACAAGAATGTTTTATCCCATAGACTTCAATGTTAAAAATATTCCCGTTTTAATTCAATATCTAATAAACCATTGCTTATAATATTCTGCAGTAAAGAGTCTCTTTATTATTAGATTTTTTTTTAGGATTTTCTAAGCTTTTTTTTTTCCGAACTTTTTGCAAACTGCCTGAAATGTTCGTTGTTCGAGAACTTTCGAACGGCCAATGTTCGAATCGAACTGAACACCCATCCCTATTTGTGATTAGGAGGTTTTGTATATTCTGGAGGTTCTGTAGATCAGGGAATGCCCGTTAGGTGAGGAAGGTCTTTGAAGCCGCAGAAACTGTAGATGAGGGTCTTGGTAAGTATGAATAGCAGAGGACTAAGCAGAGGGATCTGGAAGTAGAACAGGGTGGCTGTAGATCTCTGGAGCAGGTTCCAGACAGGTCTCACTTAGTAAAGATCCTGCAGGAGAGCTGAGTGGAATAAGGCCTAAGGGATTAATGACATGGCAGCATACCAGATATGGAAAAGTGCTACCAGGGCTACATTCAAGGTGCAGCAGTACAGGTTTTGGCCTTCTTATGGCGGCCCCGCCGTGAAACCTTACGACAACATTTTGACAAACCAGTACAGGAGGAAAAGAAGGCCCTATCCCCTTGGGAATTTACAATCTAGAAAGGTTGTGAGGTGGAAACAGGAGGAGAGGACTGGGAAGTGAGAGTGATGAACTGATTGCGCCAGTTAGGCGTATTAGAGAGTCATGTGGTAGGATTCCCTAAATAGGAATTTCTTAACGGAGCGTTTGCAGGAAGGGAAACTAGGGGAAAGTCTGACAGTATGATGGAGCGCATTCCAGAGGATGGGGGCCCTGCAAGAGAAATCCTACAGTCTATCTTGGGAGGAGGTGATGCGGGAAGAAGCTAGGCGGATTAGGCACAGGTCACTGTTTGACCCTAGGGAGCGGGCCAGGGTGTATTTGGTGAATAATGAGGGCAGGTAGTGGGGAGCTGAGTTAGTGAGACTACAGACTGAGCTGAGGGAACAGAATGCAGGAGCTTCATAGTTAGGGTGTGCCTCTGCTAAATAGGGAATCCAGGCCTTGATTATACCAGCTGATGCTGCTGGAGAACCCAGCAAGGAAAAGTCCAGCAAGACAGCATTTTACATGTAAAACCAGTGCTGTCACCTTGTCTTGCCACGGTGAGGAACCTTACAGATGCCCCCCCCTCTGGGGCCGAACTCTGGACGGCCATGACATACCCTTCCTTAGGTAGCTCTTGGTTGGAGGGGTTCACGGTTTTATCTGTGATCTCAACAGCAGAAGATGAACCATTAGGGGGTTCAAAGTCCAGCTCTGGTCTGTTTGGAAGGGGTTACAGCAGGACACTGGCAGAGTACCGGAAAACAGGAGAACAACCTAATCATGTGGCTGTTAAGGATTGTCAAGTCCACTTTTGCCATCAAAGAGTGTCTCCTGGGGATGATGGCATCACACAGGTGAGTTGCAGGAGGGAAAGTCGGCATAGCTATGGCAGTGCCCAGAAACATTCCATCTTGGCCAGGTGATGCTAGGTTGTGCCACCTGGTTAGGAACGGCAGGTCATCTCCAGAGCGCAGAGTTTCACAGTTTTCAGGAGATGCCTCAGAAGAGAAGGGCTCTTCTATCCAGTATTGAGTACTGAGGTTGACCACAACCTGGTTAGATGTTGGCACATGGGTAGAGGCCTGGACCTCCCACAACTGTGCCAACAGGGATGCCTGGTTGCACTTGAGGTCCTCCATTATTGTTGCAAAGGTACCGACCTGAGCGTTAAGGGTGGTGATGGCAGAAACCACGCCTGGAGTCTCTATACATGGACTGGCAACAGCTACTTGGCATGGGGTAACAGTGGTTCAGTGACAGCCGCTGCTTGGCAGGAACCGCTGCTCGGCCTTGTTTGGCAGGAACTGCTGCTGGGCCTTGCTTGCCAGGGACTGCTGCTGGGCCTTGTTTGGCAGGAGCTGTGGCTGAACTAAGGGTGTAGCAGCTAGGCATAGTGGGAACAGGTTTTTTGGGGGTTTCATGGGGCACCGCGAGATCCAGTGGCCTGGCAAAGAACAGTACAGGCAGAGGCCAGCTGCTTTTCTCCGGGCACGTTCCTTGGTGGACAGTGGACCATGGAATTTCTTGGTTCCAGGAGTGCTCACCATAATGGATGGGCCCCACAGTCTCTGCAGCAGACTATCAAGAAGTCAGCCAGGTATTTGATTACCTCTTGGAAGATCCTGTGGATTAAGTCCCAGCCACTGCTGGGGTCACTGCGGGCTCGTTTATAGGCTTCTGCATTATGTCAGGTCTCAGCATGCAGGGTAAGGTTGCGAGCCCAGGAGGCAGTGATACAACTTGGAATATTGATAAGGTTAACTCAGGTTCGGTTTATTAAGGATAAAAACAACAGAGAGGCAAAGCAGAAGGGGAGTCTTGGGGGTAGGTACAACAGAAGGGGTCACAAGACACAGTTACCGGCAAGGATTGTCCACAGGGAGTCCAGGGAGATAGCCAGAGGTCCGGTAAATAGAATGTCAATCAGAATAGAGCTTCTTCTCAGGTTGCTTGCAAATACAGACAGAGCTGAGGGAACATAATGCAGAAGCATCATGGTTAGGGTGTGTCTCTGCTAAATAGGGAATCCAGGCCTTGATTATACCAGCTGATGCTGCTGGAGAACCCAGCAAGGAAAAGTCCAGCAAGACAGCATTTTACATGTAAAACCAGTGCTGTCACCTTTTCTTGCGACGGCGAGGAACCTTACACTGGCAGAAGCATTCAGAATGGTTTGTAGGGGGAGAGGCGGGAGAGAGAGAGGCCAGCTAGGAGATTATTACAATAGTCAAGTCGGGAGATTACAAGGGTGTGGATGAGTTGCTTTGTGATGTCAGCAGTAAGAAATGGCCGAATTCTGGAAAGATGTAATTGTATTTACGGCATAGTACTCCCCATGGCAGCAAAGGGTCTCTGCTCATACTCCTCAAGGGCACTCAGCAGGGGGCCAGGAAAGCACCGCAGCACGTGGTAGGCCGTAAGATGTCTGCTCGCCCAGCCAGGCATCGCAGAGATTCTCGGCTCTAGCTCGGGGTTAAGCCACGGATCAGCACCCGGATTGTCACAGGCAGCAGGGGACACACACCAGGTCAGAGGTGAGAAGCAAAAAACTCTGAAGAATAGACCAGATCAGGACAGAGCCCAGTCAGCCTGCATCCTCAACTCAACAGTCAGCCACGCGCCCCCCTCCCCCCAAGGTGGTTTTTTTTGGGGGGGGGGTTTAGTATAAATTTTTATTAAATTTTGGACAAGGGTACAGAAAGAAATAGGGGAAAGGAACATAAAATGACACATCAAACAGATAATCAATGTTTTCTTAAGTGCAATGTGCTGTTTAAGTCATACACTGAAGGTCCAGGAGTAAAATAAAATCGCATATTCCCAAAGGGGGAGTACCACTTCGTATCGCACCTGATGCCTCCCCCTACCCCTGAGTCCTCTCAAAAGTCCTCGACTACCCCTCATATCCATTTTTTAATCAAGTACAAATCTCATAATTTCCACGTGTCATGCTTGGGAGGTGACAGACTTAGTAATTGAGTGGCCAATCGATCATGTTCCCGAAATCTTTCCAGGTGAGTAGTGAAAATAGAGACATTGGGTGGATGTACCGTTTTCCAGTTCCTGGCTATCAGTAATAGGGCCGTAGAGACAACGTGGAACCACATCCTGGTTTGCTTTCGAGACCGAACTGGGCCTCTCAACCCCATCGATATGAAAACTGGAGTGAAAGGAATCTCAGTTCCCACAACGTTCGAAGCTAGTTCCACTACTTGCGTCCAGAAGGAGACGATAATTTGGCATCACCACCAAATGTGAATATAAGAACCATCCATTGCCCCACATCTCCAACACTTCAAAGAAGACTCTCCCATAGCCTTCACCACCCTATCTGGAGTCCAGTACCACCTGTAAAGTACCATGCGGCTGGTCTCTAATAAAGTAGCAATTTTCGCCACCTTAACATTCCTACGAAATAACCTGCCCCATTCTCCAGAATCAATACTCCTACCCAGATCCTTTTCCCATAAAGTTTGGTAATTCCATAGTGGAAGTTCACGGTCTGAGGAGGCTAAGTAATAACCAATAGAAATTAAACCGCGCCGCAGATGAGAAGTACAAATAGTTTCAGACCCTGTCAAAGCCGGTTTGTGGAAGGAGTAAAATGGTAGAAAGACTTGACGTTGAAGGTAAGTATGGAGCTGATGGTAAGAGAAAAAGTAAGTATTATTCAGCTTAAATCTCGCCATGAGAGTAGGGAAATCTAACATATGTTGCTTATCAAATAATTGATTGATAGTGACTATACCCCTTTCCTCCCAACAATGGCAATTAAAGTGGGGGAGAAGATAGGAAAGTATCCTTACTGGGACGCACGCAAAATTTTCAAGAACAAAGAACCCCACGCTGCCAAGGACACCATGGTCGTGGGGAACATGGGAGAGTCCTTCCATTGCCGGTGGGCGCACGGCGAAGTCCAAAGTAGTACCCACAGTTCATGCGGACAGTAGGATGCCGCTTCCATACCCACCCACTGAGAACAATCATTATAGTGGAAACATGACATCATGGTAGATATATGAGCCACTTTATAAAACAGCTAAAAATCAGGAATGCCCAGCCCCCCCATCCACCCAGATAAAGGAAGTAACTATCCATTGCAAGGATTTAAAATAAGCTTGAGGTGCCAAGATTGGCAAGGTTCGAAAGACATAAAGAATTTTTGGAAGGGCTGTCATTTTCACTGCTGCTATCCATCCCAGCCATGATAGCCGTTTAGGCCTCCAGGACAGTAAAAGAGTATGAATGTCACTTAACAATTTAACTGACAAAAAACTTTTTTTCCCAATGGCAGATACTATTTTCAGACACGGGGGTGCGCCATGGATATGGCTAGTGCCCCATCTTACGCTTACTTATTTTTGGGCCTCTGGTAATAAAAAGTATGTATTCAATGATTGCATGTCAGAATTCACATCAAAACTACGACTCTGGCGTCGATATATTGACAATATTATCATATGGGATGGGGATGCCGGAGCTTTTGAGAACTTTTGTGGACGACTCGACACCAATGACCTTAATCTTGGATTTACTTATGAAATCCAAGATACATCACTTAACTTTCTTGATCTTACCATCAGTAGAAAAGCAGGCCACATCTCCACCACAGTGTTTAGGAAACCCACTGCCACCAATAGCTTTCTACACTGGAGTAGCTACCACCCCATACTATTGAAAGCAGGCATACCAATTGGGCAATACTTGAGATTACAACGTAACTGCTCTGACTATAGTGAATTCATTGCACAGGCTGCCGAACTTAGAACACGTTTCCGACAACAGGGCTACTCCCAAAGCATCCTCAAACGCGCCTACCACAGAGCACTTGTGGAAAATAGGGAAGAATTACTAAAGTACAAAAGATCAAATACAGATCAAGGGCTGAGCAGGCTGATTGCAAATTTCGACATCGCCAATTCCAAGATACAGACTATCCTGGAGGGATATTGGTGCATCTTTTGATCGGACCCAGACCTAGCTCAAATCATAACACCCAAGGCTTCCTTCACATCGAGGCGGGGACCCAACCTCAGAGACCAACTCTGTCATAGCCATCTGACCCCAATAATACCTGGGGCAAGCCGCAATTGGTTGCTCAAATTCAGACCAGGTACACACAAATGTGAGGCATGGGTAGCATGCAGATATATTATGAACACCTCTACACATTATTTTGACTCCAGTAAACAACATAATTTCCTGGTTAAAGATGGCTTCACATGCAATACTCAGGGCTTTGTATACCTTCTCACGTGCTCCTGTGGCAAATTGTATATTGGTAAGACTGTATGAAAATGCAAAATCTGAATAATGGAATATATAAGGTCAGTTCGTTATTCTAAAGAAGCTCCGGTCTCCAGGCATTTGAGACTACATCACGAGAATAACTCAGGTCTAATTCGGTTCATGGGAATTAAAAAGTGTCACTTGGTAATAGAGGTGGGGACTTGGATAGGAAGTTACATCAATGAGAGTCCTCTTTTGGATCTATAAGCGCTATATCCCAATGGTCTAAATTAGTGGTTCACATTTACCCCTTATATCTAATGATACATTTCCTTATTTCCACACAGTGTATCCGCATGATCCCCCTGTAGAATGTGAACCACACAAGATCCCATTTGATGTCAACAGTCATCCCTTCTTATGACTAGTCCTCCTCACATTCTACACTGCAGTGTGACCCTTTACAAACTGACAACATAAGATCCCTTTGATGCGAGGAGATGGCCACACCTCTCATCAACTTTCCTTCTTACGTTATACATTATTACAGTGGGGCTTGTTATGAACTGGCAAACATTATAAATGTATCTAAATCCTTCTAGAGAAACACTTTTGTCAACTTTATTCCAAGAGTTTTCCCTATTCACTGTCTGCATCTTTTATGCCCATCATACGGATACATATAAATATCCAATCTTATCTCTCTCCACCCTCCACTTTCACCCTACCAAACTCCATTTTAAACTTAATTGTTAATCCTTTATTTATAAACACTCAAGCGCAGATAAGCACAAATGTTGGATAACAAGAGAGATGGCTCTGAAACACCTGGCCACACCTGTGGACAACCACTTGTTCTCTCCCACTGCATAACTACACATTACCCACCTCTACTCTCATAGAGAATCCTATACCATAGCCATGGATGATACCATGGGAGGGGTCACACTCGCCTCCCATTGATACTTTATCCTTGGTATTTCACACAGTTGAGTTTGTCAATCACCTCCTCCTTGCCCCCTAGAGGAGGGCCTAGGCAATTGTGCTACCACCTCTGCCTGATTAACCAATAATTGCCTTTTGCATAAATATCATCATGGTTTGATGCAGTGATTACAGACTTTGTCTTCTGAGCTGCATGTCACCCTGTCTAAGCGCCTGATGACGCCAGTTTGGCGAAACGCATAGAGCTATGAGTGCCTTCTTTTAAAATTTCTTTGCTCTGTTTGCCTTTCCTGATCCCAGCCTGCACAGCCTGCCCAGTTGGAGTTCATCTCTGATTTACACATTTGGGAGCACTCCCAGATATCTTAAAACCATATACCACTCTGGACTTCCAAGACTGCTGTTGCTAGCAATTATGTTATAGATATGATAGATGACTAGCTATTTCCTCTCTCTATCCTATAGCCGCTGACCCTCGAAGGCCCGTTTTTCTTCTATACCTTCTAGATACTATCTATCTACGTAGACAAACCTAACCCATTAGGTATTCACGGAGCTTGGCTGGATATACACAGAGCATCTTTGTATATATGTTTGTCATGTTTGTGTTACCACCCCTAGTGTGTTTTTTGTTTTCTTGATACTTGGTAAAAGTTATGTTTTAACTTCTCCCGAATTTCCAGAGACCCCAGTGTCCTATGACTTTTTGCCATTTTCTCCCAGGGTTACCCCCTATCAAGGCCACTGGGCCTATTATGCTATACTGCTCTCTATCTCGGGTCTTTCTCTGCTTAACTTTACTTTACATTGTTAGAAGATACAATGTTACTCTTCACTTAACAATTTAACATAATTCAAAGTATAGATGGAGTTGACAGAGGCCGCTATCCGTATCCCCCAGATATGAAATAAAGCAATTTCGCCAGTCAATCGGATAGCTATCGTTCAGTCTTCAGTGCAGATCAGGAGAGATTAAGAGAAAGAGCTTGGGTCTTCTCAAAATTAATTTTGTGATATGAAACTGCGCTGTAAACTGCCAATACACTTTGCAAGGCGGGGAGAGATGTATCTGGGTCTGTAAGAGTAAGCAGGATGTCTTCTGCAAAAAGGCTAAGTTTGTGACATTGAAGCCCACTAGCAACGCCTCGAACGTCATCTGATTACAAATCGCCTACGCTTGGGGCTCTAACGCTTGGACATACAGCAATGGGGATAAAGGTCCCGATGTCTGGTCCCATTTGTAACCTGAAACAAGGCAGAATGGAAACCAGCAAAGCACACTGAGGCGGTTGGGGAAGCATAGACTGAAAACCCCCCTCACAAAGTCCACAGGAATACCAAATTTACGAAGAACAGCTGATATGAACCCCCAATGCACTCTATCAAATGCCTTTTTCGGCGTCAAGAGAAAGACTCAAACCAGGGGAGGACGTTTTGTGATACACATGGTGAATATCAAGTAAGCGTCTGGTGTTATCAGATCCCTGTCTACCGGGGATAAACCCGACTTGATCTAAGCCAACCAAGTGAGGGGAAGCCAATGCAGGGTCGGCGAAACATATGTTGAGCTGAATGCTGTCTGATTTTAACTAACTGGGTTATTCAGAGAGCGTAAAAAGCAGGAGAAAGAATCCCCTGCACCTTTAAGGAAGGGGGACATGACTGATGGCCTGGGCCGGATGGTCAGAAAAGGAAATGTGGAGCTATTGGTTATATGTGTGCAACATTGTTTCAATTACCTATATATGCATCTGTGGTGGGTGTGTTCTGTCTCTTTGTTCCCTGCCAGCGTCAACTGTGCATCAAGGAGATTCTGTGAGAGACCAGGAAACATGGTGATTGAAATGGCTGTTATTTATTTTGTTTGTTTGCTGGGTCAGCTTAGGAATTGTGTCCCACATATCAGGAAATGAGCTGCTTTTTGTCCCACACATATCAGCAAATGAGCTGCTTTTTGTGTCCCACATATCAGGAAATGAGCTGCTTTTTGTCCCACACATATCAGGAAATGAGCTGCTTTTTGTGTCCCACATATCAGCAAATGAGCTGCTTTTTGTGTCCCACATATCAGCAAATTAGCTGCTTTTTGTGTCACACATATCAGCAAATGAGCTGCTTTTTGTCCCACACATATCAGGAAATGAGCTGCTTTTTGTGTCCCACATATCAGCAAATGAGCTGCTTTTTGTGTCCCACATATCAGCAAATTAGCTGCTTTTTGTGTCACACATATCAGCAAATGAGCTGCTTTTTGTTGATCAGTCCATTTGTCTGTATCTAGGCCTGTAAACACAAGTTCTATCAGCTCCCTTTATTTTGATTAATTTTCTGATATGTTCCCTGATTCTAAATCCAGGGAAGGAATGCTCTTTGTGTTGCTGTTTGCTGCCATGTCTCTCTGACCCCACTCCTGGTACCATGTGATGAATCCTAAGTATTGGCAGACAATAAGGAGCTTGATAAGAAAAGATTTTACTCAGCAGCATCATCTTACAATGGCTGCCACTCCCCGCCCCCGGATCACATGACTGTTAACTGTTTGCTAACATGCTGAATGAACTAGGCATAATTATGATATATTTAATATATAACATGAAGCATACACATCATTACAGGGAGCATTCTGCTGCTCAAGGTTTCATTTTGCAGGACTTGCTGTACAAGACTTTGGTGCCGGCCCATGAACAGTCTCCTGAGGACGCTGAGGAGCCCCACCAGTGGCAGAGGGAACGGCACTCTAAGCCCCCGGTTTGGTTAAGCCCGAGGCCTCGGAGTTCAGAGGCGTGATGGTGGAGCTGAGGTGCAGGACGCCGTTTCCCTGGTCATCTGAGGGGTTTATCGTCTTGGATACGCCGCCTCGTGAGCTGCGTTCTGGATTGTGGCGGAGGGTGAGCATGGTGCGTGCTGCTGCTGCTGCAGGTTTTTTCCCCTCTGGATTTAGGTGCAGTGGTTGGTGAGGAGCAACAAGTGGATGGTGCTGGCCAGGCTGGTGAGGACCGGTGTCATACCGGTGGCTGTGGACAGATCGGCGCCCTTACCTAGCACTTCGGTTGGTGGCTTTATGGGTTGGAATGGTCGTTTACAGCGCTCTCTTCTGAGGGGTGGCTTGGATTCTGGATCTGGAGGTTTGCGGTGGATGCCTAATATCAGTGGAGGTGCTGTTTCTGGGCGACCATTGCTGGATCCACCTTTGACTGCTGTCCCAAGGGCTGCTGGAGGATCATCCATGCTGGCGGCTGGTGAGTCGGGTTTTGAAGGTGCAGTGTTTGGATCGCTGGGCCTTTCGGGCACTGATGCGTCTGGCAGGGCTAGTGGGGTGACGACGGGGTTAATAGAGACCCTGGTTGCGGCTATTAGGCACTGGCAGGATGGGTCGGTTGCTGCGTCACGTGCGCAAGTGTCGCTGGGTTCAGCTGGGCATGCTGTTGCTGGGGGCGCGGCGTCTGTGTCAATTTTGCACCTGGTTCCGCTGTGATGGGAGCCCCTGAGTCTGCTCTTTCACAAGGTTTGGGGCCTACTTCTGCTCCTGTGCAGGTTCCTACTGTGCTTGGTGGAGCAGCGCTTGCAGCTGGGGCTTCCCCGTTGGACGTGGTGGTTGGACCTTCGGTACCTGCTGCGGTAAATGTTCCTGCGCCACTTGCTAGTGGTATTCCTGTGCCTGGTGCAGTTGGTCCTGCGGTAGGCTCTTATGGGGCTTGTGGTTTATGTCCAATGGGCCTACAGGTCTTTAATGACATTAAGGAGAAAATTTGGAAGGGTGAATAGGTTGATGTTATGACTTTGGTTTTCTTCGGATAGGGAGACAATTGATCGTCCGAAACGTGTTGATTCCTTGCCCGGGGGCAAGGATAAGGACCAAGTGAAGACTTTGCCACAGCTGGATTCAAGGTTTTTTCTAGCTTACAGCGCATTTTGTGCAAGGGTTTCCCCGACCCCAGCGTGTCTTTTTTTGCGCGTTTAGACTTAATATGGGGGGGCTTGCAAAATTTACGGGGGTCTATTTGGTTTTGTTACGACCAGCAGTTTTGGCAGAAGATGGTGGTGCGTCCTGGGCTCCACTTTGATTTGCAGGACGCCAATCTGTGGCTCTTATTCATGATGCCAAACTGCCCAGTGGTGTCACCCTTTCCTGCATCCGCGGTGCCCGGAGCCCCTGGAGTGCCCGTGGGTGCAGAGAGGGGGTGATGCTGGCTCTTTAAATGAGTCCCATTGCCATTGGTCCTCTTATTGCAGGTTCAAGCCTGAATGTTCTTCCTGTGGGGGGTCCCAACCGGCATTTCGATGTTTCAGAAAGGGCCATGGCTCGGCCTTTAGGGCTTCAGGTTGGACAGCCTGATAGAAGGGATCACCCCGGTGATCGTGCGGGCCATGGCTCCTTGGCTAGACAGGTACCCCAATAGGCGATGCGCTGCGTTGTTATTGTTGGTTTTCGTGAGGGTTTTGTTATTCCACATGTGCCTTCTGACTTTCCTCGATTTGGTGGCTGGACCTGGTGGTTTATTGGCAAAAGCGGACATCGAGTCTGCGTTTCGGTTGTTACCGATTCGACCGGACTGCTATCACTTGCTGGGGTGTTCCTTTCGTGGAGGTTTTTATTACGACCGTTGTCTTCCGATGGGCTGCTTGATCTTTTGCTACTATTTTGGGTTGTTCTCTTCCTGTTTGCACTGGGTGGTGTGTCGGCGCACTGGACGGTATTCGGTGGTCCATTATTTGGATGATTTCCTATTTGTGGGACCGGCAGATTCCGGCGATTGCGCCGCGCTGCTGCAGATTTTTCGGGAGGTTGCCGGGGAATTCGGTGTGCCTTTGGCCAATGATACGACGGGGGGCCCAGTTTAATCGCTTGCCTTTTTTGGGCATTGAAATCTATGCTGTCCGTGTTTCCGTTTGTCTGTAGAGAAATTCAGACCTTGTGCGTTTGGTGGGGAGGGCGAGGGGAGTTGCGAAGTTGCGGCTTTCTGATATTCAATCTTTACCGCCGGGGTACGCGAACCTCGCCACTTTGTTCGCATCACCAGTTCCTTGAAGGCGGACCTTGTGGTGTGTCAATCCTTCTTGCTGCATTATGATGGGCTGACGTATTGGCAAGAGGCGGACGTGGACAATCAGTCCCTCGAGCTATTTGCCGATGCGTCTGGGGCTCCTGGCTTTGGTGTGTACTTTCAGGGTGCTTGGTGTGCCGAAGTGTGGCACCCGCGCTGGGCGGCGTCTGAGTTGGTGAGGAATCTCACAAGTCGGGAATTTTTTCCTTTGATTGTAGCCCTGGAGCTGTGGGGGGAGCGTCTGGCTAATAGGCGAGTGGTGTTCTGGATGGACAACCTGGGGTGGTGCAAGTGGTGAATCGTTCGTCGGCCGGTTCCCCTCCTGTCTTGGCTCTTTTGTGTCACCTGGTGCTGCGCGGTCTCGAGCGGAATGTGTGGTTGTGGGCCTGGCACGTGCCGGGTGTGCGGAACGTGATTGCTGATGCTCCCTCCCGGTTCCAGTGGCTCCGGGAGCAGCAAGGAATGCGACACCCTTTCCGCTGTGGCTCTGGACCCTCGCTTCGCCGGGCTGAGTATTTTGTTGGGGGGCTCTTTGTCGGGACCAACGTGGACGGCATATTCTCAGGTCTGGCGGAGGTGGGGGTCACGGGGGGAACGGGGTTGGCATTCTGCGGAGGATCGTAGGGGCAACCTTGATTTATTTCAATTCCCTCCGGGAGTAAAGGGGCTCCGGTTTGGGAGCGGCCAGAGTACTGACTGCCCTTTCTTTTGTGCGAGGATGTTGGTTGGGAGGATGTTGGTCGGGATTTCCTGCTTTTGAAGGATTGTTTCGGGTTGGTGGCGGACTGTGGTGCCTGAGGTTCGTCGCCCAGCTTCTGGCCTCATGTTTTTGGAACTGTTGGATGTTTTACTTGGCGTTTGTCGTGATCTTTTGGGGTCGCGATTGTTTAGAGTGGCGTTTGCCTTTGCCTTTGATGGTGTCCTGAGGGTGGGTGAGCTGGTTGCTCCTAACTCTCAGATGCATTCTACCTTGCGCTTTGCACATGTTTCTCTGTCAGCCGATGAGGTGAGCTTTTGATTGTCAGGTACAAGACGGACCGCTTGGGTAGGGGCGTTCTGATTACTTAAATGCGATTGGGGTGATCGGGTGTCCTTTGGGCCTCGCGCAGGAGTATTTGGCTATTCGGCCGGATTTCACTGACTCTTTTTGATTTATATTGATGGGGTTCCTTTGACTTGATACCAATTTCCGACAGTTTTTAAGCGATGCGTTCGGGTTTTGGGTTATGAACCGGGGTTGTTTGCCTCCCATTCTTTTCGTATAGGCGCGGAGACTATGGCTGCGGGTGCTGGCACGTCGGACGGCATGATTCAGCATCTGGGTAGGTGGGATCAGATCGCTTTCGCTCTTGGGTTCGTCCTAACCTTTTATAATTTCAGGTGCTTCCCCAAGGAGGGTCTGGATATTGGGTCATTCCTTCGTGCGTTCGGTGGTTCTGATTCGGGCTATGAAGCTGGATCTGGCCCGCTGTTTTGCTAAATTTGGGGGATTGTCACTGGTGTGGTCTGACATTTTTTCTCAACCTCGTTGGGAGGAGATGGCGGCGCCACGGGCCATTGACAGGGCTAGGAAGAGGGTTAACAGGGAGGTTTCTAAATTTGTTCAGCAGTTAAGGGGGGTTTCAATCCGTCACACGGAGTTGGACGGCGACAATCGGAATGTGATTCGCGGTGATGGAGTCCATTTGACGGACATTGGTTTGGATATATTTTTTTTTTTTTGAATGTAAAAGTTTTTTTTATTGGAGTTCACACATATAATGATACAGCATTGCAGAAATGATGAAACTTCGGAGATCAAAAACATAGATTCCTATCATTGACAATAGGCAATGCAAATGAAGCATCAGTGTTATCTGATATAAGGTCATTAGTGCGGTCTCCATTTTCCACAAACAGATATAATCCTAAACTAACATAAAACACTAAACACGGCAGCACTACAATCGTACACAGTGAAATATCTTATATCAAGGTTCCTGACTCGACAAACACCCTCCACCCCTCCCATGTATCCTCAAACTGGCACATTGAGTTATTCGCGATGTGGAACATTTCTTTATATTTACAAACACTTTCAAGGGCCATCATAACTTCTTTCATAGATGGGCAGAGTGAGGAACGCCAATGTCTTGCAATGACCGTTTTTGCTGTTCCCAGTACCATAGAGATAAACCTCCTATGACGGATCTGAATAGTAATGGGTATGATATGTAGGTGTCACGGATGGGCCGGTACTGGGGCGCCTGGCAGCAGATTCCTCGCTGCTCGCTGGCCAGGCGCCGAATGATAACGCTACCGGGCGCGCTCACGTGGGACGCCGGGGGGCGGAGCCTGGCGTTGTGACGCGGAACCGCCGGGTTTAAAACCCGGCTTCACTAGTTCGCCGGTGCCCTGACGTGGTGTTTCACTTCCCGCAGAGCTCTTGTGTTTT
This sequence comes from Leptobrachium leishanense, assembly GCA_009667805.1. NCBI lineage: Eukaryota > Metazoa > Chordata > Amphibia > Anura > Megophryidae > Leptobrachium > Leptobrachium leishanense. The sequence continues at coordinate 245,701,507 of CM019066.1, forward strand.
TGACTTAATATCTGTGTCTGACCTGGCTTCTGGAAATAACTATTCTGTGTATGACTCCTGGCATTGGCAAACGAACCACTCTGTGTATGACCCCTGGCATTGGCAAACGAACTATTCTGTGTATGACTCCTGGCATTGGCAAACGAACCACTCTGTGTATGACCCCTGGCATTGGCAAACGAACCATTCTGTGTATGACCCCTGGCATTGGCAAACCAACCATTCTGTGTATGACTCCTGGCATTGGCAAACGAACCATTCTGTGTATAACCCCTGGTATTGGCATTTCCTCTGCTCTTGGTTCTGCCCTTAACGTTGGTACCGAGGTCAGTCTATGTGGCACCCTAAGCACACATCAGATTACCTCTGTTATAACTAAGGTCCTAGGGAGAACATATACTCTAGTCTGTACCTCTGTCTGGTGTTTCCCTTTGTTTATCTATTGCCTGATTAATTATCTATCTAGCTTTACCGACCATTCAAGGATCGGAAGGGTAGAGAGCGGTCTACGAAAAAGGACCACTATCTTGGCAGTCAGAGGGATTCGTGACAATACTCTATTCTATACCTCTGTCTGGTGTTATCACTTGTTTATCTATTGTCTGGTTAATCGTCTATCTAGTTTTGCCGACCATTCAAGGATCGGAAGTGTAGAGAGCGGTCTACGTAAAGGGACCACTATCTTGTTAGTCAGAGGGATCCGTGACATTACGTCAGGGCCAATGGATCCCGCAGACCTCTCTAACCAGTTGGCACGTATCGCAGCCAGACAAGAGGAACAGGACCATAGGATGGACCAGATTTCTCTCGCTCTGCAAACCCTGTTAAATCGCTCCAATACAGGTACCACAAACCCTCCAGATCCAGTATTACCTAGGGTCAGTCCGGTCTCCCCTGAAGGACATAGGCTTAGTATGAAGGCACCTCTACGCTATGATGGTACACCAAGCCTATGCCGGGGTTTTTTGACTCAGCTTGAGATCTTGTTTGAGAACAACCCAGGGTCTTGTATGTCTGATAAAGCCAAAGTAGGATATCTGATTAATCATTTAACAGAAAAAGCTTTATTGTGGGCTACGCCGTTGTGGGAAAACAAGAAACCCATCATCTATGATTATGAGGGTTTTACCTCCGAGTTGAAACGTACCTTTGATCCCTCTAGAAGGGCTACCAATGCGGGTAGATCCTTGTTTCACATTAAACAAGGTAATAAGAGGGTCGCCGAATATGCCATAGAGTTTAAGACTTTGACTTCAGAGGTACTTTGGCCGAACGACGTTTTAACCTTAGCCTTTACCGAAGGTTTGAACGAGGCTTTTATGTTTGAGCTGGCTCCCTTAAAATTACCAGAGAATCTGGACCACCTGATAGATTTTTGTATAGCCATGGACGATCAAATTAGGGAAAGGAGACATCCCAGAGACAGACCCAGAAGGGTCTTGCCTCCTTTACCCTCATTACCCAGACACACCAGTACCTCTGGTAACCCTGAACACGCAAAAACCGATTTGCCAGTCGTTGAACCTATGCAAATAGGAAAAACAGGTATTTCGGAAGCTGAAAGAGCTCACAGAAGAGAAAAGGGGCTCTGCTTTTATTGTGCAGGGGCTGATCATTTCCGCCTTCAATGTCCTCAGAGACCCAGGGCCAACAGGGGGGAGAGAGTGGCAAACCGGGTCAAAGAACAGCCAATACCCAGGTTATCGGTTCTCTTTATGCCTCCTTTGTGGATAGTGAAAAAAAAAAATCCAGGATTCTGTTACCGATCTCCCTAACCTGGGAGGGGGTTCACCTCAAGACTGAGGCGTTCTTAGACTCTGGGGCCTCAGGTAATTTCATGGATAAATATTTTGCTGCCAAACACCTTCTACCCCTGGTTCTCAAGGAAAAACCTCTAATGGTTGAGGCCATAGATGGTAAACCTCTGTCATGTCCACATATCACTCACGACACTGTCGATGTATGTATGAAAACAGGAGTTTTGCACCATGAAACCATAAGATTTAAAATTATTGAATCTCCCTCATGTCCTGTCGTTCTTGGGTTTCCATGGTTAACAGAGCACAACCCGGTTATTGATTGGGTCCAGAGAGACATAAAATGTTGGGGTCCTAATTGTCAGTCTAATTGCCTAGGCAGGGTCAATGTGATTGGTAGCCTCAATGTTGCCACAGCCCCTCCTTTGTCCACAGAGGTCCCTGAATGTTATCTGGCATTAAAGGAGGTGTTCTCTAAGGCCAGGACTGAGGTCCTACCACCACATCGTCCATATGACTGTGCCATTGATTTACTCCCCGGTACGATGCCTCCTAGAGGACATGTATACCCTTTGTCACAAAAAGAAAACGACATTATGGAAGAATACATAAGGGAGAATTTAGAGCGAGGATTCATTAGACGGTCCTCCTCTCCAGCAGGAGCAGGTTTCTTTTTTGTCTCCAAAAAAGAGGGAGATCTGCGACCTTGCATCGATTATAGAGGGTTGAATAGGATAACTATAAGAAATGTATATCCCATACCTCTCATAACGGAATTGTTCGACCGATTAAAAGGGGCCCGTATTTATACTAAGCTCGATTTACGCGGAGCTTACAACCTGGTTAGGGTTAAAAGGGAGATGAATGGAAAACGGCTTTTAATACACGTAGCGGGCATTATGAATACCTGGTGATGCCCTTTGGTTTGTGTAACGCGCCAGCCGTTTTTCAGGACCTCATAAATGACACCCTAAGGGATTTTCTACAAGAATTCGTCATAGTATATCTGGATGACATCCTGATATACTCTCCCGATGCGGACACTCATCACGCCCACGTGAAACAAGTATTGGAAAAACTATTAAAGGCTGGATTGTACTGTAAACTAGAAAAATGTCTATTCGACATAGTAACAGTACATTTCCTTGGTTATATAATTACCCCTGAGGGTTTTCAAATGGACCCTAAAAAACTTTCAGCTATTCTTGACTGGCCTCTACCCCAAGGGCTTAAAGCCATACAGAGGTTTCTGGGGTTTACGAACTATTATCGAAGATTCATTAAAGACTTTTCGGCCTTGATTGCTCCCCTCACGGCTATGACAAGGAAAGGGGTGGGAAATCAGAAATGGACACCTCAAGCCACTCAAGCCTTTGAGGCACTTAAGCAAGCATTCACTACTGCCCCTGTTCTCCGACATCCAGATCCGGCTCTGCCTTTCCAAGTAGAAGTTGACGCCTCCGAACTAGGTCTTGGCGCAGTCTTGTCCCAAAGAGAGGCACCCGACAAACCCTTGCATCCATGTGGCTTCTATTCTCGGAAATTGTCCCGGCAGAGAAGAACTATGACATTGGAAATAGAGAGTTGTTAGCAGTCATCTCGGCCTTGGCCGAATGGAGATACTTATTAGAGGGATCTAGGGACCCCGTCGTCATCATAACCGATCATAAGAATCTCACATACATTGGAGATGCTAAACGTTTAAATTCCAGACAAGCGAGATGGTCATTGTTTCTGTCAAGTTTTAATTTCGTGCTTACCTATAGACCTGGGTCCAGAAACATTAAAGCAGACGCTTTATCAAGGCAGTATGAATCCTATGAACACAATATCCAAGATCAGCATCCCATTGTACCCCAGGAAAGGATTATAGCCTCTACCACGATTAGTGTCTCGTCTCCTCTTGATGAAAAGTTGCAGACCGTCCAGGGTGCAGCTCCTGGGGAAAACCTCCTGCGAAACTCTTTGTACCTGAGAATGAAAGAGAGGAAGTACTTAACATCTATCATGACAATAAAACTTCTGGGCATATGGGTATCACCAAGACAGTGTCTAGTATCAGTAAACTCCTCTGGTGGCCCACATTGCGCCGAGATGTCAAAGATTACATAGCTGTGTGCGAGGTGTGCACAAGACAGAAAAGTCCCAAAACAGCACCCTTTGGGTTACTCCAGCCTTTGCCGATCCCCGAACGACCATGGTCACATGTAGCCATGGATTTCATAGTAGATTTACCTGAGTCAAGAGGGAATACAGTGATACTTATGGTCATAGATCGATTTTCCAAGATGGGTCACTATGTTCCTCTTCGGAAACTACCTTCGGCAGCCGAACTGGTGCCCATATTCATTTCCAATGTGGTCCGCATACACGGTGTTCCTCTGGAGATCGTCTCTGATAGGGGGACCCAATTCATCTCTAGATTCTGGAGAGGGTTTTGTAAGAACGTGGGGATAGACCTATCATTCTCTTCGGCCTATCACCCCCAGACCAATGGAGCAGCAGAACGAGCCAACCAAAACATAGAGAAATATCTGAGGTGCTTTATATCAGAACAACAAAATAACTGGTCTGACCTGTTACCATGGGCAGAGTATGCTTTAAACAGTGCAGTGAGTGAATCCACAGGACATTCTCCTTTCTTCACTGTTTATGGTTTTGATCCTCCCGTGCTCCCCGCTACGTTTCCTGATACCACGATTCCTGCCTTGGATGAGCAACTGGCATCATTGAAAGAGACTTGGGAGAGAGTGAAGCGGGCACTGGAGGAAAGTAGTGCCATCCAGAAAACCAAGGCCGACAGACACAGGAGGCAGGCACCCGTGTACCAAGTCGGGGATAGGGTTTGGCTGTCTTCACGAAATATCAAGCTCTTAGTACCTTCCATGAAGTTGGCACCTAGGTTTATCGGCCCCTATAGGATTCTGCGGCGACTCAACCCTGTCTCCTATGCTTTGGCATTACCTCCCCATTTTAGGATACACAATGTGTTCCACGTAAGCCTTTTGAAGCCATTGATATGTAACCGATACACCAAGGTCCATGCTCCACCGCCTCCTGTTTCTGTGGAGGGCGAGGAGGAGTTCGAGGTTGAAGCCATTCTGGGTGCCAGGAGGTCTAGGGGTTCCTTACAGTACTTGGTCGATTGGGTGGGTTACGGTCCGGAAGATCGTTCTTGGATTCCGGCTGCAGAAGTCCACGCCCCTCGGTTGGTGAGGGCATTCTATTTGGCGCACCCCCGTGCCCCTGGGGGTCGTCCAGTGGCCGCCCGTGGAGGGGGTGGTTCTGTCACGGATGGGCCGGTACTGGGGCGCCTGGCAGCAGATTCCTCGCTGCTCGCTGGCCAGGCGCCGAATGATAACGCTACCGGGCGCGCTCACGTGGGACGCCGGGGGGCGGAGCCTGGCGTTGTGACGCGGAACCGCCGGGTTTAAAACCCGGCTTCACTAGTTCGCCGGTGCCCTGACGTGGTGTTTCACTTCCCGCAGAGCTCTTGTGTTTTTGACTTAATATCTGTGTCTGACCTGGCTTCTGGAAATAACTATTCTGTGTATGACTCCTGGCATTGGCAAACGAACCACTCTGTGTATGACCCCTGGCATTGGCAAACGAACTATTCTGTGTATGACTCCTGGCATTGGCAAACGAACCACTCTGTGTATGACCCCTGGCATTGGCAAACCAACCATTCTGTGTATGACTCCTGGCATTGGCAAACGAACCACTCTGTGTATGACCCCTGGCATTGGCAAACGAACCATTCTGTGTATGACCCCTGGCATTGGCAAACCAACCATTCTGTGTATGACTCCTGGCATTGGCAAACGAACCATTCTGTGTATAACCCCTGGTATTGGCATTTCCTCTGCTCTTGGTTCTGCCCTTAACGTTGGTACCGAGGTCAGTCTATGTGGCACCCTAAGCACACATCAGATTACCTCTGTTATAACTAAGGTCCTAGGGAGAACATATACTCTAGTCTGTACCTCTGTCTGGTGTTTCCCTTTGTTTATCTATTGCCTGATTAATTATCTATCTAGCTTTACCGACCATTCAAGGATCGGAAGGGTAGAGAGCGGTCTACGAAAAAGGACCACTATCTTGGCAGTCAGAGGGATTCGTGACAATACTCTATTCTATACCTCTGTCTGGTGTTATCACTTGTTTATCTATTGTCTGGTTAATCGTCTATCTAGTTTTGCCGACCATTCAAGGATCGGAAGTGTAGAGAGCGGTCTACGTAAAGGGACCACTATCTTGTTAGTCAGAGGGATCCGTGACAGTAGGAGATACATTTTCGGGCATAGTGGGAGTCTAAGTAAGGTGCAGTGAGAAATTAGTCTACTGATTTTAACCCAATAACCCCCCAATGCGGGGCATAACCAAAAGGTATGTAGTAAGGAACCGAGGCCGGTAAGGCATCTCCAACAGAAGCCGGTAGTCCCCGAGATATGGGCCAAACGGGTTGGTGTTAAATACCATCTACACAGTAATTTAATATGGGCCTCACGTAGATTGGTGCTTCTAGAATATTTGTATATTGTGTCCATGGCATATGACCAGTCATCGACGGAGAGCGTGAAAGCTAAATCTTTTTCCCATTTAACCATATAGGGTAATTTTTTAGGTGGGTTCGGGGTTAAGAGGCTATTGTAACAGAGAGATAGCGGTTTCATTTGACATTTCTTCCCCATACACACTTTGTGATAAGCTGAAAGGTTCGTAGGTGTAAAAGAGTTCAGGCCCTTCTGGTGTAGGGCGTGCTTCACACGTAGGTAAGAAAAACAGTCACTCAATGGGATGGCAAACTCCTGTACCAAGTCTGGAAAGGGTTTCAGGGAGTGGGGTGTAAAGAGCTGCCACACATGCGTCAAGCCGCGCAAAAACCAAGAATCTAAGTTTAAGTCTGGAATATAGCGGCACAGCACTCTGAGCGGGGCGAGATATAATAAGTCATAAGGCCGTACCAACGGGCGACCCCACTGACGCCAGGACGTGAGGGAAAGCATCGAGGCGGGTAGTAGACCCATGGTGCTATTTCTAGGAAGGAGTGGAAGCCACAACAGGTCATGAAGTTTGTATGGGAAAATCATGGCGTTCTCCAACTGTAACCATAGAGGTGTTTCTTTGAGATGCATCGACGACAACAATTAGGCTAGTAGGGCTGCTTTATAATACGATTGTAAATCCAAAAAACCCAACCCTCCGGTACGTCGCGGCGCAATGACTGTAGAGGCCGATACTCGAGGGGGCTTCCCTTTCCAAATATGCGCATGCAGCAGTTTTTGCAGCCGGAGCAATAAATGCGCCGGTATGAAAACTGGAATGTTTCTGAAATAATATAAAATTTGGGGTAAGATACTCATCTTTATGGCCGCCATACGTCCCAGCCAGGAGGATTCGTTTGTGCTCCATGTAGAGAGCTGCTTCTCGATGGAGTTCAAAAGTGGCATGAAATTTTCCTTTAGGATGGTGCCTCGCGATTTAGTAAGGGAGATTCCAAGGTATTTTAAAGAGGTAGAGCGCCAATCAAAAGGGTACGTGCTACGCAAGGAGCTAAGGGATGAAGCAGCAATATTTATGGGGAGAGCTTGTGTTTTACTCACATTATTTTTATAGTAAGATAACGCGCCAAATCTGTCAAGGAGGCAAAACAGGGGAGGGAGCGATATCTCCGGGTTGGTCAAAAAGAGCAGTATGTCATCTGCGAAAAGTGCCAGTTTGTGCTCCCCATGCGGGGTCGGCATACCTTTGATTGTCTGGGAGATTTTAATCTGCAGCGCTAAGGGTTCTAGGGCCAGGATAAATATTAGCGGGGATAACGGACAGCCCTGTCGGGTGCCATTGGTTATGTTGAAAGAGGAGGATAGAAATCCCGATGCCAAAACTTTCGCCGATGGAGCGGAGTAGAGGGCCATAATACTGTGTACAAATTGTGCTGGCAGACCAAACTTTAGTAACACCAGCCGCATATACCCCCAGTGTAGGCAATCGAACGCCTTTTCGGCGTCCAATGCCAGCAGGAGTCCGGAGGTATTAGTCCTATGGGCCAAATCAATTATATCATAAAATCGTCGGGTATTGTCACACGTCTGGCGGCCTGGGACAAAGCCGGTCTGTTCAGTCGCGATCAATGATGGGAGTAGGGGGCCCAGCCTAGTAGCTAGTAGCTTAGCATACAATTTGGCATCTACGTTCAACAGGGATATAGGGCGGAAGTTGGCACAGTGTGTCGGGGCTTTACCAGGCTTGGGCAGGGTTACTACCGTTGCTTGTAACATCTCCGGAGGGATGATGCCAGTGTTCTTAATGTCATTAAAAAACAGGGTAAGAGTCGGAACTAGTGAGGATGCAAATACCTGATAATACAGATTCGTAAAACCGTCGGGACCAGGAGCTTTATTTTTTGGAAGTGCCTTAATAGCCTTAAGCACCTCCTCCTCTGTAAACGCAGCAAGCAAATCTGTAGCCTGAGAGGGAGGGAAGGTGCGCCGCTTGGAGAAAGAGATCTATGTCAGCCTGGGTAGGGGACGGTACGGTGTGATCCAATCCTAGGTTGTACAGGGAGGCATAATAACGTGCAAATTCATCAGTAATGAGGGCCTGATTATAAATTTTGACATTATTAGCATCCAATAGGTACGGTATGTTGGTTTGCATTCTTTTCCCTTTCAATTTAGACGCCAGCAATTTCCCCGATTTATTCCCTTGGGTATAATGAGCATAGTTAAGCCGTCTAATTGAGCGTGCCGTGACCTGGAGCATCAAGTGCTCCAACTCGCGGCGCTGCGCAGTCAATTGAGCGGTAATATGAGGGGTGGGCGAGGCTTTATTCTGGGTTTCTAGGTCAGTGATGCGTCGTGTAAGAGCAGTCATCTGAGCATTTAGGCGTCTTTCTGTATAAAATGTCCTCGCATCACTGCTTTGTGTGCCAGCCAAACCGACGCTGTTGCAACGTCCCCAGTTACATTCGTCATGAAATACTCCTGGAGGAGTTGTAACGTTGTAACGTTGTTTGCACGTCCTCTCTGTCTACAATGAGTAAGTCATTAAGTCTCCAATTCCCCATCCCCCTCGGTGGAAAAGCAGCCTCAAAAGTGAGCGTAAGCGGAGCATGGTCAGACCACGTAATGATGCCAATGGTCGCCTCCAGGAGATGAGACAAGGCTGAGCTATGTATCAAACACAAGTCAATTCTACTTTATGAGGAGTGGACATGAGAGAAATAGGTGTAGGCACGTGTGTTGGGGTGACATATCCTCCAAGTATCATATAGGTCAAATGAGTGCATGAATTCCCGTAGTTGTTTACTAGAGGGCGGGGGGGGAGCGGGAATGGGGGTGGGGTTGGCTCGTCTGAGTGTCAACTTCGGGGTCAGGAGTGCAATTAAAATCCCCACATAGGAACATCATACCACTAGACATTTTTTTCACTCTACAAAAAGCTTTCCGCAGATAAGAAACCGGGTTGTCATTAGGGAGGTATAAATTAGCTATAGTGACTGGTAACTCGTTCAGCGTACCCACAAGAATCACAAGGCGGCCCAACGGATCAACATACTGAGCCGAACACACAAAGGTCCAATCTCTATGAAACATAATCGAGACGCCTTTGGACTTTGTCGGAGCAGTGGAATGGTAGGCCTCAGTGTACATACGCGATTTCAAAAATGGAGGACGCCTCTTACAAAAATGAGTCTCTTGCAAACAAACAATAGCCGGTTGAGATTTATGCAGGTCACGAAATAAAGCATGGCGTTTGTACGGAGTGTTCAAACCCCTGACATTTAAGGAATAAATCTGGAATTGGGGTTTACTCATTTGTGGTTACGCCCAGCCCTCTAGAACTCACAGCGGACAGTGAAGACAACCTCCTCAGGAGAATGGAGGGATTCCCCTGCACATAATAGCACCTGTAACCGTGTAACATAGTGCATGCCAAACAAACAAACAATACATACATTACATACATAGGTCGAACCAAAAGGAAACAAAAAGAAAAAGAAAAAATAAAAAGCAAGAAAAAAATGAAAAAAAAACAAAAACCGACCAGACTTCAGAGAAAAAAAACTGCACTCCATGAGCGCAGCTGAATGGAGTCAATCAACACAGCAGATTGGTATAAGTGGAAAACAAAACGGTCAAGAAAACTCCAGTAGGGGAAACAACAGACCCAACTCTACCTGAGAAGCACCGCGCCAATTCACAGGCCATTGGAAGGCCTCGGGGCTTGCCGATTAAGAGACCAGAACAGGCCCCCATGAGCGCCCCGTTGAGGTAGATCAAAAAAAAAAAAGGGGTCAGTCCAGCATCCGTGGAAGAGTTCTGACACCCAAGGAGACAGGAAGCAGCATGGCAAAGTGGTAGAAGCACGCCCCAGTGTTGGATCTCACAGGCCCAGAGCCTCATTTCGGTCGAACCCGATGCCACTCCGGAGAAACCTTCAGCGGCGAAGATGATTCCTCCCGGGGGGGAGTAAACTCAGACACAACTTTCCAATCCGTCAACAGACGCATGCCAGTGAGGGGGTCAGGGATAACGTGCAAGACTCCCTCCCGCCATAACAAGATCTTTGTGGGGAATCCCCAGCGATACGCCATGTTGTGATCACGTAGAATTTTCGTGAAAGATGAAAATTCCCTTCTTTTAGACATGGTAGCAGTTGACAGGTCAGCGTAAAAAGAAATTTCAGCATACGGGGATGGCAGAGGCATAGATTAACGTGATGCTCTCATTAACGCTTCTTTAACATGGAAAAAATGCACCCGGACTAGAACATCTCTAGAAGCTGAGGGCGGCAGGTTCTTAGCGCGTGGTAATCTGTGTGCCCGATCGATCAGGAAATCCTGTGACGAGTACGTTGGGACTAGGATCTGGAAAAGTTCCAAAATATAGGGCTGAAGGTCAGCAGGGTTTACTGCCTCTGGAATACCCCGGATCCTTACATTGTTACGCCGCGAACGATCCTCCAAATCGGCCAATTTCGTTGCCATGGCGTCCTGTGCAGACTGCAAAGCTATATGACGATCCACTAAATCGTTATGGACCAAACATAGGTCGTCTGTCTTAGCCTCCAAAGAGTCTGTCCTCTCACCCAGATCTTGTACATCGCGCCTCAGCTCCTGCAGCGCCTCTTTAAGATCCGTTTGAATAGTAGCTCTAAGTTCTTGCAGCATGGCATGGAGTCTGCTTTCTGAAGGTGGTAAGCTGTCAGACATGCAGGGTGGGCCTGCTACGGCCGCTTCCATGGTGAAGGAGGAAACAGAGGAAGGAGATCCGCCATCTTGGGCCTCACGAACCCGGTCTTTTTTTGCCGATTTTGCCGGTTCCAACGCTCGTTGCGCCTTAGGGGGCACCATCTGGAGGCTAGGAGATGTCACCCAGCTGTGGGTGAAGTTTCAGCCCCGGGGTTGCTGTAAATTAGCCACAGGAGTTAAAAGTTTAGCGCCGGTCACAGGAGCTCTCCTCACATGCGACCGCGCGCTGCAACGTCCGGCCAAGCCCCCGGTTTGGATATATTTTTAACTGGTTTGATGTCGGGGATTGAGGAGGCGCTGTCTGCGGTGGGGCGCAGGGGCAGCCATTAGGAGACCATGGTGCCCCTGGCGTTGGCGTGGTTCCTGGACAGCGGTGCTTTAAAATGGTTAAGCCGCCTTTGGGTGAGGCATTTAACGAGACAAGCCCCGCTTGATCTCGGTCAGGCGGGGTGACGAGCTCCTGGTTTTGGATCGGTAACTGCCTATTACATGTGTAATAGGGCGGATAACGGAGGAAAAGCACTGCTGGATTACATGGTGTAAATATTTAATAAAGCTGTGGCCCATGCCCTTTCCAGTTAAGAACGTGTTGTGTCTTCTTTATATTTAAGGGGTATGGGTCAAGGAGGTCCCAGGTTTAAGCAGTCATGACTGGAGAATGAAAAATTCTAGGTCAAAATAGCCAGACCAGAAAAATTCTCCCTTTCATCTCACTTTCCAAATCGGCTATTTTGACCTAGAATTTTTCATTCTCCAGTCATTCTCCTGCTTTTCACGCTCTCTGAATAACCCTGTAAGTGTTGGTTTGTGTTTATTAATATGAGGGAAAGCGCAGAAATCAATGAGCAATAAAGGGACAGTGCATACTATTTCTGTGGCATTTAACCTCTTTTCTAGTGGTCTGTGATCTGGGATATGGCACGGTACCAGATATATTGATGAAGCAATTTTCGATATAATTTTTGTATTGCGGCTATACTACAGTGGTGTCAAGCACTAGTGGTCACTCTTACTTGAATGCCAATATCCCTCATTGTTGTGTTTTATTGGTTTTGATCTTTGAATTTGGGAGTTTCTTCAGTTAATAAAGGTTTGTTAAACATTTTCTTCATCACTCCCATGATTTGAGACAGTAACCTCACTTGGTTGGCTTAGATCAAGTCTGTTGTTTATACACATGGAGAATATCGAGTAAGCGTCTGGTGTTATCAGATCCCTGTCTACCAGTGATAAACCCGACTTGATCTAAGCCAACCAAGTCAGGGAGGACCTTCGCTAGCCTATTTGCTAGAATTTTCGTGTAAACTTTCATATCCACATTAATAAGAGTTATGGGTCTAAAGTTTTTACAGAGTGTAGGAGGTTTGCCGGGTGTCATGCCCCATCTCATTACCATCCCTGACAAAACACTTATGTTCTGTTTCACCCCTGAACCTGTATGCAGAAATCACAATCCATCAGTAACACAGTTGATCACCCAACACGTGACACACAAAATAAAAGGCTCCGCCCACACTGACCAATTTCTGGTTCATTACAGCTCCTGTGTGCTTCAAGTGAAGTACTGTTTATTCACTGCTCTGCAAAAACCTATTTGATCCTGTTTATTTTGTTTTCCTGGTTCCTGCAATTATAACACGCTCCCAACCATCCTACTGAATCCAACCTGCTCAGTTTCCTTATACTTTCATCCACCTCCACCCCAACCAACCTGTTTATTTGTGCAAACCTGCATCATGGGTTCATAATCCCCACATCCCGGTGCCACCCCGGTACCTGAGCATGACACCGAGTTTGGGCAGTGCAATAATCGCAGCCTCCAGTAAGTCATCCGGTAACGTGCCCCTATCCATTGTTGCAACAAAAAAATTTGGAGGTGCGGTACTAAGTGATCCCCAAGCTTTTTATAACAAGATGAGGTAAACCCGTCAGGGCCCGGAGATTTGCCATTGGGAAGTGATTTGATCACCTCCTCTACCTCTTCCCATGTTATAGGTTGAGCAAAGGAGCGGCGATGAGATGTCGACAGAGAAGGGAGATGCAATCCATTCACATACTCACAAATAGCCAAAGTAGAGGGGCATGGGGTTGTGCCATCCTCCTTTAAGTTATACAAGAACCCATAGTAGGCCGCAAAGGCGTTCGCAATATCCTGCAGTTTATATATCTTGTCCCCACCTCTGGTAACTAGGAAAGGGGTTCTGGTGGATTGCTGAATGTGTCGCAATCTAAGCGCTAGGGTATGTCCCGCCTTATTGTCAGAGGTATAGTGTTTAGCTTTTAGGCGTTGCAAGGCATAAAAGTGCTTATTGTTATCTAGGTCAGACAATGCAGAATAAGCCACAGTTAACTCCCGTGCTATATCATCATTAGGTTGCAGTTAATTCTGTTTCGTTAGAGAGTCTGTGTGTGAAAGTAAATCTAGGCAGCGCGACAAATATTGTTTTTTACGCAAAGAGGCCCATTTAATGCACACCCCTCTAATCACCGCTTTGTAGGTTCTCCATAGCAGAGAAGGGTCATCAGAGGACATTGCGTTTTTAGCAAAATAATGAGTGAGAGTTGATTGAACATCAGCTAAAATCTGCAGGTCCTCCAATAAAGTATCAAGTCGCCATGGGGTTCTAATAGAAACCTTATATGCATCAGAAAGTATCAAATTCACCTCGGCATGATCGGAGTCAGCGAAACCCGAAATTTCACAGCTTATAACTGCAGGCAATATTGATTCACGTGCAAAGAAAAAATCAATGCGAGTATATGAGTTATGAGGAGGGGAGTAGTAAATATAACCCCATCACCTGGGTGCAAGTCGCCAGACAACATATAAGTTAAACTTTGCCATTACGTCCGATAAATTCTTACAATGCCGGTGTACCGAAGCATATGGTGGAGCCGAACGATCGAGTACCGAGTCTATACACATGTTGACGTCCCCACACAGTATAACTTCACCGGTAAGAACAGCAGACATTTTAGTGAAGACATCCTTAATAAAAGCCTGAGAAGAATTTGGGCCATAAACAGTAGCCAGGGTATCAGGTTTTTGGTTAATTGTACAGACTAAAATAATGTAATGGCCCTTAGGGTCACAGAGTTTTCTATGAAGTTGGAAAGACACTCTGTCATGAATCAATATGGAAACCCCCTTAGATTTAGTAGCACTGGTGGTGTGATAATGGGTAGTATCCCGGGGAACATGGAGAGGTGGATGGGTCAATCTCATGAAATGCGTTTCTTGAAGGCACAAAATATCAGGGTCTTCCCTTTTAACATTAGAATAAAGGGAATGGCGTTTAATCAGAGCATTCAGGCCCCTCAAATTTACAGACATAAGTTTCATGTAATACCTTGAAAAAACAGAATGAGTATTAAGGGAACCCCTGCCATTGATCCTGTTGCACCAGTATAGAAAAAGAGACTCCAGGACCTTCCTGCGACAGCGTAGTAAGGGCAAGGTGCAGTCACATTTAAAAAAAAAAAAAAAAGTCAACCAATAACTATACAAAAAAAAACATACCTAGGCTCCTGAGAGGAACTCCTTCCTCCTCTTCTACTTCTCATGGGAGGGATTCGGGGGTAAATACTTGGCGCAACAATCCCACTTGCAAAAAGGCAAGAAACAAAGCGAAAAAAATCAATAGAGCCGAAGGGGAGCCCCGTGTACCCGGGGTATTATCAAATAAACATTCGAGTCATAGAGCAGGACATGTTGTATCAATAAGTTTACAGGGTCATCCAGACGTGGACCCCTTGCTTGACGTGCATAGAGTGGTGTCAACTATACCCTCCTGATGAAGCCTAACAAGGCCGAAATGATCATCGGGGGTTGCTGCACCTCTCGTGCAGGGATGACGTCCTTGGCAATCAGTACTGGCCAACCTTTTTGGGTGAGAGCAGGCTGATTTGCACATGGAGCATTCATCCCTGTAATGGCACAAGCAAGCTAAAACCTTGACCTGAGCGGGCACCCACCGTAGAGCAGGCCACTAGTGCTGTTGCTCGTCCTCAGGACCCTCACAAACACCCCTTTCCCTTTTTGTAGGTGTCAGTCGAGTACGGTAGCATGTTTAGGAGGTAGGGTGCAGGTTCGAAAGGTAAATCCGTCCCGGTAATCTCTTCTATATGGGCCGCCACCTCCCTCCAGTAGGACCGTAAGCAAGGGCAGGACCACCAGATATGCTGGTAATCCCCCTCGTTGTCTAGATAATGCCAGCATAAAGCAGGTTCGGAAGGGGAGAACCAATGTAATTATGACGGAGTCATATACCAGCGTATAAACAGTTTACAGTTCTGTTCCCAGAGGCTCATGCTACAGGAGGCATAAAACGTGAGAAGGAAAGCTTTGGACCAGTCTTGGGGATCAATGTCCCTAACCAAGTCGCCCTCCCACCTCACTATCCTTGGAGAATCCTCAATGTTCCCTCCCTCCACTAAGAAAGTCTGGATGACGAACACAATAGAGCCAGTTCCCCGGGTCGCAGCGCACCGCGATTCAAAGGGAGTGAGTCTACGCCCCTCGGACACCTCCCTAAGGTCAGAGTTGAAAAAGTGGCGTAGTTGGGCATAATGAAAGAAGTGCGTAAAAGGTGTGGTGGGAACAATAAGAGTATGAAGAGGCAGCAGGTTCCCATTGTCTAAATTGGCTAACAGGTAGATACGGAGCACCAGTCCCAAGGCCCAAGAAGCCCCCACCCACTCTGGGCAGGAAGAGAGGGTTGTGGGTGACCAGAGTCAACGGAGATCCACTCGCTGTCAGGCCCAGGGCCGCACCGTGTCTCCTCTATAATTTCAAAATTGGAGTCAAAATCGGTTGGCGCGTGAGGCCCAGGGCCTGTAGCGAAGCAGACTGCCAGGGGAGGGATGCCAGAGGGAAGCGCAAGGAAGCCTGCAGCACCTCAATCCACAATCTGTGGGCTATCGGTTTCGAGCAGTGATAGAGGATGGAAAACATAGACTCCAGGTAATAGTAGAAAAAGTGGGGCATCCCCAAGCCACCTCTCCCTACCGGTCTGGCCAATTCTGAAAATGAGATGCGAGCCCTGTTACCTCTCCAAATATAGCGTGTGAGAAGGGCCCGAAGGGAGAGAAAAAATGAGCGTGCAGTAGCACTGGGAGGGTTTGGAATAAATATAGAGAAAGGGCAATACATTAATTTTAAGAACATTAAACGGCCCATCCACGATATGTGTGGCAAATTCCAGTTCTGCAAATCTGTTGCAACTGTGCGGAGAAGCGGGTCATAGTTGAGGGAAATTAACAGAGCTTGAGTGGTGACCAGCCTTATCCCAAGGTACTTAAGTCCCTCAAGCACCCATTTAAAACCATAGGACTCCTGTATAAACTCTACCTCCGAAGAGGTAACAGTGGTCCCATAAACTCACTTTTTGAGTGATTAATTTTGTGATCTGCTACAGTAGCAAAATCAGAGAGGGCTCGCATTAAATGAGGCAGAGAGTGACCAGTGTCCGTCAGGGTTAAGAGCAGGTCGTCCGCATAGGCCGAGACCTTATATTCCCAGCTGGCCATACAGAGCCCTTTAATATCCCAGTTTTGTCGTATCTCTTGTAGCAGAGGCTCCAAATACAGTAAAAAGAGGAGCAGGGAGAGGGGGCAGCCTTGCCGAGTACCGTTTCGGATGTCCACAGAATCAGAAAGAACATCATTAACTCTTATCCGGGCTCGAGGAGTATTTAAAGGGCCGCAATCCATTGGCACCAACGCGGGCCAAAGCCCATAGTGTAGAGGACCGAGAAGAGATAGTGCCAGTTCACCCGGTCGAACGCCTTTTCGGCATCAGAGAGAACCATCATAGGGGTGTAAGTAGATGAGGCGACATGCAGTGCCGACAGAGTGCGCAGGGTGTTATCCCTTGCTTCCTGTCCCGGCACAAAGCCAACCTGGTCAGAATGTATTAAGCCTCCGAGGAACGGACGAAGGCATAGGGCCAGAATTTTGGAGAACTGGTTCAGGTCTGTGTTTAGTAGTGATGTGGATCTATAATTTTCACAGTCAGAGGGTCTTTCCCTGGATTTGGGATGATCGCTATGGAGGCTGTCAGCGCGTCCTGAGGCATTCGGGTTTGGTCATATAAGGAGTTAAAAGCTCAAACAAAGTATGGAGTCAGCAATTTCCGAAACGACTTATAATATAGAATGGTACAGCCATCCGGGCCCGGGCTCTTCCCATTAGGAGTTAATTTCAGGGCCTGGTGCAATTCCCCAGCAGTGATCAGAGAATCCAGCAGGGTTCTTTGAGTCCGGGGCAGAGTGGAACCTACGGTCCTGGTCAAAAAGGAGTCAATAATCGTTTGGGATGGAGGGTCCGGTTGGACATTGTACAAAGTCGAATAGTATTGATGAAATTCAGAGGCTATATCCCCCATCGTGTATGCCAAGGGACGTCCCCCTCCCCTCCTTAATTTAGGGATAAATGTAGCCTGATGTCTTTTCTTGAGGGCACTTGCTAGCAACTTCCCACATTTATTCCCCTGGGAGTAATAGGTCAGATTAGTAATAACAATCGATCTGGAGACCCGGTCATTTAGGATGTTATTGAGATTAGCATGTAGCAAGACCAAATTCCGAAATGAAAGCGGATTGAGGTCTTCCTTATGTATACTCTAAAGGTCTCGTATATCAGATGGGAGTTTTGTTACCTTAGCATCATTCTTTTTTCCGTCTGACACCCATGTGTATAAACACCCCACAGATAACCCATTTGTGTGCTTCCCAGAGCGTCGAGGGTGTTATGTCAGTAGACTCATTCTCCTCAAAGTAGCGAGTGAGCGCCAATTGCAGTTCAGACCGGAAGACTACATCCGACAACAAAGTGTCATTGAGTCTCCAGTGTGAAATACACTTGACAGTCTGTGGAAGAGTCAGGTGCAATATAACCAGTGCATGGTCCGACCAGATAAGCATGCCAATCCAACATCTACAGATGAGATCTAGGTATTGGTGGGGCAGGAAAAAGTAATTGGGAATATCTCAAAAAAGCATGGGAATAAAAAGTGATTTTTTTCGGACGGGTTTGTAGTGCGCCAACAGTCGCAAGGACGGTCATCCCCAATCAGCTTCTGGAATTGCCGCCACAACAATCTGGCCAAAGCAGAAGCTCCCACCAGACCCTCAGCCGGCAAGTCCAGAGATACATTACAGTCCCCCCCCCCCCGAGGACTAATACCCCGTCCACAAAAGAGGACAGTTTACCTAAAGTCTTCCGGAAGGCCCTGTTAGATTTAAATTTTCTGTATGAATATAAATTTCCTGTGATTGAAATACGTACCATAATTCAATATGCATTAGTGTGAAAAGCCTGTTCTGATACAAAGAGGGGTCACAGCCCATTTTAAGTGTCAATTCTGTATGTAGACAGTCTTTTCTTTCATAGGATGTTAGCCTGCGGAATTTAGCTGCATTTCCTGTAAAGTCTTACATTATTGTTATTTGTTACTTGTTATTTGAAGTGTAGAAATGTATCTGCTCTGATTGGCTTTTATATCACATTCCTATGTGGGGTGGATAGGAACCTCTTTTCTACAATAAACGTTTCTATTGGATGTTGAAATAATAAACTGGTCTGACTATCGACGAGATATTCAGACGTGAAGCGGCCATATCCTGGTGTGGTTGATTTTACTGTCTCCTCTGATTAGTGTAGCGCAGCGTCTTACTTCATTTTGATGTATGAGAAAGAAATGGCAGACTTTTTGGGATTCCATATATGGTAATTATAATAGGAAAATAGTTTTTGCTTGTTTATGATTATTATTTAACAGGCCCTGCTGTCTATTAGGCCAGTAGATGTTAACCAAGATAACCGTTGTGTGTCCAATTTTACCCTTCACCATGATATGAAACTACTCTCTCCTTCTATACACCTTTCCAACTGCCCCAGGATGGAAAACCAGTGCCAATACACCACAGCCTGCTCAGTTCTTTTAACCTATCAGATGAGTGCTGGTGGAGAGTTTTAAAATCCAGCCCTCCTACCCTCACACAAAGATTTAACACTCTGCAACCACATTACCAAAAGAAAACTCTGTCCAAATTCCTATTTATTCTGCTACTTTCCCTGGCAAACAATGTGTCTGTTGCAACCCTAATAAATGAATCACTGGCTACTGGATACATACCCAAGCTCTGGAAGACTGCAAGAGTGGTACCTATCCATAAAAGTGGTGACAGTACTTTGGTATCCAACTACCGTCCAATATCGTTGCTCCCTGTAATGTCAAAAGACTTGGAAAAATGCATCTACACACAATTACGTGATTATTATCAATATTGGAACTACTTAACCCCGGATCAATCAGGCTTTCGTCCAAATCACTCAACTACAACTGCCCTTTTAAAAGTCTGCAATGATATCCAAGCTGGGATGGAACAAGGAAACCTAACTGGAGCCATCTTCCTTGATTTTGCCAAGGCCTTTGACACGGTAGACCATGGCATCTTGTTAGAAAAACTTAAAAACTCTGGCATTGGTGATCGCACGCTAACCTGGTTTCAATCATATGTATCCGACTGATCACAATATGTGTCAATTTCTGGCAGCTCCTCCCTCCCGCTCCCAGTCACGTGCGGTGTACCCCAAGGCTCAACACTAGGCCCCCTGCTATTCACAATATTCATAAATGATTTGCCCAACGTCTGCAAAGCCTCAACTGTACATATGTACGCAGACGACACTGTAATCTATACCAGCAAACCAAATCTCCCGCAGCTGGAGGCCGTGCTGCAAGAACAATTCACAGAGGTAGAAAAGTGGATCAAACACAACAAACTTTTTTTAAATACTGACAAAACTGTAACGATGCTCTTTGGAACAGCACCTAAACTACACAAATTGCAAAATCCCCATCTATGTGTTGGGACAAAATCAAATGGCACGCTGACCACAGTCACTTCTCTCAAATATCTAGGTATGTGGTTGGACCCTAATCTATCCTTTGGCCCCCACATCGAAAAACTTTCATCTAAACTTTACCCCAAACTAGGTGCCCTGTACAGAAACAAATCCTGCCTGAGTCCCGCGGTAAGAAAGCAGATTGTACAACAAATGCTTATGCCGGGTATTGATTACGGAGATGTAGTGTATGCAGTGGCCCCACAAACACACCTTCAGAAACTTACTACATTGTATAACTCCTTCTGCCGCTTTGCATTACAATGTAACTACATGACCCACCATTGTGACATGTTAAAAGACCTAAACTGGCCATCGCTGGAGTCTAAACGCACCCTTCACCTTTCCAGCCTGGTGTTTAAGAGCATTTCTGGGAAGCTGCCACCCTGCCTGAATAGACTGCTTCCCCCAGCAGCTCCCTCATCCTATAACCTCCGATCCAGGACCAGCACCTTACTTGCAATACCACAATACAAAAAGACAGTGGCTCGGTCCTCCTTTTCCTACAGAGCACCACAATTATGGACTAACCTCCCAGACACCATCAAATCTTCCCCCAGTCTTAAGTCACTCGAGCTGCTTACTAACATACCTCAATACAGAATGCACCTGTAAACATGTAACCTAGTGACTATATTTCCTACATATTTATTTTCTGTTAATCTGTATATTTGTGTTGGTTTTTGTTTTTTTTAATATCTTGCATTGTATTACTTTGTATTTCTGTAACTGTAACACTTCAATGTTCTTGAACCCAGGACATACTTGAAAACGAGAGAAATCTCAATGTATCCTTCCTGGTAAAATCCTTTATAAATAAATAAATAAATATATATATCGACCCTGTGGATCAGTCAGAACCCCCTCTTCCTGGAAGGAAACGTGGCTCCCCAACAGAATATCCACACCCGGGCCTTAGTTTCCCCAAAATTGCTAAAGTAATCCCGAGGATATTTACGGTTATGGAAAGCATGGGGCGCACCCTTCCTTAAAGTGCGTCTCCTGGACAAATATCACATCACCCCTCAAACGTTGGAACTCCTGTAAGGCTCGTCTATGCTTGTGAGGAGAGTTGAGACTCCAGACATTGTAAGTAATCAAGCGGAGAACAGACATTGGGAAATGCGAAACTCAGAAAAAGGCCTATGGAAATGAGCCGGTTGTGCCCGTTGTGACGGAATGGGGTGTTATCCGTCTGCGGGTGTGCTCCAATCTGACCCCCTCTCGATGGCGTCAGGCCCGACTACCGAGTGTCACGGTACTCGGCGTCTCGAGCGGCCTGAGATGACCCTGGCGTTACTTGGCGAGATGGTGCTGCCGAATTAAGTTGACCCGTTCTTCGTAGTGGGGAGCTAGGAGACCGCAGAGTGTCTCCTGCACTGTGATTTTAGCGATGAAATGACGACACCAAACGGGGTTGTATGCTTCAAGTCAAACGCAGTTGAACTGACTTTTTACTCAAAATGGGACACGCATTTAAACATCTCACACACAAAGGAGACATGCCCAGGCTTGAATGGGAACTCAATTTGCATACAATGGCATGCTTGCATCATCAGATTACACACACACACAGAGCTAATGTACACAGAAAGTAGCATACAATTGAATTTCAACACAGCCTTTCACTCCTAGCAACCAAGGGGAAATATAATACCTTTAAATGCATCACACAATTACACATCTGAATCCACACTCATACAATACAGGATACATGGTCATACATCACACCAATAAAACCACATCTAGAGAAGGTATAACTGTTCATTTCAACACGCAAAACCGAAAGAATCTCAAATAAAGAAAAAGGTCTTTGAAATGTCCCAGGCTGTTAGTTCTGGGGCTCGCTGGTCAGAGCCCCTATGTCCGTTCCATGACATTCCTCCCCCCTTCAAACGAGTCCGACGGACCCGGTTGGACCCACACGGGTCAAATAGGGGAAGTCGGGGAGCTTGGATCTCCGGGTTCCCGGGCCGATTGCCGGGATAGACCGTCGGCATTCCCGTTTTGTGGCCCGGGCCGGTATTGGATAGAAAAGTTAAAAGGTTGCAGGGCCGGGCTCCACCGCAACAGGCGGCCGTTCTCCCCCGCCACCCGGTTGAGCCACACCAGGGGGTTGTGATCCGTCATTACGGTGCAGGACCGCCCGTACACATACGGCTGGAACTTTCGCAGGGCCCAAACCAAGGCCAGACATTCTTTCTCGACCGCTGTGTATCCCACCTCCCAGGGTAGGAGTTTGCGGCTGATGTAAGCCACCGGATGATCCCCCCAATCGTCTCCCAGTCCGAACATCGATGTGTCTGTATGGACAATAAAGCGTTTATTATAATTGGGAGCTGCCAAGAGGGGTGCTTGGGTTAGGGCGGTCTTCAGTTGTTGGAAGGCGGTTTCGCACTCCGGGGACCACAGGACTTGGCGGGGCAGGGTTTTCTTAGTCAGGTCAGTCAGGGGTTTGGCGAGGACGCTATAGTTGGGAACGAATTTCCGGTAGTACCCTGCCGTGCCCAAGAAAGCGAGGACCTGAGTCTTGGTGATGGGGGTGGGCCACTCCAGAATGGCTTCTATCTTGGCCGGTTCTGGACGCTGGGTTCCCCGACCCACCCGGTGGCCGAGGTACTGTACCTCGGACATCCCTATCCTACACTTCCCGGGTTTAAGGGTCAGGTTGGCGTCCCTTATCCGAGCGAATACCACCCCCAGATGGTGAAGGTGTTCCTCCCAAGTCTGGCTGTAGATGGCGATGTCGTCCAGGTACGAGCAAGCGAATTCCTGGAGGCCATCGAGGAGGCGATCGATCAACCGCTGAAAAGTGGCCGGGGCGTTCTTCATCCCGAACGGCATGACCCGAAACTGGTACAGGCCGAACGGGGTGATGAAGGCCGACTTCGGGGTCGCCTCCTCTGTAAGGGGAATCTGCCAGTACCCCTTGCACAGGTCTACCGTGGTCAAGAAATGGCCCTGGGAGATCTGATCCAACAGCTCGTCGACTCGGGGCATGGGGTAAGCATCAGTGACAGTGCAGTCATTGAGCCTCCGGTAGTCGACACAAAACCGGGTGGTACCATCCTTTTTGGGGACCAGGACTACGGGCGAGGCCCATGGACTGGCAGAGGGCTCGATAACTCCCAGCTCCAGCATCTCCCGGATTTCAGCCTGCATGGATTCGCGTACTGCCTCCGGGAGTCTGTATGCCGGTTGCCGAAGGGGACGCTGGCCGGGGGTTTCCACCTGGTGCACGGCCCGGCTGGTGTAGCCAGGGAGTGCGGAGAAGAGCTCCTGGTGCTCTTGGAGCAGCTGCCTAGCCTGCTCCTGCTTATGGGGACCCAACCCTTCCCCTAGCTGCACTTGTTCCACCCCTGAGGGCCGACCGTCTATCCTGGGGAGGTCTACCAGGGGGAACTGTTCTGCCTCCTCAGTCGCAGGAGCGCAGATGGCAGATACCATCTCGGGGCGCTCGTGGTATGCCTTCAGCATATTGACATGGAACGTCCGCTGGATCCTGGTGTCGGTACAGCTGACAACCACGTAGGTGGTCTCTCCCACTTGGGTGACCACCCGATAGGGGCCCTGCCAGGACGCCTGCAGCTTGTTCTGCCGCTGTGGTTTCAACACCAGGACCTTCTGCCCCACGAGAAACGAGCGGCTGCGGGCAGAGCGGTCGTACCATGCCTTCTGCTGGGCCTGGGCTGCCTGCATGTTCCCCTGAACCATCGCCGTGAGTTCGGTCAAGCGCTCTCGGAGCTCCAGGACGTAACTCACGGCGGGGAGCCCTTCAGCTTCCTGTCCCCCCTCCCACTGCGCCTGGACTAAGTCTAGGGGGCCTCGCACCCGTCGCCCGTACAGGAGTTCGAAGGGGGAGAACCCGGTCGACTTTTGGGGGACCTCCCGGTAGGCAAATAACAGGTGGGGTAGGTCTTTCCTCTCTTGGGTGTAAGCGCGGATGAGCTGTTTCAGGGTCCCATTAAACCGCTCGCACAGCCTGTTCGTCTGCGGGTGGTATGGGGCACTGTGAAGCGCCTTAACCCCGCACAGACGCCAGAGCTGTTGGGTTAGCTCAGCGGTGAATTGGGAGCCCTGATCAGACAAGATTTCCTGAGGAAATCCTACCCTAGAGAACACCTGTAGGAGGCCATCGGCGACGGTGTCTGCCTGAATGTTAGACAGGGCCACCGCCTCGGGGTATCGGGTGGCGTAGTCCACCACGGTGAGAATATATCTCTTCCCGGTGGCGCTGGGGCGGGGTAAGGGACCAATTATGTCTACCGCCACCCGACTAAAGGGTTCTTGAATGATGGGCATGGGGTGAAGGGGGGCTTTCGGGTGGTCCCCAGTTTTCCCCGTTTTCTGGCAGGTCGGGCAGGTGCGGCAGTACTCCCGGACATCCTCACTAAGGCGAGGCCAGAAGAATGCTCGGGTTAACCGGTGTCGGGTCTTGGCCATTCCTAGATGGCCAGCGAGGGGAATGTCGTGGGCCAGTCTCAGGAGTTCCTTTCTGGGGGCCTGCGGTACTATTAGCTGTTTGTGGGGAGCCCGTGGTTTCTGAGCGTCTCCCCTATTGGTGTACCGATTCAGTAGCCCATCTTCCCACTCAATGCTGTCGTCCCGTCCGTCGCCGGGACCCTGGCCGGCCCGGTCGCGGTACCTTTCTAGGGTGGGGTCAGTCTGGGTCTGGTGCCGGAGGGTGGCTGGAGAGCTCCCCATGAGAGGGTGGTCCGGGGGAGGAGGTGTGGGTTCGTCCGGTCGGGGGGGGAGGTCTGGGAGGGTTGGGGGATCTGGGAGGTCGGAGAGGTCTGGTTGGTCTCACCTGGGTCCCGACCGGAGTGCCTTGGTCGATCCGGTGGCTTTGTTGCCGGGTGGTCACAGGGGCGGCCGCGTCTGTGGCGTAGGCTGATACCAAGTGTCCCAGGTCGTTCCCCAGGAGGATTTCTGCCGGTAGTTGGTCGAGTAACCCTACCCGCACGGATCCCTCCCCCGACCCCCAATCCAAATGGACTCGGGCGGTAGCGAGTCGGAGCACCTTGCCTCCGGCTACGCGAACAGCGATGGTGCGGTCCAGCCGGTCCTGTCGGGGAATCAGGTGAGGCCGGACAAGCGTGATGGTAGCGCCGGAGTCGCGGAGACCTTCGGCGGCCCGCCTGTTAATCCATACCGCCTGTCTGTGGTGTTGGCGGTTGTCGGCGGATGCAGCCTGCACGGGATCGGCCTCATGCAGCATCCCCCATTCCTCCTGTGGGTCCCAGTATGGGGATTCCTCCTGGTAACAATGAGAAGCGGGTGGGGCTCGGATGGGGCCCCGCGGAAGGGGCGGCTGGTTGGGGCAGTTCTGGCGGTAGTGGCCCATCTGGCCGCACCCATAACAACGGATGGTAGCCGTGGAAGGGGTCCGGTTTGGGACCCGGGGTGCGGGCCAGCGTTTTGTTGGCACCGGCCGGGGAGGTGGGGGTGTGGCACGGGGAGGTGGTAGGGTGGATCGGGAGGGTGGAGGTCGTTCCCCCCCATGGGACGTGCGCGTGTCCGTATACTCATCGGCCCAGGTGGCCGTTTGCTGCACCGTCTGGGGCTTCTTGTCCCTCACCCACTCCCGCACGGCCGGGGCGGTGTGGTCGAAAAACTGCTCAAGCAGGAACAGCTGAGTGACTTCTTCGAGGGTTCGAGCCTTGCTTCTGGCGAACCAGGTCTTCATGTCCCGTTGCAGCCGGTGCGCCCACTCCACATGGGTAGTACCGTGGGGCCGCCGGGAATTTCGGAATTTCATCCGGCTGGCTTCGGGGGTGATGGCAAAACGGGCCAGCAGGGTTTGTTTCACCTGTTCGTAGTCCTGGGCTTCTTCGTCTGGGACAGTCCTGTAGGCCTCCGCAGCCCGCCCTGTTAGTTTACACGCCAGGATCCCAACCCAAGCGGCCCGTTGAACCTCGTGTAGTTGGCACGAGCGTTCAAAGTCCTGGAGGAAACTTTCTATTTCCTCCTCTGCCTCGTTGAAGCTCTTGAAGGCCTGGAAGGGCACCTTCCGTGCCATTGGTCTTTCCCAGTTGGGGTTTCCTCCCTGTTGGTACTGGATTTCCGCCAGCCGTATCTCATGTTGGCGCACCCGCTCCTGTTCTTCTTCATGGGTGATGTCCCGGACGAAGTTCTGGAAGGTGGCTTCTGTCGGCGCGGCTCCGCAAGCCGCTGCCCGCTGCTGTACCTTCCTCTGTAAGGAGTTTTCAGGGCTGGACGCCTGAGCTACGATCGGTGGTGAGGTTGCGGGCAGGTCCCTGGTCTGCTGATCCAGGGCCACCAATTCTTCGACCAGGGCATCCTTGCTCTTTGAGCCCACGGTTCCTCCACGGTCCTCCAGCATGCCCCGCAGTGTGTCCCGTTTATAATTGGCATATGCTGCCATGATGAGGGTCTTCTAGGGGTGCAGAGAGCTATCCTCACCGCTTGCCACCAGTGTGACGGAATGGGGTGTTATCCGTCTGCGGGTGTGCTCCAATCTGACCCCCTCTCGATGGCGTCAGGCCCGACTACCGAGTGTCACGGTACTCGGCGTCTCGAGCGGCCTGAGATGACCCTGGCGTTACTTGGCGAGATGGTGCTGCCGAATTAAGTTGACCCGTTCTTCGTAGTGGGGAGCTTGGAGACCGCAGAGTGTCTCCTGCACTGTGATTTTAGCGATGAAATGACGACACCAAACGGGGCTGTATGCTTCAAGTCAAACACAGTTGAACTGACTTTTTACTCAAAATGGGACACGCATTTAAACATCTCACACACAAAGGAGACATGCCCAGGCTTGAATGGGAACTCAATTTGCATACAATGGCATGCTTGCATCATCAGATTACACACACACACAGAGCTAATGTACACAGAAATTAGCATACAATTGAATTTCAACACAGCCTTTCACTCCTAGCAACCAAGGGAAAATATAATACCTTTAAATGCATCACACAATTACACATCTGAATCCACACTCATACAATACAGGATACATGGTCATACATCACACCAATAAAACCACATCTAGAGAAGGTATAACTGTTCATTTCAACACGCAAAACCGAAAGAGTCTCAAATAAAGAAAAAGGTCTTTGAAATGTCCCAGGCTGTTAGTTCTGGGGCTCGCTGGTCAGACCCCCTATGTCCGTTCCATGACACCCGTGATGATCCAATGTACCTTCGTATTATGGCACACAACAACAGTAATAATAATATGAAAACCGGGGGGGTGTGGCCTGACCGAGTTCCAAGATGGATGCCTGAAGTGTGAGCTCCATCGTGTTTGCCTCTTAATTGCTTATTTTCAGCGGATCACAAGAGCAATGACGAGGGGAAAGCAAAGGAGAACGACCACTACTGACCCAGAAACCCCAAAATCTGCGTTGCAGGGCTCCATGGACGCTTTCTTGCAGGCTCCGCTCGCGTCGCAGACGAGGCCTAGCAAGATGGATGCAGCCTCGCCCTCGCCGTCGGAGGCCTTGTGGAGCGAAGATCACCCGCGCTTGAGGCGCATGGAGGAAATGATGACATCCTTGCCCTCCCAACAAGAACTACTCAACCTGTCCTCGACACTGGGTGAAACGCTCAGGAGAGAGGTTTCGGCAGTTAAGACGGGCCTGGTGGAGCTGGAGACTCGGATGCTCCAACTTGAAAATGCGGCACAACACGCGGCAATCGACCCCCAACAGAGGACCTGGTTCTTTCAGTGCTACTCTGCCGCATGGACGATCTAGAGAACCGTTCCCGCCGCCAGAATCTGCGGATAAGAGGGGTGGAAGAGTCTGTAACCAAGTTATGTGAGTACCTGGCCCATCTATTTACATTTATACTGCCGGATGGTGTCGTTTCCCCCTCCGCCATGGATCGGGTGCACAGAGTGTACCGGGCCTCGACATGACGAGTACGCAGACCGGGCCCCGGGATATTCTTTGTCACATCCCTGACTTTCGAGTGAAGGAGCGGATTGTAAGGGCGGCAAGGGCCCGTCGCTCCTGGGACTTTGTAGGGAACAACGTGGAGATTTTTAATTATTTGTCTCGTTTCACACTAACGGCTCGCAGGGCTCTGCGGCCGGTGACCCTGGCTCTTCAGGAAAAGGGAATCCCGTATAGATGGAGCTTCCCATTCTCCTTGCACGCCTCCCTCAATGGTATGAACGGGGTGAATAAATCCCCACGAGACGTGTCTGAGTTTCTCCAGGAGATGCAACTACCGGAGGTGCAGGTACCGAACTGGGAGACAGTTTTGACAGAGGATTCTGCATGCTCTTTTTTTGCTCCCCCCGCGAGGCCGCGGAGACAGTGGAGACCTCGAGACCGGGTCCGCCTGCGGGAAGAAGAGTCCGTGGATATGCCTGATTTGGAAGCGGACCATTGAGGCTCAAGGAAATTTTTCTTGGGACTCACCTCTTGCGGCACCATCTCTCTACCTGCTCGAGTGTGGAGACTGTGAGCATGGAGAAATAATTGCCCGAGGAGATGTACGTTGCGGCGTGGAACACCTGTACTCTACGTATCTGAGGGTGGAGACTGTGTACCTGGAGGGAAAGCTTTATGAAGAGATACACGTCGCGGCCTAAAGTGGGCGCCCCAACCTCCTAAACTTAAGTGGCAGGGATTTTGCTCCGTTTAGGGGCACTCGGATGGCATATTACTTGCGGAACACCATCAACGATGACCGCATTGACTTGTATGTTATTGGGTATGATTAGGAGGGGAGAGGGACTGGGAATTTAAGGGATAAGGGGAGTCACCGGGGGGGGGAGAGGGAGGGAAATGATTAAGGAAGGAAAAGGAGGGGGGAAAAAATTATCTAGACCTGTTTACCACCTGTGATGGACTGGCCCAGCACCCTCAGCCAGAAACGGGGGTTCAGGACATTGATGTGCAATAAACTGCGTGTGTGTGCCGTTGCACCAACAATCCTGCATTCTGGAGGGGAGGAAGGATGTACCTGTAAATAAAAGTGTTGATGTATATAGATTGTATAAACGTTAGGTACTGTGTGTCTGCCGTGGTTGCCGCCATTTCTCCCAGCCTCGTGTTCTGATCGGGGAGATCATGAGGGGAAGATGGCCGATTCGGACCTTCCGGCCGGATCGCAAGATGGCCGATTCGGAACTTCCGGTTTCGAATCGGCAACGCCCCGAAGCACATGAGCCAATAGTATCCGTGGGGCGGACAAGGGGGTTTTCCCAAATGTGGAGCGCATGGGGAACGTTATAAATGCATGCTTTTTGTGAAAAATAAAGTAGTTCTTTGAGTTCATGCAGCTGCGTCTCGTGTCTCTATCTGTCAACCGTATCTGACATCCCTCGTGGTTCAGAACGCAGGACGAAACGAAGGCAGACCGCGCGCAACTGCCGCGCGATCCGAATACCTCTGGCCGACTGAGCCCCTTCATTTAGCTACCGGGAGATCCGAAGAATCAGCACCTTGTAGAGCGCGGGCGCATCGACTGCCGCGCGATCCGAATCCTGCTGCTGGGCGAATCGTGCTGCCTTTAGCTATTGAGGGATCCGAACAGGTCGGTGCTGTGCAGCGAATGTTACATCGACCGCTGGGCGCTCCGAACGTCTCCGAACGATCGACCGGTGGCCATCTCAATCACCGAGAGATCCGACCAGGTCAGTGCTGTGCAGCTAAGGTCCATCGACCGCTGGGCGATACGAATACCTCCGAACGATCGACCGTTGGACAGCTCGGTTGCCGGGAGATCCGAATATTCGTAGAGGGAAGCTGTTCCGACTTTCGACCGTAAAGGTTCACGTACAGGTCAGTGGCCAGCTGCTCGGGACGCTGAGTGTCACCCCTCAGTGGTCGGGCTGGGTTCACGCCAAGGTTCCCCTCGCTGCGTTGGTCATCCCGCTTACAAAGTCATACACGGCCGCTCGAGACGCCGGGTGCCACAACCTTGGTAGTCGGGCCGGTGGAGCAACACAAAGGGGGGAGAAGACATCTACGCAGATCTGAGCATACCCGCAGGCGGACGAGTCACCCTTCCGTCACACCACCTTATTATTATGTGCCGTGTAATGTGGGTCCATTACAGACGACATTGTGGGAGGGGGGAGGTTGGGCTAGGTCTACTTGAGTAGGGGGTAAGAGGGTTTTTCTTTCAAACCGGAATAAACGGTTATTCTGGATTTCAGTTACGTTTTTCCGAACTTGAGCTGTTATTTCTTCTTTTATTGGTTACATGTCGGGTCTCTCGACCCTACCTACAGGGCAGCCATCAGAAATGATGGGGCCCCTTACTAAACCTCACGATGGGGCCCCCCCGGCTCTCCCTCAAACTCTAACTGCTTTTCTCCCCCTTCAAAAAAAAGGACATAACATAGCACCACAGCAATAAAACTCCCAGTAATGTGCAGTGTGTATGAGCGTATCACAGAATCCACAGCAATAAAACTCACAGTAATGAGCGGTGTGTATGAAGGTATCACAGAATCCACAGCAATAAATCTCACAGTAACGGGCTGTATATGATGGCCTCTGGGTCTGGGCCTGGTCCCTGGGTCTGGTTTGGGCCTTGGGGTCTGGGCCCTGAGGTTTGTGCTCTGGGCCTTGGGGTCTGGTCTGGGCCCTGGGTTTGGTCCCTGGGACTGGAATTTAGGGTCTGGTCCTTGCAGTCTGGGCCCTGAGTCTGGTCTGGGGTCTGGTCCCTGAGTCTGGCCTGGGTCTGGGCCCTGGTCCCTGGGTCTGGGCTCTGGTCCCTGGGTCTGGGCCTTGGGGTCTGGTCCATGGGGCTGGGCCTTGGGGCCTGGCCCCTGGGTCTAGGCTGGGCCTGGCCCCTGGGGTCTGGGCCCTGGGTCTAGGCTGGGCCTGGTCCCTGGCGTCTGGACCCTGGGTCTGGGCCTTGGGGTCTGGACCCTGGGTCTGGGCCTTGGGGTCTGGACCCTGGGGTCTGGGCCCTGAGTCTGGTTTGGGGTCTGGGCCCTGAGTCTGGCCTGGGGTCTGGGCCCTGGTCCCTTGGTCTGGGCCTTGGGGTCTAGTCCATGGGGCTGGGCCTTGGGGCCTGGGTCTAGGCTGGGCCTGGCCCCTGAGGTCTGGGCCCTGGGTCTGGGCCTTGGGGTCTGGGCCCTGGGTCTGGGCCTTGGGGTCTGGGCCCAGGGACTGGGCCTTGGGGTCTGGGCCCAGGGACTGGGCCTTGGGGTCTGGGCCCAGGGTCTGGGCCTTGAAGTCTGGGCCTTGGGGTCTGGTCCATGGGGCTGGGCCTTGGGGCCTGGTCCCTGGGGTCTGGGCCCTGGGTCTAGGCTGGGCCTGGCCCCTGGGGTCTGGACCTTGGGGTCTGGGCCCAGGGACTGGGCCTTGGGGTCTGGGCCCAGGGACTGGGCCTTGGGGTCTGGGCCTTGGGGTCTGGGCCTTGGGGTCCGGACCCTGGGTCTGGGCCTTGGGGTCTGGGCCCGGGGTCTGGGCCTTGGGGTCTGGGCCTTGGGGTCTGGGCCCGGGGTCTGGGCCTTGGGGTCTGGGCCCAGGGTCTGGGCCTTGGGGTCTGGGCTCAGGGTCTGGGGGTCTGGACCCTGGGTCTGGGTCTTGGGGTCTGGGGTCTGGGCCTTGGGGTCTGGGCCCTGGGTCTGGGCCTTGGGGTCTGGGCCTTGGTGTCTGGACCTTGGGTCTGGGCCTTGGGGTCTGGGCCCAGGGTCTGGGCCTTGGGGTCTGGGCCTTGGGGTCTGGACCCTGGGTCTGGGCCTTGGGGTCTGGGCCTTGGGATCTGGGCCCAGGGTCTGGGCCTTGGGGTCTGGACTTGGGGTCTGGGCCCTGGGGTCTGGGCCCTGGGGTCTGGACCCTGGGTCTGGGCCTTGGGGTCTGGGTCTTGGGGTCTGGGCCCAAGGTCTGGACCCTGGGTCTGGGCCCTGGGGTCTGGGCCTTGGGGTCTGGACTCTGGGTCTGGGCCTTGGGGTCTGGACTCTGGGTCTGGGCCTTGGGGTCTGGGCTTGGGGTCTGGGCCCAGGGGTCTGGGCTTGGGGTCTGGGCCTTGGGGTCTGGACCCTGGGTCTGGGCCTTGGGGTCTGGGCCTTGGGGTCTGGGCCTTGGGGTCTGGGCTTGGGGTCTGGACCCTGGGTCTGGGCATTGGGGTCTGGACCCTGGGTCTGGGCCTTGGGGTCTGGGCCCAGGGGTCTGGACCCTGGGTCTGGGCCTTGGGGTCTGGGCCTTGGGGTCTGGGCCCTGTGTCTGGGCCCTGGGTCTGGGCCTTGGGGTCTGGACCCTGGGTCTGGGCCTTGGGGTCTGGACCCTGGGCCTTGGGGTCTGGACCCTGGGTCTGGGCCTTGGGGTCTGGGCCTTGGGGTCTGGGCCCTGGGTCTGGACCTTGGGGTCTGGGCCCTGGGTCTGGACCTTGGGGTCTGGGCCCTGGGGTCTGGGCCTTGGGGTCTGGACCCTGGGTCTGGGCCTTGGGGTCTGGGCCTTGGGGTCTGGGCCCAGGGTCTGGGCTTTGGAGTCTGGCCCAGGGGTCTGGGCCCAGGGTCTGGGCCTTGGGGTCTGGGCCTTGGGGTCTGGGCCCAGGGGTCTGGGCCCAGGGGTCTGGGCCCAGGGTCTGGGCCTTGGGGTCTGGACCCTGGGTCTGGGCCTTGGGGTCTGGGCCCAGGGGTCTGGACCCTGGGTCTGGGCCTTGGGGTCTGGGCCCAAGGTCTGGACCCTGGGTATGGGCCCTGGGGTCTGGGCCTTGGGGTCTGTGCCCAGGGTCTGGGCCTTGGGGTCTGGACCCTGGGTCTGGGCCTTGGGGTCTGGGCTTGGGGTCTGGGCCCAGGGGTCTGGGCCTTGGGGTCTGGGCTTGGGGTCTGGGCCTTGGGGTCTGGACCCTGGGTCTGGGCCTTGGGGTCTGGACCCTGGGTCTGGGCCTTGGGGTCTGGGCCTTGGGGTCTGGGCTTGGGGTCTGGACCCTGGGTCTGGGCCTTGGGGTCTGGACCCTGGGTCTGGGCCTTGGGGTCTGGACCCTGGGTCTGGGCCTTGGGGTCTGGACCCTGGGTCTGGGCCTTGGGGTCTGGGCCCAGGGGTCTGGACCCTGGGTCTGGGCCTTGGGGTCTGGACCCTGGGTCTGGGCCTTGGGGTCTGGGCCTTGGGGTCTGGGCCCTGTGTCTGGGCCCTGGGTCTGGGCCTTGGGGTCTGGACCCTGGGTCTGGGCCTTGGGGTCTGGACCCTGGGTCTGGGCCTTGGGGTCTGGGCCTTGGGGTCTGGGCCCTGGGTCTGGACCTTGGGGTCTGGACCCTGGGTCTGGGCCTTGGGGTCTGGGCCTTGGGGTCTGGGCCCAGGGTCTGGGCCTTGGAGTCTGGACCCGGGGTCTGGGCCCAGGGTCTGGGCCCATGGTCTGGGCCTTGGGGTCTGGGCCCAGGGTCTGGGCCTTGGGGTCTGGGCCCAGGGTCTGGGCCTTGGGGTCTGGGCCTTGGAGTCTGGGCACAGGGTCTGGGCCTTAGGGTCTGGACCCTGGGTCTGGGCCTTGGGGTCTGGGCCCTGGGATCATTTAAAATATTTAAAAATATTTAAAAATAATTTTAAAAAATCATTTATTTGCATGATTTTGGATAATTATTTTTGGGATAATAAATTATTATGTCGTGTTTGAAACTTTATCGGGCTCAGTGTATTTACTATTTATTTATTTATAAAGGATTTTACCAGTAAGGACTCTTGCTTGCACGGATTTCAGTGCGTGATTCCTATTTATTACAGGCTAACTATGTACAAAAACACGTTTCCTTTCAAAAAAAATTGAGACGCTTTTAGACACGAAATTTTGAAAAAATTAGACCGCCAGGGAGGTTAAGGAAGCTACGCTACTTAGGCGACGCCTAAATGACATCCTTAACCCCTTAAGGGCGCCACCCCTGCGACCTTAAGGGGTTGATTTCGCCGGCGAGGCGTACCTGACAGGTGCCGTCGCGCGGCACTAATTTTGAGCCTTCCCCGCAGCCGGCATGCAGTGCACGTCATTGACTGCAGGGGACGGTTTGATTTCAGGCCGGATGGGCTGCCGTTTGAATATTACAAACATTTTGCACTGGATTTACAGTGGGGCAAAAAAGTATTTAGTCAGCCACCAATTGTGAAGGTTCTCCCACTTAAAAAGATGAGAGAGGCCTGTAATTGTCATCATAGGTACACTTCAACTATGAGAGACAAAATGAGAAAAAAAATCCAGAAAATCACATTGTCTGATTTTTAAAGAATTTATTTGCAAATTATGGTGGAAAATAAGTATTTGGTCAATATCAAAAGTCCGTCTCCATACTTTGTTATATATCCTTTGTTGGCAATGACAGAGGTCAAACGTTTTCTGTAAGTCTTCACAAGGTTTTCACACACAGTTGCTGGTATTTTTGGCCATTCCTCCATGCAGATCTCCTCTAGAGCAGTGATGTTTTGGGGCTGTCGCTGGGCAACACGGACCTTCAACTCCCTCCAAAGGTTTTCTATGGGGTTGAGATCTGGAGACTGGCTAGGCCACTCCAGGACCTTGATATGCTTCTTACGAATCCACTCCTTCGTTGCCCGGGCGGTGTGTTTGGGATCATTGTCCTGCTGAAAGACCCAGCCACGTTCCATCTTCAATGCCCTTGCTGATGGAAGGAGGTTTTCACTCAAAATCTCACGATACATGCCCCATTCATTCTTCCCTTTACACGGATCAGTCGTCCTGGTCCCTTTGCAGAAAAACAGCCCCAAAGCACGATGTTTCCGCCACCATGCTTCACAGTAGGTATGGTGTTCTTTGGATGCAACTAAGCATTCTCTCTCCTCCAAACACTACGAGTTGAGTTTTTACCAAAAAGTTCTACTTTGGTTTCATCTGACCATATGACATTCTCTCAATCCTCTTCTGTATCATTCACATGCTCTCTAACAAACTTCAGACATGTACTGGCTTAAGCAGGGGGACACGCCTGGCACTGCAGGATTTGAGTCCCTGGCGGCGTAGTGTGTTACTGATGGTAGCCTTTGTTACTTTGGTCCCAGCTCTCTGCAGGTCATTCACTAGGTGACCCCCCGTGTGGTTCTGGGATTTTTGCTCACCGTTCTTGTGATCATTTTGACTCCACGGGGTGAGATCTTGTGTGGAGCCCCAGATCGATGGAGATTATCAGTGGTCTTGTATTTATTTATTTATTTATTATTTATAAAAGGATTTTACCAGGAAGGATACATTGAGATTTCTCTCGTTTTCAAGTATGTCCTGGGTTCGTCTTCCATTTTCTAATGATTGCTCCCACAGTTGATTTCTTCACACCAAGTTGCTTGCCTATTGCAGATTCAGTCTTCCCAGCCTGGTGCAGGTCTACAATTTTGTTTCTGGTGTCCTTCGACAGCTCTTTGGTCTTGACCATAGTGGAGTTTGGAGTGTGTCTGTTTGAGGTTGTGGACAGGTGTCTTTTATACTGATAACAAGTTCAAACAGGTGCCATTCATACAGGTAACAAGTGGAGGACAGAGGAGCCTCTTAACCCCTTCACTGCTGAGGCATTTCACCGCTGTGTGCTGAGCTCATTTTTACCGCTTTCGCTCATCATGTTTAAACGCGATTTGAAGCCACATTTTAATAAATGACCCAGACATATTATATATCGTTCTTTCCGGCAGACTCCGCAGATTCATAATATATCATTTTTATATGTATACGTCATGTCCTGTCTGTATATTATAACAAAAAATACAATAACAATTGAATTTTTAATCATCTGCAGTGTGTAAAGTGTTTTTTTTCACATTTTATCACATGAGCGTTTGTGGTTAAGTTTTCTATGGGGTGCGCTTGTACAAAAATTTGAAATGGGGCCTTGTTACATTTTGCGGGGGGAATTACGTGATTTTTAGCAAACACATCCCATAGAAAAAAATCATTAGTGCAGCATCATTGTTCACATTATAATTGAAATGTGAACAATATTGCTGCATTAATAAAAACAACACACAAAAAAAACATGTTTTTTTTATTTATTTATTTTTTTAAATTTATTTATTATTTTTATTATAATTTTTTGTATTATTTTTTTTACTTTGTACCTAGTCATGTTGGCTATCATTCGAAAGGCCATGCTCAGGCCTTTCAAATGACACCCTCCATGACCCCCTTGCTGCCACAGTTCTGGAGATACCGGGGTTCATAAGAACCCCCTATCTCCACCAGGGGATTTCCTTGGGAAATCCCCTGGCAGCTAGGGGTTCCCTGGCTATCTGACATCATCACGCTATGCATGATGACATCGGGCAGCGAGGGGAGACCCGGGGGTGGAGCCGCCATCCAAGATGGCGGCCCCCACCGGAGCTAGGCTGCACTTCAGCGCCGCAAGGCACTGAAGTGCAACCCGGCACTTGAGGGGTTAAAGCCAGGCACCGCTTAAAAGGGGAGACTCTCCCCTTTTAAGCGATGCCTGGCTTTTGGCACTGCTCCTTTCTGATCGGGAGGGAGAGGGATCCGATCGGATCCCCCCTCCCTTCCAGGCTATCTCCCGGCATTGCGGGGGGTCGCCTGGAAATGACGTCATTGTGCTTGGCGCAATGACGTCATTTACGCCGGGAGGAGCTTGACTTCTGCGTCTGAGGACGCTGAAGTCAGAACGCCGTGGGACCCCGGACAGAGAGGGGAGTATCTCCGCCGTGGGTCCCGCACAGCTGATGATGTGTGGGGCACGTCCTCAGCATGTAACGTGCATCAATGAGGACGTGCCCCACACGTCTTCAGCAGTGAAAGGGTTAAAGAAGACGTTACAGGTCTGTGAGAGACAGAAATCTTGTTTGTACTGTACTGTAGGTGACCAAATACTTATTTTCCACCATAATTTGCAAATAAATTCTTTAAAAATCATTTTGTCTCTCGTAGTTGAAGTGTACCTATGATGACAATTACAGGCCTCTCTCATCTTTTTAAGTGGGAGAACCTGTACAATTGGTGACTGACTAAATACTTTTTTGCCCCACTGTATACCAGAGAATACTTTCACCCTTTCAATCGGTAGGAGCAGATACCTCTTTTCACCCTCACACGGTGGCAGCTACAATAGCAGTCATACCGAAACCGGGAAAAGATTATTCGGAATGTAAGAACTATAGACCCATATCCTTGCTGAAAACAGATGCAAAAGTATTTGCTAAACTTCTGGCAGAGCGTTTGAAACCTCTTTTGTCTAAATTGGTCCGACCGGATCAGGTGGGATTTATTCCAGGACGGGAAGCCAGGGATGCCACCTTTAGAGCGCTAGGCGCAATTGCTTATGCAAAAAAGTCAGGGGAGGGGGTGGTTCTTTTATCAATGGATGCCGAAAAGGCGTTCGATAAAGTGAGTTGGCCCTTCCTGTTTTTGGTGTTACGGCGGATGGGGCTCCCGGATACTTTCTTAGATCAGGTGCAGGCTTTATATACGAATCCGTCAGCTCGTATTGGTGTGAATGGAGCACTTTCTGCACCCATTCCGATTTGTAATGGAACTAGACAGGGCTGCCCCTTGTCGCCGTTATTATTTGCACTGTACCTGGAGCCACTTCTAGAAGCTGTTCGTTCTACCGATTCCATCACGGGGATTCGAGGCGCCTCTACCCATCACTTGGTCTTGCTTATGCGGATGATCTACTTTTTATGTTGACAAATGCTGAAACCTCATTACCGGCAGTGACGCAGGTATTGTCAGATTTTGGTGAGGTCTCCGGATTTTGGGTAAACATGGACAAGTCGGAAATACTTAATGTGAATCTCGCGCAGGGATGTGTAGATAGACTAAAGCGGTCGGTTCCATTTATGTGGTGTGCAGATCGATTGAAATATCTAGGAATATGGATCTCTCCATCCCCTGCACAGTTTTACGTTCTTAATTATCAACCACTGTTAGATGTATTCGTCTCGGAGTTATCTACCCAGGACATACTTGAAAACGAGAGAAATCTCAATGTATCCTTCCTGGTAAAATCATTTATAAATAAATAAATAAATAAATAAATAGGTCTAGTTGGTTGAAAAAGTTTATTTCTTGGTCAGAACAGATTAATACTTTGAAGATGAACGTAGTACCCAGACTTTTGTATGTTCTTCAAACGGTTCCGATTTCTTTGCCTTCCAACTTCTTCAAACTGTTCCAAACAGCAGCACTGCATTTCATTTGGCCTCATGGAGGCCCGCGTGTAAGTTACTAAATGCTTTGTCACCCTAAGTCAGAAGGGGGTTTGGCGTTACCAGACGCTAAACTTTATTACTATTCGGTCCACCTTACTCGTCTCTTGGAATGGTCCCTTCAAAAGTCAGAGAAATTGTGGCTGGACCTGGAGGAAACGCTGGTGGGAGCACCTCTGTGGACGCTGCCGTGGATTCGTTGCCACGGTCCGCGGGAACAACAAAGGATTTTGTGCCTTACAACGGAAATGTTGGGCATCTGGAGACGATTGCGTATGCAATTTGGGCTGACATCATCGATTTCCCTACTCTTACAGCTACGGGACAATCCAGATTTCTCACCAGGGGTGTGCGCTGCTCTTATAGCGCGGTTTGATCTACTGGACAGGATCACGGTGGCTGCTTATTTGAAAGATGGAGGTCCTCCCCATTACAGAACTCGGATGGAACACCTCCGATCTGTCTTCAGGAACGGTTCAACTATCATCAGATCGTATCTGCGCTCTTTGAAGGCTGGCTTCAGCCTTACTCACCCTCTTACTCCCTTTGAGCAGTATTTTCAGCTTGGTATTCCGTTGGCCAGAAGTGTTTCCACTCTATATCACATGCTTCTTGGGTGTTATGCAAAGACCCCGGCCTTTAGAGACAGATGGAGTGCCGTGACCGGGAAAAATATTTCAGATGAGTGGATCAAAACGTTTACGCTCATTCACAAGGGGGCCGGATCTTTGCACTGTGTAGAAAATGCATATAAAATTCTTACATATTGTTATCGCACCCCGGACCGATTACAGAAAATGTTTCCCCTCCATGATCCGCAATGCTGGCGATGTATGGCGGCTTTCGGTGACTTCCT
Source organism: Leptobrachium leishanense (assembly GCA_009667805.1). Lineage (NCBI taxonomy): Eukaryota > Metazoa > Chordata > Amphibia > Anura > Megophryidae > Leptobrachium > Leptobrachium leishanense. The sequence continues at coordinate 245,740,366 of CM019066.1, forward strand.
ACATATTTGGTGGGACTGTCCCATAATTCAGGTATTCTGGAACATGGATCACACCGCAGTTCGTGCCATTTCATATTCGGATATTGAGTTTGTTCCTTCTCATTATATACTGCTGCAGTTCCCTGCTCCCATAAAAGTCATGAAGCGGTCAGTAGTATTAAGATTAGTGACTGCGGCCAAATTGTCGATACCACTGCATTGGGGCAAATCGTCGTTACCCTCTTGGCGAGATTGGGTGGATAAGGTTGAATTCCTACGCAGGTTGGACGACCCGGTAGCGACGGAACTAGACAGAGTTGAACAATTTGTAATGACTTGGTTCCATTGGGATAACTGTGAGCTCAGCACCTGAGAGACACCTAGAAGTGGCGCGGCCTGACCCGTGCGCAGGAGGGCTGACTGATGGAGTCTGACTCGCGGTGATGGGTGTGCCACAATGCAATTATATTAGAGACCCCGGTGGAGTTTGGTGGGGCCAGGAGCTGCGCTTGTCCCGTTGAGTTGACCGCCAGTAGGTATGATGTGGCCTCCCCCTCAGGAATGTCCCTCCCCACCCCCCTCCTTTCTTCTTTCCTCCACCCCCTCCCTTTTTTTCTCCCCTCCTTCTCTTCCCCTCCTCCTTTCTTTCAACTTTTTCTCCCTCTGAATTTTTTCCATTTGCTGATATGTCACTTTCTGTATTGTCTTCTTTCTTCTTGTCTTTATAGTTGTCTTGTCTACTTTGTTTGTCTGTCTGTAGTTATGTTATGTTTGTACTAGTTTACCTGTACTCTCACAGCACAGAAGACGTAATTAAAGGCTTGGAAATTCCTTCCAGAGGGTGGTCAGCTTTGGTACAGCATATGTCAGCAGTTGTTTCACATAGCACTCCGATATTGGTCGGGAAAGGTTTTTGCTTTATATCATCTGCACATCTGTAAAGAGCTAAACATTCCCGTTCGTGACACCTATCATATGTGTCGAAGGAACTGTGTTACCATGCTATACATGCTGTTGTGGTTTATGTTTATAATGTCTATTTTGTCAATAAAAAATTTGATTACCAAAAAAAATAATAATAATATTATGAAAAAACAGCAAACCAGAGCCAACATTGTGTATAGAACAAAACAGTGTAAACCTCTGAGCGTGGCTGTCTACAGAGGGGAAAACCAAAAACAACATACACCGTTCAGGAGACGTGGCCGTGAAACCAGATAAAAAATATCAAGTCCATGTCTCCACCCTGCTCCGTCCAGCCATAGTGCAGTGTAGAACTGGCAAATATAGAAAAAAAACGGATGGCAGGACAAGGTGGAGACTCGAGACCACCATCATTCATCCTAAGGGCCCCTGAAGCTGATGAAGCAGAGGGGCAAGCTTCATAAAGAGAATCAATTAATAAACCAATGTACTGGATTAATGGGGTATTAGCAAATACGAAGAAAAAGCAATCACAAAGGGCCACCTGGCGCAAATTCAGATCCTGAGAAGACCGGTGCGGACTGTCCGCCTAGGAGCCAGTACCTCGACGTGACGTGGGGAGGCTGGGGTGGACGGTGGCGGTGGTTTTTCCCTGCGTTTCTTAGCTACCTGGTTCCATCGCTGCCTTTGAGTTTATGGTGGAGTCAGTGCTGCTGCAGATCCATACCAATCCGCAACGTCAACTTTAGGGAGGCCAAAGGCAGTCAGGAAGTCCGGTCTTCTGCGGGAGACACTATGGAGTGTGTGATGTTGTGCTTCTGGACATGCAGCGCCAGTGGGAAGCCCCATCGGTACCTAATATCACTTTCGCGGAGGGCACCTGTAACCGGTTTCAGAATACGCCTGGCCTGTAAAGTAATCCATGACACCTCCTGATAAAGGGTGACAGGGCAGCCATCCACGTTAATGGTTGCTGTTTTTCATGCGGCTCGCAAAATCTCCTCCTTTAACCTCCCTGGCGGTCTAATTTTTTCCAAATTTTGTGTCTAAAAGCGTTTAAATTTTTTTGGAAAGGAAATTTGTTTTTTTATATAGTAAGCCTGTATTCCGTAGGTATAACTTACTGAAATCCGTGCAAGCAAGCGTCAAGTAAACACACGGAGTCAGATAAAGTTTGAAACACAAAATAATAATTTATTATCCCAAGAATAATTATCCAAAATAATGCAAATAAATTATATTCAATAATAAAATCAAACCAAAAACACTGAAATCTTTCAGAAAACAAGGGTGCAATATTAGTCTCCGCATATTGCCTCAGTGTAAACATCCCTGGTATGCTATATTATTTCAATTATGTACACTCTTATTTATACAGCAACATTTATAATGCTTACAGTATCAATAATTATAATTTCATATAAGTGATCTTCATGTGTATGGTCTGTTTCTGATCAGTTCATGAGAACTGCATGTTAGGAACGTTACAGTGAAATATTTTTTTTCCACATTTTGCTGCCTGGTCCAGCCCCCTGCATCTCGTGACTCACAGGGAGCCTTACCAGGAAGCAAGACGCCGCGATCACACTGCGGGGGACAGCGAGGGAGCGCAGGATGCGGTAAGTATACAGCCCGAGTGTGGCTCGGGGTTACTGTTCGCGGTAGCGAAATTTAACCCCGAGTCACACTCGGGAATACCACCAGGGAGGTTAAGGCAAAGTCAAGTAATCTACAAATGATGTCACGTGACTGGTCAGTCAAAGCTCCGCGCGGTTTCCGTGCCTGTTGGGCCCTGTCAAATTTAACTTTGGCGTCCTCAGGTCTGTGGAGGATGCCATTAAAGAGGTGCTGCAAGAGATCCGAAAGATTTTCGAAGCTTTCCTCCAATTATGGATATCCCTTAACGCGTATGCCCCTGTTGTCAACATCTTCCAGATGGCAGTGCATAACTGTGAGGTGTCATGCTTGTTCAGAAATCTGTACATTTAAACGTTCGCCTTGCATGAATAAAGAGTCTCTATCCTCTTCCAGATTGAGAATTCTTCCCCCCAAATGTTTCATATCAGATCCCAGGGCATCAATTCTGCCATTCACATTCCTTTCCATAGCTGATAGCTGGTAGGATAAATCGTATTTTGTGGGGAGATTCCTTAAAATGTCTCTCACCTCTAGCTCTGCCTGGGCTGCCGGGCTGTCTGTGGGGGATCCATCCTTAGGCCGCTCATCCCCAGGATCATCATCACGTGCTGCCGTCGCGGCCGCCATCTTGGATGCCGGCGAGGTAGGCCGCGATTGCTGGGCGCTGCTCAAAAATGGCAATTAAGTGTCAGTTTTCACCCGGATTGATGGCCAGTAGGTTGGGAGGCCTGAGCGGTACGTTTTAGCTGCCCCATCATAGCTCACAAGCCCCTGGGAGAGCTGTAGCGGCGCCCAGGAGACGGAGCTCGGCACTCACACGTCCAGCTCTATCTGCAGTCAGGCCACACCCCCATGGCTGATGTTTCTGGTGCTTCTGTGACATGGCAGCCACGCAGGGGAGCAGTTTTGAGAACAAAAAGAGTGTTTTTTAGCTGCTTACTATGTCGATGAAGTGTATCCCTACATGCACAGCTGCCGGCCATGCTCTCCCAAGTTTATTTTTAATTAGTTACAAGCATTTATAAAACGCCAACAAGTTCCGTATCGCTATACAATGTGAAAGACAGAATAACAAATATACGTACACATTACACACCCAGAACAGTAGGAGAGAGGACCCTGCTCGAGAGCTTACAATCGTAATTTACTAAAATGGGCAACAGGGAAACGGGCCCCTAACAGTGGTTCAGTAAAGGGCCACAACATTTCTAATGATGGCCCTGATTACACGCATTATATTATCATACATTATGATTTTAAATACGATACCATTGTTACACAGCAAAATCTCAACAATTATAAAGTGCAAGGCTATTTTGAATGTGCATATACCCTATGAGATAAAATTCACTCCAAGCTATTTGCTTTCAAAAGTTTATATCCTAGGGGGATTTTTTTCATAAGCAGAAAACCTTAAGGCATCACAACGGTTTATTGAAGCTACGTTGCCAAACTAACAGGAGCCACGGGCTTGTGTGATAAGAAGGGAGCTGCCAGTGGGCTTTAAATATGAAATATTTAACAAAAAGGACGTGACTTGCCAGTTTGCCAGCAGGCAGCAAATTTTTGTGAGTAAGCTGTGAACCTGTCTTTGTATGCTGCATGATTCCTACAACTGCTCTTAATTCACCCTGCAACAATAATGCCTTACATGCAATTTGTGGTGACTGCACATCTTGACAACCGAACGGTTTCAAATGAAAATTCCTGATACCTTTTAACTATCTTTTAATATACTCTACTCATAAACTTAAATTTTTTGCCACATGATGTAGCACTACCCCTGCTGGAGCCACTTGAATAAGATCTGTTTCTTTACTCTGTCTTTCGACCCCAAAAATAATCTCCATCCCACTGGCACACCTGGCAATGATGTTAGTGTGAATACCACAATAAATGGACACAGATTTGTAGTGAACGTGGGAATTATTTCTTTTGCTTTACGTTTGCCCAAAAAATGGGAAAGACCGCGAAAACAATAATGAAATAATAGGCAAATTTTATGATATATGGCAAATCAAACTGTGATAATGATTGGATATAACAGGAATTTAAAGATAATATTCTATTGCTCCAAGGGAACCCCTCATGTGAATAACCCAGAGAGCAGTGGTAACTGCACAGTAATTTCTTATTACAATATATACAGGTGCATCTCAATAAATTAGAATGTTGTGGAAAAGTTAATTTATTTCATTCAACTCAAATTGTGAAACTTGTATATTAAATAAATTCAATGCACACAGACTGAAGTAGTTTAAGTCTTTGGTTCTTTTAATTGTGATGATTTTGCTCACATTTAACAAAAACTCACCAATTCACTATCTCAACAAATTAGAATATGTTGACATGCCAATCAACTCAAAACACCTGCAAAAGTTTCCTGAGCCTTCAAACTGGTCTCTCAGTTTGGTTCACTAGGCTACACAATCATGGGGAAGACTGCTGATCTGACAGTGGGTTTTTGTTAAATGTGAGCCATATCATCACAATTAAAAGAACCAAAAGACTTAAACTACTTCAGTCTGTGTGCATTGAATTTATTTAATACACACGTTTCACAATTCGAGTTGAATTAATCAAATAAATGAACTTTTCCACAACATTCTAATTTATTGAGATGCAACTGTATGTCAGCACTTTAATAGATTGATCAGCAACTCTACTTAGTTGGGTTCACATGCTCATGATGCTGTGTCAGGGGCGGGGCAGTCACTGTTGTAAGATCCTGTCTGGAAAACTATTCATTAATATGACTATACACAGGACACAAGGTCACCCATTTAGACTGGACGAAAAGGAAATTCAGCCTAAAGCATCGGAAGGGTTATTTAAGGTGAGAACAATAAAGCTGTGGAATTCTCTGCCTGTTGAGGTGGTTGGGTCAGAGACTGTACAGACTTTTAAACAACAACTGGATGACTTCGTGCAAAAACATAATATTAAGGGTCATAATATTTAATATATGGGTAAAAGCTTCTTGATGCAAGGAGAAATCTGACTGCCATTCTGGGGTCAAGAAGGAATTTTTCCCTCACTATGTTGCATATTGGCGAGCGCTTCAGACTGGGTTTTTTGCCTTCTTTTGGATCAACAGCAGTAAGTGATGTGTGGAAGGCTGAACCTGATGGACGCATGTCTTTTTTCAGCCTATGTAACTATGTAATCTTCCCCTCTGCCTCTGAGCTGCTGGGATGTTCCTCCCTTTAGGGATTATAGTGGGCTGTGTTGGGGACTACATGTCCCAGAATTCCTTGCTGTTCTTGCAGTTCTCCCTGGATTAGTCAGCTTCCTCTGCCAATGAAGAGACAGGGGAGGGAGCTACGTTTGCAGCCATATCTAAGTATGCCTTTCATTCACTGCATAACAGAGAAGGAGAGGGGTGATTCCCTCGCAGCTGCTTGACAGGCTGTATGTGTGCCTATTAACCTGCCTGTGTTTGTGTAAGTCTGGGCTGCAGTGGGAGATACAAGGCCACGGCCGGGCTGAGCGGTACCCACTACACACATGTTATTATATACATACCCAAACTCTGGAAGACTGCAAGGGTGGTACCTATCCATAAAGGTGGAGACGATACATTGGTATCCAACTACCGCCCAATATCAATGATCCCTGTAATGTCAAAAATTCAGGAAAAATGTGTCTACACTCAATTACGTGATTATTATCAGTATCGGAACTATTTAACCCCAGATCAATCAGGCTTTCGTCCAAATCATTCAACTACAACTGCCCTTTTAAAAGTTTGTAATGATATCCAAGCTGGCATGGAACAAGGTAACCTAACTGGAGCCATCTTCCTTGATTTTGCCAAGGCCTTTGACAAAGACCATGGCATCCTATTACAAAAACTTAAAAACTCCAGTATTGGTGATCGCACGCTAACCTGGTTTCAATCATATGTATCTGATCGGTCGCAATATGTGTCCATTTCTGACAGCTCCTCCCTCCCCCTCCCAGTCACATGCGGTGTACCCCAAGGCTCAATACTCGGCCCCCTGCTGTTCACGATATTCATAAATGATCTGCCAATGTCTGCAAAGCCTCAATTGTACAGATGTACTGTAACGGGTGCTGTAGCGCTCACACAAGAGTAGCGGAGTAGTGATCTTAATGGATAGAAATATCTGCTTGACGGTTACAAAACACTCGGTAAACACAGACTTATACTCCAAAGCCAAGGAGTATAAAAGCACAAATGAATTGCAACTAAGCTCAGATGGTTTCAAGACCAAAAGACAGCTTAGTGCACATACAGGGACTCTCAACAATACAGATGTCTTAGATACCGGAGGATATGTCTCAAGCTGGACTTCCAGCAGATTTCTTAGACAGTCGATGAATTGATTAGACTGCAGGGCAGTCACAGAATAAACAGAAAATACGTTCTTTGATAAACCCGACTGGGTTTGCGATACCTTGATAGAATCAGAGGCTGATGACACACGTGATAGTATCGGGCTGCTGAATGGGTTACACTTGACGTATGTATTACGATAATACGTAGTAGAGAACAAGCTGTACCTATCTTTCCCTAATCTTACGTAAAGACAGCTTAACACAGATTCGGAAATCTTTGGTCTCGAACACAACCCCGATAAGGCTGCAGATATTACCCCAGAACGAGAGAGGTATGAACCCAGGTAGCGAGCTTAAACCCCAACGGCATACATAGGGTTAAACAAACAACGCACAGCAATATGAGCCGATATGGGATAAACGAGAGAATGGTCAAAGATAAGCCAGGTCAAAAACAGGAGCAGGATTCGTAGACAAAACGGGTCAGCAACTGAAAACACAATGAACGTAATAGCAGGCGATGCGGGAACTAAACTCCACGTCAGGGCGACGAGGCAACTTCTCGCGTCCTGCTTTAAACCCGGCGGCTCCTCGTGACCACGCCAGGTCCCGCCCCCTCAGACGCCGCTCGGCCATCACAATGTGCTGGCACTTGACCAGCCAGGGGCACAGAACCATGCCCAGACCCCCCAGGGAGCGCAGCAGGGACTGAGGACGTAACCTGTACGCAGTCGACACTGTAATCTATACCAGCAAACCAAATCTCCCGCAGTGGAGGCAGTGCTGCAAGAACAATTCACAAAGGTAGAAAAGTGGATCGCAGATAACAAACTTTTTCTAAATACTGACAAAACTGTTACAATGCTCTTTGGAACAGCACCTAAACTACACAAAATGCAAACACCCCATCTTTGTGTCAGGACAAGATCAAATGACACGCTGACCACAGTCACTTCTCTCAAATATCTAGGTATGTGGTTAGACCCAAATCTATCAGGGTTATTCAAAGAGATCCGAATTTCTGGAGAAAGGTAACCGAATGCTGAAATTCAGGGTACGGTTACCTTTCCTGGCCATTCGGCTATTCAGAGAGCTGGCAATTCGCCAAATCTTGGCGAATTGCCTGCACATACGGTGCCTGTTCGAGGTCAGTGAAATCCCCATAGAGAAGCAATGCTTTGGCTATACAGAGAACAAAAACCAGCAGTGAAAGGTTCCCGAAATGCCCTGTCATTCGGTGGTTTAATTCGGCAGGTTTATTCAGGCGAATCCCATAGGCTTCAATGTTAAAAATATTCCCGTTTTAGTTCAAAATCTAATAAACCTTTCGCTATAATATTCTGCAGTATAGAGTCTCTTTATTTATAGATTTTTTAGGATATTTTAAGCATTTTTCGGGATTTTTTTACTTTATTATTCTTTCTGTAACAGCCCTCTTTATTATCATTCATTGGACCTCATATGTAAATTTCAGACATTTTCGCTCAGTAGTTTCTCTGCAAACAGCGTTTCACTTTTCAAACATTCAAGCAAACTGTTTTTTTAATTTATTCACTCATTTGTCTGCGGTGTCAGCTTTTTCCGGCGGCTGTGCTGCGTGTCAACTCCTGCTTGGGTTTTTCCGGCATTTTCGGCGGGTTAATCGAGATGTTTTTGCGGGTTTCGGTGTGCGTTCGCCCTCGTTTTGCGGTGAGTTTTCAGCAGGTTTTCGGCGACTTTTCCCTGCATTTCGGTGGCCCTGTGGTGCTTGCTGAATACACCGCAGGGTGGCAGAAATGGGATCGCCAAATCGTACCGAATTGAAGAGAACGAAAAGTCACCGAACGTGCGGTGGCTTTTCGATTCTCTTTGAATAACCCTGTATCCTTTGGCCCCCACATCGAAAAACTCTCATCTAAACTTTACCACGAACTAGGTGCCCTGTATAGAAACAAATCCTGCCTGAGCCCTGCGGTAAGAAAGCAGATTGTACAACAAATGCTTTTGCCGGCTATTGAATACAGAGATGTAGTGTATGCAGCTGCCCCGCAAACACACCTCCAGAAACTTACTACATTGTATAACTCATTCTGCCACTTTGTGCTATAATGTAACTTTATGACTTACCATTGTGACATTTTAAAAGAACTAAACTGGCCATCGCTGGAATCTAGACGCACCCTTCACCTTTCCAACCTGGTGTTTAAGAGCTTTTCTGGGAAGCTACCAACCTACCGGAATAGGCTGCTTCCCTCAGCAGTTCCCTCATCCTATAACCTCCAATCCAGGACCAGCACCTTACTTGCAATACCACAATACAAAAAGAAAGTGTCTCGATCCTCATTTTCCTACAGAGCACCGCATTTCTGGAATAACCTCCCAGACACCATAAAATCTTCACCCAGTCTAAAGTCCCTTAAGAGCTCCCTATTAACATACCTCAATACGGAATGCACCTGTAAACATGTAACATAGTGACTATATTTCCTACATATTTATTTTCTGTTAATCTGTATACTTGTTTTGTGTTAATATCTTGCATTTTACTACTTTGTATTTCTGTAACAAATCAATGTTCTTGAACCCAGGACATACTTGAAAACAAGAGAAATCTCAATGTATCCTTCCTGGTAAAATCCTTTTATAAATAAAATAAATAAATTAATTTCAATCTGTTATGTTCCATAGAGTTGCAATAAATTGCAATATCAACTGTTTAAGCCAAGTGATGGCGTACCTTGGCACCCCAGATGTTTATGAACTATGGGCCATATTACGATGATTGCGCTAAAACGGGACGCTAGGAGAAAAAGCTGCGCCTGCAGGTTTCTCCTTAGTGTCCCTGTTTTAGGGTGATATTACAGTGCACGCGCTAATCCAGCAGCCTGCACCGTAACACAGCGCTAAGCCCTAGGATGCTCATGGCAGCTAACGCTCACACAGGTGAGCGCTAACGTTAGCTTTATGAATGTAATATGGCCCTATATGTTCCATGATACTTGGCCAGGCTTAAGTGTGTCAAAGCATCGTCGGACATGTAGGTTCGAACCATCTTGGATTCCAGGTTTCGCCATCACTACAGTTCACATCACTACAAGCATTTATAAAGCGCCAACAAGTTCTGTAGTGCTGTACAATGGGAAAGAATAGCAAATATACATACACATTACACACACAGAACAGTAGGAGAGAGTACCCTGCTCGAGAGCTTACAATCTTAGAGGAGAGGGGTGACCCATTAGGTGACGGTGAATAGAGTACAAGAAGTAGCAGGGTGCATGTGGGCTGTGTGGGAAGAAGGAGCAAGAAATGTACAGTGGAGAATCATGGAGTGAGCTGGTAGGCTTTCCTAAAGTAATGTGTTTTCAGAGACTTATTGAAGGACTGGAGAGACAGAGTCTAATGTTGCAGAGGAGGGAGTTCCATATAAAGGGGGCAGCTCGGGAGAAGTCTTGAAGGCAGGAGATGGGGGTCTGGGTACGAGGAATTGATAGCATCAGATCATTGGCAGAGTAAAGTGGTCAGGACAGGATGTACCTGCTAATAAGGGAGGAAATGTAGTCGTTGGCGTGGTTATGGAGAGCTTTGTACCAGTAGTTTGAAGTGGATTCTAAAGGAAACAAGGAGCCAGTGTAGAGATTGGCAAAGGGGTGAGGTGTGCAGTGGCGTCACTAGGGTTGGTGTCATCCGGTGCGGTAACTCATGGTTTCACCCCTCCCCCCCGAGTTTTACAGTTTCTTTTTTTAACTATTCTTACTCATAACGCAGTACTCTCATATAACATTGAATGCTGATACACGGTGCACATTACAGTGAGGTTTACTGCTGTGGAGCTCTGTGATATGCTCTCACACAAATTTTGGCGAACTACCAGCAAGTACGGTGCCTGTTCGAAGGCAGTGAAAGTCCCCATAGAGAAGTAATGGTTAATCTGTTCAGAGACACCGAACAGCAGAGAAATGTCCTGATATCCGTTGGTTTCATTCCACAGGTTTATTCAGGCGAACGCCATAGGTTTCAATGTTAAAAATATTCACGATTTTATCCAGTATCTAATAAACAGTTATTCCTTTAATCTGTAGTAAAAAGTGTCTTGATATATTGATTTTCCTTTTTTTTGTATCTTTTAGGCATTTTTTTAAAAAAAAAAATCCTTTTTTTTCCTTCTAATAGTGTTTTTTTTATTTTTTTGTAACAGACCTTTTTATTATCAATCATAGGTTGATAGGTATGTAAATTCCAGGCATTTTCGTTAAGTCATTTTTTCTTTTTAAAACGGCGGGCAACGGGGTTTGTGGCATTATTTGGTGGCTGATTCCTTGCACTTCAGGGACCCTGCGGTTAATTCACCGGGGCAAATTTGATTCCCCAAAGTTCGCGGAACAACAGAACACTGAAATGTCTGCGTCATTTCGTTGCTCTGTGAATATCCCCTTTAGTGGTGGTTTTTTTTTTGCCGCCCCCTGGAAAGTGCCAGCCTAGGCCTTGCCTATCGAGGACATACTTGAAAATGAGAGAAATCTCAATGTATCCTTCCTGGCAAAAAAAAATTTTGGGGTTTCACCCTAGGGGGTGGTGTCACCTGGTCCTGGCTGCACCCCCACCCCCCCTTGTGACACCACTGGAGGTGTGAGAGGTGCGGGATGTGAGGTGTATGAGTCTGGCACAGGCATTCATAGCATATTGCAGGGGGATGCAGAGGTTACACTAGTCAAGGCGGGAGATAATAAGCACTTGGATGAGCATTTTAGTAGAGTCCTGATTAAGAATGTGACGGATGCGTGCAATGTTTTTTAGGTACAAGTAACAGAATTTGGTTACTAGTACAGCCAATCATGACACAGGATAGCACCGCGTACTTCCAAAGGTGGGAGCCCACACATCCAAGTCCCATGGAGTCACTACATACACAAGACCAAAAGGCAGGACTACCAAACCGGGACCATAAGTGCAAAAATGTTTTTCGTTTTTTTTTAATTCTTTATTTTATTTTAGAATTTTTGCAGAGTCAGACAAATCAACTGTGGAAAATGGCCTTGCAGGGCCATAACAGGTCATGAAATGAAATACAAAATAATAATAAGAAAAAAGAGAAATGGCAACTGCAAAGGGAAAACTCAGCGATAAGTCAAAAGGCATCAGAAAAATACTATAAGCATCCCCACATAGAGGGGTCTCAGCGAATAATAACATACAAGAGAAGTGGGGGTAGTGGTAGTGCAAAATACTCTGCAGAAAAATACGGAGGGATCTTCCGAGGACAGCTGGGAGTTGATAAAAGCATCCCCAAATAGGGGGGTCCCATCAAAAAATAAAAGTAAGCAATAAGTCTCAGCGTGTGGGCAAGCAACAAAAAAGAGAAAATCTCAGCAAAGTTCAAAGTGTTTCAGAATGGGGGGATAGCGAGTAGGGATGAGCCGAACACCCCCGAGTTCGGTTCGCATTCGAACTCGAACTTTTCAGAAGTTCAAATTCGAACTCTAACTCAATACAAGTCAATGGGACTCAAAATTCGATTTTTAGAGTGCCCTCCAAGAGGGCATATATGCTAGATATTTGCCATAAAAGGTGTATGGGGGTCCGGGTAGTGCCCTGGGGGACAGGAAACAAGGACAAAAAAAACCTTTTTAAAGGGACAGTGAGTTTTCCATGAAATAAGGGTTAAAAATAAAAACGAAAAATTCCTTCAAATATCGTGCCTAGGAGGTCCCCATAACCTGCCCGTGAAGTGGCGGATTTCTAGGATGTATAGAAACATTTAAAAACAATGTCCGGGTCCAGGTAGTGCCCTGGGGGACAGGAAACAAGGACAAAAAGTTTTAAAAAATACGTTTTTAACCCCCTTTACTGCTGACGACGTGTGGGCTCAGTTACTCCCGCTGTATGCTGAGGAGGACGTGTCCCACACGTTATCAGCTTCGTGGGACCCCCGGCGGAGATACTCACCTCTCTGTCCGGGGTCCTGCGGCGTTCTGACTTCAGCGTCCTCAGACGCTGAAGACAAACTCCTCCAGACGTAAATGACATCATCGCGCCATGACGTCATTTCCAGGCGACCCCCCGGCAATGCCGGGAGATCGCCTGGAAGGGAGGGGGGATCCATTCGGATCCCTCTCCCTCCCGATCGGGAGGTCCCACAAAAAAAAGCCAGGCACCACTTAAAAGGAGAGAGTCTCCCCTTTTAAAGCAGTGCCTGACTTTAACCCCTTAGGCACCAGGTCGCACTTCGGCGCCTTGCGGCGCCGAAGTGCGACCTAGCTCCGGTGGGGGCCACCATCTTGGATGGCGGCTCCACCCCTGGGTCCCCCCTCACTGCCTGATGTCCTCACGCATAGCGTGATGACATCAGATAGCCGGGGAACCCCTAGCTGCCCGGAATCCCCTGGTGGAGATAGGGGGGTTCATTTGAGGGTTCACAGAGATGCTGTGAGGTTGTGTATAGAGATGCTGATGGGGTTGTGTATAGAGATGCTGTGTGGCTGTGTATAGAGATGCTGATGGGGTTGTGTATAGAGATGCTGTTTGTGTATAGAGATGCTGTGAGGTCGTGTATAGAGATGCTGTGAGGTTGTGTATAGAGATGCTGATGGGGCTGTGTATAGAGATGCCTTAGGCATCGAAGTATAGAGATAGAGTATAGAGATGCTAGGCGCCGAAGTGCGGCCTAGCTCCGGTGGGGGCCGCCTTCTTGGATGGTGGCTCCACCCCCGGGTCCCCCCTCACTGCCTGACGTCCTCACGCATAGCGTGATGACGTCAGATAGCCGGGGAACCCCTAGCTGCCTGGAATCCCCTGGTGGAGATATCGGGGTTCAAATGAACCCCCTATCTCCAGGCAGCTAGGGGGTCATGGAAGGTGTCAATCGAAAGCCCTGAGCATGGCCTTTCGAATGATACCCAACATGACCAGGTATAAAGTAAAAAAAAAACTGTATTTTTTTTGTGTTATTCTTATTAATGCAACAATATTGTTCACATTTCAATTATAATGTGAACAATGATGCTGCACTAATGATTTTTTTCCATGGGGTGCGTTTGCTATAAATCACGTAATTCCCCCCACAAAATGTAACAAGTCTCCATTTCTAATTTTTGTACAAGCAAACCCCATAGAAAACATAACCGCAAACGCTCATGTGCTAAAATGTGGAAAAAAAACACTTTAGACACTGCAGATGATTAAAAATTCAATTTTTATTGCATTTGTTTGTCATAATATACAGCCAGGACATGACGTATACATATAAAAATGATATATTATGAATCTGCGGAGTCTGACGGATAGAACGATATCTAATATGTCTGGGTTATTTAATAAAATGTGGCTTCAAATTTCGCCGCATGATGAGAGAAAGCGGTAAAAATGAGCTGAGCACACAGCAGTGAAATGCAGCATATTAGAGGAAGATTTAGTAGAGAAATTAACACTTCTCAGAAGCAGACACCACACCCTCAGTATAGTCTACATACATACAATGTATCAAATTCATTAGACCAGACTAAAAACACCTGTTTACCTGTTGTTTACCGTTTGAGAACACAGGTCATTTAGAGGTGAGAATCTTTGCACGTACAATTAGTTTTTAATTCAATATCTAATAAACCATTGCTTATTCTGCAGTAAAGAGTCACTTTATTTCTCGATTTTTTTTTTAGTATTTTTTTTAAGCATTTTTTATACTTTTTTGAAAAAAACATTTTTTTGCGAACTCGAACCGAACACGCTAAGAAGTTCGCGAACTTGCGAACGGCCAAAGTTCGAATCAAACTACGAAGTGATCGAACCGAACAGCTCATCCCTAATAGCGAGTAGGATCATATCAGGAAACATGGAGTCTCAGGTGTATCACAGGACATCTCACCCCGTATCCAGCAAAAAGGCAGGGTGTGCCGCTTCGCCAAGTCCAGGTACCTCTTGCAGGATCCAGCAAACAGGATGTGTCTCCAACTGCACCGGGGGACCAATAGCAGACATCTTGCGGACCTCTACCGAAGTCCGCTGCACGGCGGGCCTCCCCACTCTTTCACCACCACGAGCCACTGCCATAACAAGGAAACTCTCCCCACGATCTTCAGGTAGGGCCTTCAACATCCAGGTCGCAACTGGGGCCTTCCTTTCCAGGTCACATCCTACTCAACAGACCGCCGACGAGCCACTCCAGAGGCCGCACATCAACGGGCCTCAGCCGACCTCCGCTCTCCGCACCAGGCAGTCCCCAAGGTCCACAAGGGCAGCCTCCTCCTCTCCGCTGGTGAGAGCGCTCATCAGACGCCTCCATTCCGCTCGCTCCCCCGCCTGCTCCACCACCGGGTCAGCGGAGGACTGGGGCCCTCCATCCTCCAAGCCTGTGTCCGCCAGTCGCTCAGGTGGAGCCGCATAGAGGGAGAAAGGAAGGTGAGGAATGGCCCAAAATTCTGCAAGGTAGTTGGCCTCAAAATGGCCACCAGACCTGCTCTCCCGCCGGGAAACGAGGCCCCAATCTCTGCTGGGCCCTGGAGGGGGGACCTAAGCGGCTCCAGGGCACTGCATCCGATGGCCAGCCACGCCGGGACTCCCCAAGGGGGGCAATTCAATCGAGGTTTCGGGTCAAATATAGCCACAGACAGCTTTCACGAACGGAGCTCAGCACAAACCCATCTGCTCCCACATGCGGCAGGCCACGCCCCGCAAAAATAGTTTTTTTAAGGGGGAAGCTGACCCCAGATAAAATGTGAAGTTTCGGCCATAATGGGCTTAATTATACATAATCCAACATAATACCTCCTCTCAATTTATATACACATCCAGCCAATATACATTTCACAATAAGGTTGTTGATATATAAATACTACAATAATTTAATGAATAAAAACTTCAGTGAGTTTGCACAGACCCGCAGGACATCAAGGACGTTCCCAATATGGAGCCCACATAAGGGGTTATTCAGAGAGCACCGAAATGTCACCTACATTTCAGTGCTCTCTCGTTCCCCGCAATTCAGGGAATCAAATTTCCCGACCCTGCGTTGAATTCACCGCCGGGTCCCTGAAGTGCAGGGAAAAGCCACCGCAAGACCACCAATTAAAAAAAAAAACACCACAAAACCAGCAACATTATCGGATACTTTCAGCAAGTAGGGATGGGCCGAACACCCCCGTGTTCGGATCACATTCGAACACAAACATTTGAAAGAGTTTGAATTCGAAAGTGAACCCAATTCGAACTCAATGCAAGTCAATGGGACTCAATGCAAGTCCATGGGACTCAATGCAAGTCCAAGAGGGCATATATGCAAGATTTTTGCCATAAAAGGTGTATGGGGGTCCGGGTAGTGCCCTGGGGGACAGGAAACAAGGACAAAAAGTTTAAAAAAAAAACGTTTTTAAAGGAACAGTGATTTTTCCATGACATAAGGCTAGGGTCAGACGAACTCAATGCGAACGTGCGTGCAGCCGCACTTTATCACAGCCGTAGTAGCAGCAAATGACGGGCAATATACGAAGTACGGCTGCGCAACGCAAGCGGAAAACAAACACATTTTTTCGAGAACGTGATACCGCTAGTACTGACGTACAGAGTTCGCTGCGTCCGCTAGCGGCGTGTGTGCGTGATTAGGAGACGTCAGACGCTGCTAATGTCCGGCCAACATAACGTCCAGACACAAAAAGTGTTTTATTGACGATCCGTACAAAATTACGGACGAGAATGCGCATTGTATGACCGCTATCGCGTATTCCGTAAAAAAAAATACGTACATTCGTTCGAACGCACTTTTTCACGGACAACGCGAAAAATGCGTTCGTCTGACCCTGGCCTTAAGGTTAAGAATAAAAACGAAAAATTCCTTCAAATATTGTGCCTAGGAGGTCCGCATAACCTGCCCGTGAAGTGGCGGATTTGTAGGATGTATAGAAACATTTAAAAAGAAAAAAATGACATTTCAAATGACGGTAAATGGTTTTCCTTTAATCTATTCATAAACAACTGCTTGGGGCGGCAGCCTGTATGAAAAGAGGAGACGTTTTAGGGCACGCAGAACAAGTTTAGTGATTTTTTGGGCTAAATTATGGTGAAACTTATGCAGGCTTTGAATGACAGTAACAACAGGTGCATTAAAATTGCATGAGCATTAACATTTGCTGTGGCGTTCACCGCATATTTGTAACGATTCCCCAGGACAGACCTGGTAGGATCCCTGGTAACAGACCTCTAACCCTCCGATCCTTAGGATGGTTGGGACTCGGGACCACTAAACCTAACCTCTAGCAGCCACACAGGCCAGGGAGACAGCACCAACAATATACACCACAGACTGAGATCAATATATGTTTGTACTGCGCTATAGTATATGGCAGGATGGAAGCGCACCAGCAGTAACAAGCAGCGGAATATACTAGACAGGGGCGCAGAGCGAGAGTAGTTGTTATAACAAAACCAGGTCAGCAATGTTTAGGCACTTGTACTGCGCTACTGTATATGGTGAGAATCGGCGCACACCAGTAGCAACAGGAGGCAAACAGAACAGGCAGGGAGTACACAGAGAGAATAGTCAAATGGCAGGCAAAGCCGGCAACAGATCGGGTCCTCAGAACAAGCAGGGTAAGTAACAAGTATACTTCTGAGAAGATACGCTATTAGTGTAGCGAGGAAGCCGGCTGCGCATTTTGCATCGCTCCCTCTACACTAATAGCGTATCGTCTCAGAAGCTTCACACAGCGCGCCGGTGTATGCAGCGTCTAACAGCGTTGGAGATGGGAGGCTGCGCTTGTTGGTGGATCCAGGAATCAGATGAGTATTAGAAAGAAAGAAAAAAAAGTTTTATTTTATGTTCCTTGGGACATTTCAAAATGTCCTCAGATTTTATTTTTTTTAGAAATGTGTCGCCTTACCTTAGCCTGGTGGTCAGTCAGTGGAGGCTTCCTGGATCCTGGTTTTGGGGGGGGGGGATCTGCCGTGGCTGCAGGTGCAGTGGCTCCCTCCCTGCGCCGCCTCTCTGCCACATGCACCCGGCCGGCTAGCCCGCACAGTCGCAGCTCTGTCATCCAGCGGCCGCATGCTCCTCAAGGGATCCTTGGGAGGCCCCGGCGGGCTGCCCTCTACAAAGCCTGATTAGAGGGCCTTGTCTGCCTGATGTTTTAGCAACAAGATTGTTTTATCCCATAGACTTCAATGTTAAGAATATTCCCGTTTTAATTCAAAATATCTAATAAACCGTTGCTTATAATATTCTGAAGTAAAGAGTCTCTTTTATTTTTAGATTTTTTTCGGATTTTTTAAGCATTTTTTAAAAAAAAAATTAATAATTTTTTCCGAACGGCATGAAAAGTTCGAAGTTGGCCGAACGGGCAATGTTCGAATCGACCTCATGTTCGAATCGAACCGAACGCCCATTGCTATTAGCAAGTCTGGGGGGATGATCGGATAAGATCCAACTGTAACTATTCAATGTTTTTGAACCCAGGAAATACTTGAAAACGAGAGAAATCTCAATGTATCCTTCCTGGTAAAATACTTTATAAATAAATAATTTGATAAACCGGCAAATTTATCAGATCCAATAGTTTCGGTGGTTTTGCGGCGTTCTTTCTTTAAAATCTGCAGAAATTATTGCATCCGATCCAATAGATTATCGGATCCAATAACCACCGAACATGTCCAGAAAAAGCCAACAATCCACTGAACACAGCGACAACCAGCCACCGGAAAAAGCAAACAAGCCGACGAACGGGTTAAAACAAAATAAAGTAAAACCATTGAAAGTGTCAAATTTGAAACGCTGTTTGCAAAAAACTACTGGACGAAAATGTCTGGAATTAACATATAAGGTCCTGTGAATAATAATAAAAGGATCTGTAAAAGAAAAAATGCTATTTAAAAAAAACAAATCAGGAAAAAAATTTTTTGCGAAAAATGCCTAAAAAATATTTTAAAAAATAAAGACTTTTTGCTGCAGATTAAATCAATTAATTGTTTAATAGATATTTTATAAAAACGGGAATATTTTTAACATTGAAACCTACGGGTTTCACCTGATTAAACCTGCCGAATGAAACCACCGAACATCAGGGCATTTCACTGACATTTTGTGCAGTTCGGTGTTCTCTGAATAGATTCACCATTGCTTCTCTATGGGGATTTCACTGCCGTCAAACAGGCACCGTATTTTGCTGGCAATTAGCCAAAATATGGTGAACTGCCCGCTTTCTGAATAGCCCAATGGCCATGAAATTGCCCCGCACAGGGACAATAACAATGTGACAGGAGTAAGATCGCATAGAGAATTTTAGTTTCTCGACAGGGAGCACACCAGTTCTGCAAAAAGATATGCAAATTGATTTTTATAAGCCATCTTCTGGTTTTCATTGTATTACAATGTAAAATAGTTTTGGTAGTGAAAGGGTTAAATATATAAATAGAAGATTAATTTGCATTTGATCTAACCAGGAGATCTGAATATATTGCACTTGAGAATCCATTAATCCATTTGTAAAATAATGACATTTGGGCAAAAAAAGGAGGTCGGAGTTATGTTATCGTACAGGATCAACATAAGGGAACATATAATTCTATATCAGATTCATCTCATCGGTCTTGGTTTAAGCGTATGTATTGCTCACTATGTATTTTTGTTGTTACAGCCAGCCCTTAGTATTGTACTCTCTGTTCTTGCCCTGGTTGTGGGATTTGTGATACACTATATTCTTCCTCAACTGAGAAAACATCACCCATGGCTTCTGGCTTTACATCCAGTTCTTCACAGTAAAGAATACAGACATCGACATATTTTTGGTTAGTACTGGCAGCTATTTTTAAGTAAATAAGATCAAATTGAAAAGTTTGGATTTTGAAACTCGTATTTCGAAATTATACAATACAAAGCCAGACCCACAGATTTAAATATGAACTGAGACCTCTATGCCTCTATGACAGCAGGTAAGGTTCATCCTGAAATATTTGTGGGCATCACCCATTTTTGACCAAGTGTTTCCTTACCTTCAGTTTCTCTCAACTAGTCTCTTTCTTTCCATCCTCTGTGCACCTCTCTCCAGTTCTCTATAGGGGAGTCTATCTCTATCTCCTTCATATTCCATGTATTTTTACTTCATTGTTACCCATTCTGTTCTCTTCCTTTTGTGTGTCTATCTCCAACTCACTTTAATTTTTCCTCTTTAAACCTGATGAAACTATCATGTGTGTTTTCACTTACATCAAGTTTAAGTCCTACAAATGAGTTTTCCTGTAGCCATCTTTCTCTAGCCACCTTTAGGTGTTAATTCATGTTTGCTGGTGCATGCACCTCTTCTAGAGCAGCGGTTATCAAACTTGTCCTCGGGACCCCCAACCAGGCCATATTTTGCAGATCACCTTGGAGAAATGCAGACTGAATCCTGCAGTCACTGAGCAGCAAATCATATCACGTGTGCTGTGCTTCAGTTATGTGGAAAACCTGGCCTGGTTGGCGATCCCAAGGACAGGTTTGAGAACCACTGTTCTAGAGCACAAGACCACATGGAATAAGATAGAGGGCCCAAAGAACTCTGCCTTGGGGCCTATAAAGGGCTAGGAGAAGCTGTGCCTTAAAGCTGGATAAAATAATGTTTTGCAGCTTTTCATAATTCAAACTAGTTGCAGTTCCTTACAGTAAGTACATTACATACAGGGCCGGATTTACATCTCAGGAGCATGTGGAGCACCCCCCCCCCAACTAAAAGAAAGAAACCTGCCAAAATGATTTTTTTAAAAACTAAACCTTTTTTAAAAAAGAAAAAACATTTGAAAAATTGAAAAACCGTTTCTCTGCAGTCAAATTAAAAGAAAGGGCAGAATTGGTTGCCTTGTTTGAGTTAGTGCAGTGGCATTGTTTCTTTTATGTGTAAAAACATATATTGTCTCTGCCGTAGAACAGAGAAAAGAATACATTTTGCAGTTACTTTTAAATTTTTTTCATTTTTACACAAACACATGGTCATGTTTGGTGTCATTATAAAGGCCAGACTCTGACCTTTCCAAAGACACCTCACTTAACCTTGTGCACTGTACAATTCCCCTGACTCTCCTCACTGCAGTGCCACGGTCTAGGTCGTCGATGAAACAATGCGCTGCATCATCAGCTCCACACTTTTGGCAGTGTGGGAAATGTGAAGGTGAGTTAGTGCAGTATCACTGTTCACTTTATAATTGTAAACTGTATAATAGTGCTGCATTAGAAAAAAAAGAGGAAAATAGTATTTTATTATTTTATTTTTAAATAACTTGGTTATATTTGGTATCACTGGAAAGGTCATAATCTGGCCTTTCCAATGATAACTCATATGTTCCTCTAGCCATTAGGGCTCCACAAATACAGTGGTCTAAATGATTATAGATTGTAAAATAAAAAAAATTAAAAGGGCAAGGCACCCCCTTGAGCAGGCGCTTGTAGGTGCATTTCTACTCTGCCTAGTTATAAATCCGGCCCTGATTTATGTATTAAAGAAACTGCTTTCCATTACTAGTGTATTTTCACCTTATCATCCTGGCATGCTGTTGTGTTTCACATGGTTGATGGAACACAGTAGCTTTTGTCTCAAAATTTGTTAAAGAATCGGAAAAAAATACTTTGAAATAGGTAAAGGCCTAGATAATAGCCACCAATGTGTCAATTAAACGTTCCACCTATTTATTGAATAGTACATAAATTCCAAAATATAGCCACAAAATTTCATTAGACAAATTTTGTCAACACAGTGTAGCACTGTATAGCAAGCAGGGATTTCAGACTCTTTCCCCTAGGCGTTTATTGTCTGCATTTCCCAGAATTCTTTGATACAAAGAGGTAGACCATGCTATTCTTATTATTTGTTTCATCACTCCCTATTGAGTAGCAAACTGTTTCTGGAAGCAACACCAGCACAAAATTGTTCTTTTGAAGCTTAATATTTCCATGGTTGAACTGCAGTACATATTTACATGTGCATTGCTAAGCACCAGGTGAAGTGGTAAAAAGACTGTCTGCAAAGCACATAGCTCTAGCCCCAACCTAAGTTAACACCTTTGGTATAACATGACACAAATTGTTGAATTGATAAACCTTACAAGACCTTCTCCTCTACTAGCAGTGTGTGACCTCACAAATAACCTTTTGACAGAATGTGCACAAACTATCCCTGATGTACTCAAATCTGTTGGCAAACTTTCCCAGAATAGTAGCTGAAATTTCTAGTACAGAAGTGAAAATACCAAATTTAAAGAAAATGTTTAGACCTTTCGGTGTTCCTCTGGGGCAGTGGCGGCTTGTCCATAGGGGCGCATTTGGCAGTGAAGAACCTATACATATATATAAAGATGCAATAATATAAAATTCAAAGGTAAAAATACAAATTAACCGGATAACTGTTACTGTCCTTGAATGTCTCCCCTTTTCTGGAGAAAATTTTGAGACCAACGGAGCATGTCAAGATTTTGGGACTTTTATGAAAACTGCCCAATCTGAGGTTATTCTAGGCTTGTTCCATTTGCTCCATATGGTGTCACCCAATCATTTTAGATTGGGGCATATGATGGCAGCAGTGGCGTAGCGTGGGTTGTCAGCACCCGGGGCCAGCCAAGAATTGTGCGCCCCCCCCAACCTGTGGACACGTTATCGATATTGCCCCAGCTCTCACATGAATATTGCCCCAGCTCACACATGGATTTGCCCCAGCTCACACATGGATATTGCCGAGGCTCACACATGGATATTGCCCCAGCTCACACATGAATATTGCCCCAGCTCACACATGGATTTGCCCCAGCTCACACATGGATATTGCCCCAGCTCACACATGGGTATTGCCCCAGCTCTCCCATGGATATGCCGCAGCTCACACATGGATATTGCCCCAGCTCACACATGGATATTGCCCCAGCTCACACATGGATATTGCCCCAGCTCTCCCATGGATATGCCGCAGCTCTCACATGGATATTGCCCCAGCTCTCACATGGATATTGCCCCAGCTCACACATGGATATTGCCCCAGCTCACACATGGATATTGCCCCAGCTCATGGATATGCCCCAGCTCATGGATTTTCCCCAGCTCACATATGGATAATGCCCCCAGCTCATGGATATGCCCCAGATCATGGATTTGCCCCAGCTCACACATGGATAATGCCCCCAGCTCATGGATAATGCCCCCAGCTCATGGATTTGCCCCAGCTCATGGATTTGCCCCAGCTCATGGATTTGCCCCCAGCTCATGGATTTGCCCCCAGCTCATGGATTTGCCCCAGCTCTCACCTGGGTATTGCCCCAGCGGCAGCCATCTCTCACATGGATATTGCCCCAGCTCCGGATCCAGCAGGGGTTGAGGGGGCCCAGATGCCGGACAGCGGGAGTGCCTGCCCGGTCCTGAACAGCGTGTGAGTCCGTCCATGTTGAAGGGGAGGCGGCTGCGTGCGTGCGCAGGTCACGCGGTCCGGCCAGTCAGGTGGTACAGAGACTCAGTACCACCTGATTAGCCGGACCACGTGACCGCCTGCACGCAGCCGCATCCCCTTCAACACGGACGGACTCACTGTTCAGGACCGGGCAGGCACTCCTGCTGCCTGGCATCTGGGTCCCCTCAACCCGCGGGCCCTTGGGCGGCGCCCGAGGGCCCGGCGGGTCAGTCCGGGCCTCAAGTTTTAGGGGCGCAAATATCTTTTGAAATTATGGGCCCCTAACAAAACTGCGCCCGGGGCCACGGCCCCCCCACGCTACGCCACTGGATGGCAGCAATCACAAAAAAATTAACCTTCTCTTCTATGGCTGGGATTGGCTCACCGGTACAGGTACAAACTCAGCACCAAAGAGAACAGGAAGATAAATTGTCATAACAGAATAAGGAATGGAGTAGCACATCAGGCATGATGTGTATGTTGTACATGGAAATACATAGAAACGAGCACAGATGACATCTTTTTTCTTTTATGATGTGTATGTATCGAAATATACATACAGACAGAAAAAAAGGGCGTCGAGCCTATTCCCTACTAGAGCGGCTGCAACTACCACTTGTATCCAGCCCAGTAACCTGTATAAAGCATGACAAGAAAAAATTGTCATCTGCACTTTTCCCTATAACACCATGTGAAACAAAACACAACTAGGAGGTTTTGGTTTACTTGAATGGCCAATGAAGTGTAAGCTCATCTTGCGAGCCAAGGCAATTATGGTAAAGCAAAACAATCTGGTAGTTGCAGCCGCCCTGGTAGGGATTAAGCACAATGCCATTTTTTTCTGTGTGTATGTATATTTTGATGAATCTCCAGCCAGGTCATCCTTGCCTCTGTCCCGTTTCGCATTTTTGTTTTTAATCCCAAAGTGGAATTTTTCTGATGAGGGTATAAATGAAAACCTACCAGTCTTCCACATCACTGAGAACCAGCATGAGCATATGTGGCTTGCTTAGAAAGTAGGTTTTGGCTTCATTAGGTAGGACTCACCATATCAGAGGTGCCTTGGCATGGCAGGTGAGCTTACACTTCAATGGCCATTCAAGTAAACCAAAATCTCTAATAGTGTTTTGTTTCACATGTTTTTATAGGGATAAGCACAGATGACACTTTTTTCTTGTCATGATGTGTATGTAGCAATAACCGTGGTCAGGGCCAGTGGGATCTGTGAGTGAACAAAGCAGTCGACTGGGACGCTGGTTCGAGGACGGTAGTGTTCTGCAACCAAACGAGAGGCATTAGAACAGATTCCTACATCTCCCCATGTGTACTTTGTGGATGCAGCGCTAAGTGCCACTGGATGCTGCTTGCCCCCTCATTCCACTCTCTGCACCCGACCACAATACAGAGTGGTGGCGACCCATGTGAGCTTTTCCACAGGAATGCATTGAGGAAGGGTGTCAGGTTCCCTATGTGTGTTTGTGTATGCTAGTCAGTGTGTGTGTGAGTCGGTGTGTGTCATTCTGATTGTGTTTATGTGTAGGTTCAGGGTATTTGACTGTGTGTCAGTATATAATATCAACATATATTGATTAATGTTCACATATCTAAACTGTATTCTCTATTATTTAGAAGCTGCAGAAATAACATGGTTTGAAAAAAGCTACATATGGTTCATGTATTTTGAAAAATACATTTTGTTTCCATCCATTGTTTTGAGTGCTGTGACAAATGATGCCTTTTCAGTCAGCAAATGCACACGGTTTGGAAAGCAGTAAGTAGCAATATATTTAAGCATTTTTAGTAGTAATAATGCTGACACCGCAAAATGTATGAATATAAATATCATGTCATTAAATCTAACTGAAAGCAAAATTGACCGGATCAAAAAGGTAGACATGGTTCCAGATACAAAGTGACTCCAAGGTCCACCACCTCTGGGAATAGTAAGCATCAGCTGCTCCAGAACAGGGTGATAACTGCAGTGGATTCTGTGAAGCTTATTTCAACCAAATGAATTTTCACAAAGCGCGACTACCACAGCTATCTTGACATACAGGTGGAAATGAATGGAGGAGTGTACGTGGATTGTCAGTGTAAATGGAAAGCACAAGTGTATACTTTTGTCTTTGTGTTTCAGTCACCCTATTGTGTTTTTGTCCAACAATCCCCACTCTTGTGTCTTTATGTCCCGATCTTCTATTACATAACTCCCATCACATTTTCCATTTTCCTTCTATATATATCTACCTCTTAACATCTGTTCCATCACCAGCTACCCTTTTCACATCATTTACATGAGAACATATTTTTTTTAATTAAACTATTTTATTTTTCTGCAGATGTGATGCTTTTTTGATATCAGTTGCTGGTATGAAGCTGATGAGATCTTCCTTTTGTAATCCACTTCATCAGTTTGTCTCTTTAGGATTCACAGTTCTATTTTTTCAATTTGACTGCAGCAATATTTCCGAGAGCTTTTTAATTGATTTGTATATTATTTCCATCTTGTGCACTAAGGTATGTAATCTGTAGAATATGTTTATACACGTTTTTTTCTATATGTAAAACTTCTAACAGGCTGAATTCCTTTCCAAAATCATGTAATTATTATTTGACGAAGACACAGAGGCTAAAACAAAAATGGTATTATAGCTCCAGGTTCTAACCAAACCGCAACAATGCTGGCACTGCAGGCAAATAAACATATCATAAGGACATTTCACCTTGTCATCTTTGTGTCCTAGTCTAACAGTTCTGTTATCCTCAGAAATGCACCTCAAACACTCTCTTCCTAGACATGTCCTGATATAACTTATGCAACCTTCAATGTAGCAATCTCACTGGTTTCACTATTTTTGAGAATGTCGAGATGTAAGCCCTGATTTATAACTATCACACTGAATTCACTTTAAATCACATAAAACATGCGGTGCATTTTTTAGTTTTTGCATTCAATCCCAAACAAGTGTCAATATGGGCATTAGAGGTTCCTCGATTTGTTCTTTGATACTAAATATATTACACATTATATGACAGGTAATCCGTACACCCGGTCGTGGCGTTATGTAACGTATACATATATAATTTGTATCTTTACTCTATAACTATTTTGTAACCATATACGGGCCTGAATACAGTGTATAGATAACATTCATATAGAAATACCTAATTAATAAAGGTTTTAATGGCAGCCTTGGATGGCAAAGGATAGAGGTAGGGTGAAATGTGATACATGTTATAGGGGCTTATTCAAGAAGCACCATTGTTTGCCAAAATTGCAAACAACGGCAAAGATAGCTGGCATTGCTGGCAAATAATGCATATTAGGGTACGAGCGTTTGGAAAAGATAGCTGATGTTGCAAAAATGAAAATTTTTGGTATTTAACAAAAAAAATTCAAATGATGGGAGGGGAAGCTCCAATAGTGATTGTATCAAGTGAAGCTACTCCTGCTGCTGTTTTAATTTTCGTTTTGTGAAACACCAAGTATGCCACCATTTCAGCAACGGCGATTTTTGCTGTTGTTTTCAACTTCAGCAAACAAAATTTCTTCTTGCAACCCCCCCCCCCCCTTCCTTTCTATTAGTTTCAAAAAGACCTTTGGCGTGGTGATGAAGAACAACAAATGAAAGGGATTAATCATGACATTTTACTTATACTTAAATAGAAATTAGGTATAGGTATAGAAAGGTTCAAAATGTATGCCAGGGAATTATAGACCTGTGAGCGGTTAACATCTGTATTTTAGGGGTTACGGTTACTAAGCGATACTATTCAGGAATTCATTGGGAGGTATAATGTAAATGGCAAAAATCAGCGTAGTTTTATGAACCACAGATCATAGCAGTCTAACCTAATTGCATTCTATTAAGAAGTAAGTAGAAGTATAGCTCGGGGTAGCAGTGGATGTGATTTACTATTTAAATTCAGAAAAATTGGTCCAGGTGAAAATTCTTGTTCATGGATAGAACACTGGCTTAAAGATAGAGTACAGACAGTGGTCATAAATGGTAAATTTTCAAGATGGACACCAGTGGTAATTGGTGTCCCTCAGGGGTCTGTTATAGGACCAATTCTATTCAATTTATTTATAAATGATCTTGAAATAGGCATCAAAATTCATATCAATGTTTGCAGATGACACAAAACTAGGAAAAGTAATACAATGTGAGCAGGATGTTACTTTGCTGCAAATGGATTTGGATATATTATGGGAATTTTGCTTCTTTATAAATCAATGGTAAGACCGCATCTTGAATATGTCGTACAATTTTGGGCACCTGTCTTATGAAAGGATAGTATGGCGCTAGAAAAAGTAGAGACGGGCAACTAAATTAATAAGGGGAATAGAAGATTTAAGTTTTGAGTAAAGACTAACAAGCTTAAACCTGTTTAGTTTAGAGAGACTTAGAGGGAATCTGATAACTTTATATAAATATATACAGGGCCATTATGAACAGTTATCTGGAAACGTTTCATTATTAGGACTATACACAGGGCACAAGGTCACCCATTTAGACTGGATGAAAGGAAATTTAGCCTAAAGCATAGGAAGGGTTATTTTATGGTGAGAACAATAAAGCTGTGGAATTCTCTGCCTGTTGAGGTGGTTGGGTTAGAGACTGTACAGACTTTTAAACAACGACTGGATGACTTCCTGCAAAAACATAATAAGGGTTATGAATTTAATATGTGATTAAAAGCTGCTTGATCCAGGGAGAAATCTGACTGCCATTCTGGGGTCAAGAAGGAATTTTTTCCCAATGTGTTGCATATTGGCGACTGCTTTTTTGCCTTCGTTTGGATCAACAGCAGTAGGTAATGTGTGAAAGGTTGAAACCAATGGACAAACATCTATTTTTAGCCTATGTAACAATGTAAGGTACTGGACTGCAGTTCCTTTATTGCCTAAAATAATATATACAGCAATGGAGTTAAAATAGAATTTAGATACTAATATTTGAACCACATTTGGAGGTTCCAAATACACAGAATCTTTAGTAATATGTTTGAAAAAAAGGATGTAATATTTAAATAATAATCTACAGAACGCCTAACAGCATTCTAACGTATACATTAGTCAATCATGCTTTCAGGGATTGATTCTGTTTTTGTACAGTCAAATTAATGAACAGGTCCCTAGAATGTTGTTTAACGGGAGTAATGTTGTGATTGTGTAAAGTTGTATATAATATAGTCCTGTTTTCAGTGTTTAGTATTGAAAGTTGTATGTGATTTGAATGTAGGTGATAAAATAAGTGCATTGAATACATCATGAAATGTATTTTGTGCTCGAAATTAGATTTATGTAATATATTCGTAAGCAGACAAGGGACAACATGCATTGAATGTCTTTGGAGATATATATTTTACATAAGTCATTCATATGGATTATAGAAAACCGTAGATGGTCCTGGTGGCGCAGTGGTGTACTATAAATCGTATAAACCCTAGCCTGATATTAGGCCCTACAGGTGCTCGTACTAGAGTCTAAGATCTAAAAATGTCACCAGGAACCTACAGGTCCCGAGAGACGTACAATTAAAAATGAGAAGTGCAAATTACAATTGATACATAAATGCAGTAGCAAAGCCGAGAGACATGCAAGGATTATGTATAACAATAAAGTGCATGTGCTTATGAAACCATTCTTAAGTAAAGTGCATACACAGGTGGTGCGCTAAAAGCGCAAATCGCTGATAGTTCTTTGGAGGGTTGTACAGTCAATAAGTCCTAAGCCACAGTAAAGAGCACGTGCAAAAGTGCAAATAACATGAAAAAGAACCGGAAAATTTTGTGGCCACTAGTGGTTGCACAGCGTATGAGCCGTGTTGTAGAGATAAACGGTCCACTGCCACAGCTCCTCTCCTCAATGGGTGGTTTATATAAGGGGAGAGAGAAGAAAAAAATAATAATAGTGCAGACTGCTTCAGGTATTTATGGTGAGGATAGAACAAGAATCTCACTCACTGATTACAGAGCCCAGTGTGTCCCTGGCTCTGGGTTGAAGCGCCTCACACCAGATATAGGGTGGCGTATCCCTTCTTTGTCCTACGGTTGGCCTCAGATGAAATACAAGCAGATAGACAGTGCTCCCATAGCGTAACACATTCGGTAAAAGTGGCAGCAAGTTAAAAAGCTGATCAATCTCACTCACCAATGGTGGAGCCTCGGTTTTCTCAGGCTCGGCTTTTAAGCATATGGTACCATTTATATCGGTGTGTACCTCACCTCTCTCGCCTGGAACGTCTGTTTCTTTCCTTCTTCTATGCTGGTACTCCACCTCCAGAAAAATTTAGGGAGGAAAGAGGGGGGAAAGACCAGGGTAATAAACTAGACGTGGCTCTTGTGGAGCAGCTTCCACAGTCTAGATGGTCTTAAATGAATAAAAAAATCAAAATAAAATTAAAAAGCTGAGACCCAAGAATAAAAACTTCAAAGGGTTTATTAGCATTACATAAAATAAGTCAGGGGGAGGGGGAATTACACTGAACGCGTTTCGGCACTTAACCTGTGCCTTCCTCTAGCAGTGTGGTGTATGGGGGTAAAAGGGAGAGTGCATTGGCTAATCACTTTTTATAAAAGGGGCATTATTGAGTACACCTGATTTAAGTTTCTTCCTTTTGGTGCATACTTCCGGGTTTGAGGTCATGTGACCTCTATTATGTCTTTTTTTTTTTTTCTAATTTTTATTTTTTATCTTTATATTTAATTATTATTTTTTTTTTTCTTTTCCTCTGGCACCGCGGCCATCTTGTTTTTGCATTCCAGCGTGGAAGTTCCGCATTTTTGCTATGTTTACATCCACAATCATATGCTACAGTAAAAAGGAGGCATAGCGGCGGTCTGCAGGGGGATATTGCCCCTTATCTCATGCTGCCTGCTCTGTCTTGGTCCCTGGAGGACCTAATGCCAGTACATAGTGAAAAATAAAGTCTTAAAATACTTATCCTTAAATGTGTTTGGTGCCGCAGATATACTTATTCTGCTAATATAAACAAAGAGTTGCCTATCTCAATAATGGAGTTGGGTAATAAGTGTATTTAAGAAACCTGTTGGGCAATCTTCAAATGGGTATTAGCTATTACAGCTTGGTGGATGGTTTACATAATGATCAAAACAATTATAGCCTTTATGATAAAAATGGAAGGATATTTTACATACAATGTGTACATGCTTCTAAATTACAGTTATACAAAAATTAAAATTAAAAATAAAAATTAAAAAAGACATAAAATTTCATGGACCCTAAAAAGGCTAAAACCATATCAGCAAACTGGGGTCTCTGTTGAGGTGAGAGTGAGGAATAACTTATGTGAATAAGTATAGGATAAATCCATTTTGGCAAAAATCATGTACTCTAAACTAATGGATTATAAATAAGAATAATGGATCTATATACTATATAAAATAGCGTTAATTACATATATAATATATAAAAGGGGCGGATGGATGTAAAATACTATTAAAATACTATTGATAACTAAGGTGTATACTGGTATACGGTATGCGTGCAACGGGTTTGTGAGGAGTCATTGCTTATCAAGGATCATATGGATTACATTTGTATAAAAATGATAAAAGTATCTACTGAATGTCATAGGAATTGTGTGCTTTTGATTTATTCATTTTTGTACATTAAAATTATATCACATTTCAATGTCACCAAGTCTATCAGGGTTATTCAGAGAGAGGTGAAAAGCAGAAGAATGACTGGAGAATGGAAAATTCTAGGTCAAAATAGCTGATTTGGAAAGTGAGATGAAAGGGAGAATTTTTCTGGTTTGGCTATTTTGACCTATAATTTTCACTTCTCCAGTCATTCTCCTGCTTTTCACCGCTCTCTGAATAACCCTGTATGACAGTTCTTGTTTTCCCATTTCATTTTAAAACAGACTTGACAGACTTTAAAATAAAATTTGCATTGATTGAATATCAAAAGGACAGATGTAAGATGTACTCATAAGACTTTACAGTTAATTTCTCTAATTGGTGTATGTACGACAACCACATGTTTGCGATTGTTTTGTCTGGAAGTGCCTTTGCTACAAAATGTGTCATTCTTCTAATTTTTTTCTAGTTCTGGGAGCTGTACGACAAATTGCAGTATGTCTTGGCATATATTGCACCATGGCAAATAGCTTGGGGTTCATCATTTCATGTATTTGCTCAGATTTTTTCCATACCACGTATCCTTTGAAATTTATAAAAGCAATGGTTATGCAGTGTGAGTATTTGTAAATTGTTTAATATGTAATAAATATGCAAGTAGATGCAAAATAATGTATGTTTAAAAGTTAAATCTGTCTATAGAACCTACGTGAATAAGTAAATATTTAGTATAGTAATATATAGAATATAATATAACGGAGTTTTCACAATCCAGTCAAGAAGAAGCAGACCTGACTCTATTAATAGTCATCTGGACTGAAATAAATTCAAACGACCATGACAAATATGCAAGTATACAAATATCATCAAATGCAATGATACCAAGACCACTGCTTTGCGGGCCTGACACATGAGACACTTACAGGGCTATTTAGAGAAAGGTGAAAACCTTGAGAATTGCCAGGAGAATGAACAATCTAGACCAAATAGCCAATTTGGAAACTGAGATAAATGGGGGGGATTTTCTGGTTTGACTATTTTGACCTAGAATTTTCAATTCTCCAGTCATTCTCAAGGTTTTCCCCGCTTTCTGAATAGCCCTGATAGTTAAATAAAATATAACCTTTATTATTCTTAAAACAATTAGTTCCTTATAAAAAATACAAACAGCACAAATGGATAAATTAAGAACAAATGGATATCGACTAGTATAAGGTGATACTTGGGGTAATAGTGATATCTTGAAGCAATAGGGTAGACTATCAGGGTTATTCAGAGAGCGGTGAAAAGCAGGAGAATGACTGGAGAATGGAAAATTCTAGGTCAAAATAGCCAAGCCAGAAAAATTCTCCCATTCATCTCACTTTCCAAATACGCTATTTTGACCTAGAATTTTCCATTCTCCAGTCATTCTCCTGCTTTTCACCGCTCTAAGGCTAGGGACAGACGAGCGCATTCTGAGCGCACTATGCGTCCGTACGACAAGGTAGTGGCCACACGGTCCGTTTTTGTGACTGAAGTTTTTTTTAGTTAATGTAGATGGGACATAAAATTAATATGAAAAACCATTTTTTCCGTCAAAAATGCAGTCCATCTGACTACGTTCCATCACTCACACACAAAGCTATGCGGATGTTGCGCATTCCACACGTTCGTTCTTGTGGTTTTACGTTCTTGCCTAACTTGCGTCCTTTTACCGCATCCGTTGTGCGTCCGCACTTCGTGTGTGTGTCTCTATTGATCATAATTGTATGCTAACACGGACATTAAAATGTGCGGCAACACGGATGTGAACACTGCGCTCGTCTGACCCGAGCCTGACTAACCCTGTATGTATAGACTTCTAGGCACATAATGATGGTATTCATTATATACTAATTTACTGGAGGGTACCATGTAAATCAGTCTTAAATTCAACACAATAAAGAAAAATCAAAGAACATGCTGTGCTGCCTGATTGTGTAACAATATTCTATTGAGGAATGTGATTTTTTTTAATTGGAATTATAAATCAGCCTTTTATTATGCAAATCAAGCTTAACACCTTCACACCTGAACAGTGTTTTGTTTATTCACATTGGCTTAATAACCCTTCTCAGAAGGCTCAATGCCCAACTATAATCTCTGATTTTATCCCGTGAAAGTGACCTTGATAGCCAATATCTAAATCTTAATGTATTCTTAAGTATATAGATATTCCACAAGCAAATGGCATCTACAGTATTCTGTTGTATTAGTGCCCTGTACCAAGTATTTACTATATTAAATTCACAGTTTGAAGGCTCCAACATTCTATTCAGTTATATTAGTACCCTGTACCAAGCATTCACTATATTAAACTCCGTTTGAAGGCACCAACACGCCATAAATACATGTAATTGCATTTAATTCCACTCCTGTATCTATGATATCCTCAAAGATACAAAGCACAGTTTTCAGTTAGTCATATAATCAGATAGCAACTTTGTAACTTGTTTCCACATTTAGCAAGTGAAAAACAAGCAGCAGCCATGCTCAACAGCAATAGCTATAAAAAAATTATTTTGTCAACAGCAATAGCTCATAATTTCAAAAATAAACTTTTCCATCATTTTGGTAACACTCATATCAACCAGTGATATTTGATTATATGACTACCTGGAAACTGTGCTTTGTATCTATGAGGATACCATAGATACATGAGTGGAATTAAGTGCAATTACATTGTATTTATGGCGTGTTGGTGCCTTCAAACTGTGAATTTAATATAGTGAATACTTGGTACAGGACACTAAGGGCACTAATACAACTGAATAGAATGTTGGAGACTTCAAACTTTGAATTTAATATAGTAAATGCTTGGTACAGGGCACTAATACAACTGAATAGATGTCATTTGCTAGTGCAATACCTATATACTTAAGAATACTTTAAGATTTAGATATTGGCTATCAAGGTCACTTTCACAGGATAAAATCAGATATTATAGTTGGGCATTGAGCCTTCTGAGAAGGGTTATTAAGCCAATGTGAATAAACAAAACACTTTTCAGGTGTGAAGGTGTTAAGCTTGATTTGCATAATAAAAGACTAATTTATAATTCCTACAAACAAACAATCACATTCCTCAATAGAAAATTGTTATACAATCAGGCAGCACAGCATCCTCTTTGATTTTTCTTTATTGTGTTGAACTTAACTGATATACAGTATATGGTACCCTTCAATGAATTAGTATATAATGAATACCATCAGTATGTGCAAGCCTAGGCTATATATAGTGATATATTGAAGCAACGGGGGGGGGGGGGAGAATAATATTACCCCTGGGTGCAGGGCGGATGGACACAAAAAAATCTGTGAAATTTTGTCTGTGACTTTATATCACTGGTTGATATGAGTGTTGCCAAAATTATGGAAAAATTCATGTTTGAAATCATGGGCTATTGCTGTTGAGCATGGCTGCTGCTTGTTTTTCACTTGCTAAATGTGGAAACAAGTTACAAAATGCTATCTGATTATATGACTAACTGAAAACTGTGCTTTGTATCTATGAGGATACCATAGATACATGAGTGGAATTAAGTGCAATTACATTGTATTTATGGCGTGTTGGTGCCTTCAAACTGTGAATTTAATATAGTGAATGCTTGGTACAGGACACGAATACAACTGAATATATATCATTTGCTTGTGGAATATCTATATACTTGTCAAGAAGACATCAAAATTTAGATATTGTGCATCAAGGTCACTTTCACGGGATAAAGTCAGAGATTATAGTTAGGTATTAGACCTTCTAAGAAGGGTTATTAAGCAAGTGTAAATAAACAAATCACTGCTCAGGTGTGAAGTTATTAAGCTTGATTTGCATAATAGAAGGCTGGTTTATAATTCTTACAGAGTCACATTCCTCAATAGAATATTGTTACACAATCAGGCAGCACAGCATGCTTTTTGAATTTTATTTATAGTGTTGAATTTAAGACTGATTTACATGGTACCCTCCATTGAATTAGTATATAATGAATACCATCAGTATGTGACTAGAAGCCTATATAGTGATATCTTGAAGCAATAGGGGAGACTATTACCCCAAGTATCACCTTTTACTAGTCGATATCCATTTGTTCTTAATTTATTCATTTGTGTTGTTTATATCTTTTATAAGGAACTAATTGTTTTAAGAATAATAATAAAGGTTATATTTTATTTAACGAAGTGTCTCATGTGTCAGGCCCGCAAAGCAGTGGCCTTAGTTTCATTGACAATTAGGGTTTCTTAATCCCATGACATGAATATTGTTGAGGTGATTGCTAATCGGAATCTTGTATTCCTTGTAGACAAATTCATCAAATGCAATACTTAAGGCTGGGGTCAGACGAGCGTATTTGAAGAGCGGAAGAAACGTCTGTGAGAGTGGACGTTCCTTCCACTCGACGTCTGTCTGGCCACGTCACTGAACGCACTTGGTGCGCTCAGCGCTGCAAGGCTCGATCCTCCTATGGAGAATCGCCCTTTGCAGCTCCGTCAATGTGCATCCTAGGGCTTTCAAGGAGAGGGCTGCTGCACGGATGCAGCACGGCCGCTGTTGCGCGCACAATTCATGCACGCGCAACAGCGTGTGGCTGGCCCCGTCTCATTGTCTCAATGCTGCAACGGACGCTAGAAGGCACGTCAGTATGGGCGCACCTAGTGCGCTCGTCTGACACCAGCCTTAGTCATAAAAATGGATTAAATTAATATTTTGTAAAGAGTAAATAAAGAACAAATATAACATAACACTACTTTTGTAAGAAGCTCATAATGTTGTGGCTAATCAATGTATATGGTAAAACCAAATTCAAATTTATAGAGTTGAGTCTCACAAAGTATTTTTAAAATATGCATTAAATATGGGAAAACTAACAAAAACACGATGATTGAAAGTGAAAGGTAAATTATATACCTCAATGTCTGTGCTTCCACTGAACATGCTCTCCCTTCTATTTTTGACCATCATCCATGTGAGCCATCTATGACATTTTTATTATATGTTCTTGTGGGTCTCTTCTATTTAGAAATTTGAGTGTGCTAATCGACTACCTTTTTGTATGGTGTCTTCTGACAGGGATTTGAGGATCACTTATTTCATGCAAACTATTGAGTGACACAGTTGTGTCAATTGTTCCAGTAGAAAATAATAAATTTAGTTGTCTGGTTATTTACCAAATTCAAAAACTACCCAAACTTTACTGTATTCTGTTCCATGACTTTCTTTTACCTGTTATGTGCTTCTAGAACATTGATTGCACATTGATACTAACACAGCATTCGAAGTATGGTCTTTGTAGACTCTCAGCTGGTTAGTTTGGTGGATTGTGAAACGGAATAGCTTTGTAGTATTAGTCTGATTCAAAATTTTATACTTGCAATGGAGTGTCTCAAGGGCACCCACAACATACAACTGAAAAATATTTTCATTACTGCCAAATCAGCACTTTTCCATATAACTTCTAAATGGAGTTTTCTCCACTATGAATAACACTTTTTATGAGAACACACAAGTAGTCCGTAGTATGGTGTGATTCATGTGTCCTCCATTGAGGCAAGAATTTGTGTTCTGGTGCTGAAAATTGGATTCAAAACTTAACCAAATGGAAATAACAGCTGCAACACATGGCACACAGAGCAGACCACAGAAGAGGTTGCAGGAGGTAGTGGTAGGTTGATATTTCCACAACTGTTGCCAATATAGAATAAACCCCTTTCAATGAGGATTATTTACTATATTAGCCCTCAAGGCGAGCTCAGTGAGGACAGAAACCTCCCGCGGAGCAGAAGGGCAAAAAACAGTTCTGCCTGTACTGGTCTGTGGTTTGTATTCTCTAGAGGGAGAGAAACCTCTGGTTTATTTATCTGTTTAACTTCCCTTTTAGGGGATTTTTTTTTTCTCTGTTTCTTTTATTTTCTGCTGGTGGCTTGTTAATTGGGGGGGGGGGGGTGTTGCCTGTCAGGTGATTTCACTTGTGTGGCTACATAAACTCACTGAGCTTGCTCACAAGGGCTTGCTTGTCAGTGGTCTACTTCCCAAGTGGACTATTTTCAAGTAGGAGTTTAAAAACAGGAGTTCAAATAACAGGTATCAATTGTTAGTTCTTTATTTGTTATCGTGTTAGCAAGCTTGGAGGTTTGACCCAGTGCACATCATGCTGCATGTATGCATGTCTGGAGGAATCCTTCCAGGGTCCATATCTTTGTAGCAAGTGTGAGAGTGTAGCTCTTCTGGAAACTCATATTGGAGATCTGGAGGGGTAAATCGTAACGCTGAGGCAGATTGACAATCTTGAGAGGGGCCTGCTTCTCATTGAGCAAAGTTTAGTTGAGGAATCTAGTGGTGTGGGAGGAGTGGAGTTAACTGGGGAGCAGGTTGGTAGCTGGTTGTCAGTGACACGTGGTAGCTGGGGGAGAGGGAAGAGGAAAATGTTGGCTAGTCCTGATCTTGCGCACACAAGCAGATTTGCCTCTTTGAGCAAAGATGTTGGGTGCATCAGCTCAGGTGATGGGCTTAGGGCTCCAGAGATACAGTGGTCTAAATCAGTGTTTCTCAACTCGTATGCTCAGGACCCACTAACAGGCCTGGTTTGTGGGATATCCAAAGCACAGCACAGGTGATCTAATTATCTGCTCAGTGATTGCAGTATTCAGTCTGCATTTCCCCAAGGTGATCTGCAAAATCTGGCCTGGAGTGGGTCCCGAGGACTGGAGTTGAGAAACCCTGGTCTAAATTATAGCAAATTGTAAAAAGAAACAAAAGAAACTTTTTTCTTTTTTTACACACAGAGCAAGGAGCCCCCTTGTGGCAGGCGCCTGTAGTCACATGCCTACTCTGACTAGTGGTAAATCCGGCCCTGCTCCCTTTAACAGCAGGGGATCAGCCCACTAAGTAAGGGAGGAATAAAGAGGGAAAGTAAGAGGGCATGGCCAGCAGCCATACTGAACAGCCACATGTAGCCGGAGCTCTCCCTTAGCCAGCTCGTTTTCCTGCTCTAGCGGCCCACAACGGCGGCAGTTTGCCTTGACACCAGCCTACATCGACTCCGGAACCCTCCAGGCACGTTATGGCTCCAAGTAAAACACCCAAGCCGACAGACCTGTCGCACGTAGGGAAAGGCCGAGATAGCGCCGCCATCTTGCAGCCTTGGAGCTCCCGCGATTCTGGCTCCTCTCGGTCCCTTCCACCTGAGGATGAAGATTCTCGACTTCACACCCTGTCTGCCTCAGCTCTGCAACTTCAAT
Source organism: Leptobrachium leishanense (assembly GCA_009667805.1). Classification (NCBI taxonomy): domain Eukaryota; kingdom Metazoa; phylum Chordata; class Amphibia; order Anura; family Megophryidae; genus Leptobrachium; species Leptobrachium leishanense. The sequence continues at coordinate 245,778,437 of CM019066.1, forward strand.
CCCTGCTGCAGGACCTCAGAAACACCATTCAAGAAGATTTCCACTCCATAACTGCTAATCTACATCAGGAGATTTGTGATCTGGGTGAGCGCGCTAATGCCCTTGAAACCACATCTGATGAACTGTGTCTGGCCCATAATGAGTTGGTAGATGCATATAAAGAGTTAAAATCTACGCATGAGGACCTTTTACTTAAAGCGACAGATTTGGAGGATCACTCCCGAAGGAATAATATCCGTGTGTGCGGGTTCCCTGAAACGGTTAAACCAGCCGATCTGTCTGCCTATCTTCATGCCCTGCTGCAATCTCTGCTACCGGACGCGTCTGATTCGGATTTGCAGCGCGATAGAGCACACCATATGACAAAGCCGCAACACCTGGAGCAATCGGTACCGAGAGATGTCTTGCCAAGAGTCCACTTCTTCAGAATTAAGGAATCCCTGATGTCAGCTATGAGGAATGCTACGTAGTTGCCGGCGCCATATGCGGATATCCTCTTTTTCCCAGATTTATCTGCAGCCACAAAGAATTCCTGCCTGTCCCCCAGGTGCTGCGATCCCATCATATTCCGTATCGCTGGGGTTTTCCCCTAAAGCTCCTAGTCGACTACAATGGAACAGTGACCGTTATCCACAATATTCAAGACGGCATGGCTACTCTGCGATCCTGGAGCCTGATGGGAGAAATGACCCCTCCGCACCAAACGCCTACGTCTCCGCAGAAGGTCTCACCAGAATGGCATCGCGTGAACCGGGCTAAATGATTCCGGTATCCTCTACCTTGTACAGCTGGATGTTACTACCAACAGAGTTCCTAGACTTTCCTTTGTTCCATATAACGCCACCAATGGCGTCACAAGGGGGGCGGGGTGGGGCCCGCACTGGGTGACACCACCTCCTAGGGTGAAGCCCTAAGAAAATTTTATTTTATTTTTTTACACAAAAATATTTTACCAGGAAGGATACATTGAGAATTCTCTAATTTTCAAGAATGTCCTGGGTAGGCAAGGCCGAGGCTGGCACTTTCCAGGGGGCGGAAAAAAAACACCACAAAGAGGATATTCACAGAGCACCGAAATGACACAGACATTTCAGTGTTCTGTTGTTCCTCGCACAGTGGGGAATCAAATTTCCCCGGTGAATTCACTGTAGGGTCCCTGAAGTGCAGGGAATCAGCCACCGAATGCCGCCACAAACCCGTCGCCCGCTGTTTTAAAAAACTACTGAACGAAAATGTCTGGAATTAACATATAAGGTCCTATGAATTGTTATAAAAAGGTCTGTTACAGAGAAAAAAGAAAAATCTTTCAGCTACGTACACAGATCCATCATAGACCCTAATGGGCGCTATTTATTCTTGATATGTGATATTAATAGTGTGCCATATACTATTGCGAACTTCTATTGCCCCAATGCTGACCAGCTCTCGTTTCTCAGAACGGCCCTCATTAAATTGTTTATGGTCTCTTCGGGTAGACTTGTAATTTGTGGAGACTTCAATCAATCTTTAGACTTACCATCCCATGCCTCCCGCACCCAACGCTCCTCTGCCCGCAACTTTCTCACTTTGTTAGCGGAATTTAAATTGTTTGATATCTGGCGCCTCCTCCACCCTGATGACTGTAATTACACTTTTTATTTGGGAGCGCATAAAACATACTCTAGGATAGATTACTTTTTGGTTCCCGCTGATATGTTAAATTCTGTTTCTAAATGTGTGATTGACTCCGTGACCTGGTCCGACCATGCCCCCGTATCGTTCTTCCTCCCTGACTCTCAAGCCCCTATAGGTTGCTCCCCTTGGCGATTGAATGAATCCCTTCTGTCCTGTCCGGAGGTAGTGGCTGACGTAAAAAAAACTCTTGAAGATTACTTTTGGGAAAATGCAACACCTGAGAGGACTCCCCTTACACTGTGGCAGGCTCATAAAGCTATAATACGTGGAGCCTTTCTTAAATGGGGATCCCACTTTAAGAAAGATAATTTAACCCATAGATTGGCCTTTCTTCAGCAGATCCACCAAGCTACATCTCTCCATAAGAAACCGAATGACCCCGTTGCCCCCTCTACTCTGGTGGGGCTCCAACTGCAATTAGCTGAACTAGATAAGCGCGATTTTGTATGGGCAACTCGTAGACTTCGCACTAAGATGTACCTTCATAATAATAAAGCAAGTAAGCTTATGGCCATCAGGCTCCGCAAACGGGTGGCTAAGTCTAGAATTGACAGATTGACTGCTGCTGACGGGACCTCCTGCTATAAACCACAGCAAATAGCGGACTGTTTCGTGTCATACTACTCTGGCCTTTACAATTTGTGCGATGACACCTCACTTCATCAGCCCTCTCTCAGTGAGATCCTCCCATTCCTACAACACCTTAACCTTCCTGCCTTGTCTGAGTCACAAAGTCTACAATTGCTCTCTCCACCCTCCCTTACTGAACGCACCTCAGCCCTGTCCTCCCTTAAGGCTAACAAAGCTCCCGGCCCTGATGGCTTCACGGCCGTTTACTATAAATCCTTTCCTACCCTACTGAACCCCCCCCCTCTTCTCTCTGCGTTCGACCAAATATATACCTCGGGAAACACTCCCCCTGACTGGTTATCTGCCACTATAGTTACCATTCCAAAGACGAACCTGCCAGCCCAGACCTGCCCTAAATACAGACCCATCTCCCTCCTCAATACCGACACCAAGCTTTACGCCAAGATTCAGGCTACTAGATTGGTTGATATTATGCCCTTTCTTATAGCGGATGACCAGGTGGGATTTATTAAGTCAAGGCAGGGCCCCGACAACACTATTCAAGCTATTCAGAATAGAAAGGTGGATACCCCTATGTGCGGCTCTGCTCGCAGTATTATTTCTATATACAATAATAATCCGCAGAGGATGTAAAAAGCAAATACTCTACAGTAAAAATGTTTAAACCAGGGACGTGCAGTCAGTGGAGGCAAGGGAGGCACAGTCGCACCTGCCATTAAGTGATAAATTAATAAACTAAAAACAAACTCACCTGCTCCCCCGCTGTCAGCTCCGTCCTCTGCCTCTGCAGGCATTAGTTTTCCCAGCCTACGCAATTTGCATAGCAGGACGTTTCCCCGCTGCACTAATTGAGTAAACTGCTCAAGATGTGTGCAACACACGTCAGAGATCACTGCTCATTAGTGCCGCACAGACTGACAGGCACTGATAGAGCATGGGAAAGCTTGGACCAATGGGAAAGCACCAATGGTCCAAGCCATTCCCAGAAAACCCCTACATTAGAGGACTGCCTCTGATTGACAGGAAGCTTAGCAGTTAGGCCAGGCAGCCCTCCAATGCAGGCTGTGAAAAGATTGCATGATGGACAACCCCTGACTGGCTGCATGGGGATCTGCAGTCCAGGAGCCTGGCACAGGGGTGCCCTGCTCTGCCACAGCTGGGGATGCCCAGTTATACCCCAGGCTGGTTATTGTCTGCTAACTGGGGCTGGAAGAATGCACAACACATCTGCCCCCCAGGAGGGATCTGAGGGGGTGCAGCAGCAGGAAGCCCTCTTTGCCCAGCTGCAAGGTAAGTGACCTCACCGGGGGGAGAGGGTTAATGATGGGGGGAGAGAGGCCATGGCTTTCCTCTGTGCTGATGTTCAGATAGTGCTTAGCTGCCAATCTGTATGATGTATTGTACCTCTAGCCAGGCTGCCTGGGGAGGGACAGGACAGGACAGGTGGGGGACTCAGCAGATGCAAAGTTGCCAGCAAGACTCGCTCAACTCCTCTTCTACCAGGGCTGTCAGATCACAGCGTGTGCTTCATGGGTCACTGGCTTTGGGCTGGGGTGTCAGATCTCCATTTTGCTCCCTGTCAGTGCCTGAAAGTGCTGCCCTGCAGTGTGCAGAAGTCAGGTTGGGTCAGTGGCTTGCTTTCCCTTCAGTATAATATGAATGACACAAAATGTATAGGTGCTTTAAGGAAACCTAATGGATGTGGCCAGGCTCCTCTTAATACTTTTTTTTTTTTTTTTTTTTTAATTCTTTATTTAGAGAATTATACATAACAAGAAATTCACGAAATCAAACGTAGAAAAAGACAGCCGTCTAGGGCTGGCCAAACTAACTACGGTCAGCCAGTCAGATAATGTAAGATGCAAGTAGTAACAGGTCAATAAGGGAATAATAAAAACACAAAGCAAGAAGTCCCAACCTCAGTGAAGGAAGAAAACACAAAAGAAACACCTAAGCATGTAGGACTATCAACGTAAATGCCATAAATTGTCCTGATAAATTATACTCAGAGTTTATCTATAGACCAGTGACATGTAAACAGAGAAGAAAAAAGCTGGGGGGGTAAACAATATCGCTCAGGTCTCAGTCTGGCTGAAGTTCCGGAGGGTCCGGCGAGATGCCCGCCGCTTCAAGGTCGGACCAGGCGGTTTCAGGATCAGTGATGGTGTAGGGGACATTATTATGTGTCACCACCAATGCTCCCGCCAAGCCCCACCGATAACGGATCCCCCTTCGACGAAGAACCGCAGTCACAGGACGGAACCGCCTGCGAGCAAGCAGAGTCTGGAATGGAAGGTCGTGATACAAAGCCAACGTGGAGCCCTCAAATTTCACTGGATCTCTTGCGCCAGGAGCAGACATAAGCTTGACCTTAAATGCTACGTCACGAAAGGCCACCACGACATCACGGGGTGTCCCCTTCGAAAGCGCCGCAGGTTTCCGAACCCTGAATACCGATCCGATCACATCTGGCTTGTCAGGAGGGAGTCCCGCCATCCGAAGGGCCAAACGAGACACATAAGCTGGGAGTTCATCCGACGACACAGAGTCCGGGATGCCTCTGACCCTGACGTTACGACGGCGGTGTCTTGTTTCCAGCATCTCCACAGAGCGGGACAAAAGCTCGACCTGGGATCTTAGACCAGCGACCTGTCCCAACAGGTGAGTATGTTCCGATAGCACTGTAGAGGTCGTCGCCTGCACTGCTGTCACCTGCGCACGGATTGTTGCAACCTCCTCCCGAACTGCCGCCACTTCAGGTTTCCACACCCCCCGGATCTCCCGGAGTTCGTCCAGAATCCTCCGAAGGTCTCTTTTCGTAAGAGGAAGATCATCATCCTCCTCCTGCCGACTTTCCTCAGGCTGTGTCATACGGGTTTCGAGTGAGGTCGCTCTCGTTTGTTGCGGTTGGGCACCCGGTCTCAAAACGTCCTGTCGTAATGAAGCCACACTACTGCTGGCTGAAAGCTGGTGTTCCTCGGCCGAATCCCTGTCAGAGAGGCCACCAGCAGTAAGTGAGGCACTCAAAGACGCCGTCAGCGCTGCTTTTCGTTTTGTTTTGTGCCCTTTTTTTTGCTGCTGCAGATAGTGGTTGGGAGTCTGGTGTCCGAGATTGTGGGGAGATCCAGGTCATCGCAGAGCTACCACCCGAGTGCCAGGGGTCCTGTTCATCTTCTGAAAAGCCATAGCCCGGGGGGAGGGAGGAGGAGATCGCATCTCTCTTCGAAGTGGACCCACCTCTCATGGAGTCCCGAATGTCCCTCTGTCTGGACTGCAGCTTCTGTGAGCGACCGGTGGGCATGTCACCAAAAGTGCAGGCACAAGGAAGAAGAGCAGTAAAAGGTCTCAGAAATCTCCTTCCAGGCTTCTAAAATGGCCGCTAGTACTAGGCCCCGATTGTGCCGCGGGGGTTAATCCGCTCCGGAGCGTCAATTTCGGGGGTAAGGCAAACTCACCGAGTCCCCCAGTGCCCCCAGAGACCGTAGAGCGTTTCTCAAGTGCGAGCAAGCGGCGGAAATAACTTTAAAAACCGTGTTTATCACGGAGCTCCTTCAACATGCAGCCGCTCGCTTCCTCAGCTAGCTCCGCCCCCCCCTCTTAATACTTTTGTTATAGGGGCAGCATATAGAGCGGTGTGTGTGTTCTTACAGTGCCAGTCTCTTTACACACCTTTTCTTTCTCGTGTGTGTGTGTGTGTGTGTGTGTGTGTGTTTTGCCAGGGGCAAGCGTTGGCTTAACCTTTTTTTTATGAACCTAAAATATCAGGGTTATTCAGAGAGAGGTGAAAACCTTGAATTGGCAGGAAAATGAACAGCCAATTTGGAAAGTGAGATAAATGGGAGAATTTTTCTGGTTTGACTATTTTGACCTAGAAGTTTAACTTCTCCAGTCATTCTCCAAGGTTTTCACCTCTTTCCCAAGGTGATCTGAAAAATCTAGCCTGTAGTGGGTCCTGAGGACTAGAGTTGAGAAACCCTGGTATAGGTTGTTCATTCTCCTGCCAATTCTCAAGGTTTTCACCTCTCTCTGAATATCCCCGATATTGAATCATTGTGCTGGCTACACTATCAGGGTTATTCAGAGAGAGAGGTGAAAACACTGAGTAGCAAATGATATCACCTGTGCTTTAGGCTTGTGCAGCGATTTTTTTTTTTTCGGTTCGATTTGTTCGGATGTGTAAACTTTTCGATTTGGCTTGTTTCGACCGATTTCTGTTTCGATTTGGTTCGTTCGGATCGTTTTTCGTGTACATTTTTTTTTCCAAATATCGACCATTTTTCGTATTTTCGGGTCACTTTGCTCGTTTTTTTGTATCGACTTTTCGGAAATTTCCGTTTTTTCGGAACGTCTGTTCTCCTCGTTTCAAAGTGTCTACGATAATTCTGGCGATTCTATCGTGTTTTTTTTATTAAATAAAGATCCTTTTTTTCTTATGAATAATTGAATATACATTTCACAACTTTATTTAATCATATTAAAATGGTATGAAAGCCAAGGAACAAAAAAAATGAACAAAACGATTTAGAAAACGCTAAACTGACCCGAATGCCACAAGAAACAAGTGATACGCATTTACAAATACAAAATTTACAGAATCAGCGATATAACCGATAATAGTTAAATATACGATGTCCAGAATTACCGAAATGGAACCGAAATCACGAATGGAACCAAAATCATGAATAGAGCAAAAATAAATTTCGATTTGACACATTTCAAGTCCATTCGAAAATTCCGAAAATTTTTCGTTTCGGCTCGGAAAACTTTTCGGATCTATCGGTTTTCGTGTCCGATCCGATTCGGAAATTCCGAAGACACGAATCGGGAAATTTCGTGAAAATTCTGAAATTCCGAAACCTGAAACGCACATCCCTACTGTGCTTAACATATCTGGCAAACCAGGCCGAGGAAACGAGTTGAGAAACAGATTCTAGACCAAATAGCCCATTGAAAAATCTAGACCAAATAGCCAATTTGGAAAGTGAGATAAATGGGAGAATTTTTCTGGTTTGACTATTTTGACCTAGAATTTTAACTTCTCCTGTCATTCTCAAGGTTTTCACCTCTTTCTGAATAGCCCTGTATCAGGGTTATTCAAAGAGCGGTGAAAAGCAGAAGAATGACCCTGTATCAGGGCTATTCAGAAAGAGGTGAAAACCTTGGAGAATGACTGGAAGTTAAACTTCTAGGTCAAAATAGTCAAACCAGAAAAATTCTCCCATTTATCTCACTTTCCAAATTGGCTGTTCATTTTCCTGCCATTTCTCAAGATTTTCACCTCTCTCTGAATGTCCCTGATAGTATTATTGAATAATTGTGCTGGCTACACTATCAGGGACATTCAGAGAGAGGTGAAAATCTTGAGAAATGGCAGGAAAATGAATAGCCAATTTGGAAAGTGAGATAAATGGGAGAATTTTTCTGGTTTGACTATTTTGACCTAGAATTCAATTCTCCACTCATTCTCAAGGTTTTCACCTCTTTCCGAATAGCCCTGTATCAGGGTTATTCAGAGCGGTGAAAAGCAGGCGAATGACTGGAGAATGGAAAATTCTAGGTCAAAATAGCAGATCATGAAAGGGAAAATTTTTCTGGTTTGGCTATTTTGACCTAGAATTTTCCATTCTCCAGTCATTCTCCTGCTTTTCACCTCTCTCTGAATGAATAACCCTGTATGAAAACAAGTCCAGGTACAAGGACCCAGGACTGTAGATTCTTCATTTAGGAAGTCTTTACCAATGCAATTTAGAAGGTATATTGTAAGATAATTGTTCTGTATAAAGGTCTGTGGGAACAGAATCGGCTTCCAGTCAGTCCTTACTCGCCGTGTCTGTCCTGATGTACTAAATGCCTGAAGCCTCCTCTTTGGGAGCTAGAATGTTTTTTGGCTGTTTTGCATTTGTATATCTGGCTCTGATACTAACCAGTGCCTCACCAGCCACTGACCTCACCGCACGTCACTGGTTTAAACATCAGGCATAAAACACTATTACAGTAGATAAACTTAACAATGATAATAGTCCAAAAAGATGGAGTGCAGCGAAGACAATGTTCCTGTCCTTAGATCCTAGGGGCAAATATCCTAGATCTTGAAGAATACTTTCTTCTTGGGGTGACCTCAGATAAAGAAGAAGAACATCATAGTGCGATCTGATGGATGATATATAAAATCGAGAGAAATGTCTATACACTCAAGTGAGATAGAGCCCTCCTGGCTCTGGATGATGCGCCTCAGGATTGTTACCGGCCACCCACTTGCCCTTCTGATACAATAGAACTTGGAACCTCAAATCCTGAGACCTTGAGGGTCAGAGGGGGCGTGGTTAGCCGGCGGTGAGATCGGACGCATGGAGTAGGAGCTCCGTGTTTGGCGTCCAGCGCCCGGCCCGTTTCAACTAGCGGCTGAGCCTAGCAGACCTCCGCAGCTCCTAACCAGCAAAAGTCCCCCTTCTATTCCTACATACCTCCATTAAGCCCACGATGGCACCTCCGAGGACCCAGCGCCCACAGGACACCACTCGAGCCGGCCGGGCAGAGAGATGTCGCAAAGACCGACATGGCGGATCTCCCACTTCCAGGTTCCCGGCCTCAACCTACAACACAGCGTCTGGTATGTCTGGTGCTGCCTCATGTGCTTCAGGTACAGATTCAGATGAATTTGATCAAATGCATCCATCTGACATAACTCCAATAACTGAAAAAAACATGCACACCATGCTACAAGGGCTGCGTATAACCTTACAAGCAGATTTTAAGGAGATGCTACATGAACTAAAAAAGGATATACAAGACTTGGGTGAGCGAACTGATAATCTTGAAACTAAATCAGACGACCTCTGTTTAGCTCATAATGATTTAGCAGATAGACATTCAGCTTTACAATCTGCTCATGAAAAATTTTGCTTAAAGTAGCGGATATTGAGGACCGCTCACGCCGTAATAATATCAGAATTTGCGGTATCTCAGAGACAATAGGTTTGGCGGAACTTCCAGAATATATCTTAAAAGTATTTCAACTATTGCTCCCAGCAACAGCACTCCAAGAAATGCTCTTAGATCGAGCACATCGCCTTCAGAAAGCAAGAAATATCCCAGCTGATGTTCCTAGAGATGTGATTGTGCTAGTACACTTTTTTCATACCAAAGAAGCCCTAATGTCGGCTTCTAGGAAAACTTCTACCTTACCAGAACCTTATTCCAAACTGTCATTTTTTACTGATTTATCTGCCGCTACCTTAGCGAAACGAAGAGAGTTCCTGCCGCTAACAAAGCTTCTTAGAGATCATAACATCGCTTACCGATGGGGGTATCCCACCATGCTATTAATCTGGAGAGTAGGGAAGCTGTACACCATTCCTGATATCACTGCTGGAATGCGGCTCCTTATCGAATGGGGGATAATACAAGAATACACCTCACCCAGCCCTTCTACATCATCTCCGATTAAAGTATCACCTGAGTGGCACCGAGTTAAACCAAAGTGATGAAATAAGCGACTGATAGCTTTCCAATTTTTCAACTATGGTTCAGCTATGTCTTGAAACTCTCCAGCTTAAAGTTATGAAAAGACATCGTGGACATTGAAGAAAAAGGGGGTCCTTTTGTATTAGGTTGCAAACTACGGGGTGTTTTTTTCTCCCTTTTTTTCTACACTACGGGCTGGAAGCCTTTGGGATGTTTTGGACCTTCCTGCTTCCACAGTTTCTAGTCTCCATTGTCTATCTGGTAGACTGGGGACAACCCCCACATGGGCGCACAGTATATTAGGTTTTGTTTTTTTGATATGTCATTAGTGATCTTTTTCACCCAGCTTTGCTGCGGATTCGCAGCTAGATGTTGTTTGTTTGCATTATGGTGTTTGGTTTTTTTTTTCTCCTCTCCTCCTCTCTTCCGGTTCTTTCATATATGTATCCTTCAAAAATGTCCACATAATCTGATGTATTCCAGTATATTGCTCAGTAGCATTTGAGGAACTGATTGGAAGTGTCTTTTTCATAATGTTTGTCTTAGATTTTGCACTCTTTATTAATTAACTATGGGTCCTCCTGAAATGTTGCTATTTTCTTTAAATGTAAGGGGTTTGAATACCTCATTTAAACGTCACTGTTTATTTTGCGATCTATGTAAACACCTTCCGGCTATAGTATGCTTACAGGAGACACATCTCAGATCCCAAGATATAACTTGCTTTCAATTTCAGTTAAATCCTGATTCCTAAGGGGGTGTCCATTCTCTTTCATAGGGACTGGGCATGCCAATGCAAATTACAGTATCAAGATAAGGAGGGGAGAATTTTAATATTAAAGGGACTTCTTAATAAAATGTTAGTAACCATCGTAAACTTATATTTCCCTAATACCAATCAAATTACATTTTTTCGCAAAACTTATACTAAGATACGTTCAATATCTCAAGGTACTTTGTACATATGTTGGGATTTCAATATAACACTCCAGCCTGATATAGATAACCAATTTCCTCAAGGACGCTCTCCTTCTCGTAAAGCAAGATCCATAAGCCACCGAATGCAGGATTTCATACAATCCACTGACCTATATGACACATGGAGGATAATGAATCCTACAAGTCGAGATTATACATATTTTTCCCAGGTCCATTCTTCATATAGTAGAATTGACCTCTGTCTTGTTCATCGCTCTACAATCCCTCAGTTATTGAATGAACAGATTGGTCTTATAATTTGGTCAGATCATGCCCTTTTACTCCATACTTTTCGTTCCATTTTTCCAACTAGAGGTATGGGAATGTAGCGACGAAATGACTCTTTAATTGTAGATCCAGATGGGGAAGAGGAGACCCTGTTAGCCCTTCGGAACTACTTTAGCCTGAACAACACAGAGGCTGTTCCAATAACCACAGTGTGGCTTGCACATAAAGATGTCCTTCATGGTCATTTTATTAGACAAGGATCTTAGAAGAAGAAGCAATACGATTCCCAAGCGGAAGCGTTATTATGGCGGATTTCCGAACTGGAAACCCAAAATAAAATTACTCACTCATTAGATACTTCCGTAGCCTTAAATTCTAAACGAAAAGAACTGAAGGAGTTACATTTACAGATAATGGAGCGTTCTTTACGTAAGCTAAACTATAATACTTATACTCCAGGAAGTAAAGCGGGAAAATGGTTAACTTCCAAACTTGAGGCTAAAAAAACGACATTCTAAAATCATTCAAATTAATAGCCAAGGTGGAATGCCAATACAAAATCCAAACTTGATTGTCTCTGAACTTGCTCACTACTATAAAACTCTTTATAATTTAGGCACTGACTTTAATACTATGACTGCTAAAGAGGAAGATATATCTAGTTTTTTGGAGGAGGCAAACCTACTAAATTTGACTTCTGTGCAGCAATCTGCTCTTTTGACTCCATTCACCGAGGAAGAAGTGCACATTGCTATAAAAAACATTCCTAAGAATAAAGCTCCAGGCCCAGATGGGTTTTCAACCCTATATTATCAGAAATTTGTTTCTTTACTTTCTCCCAGTTCAACAGTAGTATTTAACCATATCAAAATATCTGGAGAAATTCCTCCGGAAATGTTACTGGCTACGGTAGTAACGATACCTAAATCCCCTACCTGTTGTGAGAACTACCGTCCAATCTCCCTCTTAAAGGTTGACATTAAGCTTTACTCTAAACTATTAGCCTCTCGAATTGGACCTCTCCTCCCTAAATTGATACAATTGGACCAAACAGGATTTGTAAAAGGGCGCCAAACGTCCGATAATACACGTCGCCTTTTTGATATTATTGACCTAGCACATAGAATGGGTGATCCAGGGTTATTGCTTTCTCTCGACGCCGAAAAGGCATTTGATTGTGTACATTGGGGATATATATAGGCCAGACCTTGGGTGCTTTTAAATTTCCAGATTTATTTATTAAGAGCATAATGGCCTTGTATACTACTCCTTCGGCAAAGGTTTTTAACATGGGTTTCTTATCTCACCCTTTCCCGATAACAAATGGCACACGCCAAGGATGTCCCCTATACCCTCTTATTTTTGTCTAGGCGTTAGAACCACTCGCTTCCCATATTCGCTTAACACCATCTATTTCAGGTTTATCTACTTCTGCTGGGGAACAGAAACTTGCATTATTTGCGGATGATATCTTTCTATACCTGTCCTCCCCGGAAATCTCTTTACCTTCCCTGTTTGGTTTATTAGATCGTTATAGTAGGCTATCATATTATAAAAATAATCTAGGGAAGACACAGGCGTTACCTTTGAATGTTCCAACTAAAATACTTAGTACTCTTCAAAATCAATATTTGTTTGAGTGGCGATCAGACTCCATTAAATATTTGGGTGTGACTGTGTTGAGGCGCAGGAGCTCTGCCCTTCGACACAATTACACCCCTTTAATTCACCTGTTAGAGAGGCAGATGCATATGTGGCGCTCAGTAAACTTATCTTGGATGGGTCGTATTGCATCCTTAAAAATGACTATTTTAGCACAAATTTTATATTTTTTCGTAATATCTCAGTGATGCTACCAGCGTATCTTATATTACGTTTACAAAGATTACTGTTTGCTCATATTTGGAAACGTAAACCTCCCAGGGTATCAGCAAAAACTGTCACATTTCCAATTGATATGGGAGGACTGGGACTCCCGGATTTAAAGAGGTATTATAGAGCTTCAGTACTGGCCCAATTACTGGCTGCATTACACACTGCAGAAATGCCATTATGGTTGCGACTTGAAAAAGCAGTAATAACACCACATACTTTGCATGATTTTATGTGGTATGGCCACCTCCCTCGGGTTAAAATCGAGGGAATCCTACCCTCCTCTTACCTATCTATTTCAATTTGGCGACAATGGGGTATACCATTACTTAAACCTTTTTCATTAATAAGCTTTGCTACCTTGCGATTTTTGCGGCATCTTTCCCCTAATCTGCATATAACCCCCTGGCTGACTCAGGGTGTTACCCATCTTCAACAGCTGATCACTCAGTCTATAGTAAAACCTTTCGCAGACTTAGTTAAGGAATTTGACATCCCTTTAAACTGTAATTTTACTTATCTGCGTATTAAACATATTATTTCGAGTCAGGATATAAGAACTATTTCTAGCATGGATGCTACAGCATTCCACAAATTATGTCTTGGGAAAAAAAGCTCTAAGAAACCACTATCCTAATGCTTTCAAGCTTTAGCGATTAAGAATATGACAAAAAAACTTTCATATATGTCAAACTGGGAAAAAGAACTAGGTTTTTCAATTTCTTGTGAGGATAGGTTCTATGCTACATCATCGGTGTATAGATACTCTAAAAGCACAGGATTAAGAGAATCTCATCTTAACCCCTTAGGGACCTTGGATGTACCATGTACGTCATGGCAGCGGGTCTCTTTTAGACCCGCTGACGTACATGGTACGTCCTGCGGTGTTTTGAGCGCTGGAAGCGATCGGATCGCTTCCAGCAGCTCAAACGCCATTGCAGGATGCCTGGGAGTCCAGGCATCCATGCAATGGCGGTTACAAGTGCCGGGGCACCTTGTGATCGCTCCCCGGGAGCGATCAACATCCGGTTTTACCGGAGAGGTGCCCGGCACTTCTAGAGAGCGCTGGAAGCGATCGGTATCGCTTCCAGCTGCTCTGTGTATATTGCAGGGATGCCTCGACATCGAGGCATCCCTGCAATATGCTTACCTGCCGCCGGTCCGCTCAGTGATCGCTCCCCCCGAGCGATCACTTCCGGTAGCGGCAGGAAGTACTGAGTGCCACGAGGTCGTGGCACTCAGTACAAAAAAGATCACATGAGTGATCAGGTGCTCTGCTGGGTGCCTCGAGGGATCAAGGCACCCAGCAGACTAAAAAAGTGTAAAAAAAGAAGAAAAATGTAAAATAAATAAAATAAAAATGAATAAAATAAAATAAACTGACAGCCAAGATGGCGCTGCCCTTCTAAGGGCAGGGTCATCTTGGGGCTGAGTGGGATGTTCCTAGCCTGCCTCATCAGAGAGGCAGGCTAGCAACATCCAATCAGAAGTTAGAAAAAGTCAAAATAAAATTTCTAATTTGTCAGGTCAGGTCAATATTTTGTAAATATTGGCTCTGACCTCTGTGATTCTCCCTCCCTCTCCTCACTTGTGTTTTGGTGAGCGAGAGAGAGAGATCAGATTTGACAGGTTAGAGATTTTAGGTAGATTGAGTGAGATTAGAAAAATTGAGGCAGATTTAGAGAGAATTTAGGGAGATTTAGAAGAATTGAGGCAGGTTTAGAGTGATTTAGAGAGATTTAGGTGTTTATTTGTATTTTCTTGTGAAACCCAACAGTTCTTCTAAGAACCAATAATCCGTTTATAAAATTTTATAATTATTATATATATAATCTATTATATATAATGTCTGAGAGGGTGTACAGAGCCGAGGAGGCATATGCCATCCTGGCGTCAGAATCTGAGGCATCTGCGTCAGACTCAGACCCTGATTTCGACCCCGCCAACTGCTCAGAGACGTCGCTAGATACATCATCTACGCTGGCTGATGTATCTAGTGATGTTTTTGATGCAGATCCTGGGTCACCACCTGCCAGCAGGAGACGCACAGCTCCAGCTGAGGAGTGGGTAGTGCCTCATCGCCAGAGGCCAGATATCCCTCCATTCACGGCAAATCCTGGCATCAATATTGATGTTGCAGGATTTACCGCCACACAGTTTTTGCAGGTGTTTATGGGGGATGATTTGTTGGGCCACATCGTGGCCCAATCAAATCTGTATGCCCATCAGCATTGTGCTGCGAAGCCAGACTCCTACTTGGCAAGGCAGCAATGGACCCCGCTAGATGTGCCAGAATTTCTGAAATTCTGGGCACTTACTATGCTGATGGGCATCATAAAGAAGCCCTCAATTCGCTCCTACTGGAGCAGTAGCCCCATCTGCTCTACCCCCAATCAATGTCACGTAGAAGGTATGAAAACATTTTGCGTTTCATGCACTTCAGTGACAACAGCCTGTGCCCTCCTAGAGAGCATCCCCAGTTTGACAGGCTGTATAAAATCCGCCCCCTGATTACCCACTTCGCCGCCAGGTTTGCAGAGGCTTATACACCTGGAAGGAATATCTGCGTGGATGAATCCCTAATGAAATACAAGGGAAGGCTGGGATTCAAGCAGTATATTCCTTCCAAAC
Organism: Leptobrachium leishanense; assembly: GCA_009667805.1. Lineage (NCBI taxonomy): Eukaryota > Metazoa > Chordata > Amphibia > Anura > Megophryidae > Leptobrachium > Leptobrachium leishanense. Next base: position 245,793,875 of record CM019066.1, read on the forward strand.
GCTCCAGGTATGGAGTGAAGGTGTATAAGCTCTGTGACAGCGAGAGTGGGTATACTCAGGCCTTCCGGGTGTACGAGGGAAAGGATAGTAGCCTTGACCCTCCAGGTTGCCCAGAACACATGGGAACCAGTGGCAAGATTGTGTGGGACCTACTTTTTCCCCTGATGAACAAAGGGTACCACTTGTATCTTGATAATTTTTATACGAGTGTCCCTTTGTTCAAGCTGCTGTATTGTTTTGATACAGCAGCATGCGGTACTGTTCGCAAGAACCGCGTAGGTTTCCCAGCACAGCTTGTCCGCACCCGGGTAAAAAGGGGGGAGCCTCAGCTCTGCGCCAAGAGGAGCTGTAGGCGGTCTGTACGTGGCAGAGCTGAGCGCATCAGGAAGCCAGTGTGCATCAAAGACTATAACCAGCATATGGGTGGGGTTGATCTGGCAGATCAGCTGCTCCAGCCCTACCAGATTATGCGGAAGTCAAGGGCCTGGTACAAAAAGGTTGCAATTTACCTGATGCAAATTGCAACCCACAATGCCTTTTTGCTCTGCAAAAAGGCAAACCCCGGAGTGACGCTGTCCTTTTTACAGTTTCAGCTCCAGGTCATTTTGGGGTTTTTGTACCAGGATGCACATGCTCCCCGGGCGGTGATGGGGGACAGAGTTGGGGCTACACATTTTATTTATAAAATCCCCCCCTACTGAGGGCAAACAGAAACCCCAAAAAAGATGCAGGGTGTGTTTCAAGAGGGGGCAGAGGAGAGACACAATCTTTTACTGCCCAGAATGCCCTGGACAACCCGGTCTGTTGTCTTGGGGACTGTTTCAAGCTATATCACACTGTGCGTGATCTGTGATTTTTTTCCTTTCTATTTTTTCCTCACACTCCAGTTAGTTAGTTCAGTTTATTTTTTTTTTTCTTTTACTGCACCAGACTTTTACATTTTATTCGTACATTTTTATGTTCTACAATTGGTGCTGTATTTTTCCAAAATCTTTGCACACCTATGCATGGGGGCATGGGTGTACTCAGGAGACCTTGCAGAAAACAACCTGGAGAGTTTTCATGCAGTAACAAACAACAGTGTCTCCTAAATCACAGTCCAAATCTAATGTGGGCGTAAAAATCTGAAAATTTAAAAATTACCGCCACACACCTTCTCAAATGTTTTGGGCTAAAACCGTTGCATCCATGGCATCAAAGCACTCCATATGCAATACCTTGGGGTGTCAACATAACAAACAATTTTCTGGCAATAATTCAAACTGGGGTATGCGGTAGACCCAAAACCAAAGCTAGGCCTAGCTGAAGAAATGATCTCAATTTCAACTCCAATGACAAAGTCATAAAAATTGTATTTGAACCTTCCCAAAATCCTGGCAAACCTATGCATGGGGGGCATGGGTGTACTCAGGAGACCTTGCAGAAAACAACCTGGAGAGTTTTCATGCAGTAACAAACAACAGTGTCTCCTAAATAACAGTCCAAAACTGATGTGGGTGTGAAAATGAAAAATGACCACCAAACAGTATCCAATTTGTTTGGAGCAAACGGTTGCATCCATGGCATAAAAACACTCCATTTACAATACTTTGGGGTGTTAGCTTACCAAATATATGCACGTTAATAAAATTGGGGTATGTAAAAAGGCCCCTAAAAAGAAGATAAGCAAAGAAGATACTGTATGTCAAATTAGAAAATTGACAAGCACATGTCAAAAGATTGGCGTAGCACCCCAAAAACAACAGAACAAATCTATATATGGGTGGTATCAATTTACTCAGAAGATGTTGCTGAACATATTTTGGGGTGTTTTTTGGCAGTAACCCATAACTGGATTTGACAATTTACGCCTAAAGTACAATGTGTGTGAAAAAATAACACAAAAAGTGACTACCTGAAAGTTTGACATAGAGCTAGTGCATGGAAAGTGTTAAAATACAACACTTTGAAGCACCCTAGGGTGTGCCCTTTCTAAAAATATATGGTTTGATGGGGGTAAATTACTTTGGCCGGCTTCAAAAATGTCCCAAATAGGACATGGGTGCATGATGACGAAATGTGAAAATTCCAAGTTGGAAAACTGAAATGCGCACCCCCCAAATAAGGCCTATTAGCCCCCAAATGACCCGACATACCTATACATGGGTGGTATCAATTTACTCAGAAGATGTTGCTGAACATATTTTGGGGTGCTTTTTGGCAGTAAACCTTAGGCTAGGGTCAGACTGAGGCAGTGCGAACGCGCGTTCTGGCGCACATAATCACGGCCGCACTAGCAGCAGATGACGGGCAATGACAGCCAATATACGAAGTACGGTCGCACAAAAGTCCGGCCGCGCAACGCAAGTGGAAAATGAACGCATTTTTTCGAGAACGTTAAACCGCTGGTACTGACGTACAGAGTGCGCTGCATCCGCATAGCAGCGTGTGTGCGTGATTAGGAGATGTCAGACGCTGCTAGTGTGCGGCCAACATAACGTTCAAACAGCCGGATTTCCCTAGACTTCTTTTCACCCCATCGTCATGAAATACGTCCAGAATTGCGCATCGTCTGACCACTTAAGCGTATTCCGTGAAAAAATGCGTGCGCACGCATCGACGTACATTTTGACGGTGGCCGCAGAAAATGCGCTCATCTGTCCCTAGCCTTAAAGTTCACAGTACATGTATTCTTAAATTGCGTTCAAAAAAAAAAAAATCACCAAAACTTTTTTTTCTCAAACTTTGCCATAGATTTGTGGTAAAATGGTTTGCATGGAAAGAGTCAAAATACCCCAAGTTTAATACCTTGATTTGTGTACTTTAAAAAAATATGTATATGTGGAGGGTTATTCAGCAATTAGTGACAGATATCAGTGTTACAATGTCACTAGCACTAGTTTTGAAAATAAACTCTTTGGAAATGGCAAAGTGCTACTTGCACTTATTGTTGCATAAAATAAGGAAAAAAGCGAGGAATATGTAAACATTGGGTATTGCTAAACTCAGAACAAAATTTAGAAACTACTAAGGAATTAAATTTTTTTGACGGCTGTTGATACATAAGAAATTTTGGGGGTCAAAGTTCGAAAAAGTGGTGTTTTTTCAATTTTTTTGTCATATTTCACAATGTTTTTTATAGTAAATTATATGAAATGATGAAAAAAATGGTATCTTTATAAAGTCCATTTAATGACGAGAAAAACAGTGTAAAATATGTGTAGGTTGCATAAACGAGTAAGAGGAAAATTTGTCCTAAACACTAACAGCGCAGAAACGTAAAAACAGCAGCGGTCACTAAAGGACGGATTTGTGTAAAACCGCCCGGTCACTAAGGGGTTAAACTGATATATAGGTGGTACCTTACACCAGCACGCTTAGCATATACTTCTGGGGTTTCTGATGTCTACTGGCGATGCCACTCACTTAAAGGATCTCTCCTCCACATTTTTTGGTCATGCACTAATTTAGCTCCTTATTGGAGAATTATTAGTCGTTTGCTTTATGAATGTACATTTTTGACCGTTTCCTTTAGTTCCGAAGTTTATATTCTACACATTATTCCTACTAATATACAGAAGAACTCCGCTCTGACACATACATTAACCGAAGTGATGTGTAAAGTAGATAAGATTTGTAAATATGAAGAAATGTTTGCAAAAGCACACGATTCAATGATTATGTATCAAAATAGGTGGTCGGGAAGAATGTCCTTTAGATCTTCGGGCACAACTCTTTAAATGAATATTCATAAAAGGAGCTGGCCGGAGGGAAAATATTATTATTTTTTTTTTTTTGTCCCTTCCCTCCTTTGTCTTTACTGTTTGTTTACTAATGTTTTGTTATTTGTTGTTATGTTATAAAAAAGTACTATTGGTTTTAATTTGAGATTATATGACATTGGAACCTTGTGAGTATGTAAATCACATGAGATGTTAAAAGCTTGCCAATGTTACTAACTGTATCATGTACTTCAATAAATATTTATACTGAAAACAATCTTGAGACCTTTAAATATGAATTAGGAGCATAGCATAGACCGTAGCAATATGGAAACAGGAAGATAAGATAGAAACGTACTCACACTTTGCGGGACCTAGCCTAGGACCTAGGGAATCGGGCTCAGAAGTTGTTACTGGGGTACAACTTCAAATAAAACCTCATGCGGTAAGGTAAAAATCAGAAACAATTTAATAGAATAAAACAATTAACAAAGAAAATTTATAAAATAGGGAAATAAGTGACCAGAACGCGTTTTGCCTATTGAGATATCCTCAGTGGCTTCCTCAGCTGGTTGTACAGGTCAAATGACCATTATTCCCTTTAAATACCCTAACCTCTCAAGCACTATCCAATTGGGAATCCTCATTTTGGTGGGAATCTACCTCCACCAATCATCTGACTCCTTTCATTTTGTTTGCCCTATAAGCACAGCAAGATTGTAGATTGATTTTACTTTTGTTTCGGAAGTTGGTATCTTGCGCATGTACATGTAAATGAAAGAGGCACGCATCTACGTCAATCTTCGTCGTACGTACGAAGAAAATACGTAACGCACAAACGTATCCATCCTTATTTCCGAAGGAGGCCGGCACCGTGCATTACATATTGAAACGAAACGAAAAAAAACCGCATGGGTACAAAGGCTCTCCCTATCTCTATAGCCTTCAGTAAAGGGCTGGAATACATCTGTACTTCACATGCATTATAAGAAGACGCATTAATCCTCCCAACTTCATCTATCTCTATTATTTATGGAGAGAAAAACTAATTACATACATTTAAAAATTATATACTGGAGTTAAAAATTTAACGTTCTATCTAAAGAACGATAGAATCATACGCTAATACGTATACAGTCAGGTCCAGAAATATTGGGACATCGACACAATTCTAACATCTTTGGCTCTATACACCAACACATTGGAGTTGGAATGAAACAAACACAATGTGCTTTAACTGCAGACTGTCAGCTTTAATTTGAGGGTATGTACATCCAACTCAGATGAATGGTGTAGGACTTACAGCAGTTTGCAGATGTGCCCACCAGGTGGAACTCGACATTGACAATGCTGCAGCGTCTGCACAAGCAGCAGAGGGCCATCAATGAGTACCTGTGTGAGTATGACACAAGGGAAGGTTCAGGTCAACTTGGTCCCCCCCCGCAGTGGCTGATGATCAAGGATGCATGCACTGTACTGTCACCATTTGAGGAGGCAACGAGGATGGTGAGCAGGGACAGTGCATGTATCAGTGACACAATTCCTTTAGTGTTCCTGCTGGAGCGCACTCTGCGGGGAATTATAGATGTGGCACTAGAGGCAGAGCAGCGGGAGGAAGAGGAGGACTTCCCTAGCTCTCAAGGCCCCAGTCTTTGCGCAGACAGCATTCCTGCGGGTCCTCAGATCAGACAGGAGGATGAGGAGGAGGAGGAATATTTAAGTAGTGGGGGCATTGAAGGTGGGGATTCCTCAAGGAAGGGTTTTGTGTGCCCAGAAACCCAAGGATTAGTACGTGGCTGGGAGGAGGAAGTGCACAATGGGGTCATCCTCATTGACCAGGAAGACTCGGAAGCTAATGCCACCTCCAACCTACAGTTGTGTTCAAAATTATTCAACCCCAATGCTGTAAAGGGTTTTAGGGAATTTAGTGTACATTTGTAATTGTATTCAGAATGAAATCCTACAAGGACTTTTTAAAGAACCATATGCAACTAAAATGACATCAATTGGTTTTGTAATACAGTAGTAAATGTTTCATTGACACAATTATTCAACCCCTTATAGACTACCACTCTGAAGAACAGAGGTTCATTCAAGGGTTTTCAATCAGGTATTGAAAACACCTGTGGATGTCACGGAGCAGCAATAAAGCATAATAAGCACCAATTAGGCAGCTTTAAAATGACTGTGATACTCAGCTCCTTCTAGACATTTACTGGTGTGGTTACAAACATGGTGAAGTCAAGAGAATGGTCCAGGAAGACAAGAGAAGAGGTGATTACTCTTCACAGGAAGGGCAATGGCTATAAGAAGATTGCAAAGATGTTAAACATACCAAGAGAGACCATAGGAAGCATCATTCGCAAATTCAAGGCAAAGGGCACTGTTGAAACGCTACCTGGTCGTGGCAGAAAGAAGATGCTGACTTCGACTGCTGTGCGCTGACTGAAGTGTAGAGTGGAGAAAAGTCCCCGTGTGACTGCTGAGGAACTGAGAAAAGATTTGTCAGATGTGGGTACTGAAGTTTCAGCTCAGACAATACGGCGCACACTGCGTAATGAAGGCCTCCATGCCAGAACTCCCAGGCGCACCCCCTTGCTGTCTCCAAAGAATAAGAAGAGTCAACTGCAGTATGCCAAAAGTCATGTGGACAAACCACAGAAGTTTTGGGATAGTGTTCTGTGGACTGATGAAACAAAATTAGACCTGTTTGGGCCCATGGATCAACGCTATGTTTGGAGGAGGCCTATGAAGAAAAGAACACCTTGCCTACTCTGAAGCATGGCGGGGGGTCAATCATGCTTTGGGGCTGTTTTGCTTCTGCAGGTACAGGGAAACTTCGCGTGTGCAAGGTACCATGAATTCTCTTCAGTACCAGGAGATATTGGATGACAATGTGATGCAGTCCGTCACAAACCTGAGGCTTGGGAGACGTTGGACCTTTCAACAGGACAATGATCCCAAGCATACCTCCAAGTCCACTAGAGCATGGTTGCAGATTAAAGGCTGGAACATTTTGGAGTGGCCATCGCAGTCACCTGACTTAAATCCGATTGAGAACCTCTGGTGGGACATAAAGAAAGCAGTTGCAGTGCGCAAGCCTAAGAATGTGACTGAACTGGAGGCTTTTGCCCATGACGAATGGGCGAAGATACCCGTAGATCGCTGCAAGACAATTGTGTCAAGCTATGCTTCATGTTTAAAAGCTGTTATAACTGTAAAAGGATGTTGTACTAAGTACTAAGATTGAATGTCACTTGGGGGTTGAATAAAACTGATAATGATGTGAGCACAGAAAAGACATTTGTGGTTATTTCATTATAAATGTTATGTTATATTGGTCTGACCTACACGTGCCTCTTTGATTTAATTGTAAGCAAGATGACTGAATGATCAAAATCAATGTCAAACTGGCCAAAACACTCAATTTCAGTGTGGGTTGAATAATTTTGAACACAACTGTACACTGCATGGGCTCCCTTATCCTGCAAAGCCTGGTAAAGGACCCCAGGATTCGTGCTATCAAGGAGAGGGATCATTATTGGTTGGCAAACCTTCTTGATCCACAATACAAGGGTAAAGTTGCAGAGTTCATCCTGCCGCACAGAGGGAGGACAGGATGAAAAAACTTGAGGACGCTCTAAAGCGACACTTGTGTAACACCTTTACAGGCACTGGTAGGTTACCAAGTGATGACACAGGTGCTTCTGAGGCTGCGGTTGATCAGAGGAAGAGCTGTGAAAGGGGCCACTTGACTGATGCCTTTTCCAATTTTTTTAGTCCACGACGCCCAGGGACATCAAATGTAAGTGCCCATTGCCAGCGTCTTCACCATATGGTGCAGGACTACCTAGGGGCAAGGGCAGACCTGGATACCTTTCCAGCAGATGATCCACTGGCTTACTGAGTGTTGAGATTGGATCACTGTCCAGAATTTAGCCAATATGCTATGCAGCTACTAGGTTGCCCTTCATCCAGCGTGCTTTCTGAAAGGACGTTCAGTGCCGCTGGAGGTTTTGTCACAGACAAAAGAGTGCATCTGTCCACTATTAATGGAATAGATCGGGGATCTCTTCTGCATTCACAAAACCTCCACCACTGCACTCTTCCACAATACCACAAAGGGGTTACGGTGTGAAGGCACTTGCTGCCACCAAAGGCACAATATTTGGGTGCACTTCCACTGACGCCTATATTACCAGATTTATATAATTTTAATATTGGACCGCAGGGTCCAACCCTGCACTCTTTCACAATACCACAGAGGGGTTACTTACGGTGTGAAGGCTCTTGCTGCCACCAAAGGCACAATATTTGGGTGCACTGCCACTGACGCCTATATTACCAGATTAATATCATTTTATTATTGGACTGCAGGGTCCAACCCTACACTCTTCCACAATACCACAGAGGGGTTACATACGTTGTGAAGGCACTTGCTGCCACCAAAGGCACAATATTTGGGTGCACTGACGCCTGTACCAGATTCATATCATTTTAATATTGGACCGCAAGGTCCAACCCTGCACTCTACCACAATACCACAGAGTGGTTACGGTGTGACGGCACTGTTACCCACACTAAAGGCCCAATTTTAAAGTGCCTATTGTTACTTGCATCCAAAGCCTGCATAAGTTTCACCATAATTTACCCAAAAAAATCACTAAACTTCTTCTGCTTGTCCTAAAATGTCTCCTCTTTTCATACAGACCGCCGCCCCAAGCAGTTGTTTATGAATAGATTAAAGGAAAACCATTTACCGTCATTCGAAATGTCATATTTTTCTTTTTAAAGGGATTTCACGGGTAGGTTATGGGGAACTCCTAGGCACGATATTTGAAGGAATTTTTCATTTTTATTTTTAACCCTTATTTCATGTAAAACTCACTGTTCCTTTAAAACCTTTTTTTTTTTACTTTTTGTCCTTGTTTTCTGTCCCCCAGGGCACTACCGGGACCCCCATACACCTTTTATGGCAAATATCTTGCATATATGCCCTCTTGGAGGGCACTCTAAAATTTGAACTTTCGAGTCCCATTGACTTGCATTGAGTTCGTGTTCATGTTCGAACTCGAACTTTTGAAATTGTTCGAGTTCGAATGCGATCCGAACACGGGGGTGTTCGGCTCATCCCTAGTAGAGACAGATGAGGAGGAGGACCTATGCAAAGTGTTGTGCCAACGGGATGCGTGGCAGGTGTTCATATGTCGCCTCAAGCACGTGGTACCCAAGTGTCTGATGTCTTTCTCACTCTTGATCCTCTTCCGACATAGCTTACAAATAGCAATGCTGCAGTCTGCTGCACATGTCGTGAAGAACTCCCAGACAGCAGAGATCCTGGACTTGTGCTGCGAGACAACAGCGCTCTGCACCTGACATCTGATGCCTTGGACTGGCTATGGTTGCTCATAGAGGATGTTCTGCCTAGTTTTTGTTGGGACTCCTCCTCCTCACTTGACTCCTCTGTTCGATCAGGCACCCAGGTGGAGTCAGTGACCTCATCATCATTGTCATCACCCCCTATCTCTTCGTCACTGGAGCCAACCTCACAATATGCTGCAGCTGCTGGGGGAACATGAGTGCCAGTTCTTTGTGTGTCACTGGCACCCCCTCCCTCTAGGCTGATTATACTCCCTTCCTCAACCTCAGAGTTTGAATCCGAGCACTGGAGTTGCTGCGCATCCTCAAGCAACATGTCACTGTCACTGTAGTCAAACAATTCAGGTGACTCCTCCGTGTATGATAGTGAGGCTACGGCAGGAGAAGCTGTGGACATGGAGGCTGAATTAGATGTTTTGGCAGCTGAGGTGGACTGTAAACCACTACAAGCCTGGGTGGCAGAGGACTCGGAGGATGAGGATGGCCTGGTTAGCCAATCCTGCAAATCCTCTATGTTGCTGCTGCTTAAGACGGCCAGCACCAGTCAGAAACAAGGACAAGTGTGCCCCTGCACAGGATGCACCACGTCCACGATGACCAGGGGCACAGCCTTCCTACACAGAGGCTGCTTGCCCTCTTATCTGTGTCTGGGGGCGTCTGCCTGTCCTTTTTGGTCTTTCTGACATGCTGAGTGATATATAGATTAAAGATATATACAGATTTTCCAGAACAATGCTATAAATCAGTGATACACCCTGATAGCCTTTGCAGTGGCAACACACAGATTCAAATTTCCAGAAATCCGATATAACTCAGTGATACAGCCTGATATACAACAAACAATCTCCTCTCCTCTGTGATTCACTCCTGCAACAAACATACTCTGGGGCTGAGGGCAAGCCTTATATAGTGTGCTGCGGGACTTAGCTCTGTGAGCCCATGATTGGGCAAAATTTGCCCAATCAGGACTCTGAGCCCTGATTGGCATAGTCTTGCACCTGACCACAGGTCAGGTGCAAGGCTGTAGCCAATTACAAGCTTCAGGCCAGTGGAAAAGTGCATTGTGGGCGAACACATGGCGAACACGTGGAAATGTTCGATGTTCGCCGAACGGGCAATGTTCGAATCGAACTCATGTTCAGATCGAACCGCCAGCCCATCCCTACCGGTGGAAAACACAATTTCCGACCGATAATTTTCAGTGGCTGAAATTTCGGTGCATCCCTAGTATCCACCTTTTATCTTTGAATATTTTCCTGTAGCAGTTTAAAGATTCTGCAACCACCCCTCTGTTGGCAGCATACACGCACGGTGAAAACCAGACAGAGATTCCGAACTACACAGCGCCATAAGGGTATTCCCAATTCCTTCCTACTATTAAAGCTATGGCCTTGATGGACTCGGCAGTGCGTTCTAGAACGCCATCCATATTTCTTTCCCTTGATGCCGAGAAGGCATTTGACCGTCTGCACTGGTTATTTCTGGAACATACGTTACTGAAATTTAACTTTCCCGGGGAATTTATTGAGGCTATCTTGGCGCTCTATTCTAATCCTAATGCGTGGGTGCCGAATGCAGGTTTCCAATCCAATGCTCTACCTATCACGAATGGCACTAGACAGGGATGCCCTCTCTCCCCTCTTCTGTATGCGCTAGCGCTTGAACCGCTTGCCCAAGCAATACGGCAGTCTGATGCGATTGAAGGGTTTTTGACTGGTCCCTCTACCTGTAAGCTTAGTTTATTTGCCGATGATATTCTTCTGATGCTGACCAATCCCCTCACCTCTCTACCCGCCCTACACTCTATCCTGGACGATTACGGATGGCTCTCCTATCACAAAATTAATGTGCATTAAACTCAGGCCCTACCATATGGGATCCCAGACTCTGACCTATTTACTCTCAAACGTCGCTTTTTTCTATGACTGGCGCTCCCACTCCCTGACTTATCTAGGGGTTAAGTTGACTTTCACCACGCCTCGCCTTTTTGACCTCAATTATAAACCATTGCTCTCTCTTTCCTATACCCTTTGCCAACAATGGTCTAAAGTAGAGATATCTTTGGTAGGGAGAATACATGCGATTAAGATGATGCTCCTACCTAAACTGCTATATGTCTTTAGGGCTCTACCATTACCAGCCCCCTTATCCTTCTTTACAGCCCTGCTCTCAATAGTCTCAAAATTTATTTGGCGAGAGAGGAAACCTCGTATTAAGCTGAATATCCTACACCACACTATTGCGAGGGGAGGTCTTGGTTTGCCTAATCTGCTACTCTATTATAGGGCTGCACTGCTGGTGAATCTTGGTCGCCTTTTGACAACTATTACTCCCCCTCAGTGGGCCTCCTTTATCCTGCTCTGTATGTTGCCCTATGACTTTGTCGGGATACTGTGGATGCCTAAATTCCGACTGTCACGGTTCCCAGATCCCACCACGCAGTACTTAACACCCCACACTCCACAGAGCCCAGAAGCTACCAACAGAGTAGCCGTGAAAGATCTCTAACTGTCTGGTCCTTAGAATTGGCCAGGTAAACTAGCTAGACAGAAAGGGTTAACAACACGGGGAGTAGTCAGCCGAGCCAGAATCAGGAATACAGAGTTCAGAATGGTCAAATGGAATAGCCGGGTCGATATCAGAGCAGTGGCGTAGTACAAGAAAATGGTCTAGGGCAACAGAAGGCAGAATAGTCAGAAACAAGCAGAGGTCAATAACGGGTTAATTCAATATAGAAGTCAGGTACAAGGAGCTCAGGTATGGATAACCACGATCTGGCAACTGCTGAGAATACACTGAGGGTTTTTAAAGACCTTCACCAGGCCACGCCCCCCACTCAAGCCGCGCCTCATGCAACCACCTCCCTGCCTGTCTCCATTTAAACCGGGCATTGGTCAGCGAGCAGCATCAGACATGCTGCCCTCAAGCACACAGGTAGGGCTGGAAGCTCCCAACGTTACACCGACGACCAGAAGATGGTCGATAGATTGATGTGCTTCTACTCACCTCAAAACATAGAAACATCATAAAATGTCGGCAGAAAAGAACCTTTTGGCCCATCTAGTCTGCCCAATTACATGGATACTTTACCTGGATTTATCTTTTGTTTAGTATAGCCTTATGCCTATCCCATGCCTGCTTAAATTCAATTACTGTTTTGGCCTCTACCACTTCAACTGGAAGGCTGTTCTATGTATCCACCACCCTCTCAGTAAAATAATGCTTCCTGATGTTACTTTTAAACCTTTGCCCCTCTAATCTAAGACTATGTCCTCTTAAATATACTCCCTTCCTCTACCTTGTGGATTCCCTTTACGTATTTAAATGTTTCTATCATATCTCCTCTGTCTCATCTTTTTTCCAAGCTGTACATGTTAAGATCATTAAGCCTTTCCTGGTAACTTTTCTCCTTCAAGCCGTACACCATTTTAGTAGCCCTTCTGTGAACTCTCTCTAAGATGTCTATATCCTTCTGGAGATACGGTCTCCAGTACTGCACACAGTACTCCAAGTGAGGTCTCACCAGTGCTCTGTACAGTGGCATGAGCACTTCCCTTTTCCTACTGCTAATACCTCTCCCTACACAACCAAGCATTCTGCTAGCATTTCCTGCTGCTCTATTACATTGACTACTTACCCTTAGATCCTCTGAAATAATAACCCCTAAATCCCTTTCCTCAGATGTTGAGGTTAGGACTGTATCAAATATTCTATATTCAGCCCTATATTCAACTTCCTCCCCTTCTCGCAATTGCAGTTGAAATATTCTCTGAGCCACACACACATTCTGCTTTCGCTTTCTACATCTGCGATCCTGCCTCTCTCAATATGATTTACTGCACCTCCCTTCAAACTCTGACCCGATGACTTTATTTGAGCGATACTGTGTGTCCCCTATGCCTAATACTCACCTGCTGTCTCTCTAATTTATCACCTGCTACTAACCAGATCCCCAACTGGCACTTGGAGATTCCAGCTGAACTGGGAGCATGATTTAGAGCGCCCAATTAAGCAAGAGCAGTAGACAGATTCCTTCCTGCTTGACTGTGGGAAATTCAGATGTGTGTCTCTCATGGAGGCTCGGAAAAACGTTTTATATCGATGGTCCAGCATAGGGAGATATATATATATATGACGACCGATTTCCAGTTGGTGGCTAGGAGAGTGGTGGCAATGGACAACAAATGGGACAGAAGTCGTTTCTGAAGAACACCATTATAAACCAAGTGTTCCTACTAGCTGCTGGAGGTGTGGGGAGGCAGACGGCACTTTTTTCAAATTTGGTGGCCGTGTTCACACCATACCTCCTTTTGGGATCAGATGGCCATCCTTCGTTTGGAAATCTTGGGCTCGGAGATTGTCCCGTCCCCTGCCCTGTTCCTCCTTCAACTGTTTCCTGACTCTCTCACAAACTTCCAGAAACGACTTCTGTCCCATTTGTTGTCCATTGCCACCACTCTCCTAGCCACCAACTGGAAATCGGTCGTCATATATATATATATCTCCCTATGCTGGAACTGTGCAATCAAGCGTGGGAAATGTTTTAGCCAAGCGTGGGAAAATACAGCGAAACCAGGGGTTATGATACCAGGGAATATCGGAAGACTTGTGCCAAGGGTGAGTACACCAGAGAACAGGGCTGGACTGGGACAAAAAAATGGCCCATGACTTCTTCCAGACTGGCCCACTTTAGCCCTTTCCTGCCGCAGCACATACTATGCCGTCCTTGCGGCGGGTGGGTCTATCATCCCCCCCCCACCTGCAGGCTCACATCACCCCTCACGCAGGCTCATATCACCCCCCCCCCCGCAGGCTCATATTCTCTCTCCCCCCCTGCAGGCTCGTGGGAGAATGATATGAGTCTGCAAGGGGGGGTGATAGGTGTCTGCAAGGGGTGGGGAATGATACGAGTAAGGTTGCCACCTTTTCTTCAAGCCAAACCCTAACACTCTAGTGTTGGGCTTGGGCGGCCATTTTTTTTGTAGCGTTTACAGTATGCGTATATTTACATTTGGCATATCTATTATGGCACGTGGTATGTATGGCATGTCAGGCTGGTATTATGGTGGACTGGTATTATGGCCGGCACACTAGTATTATACATGACACATTGGTATTAAGGCTGGCAGACTGGTATAGCTGGCACACTGGTATTTGGTATTATGGCTGGCAGTGGCAGACTAGTATCGTAGCTGGCACACTGGTATTATGGATGGCACTGGCAGACTGGTATTATTGCTGGCCTACTGGTATTATGGCTGGCACTGGCAGTATGGTATAGCTGGCACACTGGTGTTTTGGCTGGCACTGGCAGACTGGTATTATAGCTGGCACATTGGTATTATTGCTGGCACACTGGTATTGCTGGCACAGTGGTATTATGCATGGCAGATATCAATTTATTTTCACCTTAATGCTTGCTGATGAGCCTGAGGATTAGATTTGGAGTGGAATGGAGTCACCGCTGAGCTGGCAGACAAGCACACTGAGCAGCTGATGTTGCACTCACTCAGAGTTGCCTGTCTCGGGAGTGGGTCGGAGACTGAGTGGAGATGTAGTAGAGTAGATCTGGACGGTGGACCACTGAAGCACACACGTCTCGTCGCTCGGGAGTCTCCGGAGCTGGCACGGGATCACCGCATGCACGCCAGGGCACGAGCAAACACGTGAACGTCTTCATTTGTCATGTGAGCCGTTGCGCCTGCGTGTGACTCACAGTGGACGGTGCAAACCTGCTGCATCGCCAGTGAATGAGGAAATAGGCGGAAGACAGGACCGCGGCGACGGCATGCTTGAAATGTAAGTATGGGATTGAGATGTACCGGCACCGGCTCGGAGTCATGTATCCGGGTAGCAGAGGATGTCAAACCCGGACACATGACTGCAAAACCAGATGGGTGGGAACCCTAGATACGAGTCTGCAAGGGGGGTGGGATACAAGTCTGTAGGGGGGTGGTGTGAGCTTGCAGGGAGGTGGTGTGAGCCTGCAGGGGGGGATGAATTGAGCCTGCAGGTTGGGGGGAATGATGTAAGCCTGCGGGGGGGGGGGTGATGTGAGCTGCATGGGGTGGTTGAATTGAGCCTGCAGATGGGGTGATGTGAGCCTGCAGGGGGGGATGAATTGAGCCTGCAGGGGAGGGGGGGTGATGTGAGCTGCAGGGGAGTGAATTGAGCCTGCAGGGTGTTGATGTGAGCTGCAGGGGGGGTGAATTGAGCCTGCAGGGGGGTGGGGGGGAATGATGTGAGCCTGCAGGGGGGATGAATTGAGCCTGCAGGGGGGGGTGAAGTGAGCCTGCAGGGGGGGGTGAAGTGAGCCTGCAGGGGGGGGTGAGGTGAGCCTGCAGGGGGGGGTGAGGTGAGCCTGCAGGGGGGGGTGAAGTGAGCCTGCAGGGGGTGTGATGTGAGCTGCAGGGGGGAATGAATTGAGCCTGCAGGGGGGGAATTGAGCCTGCAGGAGGGGGATTATTAATGCGAGCCTGCAGGGGGGAATGTGAGCCTGCAGGGGGGGGGGTGAATTGAGCTTGCAGGGGGGGTGATGAATGTGAGCCTGCAGGGGGGGGATGTGAGCCTGCAAGGGGAGGGATGTGAGCCTGCATGGGGGGATGTGAGCCTGCAGGGGGGGTGATTAATGTGAGCCTGCAGGGGGGAGGAATTGAGCCTGCAAGGGGGGGATGCGAGCCTGCAGGGGGGGGATGCGAGCCTGCAGGGGGGGGATGCGAGCCTGCAGGGGGGGTGAATTGAGCCTGCAGGGCAGGCGATTAATGTGAGCTGCAGGGGGGATGAATTGAGCCTGCAGGGCAGGTGATTAATGTGAGCTGCAGGGGGGTGATGTGAGCCTGCGGGGGGGAATGATGTGAGCCTGCAGGGGGGGGGATGAATTGAGCCTGCAGGGGGGGATGAATTGAGCCTGCAGGGGGGGTGAATTGAGCCTGCGGGGGGGGGTGAAGTGAGCCTGCAGGGGGGGGGGGGTGAAGTGAGACTGCAGGGGGGGGTGAAGTGAGCCTGCAGGGGGTGTGATGTGAGCTGCAGGGGGGGATGAATTGAGCCTGCAGGGGGGGAATTGAGCCTGCAGGAGGGGGATGATTAATGCGAGCCTGCAGGGGGGAATGTGAGCCTGCAGGGGGGGTGAATTGAGCCTGCAGGGGGGGTGATGTGAGCTGCAGGGGGGGATGAATTGAGCCTGCAGGGGGGGAAATTGAGCCTGCAGGAGGGGGATGATTAATGCGAGCCTGCAGGGGGGAATGTGAGCCTGCAGGGGGGTGAATTGAGCCTGCAGGGGGGGTGATTGATGTGAGCCTGCAGGGGGGTGATGAATGTGAGCCTGCAGGGGGGGGATGTGAGCCTGCAAGGGGAGGGATGTGAGCCTGCATGGGGGGATGTGAGCCTGCAGGGGGGGGTGATTAATGTGAGCCTGCAGGGGGGATGAATTGAGCCTGCATGGGGGGGATGCAAGCCTGCATGGGGGGATGCGAGCCTGCAGGGGGGGGATGCGAGCCTGCAGGGGGGGGATGCGAGCCTGCAGGGGGGGGTGAATTGAGCCTGCAGGGGGGGTGAATTGAGCCTGCAGGGCAGGTGATTAATGTGAGCTGCAGGGGGGTGATGTGAGCCTGCGGGGGGGGGGGGGGTGATTAATGTGGGCCTGCAGGGGGGAAGAATTGAGCCTGCATGGGGGGGATGCGAGCCTGCAGGGGGGTGAATTGAGCCTGCAGGGCAGGTGATTAATGTGAGCTGCAGGGGGGATGAATTGAGCCTGCAGGGGGGATGAATTGAGCCTGCATGGGGGGGGGGATTAAAGTGAGCTGCAGGGGGGGTGATGTGAGCCTGCAATGGGGGGGGGGATGTGAGCCTGCAGGGGGGGTGATGTGAGCCTGCAAGGGGGGGGTCATATAAGCCTGCAAGGGAGGGGGTGATGGAAGCCTTCTGGGGAGGGGAGAATGATATGAGCCTGCAAGCCGACTGTACTCATCAAAACCTCAGCAGGCAGCTCCTCTCTCTCCCTCCCCGATGGTGTCCTGGCCTCCTCTGCATGCAGCATCCATGTCACATGAGCGGGTGGTGGGGAGTCACGCTGGAGGGGGCGGTGCCTGCAGCATGCTGTTCCCAGACACGTGCTACACGTGAGGCATGCTGCAGGCTGGGGCTGGGGCTGCAGATTGTGGTCAAAAACGCTACGGATTCGGACTCTGAGTCCGATACCGGAGCTGGCCTGCTGATTGAGACACTGAGCCATCGGCCCACCGGGAACCTCCCGGTAGTCCTGATGGCCAGTACATGCCTGCCAGTGAATATCGGAAGCCGTTTGCCAGGGGTCAGAAATCTGAGAAAACACAATATGACACAGATAGCTCTAAGGGCTAGTGAAGCCACGTTAGGGCAATGTATGAATGCATTGCCTGTGGTTTTAAACCTGGCGGGACCGCGTCATCACGCCCAGCTCCGCCCCCTGGCATCTCACGTGGCCACCGGGAATCTCCTCTTCATTCGGCGCCCGGCCAGTGAGCAGCGAGGACGATGCTGCCGGGTGCCTGAATACCATAGCGCAGTATGCAACACCAGGTCTCTAATGGGTTGCCTGGGGTTGGGAAAGATCATTTTTCTATATGGGACATTTACACTGTGAAGATCTGAGGTTCCTGTTACTCTGGTTTCTATGCCTTGTTGTTCTTTATACCCTGACAATAATTATTGTCTGTGACATGGTTGCAAATATTGTTTCTGTTGCATGTAGTTTTTGTCCCCCATCCCCATTCTTCTTTTTTGTATCCCTAATTATTTTGTGTTTTTTTCCTGAAAACTTAATAAAATTTATATTTCAAAAAGAGGACAAGTAAGCCTAGACAGGTTGTGATGGTAGCGGACTTTATTATTAAGAGTAGTGATGGGCCGAATACCCATGTGTTCGGTTCGCATTCGAACACGAACATTTGAAAAAGTTTGAATTCGAACACGATTCGAACTCAATGCAAGTCAATGGGACTCGAACGTTCGATTTTTAGAGTGCCCTCCAAGAGGGCATATATGCAAGATATTTGCCATAAAAGCTGTATGCCATAAAAGCTGTTCTAGGATGTATAGAAACATTTAAAAACAATGTCCGGGTCCAGGTACTGCCCTGGGGGACAGGAAACAAGGACAAAAAGTTTTAAAAAAAAAGTTTTTAAAGGAACAGTGATTTTTCCATGACAAAAAGGTTAAGAATAAAAATGAAAAATTCATTCAAATATCGTGCCTAGGAGGTCCCTATAACCTGCCCGTGAAATGGTGGATTTGTAGGATGTATAGAAACATTTAAAAATAAAAATATGATATTTCAAATGACGGTAAATGGTTTTCCTTTAATCTATTCATAAACAACTGCTTGGGACGGCAGCCAGTATGAAAAGAGGAGACGCTTTAGGACACGCTGAACAAGTTTAGTGATTTTGTGGCTAAATTATGGTGAAACTTATGCAGGCTTTGGATGAAAGTTACAACAGGTGCATTAAAATTGCATGAGCATTAACATTTGCTGCGGCGTTCACCGCATATTTGTAACGATTCCCCAGGACAGACCTGGTAGGATCCCTGGTAACAGACCTCTAACCCTCCGATCCTTAGGATGGTCGGGACTCGGGACCACTAAACCTAACCTCTAGCAGCCACACAGGCCAGGGAGACAGCACCAACAAAATACACCACAGACTGAGATCAATATATGTTTGTACTGCACTATAGTATATGGCAGGATGGAAGCGCACCAGCAGTAACAAGCAGCGGAATATACTAGACGGGGCGCAGAGCAAGAGTAGTTGTTATAACAAAACCAGGTCAGCAACGTTTAGGCACTTGTACTGCGCTACTGTATATGGTGAGAATCAGCGCACACCAGTAGCAACAGGAGGCAAACAGAACAGGCAGGGAGTACAGAGAGAGAATAGTCAAATGGCAGGCAAAGCCGGCAACAGATCGGGGCCTCAGAACAAGCAGGGTAAGTAACAAGTATACTTTTGAGAAGATACGCTATTAGTGTAGAAACATAGAAAATGTCGGCAGATAAGAACCTTTCAACCCATCTAGTCTGCCCAATTACATGGATACTTTACCTGTATTTATCTTTTATTTAGGATAGCCTTATGCCTATCCCATGCCTGCTTAAATTCAATCACTGTTTTGGCCTCTACCACTTCTACTGGAAGGCTGTTCCATATATCCACCACCCTCTCAGTAAAATAATGCTTCCTGATGTTACTTTTAAACCTTTGCCCCTCTAATCTAAGACTATGTCCTCTTGTTTTGCTATTTTTATTCCTTTTAAATAGCGAGGAAGCTGGCTGCGCATTTTGCATCGCTCCCTCTACACTAATAGCGTATCTTCTCAGAAGCTTCACACAGCGCAACGGTGTATGCAGCGTCGAACAGCGTGGGAGACAGGAGGCTGCGCTTGTTGGTGGATCCAGGAATCAGGAGTATTAGAAATAAAGTTTTATTTTATGTTCCTTGGGACATTTAAAAATGTCATCGGATTTTTTTTTTTTTAAGAAATGTGTTGCCTTACCTTAGCCTGTTGGTCAGTAAGTGGAGGCTCCCTGGATCCTGACTGTGGGGGGGGTCTGCCATGGCTGCAGGTGCAGTGGCTCCCTCCCTGCGCCGCCTCTCTGCCACATACACCCGGCCGGCTAGCCCGCACAGTTGCAGCTCTGTCATCCAGCGGCCGCATGCTCCTCAAGGGATCCTTGGGAGGCCCCGGCGGGCTGCCCTCTACAAAGCCTGATTAGAGGGCCTCGTCTGCCTGATGTTTTTGCAACAAGATTGTTTTATCCCATAGGCTTTTATATAAAAAATATTCCTGTTTTAATTCAATATCTAATAAACCGTTGCTTATAATATTCTGCAGTAAAGAGTCTCTTTATTTTTAGATTTTTTAGGATTTTTAAGCATTTTTTAAAAAATTTCAAAATATTTTTTTTTAACTTTTTGCAAATGGCCTGAAAGGTTCAAAGTTCGCCGAATGGGCAATGTTCGAATCGAACCGAATGCCCATCCCTAATTAAGAGAATAGACAGGGTAATCCATCGCTCTGCCCGCCTTAACTGGACAGTTTGCTGTCTGCCGGTTGCCCGCCCGTGTTAGGCATGTGGTTGACAGAGATGATGGATTATTGAGAGGGGCTGGAGATGACCCAGCTGTCATGGTCCATATCGGTACCAATGCCTAAGTAAGAGGAAGATGGAAGGACCTGAAGAATGAGTTCAGGGAATTAGGAAGTAAACTGAAGAAGCCGTCCTCCAAGGTAGTATTTTCTGAGATACTACCTGTGCCACACGCTACAGTGGAAAATCAGGGAGGTCAATGCGTGGCTTAAATCTTGGTGCAGGAAGGAGGGCTTTGGGTTTTTAGAGCACTGGGCTCATTTTGTACTGGGTACAATCTGTATAGTCATGATGGATTGCACATGAATGGAAGAGGGTCTGCTGTGCTAGGGGACAGGGTGGTTAAAAGGTTGGAGGAGACTTTAGTGGAAGGGGGAGGGATACAGAAGCGTACAAAATGGAGACAGAACAGATAGCGGAAGGGTTTCAGCTCAGACTAAGGGGGGTGGAGTCGGGGGGATGGGTAATGTCAGAACCGTGAAGGCATGCAATGTAAAGTCACACTCAGCATGTGTGGGTAGAGACCATATTAAATATATGCTTGCTAATGCAAGGAGCCTCAATAACAAGATGGGGGAACTAGAGGCAATAGCATACACTAAGCAATACGACAGAATAGGTATAACTGAAACATGGTGGGCTGAAACACAGGACTGGGCTGTAAACTTACATGGTTATGCATTGTTTAGAAGGGATAGGAAACATAAGAAAGGGGGTGGAATATGTTTTTATGTAAATCAGGATTTAAAGCCAAATATTACACACCTGGTAAGCGATAAGGGAAATGTGGAATCCTTATGGGTAAATATTTCTTTGGGGAATAAACAGGGAAGTCAGCTATTGGTTGGCATATGCTATAAACCACCTAATATAGATAATGATGAGGAAGATCAACTGTTAGAGCAAATTAGGAAGGCTGCACATCATGGTAGCACTTTAATTATTGGAGATTTTAATTACCCAGACATTAATTGGGATAGTGGGACTAGTAATTCAGCGAAGGGAATCCGGTTTATGAACCTGTTAAATGATACCTTCATGACACAACTGGTAGAAACACCAACTAGAGAGGATAACTGTCTGGATCTGGTTATAATCCACAAATAATGTGGATCTTTTCTCAAATATTCATGTAAGGGAGCAGTTGGGAAACAGTGATCATAATATGGTGTCTTTTGAAATAAACTCAAAAAAAACACATTCATAGGGGGCTTGCTAAAACATATAATTTTAAAAAGGCCAACTTTATTAAAATAAAGGAAGCTCTCCATGTCATTGACTGGCAGAAACTCTTTCATGGGAAAACACTGAGGATAAGTGGAATATCTTTAAACTAACACTAGAACCGTACACGTCACAATATATTCCACTGGTTAATAAATATAAAAGAGACGGACTGAAAGCAATGTGGCTTAGGAAGGTAACAGAGGAAATGAAAAATAAAAAGGCATTTAAAGCTTTTAAATCTGATAAATCTGAGGCATCCTATAAAGCATATAGGGCAGCCAATAAAGCATGTAAAAAAGCGATTTAATGGGCTAAACTAGAAAATGAAAAAGAAATAGCCAAAGAGAGCAAGACCAACTCTAAAAGATTCTTTAGGTACGTAAATTCTAAAAAACCCACGAGTGAAAATGTAAGTTTACTAAAATCTGAGTCAGGGGTATTGTTAACTGAAGATCAAGATAAGGCATAAATTTTGAATGATTATTTTTCTTCAGTATTTATCAAAGAGAAACCTATAACAGGATATTCATTGATAAAAACTTACTAATCAAAAGTGACTGGTTGACTCAGGACAAGTTTTTGCAGCAATTAAACAATGTGAATGTTAATAAAGCCCTTGGGCAAGATGGAATTCATCCGTGAGTACTGAGGGAGCTATGTGTTGAAATATGTAAACCTCTGTTCTTAATCTTTCAAGATTCTTTTCTTTTAGGATTTGTACCAGAGGATTGGAGAAAAGCTGACGTGGTCCTTATATTTAAGCAGTGACGTGCGGTGAGGTCAGTAGCTGGTATGGCACTCGCTAGTATCAGAGCCAGATATACACAGGGTTACACAGTCGCAATTTACACATTTGATTATCATTATATAGGAGAATAGAGTTTCACTATAAAGTAAAGTTCACTTTTTTTTTTACAGTTGTAAGAGAATGCACTTACAGTACTTACTAATAGACGGCGCTATTACATTTCTTTAAAATAAAGTTTGCATATAGGTTTTTAATGTTCTAAGAGAATGCACTTACAATACTGACTAATAGAGGGCGCTATTACATTTCTTTAAAATAAAGTTTGCATATAGGATTTTACTTCTAAGAGCATGCACTTACAATACTGACTAATAGAGGACGCTATTACACACATGCTGACTGCAGAGTCCTGCCTGCCCCCCACGACTGAGTTACGCAATTAGTGTAGCATTCAGCTGCGCAAATTGTGTAGGCTAGGCTGGCTCAGTACTGCCACTGCGGTCTGTGTAGTGAATCACACACACACAGCAGCCGGCAAACTGAAAGGGGAAGGGAAAAAAGCAGAGGACAGAGAAGCACAGCGAGGGAGCGTGGAGAGGTGAGTATGAGAACTTTTTTCAATAAGTAACATTTTATTTATAGTTTAAATACACACAATACATGTCATTACAGCACAATGAGCACATTGATTTACTGGAATGACAGGGGAGGCTCTGCCTCCCCTGCCACCCCTGACTGCACGTCCCTGTATTTAAGAAAGGTTTACAATTTGTGCTTGGGAATTATAGACCTGTGAGCTTAACATCTGTGGCTGTGAAAGTATTTGAGGGGTTACTAAGGGATAATATTCAGGAATTTATTGGGAGGTGTGACAGATTAGATCTGTATTTATAGCTATATAAGGGTCTGCCTGTATATATGTGCCTATCTGCCTGTTTATACATATCTCCTCCATAGCGTCATATTCATAGTTGTGTCTGACCATTTGGGAAGCGTATCCCTGTGTCCACAGCTGGTGAGGAAGACCTGCTAAAATGTAATTAAATA
The DNA here is from genome assembly GCA_009667805.1 of Leptobrachium leishanense. Taxonomy (NCBI): domain Eukaryota; kingdom Metazoa; phylum Chordata; class Amphibia; order Anura; family Megophryidae; genus Leptobrachium; species Leptobrachium leishanense. Next base: position 245,817,106 of record CM019066.1, read on the forward strand.
GGTTAGCTTTCTCCCCTGGGGGGAGGATATAACACGTAGCTGTAAAGTGGAATGGCTTTTGTACACTGACATAGTAATCACACCTTAGGAGCCAGCCAGGCACCAAGATTTAGACCCTATCTTCAAAGACAGGAAGCACATCCTTGATCTCTAAGGGGGGTCTGGGGGGGGAAGAGGGACACCTTTGGGCAATTAAAGATTAATTGACAAGCGTACTGAGCATGCTCTGTAGAAAAAGGGAACTCTGGGATATGTAGTGAAGGAGGCTGGGCCATTTGTGGGTGGGTTGGAAGGATCAGGAAGTGTATAAATTCTGAAAACTGGCCATGTGCTTTGGCTGATCACTTGGGGTACCTTCGAAAGAGGACTGATCGGTCCATGTTCCTATCTCCAGGCTCCAGGAGACCATCGATGCTAGCTTAATGAGTAACTCTTCGTAAGTAATTGCTCTGTGGTTAACCCTTTTCTTTTATTTGCTGTGTAGTGTGTGATTAATTGATTTATTCTAGTTATAATTTTTCCTGTAACAATGCACTGTGATTTTTCTATAATCATAAATAAAACGTATTTAAGTTTGACTGATGAGATCCACGCTAACTAAGAGATTGGGAGTATTGCTATTTGCTTTAAGCTCGGTTATATATAAGAAATTGCGAGTTGCGGTCATCAGACGGCAGGGATTAAGGGATCTGTAGTCACTGTCAGAGTCTAGGGTAGGCAGATAGTGCGGCTGCTAAGCCCTGCGTCTCCTGTTGCGACGCACGTAGTGTCCATGAGGACTGGTGGCAGCGTTACTAATAGAGTAGGAAAGTGAGCTCAGGGATTGTGGGAGACGTAGTCATTACCCACTTCAAGAGAAGATTTGTACTGCGTTGCAATCCTGGGATCAGTATATCGCGCTCTACGTGCCTGTTGTGAGAGAAAGTGTGGCCGGGACGGGTAGATAAGCGCACGTGATTATCTGGGTCTAGGATAGACAGTGAGCGGCTTAACCCGGCGTCTTTCGCAGCAGCGCGCGTAGAGGTAATAATGTATAATGTAATAATACTGTAATTGGCAAAAATAAGCATGGTTTTATGAAACACAGATCATGTCAGACTAACCTAATTGCGTTCTATGAGGAAGTAAGTAGAAGTATAGATCAGGGGGTCGCAGTGGATGTGATTTACTTCGATTTTGCCAAAGCTGTCGACACAGTTCCACACAAGAGGTTACTATTTAAATTAAGAAAAATTTGACTAGATGAAAATACTTGTTCTTGGATAGGGAACTGGCTAAAAGATAGGGTACAGAGAGTGGTCATAAATGGTACATTTTCAAGATGGACATCAGTGGTAAGTGGTGTCCCACAGGGGTCTGTTATAGGACCAATACTATTCAATTTATTTATAAATGACCTTGAGATAGGCATTGAAAGCCATGTATCAGTGTTTGCAGATGACACAAAACAAGGAAAAGTAATACAATGTGAACAGGATGTTACTCCGCTGCAGAGGGATTTAGATTGGGAGACTGGGCACTTAAATGTCAGATGAAATTTATTGTAGATAAATGAATAAAGTTATGCACTTTGGAGTAAAGAACGCACAAGCAACTTATACCCTAAATGGTACGGAGTTAGGGAAATCAAATCAGTAGAAGGATTTGGGAATAATCATAGACTTCAAACTAAGTAACAATACCCAATGTCAAACTGCAGCTGCCAATGCCAGCAAGGTATTGGCATGGATTAATCCCTTCACTGCTGATGACGTGTGGAACACGTCCTCATTTACTCCTGCTATATGCTGAGGACGTGCCCCACACGTCTTCAGCTTTGCAGGAGCCCCCATGGAGATACTCACCTCTCTGTGGTCCCGCGGCGGTCTGACTTCAGCGTCCTCAGATGCTGAAGTTAAGCCCCTCCCGACGTAAATGACGTCATCGCGCCATGCGCAATGACGTTATTTCCAGGCGACCCCCCGGCAATGCCGGAGATCGCCTGGAAGGGAGGGGGGGTCAGTTCGGATCCCTCTCCCTCCCGATCGGGAAGGAGCAGCGCCACAAGCCAGGCACCGCTTAAAAGGGGAGAGTCTCCCCTTTTAAGTGGTGCCTGGCTTTAACCCCTTAAGCACCGGGTCGCACTTTAGCGCCTTGTGGCACGAAGTGCGGCCTTGCTCCGGTGGGGGCCGCCATCTTGGATGGCGGCTCCACCCCCGGGTACCCCCTCGCTGCCTGACGTCATCGCGACGAAATCCCCTGGTGGAGATAGGGGGTTCTTTTGAACCCCGATATCTCCAGAACCGTGGCAGCTAGGGGGCCTGAGCATGGCCTTTCGAATAATACCCAACATGACCAGGTATAAAGTTAGAAAAAAAATAATAATAAAAAAATATAAATAAAAAATTATTTTTTTTGTGTGTTGTTTTTATTAATGCAGCAATATTGTTCATATTTCAATTATAATGTGAACAAGGATGCAGCACTAATGATTTTTTTCTATGGAGTGCGTTTGCTAAAAATCACGTAATTCCCCCCAAAAAATGTAATGAGTCCCCATTTCTAATTTTTGTACAAGCGCACCCCATAGAAAATATAACCGCAAATGTTCATGTGATAAAAGGTGAAAAAAAACACTTTACACGCTGCAGATTATTTAAAAATTCTATTTTTATTGCATTTTTTGTTATAATATACAGGCAGGACATGACGTATACATAAAAAAATGATATATTATGAATCTGCCGCATCTGCCAGAAAGAACGTTGTATAATATGTCTGGGTCGTATAATAAAATGTGGCTTCAAATCGCGTTTAAACATGATGAGCGAAAACGGTAAAAATGACTGCAGCCCTCAAGTAAACCCTGTACAAAACATCTTCAATACTATTCAGCCCTCTATTAACCCTTCAATCCAAAAACCTACATTAACCTTTGCAATAAAAAACAGTAACATTAACCCCTTTAATAAATAATTTCTGTATGTCACAATTTATCAAATTTATCATATACTCTGCTTCATATAAACAATATAAATTTTTCAAGGTAAAGCAAGCTTTTATCAATTTCAAAATGTGTCTTTTTGTGGTGCATGAGTATATGCATAGGTTCCTAACATTATATACTGTATATATAATCTTATTAAATGCAATTGCAATAATTAAATCTAAAAAATGTGCCCTTATGCCATACCTGCGCTTACGGATTTTATTTATTTAGTTTCATGTGCAGAACTTTATCATAAAATAATTATATTCCAAGCAAGCAAAACGCTCAATTACATCTATCACCATTCTAAAATAGCCACGATAATATATTACCTCTCACTCTGCACCCCTGCTCTCTAACAACCATTGGAGGAACGAGGTTGAGAGTGGGGTGGAATGAACATGAAATGAAAACATGTAACAGCAGTAACTTAACAGACTTTTGTTGTGTTTTGGAAAATTTTTACTTTAATAATTTTGCTCCTAGCGTTATATTCGAGTCTTGAGTAATATTCTTATTTCCATAATGAATCTCTACCCCTCGCGTTATACTAAGGTCGCGTTATACTCGAGTGTCTACGGTACTTGAATATCCCTTTTAACTGCATTACTGTTTCAATGTTACAATTTTGTGCACATTATTTAACAATATACTTGTTGAATATAACATTTTACATTGAATTAAAAAATGTAAATATAATTCTGTAAAATGTAAATATAATTCTGTAATATATAAATAATCCTTAACATTAAAATTTGCAGACACTTCAATGCTTTTCATCCAAACTTTAGCTACTTCAGTATTTTCTGCTCCACTGAGTCCATTTCTAGGTAGTTCAATTTTTATTGTATCATACACTAGGCCAGTGAAGTTCTGGGAGAAAAACTACAAGTAAGTAATTTTACAGATTTTTTCATTTGGTGATGCTGATCTGATATAGATAAGCAGCTCAGATTTTAAGACTTTGTTTGTTTTGTTATTTTTATTTTTTTAACACCCTGATCAGAAAGCAATTGCTTTAACTTCATGGTAAAGTTTCTCATCTAAATTAGTGACCAACTGGCTTTGGTCGCAGTCTGTGGTTGGTTGTGCTTGGGCAATTAGTGAGAATGGGCATTTCTGAAAGACCTGCAGAACTCTGGATCATTCAACCGTGCATGCTTTTTAAAGAGGGCTGCTGACTTTACAAAGACTGGCATATTCCATCTCTAAGCTGGCCTGTGGCCCTTGCAGCCCATCAGTCATTTTCTAATGGCCATTTCGGGTCATGTTGCCCAAATTTATGTAGCTTCCTATGAAGTCAAATTGTCCCATTTTTGTTGCTTCATACATAGTCACTTTATCCATGAAGGCAAAATTATCTGAAATGCCACATTACACCAAGTGATGCCAGACAAAAATTGAAAACCGTTCTCACGTCTGCCTTTAGCCCTCTATCCATACATTACTGCCAGGTGGTCCCCAAGCTGCTGCCATATGCACCTACCTTTTACCATTCAGGACCCGTGCCCTACATTGTCATAACAATGTCCAACTGATTGGTCCTATATTGGTCTATGTGCCACATAACAGCACTTTGCCAACATATACCACATTGCAAACATATTGCAGCTGCTATTCTGCACCCAGACAACAGAACTTTGCCTACCATTGTCTTCTTTTCCCCAATCACAACTCCATTTGCCCCCAAGCTTTCATCATACCATTCCTTTTTCCACTGAATAGCCCCATATCGACCCCTCTCACAACACTGCTATTGTGTCCATACTATTCATTACCCCATTTTGGGCTCTATTACATTCTTCACGCAAAAATGCACGGTAAACGCGTGAATTTTTGCGAAGCGTTAAACGTTAACGCGTGTGAATTAACGCTGGTATTACAATCCTCGTGCATTATTTCATCCGTAAAAAAATAAAGTGCGTAAAAAAGACGTGCGGACAGTTTTTTTCACGCGATTCAGCCAATCAGAATTAAGAACCTTAATTGCCTCACGTTAAGTTTTTGCGCCTGTCAAAGTCCATCTGCGCATATATGCTGCATCAATAAAAAAAAAACACGCAAATTTATTGTTTGGGTATGTTTAGAATGTGTAACTATACTTTGCTGCATTTTTTTTTTTTGGGCTGGTGTATTTGGTTTCGGCCAGGACGTTCAGATTTGCCGTTACCACCAGCTTTTCAAAGACGTTAAAATTATGTGCGCAAACGCTGTGCGTTAAATTTTGCGCATAGATTGTAATACCATCTGCGTATTAGCGCACAAAAGCATTTGCGCTCACAATGTTAAGTATAGAACGCTCGCAGTACAGTACGCTCGCGCAGCGTTTGCGCAGGTTCACCCGCGGTAGACGTTAACACTAGGGATGAGCTGTTCGGCCCGAACTTTGGTTGTTCGAAAGTTCGCGAACTTCAAACTTTTTGGGTGTATTCGGTTTGAGTTCGAAAAAATAAAGAAATTTTGAAAAAAGTATAGAAATTGCTTAAAAAAAATACAAAAAAAAATCTAGAAATAAAGGGACTCTTTACTGCAGAATATTATAAGCAACGGATTATTAGATATTGAATTAAAAACTAATGTGTACGTGGAAAGATTCTCAACTCTAAATGACCTCTGTTCACAAACGGGCATAACACCAGGTGTTTTTGTCTGGTCTAATCAATTTGAGGGGGTGGGTGGTGTCTGCTTCTGATTTAGATTTGAGAATTAATTTCCCTCCTAAAACTTCCTAATATGCTGCATTTAACTGGTGTTTGAAAAAAATACAAAATTTCCTCATTGCCCGCTTTTAACATCTAAAGCAATGTTATTTTGCACCTCGGGATTAAACATTTACAGGGTTATTCAGAGAGCGGTGAAAAGCAGGAGAATAACTGGAGAAGTGAAAATTCTATGTCAAAATAGCCAAACCAGAAAAATTCTCCCATTTAACTCACTTTCCAAATCGGCTATTTGGTCTAGATTGTTCTCTTCTCCTGCCAGTTCTCCTGGCTTTCACCTCTCTCTCAGGGTTGTTCAGAGAAAGGTGAAAACCAGGAGAATGGCAGGAAAAGAGAACAATCTGGACCAAATAGCCGATTTGGAAAGTGAGATAAGGCTAGGGGTCAGACTAACGCATTTTTCGCAGCGACCGTTAAAAAGTGCGTCCGAACGCATTGCCGTATTTTTTCACGGAATATGCGAAAACGGTCATACGATGCACATTTTTGTGCGTGATTTTTTACGGATCCAAACCAGGAAACTTTGGGTGTCTGGACGTTATGTTGGCCGGACATGAGCAGGGTCTGACGTCTCCAAATCACGCACACACGCCGCTAGTGGACGCAGCGCACTCTGTACGTCCGTACTAGCGGTTCTGCATTCTCGGAAAAATGCGTTCATTATCCACTTGCGTTGCGCAGCCGGACTTTTGCGCGACCGTACTTCGTATATTGGCTGTCATTGCCCGTCATTTGCTGCTAGTGCGGCCGTGATTAAGTGCGCCTAAATGCACGTTAAAAATTCGCTAGTCTGAAACTAGCCTAAATGGGAGAATTTTTCTGGTTTGGCAATTTTGACCTAGAATTTTCCATTCTCCAGTCATTCTCCATGACAGGGATATTCAGAGAAAGGTGAAACTCAGAAGAATGACTGAAGAGAAAATTCTAGGTCAAAATACTCCTAGGCATGATATTTGAAGGAATTTTTCATTTTTATTTTTAACCCTTATTTCATGGAAAACTCACTGTCCCTTTAAAAAGTTTTTTTTTTTTACTTTTTGTCCTTGTTTCTTGTCCTCCAGGGCACTACCCGGACCCCCATACACCTTTTATGGCAAATATCTAGCATATATGCCCTCTTGGAGGCACTCTAAAAACTGAATTTTCAGCCCCATTGACTTGTATGGAGTTCGGGTTTGGATCCGAACATTTGGAAAGATCGGGTTCGGGTCCGAACCGAACTCGGGGGGTGTTCTGCTCATCCCTAGTTAACACACGCATTTTTTGTGCGGACATTGTAATACGATGTTCAGCGCAAAGGGTTTTCCCCTCGCGTTAATGCGTTTTTGCGCACGCGTTAACGTTTGCGCGAAGAATGTAATAGTGCCCTTTGACTTTTTCCCTATTGTGCCCTTTACCCCTACTGCTGCAGCAAAGTATTTTTGTGTCAACTTTTCAGAGACACACATAGTTAGAGATACAGCCAGGCAGATACACTCGATCTTGACATGCAGTCTCAGATATGCATTCAGCCAAAAGTTAAAGGGACACTACCGTCAAAAAATAAAATGTTAATTTTTTTGTTTATTTTTTTGTTGCTGTAATGTTACATATACTTTGTTTTTCTCTTGTATGTTTAGTTAAGAAAATATTTTACTCTATATGTGTCACTGGGTGCATCCATTTTGTGATAATTGCCCCTACAATGGGCCATATTACATAGTTGGTGCTAACGTAGGCTAGGGTCAGACGAACGCATTTTTCACGTTGTCCGTGAAAAAGTGCGTTCGAACGAATGGACGTATTTTTTCACAGAATACGCGATAGCGGTCATACGATGCGCATTTTCGTCCGTGATTTTGTACGGATCATCAATAAAACCCTTTTGCGTCTGGACGTTATGTTGGCCGGACGTGTGCAGCGTCTGACGTCTCCCAATCACGCAAACACACCGCTATGCGGCCGCAGCGCACTCTGTACGTCCGTACTAGCGGATTGACGTTCTCGAAAAAATGCGTTCGTTTGCCACTTGCGTTGCGCGGACGAACATTTGTGCGGCCGTTCGTCGTATGCTGCCCGGCATTGGACGTCATTTGCTGCTAGCACGGCCGTGATTTCGTGCGGCTAAACGCACGTTAAAACTGCGTTCGTCTGACCCTAGCCTAACCAGAGCTGTTGTAAACTTCCCAGAACCATTAGAGCCTATGGAGGTTTTAAGTTTACAACAGCTCTGGCTATGTTAGCACCGTATGTAATATGGCCCAATATCTTTACATCACTTGCTCCTCACGGTGTGACTGTGGCCATAGAATGGAGTGAATGGGTCAGTCACCAACTCACATCATTGTATTGTGTAATTTGTAGGATGTATTCAAAGGGCAACACCAGAGGGTAAATTAGAAGTCTTTTAAGATCCATATCTTATCTCATTCAGTTGCCATCTCTTATCTCAGGTAGCAGAGGCAAGACAATATACCTCTGCAGCCTTATCTTAACATTCCCTCCTCCACCCCATTGACTGTTAAATACTGTAGACTATAAACCACAGCAGTAAAGTAAAACATTTGCACACCATTTTGGTAAATGTTGCGTCATGGAAAATAACCACAAAATTGAAAAAGGAGATAAAAATGTAACTTTATTTTTCCTTTTTACATGGAGTTACAGTTACAAGTATTTATAAAGCGCCAACAAGTTCTGTAGCGCTGTAGAATGGATGAAACCTAACAAATATACATACAATTAAGGCTAGGGTCAGACGAAAGCATTTTTCCCCGCGAACGTGAAAAAGTGCGTCCGAACGCATTGACGTATTTTTTCACGGAATGCGCAAAAACGGTCAGACGACGCGCATTTTCAGGCGTAATTTTGTACGGATTGTCAATAAAACTCTTTTTGCGTCTGGACGTTATGTAGGCCGGACATTAGCAGTGTCTGACATCTCCTAATCACGCACACACGCCGCTATGCCGCAGCTGCGCACTCAGTACGTCAGTACTAGCGGTTCAGCGTTCTCAAAAAAATGCGTTCAAATTCAACTTGCGTTGCACGGCCGGACTTTTGTGCGGCCGTACATCGTATATTGGACGTCATTGCCCGTAATCTGCTGCTAGTGCGGCCGTAATTATGTGCGCCAGAACGCACGTTAAAAGTGCGCTGGTCTGACCCCAGCCTTAGACTCACAGAACAGTAGGGGAGAGAAACCTGCTTGAGAGTTTACAATCTAAGAGGAGAGGGGTGACACACTAGGTTAGGGTAACTAGCAGAGTATGAAGTAGTGGGTGTATGTGGGTTGTGCGGTTAGATGGAGCTAGAAATGTATAGTGGGGGCTTATGGAGTAAGCCAATAGGCTTATCTAAAGTAATGTGTTTTCAGAGACTTCTTGAAGGACTGAAGAGACAGGGAGATTCTAATATTGTGGGGGAGGAAGTTGAGAGAGGCACAGAGGAAAGAAAGAGAGAGACCGGAAAGAAAGAGGCACAGATGAAATCAAGTGGTACAGAGAGTAGATGAAAGGGGCACAGAGGAAAGAAAGAAAAAGGCAGAGCAAAAAAAGAGGCAGATGAAAGAAAGCATGTAGACAGAGGGGTAGTACAGTGGAGGCTCTAGTACTAGATAGAGTGGTAAATTGTGTATGCAGCCAGCTAGGAGATAAACACAAAACCTTGACAGAAATGTTTTGGATATACACTTAAAAAGGCGCAGGGGGGGGGGTGGACTCTAGTGGCGGAAATTATTATCAATCAGGAAGGTTAGACAGGTTAAGTATTTGATATCTGATACAAAAGTCAGAATTTAAGACCCAAAATGTATTCAGTGTAACTGTCCTATACAGTCATAATTCGTCTTGTGAAAGTATGTAGTCATTAAAAGGTTATTTGTAGATGCTCTTAATATACAGATACAGTACAAAGTATATATTGCAACCAATAAACAGAATAAAGTGCTAGTGACAGGTAGATGCAAAGAAATTGTATACAATGCAGCGGAAATAAGACCGTCTCGATTATATGCGGTGTGTATTAAATAAAACGGTGAATCCTAGTGTTCAATATGGGATATGTGCACAGTCTAAAAGACTGGTGGTAAAGTGCAACCTTAAATAGACAATGCTATTGAATACAAGAAAATGGGGTGAAACAGCTCTCCAATAGCGTAACTTGAAACCAATATTGTAGATGTAAGATAGTCTCACTCACCAATGTTGGAGCCTTATTGTTCCAGGCTCAACTTCTTAGCATTCGGTACTTCTTTTTCGATGGGTACCTTCACCTCTTTAACTGCTCGTAGGTCTGGACAGATTCAGATGCTGGGTGAAGTACATATAGCCGTGTGGTGGTTTGCTAAGTGCCTGGTGTGAGGCAGTAAGTGATGGTCATAAACGGGATAGGCTATGATGGAGTTTAAAAATGGATTTATTAAATAAAATAGGTTAAAACAGAGCTATAAATCAGATATTAAAAAAAGGGGGGAATGGAAGGTTCAGGGTGTGGATACGCGTTTCGGCACTCCTTGTGCCTTCTTCAGTCCGTAAGCAGGTGTATCTAGTAGAGAAGGTTACAATAGACTTCATCCATTACTAACAGCACAGTTGTGTGCACGGTCTGCTGCTGCGGTTGTTTTTTGCACCCCGCAGGATTGAACTATAATTGGTGACACTACGAACACTTGGAGACACCGTATGTCATATGAACTTAGCATAGTGTGCGGGTGTGAGCCCAATATGCAATGAAGCATGCGATAGACCGGTTGCAGGGTAAATCAAGATATTTATTAAATAACAAAACTGAGCAGAAGCAAATAAACAGGAGAACAGAATCAAGATGTGTAGAGGAAAGAGGGCAAGATGGGCAATGAATTACAGCAAAGGGAAGATACAGGAAAAGGGACTGAAGTAGTAGAAGGATAGTTAAGAGTAGTGGGAGAACTGAAGCAAGAGGTATTCAAGGAAGAGTGGGCGAGGTAGGCAATAAACTAAAGCAGACACATGAAGAGGGGCTGGACGAAATAAAGGGATGGCTGAGTGTGATGAGTGAGAGTAGAGGTGAGAGACTATATGCTATAGGGAGCTAATGATAGGGGCAGGCAAAGAGCAGAATAAATAGATGAAAGGATTAAACAGGATGAAAATAGGAGACACAGGAGGGAACTGAATAAGTAATAACTACAGAATACCAAGAGAAATTAAACCGATTGATTAAGATTAGCTAAACTAGAGTCCGAGGCGAGGTATACAGATAAGGGGCTAGGCATTAATCGTTGTCAGGTATCAGGCATAGGTCGCGTTAAACCGATAGGAGAATGTTCAAAAGTCCATAGCCAGGGGTCATACACTTATAATCCAAATGGAAGGAGGGGCAGGAGGCACTGGATGAAGGTTACGGGTATCACAGGAGTCCAGATATGGGTAGCTCGGATGGGTAGCTCAGTTAGGTAATCAGATAGGATCAGGAATAAGGAGGTCTACAGGATACAGGTCAGCTTGGTTGCAAAGTTCAGACTTCAATGAGGAAGTCTCCACAGGCGAGTGGAACTTCCTCTTAAGGAGGCCTCATTAGTGTGGGATGAGATGAACCTGAGGCCTCCCTGGAATCAGCCCAGGATTAAGACATGTTCCCAGGAATCTGCATTACACAAGTATACATTGGCTTGAAGGGGCTGCCAGGATTTAACATATGTGATTCCTGACACCGTACGATTCAACTGTACAGTCCCCCAAGGACCTATTTGTAGAAAATATTGCACTATATGCACTTTCTATTGTATTTGCCTATTCTTGGAAACACTAAGGGCTATATTACGAAGCTGGTGCTATCTTAACCAGAGCTGTTGTAAACTTCCCAGAGCCATTATAGTCTGTGGAGGTTTTCAGTTTACAACAGGTCTGGTTAAGTTAGCACCAAGTATGTAATATGGCCCTGGCACTTTAGTTGCTACTGCAATATATGCACTTTTTTGCACTTTGCACAACAATAGCAGTGTCTATTTAAGGTTACCCTTTACAACCAGTCTTGTAGACTGTGCACATATCCCATATCGAACACTGGGATTCACTGTTTTATTTAATACACACCGTATATTCGAGACGGTCTTTTTACCACTGCATTGTATACAATTTACATCTACCTGTCACTAGCACTTTATTCTGTTTATTGGTTGCAATATATATACTTTGTACTGTATCTGTATATTAACAGCATCTACAAATAACCTTTTAATGACTACATACTATCACAAGGCGAATTATGACTGTATAGGACAGTTACACTGAATACATTTGGGTCTTAAATTCTGACTGTTTTGTATCAGATATCAAATACTTAACCTAACTAACCTTCCTGATTGATAATAATTTGTGCCACTAGAGTCCCCCCCCCCCCGCCATGCGCCTTTAGATGAAAGAAGGCAGAACAGTGAGCAGAGGAAAGTATTAAGAGGCACAGAGGAAAGAAAGAGGCACAGAAAGCAGAGGAAAGAAAGGACAGAGAGCAGAGTTTGCAAAGTCAAAAGCTGAGACACAATTAGAGTTAAGGTAATTAATGCATTTTTCCGCTCAACTTCATACTGATTAAAGCTAGTTTTTCATCTCCATTCCATTTAAAAATATATAGAAGTGTTACAGTTCTCTGTATTACAGGTTTAAAATATACTGTATTCCTAGGAGGGGGGGGGTCAAACTGATAGGCTGCTCTCCTTTTCACTGATCTCTTGGTGCTGTGGCTCCCGAACAAAAACCGTGAGGATCCCTCGTGTAGACAAAAGCCAAGGGTGTTGAATGTAAACTGGGTCTTGGACACAAGGAACAATTAAATACAAGTGCCTAAAATACAAGAGGGGGAAAAAAAAGAGCACTGTGTAATGACTGTATCAGGGTTATTCAGAGAGCGGTGAAAAGCAGGAGAATGGCTGGAGAATGGAAAATTCTAGGTCAAAATAGCCGATTTGGAAAGTGAGATGAATGGGAGAATTTTTCTGGTTTGGCTATTTTGACCTAGATTTTTCCATTCTCCAGTCATTCTCCTGCTTTTAATATATTGTAGACAGCACAGCGCTCATAGACCTCGGTCCATAGAGAAGTGAAATAGGCACTCTATATGTCCATGGGTACAATATTCTTCATTTTCTTTATGATGTAAACAAGGGAACAAATACTGTGGAAAAGGCGAAGAGACCGGGATTGCGCAGTATGTCTGTTTTAAGTGGAAATGACTGAATATCAATGTCTCCTTTGTGTTTAAACTCACATTTGAAGGAGCCCACAACCGGCTCTAGGGAAAACAATGTGTAAGAACTTCACTTGTTCAGGTGCCCATATACTGTACCTCTTAGCCAGTTCCTCCAGTTCCACTGAAGTGTTGCTGCAGTAGAAATCAAATAGAAACCAGAAAAGATACACTACCTGGTGCAATAAATCCCAGATAACTTGACAGTAAATCTAAAGAGCACAGTACAATCAATGATGGGTGATATACCCTTTTTAACAGGCACCTTTACCTTTGGTTATAGGAATTGAATTGTGGTCTCTATTTGACAATCTGGCTCTATTTGTGGCTATCTATGCTGATTTTTGATGGTCCCGATCAACCCGCCGCTATTATTGCAAATTTGAAGGGAGACCAGGGATACAATAGAAATTTATGCCAACATACAGGGACAGATTGGAAATTCTTTTTCGGCTGCTTATCTGGCGCGGGTTCAATTGTGTTCTGACTGTTTTCCATTGAACCCTCGACCAATTATTGTTTATTGAGACATGAGGCTTTTCTAATGCCAGAGAAATAATTGTTGAAAGTCTATCAGGGATCTGTTCGGACTACAACAGCAATTGATCGTTCAAACTAAAGAACGACATTTTTAGCTGGATATATTTCCTTGCTCTACCTATTAAAGGAACACTCTAAGCAAAAATTCCCCTCCCCCGTTTTTTTACATTAAAATATTACCTATTCCCTCAATAACTAAAACGAGAGAAATCTTAATGTATCTTTCCTGGTAAAATCCTTTCTCAAAAAAAAAAAAAAATAGGTAGGGATTTTTTTTTTCTTCCTAACTAATACTTACCCTAAAATCCACTTGTTTCCAACGGCGTTTTTTTTTTTTTATATATTCACCTCCCTTCTGTTCCGCTCCCGTCCTTCTAACTCTTTCACTTGGCTAATGGTTTACGTGAGAAGCGCGCATGCGCGCCTCTCTTGTAGGCCAGCCAATCATCAGGCTTCCTCTTCTTCTTGGATTAGTGTTACGCGCAAGAGGATGCGCGCAACACTAATCCCAGCCACAGACTATGCTGGCGGCTCGCTCCCGCCACCTACTGCGGCGAGTTGGAAACGTCATCGGGCTGAAAGCGCGATGACGTCTCCTACTCGGCAATAGTCGGCAGAAGCGGGAAATATGAATCCCGCTCTGCTGACTGACAGCTGGGAGGGCGGAGTAAAGTCCTCCGCATCTCTCAGCTGTTTTCAGCTGTTTCCGTCGATCGGCTGAGCGGAGGGAGGGGGGACAGACAAGGGCATACTCAGGGCATCATGACCACCTAAAAAAGCTTAGGTGGTCATGTTGCCTAGAGTATCCCTTTAATAACGTGTTTCAAACCAACATGGATTTTTCTGTATTGTGACACAAGGTTGCCTCTGGAATTTGTCCTTTATTTATTTTGGCTTACCTATGTTATCTAACTGACAAGAAATGTTGTCTCAACAGGGACACATTAGGATTGCAATACTAATTGTTTGTCTAAATGGTAGATGGTAATGTTACACCCTTTTTTGCTCTATGCATGAACAAACTTTACTAACCAATACGGGCACTGTCCTATCGTGATAAAAAGTTATTCTTTAGAACTATTGTTCTGTGTATTTTTTTTTTCTCGCTTATACAATTTATTTACACAAAATAATGGGGGCCCGCCGCATCGGGGGAACCTAACCATTCCAGCTCCATCAGGGTGAGGGATCGCGCCGCTCCACAGCTTCAGCAGCCATGCTTCCCTTTCAGCTCATCCACCAGTTTAATGTACTGCGCCCTGGCGTCCTCTGCCGATATTCCTTTCTTTGCCGCCCAGGCGTCCCACTTGGCTTTTCCTGTAAAATCTAACATTCCGGGTCGATCGGTGTTGACGTCGCCGCAGGTTGCCTGCTTGTAGAGCCCGTATAGCGCCAGCATGTCCGCGTCCCCGGGTTTGCTCTTCAGGTTGTTGACATCACTGGCCGCCTGCTCAAATTCCACCTGGGACATGATGCTCGGGTCGCGCCGGACACAGGGGGTGTATTTTTCTGTGTATCTTAACAATCTTTATCTATTAGTAAGAAATACTTACGATCCCTGTACCCTCAATTAATTGCCTGTATAACTTGCTTATTGCTAATTGGGATATATCCAATTTCTTATCCTTTCAAATTATCTCTGTGCTTCCAGAAAGAAATTCTTTATCCAGTCTATATTGCTATAGCTACTACAATTTACTGAATGATCACAATAAGCTCTTTCTTAGTAGGAGTATAAGCAGTTTGATAGGTGGTTTCCATACAGCGCCTACTATCTATTGACATATTATACATATATGTATACATTGGAGCATATTGGTTCACTGTCTCTGTTGTTACTAATTTATATATAGATCCCACAGTTTATTACCCAATTTGTCTCAAATTTGTGCACTAAATAGTACATACACACGTTCCTTTTTAATTGAATTCTAGTATTTTGGATATGTCAATTAATAAAAATTTTAATTCTTTCTAGGGATGCACCGATACCACTTTTTTAAGACTGAGTACGAGTACAGATACTTTTGTTCAAGTACTCACCGATACCGAGTACCGATACTTTTATCTTATGTCATGTGACCGCTTTCCAATAAGAACAGACCTCCTATAAAGCCCCCAGGTCTCATGGATATGCCCCCCAGCTCATGGATATGCCCCCAGCTCATGGATACTGCCCCCCAGCTCATGGATACTGCCCCCCAGCTCATGGATAATGCCCCAGCTCGTGGATATTGCCCCAGCTCGTGGATATTGCCCCAGCTCGTGGATACTGCCCCCCAGCTCGTGGATACTGCCCCCAGCTCGTGGAAATGCCCCCCAGCTCATGGATATGCCCCCCAGCTCATGGAAATGCCCCCCAGCTCATGGATATGCCCCCAGCTCATAGAAATGCCCCCCAGCTCATGGATATGCCCCCCAGCTCATGGAAATGCCCCCCAGCTCATGGAAATGCCCCCCAGCTCATGGAAATATGCCCCAGCTCATGGATATGCCCCCCAGCTCATGGATTTGCCCCCCAGCTCATGGATATTGCCCCCCAGCTCATGGATAATGCCCCAGCTCGTGGATATTGCCCCAGCTCGTGGATATGCCCCCAGCTCCTGGATACTGCCCCCAGCTCATGGATACTGCCCCCAGCTCATGGATACTGTCCCCCAGCTCATGGATAATGCCCCCCAGCACATGGATTTGCCCCCCAGCTCATGGATAATACCCCCCCAGCTCATGGAAATGCTCCCCAGCTCATGGAAATGCCCCCCAGCTCATGGAAATATGCCCCAGCTCATGGATATGCCCCCCAGCTCATGGATTTGCCCCCCAGCTCATGGATTTGCCCCCCAGCTCATGGATATTGCCCCCCAGCTCATGGATAATGCCCCAGCTCGTGGATATTGCCCCAGCTCCTGGATATGCCCCCAGCTCATGGATACTGCCCCCCAGCTCATGGATAATGCCCTCCCAGCACATGGATTTGCCCCCCGGCTCATGGGTAATACCCCCCCAGCTCATGGATAATGCCCCCCCAGCACATGGATTTGCCCCCCAGCTCATGGATAATGCCCCCCAGCTCACTCTCCGCTCATACTTACCTTCCTTTAGTGACGCCGGGAAAGTCTTCGCGCGCTCATTGGAAGGCCCCCAGCCGTGACCACGTGGGACCATGTGATCGCAGCTGGGGTCCTTCCAACGAGCGCACGCGGGGAAACTTTCCCGGCGTCTCTAAAGGAAGGTGAGTATGAGCGGAGAGCAGCTGCAGGGCCTGTCTGAATGCTCTATCGGCATTCGAACAGGCCCTGCAGCTGCTCACTTTGTTTATATTTACCTTCCTTTAGCGACGCCGGGAAAGTTTCCACGCGTGCGCTCGTTGGAAGGACCCCAGCCGCGATCACATGGTCCCACGTGGTCGCGGCTGGGGGCCTTCCAACGAGCACGCGCGAAGACTTTTTTGCTGTTCTGCCTTTGATCTTGAGAAAAGAAGGTTTGGGGAGCTCCTTTACAACTCCCTGTGCGAATTGTGACGGAGCCAATAGAGGCTCAAGGCTCTGAGTTAAAAATTGGCTCCTTTATATTTACTGTCAAGTTATCTGGGATTTATTGCACCAGGTAGTGTATCTTTTCTGGTTTATATTTGATTTCTACTGCAGCAACACTTCAGTGGAACTGGAGGAACTGGCTAAGGGGTATATGGGCACCTGAGCAAGTGAAGTCCCTACACGTTGTTTTCCCTAGAGCCGGTTGTGGGCTCCTTCAAATGTGAGTTTAAACACAAAGGAGAGATTGATATTCAGTCATTTCCACTTAAAACAGACATACTGCGCAATCCTGGTCTCTTCTCCTTCTCCCACAGTATTTGTTCCATCGTTTACATCATAAAGAAAATTAAGAATATTGTACCCATGGACATGGAGCGCTGTGCGGTCTACATTGTATTCTATTGTATTCCAGGTATTTAAAGGAACCTCCATACACAGCATTCAGCGGGTGGCCTAGGCACTTGTTTCTGGTGGGCGCTTCACCCTTGTGTTTTCTATTCTCCTGCTTTTCACCGCTCTCTGAATAACCCTTTATGAATAAATTTTGATAATGGATGAAAATCCCAGAGTGCCGGCATATTTCTGAATGTATACTGAAGAGGCTGTTGCTGAGCACAGGTATCTGGAATCAGTGGTGAACCGTGAGTGCAGACCCTTTTCATTGTGTATGTATATGTATATAATATATATATATATATATATATATATATATATATATACACTCAAGGTATTTAATGACAGATGAATGACACAGCATGTGTTACTAAAGTTAACTGATTGTTCTGTGCGCAGTTTACATGTTTGTTTGACAAGTAATTAGTTTATCATTTTTGTGATATTTACATTAATTTTATTTATTTTAATTTATAGCACAGAAATAGTTGACAATTCAAATACAAGACTGGTGGATCAAGTGGAAAATGACACAGGTAAACTTGACCTTTTACATTATAAGGGATAAATTATGCAAAACTGTCTGGGTTGAGGGAGTTACTAATAAAAATAGAATTTAAGCCAAAGGGGGTTGTTCAGAGAGATCCGAAATGTAACTGGACACTGAATTTCAGCGAACAGAGACATTTCGGGGCCATTCGGCTAGTCAGAGAGCAGTCAGTATGCCAAATGTTGGCAAATTGCCTGCACTTACGGTGCCTGTTCGAGGGCATTGAAATCCCCCATAGAGAAGCAATGGTTTTTCCATTCAGAGACACCAGATAGCAGAGAAAGTTGCTGTGCCCTGCTGTTCGGTGGTTTCATTCGGCAGGTTTATTCAGGCAAATCCCATAGGCGTCAATGTTAAAAATATTCCCGTTGTAATTCAATATCTAATAAACCGTTTATTATTTTATTCTGCAGTAAAAAGTCTCTTCATTTATAGATTTTTTTAGGATCTTTTAGGCATTTTCTGGGATTTTTTTAAATCGTTCTTTAAATTTTCCTTATCAGACCTTTTTATTATCATTCATAGGATCTTATGTGTAAATTCCAGCCATTTTCGTTCAGTAGTTTTTTTGCAAACCGCGTTTAAATTTAAAACTTTAAACTTTCAAGCGTACTGTTTTTTTACAAAGTTCGTCTGCTTGTCGGGTTTTTCCGGTGGCTTCTCTGTGCTGTGATCGGCAGCTCGTCGGGTTTTTCTGGCGTATTCGGCTGGGTTTTTGCAGCAGTTTCTGCGGGTTCTCAGTGAGTGTTTGGTGAGTATTCGGCGAGGGTTTGCGGCGAGTATTCCCTGCGCAAAGGGGGCCCTGCAGTGCTTGCTGAATACACTGCAGGGTCGGCGAACTAGGATTGCCGATTCACCCTGAAGTGCGGGGAACGAAAGGTCACCGAACGTGCGGTGACTTTTCGAATCTCTCTGAATAACGCTGTAAGTCTTATATGCTCAAGCAAAAGACCCAGGTGTTTTGTTGATACCCAGCAGTATAATTTATTGACTTTTACAGTGCTACCAAACCAAACTTTACTTTTGTTCAAATGTTTCAATGAAGATATTTTTAAGTGACTGACATGTAAATGGAATTTCAGAATGGCCAATAGATAGATATGTTACGCATCTCTTCCACATAGTATGTAGTTAATAGATGAAGGCAGTTATATGGTTTATGCAATGATGATGCTGTATGTGCTACTGGAGTGAAAACATCCAGCATTGGAGGAGTCCCTCTAAGATGCTATGCACTCCTATGTTCATAGTTCAGATATTTGCTCTTCAGGAACAAGAAGAAAAATGTCTTAAAAGTTACCTGACATAACACAGTTAAGTTTCTATTGACAGAATCTGCTGCTTTATTTGGACTTTTTATGGAAACATGTCTAAGTGTGACTCCATGTCAGCAGTAAACAAAGACCAATAAGTTATGTTGGAAAAATAATTACATTACATTATGAATGTGCTAAAACTGTATAACCCAGAGGTTAGCGCTGTGTTCCGGGGCAAGGTGCTTAGCTAGCTGCCCTGGAATATCGTGGTAAAATGGGGACGCTATGGGGAAAACTGCAGGTGTATATTTTCCTCGTTTGCATTCCCATTTTAGCAAGCACTACAGAATAGTGCCCACAATATTTATACAGTAAGCTACTGCCAAGAAATGTCAACACTCCCACCCCCAGAACACCTGTGTTCCATATTTTCTAATTTTCTGCATCCAGTCATGCCTTCAGTTGATGAATTTCTGCCCTCTAATGTCAAATCAAATCAAAATAAGCTTTATTGGCAGGACCAAATACATTTTAGCTTTGCCAAAGCATATGGGGAGGTTATATGGGGTGGAGGGGGGGTAGTGGGACATATATGGGGGGGATGGGCAAGTCCATGGACATTATCAGGGGTAAGGGATAATGTGAAGTGGGATGGGGGCGAGTCCGTTTTGGGTATTTAGAAGTCCGGGATCTCTCATGTTCCTCTCGGTCTGTGACATTCTGTGACGTATTGGGCAGATATTTTCCCCGCCGGGTCCTCTTCTCCCAGTATGATGTGGAGTTTCCTCGTCTCTTCTATAGAGGTGAAGTCCGGGATGAGAGTGGAGAGTCTCTGAAAGTGAGTTTCCCTCAGTGCTGAGTACTTGGGGCACTGTAGGAAGAAGTGGACCTCATCTTCCAGGGCCCCCTGGTCACAACGCTGGCACAGTCTAGTCTCCCTGGGCTTGTAGGTCTGTCTATGCCGCCCTGATTCGATTTCCAGGCTGTGGGCGCTCAGTCTGTACCGGCTCAGGATCTGTCTGTCCTTGGGGTCTTGTAGTACCTCCAGGTATGGGGCCAGTTTGTATTCCCTCTGTCATTCACTGGTGTCCTCTCTTAGCAGCCATCTTCCTTTAGGGCATGCCGTCATTCACTGCCGGCCAATCATTTTGTGCGAGGGAGGTCCCAGAACATGACAGTGCCTCCCTTGCATGTTTTCACAGACAAACCCCCTATCCATTCTGGACCAATCGTTTGTAGTGGGGAGGTCCTGGATCACCCAAACATGCACCTCCAACCACCAACCTCATGGACAATCACTCCTATGCTCTGATCGAACATAACATACTGTATATACAGAGGGGCCTAAAAAAATGTATACATACTTCAACAGTTGTTATCTATACCCTTCTTTTTAAACCTGTATTGAATTACGGCAGTAAAAGTGTAGTATTAAGTTTCCTTTAAAGATATTAGGAGTCGCACCATTGTTGATACCATCATGTGATCGTCAGGAGAGAGTCAAATAAAATGGAGGAGGCACGCTTGATTTTTAGAGCAACGCAAGACCATTTTGAAGTGGTACTGTAAATTTGAAAATGTGTGTGCCATTCAACGACAATGGCGATGTGAGTTTGAAACAGAACCACCAACATGACAAACAATTGCACGGATTCGTGTTAAGTTTGAAACCGATGGCACTGTCTGTCATGTGCACAAGCAAAGATCTGGGAGGCATGGCACAGCAACGAGTCCTGCTTCCTCGGATACAATGTTGCAACAGTTTACACGCTCACCACGATAGTTTTGTCAAACAATGTGCACGTGAGACCGGAATTAGCAGATCAAGCATACAATGTATTCTGAAGAGAGCACTTTGGAAATTTTACATTCCGAGACTGTTACACCCCATGATTGAAGGTGACCCTGATCGGAGAATGGAGTACTGTGAGTGATATCACCAAATGGTACATGAAGATGAGGACTTTGTACAGAAAATGGTGTGTACTTTCATCCAAGGGTTTAATTGGACCATTCTTTTTTTAAGGCACAGTCATGAAGGAACAGTCACTGTTTTAGTGTACCTTGACATGCTTCACACATCCATTATACTGGCCTTTGTGCGCCTTATGCGGATGCGCAATTTTACTTCCCGCAAGATGACGAACCACCTCACTACCACGGAGACATAAAAGCCTATTTTTATTGACAGTCTGTCAGGACGTTAGATACGACACAGAGGTGTCGTTGAATTCCCTTCACGCTCTCCGGACGTAACAACCCTCAATTTCAATCTGTGGGAAACACTAAAGAATGTGACATAATGTAGAAAACCACCTATGCTGGCTGCATTACGGGAAGAAATTGAAATATCATGCAGAACAATCCCTGTGGACGCTCTAGTCAATGCTGTTCATGTAGTAGTACGCTAAAATCTAAAGTGGATGCTAATGGTGACCAGTTTGAGCAACTAATGTGATTGCATAATTTAAACATGTCTTCCAGCTGCCCTTTGATGTTTATATAAATCTAGTAATACAATTTTCATGCATATATTTTTCATGTTGAAGTGTGTATAAATTTTTATGGGCCCCTCTGCTTATTTGTTGACTAGACCAGGGCTCAAAATTGCTACTCGCCTGCTCATATTTGGCGAGTGAAAATCAAGTGAGGGCGAGTGGAAATGCACTGGGTATACATGTATCTTGGGTCTGTGTCTGGGTATACATGTATCGGGGTTCTTGTGTCAGGTGCTACATGTATCTGGGGTCTCATGTCTGGACATTCATGCTTCTGGGGTCTGTTGTCTGGGATACATGTATTTGGGGTCTGGAGATACATGTATCTGGTGTCTAATGTGTCTGGGTATACATGTATCTGGAGTGATTGTGGAGATGAAAAATATGCACTACGTTTATTAAACGTTGAGATGTTACATTTAATATTTTGTTTGCATCCCCATTGGTGTACAGCACTTATTTTCCTTTGTTTACATTGCTTTATGTTAATATTATTTAGTTTTGTAACTTTCTTTCAAATAAAACATTTAAGTGTCATTTAGTGGGGCAACTGGTGGCGAGTAACTCTTAAGGCCTGGCTAGTTGTTCGGGACTTGAAATTTTGAGCCCTGCACTAGACCCTACATCTCCTTCCTACAGTCTGGTCCAGAAATATTGGGACATCGACACAATTCTAACATCTTTGGCTCTATACACCACCACAATAGAGTTAGACTGAAACAAACACAATGTGCTTTTACTGCAGACTGACAGCTTTAATTTGAGGGTATGTACATCCAACTCAGGTGAACGGTTGTCACGGTTCACGCCGTCGCCGCCGTGGCAAGAAGGCCAAAGGTGGTACTGCACCCTCCTGAATGGATCTACACAGCATCTCTCTGGCTACGCCACCTTGCACTTTCCCTCAGGCTGTGTGAACTTCAGGTGCTACCACTAATAGACCTGTCATTCCCTTTATAAGGGTGGAGCACCCATGATCCAGTGCTGCATTGTCTCACTCATTCCCTGGTAGCCTTCCTTCTAGACCTGTTCCTATCCTCTGATATTATTGACTACCCGTGTACCGACTTCTTGCCTTGAATATTGACCACGTTTGCCAGCCGCCTGCCTCGACCTATTGCATGGACTATATGACCCACGTATACTGCCTACTGCTACCGAGCATCCAGTGCCTGCTGACAAGCATCCAGTGCCCACTGCTACTGAGCATCCAGTGCCCACTGCTACTGAGCATCCAGTGCCCGCTGCTACTGAGCATCCAGTGCCCGCTGCTACCGAACATCCAGTGCCCGCTGCTACCGAGCATCCAGTGCCCGCTGCTACCGAGTATCCAGTGCCTGCTGCTACTGAGCATCCAGTGCCCACTGCTACTGAGCATCCAGTGCCCACTGCTACTGAGCATCCAGTGCCCACTGCTACTGAGCATCCAGTGCCCACTGCTACCGAGCATCCAGTGCCCGCTGCTACCGAGCATCCAGTGCCTGCTGACAAGCATCCAGTGCCCACTGCTACCAAGCATCCAGTGCCCACTGCTACCAAGCATCCAGTGCCCACTGCTACCAAGCATCCAGTGCCCACTGCTACCAAGCATCCTGTGCCCTCTGCTTCCAAACCTCCAGAGCCCTCTGTTTCCTGTCTCGTGTTGTATGTAAGTCTCCTGCTGTGTTTTCCCTCAGTGTCTCCCTGTATCTGGTTCCTCCCTGCATTGCCTCCCCAGACATCTCCATTCCTGCATTGCCCATATTGTTGTATATTGACAATAAACCCCCTTTTTACTTTATCTACGTGACTCAGCTTGTTTATCACCGCACACCGGGCTCATACCCTATTCCCCTCTGCCAGGGCCGTGACAACGGTGTAGGACTTACAGCAGTTTGCAGATGTGCCTCCCACTTGTTAAGGGACCAAAAGTAATGGGACAATTGGCTTCTCAGCTGTTCCATGGCCAGGTGTGTGATATTTAAAACCTAACAAGGAAAGAAAGTGTCATCTGCGCTCGTGTCTATGTGTTCCATGTACAACAAAACTGAGTTTTTTGTTTGTTTCAATGGCCATTGCAATGTAAGCTCACTCGCCACTTCACGGCACCTCTTTACAGAGTGAGTACCTAACATGTACCAAAAGGCCGCTCTACTGAGCAGCTCCAAGCCCCTCCTGCTGCTTTTCAGCCAAGGAGAGGCAGAGATGGTGGGTTTTATTTATACACGCACCAAACACTTCCCATTTGGGATTAAAAACAAAAACATGGAAAGAGGAACAGCTGCAGAACGACGGACTGGTGTTACAAGCATGATATACATAAATACAGAAAAAATTGCGTCGCGCCCATACTCACCGGAGCGGCAGCAACTGCCAGGAGTAACAGCCCAGTTAATGTATAAAACATAACAAGGAAAGAAAGTGTCATCTGCGCTCGTTTCTATGTGTTCCATGTACAACAAAACTGAGGTTTTTGTTTGTTTCAATGGCCATTGCAACGTAAGCTCACTCGCCACTTCACGGCACCTCTTTACAGAGTGAGTACCTAACATGTACCAAAAGGCCGCTCTACTGAGCAGCTCCAAGCCCCTCCTGCTGCTTTTCAGCCAAGGAGAGGCAGAGATGGTGGGTTTTATTTATACACGCACCAAACACTTCCCATTTGGGATTAAAAACAAAAACATGGAAAGAGGAACAGCTGCAGAACGACGGACTGGTGTTACAAGCATGATATACATAAATACAGAAAAAATTGCGTCGCGCCCATACTCACCGGAGCGGCAGCAACTGCCAGGAGTAACAGCCCAGTTAATGTATAAAACATAACAAGGAAAGAAAGTGTCATCTGCGCTCGTTTCTATGTGTTCCATGTACAACAAAACTGAGGTTTTTGTTTGTTTCAATGGCCATTGCAACGTAAGCTCACTCGCCACTTCACGGCACCTCTTTACAGAGTGAGTACCTAACATGTACCAAAAGGCCGCTCTACTGAGCAGCTCCAAGCCCCTCCTGCTGCTTTTCAGCCAAGGAGAGGCAGAGATGGTGGGTTTTATTTATACACGCACCAAACACTTCCCATTTGGGATTAAAAACAAAAACATGGAAAGAGGAACAGCTGCAGAACGACGGACTGGTGTTACAAGCATGATATACATAAATACAGAAAAAATTGCGTCGCGCCCATACTCACCGGAGCGGCAGCAACTGCCAGGAGTAACAGCCCAGTTAATGTATAAAACATAACAAGGAAAGAAAGTGTCATCTGCGCTCGTTTCTATGTGTTCCATGTACAACAAAACTGAGGTTTTTGTTTGTTTCAATGGCCATTGCAACGTAAACTCACTCGCCACTTCACGGCACCTCTTTACAGAGTGAGTACCTAACATGTACCAAAAGGCCGCTCTACTGAGCAGCTCCAAGCCCCTCCTGCTGCTTTTCAGCCAAGGAGAGGCAGAGATGGTGGGTTTTATTTATACACGCACCAAACACTTCCCATTTGGGATTAAATCTAATTAAATTTAATCCCAAATGGGAAGTGTTTGGTGCGTGTATAAATAAAACCCACCATCTCTGCCTCTCCTTGGCTGAAAAGCAGCAGGAGGGGCTTGGAGCTGCTCAGTAGAGCGGCCTTTTGGTACATGTTAGGTACTCACTCTGTAAAGAGGTGCCGTGAAGTGGCGAGTGAGTTTACGTTGCAATGGCCATTGAAACAAACAAAAACCTCAGTTTTGTTGTACATGGAACACATAGAAACGAGCGCAGATGACACTTTCTTTCCTTGTTATGTTTTAGACATTAACTGGGCTGTTACTCCTGGCAGTTGCTGCCGCTCCGGTGAGTATGGGCGCGACGCCATTTTTTCTGTATTTAGGTGTGTGATATTCCCTCATTACCCCAATTACAATGTGCAGATAAAAGGCCCAGAGTTAATTTCAAGTGTGCTATTTGCATTTGGAATCTGTTGCTGTCAACTCTCAAGATGAGATCCAAAGAGCTGTCACTATCAGTGAAGCAAGCCATCATTAGCTGAAGAAACAAAACAAACCCATCAGATAGATAGCAAGAACATTAGGCGTGGCCAAAACAACTGTTTGGAACATTCTCAAAAAGAAGGAACGCACCGATCAGCTCAGCAACACCAAAAGACCCGGGAGACCATGGAAAACAACTGTGGTTATGACCGAAGAATTCTTTCCCTGGTGAAGAAAACACCCTTCACAACAGTTGGTCAGATCAAGAACACTCTCCAGGAGGTAGGTGTATGTGTGTCAAAGTCAACGATCAAGAGAAGACTTCACCAGAGTGAATACAGAGGGTTCACCACAAGATGTAAACCATTGGTTAGCCTCAAAAACAGGAAGGT
The DNA here is from genome assembly GCA_009667805.1 of Leptobrachium leishanense. NCBI lineage: Eukaryota > Metazoa > Chordata > Amphibia > Anura > Megophryidae > Leptobrachium > Leptobrachium leishanense. The sequence continues at coordinate 245,843,112 of CM019066.1, forward strand.
CAGATTAGAGTTTCCCAAACACCTAACAAAGCCTTCACAGTTCTGGAACAAGATCCTATGGACAGATGAGTCCAAGATCAACTTGCACCAGAGTGATGGTAAAAGAAGAGTATGGAGAAGGGAAGGAACTGCTCATGATCCTAAACATGCCACCTCATTGGTGAAGCATGGTGGTGGTAGTGTCATGGCATGGGCAAGTATGGCTGCCAATGGAACTGGTTCTCTTGTATTTATTATGTGACTGCTAACAAAAGCAACAGGATGAATTCTGAAGTGTTTCGGGCAATATTATCTGCTCACATTCAGCCAAATGCTGCAGAACTCATTGGACGGCGCTTCACAGTGCAGATGGACAATGACTCAATGCATACTGCAAAAGCAACCAAAGATTTTTTGAAGGGACAGAAGTGAAGACAAAACTGAAAGGAAAATGCCCCAAGAACAAACAGGAACTGAAGAGAGTTGCAGTAGAGGCCTGGCAGAGCATCACCAGGGATGAAACCCAGCGTCTGGTGATGTCTATGCATTCCAAACTTCAGACTGTGATTGACTGCAAACGATTTGCAACCAAGTATTAAGAAGGGAAATTTTGAGTTATGATTATTCTGTCCCATTACCTTTCGTCCCTTAACAAGTGTGAGGCACATCTGCAAACTGCTGTAAGTCCTACACCGTTCACCTGAGTTGGATGTACATACCCTCAAATTAAAGCTGACAGTCTGCAGTTAAAGCACATTGTGTTTGTTTCAGTCTAACTCTATTGTGGTGGTGTATAGAGCCAAAGAAGTTAGAATTGTGTCGATGTCCCAATATTTCTGGAACTGACTGTAATCTCCCCCCCAGCTCACACATGGGTATTTATTTGCCCACCCAGCTCACACATGGGTATTTAGTGCCCCCCAGCTCACACATGGGTATTTATTTGCCCCCCAGCTCATACATGGGTATTTAGTGCCCCCCAGCTCACACATGGATATATAATCTCCCCCCGGCTCACACATGGGTATTTATTTGCCCCCCCAGCTCACACATGGGTATTTAGTGCCCCCCAGCTCACACATGGGTATATAATCTCCCCCCAGCTCACACCTGGGTATTTAGTGCCCCCCAGCTCACACATGGGTATATAATCTCCCCCCAGGCCCCAGCTCACACATGGGTATTTATTCCCCCCCCCAGCTCACACATGGGTATTTAGTGCCCCCCAGCTCACCTCCGCCGGTGTCTTCTCCGAGACGAGCGGCCGCTGACATGTAGCTTGGCCGCTCACTGGAAACCACCTGGCCAGCGCAGAGGTCTCGCGAGAGGATCTCATGCGCTGGTCACGTGGTTCCGATCCCACACGAGCAGCCAAGCTGCAATCCAGCGGCTGCTCGCATAGGGAGAGGGACGGCCAGCGCCCGGCTCCCAGATTCCGGCGCTGATTGCCGGGATCTGGCGGCCGGCGCTGGGCCACTGATTTTTCGGTGGTCGGGCCCGGCTGCGCCCTAGGCGGGCACGGCACTCCAGGCGGCCTCCTAGCTCGCCTAGTGGCAGCACCGGCCCTGCCTACATCATAAAAACAGTGCACCTTCAAAATTTCACGTTCCTAGGTTAAACGGTTTCAGCTGGGCGTTGATGAGTTAGTCAGTCAGAACTGTCACGTTCATGATAAAAGTTCAATCCCACTTTTTGCCCCCCACCCAAGAAATTTTCAGAAAATGGTAAAATCGGTTTTTTTTATTTTTCAAGACGAATCTAAATACCGATTTTTCACGTCTGTAACATCTTCTGTTTTTGAGCTATAGGTATCCTGTTTAAAATATTCAACCCCCTTTTTCACCCCCTTTGGGGCAGAGTTTCCAAAAATCCTTCCTTAGTGGGTGCCTACATCATAAAAACAGTGCACCTTCAAAATTTCACGTTCCTAGGTTAAACGGTTTCAGCTGGGCGTTGATCAGTCAGGCAGGACTTTCGCGTTTATGATAAAAGTATTCAACCCCCTTTTTGCCCCCCCAAGGAATTTTCAGAAAATGGTAAAATACGTGTTTTTTTATTTTTCAAGACGAATCTAAATACCGATTTTTCACGTCTGTAACATCTTCTGTTTTTGAGCTATAGGTATCCTGTTTAAAATATTCAACCCCCTTTTTCACCCCCTTTGGGGCAGAGTTTCCAAAAATCCTTCCTTAGTGGGTGCCTACATCATAAAAACAGTGCACCTTCAAAATTTCACGTTCCTAGGTTAAACGGTTTCAGCTGGGCGTTGATCAGTCAGGCAGGACTTTCGCGTTTATGATAAAAGTATTCAACCCCCCTTTTTGCCCCCCCAAGGAATTTTCAGAAAATGGTAAAATACGTGTTTTTTTATTTTTCAAGAAGAATCTAAATACTGATTTTCACATCTCAAACATCTTCTGTTTTTAAGATATAGGTATCCTGGTTAAAATATTTCAAATCTTCACCTCCCTTTTTTCACCCCCCCAGTTGAATTTTTGAAAAACGGTAAAATACGTGTTTCATTTTTCAAGACGAATTTAAATACCGATCTTCACATCTGTAACATCTTCTGTTTTTGAGCTATAGGTATCCTGTTTAAAATATTCAACTCCCTTTTTCACCCCTTAGGGGTGGAGTTTCCAAAAATCCTTCCTTAGTGGGTGCCTACATAAAAACAGTGCATCTTCAAAATTTCACGTTCCTAGGTTAACCCTTTCGCTGCTGAGGCTTTTCCCGCCCCTATGCTGAGGTCATTTTTACCTGTTTTGCGCATCATGTTTAAACGTGTTTTGAAGACTTATTTTAGTATATGACCCAGACATATTATATATCGTTCTTTCCGTCAGACTCAGTAGATTCATAATATGTCATTATTATATGTATACGTTATGTCATGTCTGTATATTATAACAAAAAATGCAATAAAATATGTATTTTCAATAATTTACAATGTGTAAAGTGTTTTTTTCCACATTTTAACATGCGAGCAATTGCGGTTATATTTTGCATGGGGTGCGCTTGTTAAAAAAATTAGAGATGGGGTCTCGTTACATTTTTTTTTGGGGAAAATGACACTATTTTTAACAAACGCACCGCATACAAAAATCGTTAGTGCAGCATCATTGTTCACATTATAATTGAAATGGGAACAATATTGCTGCATTAACAAACCCAAAAAAATAAAAAAAAAGTGTTTTTTTTTTTTTTTTAATTTTTTTTTAAAAAATTTTTATTTTTATTTTTCATTTTTTTTTTTTTTTTACAAAATTTTTCACTTTCATGTTTGGTATCGTTGGAACGGCCATGCTCTGGCCGATCCAACCATACCAAAATTTAACCCCTAGCTGCCACGGATCGGGAGATAGGGAGTTCATTGGAACTCCCTATCTCCACAGTTGGTGGCAGTTAGGGGTTAAGTCTAGGACTGGCGTCATCGTGCTACGCACGATGACGCCAGTCCTCTGGGGGAGTTCCCGGAGGCTTGGCCGACATCCAAGATGTCGGCCAGCTCCGGGAAAGGATCGCGAACCGGCGCTTTTCAGCGCCGATTCGCGATCCAGCTCCCCAGGGGTTAATGCCAGGCATCATTTGGAAGGGCAGGCTGTGCCCTTCCAAATGATGCCTGGGTTAACCCCTTGTGCGCCGCCGATCGGGAGGGAGAGAGGTCCGAAGGACCTCCCCCCCCTCCCTTTCAGGCGCCTCCTCCGCACATGCGGGGGGGGCGCCTGAATTAGGTGTCATCGCGCCCCCGCGATGACACCTAATTCTGGCGGCTGCTGGTCCGGATGCCGGGCTGACATCCAGGATGTCAGCCCGCACCGGAGGGGCCAGCGATCGGCCGGAACCCGGCCGAACGCTGACCCCGATGGGAGGACGCGCTCAGCGCGTCCTCCGCATACCAGCGGGACTGCTGAGGACGCACTGAGCGCGTCCTCAGCAGCGAAGTGGTTAAACGGTTTCAGCTGGGCGTTGATCAGTCAGTCAGTCAGGACGTTCGCGTTTATATATAGATATGACTGCTGACAAAAGCAGCAGGATGAATTCTGAAGTGTTTCGGGCAATATTATCTGCTCACATTCAGCCAAATGCTGCAGAACTCATTGGACGGCGCTTCACAGTGCAGATGGACAATGACCCAAAGCATACTGAAAAGGAACCAAAGAGTTTTTGAACGGACAGAAGTGGAATGTTATGCAATGGCCAAGTCAATCACCTGACCTGAATCCCATTGAGCATGCATTTCACTTGCTGAAGACAAAACTGAAGGGAAAATGCCCCAAGAACAAGCAGGAAATGAAGACAGTTGCAGTAATGGCCTGGCAGAGCATCACCAGGGATGAAACCCAGCGTCTGGTGATGTCTATGCGTTCCAGACTTCAGGCTGTGATTGACTGCAAAGGATTTGCAACCAAGTATTAAGAAGGGAAAGTTTGATTTATGATTATTATTCTGTCCCATTACTTTTGGTCCCTTAACAAGTGGGAGGCACATCTGCAAACTGCTGTAAGTCCTACACCGTTCACCTGAGTTGGCTGTACATACCCTCAAATTAAAGCTTACAGTCTGCAGTTAAAGCACATTGTGTTTGTTTCATTCCAACTCCATTGTGGTGGTGTATAGAGCCAAAGATGTTAGAATTGTGTCAATGTCCCAATATTTCTGGACCTGACTGTATAATGTCCTATATATTTGTTGATTAAACCCAAGATCTCCTTCCTATAATGCCAGTTAACCCACATGCCAGTAGCTAATCACCCAGCTCTTGCATTCACATACCAAATGTCACGGAATGCCTCAAGAGGCTCGGCCGCAAAGCCCAGGACCCTCAGCCAGGGACAGCGTTAACGACGTGGGGGTTACTATGGACTCTTAGGTGCCGTTGCACCATAGGCACACCTTGTTTTATTTTACTAGATGTGGTTGTTATTGTGTGATGTAATAAAAGTGTCCCCTGTATGTGTAACTGTGAAACGTATGTTAAACCCCCATTGTATGCTTTGCTCGCCGCCATTTGCCATCGCCTCGTGGATCCGGTCGGAGTGGCCGAATCGTAAAATGGCCGATTCGGAACATCCGGTCGAATTGGCCGAATCGAAAAATGGCCGATTCGGAACGTCCGGTTACGAATCGACCAATGCGAATCGGGACCAAGGCACTCCACCCCGAGAAAGGGCCAATGGGCTCGTGGGGGACGGGCAGGGTTTCCATTGTCTTGTTTATGTTTGATTGTTGATAAATATATGTGAAGTTCCCAGTAAAGTTCAGTTCAACCTGTACATTCAGCTCCGCCTGGTGTCTTTTCTGATCGACCGCCACACGAGGCTCCTCGCAGTCTCTGTGCGCATCACCCACGAGGTACGATTCTTCGACCACTGTGGGGACTTCCCGCGCATCGGAGTAGTGAACCGCCGCAGCCACAATTATTCCGCATCTTCGAATCGTAACTGCGGCGCCGCTTCCACGCATCTATTCCTCGAAAGTTCATACCCGCTTCGACTCTGTGACTTGATCCGGAGCCTCGACGCGGCGCGTCTCCCGCGCATCGGTATATCGAAGCGCTATACATCCGAGGGAAATCCGAAACGTTTCCCGTCCGAACGAGTAACCCGGCACGGACGAAACGTTTCCCACCAGAGCAGCTAACTCAGCAGACAGTCTCATCTTTCCCGAGGCAGTAGATCAGCTGCTCGAGACGCCGAGTGCCGTGACGCTCGGTGGTCGGACTGGTCTCATACAGGGATCCCTCTCCATAGCCCGCCAACCCTTCCCCAGGGTCACCCCAGGCCGCTTGAGACGCCGAGTGCCGTGCCACTCGGTAGTCGGGTCGGCGGTGAGCGCAGTGGGAGGAGCAGATAGGAGCACACCCGCAGGCGGACAACACCCATTCCGTCACACTGGTGGCAGCGGTGGGATAAGCTCTCTGCACCCCCCAAGAAGACCCTCACCATGGCTGGGTACGGTGTCTACAAAAGGGACGTCCTGCGGGTCATGTTGGAGAGTCGGGGAGGAACCCCGGGCTCCAAAAGCAAGGACACTCTGATCGAGGAGTTGCAGAGGCTAGACCAGGGGGCCGTGTCGACTGTGGCACCCCCGTTCCCGTCCCTGTCCCTGTCCCTGCAGTGGTCGCTGGAAGTGCCTTCGACCGAAAGGTACGGCAGCAGGTCGCCCACTTCGGAGCTGCCCCATCGGAGGCTGCCATTCACAATGCGATCCAGGAGATCTGGCAGGAAGAGGAGCAGGACAAGGGGCGCGAACACGAGCTACGGCTGGCTGAGATGCAGAGCCGCCAAGCCATCAGCCCCCACCCGGACCGATCAACCGCCCGTAAAGTGCCCTTTCAAGCATTCAAGGACTTCAGTGAGACAGAGGATGAGATTGAAAGTTTTCTCCAGAACTTTGAGCGTCTGTGCCAGGTCCATGAGGTACACCGCGCTGACTGGGTCAGGATTCTGGCTTGCAAACTGACCGGTCGAGCAGCGGAGGCCTATCGAACTGTACCGGACGAGGAGGCTACCAACTATACCCATGTCAAGCAAGCATTGTTGAGCCGGTTTGCTGTGACCCCGGAAGCCAGCCGGGCGAAATTCAGGAACTCTCGCCGACCCAATGGCGCTACCTATGTCGAGTGGGCCCACCGGCTGCAACGGGACCTGCGAACTTGGTTCCTGGGCAGTAAAGCGCAGACGGTGGACGACATCACTCAGCTGCTGCTGCTTGAACAGTTCTTTGAGCACACCCCTCCGGCAGTACGTGAGTGGGTGCAGGACAAAAAAACCCAGACCGTGCAGCAAGCAGCTGCCTGGGCGGATGAGTACACTGACACCAGGAAGGTTGCTGGGGGTGAGCGATCCCTACCCTCCCGACCCGCTCTACCCGCTCCTCCTCCTCCAGAACCGGCAGTTCAGTGGCCTGCAGCACGACCAACAAGCCGGCCCAATACGTTGGCCAACGTCCGCTGCTACGGATGCAACCAGGAGGGGCACTACCGTCAGAACTGCCCCAACCGACCGGCCATGCCTCGATCTCCCGCCAGATCATCGCCCTCAGCACATTGCTATGACGCCAACGCTCCGTGGCCGGATTCCCCGGAAGAATGGGAACGGTTACACGAGGCTGACCCGGTGCAAGCTGCCTCGGCCGACAATCGCCATCATCACCGTCAGGCCGCGTGGATCAACGGGCGAGCCGCTGAGGGGCTCCGGGACTCCGGGGCCACCATCACCCTAGTACGACCCCATCTGATCCAGAATCACGACCGGTTGAATCACACCGTCGCGGTCCGGGTGGCCGGGGGGAAGGTACTCCGACTCGAGACGGCACGCGTCCACTTAGACTGGGGTTCCGGGGAGAAGGTGGTGAGAGTGGGGCTATTGGACCGATTGCCGGCCGAAATTCTCCTCGGCAACGACCTGGGGCGGTTGGTCTCCGCATACACCACAGACGCAGCCGCTCCGGTGACCACCCGGCAACAGAGTCAACGCCACAGCCACGGCACTCCGATCGGGACCCAGGTGAGATCCCAACCAAAACCTCCCCGACCCCCCAAACCCCGACGAATCCCGACTCCCCTCTCCCAACCGGATTCCCCCCTCCCGTGGAGCTCCCCCGAGATGCTCCGACACCAAACCCAGACCGATCCCACGCTAGAGCGCTACCGGGACCGGGCCGGCCAGGGCCCGGGCGACGGGAGAACCGATAGCATAGAGTGGGAGGATGGGCTCCTCTACAGGTACACCGCGAGGGAGGGAACCAAAAAGCAGCAGGTCCCGCACAAACAGATGATAGTACCCCAGGGCCCTAGACAAGACCTCTTAAGACTGGCCCACGACATCCCCCTCGCTGGTCATCTGGGGCAAAAGAAGACTCGACACCGGTTGGCGCGCGCATTCTTTTGGCCCCGCCTCAGTGAGGATACCCGCGAGTACTGTCGCACCTGTCTGGTCTGCCAGAAAACAGGGAAGACCGGGGACCACCCAAAAGCCCCACTGCACCCCATGCCCATCATCCAGGAACCCTTTAGCCGGGTGGCGGTCGACATAATCGGCCCCTTGCCCCACCCCAGTGCCACCAGTAAGAAGTACATTCTCACCGTGGTGGACTACGCCACCCGGTACCCCGAGGCTGTGGCCTTGGCCAACATCCGGGCAGACACCGTAGCCGACGCCCTCCTACGGGTGTTCACGAGGGTGGGGTTTTCTCGGGAAATCCTGTCCGACCAGGGTACCCAGTTCACCGCTGAGCTAACCCAGCAGCTCTGGCATCTCTGTGGTGTCAAGGCGCTTCACAGCGCCCCCTATCACCCCCAGACGAACGGGCTGTGCGAGCGGTTTAATGGTACCCTGAAGCAGCTCATCCGAGCCTTCGCGCACGAGGGAAAGGATTGGGAGAAATATTTGCCCCACTTATTATTCGCCTATCGGGAGGTTCCTCAGGAATGCACCGGATATTCCCCCTTTGAATTGCTGTATGGGCGCCAGGTGAGGGGGCCCCTAGATTTAGTTAGGGCTCAGTGGGAGGGGGGACAGGAGGAAGATGGGGTCCCCGTGCTGAATTACGTCTTGGAGCTCCGGGAGCGCTTGGCAGAACTCGCGGGGTTCGTTCAAGGGAACATGGAAACGGCCCAGGCTCAGCAGAAAACGTGGTACGACCGCTCTGCTTGCAGTCGCTCATTCCTCGTGGGGCAGAAGGTTCTGGTGTTGAAGCCACAGCGGCAGAACAAGCTGCAGGCGGCCTGGCAAGGCCCCTACAGGGTGGTAACCCAACTGGGGGATACCACCTATGTGGTTGTTAGCTGCGCAGACACCAGAATCCAGCGGACGTTCCACGTCAACATGCTGAAGGCCTACCATGAGCGTCCAGAGACGGTGGACGCCATCTACGCGCCAGCCACCGAGGAGACAGAACCGTTCCACTTAATAGAACTTCCCGGGATAGCCAAGCAGCCTTCAGGAGTAGATCAGGTACAGCTGGGGGAGGAGCTGGGGCCCGATAAGCAGGCGCAGGCGCGGCAGTTACTCCACGACCACCAGGAGATTTTCTCAGCCCTCCCCGGATACACCAGCCAAGCCGTCCATCAAGTAGAAACCCCTGGTCAGAGACCCCTCCGGCAGCCCGCCTACCGACTCCCAGAGGCTGTCCGCGAACCCATGCGGGCCGAGATCCGGGAGATGCTGGAGCTGGGTGTCATCGAACCTTCGGCCAGTCCATGGGCGTCGCCCGTAGTCTTGGTCCCCAAGAAAGACGGTACCACCAGGTTCTGATGGGTTATCGCGGCAATCAGCCCGGGAACCGGGAGACCCGAGAGCACCGACTTCCCCGGTACGACCCGTTGGGGTCCAACCGGGTGCGTCGAACTTTGGGAGGGGGGAGGAGTGTCACGGAATGCCTCAAGAGGCTCGGCCGCAAAGCCCAGGACCCTCAGCCAGGGACAGCGTTAACGACGTGGGGGTTACTATGGACTTTTAGGTGCCGTTGCACCATAGGCACACCTTGTTTTATTTTACTAGATGTGGTTGTTATTGTGTGATGTAATAAAAGTGTCCCCTGTATGTGTAACTGTGAAACGTATGTTAAACCCCCATTGTATGCTTTGCTCGCCGCCATTTGCCATCGCCTCGTGGATCCGGTCGGAGTGGCCGAATCGTAAAATGGCCGATTCGGAACGTCCGGTTACGAATCGACCAATGCGAATCGGGACCAAGGCACTCCACCCCGAGAAAGGGCCAATGGGCTCATGGGGGGCGGGCAGGGTTTCCATTGTCTTGTTTATGTTTGATTGTTGATAAATATATGTGAAGTTCCCAGTAAAGTTCAGTTCAACCTGTACATTCAGCTCCGCCTGGTGTCTTTTCTGATCGACCGCCACACGAGGCTCCTCGCAGTCTCTGTACGCATCACCCACGAGGTACGATTCTTCGACCACTGTGGCGACTTCCCGCGCATCGGAGCAGTGAACCGCCGCAGCCACAATAATTCCGCATCTTCGAATCGTAACTGCGGCGCCGCTTCCACGCATCTATTCCTCGAAAGTTCGTACCTGCTTCGACTCTGTGACTCGATCCGGAGCCTCGACGCGGCGCGTCTCCCGCGCATCGGTATATCGAAGCGCTATACATCCGAGGGAAATCCGAAACGTTTCCCGTCCGAACGAGTAACCCGGCACGGACGAAACGTTTCCCACCAGAGCAGCTAACTCAGCAGACAGTCTCATCTTTCCCGAGGTCAGTAGATCAGCTGCTCGAGACGCCGAGTGCCGTGACGCTCGGTGGTCGGGCTGGTCTCATACAGGGGTCCCTCTCCATAGCCCGCCAACCCTTCCCCAGGGTCACCCCAGGCCGCTCGAGACGCCGAGTGCCGTGCCACTCGGTAGTCGGGTCAGCGGTGAGCGCAGTGGGAGGAGCAGATAGGAGCACACCCGCAGGCGGACAACACCCATTCCGTCATACCAAATTCTTATTTATTTATTTATTATTATCCAGGGATTAAAAGACCATCTATTATATTACCAGCCACACAATTAGTTTTGCATTAATGATTCCAGATGTAAAGGAGTGAGAAGAGGAAGGGAGGGGAAAAATGGGGGTGTTATCCTCCTCTGTCCTATATACTATATCTGTGAGATAAAGGAAACTCAAGCACATGTTAATACACAATGACAGTATGTCGCTAAGTATTCCAAATAATTCCCCAAAAAATTGTAAAAGAGAGGTGATGGTTATAGATTAAAATAAAATACATATTGTGATGCTAAATTTGCAGACATAGGGCTATATTGCAATCCTAGCGTTAAAACGCGGGCGCAAGGGAGGAAAAACTGCGCCCTCAATTTTCCCCCTTGCGCCCGCGTTTTAACGCTGGATTACAATGCAGGCGCAAAAAATGCTGCCTGCATTGTTTCCGCGTGCTACGGGACGGAATGCTCGCGACAGCGCTGAGCGCAGCTGCGAGCATCCACTCAATGGAGTCCATAGGTTTCCCCCTGCCGGTCACATGACCAGCCGAATCTCGCCTCACGGTCGGCGTAGTGATACGCAGGGAGAGAATGGGGGAACTTTTCCCCCCAGTCTTTAACTGCTACCGCCGAAAGGAGGAGGTGGTCGGAGCCGCGGTCGGAGCCGCGGGACAGGAGGGGAGTATCTGACTTGTTTTTTATTTTTTTTGGATGGTGTTAACGGATTCTGCAGAAGCGGAATCCATTAACACCAAGTCCTGGCTCTGGTTAACTTTCCGCTAACCAGAGTCGGACGTTAATCAGTGTTAGGACTTTGTAATCTTAACGCTGATTAACACTTTGCGCTCCCTATACTTAAGATTGGGAGCACAAAGTACAGTAACCACGCGCTGAAAAGCGCAAGGTACCAAACGCAAACTGGTTTCTTAATCCATTTGCGTTTGGATTGTAATATGCGGTAGACACTGCAGCTAACGTTAATGCTCAGGCAGGTGAGCGTTAACGTTAGCGTTAAGAGTGTAATGTGGCCCATAGTTTATCATCACCAATTAACCATACATTGTAATTCACATAGTCAATGTAATTATTAGAAGCACATTTAAAAACTCTCATAAGCCTCAACTAGGTCTAATCTTCAATATAAAGGGCAAATGCAAAGCCTTCATTCAGTTTCTCTGGATATAATGTACCCAATTTATATATCCAGAAGGCTTCTCTCTGTTGCAGGGGAAGATCCAAGTTTATCCCCTATCCGTATCTGTTCAATAACCATAAATCTGATACCACTAATGTCCCACTCATGATGTATGCGAAGATGTCTTGCAATACCGGCTGGGTGGAGTAGAGGTAACATCGTTCGATCCCGACGAGCACCTCTCCATTAAGTGTCCTATGGGCCAAGAAACCTAACGGTACATACTCTCCACCCAGGACATACTTGAAAACGAGAGAAATCTCAATGTATCCTTCCTGGTAAAATCCTTTCTCAAAAAAATAAAATAAAATTGTGGTGTCTCTGGGGTATCTGATATGTAACAGGAAACCACTGGCGTTCTGTCCAAAACTCCAGGATCAGAACCAGACTGTTATGTAGTTTGTTCCTTCTCCGTCCCAGAACCACACAGGGACCAGCCTTCACCTTCCAGACTACCCGACTGGTTGAAAATAAAATTGTTTAAATCTAATCTCCTCTTGGATAATTTGGAAGAGAAATTGAAGAGTAATTTAGACTGATTAGTAGCATTAAAGAAAGAAAACAAGAAATTTTTGAAGGACAGCAGAGATTACAGAGAAAGAAATACCTATACATTTCTCCAAGTAAGAACTAAGAGAGGCTATAGTGAAACAAATTCTACTTCAGAGTATGACAGTACATAAAAAGAAAAACTCCCTGTGGGTTAAAAAAGAGGAAATAATAGTGCACACTGTATGAAACGGGTTAATCCTGCAATGGATGATTTAAAACTGCTCACCAGAGATAAAAACTTTAAAGCTTTTCTGAACCGAGGTCTCCTGATCAGGGTCATGTCAATTCTTTCTCCTCCTTGAAAGGCTTTTCAAATGGATGGACACCCGATGATAAAATCAGGAACTGCAGCCCAGGCTTAAATTTCTTGCTTTCTTTATTGTATAAAAAGCACCAATGGAAGTTGAATTAAAAATGAATATCTTCCAATATTCAACGCGTTTCATCCCTTAGATATTTATTTATTTATAAAGGATTTTACCAGGAAGGATACATTGAGATTTCTCTCGTTTTCAAGTATGTCCTGGGTTCAAGAACATTGAATTGTTACAGAAATACAAAGTTACAGTTATAAGTACTTATACAGCGCCAACAAATTCCATAGCGCTTTACAATGGGGAAGCACAAACAGCAGACTTACATGATACGAGAGGAAATAAAACCCTGGTCGTCGAATAACAACTGTCCAGGTTATACATCACTTAAATAAATGTAGATATGACATGGGACTTCATCAGGAATATGAAACATAAAATCCTCTTCTGGTTTAAATACCTTCAGAGTTACAACACATCAATTAAACACACTTGAAAAAAATCACAAACACCAGAACTCCTTTAACAGCCAATGTGTTAATCACTCTTCGTATGGACCTTCCTTCTTTCCGTAGTTTTCTAAGTCCTCCACAGGATGAGTTCTTCTTCCATCAGTTGTCGCATCATCCAACTGCGACTTCCGGTCTTTTACTCCCAGTTTGTAACGCATGCATGGAGTTGTAGTCTTTTTGCTCTTAATCGCCGCATCTTCTGAGAATGTAAACCAATTCTCTTTGTGAGGTATTTAGTGGAAAAACGTCCTTATCTCGGGAGTCCATATGAAATACAGAGAATCATAAACGAATCTGCAGTTTCCTCACTTATTAAAACCCTAAAAAGATAAAAAGATAATATATGGAGATGGTGTGCAAAAACTGCTCCTACAGCTATGCTTTCAATAAACCAATGGTCCCCCTCCTTAATAATCCATATTAAAATCAGCTACTGGATACAGTTTTTCACATCCATCTCCATATTAAGTCCCCCATTGTGCATGGTGCGTAACGTAAAAATCCAAAAGCTTTCTCTATAGGCTAATCTTTTCAATACATCACCTCCTTTCCACCCTGCATCTATTTGTTCTATCCCAATCCACTTGAATTCTTTCCAGTTAAAACAAGGACACATATTACAATGCAAAGGGACACTATGATCATCTTTTCAAGATATTATTTCTGTGTTCTAAAATCCTCCTTACCCTAAGGGGTCTGGTGGTCCTGCCTACATACTGAACTCCACAGGGGCATTGTAATAAATACACTACATTTTTGCTAGAACAGTTAATAAATTGTCTAATTTTATATTCTTTATTCGTATTAGACCCTATGAAGACAGTAGTTTTTCTATTCTGTAAACTGCAATCAAGGCAGCCCCCACATTTTTAAAACCCTTCTGGTTTTACCTTCAAATTTATTTTTTTCATTAACCTTAACCAATGGTAAAACCCCTGGGGCCAGCTGATTTTTAACCCCTTCATTGCTGACGACATGTGGGACACGTCCTCATTGATGCATGTTACATGCTGAGGACGTGTCCCACACATCATCAGCTGTGCAGGACCCCCGGCGGAGATACTCACCTCTCTGTCTGGGGTCCCGCGGCATTCTGACTTCAGCGTCCTTAGACGCTGAAGTCAAGCTCCTCCCGACGTAAATGACGTCATTTCCAGGCGACCCCCCACCCCCAGGCAATGCCGGGAGATAGCCTGCAAGGGAGGGGGCATCCATTCGGATCCCTCTCCCTCCCGATCGGGAAGGAGCAGCGCCAAAAGTCAGGCACCGCTTAAAAGGGGAGAGTCTCCCCTTTTAAGCGGTGCCAGGCTTTAACCCCCCAAGCGCCGGGTCGCACTTCAGCGCCTTGCGGCACTGAAGTGCAGCCTAGCTCCGGTGGTGGTCGCCATCTTGGCTGCTCAACCCCCGGGTCCCCCCTCGCTGCCCGACGTCATCACGCATAGCGTGATGATGTCAGATAGCCGGGGAACCCCTAGCTGCCCGGGGATTTCCCAAGGAAATCCCCTGGTGGAGATAGGGGGTTCCTGTGAACCCCGATATCTCCAGAACCGTGCATAAAAGTGGAGGGAGAACGTAACAACTGGGGATGAAATGCAAATAATTAAGTTTGAACCCATAAGGACTAATTCCACCTCAAACTAGCATTTTTACAAAAAAGTACTATCTTTTGTCCCTAAACTATCTTTCAGAAAATTTAACTGCATAGAAGATTTACACCTTTTTACATGTAAATTGGCATTGCATAAACATTTTATGGAACAAGGTGAAAAGGAAGTCAAAAAATACAGTCTAGCTCCATCAGATGTGGAGTGTTTGAGTACATTGGTGGATTTGCTGGATGCCAATATGAAGGAAGGCATTAATAAAACGTACACAGATCTGAAACTTAAAAGTACTTTTACTACATCAATAAGTAACTACGTTCATATTGATACTTTCTGCAGACTGGTATGTAAAGAAATTGAAGAGCTAACAGTAAGTAGTTTAGACAGTATGATTCCGAATAACATCTTGAAGGCAGAACACCAAAAATTGACTGAATTACAAAATAGTAATGATCTAGTGATTAAAAAAATAAAACCGTTAGGATCAGCACCGGAGGGGTACTGGCCTTGCGGGTATGAGTCCCATATGCAGTGATCTCTTTGAATGCACACACTTGAGGGAACAAGGATGGAGGCAGGAGAGGCAGCAAGTATTGATGATATACAGGGGTTGGATAGGATTGACCTGGGTGGATGACAGGAGAGGATACCAGAAATCTTGAATACAGGAGGGGTCTTGTGTATACTTGAGGGGGGACCCGATGAGACTGAAGGTACCAAGACACTTGGGAACTTTAGAGACACTGGGAACTTTGAAGGTACCTTTGGGTGGAGGACACAAGGGTGCTGTAAACAGGCACGAGACACAGGAGGGATCCTTTCACATTACAAGGGTAATATCCAGAAAGCTGTGGTCAAATAGGTAAGCCAGATCTATACACAGGTATATCAGGAGAAGATCAGGAATACGTCTGAACTCTTGCAGGGAAAAAATGAGCTCAGGCACCATTACAAGCAGTGGGCCAGCGGAGTGGAGGTCCCCTGCTGCACAGCCCCAAAATACACAGGATAAATAAAAAAACTCCAAGACCCACGATATTGAATCAAGTGGATTTATTCCAACACCAAATGAAGACAGACGACATTTCGCCCACAGCTGGTCTTTGTCAATCCTAAATCACAATACCATGAACTACAAATTAATAGCATCACAGATCAGACAATCAATCAATTAGTCATTACAAACGATCTGTGCATACTTAACCCAGTGATTAAAAACAATTGTGTTTATATACTGGTTATTTTATTATCACATTAATTCACAACCATTTTATTGTCATAAAGCTAATTATTCATATATTAACCATTTTCCAGATGATAGACCTAAATTCGCCAATGAAGACATTTTATTGATGTTTATCAGATCCAAATGTTTAAAAACACCTTACTATTACAGCTACACTGCAATTCCCACAAGTATTTTTCTCTCTCTCTTATCTGCAAAAGACAATAAAATAATTTTTCAATTATATATACATAATGTAAAAAAATTATAAAAGTATACATAACCGTATATATATCTCTTGAAGGAAGAAAGACATATTTATAAAAAGGGTGAAAAATCTGCTTCTCTATTTAGACCATTTGGGGAGAGGGTGTTTAGATGGTGGATCCAATATAAATCTCTTCTCTTGATTAGTTTCTCTCTATCCCCACCTCTTGTCAATTTGGGTACTTCGTCAATGACCTGATAGCGTAACTGTGAAATATCATGTCCAGGGGCGGACTGACAACTAATGGGGCCCCCAGGCAATAGGAGGTCATGGGGCCCCCTTGTTCCACACCCACAGGAGGCCACACCCATACAAAACCCCACCCCCTACAATGCAACACCCACATGTACATTATTGTGCTAAATAATTTATTTCTGAACTCCTTAACCCCTTAGTGACCGGGCGGTTTTACACAAATCCGTCCTTTAGTGACCGCTGCTGTTTTTACGTTTCTGCGCTGTTAGTGTTTACGTCAAATTTTCCTCTTACTCGTTTATGTAACCCACACATATTTTACATTGTTTTTCTCGTCATTAAATGGACTTTATAAAGATACCATTTTTTTCATCATTTCATATAATTTACTATAAAAAATATTGTGAAATATTACAAAAAAATTGAAAAAACACCACTTTTTCGAACTTTGACCCCCAAAATTTCTTATGTATCAACAACCGTCAAAAAAATTTAATTCCTTAGTAGTTTTTAAATTTAGTTCTGAGTTTAGCAATACCCAATGTTTACATATTCCTTGCTTTTTTCCTTATTTTATGCAACAATAAGTGTAAGTAGCACTTTGCCATTTCCAAAGAGTTTATTTTCAAAACTAGTTATAGTGACATTGTAACACTGATATCTGTCACTAATTCCTGAATAACCCTCCACATATACATATTTTTTTAAAGTACACAAATCAAGGTATTAAACTTGGGGTATTTTGACTCTTTCCATGCAAACCATTTTACCACAAATCTATGCCAAAGTTTGAGAAAAAAAAATGTTTTGGTGATTTATTTTTTTTTTTAATGCAATTTAAGAATACATATACTGTGAACTTTAAGGTTTACTGCCAAAAACCACCCCAAAATATGTTCAGCAACATCTTCTGAGTAAATTGATACCACCCATGTATAGGTATGTCGGGTCATTTGGGGGCTAATAGGCCTTATTTGGGGGGTGCGCATTTCAGTTTTCCAACTTGGAATTTTCACATTTCGTCATCATGCACCCATGTCCTATTTGGGACATTTTTGAAGCCGGCCAAAGTAATTTACCCCCATCAAACCATATATTTTTAGAAAGGGCACACCCTAGGGTACTTCAAAGAGTTGTATTTTAACACTTTCCATGCACTAGCTCTATGTCAAACTTTCAGGTAGTCACTTTTTGTGTTATTTTTTCACACACATTGTACTTTAGGCATGAATTGTCAAATCCAGTTATGGGTTACTGCCAAAAAACACCCCAAAATATGTTCAGCAACATCTTCTGAGTAAATTGATACCACCCATGTATAGGTATGTCGGGTCATTTGGGGGCTAATAGGCCTTATTTGGGGGGTGCGCATTTCAGTTTTCCAACTTGGAATTTTCACATTTCGTCATCATGCACCCATGTCCTATTTGGGACATTTTTGAAGCCGGCCAAAGTAATTTACCCCCATCAAACCATATATTTTTAGAAAGGGCACACCCTAGGGTACTTCAAAGAGTTGTATTTTAACACTTTCCATGCACTAGCTCTATGTCAAACTTTCAGGTAGTCACTTTTTGTGTTATTTTTTCACACACATTGTACTTTAGGCATGAATTGTCAAATCCAGTTATGGGTTACTGCCAAAAAACACCCCAAAATATGTTCAGTAACATCTTCTGAGTAAATTGATACCACCCATGTATAGGTATGTCGGGTCATTTGGGGGCTAATAGGCCTTATTTGGGGGGTGCGCATTTCAGTTTTCCAACTTGGAATTTTCACATTTCGTCATCATGCACCCATGTCCTATTTGGGACATTTTTGAAGCCGGCCAAAGTAATTTACCCCCATCAAACCATATATTTTTAGAAAGGGCACACCCTAGGGTGCTTCAAAGAGTTGTATTTTAACACTTTCCATGCACTAGCTCTATGTCAAACTTTCAGGTAGTCACTTTTTGTGTTATTTTTTCACACACATTGTACTTTAGGCATGAATTGTCAAATCCATTTATGGGTTACTGCCTAAAAACACCCCAAAATATGTTCAGCAACATCTTCTGAGTAAATTGATACCACCCATGTATAGGTATGTCGAGTCATTTGGGGGCTAATAGGCCTTATTTGGGGGGTGCGCATTTCAGTTTTCCAACTTGGAATTTTCACATTTCGTCATCATGCACCCATGTCCTATTTGGGACATTTTTGAAGCCGGCCAAAGTAATTTACCCCCATCAAACCATATATTTTTAGAAAGGGCACACCCTAGGGTGCTTCAAAGAGTTGTATTTTAACACTTTCCATGCACTAGCTCTATGTCAAACTTTCAGGTAGTCATTTTTTGTGTTATTTTTTCACACACATTGTACTTTAGGCATGAATTGTCAAATCCAGTTATGGGTTACTGCCAAAAAACACCCCAAAATATGTTCAACAACATCTTCTGAGTAAAGTGATACCACCCATATATAGATTTGTTCTGTTGTTTTTGGGGTGCTACGCCAATCTTTTGACATGTGCTTGTCAATTTTCTAATTTGACATACAGTATCTTCTTTGCTTATCTTCTTTTTAGGGGCCTTTTTACATACCCCAATTTTATGAAAGTGCATATATTTGGTAAGCTAACACCCCAAAGTATTGTAAATGGAGTGTTTTTATGCCATGGATGCAACCGTTTGCTCCAAACAAATTGGATACTGTTTGGTGGTCATTTTTCATTTTCACACCCACATCAGTTTTGGACTGTGATTTAGGAGACACTGTTGTTTGTTACTGCATGAAAACTCTCCAGGTTGTTTTCTGCAAGGTCTCCTGAGTACACCCATGCCCCCCATGCATAGGTTTGCCAGGATTTTGGGAAGGTTCAAATACAATTTTTATGACTTTGTCATTGGAGTTGAAATTGAGATTATTTCTTCATCTAGGCCTATCTTTGGTTTTGGGTCTACCGCATACCCCAGTTTGAATTATTGCCAGAAAATTGTTTATATTTGTTATGTTGACACCCCAAGGTATTGCATATGGAGTGCTTTGATGCCATGGATGCAACGGTTTTAGCCCAAAACATTTGAGAAGGTGTGTGGCGGTAATTTTTCAATTTTCAGATTTTTACGCCCACATTAGATTTGGACTGTGATTTAGGAGACACTGTTGTTTGTTACTGCATGAAAACTCTCCAGGTTGTTTTCTGCAAGGTCTCCTGAGTACACCCATGCCCCCCATGCATAGGTGTGCCAAGATTTTGGCAAAATACAGCACCAATTGTAGAACATAAAAATGTAGGAATAAAATGTAAAAGTCTGGTGCAGTAAAAGAAAAATTAACTAAACTGAACTAACTAACTAGAGTTTAAGAAAAAAATAGAAAGGAAAAAAAAATCACAGATAACGCACAGTGTGATATATCTTGAAACAGTCCCCAAGACACAGACCGGGTTGTCCAGGGCATTCTGGGCAGTAAAAGATTGTGTCTCTCCTCTGCCCCCTCTTGAAACACACCCTGCATCTTTTTTGGGGTTTCTGTTTGCCCTCAGTAGGGGGGATTTTATAAATAAAATGTGTAGCCCCAACTCTGTCCCCCATCACCGCCCGGGGAGCATGTGCATCCTGGTACAAAAACCCCGAAATGACCTGGAGCTGAAACTGTAAAAAAGACAGCGTCACTCCGGGGTTTGCCTTTTTGCAGAGCAAAAAGGCATTGTGGGTTGCAATTTGCATCAGGTAAATTGCAACCTTTTTGTACCAGGCCCTTGACTTCTGCATAATCTGGTAGGGCTGGAGCAGCTGATCTGCAGATCAACCCCACCCATATGCCGGTTATAGGCTTTGATGCACACTGGCTTCCTGATGCGCTCAGCTCTGCCACGTACAGAGACCTCCACAGACCTCTCAGTGTGGATGGTGGATAGAAGGTATACATCCTTCTTGTCTCTGTACTTGACCGCCAACAGCTCCTCTTGGCGCAGAGCTGAGGCCTCCCCCCTTTTTAGCCGGGTGCGGACAAGCTGTGCTGGGAAACCTACGCGGTTCTTGCGAACAGTACCGCATGCTGCTGTATCAAAACAATACAGCAGCTTGAACAAAGGGATACTCGTATAAAAATTATCAACATACAAGTGGTACCCTTTGTTGATCAGGGGAAAAAGTAGGTCCCACACAATCTTGCCACTGGTTCCCATGTGTTCTGGGCAACCTGGAGGGTCAAGGCTACTATCCTTTCCCTCGTACACCCGGAAGGCCTGAGTATACCCACTCTCGCTGTCACAGAGCTTATACACCTTCACTCCATACCTGGAGCGTTTGGAAGGAATATACTGCTTGAATCCCAGCCTTCCCTTGTATTTCATTAGGGATTCATCCACGCAGATATTCCTTCCAGGTGTATAAGCCTCTGCAAACCTGGCGGCGAAGTGGGTAATCAGGGGGCGGATTTTATACAGCCTGTCAAACTGGGGATGCTCTCTAGGAGGGCACAGGCTGTTGTCACTGAAGTGCATGAAACGCAAGATGTTTTCATACCTTCTACATGACATTGATTGGGGGTAAATGGGGGTAGAGCAGATGGGGCTAATGCTCCAGTAGGAGCGAATTGAGGGCTTCTTTATGATGCCCATCAGCATAGTAAGTGCCCAGAATTTCAGAAATTCGGGCACATCTAGCGGGGTCCATTGCTGCCTTGCCAAGTAGGAGTCTGGCTTCGCAGCACAATGCTGATGGGCATACAGATTTGATTGGGCCACGATGTGGCCCAACAAATCATCCCCCATAAACACCTGCAAAAACTGTGTGGCGGTAAATCCTGCAACATCAATATTGATGCCAGGATTTGCCGTGAAAGGAGGGATATCTGGCCTCTGGCGATGAGGCACTACCCACTCCTCAGCTGGAGCTGTGCGTCTCCTGCTGGCAGGTGGTGGCCCAGGATCTGCATCAGAAACATCACTAGATACATCAGCCAGCGTAGATAATGTATCTAGTGTCGTCTCTGAGCAGTTAGCGGGGTCAAAATCAGGGTCTGAGTCTGACGCAGATGCCTCAGACTCTGACGCCAGGATGGCATATGCCTCCTCGGCGCTGTACACCCTCTCAGACATTATATATAATAGATTATAAAATTTTATAATTATTATATATATAAGTGGATTGTTGGTTCTTAGAAGAAGCGTTGGGTTTCACAAGAAAATACAAATAAACACCTAAATCTCTCTAAATCCCTCTAAACCTGCCTCAATTCTTCTAATCTCACTAAATCTACCTAAAATCTCTAACCTGTCAAATCTGATCTCTCTCTCTCTCGCTCACAAAACATAAGTGAGGAGAGGGAGGGAGAATCACAGAGGTCAGAGCCAATATTTCCAAAATATTGACCTGACCTGACAAATTAGAAATTTTATTTAGATTTTTTCTTACTTCTGATTGGATGTTGCTAGCCTGCCTCTCTCATGAGGCAGGCTAGGAACATCCCACACAGCCCCAAGATGACCCTGCCCTTAGAAGGGCAGCGCCATCTTGGCTGTCACTTTTATTTTATTCATTTTTATTTATTTAATTTTTTACACTTTTTTTACACTTTTTTTAGTCTGCTGGGTGCCTTGATCCCTCGAGGCACCCAGCAGAGCACCTGATCACTTATGTGATCTTTTTTGTACTGAGTGCCATGATACCTCGTGGCACTCAGTACTTCCTGCCGCTACCGGAAGTGATCGCTCGGGGGGAGCCATCACAGACGGACCGGCGGCAGGTAACCCTATTGCAAGGATGCCTCGATGTCAAGGCATCCCTGCAATATACTCAGAGCAGCTGGAAGCGATACCGATCGCTTCCAGCGCTCTGTAGAAGTGCGGGGCACCTGTCCGGCGAAACCGGATGTTGATCGCTCCCGGGGAGCGATCACAAGGTGCCACGGCACTCCTGTCCGCCATTGCACGGATGCCTGGACTCCCAGGCAGCGTGCAATGGCCCGGGAGCTGCTGGAAGCGATCCGATCGCTTCCAGCGCTCTCTAAAAGTGCCGGGCACCTCTCCGGTGAAACCGAATGTTGATCGCTCCCGGGGAGCGATCACAAGGTGCCCCGGCACTTCTAACCGCCATTGCATGGATGCCTGGACTCCCAGGCAGCCTGCAATGGCGTTTGAGCTGCTGGAAGCGATCCGATCGCTTCCAGCGCTCAAAAGACCGCAGGACGTACCATGTACGTCAGCGGGTCTAAAAGAGACCCGCGGCCATAAACGTACATGGTACGTCTGCGGTCACTAAGGGGTTAAAATAACCTTTTTGAAAATCGTGTGAAGAAAATCCACTTGGACCCAGTGAGAAATTGGATAATCCATTGTGCCCCATCCAGGCAAGGGCAAGATGTCAGCCCACTGTGAAAGTAGAAAGATATGGCACGGAGCTGCAGGACTTCAGCGACGTGACAAGCACATCCTCTGCACACAAACATGAAACCAGAGGAGGTGCTCAGCACGTCGCCAGCAGCAAAGAGGATAAAGGGGAAAAATGGGATAAATTTTAAGTAGGGTGCCCATTTAACCTCTTGCTGCCCCGCACCAATATTTAGTCTCCTACCTGTACCTCACGATGCTGTCAAGACGCTGTCATTCTTACTTTGTGGACTGCAGGCAGCAGATAATGTGGCGATTTGAAGAGCAATACCAGCCTTTTGGATGCAGGGCAAGGGGGCAACGCCGGACTGCGACAAGAACACAGGCACAGAATTTTACTCACAGCAGCCTGTTTAAAAGCAAATATATGTATTTACACACACAGCCATACGTTTACATGCATAACCATATATCCCCTACACCCCAAGGGTATGTAGCAATAAAACTCACAGTAATGTGCGGTGTGTATGAGTGTATCCCAGAATCCACAGCAATAAAACTCATAGTAATGTACATTGTGTATGAACGTATCACAAAGCTCCACAGCAATAAAACTCACTGTAACGTACTGATAATTGATATACTGGGGGTTGAATAAACTGTCAGCTTATTACCCCCCCAGTATATCAATTGTATTTCACCCCCTCTAGTATATCAATTGTATTTTTCCCCCTCCCCAGCAAAATCAATTATATTCACCCTCCCTTCCCCCCAGAAAAATCTATTGGATTCCACCCTCCCTTCCACCCCAGCAAAATCAGTTGGATTCCCCCTCCCTATCCCCCCAGCAAAATCAATTGGATTCCCCCCTCCCTTCCCCCCTGGCAAAATCAATTGGATTCCCCCCCTCCCTTCCCCCCCAGCAAAATCTATTTGATTTCCCCCTCCCTTCCCCCGGCAAAATCAATTGGATTCCCCCCCCAGCAAAATCAATTTGATTTCCCCCTCCCCCAGCAACATCAATTGGATCCCCCCCCCGGGTCGCTAATCTCACCGGCATTGAGAACAATCTTCAGCTGGACTCAGCAGACAGGATGGAGTCCAGCCAGCCTCTCTTCCGCTGCCCTGCACGCATTAGTGAGGAGACGGAGCCAAAGCAACGTGCCTGCAGGAGTAAACAGTGTGGGAAGCAGGCTCGCTGCAGCACCGAGGGAAACCGGTGGACAGGGGCGGACTGGCCACTCGTTACAACATGCGCAACGGCGGGCCCCCCGCCATTCTTGGGCCCTCGGACGGCACCCGAATGGACCGAGTGGTCAGTCCGCCCCTGATCATGTCTACTATCTAAAAATATACTTTTATAATTGTTTACATTATGTATATATAATTGAAAAAATATTTTATTGTCTTTGCAGATAAGAGAGAGAAAAATACTTGTGGGAATAGCAGTGTAGCTGTAATAGTAAGGTGTTTTTATACATTTGGATCTGATAAACATCAATAAAATGTCTTCATTGGCAAATTTATGTCTATCATCTGGAAAATGGTTAATATATGAATAATAAGCTTTATGGCAATAAAATGGTTGTGAATTAATGTGATAATAAAATAACCAGTATATAAACAATTGTTTTTAATCACTGGGTTAAGTATGCACAGATCGTTTGTAATGACCAATTAATTGATTGTCTGATTGATCTGTGATGCTATTTATTTGTAGTTCATGGTATTGTGATTTAGGCTTGACAAAGACCAGCTGTGGTCCAAACGTCATCTGTCTTCATTTGGTGTTGGAATAAATCCACTTGATTCAATATCGTGGATCTTGGACTTTTTTTATTTATCCTGTGGAATTTGGGGCTGTGTAGCAAGGCCCTCCACTTCGCTGGCCTACTGCTGGTAATGGTGCCTGAACTCATTTTTTCCCTGCAAGAGTTCAGACGTATTCCTGATCTTCTCCTGATATACCTGTGTATAGATCCGGCTTACCTATTTAACCACAGCTTTCTGGATATTACCCTTGTAATGTGAAAGGATCCCTCCTGTTTCTCGTGCCTGTTTACAGCACCCTCGTGTCCTCCACCCAAAGGTACCTTCAAAGCTCCCAGTGTCTCCAAAGTTCCCAAGTGTCCTGGTACCTTCAGTCTCATCGGGTCCCCCCTCAAGTATACACAAGACTCCTTCTGTATTCAAGATTTCTGGTATCCTGTCATCCACCCTGGTCAACCCTATCCAACCCCTGTAGATCATCATTACTTGCTGCCTCTCCTGCCTCCATCCTTGTTCCCTGTGTGTGCAATCAAAGAGATCACTGCATATCGGACTCATACCCGCAAGGCCAGTACCCCTCCGGTGCTGATCCTAACATTTTTATTTTTTTAATCACTAGATCATTACTATTTTGTAATTCAGTCAATTCTTTTTGTTCTGCCTTCAAGATGTTATTCTTAATCATACTGTCTAAACTACTTACTGTTAGCACTTCAATTTCTTTACATACCAGTCTGCAGAAAGTATCAATATGAACGTAGTTACTTATTGATGTAGTAAAAGTACTTTTAAGTTTCAGATCTGTGTACGTTTTATCAATGCCTTACTTCATATTGGCATCCAGCAAAATCCACCAATGTACTCAAACACTCCACATCTGATGGAGCCAGACTGTATTTTTTGGCTTCCTTTTCGCCTTGTTCCATAAAATGTTTATGTAATGCCAATTTACATGTAAAAAGGTGTAAATCTTCTATGCAGTTAAATTTTCTGAAAGATAGTACTTTTTTTGTAAAATGCAAGTTTGAGGTGGAATTAGTCCTTATGGGTTCAAACTTAATTATTTGCATTTCATCCCCAGTTGTTACGTTCTCCCTCTTCCTCTCCCCTCCACTTTTATGAACCTTCTTTTTCTGATCCCCTCCTTTGGTTGTCTTCTTGTTCTCCTCTTAGTTCTAAAAGACACCTTTTTCTTATGATTCATTTTAAAGTACCGGCTGGGTGGAGTAGAGGTAACATCACTGCTCTGCATGGAGAGAGCCTGTGGAGACATGGGTTCGATCCCGACGAGCACCTCTCCAGTAAGTGTCCTTGGGCAAGACACCTAATGGTATATACTCGCCAACCAGGACATACTTGAAAATGAGAGAAATCTCAATGTCTCCTTCCTGGTAAAATCCTTTCTTAAAAAAAAAAAAAACTGGTCTAAATTCATTCTCGTTCCCTTCATTACATTCTTCTTGGTCTCAACTGTCATACTCTGAAGTAGAATTTGTTTCACTATAGCCTCTCTTAGTTCTTACTTGGAGAAACGTATAGGTATTTCTTTCTCTGTAATCTCTGCTGTCATTCAAGAATTTATTGTTTTCTTTCTTTAATGCTACTAATCGGTCTAAATTACTCTTCAATTTCTCTTCCAAATTATCCAAGAGGAGATTAGATTTAAACAATTGCATATTTTCAAGTTCAACTTCTACTTTCTGTTGAACGTCAGACAATATCTCTTTCATGACTGATCAAAATTGTCATGAAGTGTCATGAACAGTCATTGGCTTCCTCCTGCCATTCATTAATGTATGTCTCATGCTGTATATGTGTGGCTGATGGTGTAGTAAATCTCAATCCTTGAGTTATTTTTTCAAATAAATTTCCAGGGATGTTCTTTCCAGTTGGGCTAGCTTCTCCGTCTATAAGGTTTATATTGGGGCAGTATGGAATACAAAGGTCAAGGTTTATTATTAGGGGTGCTATAGTTTCATTTTGGCAAATTTAGTAACTACTGTGCAATACCACTTGTGGCTATGTTTGTACGGGAGTGTGGCCAATTATATTAAGGAAAGAAACGAACCTCCACAACGGAGGTGAACAATCACCCCACCCCGAGTAACTACTGAACACCGGGCGTGGGCACACCCAGAAGGACTAAACCTAGTAATGAACTGTAACGAAAAAGAGATTTGAGGGATAAACCCTCAATTCGCTGAGAAGGAGTGCTGATTTAAAACATAACTTTTAATAGTCATAATAAGACACACATTAGTAAAACCGACAATTAATGTTAAAAAACATATAGACACATGGACATTGGCACAATGTGTACCAGGGAGAAGAGAAGTGTATGGCGAATATAAAGCGAATTGCTTGATTGGAGCTTATGGGGAACAGATATATACCTTCAATAGAGATAGAAAACCACAGTGAATGTGACAGAAATAAACGGTTGCCACATGGACGTTGACAATGCAGATTTGTACCTTAATATTGACAAATAGAATATACTGAATACCACTGCGCTAGGATATATGCAATGCCCGGAATTGTAACTGAAAGTAAATACTCCAAGGTTTGTAAAAGCCAGAATGTCGAACTAAATACAAAAACGTTCATTTGGCCTGGCTACCTTGTATGAAAGCCTTAGAAAGCTGTAGGCTGGGGATTATAAACTGCAAAGCAGAAAACCACAAAAAAAGGCCAGTTGGCAAAAAACATATATATGCTTAGGGATGTCAACCATTCAACGAAGCGTGGTGGAGGGAATATCGGTGGATTAAGGAGTCAAGGCGTACAGATTGGCATGCAACTGTCCTTAACAAGGCAACAATGCATGAAAGAGTCAACCATCACTGAACCGCGTTAATACTGAAAAAGCCAAAAGCAATCGAATTAACAGAAGGCTGTCCCTGAAAAGCTAAAGATTCTATACTCTCCCTGTCAAATCACATTATGCAAGAATTTTAAAAGAAAAACACAGGACTCGACACGTGTTTCGCCGGTGCTAGACCGGCTTCATCGGGAGTCAGACACAGATTGTGATTATTGTCGGTACCGTGTGACACCGAAGCTGGTTATATACAAATTGATGAATCAAATTAGAGGAGATGGGAGTGGACAATCACTACTTGATTGGAGTCAGTTGCAGGCTAATAACAACGTAAATGATCCTATGGTGGCCGGCAAGACCCATCTGTCTAAGACGCCATATGCGTAAAGAGACCAATCGAATCGATGGCCAAGTAAATAAAAGAGATGAAAAATGCAACTCAAAATAAGCGGAAAAAATACGCGGAAAAAATACAGTCTGTGAAAGACAATCAGATTAATACATGGACATTATATTGCCCAAAGGGGACCAGTCACCAAAAAATATATATATATATAGCAGGCTGAGATAGACAGTTCGCCGCCTGCTATATATATATATTTTTTTTGGTGACTGGTCCCCTTTGGGCAATATAATGTCCATGTATTAATCTGATTGTCTTTCACAGACTGTATTTTTTCCGCGTATTTTTTCCGCTTATTTTGAGTTGCATTTTTCATCTCTTTTATTTACTTGGCCATCGATTCGATTGGTCTCTTTATGCATATGGCGTCTTAGACAGATGGGTCTTGCCGGCCACCATAGGATCATTTACGTTGTTATTAGCCTGCAACTGGCTCCAATCAAGTAGTAATTGTCCACTCCCATCTCCTCTAATTTGATTCATCAATTTGTATATAACCAGCTTCGGTGCCACACGGTACCGACAATAATCACAATCTGTGTCTGACTCCCGATGAAGCCGGTCTAGCCCCGGCGAAACACGTGTCGAGTCCTGTGTTTTTCTTTTAAAATTCTTGCATAATGTGATTTGACAGGGAGAGTATAGAATCTTTAGCTTTTCAGGGACAGCCTTCTGTTAATTCGATTGCTTTTGGCTTTTTCAGTATTAACGCGGTTCAGTGATGGTTGACTCTTTCATGCATTGTTGCCTTGTTAAGGACAGTTGCATGCCAATCTGTACGCCTTGACTCCTTAATCCACCGATATTCCCTCCACCACGCTTCGTTGAATGGTTGACATCCCTAAGCATATATATGTTTTTTGCCAACTGGCCTTTTTTTGTGGTTTTCTGCTTTGCAGTTTATAATCCCCAGCCTACAGCTTTCTAAGGCTTTCATACAAGGTAGCCAGGCCAAATGAACGTTTTTGTATTTAGTTCGACATTCTGGCTTTTACAAACCTTGGAGTATTTACTTTCAGTTACAATTCCGGGCATTGCATATATCCTAGCGCAGTGGTATTCAGTATATTCTATTTGTCAATATTAAGGTACAAATCTGCATTGTCAACGTCCATGTGGCAACCGTTTATTTCTGTCACATTCACTGTGGTTTTCTATCTCTATTGAAGGTATATATCTGTTCCCCATAAGCTCCAATCAAGCAATTCGCTTTATATTCGCCATACACTTCTCTTCTCCCTGGTACACATTGTGCCAATGTCCATGTGTCTATATGTTTTTTAACATTAATTGTCGGTTTTACTAATGTGTGTCTTATTATGACTATTAAAAGTTATGTTTTAAATCAGCACTCCTTCTCAGCGAATTGAGGGTTTATCCCTCAAATCTCTTTTTCGTTACAATTATATTAAGGGTATAGATAAATTAAATGTTTTCCATTTGCTATACCTGCTAAGAGGTACCTATCTTTAGCAAATAATTGTAAACACCTGTGGAATGGATGTTCTTTGGAGATAGTATTATCATATCATAGGTTTCATTCGTAAAGAAGTTTGAACCATTTGACAGTGTGAAGACGGTTGCAAAGGGTGGCACTTTAAAAAAAAAATCATTTTGACTATATTTTTCCCTAATGTAGATCTTTAGCAGTATGTGTGTGTGTATATATATATGTATATATATATATATATACCAACCACGATCTCCGCACTCCGCCTCTGCAAAGACACAGCTCCGGTGCTGGGTACTGGCTGCAGACTCCTAGATATCCACGATAACCCGCAACACGGAGACTTTGCAATTAAATTTATTAAGATCTTGATAAAAGTCCCTGTGAGGACTGAAACGTAGATTTAATAAAGACTTAATAAATTTCTTTGCAAAGTCTGTGTGTTGCAGGTTATCGTGGATATATATATTATCTCTATCTCACCAGAGCATAGCAGTAGTAGTGATCAGGGATGTGCGGTGAGGTCAGTGACTGGTGAGGCACTGGCTAGTATCAGAGCCAGATATCCACAGATATTAACTAACTTTCTGCAGTTTGAGTTTAGTTGTAAATTATCTTTTACTCCTTTACTGTACCCACACATATTATATATAATTTTTCTCAACATTAAATGGACTTTCTAAATATACCATTATTTTCATCATATCATATATTTTACAATTAGGCACAGAAACCGTTTTTCTATCATACTGTATCCGCCACTAGAGGGAGCTATGTATGCCTGTCATACTCTGTATCTGCCACTAGAGGGAGCAGAGTGTCACTTTATGCCACTGGGGTGGCAGCGCAGGTACAGGGGAGCCTGAGCCCAGTATGCAGGGGTAACTGGTCTGCTGTAGGTGGATATGAGGAATGGAGGACAAGCAGAAGCCGACCAGGAGGATTATTGCAGGATGATGGGAGTTGCTGATGGAGGAACCAAAAGGTAAGGTGGCTGAATAGGGGCAGGTATCTGAATAGGGTTCAGGGTAGGCCAGGTTAGCTGAATCAGTAATAACACACAGGATCAGAGCCGGGAGTAGCACTTCTCTTCACCGTGGAATGAGTAACGATAATGGAGCAAGGTGGGATTGTATTGTGGGGTGTATGTTCAGTGAATTAACTGTTTGTTAACTGAATACTGGTGCTGTGCAGAAGGGCAGCACCTTTCATACAGCTGCCACTTGCAGGTACTGATGCAGGCACGGATCCTGATAGGCACGGATCCTAACACAGAGGGAGCTGCATGTGCCTATCATACTCTGTATCCGCCACTAGAGGGAGCTGCTTGGGCCCCTTCCTGTCAAAAAGAGGCCTGACTCCAATGCAGGTGGTTTTTGAAGGGCTTGGACTAATGGTGCTTCCCCATTGGTCCAAGCTATTCCATTGCTTTGTCAGGGCCACTCTGAGGCTCTGACGAGCAGTTTTCAGGAAGTGGATAGTGTGCGTGTGTTCCTATTTGAACAGACGCGCAGCTGCAGACTTCTATAAGCAGTTTACACAATTAGCATAGCCAGGGCTGGATTAACATAAAGGCTGACGGATCAGCAGCTCCAGGCCCATGCCCAGAATAGGCCCAGAGAAAGGATAACTATCCATTCATGGGCATTTGGATCCCTATATCTCCAACTCCATAGCAGCTGCAGGGTCATGTGAGGTATCACCAGAAAGGTCAGAGCATGGCCTTTCCAATGATACATAAAACCTGGTCATGTTTGTAACAATAAAAATAAAATTATAAATATTTATTAAATTTTTCTTTCTACCGCTGCAATATTTTATACTTTTCAATTATAAAGTGAACAATGATGCTGCACTAACTCACCATCTCAAGTGTGGAGGTGATGGCACAATCCGTTATTACGAATTGTTACATCAAAAACCTATGCCGCTGCACTGTAGCAAAGTGCACTGGTGGGGACTTTGGAACACTGCATTACTAATCTTTAAACTTCACAAGGACAAGGGAGGAGGGGTCATTGAACAGGTCAGAGTCTGGCCTTTGCAATGATACCAAACGTGACCATGTAAAATCTTAAAGAAAACAAAAAAAACTTTGTTTTAACAAGAATTCCTTATAGAATATATAACCACAAAGGTTTGGTTAAAATGTGAAAAAAATATTTTACATGCTGTAAATGATTGAAATCTGATGGAAATTTCGTCACACAGTATCTGTCTGGTTAGATATACCCGTATCTACACTATTAAATAACCTAAAATAATGTTTTTATTTCACTAAATTCTAAAAAAGCCCACCAAAATATTCAGCTCCAGGCACATAGAGATCTTAATCCGGCCCTGAGCGTAGCGGGGAATCTTACCGCTGCGCAAATTGTGTAGGCTGTGAAAAGAATGTGTGCAATGCGCACAGAGGACAGAGCCGATGGCGGGGGAGCGTGGAGCCGGTGAGTTTATTTCATTATTTGAACGTTTAATGGCAACGTTTAACTACTAGTGATACCTTTTTTTATTAGACTAATGTTACATTTAAAAGACAAAGCTTTCGAGAGTATCCTCTCTTCCTCAGGTCTGGAGCTCTACTAAGCGAAATCATAGAATGGAACCAGAGGCGTAACTAGAAACCTCAGGGCCCAGGTGCAGGAATCCATAAAGGACCCCTCCCCTAAGCAAAAACAGATCACCACCCCATCCCCATGCACTGGACCCCTCCAGGTCCACTATGACCACTTCAGTCCATCACATTTTTAATGTATTGTACACTATCTCACAGAGCTACACAGCAATAAAACTCCCAGCAATATGCGGTGCATATGAGCGTATCACAGAATCCACATCATAAAACTCAGTAATGTGCAGTGTGTATGAGTGTATCAGAGCTCCACAGCAATAAAACTCACAGTAATGTGCGGTGTGTATGAGCTTATCACAGAGCTCCAAAGTATAACAATAAGTATAAAATAAATAATATAGTAAAATAATATTCATTTTTTTAAACACAATTAAGATAAATATTAAAATGATATTAACATAATTTATATTATTAAAAAATATATACTTGTTACCTTACCTAAGCTTTTTTTGCTGGGAGGGGGCTGAATTCCTCTTCGTCCAGTGGAAGCAGAGGCGGCTCTAGACTTTGAGAGGCCTTAGGCAAAAAATTGAACAAAAGGCCCTCAATGAAGTCCATAAAAAAATATTAACTGCATAAACCTTGTCTTTTTGTGTCACAGTTCACGCCGCCGGCGGAAGAGGAGGGGCAGAACTGACACTGCTCTGCCATAATCAGCAGCATCCCTCATGGCAAAGTTTCCCTTGCTTACACTGACCAGGTGCTCCTCGTTTACTCCAGGAGCACATTCTTCATTTAAGCAGGGCACACCCCCTTCCTCCAGTGCTGGTTCATTGTACTGTCTTTTGCCTTTGACCTGCCTGAAGCTGACAACCATAATTGTCTCCTGAGTACCAGACCCTCAGCTTTCCATAGAACTGCTTGATCTCTCCTTTCCATTGACCCATGGCTTGCCATAGACCATGCTCCTGGATACTTCTAGATATCTCTGCATTACCACAGACTTTGCCAAAACTCCTGCGGTGCCAAGACCTACCCTCCTGTTCCATCTGTCTGGTGTCTTGTGTAAGTGTTTTCCTCTTGTATCAGTATCCAGTATTTCCCCTGTCCTCTGTATTAAGTATCCAGCCCACAGCATCAGCCAGTCCTGTTTCCTGCATTGCTCCTCCTTATTCCTGCTGTGTGTGTGTATATATATCTGCAATAAACTCGCTGTTTATCACCACATCCCGGGCTCGTACCCTTGCCTCCCCGTGACAGAATGAACCAGCCTTTAAATAATGAGCCCGCGGTGATACAAGCCATGAAGGAGTAAATTCAGACGGCCTTCCACGAACTGTTAAAACACATGCTGGACTTAATGAACCAAGTGTTGCTGAGATTATCGGACACCGCTCCCACACCAAGACGTTTGCCAGGTCCCCTTTCTCCTGAGGAGCTTGTCTGCAGGCAAGCCGCTGGCCTCTGCTTATATTGTGCCCACCCTTCTAAATGGCTGGCCAATTGCCCAGTGAGACCCCAAAAGCAACCAGTCCGGTACACACTACTCCTACACCTTTTGCCAAAGCCAGAATCTGTATCCAAAGGTGCTTCCAAAGGACCTGCTGTGCCAAAAACAGCACCTGTGCCCAAGCCTCCCAAATGGTCTGTTCCAGTGCGCAAAGCTACTCCCAGAAAGACTGTGCCCCCTCTACACCATAAGACCATGTTTGCAGAACTCCGGTACATGGTTATGCAAGACACTCATTCTGGTGATGAAAAGGAATTAACTATTTTTCCCTCTGCTAAGCCCAAAGACGACAGGCCTAGTAAACCCGTGGAGCATATGGTATTCGAGGACACTAAAATCGGCCATACCAGAGGATCCTGAACCCATGGACCTTATGGTGATCCAGACCCAGAAGGTGACTCCCATCACTAGAAGCCAGCATTTTCTTGCATCCACAGTGATTCTTGCACCAGTCCTCACAACCAGCAAAGTCAACCATTCTAAAGAAGATAACCCAGCTCCCTCAGGGTTCTCCGGGTCATTGTGCCGTAGTCACTGTGTCCCCAGACCCAGTTCCCTCCATCACCACTAAGGAGGTTGAGCAAGAAGACCCTGAGGTATCCACTCCCAGCCAGGTGTCGCTGGGCCAGAGCAAGGTACCTGAAGATCACCAAAAGACTGACTTTGTACCGTCAAGCTGTGTAACTCCCTCAGATGGAACAGTGTTAAGAAGAGAGGACCTAGATTGGTTTGAAGAGGCCAGGACCCTGAGAATGATTGCAAGCCTGACGAAGAAGTCTGTTATGGCTATAACCACTGCAGGTCCAACTTCTCCATGCCAGGCAAAACCTGTGGTATCCTCTTCCACCGTGGTGTCCAGAACGCCCCAGACAGCGCTGCCATCACCTTCACCATACCCATCCATGCATGACTCGGAGTATGATGAAGAATGGGTGTCCCTCGACTCTGCTAGCCAGGAATATCAGTGTCAACCCAAGCTGCAGACCGCACGATGGTCCCAAGGGCCCCCAGCTCAACATGCCAGGGGTGTTGGTTCTACCATAGCCAGCTCTGTTTCTCACACTCCTACAAGCCAAGGAGTGACTTACTGCACCGCTGGTCCCCACCGTGATCCCGGGAAAGATTTTATGCCTCTGAGCGATTCCTCATCTGAAGAAGATGATCCAGATTGGGATGAGGTCGTTGTCATGGAAAGAAGAAAACTACCTAAGCTACCTACCCTGTCGTGACATGCGAAATAAAAGCGTACAAGGGGTAACAGCTCCAAGCCTTTGGACTCAGTAACTCTACCCACTCTCAGGGCCTTAACTTATGCCAACCTAACCCCCGTAAGCAGTACACACCCTTACGAGTATATGCTGCCACCACAAAAGTAATTAGGGCACTTTCGAAACCCCACTAGCTGTATACCACCCCCTAATCTGGGAGCCCAACCATACATAGCTAATATATATACACCAAATGTTCAATACTACGGTAACGATAGACCAAGCGATTCTATTCACGAAGCATGAATTATCTAGATCAAGACAGTACTGAGTTTTAAAGTTTAATGGAAAAGGATAAAAATACAAACTTTACACAGTGCCAGTATCACATAAAAACAAGACATACAAAATATATGAAAACATGCAAATCCAGTATGTGTCCTTGGGTAAGACAACTAACGGTACATACTCGCCACCCAGGACATACTTGAAAATGAGAGAAATCTCAATGTATAATAAAATACTGGTAAAATACTTTCTCAAAAAAAAATACAGTTCTTGAAATAAAATGGGACTTACATAGAAAACCTAACTTGCATTAGGCTGCTTCCATGGGTATTTCCAGATTTCAAATGTCCCAGAAGGTTCTTAGATGTTCATCCAACCAAGCCTTTCGGAGGAATACCCTGAGTTTTTGGATGACCATTCTTTACAAAGCAGCTTGACTCTCACCCTCCCCATTTGGTCCCCGGATCAAGTTTCCATTCAGCCCCAGAGAACAGATCAGACAAGAGGGTTGTAAATACAGAGATCTTGCGTTGGAATCTCCTTTGCCAAGGCAGGAGAAAAAAAAGCACAAATTCTGCATTTAAAATCTGACACACTGCGCCGAAAATGATGCCCGTTTGTGACAGTCGTGAATTGCCTACCTATGGTGAAGGAACTGTTAAAAATGTGAATAGATTTTCTTAGGATTTCCTCTTGTTTCTCAGCTACTCCAAATGCAACAGAATGTTCATGTTTTGGTACAAAAAGGTCTAATCTTGTTTTTAATTTTCTTCCCCGCAGGAGTATAGCTGGTGCTAACCCTGTTGTTGGGTGCTGCGTATTCCAATAATGAACGAGAAAAAGCTCTAGGGATTCTTGTTTGTTTGGACCCATGACTTCTGTAGTTCTTGGATGTGCTTTTAAGGTTTGCACAAACCTCTCAGCCTGACCATTTGACTGAGGGTGCTACGGAGCAGTTGTTAACTGTTTAATTCCATTCTCGGCTAGAAATGCTTTAAATTCTGTAGAAACAAACTGTGGACCATTGTCTGTTACCAATGTATCTGGTAATCCAAACTGAGAAAATAATTTCCTTCGTACTTTTATTGTATTTATTGAGGTCGTTGTTGACATAGGTATTACTTCTGGCCATTTAGAATGCGCATCAATTATGACCAAATATGTTTGACTTGAAACTGGTCCTGCAAAGTCGACATGTAGTCTTGACCACGGCTTTTCTGCCAATGGCCAAGGTTGTATGCAAGATTTCAGAGGATTTCTGTGCACCTGGTTGCAACCATTACAATTCTTCACATATTTTTCTATGTCTATATCCATTCCAGGCCACCAGAAATGACTTCTAGCTATTTGTTTCATCCTTTCAATTCCAGGATGTCCTTCGTGTAAAAGTTTCAGAGCCTCTTCTTTCAATTTATCAGGGATGATAACTCTAGATCCCCACACAACACAATCAAGTAAAATGATTTCCAGCCTTCGGTTAAAATAAGCTGTCAGTTCTTTTTCTACTGATCTGGGCCATCCTTTTTTTTTTTTTGTATTCAAATTTTTATTTTGAAAGAAAGTCAGCGGTACAATCAGACAGTTAAAATAAATGAAAGCGATAACGTGAGATAAACATACAATTAGTCAGCAAGTAATAAAACAGAAATCAAATAACAAAAAAGGGGGGAGACATACCAAAAAGTGCTCCAGAGGAAAAAAAAAAAAAAAAAAAAAGGGGTGGCAAGGCCAAGTGTGACTGTCCTGGCTCACTCCTAAAGTAGGAGGCCATGGAGACGTGCAGGTCACAAGGCCAGGGTACTCGGGGGCCAGATATGGCGGGCAGAGCCATGGTGGCCACCACAATGGCACACCCCGAGTTGACCCCAAACGCCAAAAGAAAAAGTAATAAAAATAAAGAAAGAAGAGAAAAAAAAAAAAAAAAAGGGTAAGAGGGGGAAAAAAAAAAAAAAAAAAAAATCTGCAGCACGAGGTGGTGTGTAAAAACAATGGGAAAAAGAAAAAAAATAAGGGGGGGGGATAAGAGTTCGCACCAAGAATGAAAACATCAAAAATACTAAAAGGGGAGGGAAAAAGTTTGCCTACAGTCACAACGGTCAGGTTAACACACCGCAAGGGGGGGCAATATAAGTACATCAAAGTGATCATCAGGCGGTGCGTCCCCAACAGTGCAGTCTCAGTTTGGGTCGCCGGGGAGCTGAGGAGATCCACCAGGGCGAATCACAACCTCCTGGCCTTTCGAAGCGGGGAACAGGCCCAAGAACCGAAGATGATTCTCAGCGTCCTCCACTGTATCGGCTGTGAGAACCTGTCCATCCGGCAAGGTAACGATAAGGGAGCCAGATGCGCCCCATTTATATCCAACTTTGTGTGCACGTAGGAGGGTCGCAACCGGCCGAAACCGTCGTCGTGCCGCCAACACTATAAAAGGAAGGTCCCGGAATACGGCAATAGCCGCTTCTTCAAACAGGACCGTCGGCGTATTCCGTATCGCGCGGAACAATGCTGTGGGTAAAGCCGCTTCTTTAAAGGTGATAAGAATGTCGCGTGGAGATGCTGCGGGGGCTAAGGCCGCCTTTCTCATACGGAAGGCCGAGAGGACAGTGTCTCGCCGTTGTTCCAGAGGACCTAAGACCACCTCCAAAAAGCGCGTGGCATAAGACAACAGTTCGGTATCTGGCACGGTCTCAGGCACTCCTCGGAGCTTTGCATTCCGGCGTCTATGTCTCGACTCCATCGTCACCACCGCGGATTGTAGGCTGTTGATTTGCTGTTGTAGAGCATGCATAGAGGAGGAGGTTACGGCCTGTGTGCTCTCTATCACCTGCGTGCGGGTCTGCAGTTCCCCTACCCGGGTCTGGGTCAGTTCAACTGCCGCCTCGAGGACTTGGAAGTCCGCCTGCCAGGATTTCCGTGCGTCTGCCAGCAGGGTTCGGATGTCCCCTCTTGTAGCGGGAAGCGCATCCTCCTTCTGGCCAGATTGCGCCGCGTGCGAGACAGGAGGATCCTCAGCCCCGTCCACTACCTGCGGGTCCTCAACGTGCGTCGAAGCGGGGCGCAACAGCCGTCGCCCCAGACCCCCACCAAGTGACAGGCGGATGTCAGGAGTGCAAGGGTCCTCCACCGCTCCAGCTCCCTTACCTCTTTTACCCATTCTCAGACTATCTTCGTGCAGGGCAGGTGTGCGCCTCCACTATAGGCCTCAAAGATGGCCGCCGACGCCCGGAGTCGGGACAGTGCCAGCGGTTTCACTCGAATTGCGGGCCCGGAGGGGGGAGACAGACAGGCTCCGGGGTTGCTCTACCTGCTGGTCGGCATCGGGGTTCAAACAATAGTATTTGCTCCGTCCTTAGTATGTCGGATAAGCCGCCGATAAAGTTAGCTGAGACGGAGCTCCTCTCGCACGCGTGCGCCTCGTTCCGCTGCCGGCCACGCCCCCCCTGGGCCATCCTTTTTGAGTATATGTCTTTATTTTCTTTAAAACTGCATCACATTTTGTTTCTTTGCCTATATCGGCATCCGCTATTGAAGCAATATCTTGTAGGCAGTGTTTCACTTCTTTTGTTGTATAAAGTGATTTTACTGTAGGTAATCTTGAAAAAGCATCTGCGTTACTGTGGTCCTTATGAGATCGATATCTGATGTCTTTGTTATCATCCGTTAGTCTGTAAAGTGGTAATTGGTCATCATCCATATCATCCTCCTGTTGATTAATATTCATATAATATGTCTGTTTTTGTATCTTGTTTTGAGCTTTTGAAAATGTCTTTTACATACTTTTTGATATTTGCCACAATTATAACACTGTGTTTCTCTGAATTTACATATTGAAGGCTTATGATTTTGAGCACCACATCTAAAACAGGAAGTGTTATTTTGTTGATATGAATATTGTGTCCTATCAGGGTTATTCAGAGAGCGTGAAAAGCAGGAGAATGACTGGAGAATGAAAAATTCTATGTCAAAATAGGCGATTTGGAAAGTGAGATGAAAGGGAGAATTTTTCTGGTTTGGCTATTTTGACCTACAATTTTTCATCCTCCAGTCATTCTCCAGTCATTCTCCTGCTTTTCACGCTCTCTGAATAACCCTGTATATGTTTTAGGCTGGGTCACTGACCTTTTATATATTTCTTCCTGTTTAATTTCTGCGTTTGCTGCTACATGAGCATTTAGTAACTGTGAATCTTTGTCAGCCCCATACTTATAGCAATCTCAGTAGCTCTTTGGTTAAGAATCTCGTCTGTATATGAGCATCTTTCAGTCCCATTACAAGCATGTCTTGTAATGCAATAGGCAGGTATTTCTCGAAAAACCACAAGTGCTGCACCGTTTCCTTAAAGCCATAGCCTATGACTGAATGTTTTCATCTTGTGACTGCTTCCTACTATAGAATTTAAATCGTTCAGCAATCTCTAGTGTTTTAGGTTGATAGTGATCAGACAGCAGTTTTATCAGTTCTGAAAGTGACTTAGTGGCTGGTTTAATAGGATGCAACAAATCACGAATTGTCCCATACACTGTGTGACCTATGGTAGTGAGTAAAACTGCAACTTTTTTTCCTCGAGCAACATCATTTACCTCAGTAAATTGGTCAAAACGTTCAATCCATGCTCCCCATTCCTCTAAATCTGGGTTAAAAACTTGTAAAACTCCAATCTGTGCCATATTTATCCGTTTCAATACTGCTATGCTATTTGTTCCTGTGGGTTATGAGGTAATCCTCGTTGCCAGTTGTTATGTACTGACAGATGTCAGATATCCGTTTTAGTAACAATAAGTCACTTACAGTTTTTGGGGTTTATTACAAGACAGTTTCATGGCTGCTTTTTGTTACCTCAGACACTCCTCTCACACACACAGAATAGGGCGGGGCTTTCTTCCACTGACAGCATCCTCTCATCTCTCTCATGTGCACATGTGGGGGGGGGGGCTTCAGCACAGGCAGCATCATATGTTCTCACTTACATAGCAGCTCCACCACACTGCCACTCACAACACACACACTGCCACTCACCGCACACTCGCATAACCCACACCCACTACCACTCACAGTACACACCCTACCACTCACAGCACACTCACATAACACACACACTACCACTCACATAGCACACTCACATACCACACATTGTCACTCGCATAACCCGCACACTACCACTCACAGCACTCTTGCAACTGTTGCAAACTGGCTCTGCAACAACAACTCCTGAAAAACTTGCAATTATATCATCCAGTAGTTCATCAACATCTGGGATCCCGGAAAACCCAGTAGAATGGGAACTAGCATCAGGCACAATTTCATCACTCCGCTCCCGTATCTGATCGATATGCCATCTTAATATTCTGCCATCAGGAATTTGTACCTTGTACGACAAAGGTCCTGTAGCCACAAGCACTTTTGCAGGTATCCATTTAGGTCCAGAAGCATAGCTTCTGACATAGACAGCACTGTCAGATGCAAACACTCTCACAAAGAAGCATTAGAGTCCTTGTTGAATTGCAATTCTTGCTTCTCTTATAACTCAGATGTCAGATCAGGATGTAAACGATCTAAACAAATTTTTAGGTGACGGTTCATGAGGAGCCTTGCTGAGCTACAGCCAGTGATTGAGCATGTTGTCACATGTTGTTGCAGAAGGAAACTAGCAAGTCTGATTCCAATTTCCTTCAATAATTCTCTTTAATGAGTCTTTGGTGGTCTGCACCATACGCTCAGCTTGGCTATTTGATGACGGGTGAAATGGTGCAATCGTAACATGTCGAATAAGATTAATTGCCATAAAGGTTTTGAATTTGGATGCGGTAAACTGTGTTCCATTATCAGACACAATTGTATCAGGCAGCCCATGTGTAGCAAACAGACTCCTTTAAACTCTTATGACAGTGGCTAAGGTAGCAGATGTAACTGAAACAACTTCGAGCCATTTTGAAAAGGAATCCACGACTAAGAAAAACATCTGTCCTTGAAAAGGGCCAGTAAAATCGACATGTAAACGTGACCAAGGTGACCTAGTCACTTCCCACGGATGTACCGTGGCTTTAGATGGAGCATGACGAGTGGATTGACATGGTACATAGTTCTTTACCCACTTCTCAATATACTTCATCCATTTTAGGCCACCAAACATAACTTCTGGCTAAAGCTTTCTTGCGGACTATTCCAGGATGCCCCTCATGGAGAGCATGCAGTACTCGATCTTGTCCTGCATTTGGAATTATCACTCTGTTTCCCCATAATAAACAACCTTTATAGGCAGATAATTCATTTTGACGCACTACAAATGGTCTGAACTTCTCTTCAACTTTCGATTTTCGCCACCCCCTCCAAACCCAGTTGAGCACACGAGCCAGCAAAGAGTCTTTAGCCGTCATACAAGCAATGTCACCTGCATGTAAGGGAGGGTTCGGAATAGATTCCAACAGGAGAACCTCAGACACAGGAGGAACAAGGAAGTCTGGAGAAGGTAAGGGTAACCTGCTTAACCCATCAGCATGAGTGATGTCTTTGCCAGGACTATTTTGGAACTCACAATCATAGGCGTTCAGCATAAGAGACCATCTGAACATGCGTGGGGAAATAATTTGAGGTGTTGGAGAATCTCTGGTGAACAGACCCAATAAAGGCTTATGGTCTGTGATAATGGTAAATCTCCGCCCATACAAATGGTTATGAAACTTTTTTACTCCGGACACAATAGCTAAAGCTTCCCTGTCAATTTGGGCGTAATCCCTCTCTGTGGTAGACATGGTCCGCGAATAAAATGCAATAGGAGCCTCAACACCATTTCTCAAAGTGTGGCTCAATACAGCCCCAATACCATATGGAGATGCGTCGCAGGTAAGGCTTTTCCAAATCATACAGGGTTATCCAAAGAGATTCGAATTGCTTGAGAAAGGTAACCGAACGCTGAAAATCAGCGTTCGGTTACCTTTCCTGGCCATTCGGCTATCCAGAGAGCAGGCAATTCGCCAAATCCTGGCGAATTGCCTGCACATACGGTGACTGTTCGGTCCCTCTTCGAGGGCAGTGAAATCCCCATAAAAAGCACTGCTTCGGCTATTCAGAGAACACAAACCAGCAGTGAAAGGTTCCCCTAATGCCCTGCCATTCGGTGGTTTAATTCGGCAAATTTATTCAGGAGAATCCCATAGACTTCAATGTTAAAAATATTCCTGTTTTAATTCAATATCTAATAAACCGTTCATTATAAAATTCTGCAGCAAAAAGTCTCTTTATTTATAGATTTTTTTAGGATACTTTAAGCATTTTTCTGAATTTTTTAAAAAAAAATTAAAAGTCCGATTTCTTTTTTTTTTTTTTTCAGTTTGCTTATTTTTTCTGTAACAGCCCTTTTTATTATCATTCCCTGGACCTCCTGTGAAAATTTCAGACATTTTCGCTCAGTAGTTTCTTTGCAAACAGCGTTTCTTTTTCCCAGATTCATACAAATGGTTTTTCTAATTTATTCACTGCCTCCTCTACCTCACAGCTGCTTCGGCTCTGTGTGATTCGGCTCCTGTTCGGCTCCTGTTCGGCTTTTTCGAAGGTTAATCCAGATGTTTTTGCTTGTTTTCAGCGTGCATTCGGTGAGTTTTCGTCGGGTTTGCGGCGACCTTTCCCTGCAATTCGGGGACCCTGTGGTGTTTGCTGAATACACCGCAGGGTCACCGAAATGCAATCGGCAAAAGGAACCGAATTGAAGAGAACGAAAAGTCACCGAACGTGCGGTGACTTTTCGAATCTCTTTGGATAACCCTGATAGTGTACAAGTACACTGTCAGAAGATAACAGCTGTTTTGCAGCATTGAAGGCTGTAGTATGAACATCAGTCCACTTCCATGGAGCATCTTTATCCAGAAGACGATGCAAAGGTTCAGCAACAGTGGCTTTGTCAGGCAGGAAAGAATGGTAAAAATTAAGTAACCCCAGGAAAAGCTTGCAGTTTTGGTTTGCTTGTTGGCACTGGAGCTCTATGGATAGCTTCAACTTTAGAATCAGTTGGATGAATGCCATGTGCATCAATTCTGTAGCCAGGGAAATCCACGCTGCTTACCCCAAAAACACACTTTTCTTTTTTAAGTGTTAGACCAGCATCCAGGAAACGTTTCAGCACAAGTTGTAGCTGTGAAGCCAAGGACTGTATGCAAAATTTAAAAATACATATCTGGTCTGCGCGATGTAAAAACGCAAGGGAACTCGGACGGTTTCTCAAACGGCGTTGCCAACCATATTGGATGGTAGAAGAGGCATGTAAAAGAAACACAATTTAAGTGCAGAGAGACGACACCAATTGAAACATGAACAATGTCTTTCAGTTGTTAACTCACAAACGCAGAGCCTGTCACTGGCTCTAAGTGGGTCGGTGCTTTTGGATTATTTTTCTTCAATGACTTCTCAGGAAACCCAATCCTTGGTGATAGTTTTCATAACATCCATAGGAATTTAGGAGAGAGAGAGAAGGCACAATCTTGTGTGTATCTGACAAACAATAGCATATATATATATCAGCTACAAGTGCAAACTCACGTGTAGTGGAGCTATTCCCAGCTCAGATCGATAAGCAGATGGATTTCGTTTGGCCAAACCCAATAAAGACCAAAATCATGCAGCGGAGGCTCTTTAAAAATTTAATAAAATCAAAATAAAATATAGCCAGAACGCGTTTCGCCGTTGGCACACGGCTTCATCAGCTGGAATATACATATAAGAACTCAAATGCATGTTTATATAACACAACGAATTAAAAAATTAAGGAAAAAGCGTCTTTAGCTGTGAATCATTGGTGGTCAGCGTGCGTTCCTAGCCT
Source organism: Leptobrachium leishanense (assembly GCA_009667805.1). Lineage (NCBI taxonomy): Eukaryota > Metazoa > Chordata > Amphibia > Anura > Megophryidae > Leptobrachium > Leptobrachium leishanense. The sequence continues at coordinate 245,886,560 of CM019066.1, forward strand.
CATGTCGGGATTACCGACTGTAGCTGGTAATCGGCGCCATCTTGCGCAGGCGTATCGGAGACTTCCGCGTTCCACAATGCGTTTCACCGTCTTGTATCCGGAACTCAGATGCACTTTGTGTTTCTTTATGGATACCAAAACCCTTCTCGAGATCTCAAACTCCATAAACATAGCTACAATCAAAGTATAATCAGTGCATCGTACAAGGGATATTATCCATACGATTTTATGAGACTCCGTCCCTAAAAAAGCAGGCTTTGCTCTCGAACAATATATAAACCATAATTAGATTCCTATGGTGAAACCGAGTACAAAATACTGGTAAATATTACCACCTTGGTATGGAATAAGGTGTATATTATTAGTGAAGTGGATATATAGACTAAATAATGAAAGGGGTTTAGCCCCTAAATTATTATATAAATGTGCGAGATGCAAAAATTGCAAAATGAAAAATTACTGTTCAGTGTTGCCACATTGGTGTAAATTAGACTAAATGAAAGTGACATATATATAATATATATGAAACAGCGAATGTGTATCACTCATCATATATATATATATATATGAATTCGTGGGCAATTTATATGATGTAGTAGTGGTATTAATAAGTGTGAATATTCTTAATACACAATGAAATTGTGACAGGCCCAAGTAAACATCAGGGGTCAGGACCCAATAAAGAACCATAAAGAGGAGAAAGAGAAACAGTGAATAACGATCCTATTCCCTTGAGTAATAGGTTTTCTTCTCTAAAAGATCATGTTGAGGAAGAGGTTTTTTGGCAGGACCCCTTGGAGAGAGGGGAGAGACAAATAGACCACAGAAGCCTAGATGTAAGATTGGAAAGAAGGGGAGGCCTAAAAAGATCTTGGGAAAGACCCGAAGAGGAAAGAGAGCAGGAAAGTATGTATGTAAAGGAAAAGCGGGAAAGGAGGTGAATACAGCCACTGGCATATTTAATCTTAGCCATAGGAATTTGTCCCCTTTAGAAATAAAAGTTCTAAATAAAGGCTTGAAATACGCTCCAACAAATAGTCTAGACAAATTTAATGTATATATAGATCTACAGCGATTCAAACGCAAACTTAGCCTTAAAAAGTTCTTTATCAAAAACCCAATAGAAAGAGACATCGGACTAAATTTGGGCCCTAAACTTCATACTCCGTTAAAAAATCCATCTAAATTTTATCCACGCCATGTGGTCTCTAATGAAATGAAAATATTCGAAAACCTTGTCGATCTGAGCTGGGAATAGCTCCACTACACGTGAGTTTGCACTTGTAGCTGATATACAGTTGTGTTCAAAATTATTCAACCCCTAATGCTGTAAAGGGTTTTAGGGAATTTAGTGTACATTTGTAATTGTATTCAGAATGAAATCCTACAAGGACTTTTTAAAGAACCATATGCAACTGAAATGACATCAATTGGTTTTGTAATACAGTAGTAAATGTTTCTTTTGTGAATTCTTCATTGACACAATTATTCAACCCCTTAAAGACTACCACTCTGAAGAACAGAGGTTCATTCAAGTGTTTTCAATCAGGTATTGAAAACACCTGTGGATGTCACGGAGCAGCAATAAAGCATAATAAGCACCAATTAGGCAGCTTTAAAATGACTGTGATAATCAGCTCCTTCTAGACATTTACTGGTTTGGTTACAAACATGGTGAAGTCAAGAGAATGGTCCAGGAAGACAAGAGAAGAGGTGATTACTCTTCACAGGAAGGGCAATGGCTATAAGAAGATTGCAAAGATGTTAAACATACCAAGAGAGACCATAGGAAGCATCATTCACAAATTCAAGGCAAAGGGCACTGTTGAAACGCTACCTGGTCGTGGCAGAAAGAAGATGCTGACTTCGACTGCTGTGCGCTACCTGAAGCGTAGAGTGGAGAAAAGTCCCCGTGTGACTGCTGAGGAACTGAGAAAAGATTTGTCAGATGTGGGTACTGAAGTTTCAGCTCAGACAATACGGCGCACACTGCATAATGAAGGCCTCCATGCCAGAACTCCCAGGCGCACCCCCTTGCTGTCTCCAAAGAATAAGAAGAGTCGACTGCAGTATGCCAAAAGTCATGTGGACAAACCACAGAAGTTTTGGGATAGTGTTCTGTGGACTGATGAAACAAAATTAGAACTGTTTGGGCCCATGGATCAACGCTATGTTTGGAGGAGGAAGAACAAGGCCTATGAAGAAAAGAACACCTTGCCTACTGTGAAGCATGACGGGGGGTCAATCATGCTTTGGCGCTGTTTTGCTTCTGCAGGTACAGGGAAGCTTCAGCGTGTGCAAGGTACCATGAATTCTCTTCAGTACCAGGAGATATTGGATGACAATGTGATGCAGTCCGTCACAAACCTGAGGCTTGGGAGACGTTGGACCTTTCAACAGGACATTGATCCCAAGCATACCTCCAAGTCCACTAGAGCATGGTTGCAGATTAAAGGCTGGAACATTTTGGAGTGGCCATCGCAGTCACCTGACTTAAATCCGATTGAGAACCTCTGGTGGGACTTAAAGAAAGCAGTTGCAGTGCGCAAGCCTAAGAATGTGATTGAACTGGAGGCTTTTGCCCATGACGAATGGGCGAAGATACCCGTAGATCGCTGCAAGACACTTGTGTCAAGCTATGCTTCATGTTTAAAAGCTGTTATAACTGTAAAAGGATGTTGTACTATGTACTAAGATTGAATGTCACTTGGGGGTTGAATAAAACTGATAATGATGTGAGCACAGAAAAGACATTTGTGGTTATTTCATTATAAATGTTATGTTATATTTGTCTGACCTACACGTGCCTCTTTGATTTAATTGTAAGCAAGATGACTGAATGATCAAAATCAATGTCAAACTGGCCAAAACACTCAATTTCAGTGGAGGTTGAATAATTTTGAACACAACTGTATATATATGCTATTGTTTGTCAGATACACACAAGATTGTGCCTTCTCTCTCTCTCCTAAATTCCTATGGATGTTATGAAAACTATCACCAAGGATTGGGTTTCCTGAGAAGTTATTGAAGAAAAATAATCCAAAAGCACCGACCCACTTAGAGCCAGTGACAGGCTCTGCGTTTGTGAGTTAACAACTGAAAGACATTGTTCATGTTTCAATTGGTGTCGTCTCTCTGCACTTAAATTGTGTTTCTTTTACATGCCTCTTCTACCATCCAATATGGTTGGCAACGCCGTTTGAGAAACCGTCCGAGTTCCCTTGCGTTTTTACATCACGCAGACCAGATATGTATTTTTAAATTTTGTCTGTCTGGTTTGGGAGAAACCACTTTTCGTCTGGTTTGCTGGGCATTCAGGTGGCATAGTGTGGGCGCTTACCATTTCCCAATACACCCATTTTCAATATAGCAAGGACTGTATGCAGTCTGCTCCAATAAGAACATCATCAAAATAAGGTACCACACCTGGAAGTCCAGATAAGAGATCCTCCATTAATTTCTGGAATATGCCGGGAGCAATATAAACCCCAAACTGCAAACGTCTGGCTCGGAAAGCTCCTTTGTGTGTTATGACCATATGTGCATCAGCAGCTTCCTCATCCACAGGTAACTGCTGGTAAGCTTGTGCCATATCCAGTTTGGCAAATACCTTTCCTTTTGCCAAAGTAGTAAGAATTTGATGGACAGCTGGAATTTGATAAGGATGCTCTTGCAATGATTTGTTGATCGTACATTTGTAGTCGGCACAAATTCTGACATCACCATTTGGCTTCAATACTGGAACTATTGGGGTACACCACTTAGGCTGAGTAACAGGTTCAAGTATACCTTGTTCCGCGAGACGTGTACTCTTAACATCAATTTTAGGTCTGAGAGCTAATGCAATGCTGCGAGGTTTCATACGAATTGGGGGTACTTTAGAATCCAATACAAAAGAAACAGGAGGACCTTTATACATGCCAAGTTCTTCTTCGAAAACTGCGCTAAAGTCATCAATCACATTCTGTAGAGATGCTGTAGATACATTATGAACTCCAGTTAATGAGATTCCTAGGGGTTCAAACCACTCTCTGCTCAGCAAACTTGCTCTTTGTCCCTTAGTAATTATTAAACGTGCAAGTGTCCACTGAATTCACCATATTTTACTGGTATAAAGCAAGCACCTTTAACATCCACAACCTGTTTGTTGTAGTCCACCAACTGAACATCGCAAGGAACTACTGAAGGGCCATTATGAGGCCATAACAATGTAAATGTTTCTTCTGAAATTAAGGAATATGCACATCCTGTATCTACTTCCATTTTGCAAGGAGCATCTTGCAGCAGAACCTCAGTGTAAATTTTCAGTCCTGATGACGAGTTTTCCACTTTATTCACAAAGTCATTTGAGTACACACCTGTGGATATGTCGGCATCCAAAACAGCAAGTGGAGTCTTAACAGAGTGTGCTGCAGTTGGTATTGTATTCACATTGTTATATTGGTTTTGTTTTCCAATGGCTTTTCTCTGGCAATCTGTCTGTATGTGACCTATACGTTAACACGTGTGGCAAACTGCATTGCGAAAACAGCATGTATTCCACCTGTGTCCCCCACCACAACTGTAACAAGTTCCTTTAAATGGTGTTGTGTTAACAATATTTGGTGAAAAGTCCTTTGATTTAACATCTGACTTCTTCACTGCATGTATTTCAGGTGAGTTTTCTTTGCTGGAGGTTGATTGTATTGCTTTTGAATGTACATATGCAGCCTCATATGCCAGAGCTTCCTCTTGTGCTGTAGCAAAAGTTAAGTTCTGTTTTGCAAGAAGTCTCCTCTGCAGCGCTTCATCTTATACACCACACACAAGCCTATCCCTTAGCAAGGATTCAAAACTGGCACCAGCCTGCGCAGCTCTGCAATGTATGCTGCAATGCTTTCTCGTAGTTGCTGATTTCATCTGTTAAAATAGAAACGCTGCACTGTTTTAGATGGAGTGGGTGCAAAATGATTTTTTTTTCAATTCTTTATTTTTAAAAGTTGCACAGACAGGTATTGCAGATAAGTATTCAAGGAGTGGCCTCGCAGGCCCAAGACATGTCATCCAGAAACACATATGGACAAACCCAAAACAAATAACCGCAAATACCAGCAGGGTAGACAACAGGAAAAATAAAAATTAAAAAATAAAATAAAAAGAACAGTCTGGGTGTATTGTACAAATGAGCCGGGTGTAGTCGCAGGAGAGCTTCTGGGAAAAACCAGGAGGGGTAAAGGGGAAAAAAAAGTGTGATGTGAGGACTGTCCAAGAAAAAGGCATTCCTGGCGCTCCCCGGCAACCCAATGAAGGACCGAGGGCCATGGAAGAGGCCAAAGGACTGGGAGACCTGGGGCCAAGAGATACGGCCAGAGCCATGGTTGCCGCACAGGTGGCACTCCCAGGGCAACCCAGTGACCCACACACACAACACAAAAAAAAGGGGGGAAGGGGGTCTGGAAAATCCCGGAGCCCCAGTAACTTCACCAAATAAACTCACCCAAACCGGCAATATAGTCCGCTAGAAAGAGGAGCACCCAAACAGGGGGTACAACAGCGATCAAACAACGGAGGACTCAGCAGTAGGGGGGTGTAGGGCACAAGCCCAGGGTAAAGGGGGGGTGTCATCCAGAAAATAAGTAGACAAACAGCGGGGGGAGGGGGTGTCCTCAAAGTACTGGAGAAGGGATCGACGCAGAGCCAAGGATCAGTAGCCGAAGAAGTGAGGTGGACCGAACCCTGCCATAAAGTGTCAGCCAGTGTCCAGCAATAGAGCAGGGCCTACAGCCCCCTCCGCGACAGCTTCCAATGGGGAAAATCCGCAGCCCGACACAGCGAAGTGACCCGCCACAGCAGCGCTCCGATCCATCGGCACACCCACCCACCTCCATCATCCAACTGGTGCAGCATGCCCGAACTCGGCGGTTTCTCCTGCGCCCGGTCATCCGAGGAAAGTGCATCTCCTGTAGCCTCACCAGCATCCCCCTGGGCTCTCAGCCTCTCCGGGGCAACCAGGGCCTCCCCCAGCCGCGCTAGAAGCGACAGCCCGTCTCCGCAGGAACAGCCGTCATCCGAGATCCAACGGCGTCGAACACAGGCTGAGGCTCCAGAACTCCAAACTCCGCTCCCGGGCAGGTCACTTCAGCTGGGAAAGGTTCCCATCTGTGGAACATGGCAGATATCGGGCCTGCAGCAGCAGCAACATCAGGTCGGTCTCCACTCCCTCGTAAGGTCAGGGTCAGCCCGCGGCCGCCCAAACATCTCAAGGGGAGGCAGGGGATCTGAAAGCTCCTCCGGGCTACGAACAACCATCACCTCAGCAGGCAAGATCCCCGGGGGTCCAGAGAGCGCAGCCATCGCCCACACGTTTGAAGGGTCAGCGTTCCTCAATCCATCAGAGCCCCATCCATCTTCAGCCTCAGTACTCAGCCTCAGCTGCATCTCCTCCACACACTCGCCAACCAACATCTCAGCAGGGATCACCGTGCCGTCCCAACCAGCGTCTTGTCGGGCACGAATCCACGAAGCCCAGAATTCCCACAATAGCTCCACCAGCATCCCCCTCGTGATAGGCAGGGAATCCGGGTCCGTCATCAGGGCAAAGACGCGAGACAGTCCGAAGGGGGCGACACGAGTAAGACCGGCAACCACGTTCCTAGATGATGGTATGGGCAGACATGAACGACCAGGCAATCTGAAGGGTAGCTGCAGGCTTCAAAGATGGCCGTCAAGGTAGGCCGTATGTTAGGCCCAAAATACCATGGCCGGCTTCCACAGCAGGTAGAGAGGCATTTAAGTAGAGCAGCGCCCGCTCCCCCGTTGCAGGACACTAAAAACCTCCAAGGGGGGTCTCAAAATAGACAGGGGGACGCATTAATTCAAAGGGAAAAGTAAGTCCGCAGGAGAGCACAGCAACATGCGTCCACTCCTGTCAGTAGTCGGCTCCGCCCCCCGCAAAATGATTTTTTAACAGTGCCAGTATGTCTTCAAAAGAGCAGTCTTTTGTTTTTTTAGGAAAAATCAGTGAGCGAACAGTGTCAAAAGTCTTAGATCCAATAACACTCAGTAACACAGCTCTTTTCTGAGCAGCATCAATCACCTTGGTAGCTTCCAAGAAAAATTCTAACCTGTCAGCATGAGAGTCCCTTGAAGATGGATTAATCAGATCAAACTCCTCCATGTGTCCCAGAGAAGCCATGCTGGAGATATTTGTAAATGTATATGTCTGAATAAAGTTCAACTTTCTCAGGCTGATTTCTGTATGTTTTCTTCAGTGTTCTGTTACTGAGGTTCCATCTTCGTCGCCAGTTTAGTGTATTAGAATGAATAACTGCTCACTGATACAGACAAGCATGTGGAAGAATACTTAACTGATTTATTACAGCATAAAACTAAAACACCGAGACATACATACAAGAGACACAAACTACGCATAAGAACAAATGCACACATTTACTATGCTGCCATCTGCTGGATGGAGGACAGCATAATACCTCAATACATAACACTCACTCAACACACACTACCACTCAAAGCACTCTCATATAACCCACACACACTGTCACTCACAACACACTCGCATAGCATACTCACATAGCACACTCGCATAGCACACACTGCCACTCACACCACACTCACATAACCCACACTCACTCGCATAGAACACACTGCCACTCACAGTACACTCACATAACCCACACACTGTCACTCACAGCACACTCGCATAACACACACTATCACTCACAGCACTCTCGTAACACACACACTGCCACTCACAGCACACTCTCATACCATACACACTCGCATAGCACACTCACATAACACACACTGCCACTCATAGCACACTCACATAACACACACTACCATTCACAGCACACTCACATAACCCGCGCACTCGCATAGCACACTCGCATAGCACACACTGACACTCACATCACACTCACATAACCCACACACTGTCACTCACAGCACACTCACATAACACACACTACCACTCACAGCACACTCACATAACCCACACACTACCACTCACAGCACACTCACATAACCCACACACACTCGCATAGCACACTCGCATAGCACACACTGCCACTCACAGCACACTCACATAACCCACACACTGTCACTCAAAGCACACTTGCATAACACACACACTGTCACTGGCAGCACACTCTCATAACACACAGTCACTCACAGCACACTCTAATAACACACACTCACATAGCACACTCGCATAGCACACTCACATAACACACACTGTCACTCACAGCACACTCTAATAACACACACACTCGCATAGCACACTCGCATAGCACTCTCACATAACACACACTGCCACTCACAGCACACTCACATAACCCACACTATCACTCACAGCACACTCACATAACCCACACAGTCACTCACAGCACACTCACATAACCCACAGTCACTCACAGCACACTTGCTTAACACACTGTCACTCACGTAGCACACTCGCATAACACACACTCACATAGCACACTCGCATAACACACACTGCCACTCACAGCAAACTCACATAACCCACACACACTGTTACTCACAGCACACTCGCATAACACACACACACTGTCACTCAGCACACTCGCATAACATGCACACTTGCATAACACACTGCCACTCACAGCACACTCACACAACACACACTACCACTCAAACTCCCATAACCCCCACACACACTGTCACTCACAGCACACTCACATAACACACACATTGTCACTCGCATAGCACACACACCCCACTTTCTGCCTGGCACGGTTCCTCCATCTATCCATAGGTGCGTGTCAGGTAGGTTGGCTGCCAGTGGATCTACCTGGTCCCTCCTCATCTCTACTCCACCTCCAGGCAGAGAAGGAGATTTCTGATATGGAGACCCTCTGCCTGTGGCCTCCGGAACTGCATGTCAGGAGCTGACAGGTAGCGTTTTTAAACTCACGCTGCCGCCGGCATTTACATACCCCTCTGGCTGCGTGCAGGGAGACCTTAAAATGCTGTATCACCCCAAAACTGGAACCTCACCGGGATTTTAAAAAAGGCAGGGACACAGACCTTAAAACCATGTTTTCTGTAATGCACCCATGGGCCCAGGTGCAGTGGCCCTCCCTGCACCCCTGGTAGTTCCGCCCCTGAATGGAACCACAAAGACCCAAGCAGAAGCAAATCAGTTTTGGGGCCTATGATCTTTCTCTCAATGTGTTTACCTTCCTTGACCATATGATTCCACTATTTGTATTTATGACACCCCCCTTTTGCTTGGCTCTTTTTGGTTCCATTCTGATTTTGCTTCGTATAGCTCCAGACCTGATAGAGAGGATTCTTTTGAAAGCTTGTCTTTTAAATGTAACGTTAGTGCAATAAAAATGGTATCACCACTACTGCTACACTCTGGTTATTTTAGCATCTGGACTAACATGACTTGCCAAATCTACAATATATATTAAAATCAAGTTTATAATTGCAGAAGATCTTTACACATCCCAGCAATTCAGAGAACTTCTTTAAAGAGCTCAAGTGCTACATTCCCCATATGCAGCAAGGAACTCTGGGAAGGACATGCTAATGAGTTCTGCAATTTCCCACTTTTTTGGATCCTGGGTCTGCTTTAACACAACTTTCCTTGCCAGTGCCATGCCATACTAGATGGCTAAGTTTTTTTAGCAAAGGTCAGGTTATGCAACGAGCCACAGCCACTCCTGGAGAGCTGTTTTGGGCTTATTATGCCCTCATCAGCAGGAGATAAACCGTGACTCATTGCTATTTGATGCTCAACTACGCCTTTAAATTATGCTGGAGGGCAAATAGTGAGATTAAAAGCCTTCACATAGCAAATAATCAAGTTTATAATTGTGGAAGACATGTACACATTACAGCAAATCAGAGATACTTTACAGAACTCATGTGCAACATTCCCCATATGCAGCAAGGAACCACAATATCCCACTTTTTTGCATCCTGGGTCTTTTTTAACACAGAACCCTCCTTGCCGGTACATTTCTATGTTTATATTATCAGTCAATATAACCTCTTGTGAGGTGTACCTTTTTGTTTTAAGAGCAACTAGTGGGTGTCATATGTTGAACAAACCTTTTATTTGCTTTTTTTTTGTTTTGGCCAATGTAGGATGTTCTATGGAGAATGTTAACTACTTTCAGCGCCAAATATGAACAATTTATGGTATCAGGCCATTGGTTTACATTGAATGGACTATATTACTTAATAATATAAGAACCATATGTTCTTGTCCATTGTCATTTTGGATCGATCACCATTATTAGTTTATATCTTTATGGTATATTTTTGAAAATAATAAAGCTGGTTAATTTATAAAATTGTGTCCCACTTAATGCCTAATTGATGACTTTATTTTATAAATTATTTATCTGACCAGATATCCTTTTATTTTCCGCTTTAGGAAATGACATCACCAACAATCTAAACTCTATATTTTATGAACATCTGACTCGCTCTCTTCAGCAATCTTTGTGCGGTGACCTAAATCTAGGTCGCTGGGGAAACTACAGTTCTGGTGACTGCTTCATCTTGGCATCTGAATACCTAAATGCATTTGTTCACCTGATCGAGGTTGGAAATGGCATTGTTACTTTCCAGATTAGAGGACTTGAGTTTAGAGGTAAGCAGGAAGTTAACATTTTCCTGAATGTTTTATGTTTTTTGATATTCTGTACTTTTCTGACATTGTTTCACCAATTAGTCATAAATGGCTTTACGACTCGCTATTAATTGCTTGTGAATCTGGAATGTCACATGGAGATCATAGCTCACAAACTGCTATTTTCACATATTAAAATGTTGAATGGCCTGGCTTTACATTTTAAGTATCGGCACTCCAAATCACAAGCGGGTTCAAGGTTAGTTTTGTAAAAGAATGTCTGGCTTATAACTGCAGTAAAACTGCAAATAGTGTGTTTTTGATGTGGAAAATCATACAGTGTTAAGAACATACCATTTCCACTACAAAGCAAAATCTTATATCGAACCATGAAAAATATCTAATGTCCGTGACCTTGTAAATGCACTGCTGCCAAGGCAACCCACAGAACCTTGTGAATACAGATATATTGTCAAACCTACAAACACCAAGGTCCATTGCCTTGCAAGTTCAAATATAGATGCCAGAGACAGCTGGGAGGAAGAGAATAAGGTACACATTCTGGTCCCGATAAACTTTTAAAAGTATACTCTAGGCATGAAACGGGATGGGAGGGACGGAGAAGTTAAATCTTCTGGATCTCTCGGTACTGGTCAAACATGACAACCTGCCAGCTTCCTGCCAAATAAAGCTGTTACGTGACTGGCAGGAGGGTGAACACTCGAGCTATGGTCCAGCCAAAGCAATGGCTCTCAATTCTTCAGATTTCAGTAAGAGCCATTGGCTAGAAAAGAGTCCTGAAAGTCCTTATCCACAGAAAGTGGAGACTCTTTTTGTCTCTTTAACTAAGGAGCTTAAACTTCTAGCTTTTCTTTCTTTTTTTTTTTTGCAATTCAAAGAGTTTATTGGCAATGACGGGCAATATAGAGAAGTACTTCATAAGTGTATGGTATTACGTGAACCCGTATCAAGAAGCGATGGAGCAAGTATCAAAATCAACATACAAGTAATAGTTTCCTGACTGGCACTATGTTAAGTGCTTTGCCTCATGTTAGTGCAGGAACCGATGTGAGGCAAAGCATAGCCAAAAAGAGAAAGACAGTAACGAATAACCAATATAGAAGGACCTGAAGAACAAGTACACAACCAGACAGAAACACCACTAGAGAAAAGAAAGTGATGTAGAGGAGGGGAAGAAGATAGAAGAGCGACATGTAGAGAGAAGGAGGAAAAGAGAGAGAGAAAAAAAAGGGGGGAGGTGTAAGAGTAGGGAATGAAAAAGGAAGTGGAAGTGGGCAGGTCAAAGTAAAGTGTTCCCCCCCCGGGAACCACCAGAGCAGCCTGGTATCCCTCCCCCCGAGGGTCAGGTTGGTTTACACCGGCTGGCAAAGCTTTTCTTTCTTAATTGGCTTTATAAACAGCTCTGAAAGCGCAGTGAGGGATTTCAAAATCAACCTGCACTTGAAGGGAGTTGATCAGGGGTCAGCAACCTTGGCCCTCCAGATATTTTGGAACTACACCTCCCATGATGCTCAACCACTCATTAGGTAGGTGGAGTCCTGCACCGCATATGACTGCCATACAAAGGCTTGGAACAAAACTCATTTTTTTTTGTTTTATGTTCTAATCATTGAGGGACATATTCCATGTACACTAATACTAGAGCTAAACTTTTTGACAATAAAACTGATGTTGATGTAGGCTTTTGCCTATCTAATGCAAAGGAAAACTGATTTTGATTTTATTTGAAGGAGGGAAATACTTTGTTTATAATACTCTTTTTGTTTTTTAAAGGAACATATTGCCAACAACGAGAGGTGGAAGCTATAATGGAAGGTACTGAAAGTAATCAAGAATGCTGTTGCTGTCATGTGGGTCAATTGCCACATATGCTGTCATGTAATGCTGCTTTCAACCTGCGATGGCGAACATGGGAAGTACTGAGAACCCAATATGTTTTGGAAGGATACAGTGTTATTGAAAACAATGCAGCGACCATGCTGCAAGTATTTGACCTGCAAAAAATTCTTGTCAAATATTACATAAAGGTATATACATTTCTGTTTTACATGAAATAACTATTATGTTTTTTAGTAATGTGTCACAGAAGAATTTAAAACACTACTGTAATCCCGAGGCGTTGTTTAAGCCAAAAAATTTTTAGGGCAGTATTACAAAGTTGGTGCTAACTTAACCAGAGCTGTTGTAAACTTCCCAGAGCCATTATAGCCTATGGAGCTGTTAAGTTAACAACAGCTCTGGTTAAGTTAGCACCAAGTATGTAATATGGCCATTTGTGTTTTGCTGGATAAGGCACACAAATTGCAACAATATTTTAATTTTAAGTAGGGTTGCAGCGATACCGATACTAGTATCGATATCGGTGCCGATACCGGGTACTGCAGGAGTAATCGGTACTCGTGCAGTGCCCCCGATATTTCCCCCGATACTGGAAGCCGGCATTGAGCCGGCTTGCCGGCATCTGAGGGGCTGGGGCGGCTGTTCGAATGCTCTATCGGCATTCAAACAGCCGCCCCTGGAGCTCGCCGCGGCATACTTACCTTCCTGAGCGACGCCGGTAACGTTTCTGCGCTTCCGCACGTTGAAGGACTCAGCCGCGATCACGTGGGACTCCCACGTGATCGCGGCTGGGGTCCTTCAACGAGCGCACTCGCGAAGACTTTGTTGGCGTCGCTCGGAAGGTAAGTATGCCGCGGAGAGCTCCAGGGGCAGCTCTCTGAATGCCGATAGAGCATTCGAACAGCCGCTCCATGTCTGGTCTGGGGTCTGAGCTGGGGGCAATATCCATGAGAGCTTGGGGGCATATCAATGAGCTGGGGGCAATATCCATGAGAACTTGGGGGCATATCCATGAGCTGGGGGCAATATCCATGAGCTGGGGCATATCCATGAACTGGGGCAATATCCATGAGCTGGGGCAATATCTATGAGCTGGGGCAATATCCATGAGCTGGGGGCAATATTCATGAGGGTATGGGGGCATATCCATGAGCTGGGGCATATCCATGAGCTGGGGCAATATCTATGAGCTGGGGCAATATCTATGAGCTGGGGCAATATCCATGAGTTGGGGCAATATCCATGAGAGCTTGGGGCAATATCCATGAGATTTGGGGCAATATCCATGAGCTGGGGGCAATATCCATGAGCTTGGGCAATATCCATGAGCTGGGGGGCAATATCCATGAGCTGGGGCATATCCATGAGCTGGGGGCAATATCTATGAGCTGGGGCAATATCCATGAGTTGGGGCAATATCCATGAGAGCTTGGGGGCATATCCATGAGCTGGGGCAATATCCATGAGAGCTGGGGGCAATATCCATGAGCTGGGGCATATCCATGGGCTGGGGGCAATATCTATGAGCTGGGGCAATATCCATGAGTTGGGGCAATATCCATGAGAGCTTGGGGGCATATCCATGAGCTGGGGCAATATCCATGAGAGCTGGGGGCAATATCCATGAGCTGGGGGCAATATCCATGAGCTGGGGCATATCCGTGAGCTGGGGGCAATATCCGTGAGCTGGGGGCAATATCCATGAGCTGGGGCAATATCCATGAGCTGGGAGCAATATCCATGAGAGCTTGGGAGCAATATCCATGAGCTGGGGCAATATCCATGAGCTGGGGCATATCCATGAGCTGGGGCAATATCTATGAGCTGGGGCAATATCCATGAGAGCTGGGGGCATTCTGTATATATATATATCTCGGGGGGGTATATACATGTCCTGGGGGCATTTTTATATGAGGTCTGTTCTTATTGGAAAGTGGTCAGATGACATAAAATAAAAATATCGGTACTCGGTATCGGTCAGTATTTGGAAAAAAGTATCGGTACTCGTACTCGGTCTTAAAAAAGTGGTATCGGTGCATCCCTAATTTTAAGAAATTTCACTTATTGTAGCTGGGTCGCCAAGTAAGTAAACTGTTAATTATAAATGTATAATTAAAACATCACAAAGTCTTCTGATGGATTTGCAATATACTTCATTGCAAGTTACAGGTGTATGTTATGAGATCTACTCACAAAATATTAAAGGCACCTGCATGTCTAGACGTTTTTTAGATTGACAGTTAAACACTTTTATTTCAATAGACAAACTAGAATATATGTCACATACCCAGCAGTGCCCAGCTTCACATACCCAGCAGTGCCCAGCTTCACATACCCAGCAGAGCCCAGCGTCACATATCCAGCAGTGCCCAGCATCACATACCCAACAGTGCCAAGTGTCACATACCCAGCAGAGCCCAGTGTCACATACCCAGCAGTGCCCACACATGGCATGGGTATATTGCCCCAGGCTCACACATGGATATATTTGCCCCCAGGCTCACTCATGGATATATTTGCCCCCAGGCTCACACATGGATAGATTTGCCCCAGGCTCACACATGGATAGATTTTCCCCCAGACTCACACATGGATAGATTTGCCCACAGGCTCACCCATGGATATATTTGCCCCCAGTCTCACACATGGATAGATTTGCCCCAGGCTCACTCATGGATATATTTGCCCCAGGCTCACTCATGGATATATTTGCCCCCCCCAGACTCACACATGGATATATTTACCCCCAGGCTCACTCATGGATATATTTGCCCCAAGGCTCACTCATGGATATATTTGCCCCAGGCTCACTCATGGATATATTTGCCCCCAGACTCACACATGGATAGATTTGCCCCAGGCTCACACATGGATATATTTGCCTCCAGACTCACACATGGATAGATTTGCCCTAGGCTCACTCATGGATATATTTGCTCCCAGGCTCACTCATGGATATATTTGCCCCCAGGCTGTTTCTGTTTCTCTTGCGCACTCTCTCTATGCACTTTCTTGCAGTCTCTGTGTTTTTTTGTTGTACCTCTGCTGTCTCTATTTCTCACTGCGTGTAATGATTTTTTTTTCCTTCCCTGTTTCTGCAGTAGCTGGGGGTGAAAGAGTTACAGATTAGAAAGGCACTCAGCCCCACCCTCCCTCTGGTTCAGTTGAGGGAGGTGGAGCAACTAAGTTGCAGATGCTCAGTGCATTTTTTTATGCATTCCACAGAATACACATAGATTGGTTAGATCAGTGCGCCTTCTGAGGTTGGAGTGGAAAATGCCAAAAAAGAAATGCCGGTAAATATGAAAAAATATCATATTTACTTTTTATGCCTGCTGATTGACACTAGTGACTCATTCAAAAGGCACTACATGTTTTTAAAGGCACGCTGACAAAGCATGCATGCCTTTTGAGGCCCCGTTCACACTGAGCGATTTGAAAGTCGAGCGACTTTCCGCGCGATTTTCATATTCACGACATGGTGCGATAATGTCGCGCAACATCGCTGTTTTGTGCGATTTTTGCAAAGCACCACGAATACAAATCGCAAAATCACAGATAGCAAATCGCAAAAAAAGGGTCATGTACCAGCTCCATTGAAATGCATTGGAGAAGCTACATAGTGAGACGTCGCGGCAAAATCCGCGCGATAAATTGCACAGTGTGAACTAGCTGTAAAATAACATTAGATCGAAAAATAAGGTACTGAACCAAATTTAAGTATGGAAGAAGACCACATGAAAATAAATGCAATATTTGTTCAAAATGTAACACGTTTACCTTTAACCCACAACTCTCTGGCTTTAGAATAGCTTCTTCAACTTCTTATTTATCTTAGTTTTGTAAAGGTGTTTTCTATATAAAACTGCTAGGTCCTGCTGTGACGAGTTTGAGGAACAAATAAATCAGCTTTTATTACAGATCACTATTATAATATTACCATCAGAACCTGTTGATTGTCAAATTTTGTCAGCAAAATTAATATTAGAGAGAAATGTTGGGCAATTACATGTATGTAAATTACTTATTTTTTACATGCGTTATTCTTTTTATAGAGCATAATATTCTTTGCAACAAATTCAAACAAGGTGTTCAGCTGGATAAAAGATGAAGCCATTTTAAAAACCTTACAACATTATACTAAGTGGAATCACATTGTTACTGACCACACAATCTTTACCATCCATATTGATGAAGATTATATTCCCTGCCTTCAAGGAATAACCCGAGCTAGCTTTTGCAGTGTCTACTTGGACTGGATCCAGTACTGTGCTAAAAGAATGCAAAAGGTACTTTTTGTCTTTGTTGTTATCTCGATTTGTGCATTGAAAAGCACACATTAGCATATCAAAAGACCATTTTCACACCCTTTTAAAGCAAGATTAGTGTGTCCCCTGTGGAGAAACGAAATTCTTTGTTTAGGTCTCTCCAAACACCCTGGAGAGACATAAAATCAGTTGGAAATAGCAGCTCTAAACCCCCCTGTAACAAAGTTCAAACAGATTCCTGCTGCATTACAGCAGCCAGGGAGAAGGCAGAATACTGGGAGAGCTGTGGGTCACTCACTGCTGTACAAGAATACGATTTAGGGCGTTATAATGACTGAAAATCCCTGTACAGCACAGATAGAAGGTGTTACTGTAATTTCCATACACAGGCATTATGTCACATACAGATTTTATATTTATTGGTATTTTTTATAACTTGCACTACTAATAATCTATCACTACAAATCCTCATAAGTGGGAGATCTCTCAATTTTTATTATATATATACAGTGGCAAGAAAAAGTATGTGAACCCTTTGTGATTACGTGGAGTTTTACATGAATTGGTCATAAAATGTGCTCTGATCTTCATCTAAGTCACAACAATTTGAAAAATACAGTCTGCATAAAATAATAGAACACAAACATTATATGTTTTCATGTGTTTTTTTAACATAACCTGTAAACATTCACAGTGCAGGGTGGGAAAAGTATGTGAACCCCTAGCCTAATGACTTCTCCAAGAGCTAATTGGAGCCAGGAGTGAGCCAACCTTGAGTCCAATCAGTGTGATATTATTGGATGTGTTGCTGAAAGCTGTCCTGCCCTTTAAAAACACACACCAGTTTTGGGTTTACTGGTTTCAAGAAGCAATGCCTGATGTGAACCATGCCTCGCAGAAAAGAGCTCTCAGAAGACCTACAATCAAGAATTGTTGACTTGCATGAAGCTGGAAAGGGTTACAAAAGTATCTCCAAAAGCCTTGATGTTCATGTGTCCACGGTAAGACAGACGGTCTACAAATGGAGAAAGTTCAGCACTGTTGCTACTCTCCCTAGACGTGGTCGTCCTGTAAAGGTGACTGCAAGAGCACAGCGCAGAATGCTTAATGAGGTAAAGAAGAATCCTAGAGTGTCAGCTAAAGACTTACAGAAATCTCTGCACATGCTAACATTTTTGTTGACACATCTACAATAAGGAAAACATTAAACAAGAATGGAGTACATGGGAGGACACCACGGAGGAAGCCATTGCTGTCCAAAAAGAATATTGCAGCACGTTTGAAGTTTGCAAAAGAGCACCTGGATGTTCCACAGCACTACTTGCAAAATATTCTGTGGACAGATGAAACCAAAATTGAGTTGTTTGGAAAAAACACACAACACTATGTGTGGAGAAAAAAAGGCACAGCACACCAACATCAAAACCTCATCCCCACTGTAAAACATGGCAGAGGGAGCATCATGGTTTGGGGCTGCTTTGCTGCCACAGGGCCTGGACGGATTGTTGTCATTGATGGAAAAATTAATTCCAGAGTTTATCAAGACATTTCAGGAAAACGTAAGACCATCTGTCCGCCAACTGGAGCTCCGCAGAGGATGGGTGATGCAACAGGACAATGATCCAAAGCATACAAGTAATTCAACAAAAGAATGGCTTCAACAAAACAAAATACGCCTTCTGGAGTGACCCAGTCAGAGTCCTGACCTCAACTCGATTGAAATGCTGTGGCACGACCTTAAGAGAGCGATTCACACCAGACATCCCAAGAATATTGCTACACTGAAACAGTTTTGTGAAGAGGAGTGGTCCAAAATTACTCCAGATCGTTGTGCAGGTCTGATCTGCAACTACAGGAAATGTTTGGTTGAGGTTATTGCTGCCAAAGGAGGGTCAACCAGTTATTAAGTCCAAAGAACAGAAAAAGATTAGGTAGCGCTGATAAATGAATCAATATAGGAGATCGCTCATACACCTATGGTCCTTGTTACTCAACCATCACATGTATCAACAAAAATAAAAAATGGTGTAGCGATGTCAATATCCTTCACAGGATGAAGTCAATGTCCTGGTGATAGTTTTTCCAAATTTTCTTCTTTAAATGTCCCTCAGAGAAAACACAAAGTACATCATAGTGCAACCTATATATGATAACACATATGTATAGGTAAGGTAGTAGCACTCACATATGATAGAACCCTCCTGGTTCTAGGTATATTCGCTGTAGGGATATTGTTGGCTTCCCAATAACCTTTTCCAAGAAGAATCACTGGATCCCGATCAAGAGCAGAGATGGAATAAATTCACTTGCACCAGAGGAATTGGAATAGAAATGAAGTTCCGTGTTGGTAACTGATGGTGTGGACATTTTATTGAGGACCCCTGGGTCCTTCTATTACATTTTCCAAATTTACATTTATTTATTATGAATAAAGCAAGGCATACAGAGAAGAATAAACTCAGAAAAAAACAACGCAGCAAGTGGCAGTAAGACTCAGAAATACAACAGAATATTGCAGGGGGTGGGGGCAAAAGAAAACCGTGAAACAACATAAAAGTAGGCATAGTCTGCAATGGGGCACTCAGGGATAATTCTGGGGGGGAGGTGTGGGACCACCCAAAAAATATGGCATTCCCGGCTCACCCCGACACCCCTCAGGCAACCCTCAGGAGAAACTGGGGGCCGTGGAAGAGGTCAGAGGGCCGAGAGACCTGGGAACAAAAGATACGGTCAAAGAGATGGTTGCCACTCAATCAGCGCACCCAGTACATCACAGTGTCCCACACACCAAAAATAAATATTAAATAAAGGGGGGTAAGTAAAGGGGTAGGATAATCCCGACTCCCCAAAGCAATAATCAAGTCCACTAAAAACAGCACCCAGATGAAAAATGCACAGGAAACAAAAAAGGGGAAGTAAAATAAAAATATGGGAAGGAAAAACTCAGTTAGCCGGGCTCAGACCTCAGAACCGGTGACCCTCGCTGCTCTGGTACCATGCCTAACGCGGCAAGGACCGTGTCCGCCGCCTCCAAGGATGTTGCAGTGTGAGACTTGCCCTCATGGGTGATAATCCGGGAACCAGTGGATCCCCATCTATAACAGACCCTGCGGGCATGGAGCATAGAAGTGAGTTCTGGGAAACATTGTCGAGCCAACAGCGCCTAGAAGGGTAAGTCACAGAATAAACAGACAAGTCTCCACGGCGACCAGCAGGACATTATGAGGAGCCTCTACTGGAGCAGTCGCAGCCTTTCTCAGCCGCATAGACGACAGGATCACTGAAGTCAAGGCGCCCCCATCAGGTTGTAGAAGAGAAGCCACCAAGCCCTGCACATACGTGAGGACATGAGAAGGTCCGCACCCCAAACCTCTACAGGGACACCCGCACCCGGAGATTCCGACAACAGTGTCGGGCCTCTAGAGCTGTCTGTGCTGCCAATGTCTCCTGGGTCCGATGTTGGACGTCTGCAAGCTGTGTCTCTAAGGGCTCCAAAGCCGCTCACACCTTCTGCAGGTCCCACCGGCAGAAATTCCGGAAATCCTCCATCACACGATGGAGGTCTGCGGCAGTGAGGCTGCTCCGAGGGTGCCTTCGTGGCTGAGGGTTGAACGGTGTCCGCCGAGGACTCTGAAACAGAGTGCACCACAGCACCTCTGGGCTCCTCCACACGGCCAATGCCCAGAGACCTCCAGATGTCAGGGAGGTAGAAGCTCTCCGCCGCCTTCCCTTTCTTAAGTTTCTTGCCCATGAGCACCCAGGGATGGCAAGGAAGCACAGATGTAGGCCTCAAAAGGGCCACCACTCACTACAGGCCGTGGGAAGGCAACAGCACCAAAGCGGCACAAGGCACCGTAATCCTGGCACAAGGCAGCCACAAAAGATGCCTGGCACAATCAGCAGCCCATCAGAGGAGTGTAACAGGGTTATTCAAAGAGAATCGAAAAGTCACCGCACGTTCGGTGACTTTTCGTTCTCTTCAATTCAGCTTGATTCAGCTATCCCATTTCGGCGACCCTGCGGTGTATTCAGCAAGCACCACAGGGCCGTCATAGTGCAGGGAAAAGCTGCCAAAAACCTGCCGAACACTCACTGCAAAATCCAGGCGAATGCACACCGAAACCCGCAAAAACATCTGGATTAACCCTTCCGAACATGCCGGAGAAACCCGAGCAGGAGCCAATCAGAGCACAGAGCAGCCGCCGTAAAAACTCGACACCGCAGACGAATGGAGTGAAAAAAAAAACAGTACGCTTGAATGTTTGAAAAGTCAAATGCTGTTTGCAAACAAACTACTGAGCGAAAATGTCTGAAATTTACATACTGTATGAGGTCCAATGAATGATAATAAAAAGGGCTGTTACAGAAAAAAGAAAAAACATTTAAAAAAAAAGAATTAAAAAACCAAATCGGAAAAATCTTTTTTGCAAAAAATCCCAAAAAATGCTTAAAAGATCGTAAAAAAATCTATAAATAAAGAGACTTTTTACTGCAGAATATTATAATCAACGGTTTATTAGATATTGAATTAAAACGGGAATATTTTTAACATTGAAGCCTATGGAATTCGCCTCAATAAACCTGTCGAATGCAGCCACCGAATGGCAGGGCATTTCGGCAACTTTTAACTGCTGGTTTTTGTTCTCTGAATCGACGAAGCTATGGGGATTTCACTGCCCTCGAACAGGCACCGTATGTGCAGTCAATTCGCCAACATTTGGCGAACTGCCTGCTCTCTGGATAGCCGAATGGCCAGGAAAGGTAACCGAACGCTGAATTTCACTGTTCGGTTACCTTTCGCCAGCAATTCAGAGCTCTTCGAATAACCCTGTAAGCCGAACACATGGTAGGAGAATGGCCGTCGGAGCCAAAAATCCAGTGGTACAGCATGGAGCTCTGCAGGATGACAGCTACTCTCCCTGACGTCTGGACACACCCTCTATTATTTTATCTTTATCACAGTTACTGTATCTAGCACAAAGGTCTTTTCTGCCTGTATGAAAATAATGCAGACCCTGTTTGAAATTGTGAGATAAAGGACACAATG
Source organism: Leptobrachium leishanense (assembly GCA_009667805.1). NCBI lineage: Eukaryota > Metazoa > Chordata > Amphibia > Anura > Megophryidae > Leptobrachium > Leptobrachium leishanense. Next base: position 245,908,344 of record CM019066.1, read on the forward strand.
TAGAGCTCAGAATCTTACATTTCAACAATATTTCTGTAAAGGATAAACGAATACATGAAAAAATTTAAAATTAGCAAATTAACATTATTCAAATTTTTTAACTCTCAGAATAACATTTTCTGTGTGAAGCATCCATTTTATGCTATATTTAAGTGTAAACTTCACATCCCATGTTTCAAATGAACGTGATAAAAAAATTAACAAATCGCTTGGTAGTGAAGGGGTTAAATAAATAAGAGGTGCCATTGGTGATACTTTGAACCAGGGGCGGACTGACAATTAATGGGGCCCCCGGGCAATAGGAGTTTGTGGGGCCCCTTTATGCCACGCCCACACCCATACAAAACCCCTGCCGTGCAACCTACATACACATTGTTGTGTTCAAGAATTTATTTATTCCCACAATTTTCAAAATAATAATTTTAACGAGTTAATAAAATGCACTCAGGCCCCCAGCGAATTGGAGAATCCATTGTGCCCCCTCCAGACTTACAAACTGTCACTGCTCTGCTGCGGTAGCCATCACACACTCGTGGCCGCTACGGCAGTGGCACAGTAGGTCCCTGTGGCAAATGTGCGAAACTGCCGATCACCTTTCAGGTTTGAAAGATACAGGACATTACTGACACACTTGTACACACTGCACATTACAGAGCTCCACATCCAGTAATGTGCGCTGTGTATGAACGTATCACAGAGCTCCACAGCAATAAAACTCACAGTAATGTGTGCTGTATATAAACATATCCTAGCGCATCAAAGCAATTAAACTCTCATGGTAATGGACAGTGCATATAAACATACACAAAATCCACATTAAAAAAAACTCACAGTAATGGGCAGTGCCTATGAGCATGCACAGGATCCACAGCAATATAACTCACAGTAATGTGTTGTGTGTATGAGTGCATCAGAGCTCCACAGCAATAAAACTCACGTTCATACACACCGCACATTACTGTGAGTTTTATTGCTGTGGACTTTTGTGATACACACATACACACCATGTTACTGTGAGTTTTATTGCTGTGCAGCTCTGTGATACGCTCATACACACCGCACATTACTGTGAGTTTTATTGCTGTGGAGTTCTGTGATACACACCGCACATTACTGTGAGTTTTATTGCTGTGGTGCTCTGTGATACAGTAATGTGCGGTGTGTATGAACGTATCACAGAGCTCCACAGCAATAAAACTCACAGTAATGTGTGGTGTGTATGAGTGTATCACAGAACTCCACAGCAATAAAACTCGCATTAATGTACCAATAACACTTTATTACTTTATTCAACCCCCCCCCCGGAATATCAATTTATTCAACCCCCCCCCCCCGATATTTCAGGGGGGTGAATAAATTGATATTTCAGGGGGGAGGGGGTGAATGAGTTGCTATTTCAGGGGGGAGGGGGTGAATGAGTTGCTATTTCAGGGGGAGGGGGTGAATGAGTTGCTATTTCAGGGGGAGGGGATTAATGAATTGATAATTCAGGGGAGGGGTGAATAAATTTATAATTCAGGGGAAGGGGTGAATAAATTGATAATTCAGGGGGAGGGGTGAATGAGTTGCTATTTCAGGGGGAGGGGGTGAATGAATTGAGGGGTGAATAAATTGATAATTCAGGGGGGAGGGGGTGAATGAATTGATATTCCAGGGAAAGGGGTGAATAAATTAATATTCCACCCCCCCACGGAATATCAATTCATGCACCCCCTGGGAGTATCAATTTATTCAACACCCCCCCCCCCCCAAATTTGGTGGGTCGCCCAAACCCAAATGCTGTTAAAAATAAATCTTGTCTGGACGCCTCTCCTTCACAGTAGAGTGACTCAGTGTACACAGGCAGGATGACTCCGCGTACACAGCCAGGCAGGATGGCTCCGCATACACAGCCAGGCATAATGGCTACTCGTACACAGCCAGGCACGATGGCTCCTCGTGCACAGCCAGGCACTACGGCTCCGCTGGAGCCTACCGCCGCATCCTTCCTCTTCTGCCGCTGCGCCTGCATGCCCCATGCGTGCATCACGTGAGGGGGCGGCGTCAATACAGCAGCATGCCGTGCTCCTATTGGAGTCACTGAAGCATGCTGCAGCACCGCCGGGCCCCTCTGCTGGCTGAGGATGACGCGTGGGCTACTCCAGAGCTGAAGGCATCCGGCGGAACCCACTGAGCAAGGGATTTCAGGACAGGCCAAAACCGGCCCCTACCAACCCGCGGGCCCTCGGTCAGTGCCCGGGTGCCCGATGGGTCAGTCCGCCCTTGCTTTGAACTCCTTTTTTTTCTCAGAATACCAGATACCATTTTTAAATCACGTAAGCTTTGCAAAAGGAAGTTCCACACTCTGTATTAAGCATAGGCCTCGCATTTATAATTCTGTTTTATTATTTTAGGGTACTACATTGTTATGCTATAAGCAAAAAAAATTTGTTTAAAGTGCCACTACCACCAAAAAAAAATGAAATGGGGGGCGTGGCTCGACCGGCTGAACGGAATGGCCGCACATTGAGAGTTCTCCTCTGATCCCTCCGACAAAACGCCTTTTATATACGCCACAGCATTAGCATGGTACGCGGCAAGAAGACACTGAGTGACCCGAAGACCCCTGTGCGAACCCCAAAGGCCACCCCGCGATCGCTCGACGCTTACTTGCTTCCCACGCCGAGGCAGTCTCCATCCCCCACGACTGCTAAAATGGCGGGCGCTCACGCTCAGAACGCCGCAACTGATCCGACAACGACAATCACCAGGCTGGAACTACGGCTGGAATCTTTGCTGGTGGGCATGCCTACGAAAGCGGACCTGGCGGATATGCTGGCAGACCTCCACAACTCGGTCAGGTGCGACGTTGATGGGGTAAGAGAGGAAATGGTGGCGCTTGCTGACCGCTTGTGTCGCATCTGGAACAGGCCGCGGCCCCGCCGGCCTGGACTGAACAAGGGGCGACGCCGGCTTACTCTGGCCTGCGCAGACTTGTGGACGACCTGGACAATCGTGGCCGCAGATGCAACCTACGTATCCAAGGCCTCTGCGAGATGGACCCCCCGGAGCAACTAGAGGAAGTGCTCCGACGGTTTTTCAACAAAATTCTGGGTCGTGATGCCCACTCTACTCTGACTTTCCAGAGGGCCCACAGAGCACTTCGACCTCGGCCGCCGGATGGAGAGCCCCCGCGCGATGTGGTGTGTTGTTTAGCCTCATATAAACTGAAAGACCAAATAATGCACAGCGCTCGCTCCTCTCGATTGTGGGACTTTGAGGGACAGAGTTTGGAGCTTTACCACGACCTGACTCCATTTACGCTGGCTGCACGAAGGCACTTACGCCCGGTCACCCAAGCCCTACATCAGAGAAACATCCCATATCGCTGGGGATTCCCCTTTGCCCTGACGGTCTGCACAGAAGGTGTTCCTCATGCAATAACATGCCCGGGTGATGTAGCCCCCTTCCTAGCAGCGCTGAACATGCAACCTCTTGAAGTGCTCGACTGGGAGAAGGGAGAACCATGGCGGACGGGAGGATTGGCCAGACCGTAGAGACCACCGCGACGCCGAAGGGCTAGAGAGGAGCAGAACCTGGAGGAGCCCGATCACCGAGGAGCCGAAGATTGACCTAAGAGTCGTTATCGCAACTTAAGTTCCACACCCGACTCTGTTTGTTCAAGATCCAGACCCAGCAGTCCTGTGAACGCCCCCACCCGACCGTATAGAGAAGGCGCTCTTTGTATATGCTTAAGCAGCCTGGCAGTTGCGCGAGCTACTCCCCCTTTCCCTGGACCCCCCCTCGTGACTCTGAGTTGCTGAGATCTTCGCGGAGACGGTATGGGTGATACGCGGACCTCGGGGAAGGTCGGGGAAGGGATTTTTCTATGAGACATCCGCTGCCCCCCCCACATGGATGATGTGTCGTGGATACAATTCTGCGGTGCTCCTCTCCGCGCCGCTGTACGAGTAGCTCGTCGTCGGATTTGACCCACATGTTGCTCAGCGCACCTGCGCGACACCTGCACAGGGACGACGGGTTTTGAGACGTTATCGTAGACACTCGCATGAGACAGGGGCCACGGGGGGTGGGGGTTGGCTACGAGGTTCTAGGATTGTTGACCCCTATATCCCTTACCTTTGCTCAGTGGCCCTATTTCATTGCTCCCCTCAGAGGTGACTCAGATTGAGAAGTTGACTCTGGAACTGAAGAGCCGTTCAAACCCTAAGTAACAGACAACCGCAGACCTAGAGTACGCATTTCCTCAGAGTGCTTGACCTCTCCCTCGGGGATGAAGGGATATCGTGGGATTTCCTCACCGCACTCACTCCACCCTCAGTGGGGATCGCGGGGAGGGGGACCGTTCACGTGCTGCTGTGGGGTAGATGAGACTCGGGTGGGTGATTCAACGAGAGGTGGGAGGAAGAAGGGGTCCGGAGTTGGGTGGCTTGTTTTGGGTTCACACTGTTGTCATTGTTTTGCATTTACTGTTAGCCGCCAATTATAGTTACGCTAAAGTTTTTAAGGGTTACTTGAGATGCTGTTTTTCTTGATTCTCCTGTCTGAGGGGAACAGATTGTAGGAGCTGTTTTTTATACCTATCTATATACTACTCCTTTTTACATCATTCTTGGCATACCTTAACCTGCACTAGGAGACTCGTGCTCGGTTTCCTTTTGTTCAGGCCAGGTACCCCACGTGGCCCCACGGGATTGACACCAATTATCAATCGAGGAGGACTTGGATTACCTCCATATTCTTACCTCGATCGGTGTTGTTTTTCCCCCTTCTCGACCTGGGCTTGGCTCGAGCTTCATCTATCTCTCCTCCCCCCTAGAGAGATTCCATTGTTCCCTATCTTGCTACTGATACTTTCCCTCTCTCCTCCCCTTCACACTATCTTTTCTTGAACTCTGTCTACTTCACCAAGAGGTGAGCCTTCTAACCCTCCTTTCCCCCCTCCTCCCTGTAACGGATCAGCTACCCTGCAGGGGTAGCTCCGTCTGCGGCGCCGAGTCTTGCTGGAGAGCTTAGCCGGGTAGCGAGCTAGCGAGGTGGGAGAGTGATTGGCAGCAGTCCCCGGATGGTCTGGAAGTGAAGGATGCAGTGATTATGCCCTCCCAAATACTCGTCGAGACGCAGTATAGGTAGATCAATCAGAGTGTTTAATGAAAAACAGAACATACACGGTCCTTTTATATGGTACAGTCCTATTGTTCTCTCCCATGCCCGCCCCCAGACCCCTGGAGTGAATTCTGCACAGCGGCTAGCCATAGCCCAGGTTCTGGCGCCTGCCTGTCTGCTGTCCGCTGCCCCCCCCCCATGGTGGTAGTGTGGCTCCCAGCCCGATGGTCTGGGAAATGCGGTTTTCGGGGGGATCCCCTGGGCGCTCCGGCACCCCCTTTACACCTTGGGTAGCTCGGGTCCCCGGGCTGCTTCCCTGAAAGTAGCTACCCGATCCGTCCAGAGGGGTCAGAACGCCATCAAATAGAGTTTGTCATCTCTCTCTCCGAGACTGCGGTGCAGGGGCTGACAGGCTCCGGGCAGGAGGGGGATTTCTAGTGGGATGGAGGGGTTCTCCTGGGCGAATCCTCTCCAAACTTTCCACACACCATCCCTGGGGGCCTATGGTCCAAAAAGCACCTTGCTCGGGCTAAAGGGGGCTCCAGGGCAAGCAGAAGAGCTCATGTCGGGTTTTGGCAATTTGCCAGCGATTTTGTTACAATGTTACCGGTTTTCTAACAGCAGAATCCGTGGGGAACTTTGCAGGAAAAACACAATTAAATATGACCTTGGGGACACTTTACAGCACACCTAAAAGGGGAATTCGTTTGGATAAATACAGGGCTAAACATTCCTTCTCGATGGCCGCTTAGGCGACCTCCCTGGGTAATAGCTTCCGGCTGATATAGGCAACAGGGTGGTCATGTCCATCTTCTCCCACTTGACTCAGCACTGCTCCCAATCCGAACATGGAGGCATCTGTGTGAACGACAAAACGCTTAGTTGGATCAGGAGTGGCTAGTACGGGTGCCTCCACCAATGTCCGTTTTAACTGTTGGAAGGCTCTCTCACACTCCGGGGACCACAGGACTTGCCGGGGAAGGTTTTTGCGGGTGAGGTCGGTCAGGGGTTTGGCGATGGCGCTGTAATTGGGTACAAAGTGTCGGTAGTACCCTGCTGTCCCTAGAAAGGCTAATACCTGGGTTTTGGTGTGGGGGGTAGGCCAATGGGCAACGGCTTCGATTTTGGCTGGTTCTGGGCGCTGCTTCCTGCAACCCACCCTATGCCCTAGGTACTGGACCTCTGACATCCCTATGTGGCACTTGTCGGGTTTGATGGTCAGCCCTGCCTCACTTATGAGGTCCAGTACGGTTCTCAAGTGGACTAGGTGTTCCTCTCAGGTATTGCTAAAAATGGCAATATCGTCTAGGTAGGCACTCGTAAAGTCCTGCATTCCGTCCAGCAGCTGATCCACCATGCGTTGAAAGGTGGCCGGGGCATTCTTCATCCCAAATGGCATGACCCAAAATTGGAACAGACCAAAGGGGGTAATGAATGCCGATTTTGGCACATCTTCGGCGGCAAGGGGAATCTGCCAATAGCCCTTACACATGTCAATGGTAGTGAGGAAGTTCCCCTGGGCAATGCGATCGAGGAGCTCGTCTACCCGGGGCATGGGGTAGGCGTCGGTGACCGTGTGCTCATTCAGCCTCCTGTAGTCAACACAGAACCTGGTCGTGCCATCCTTTTTGGGGACTAGGACCACCGGAGATGCCCACAGGCTATCTGATGGTTCTATTACCCTGAGATCCAGCATCTCCCGGATCTCCTGCTTCATCCCGTCCTTTACTGCATCTGGGATGCGGTACGCCCTCTGCCTCAAGGGGGCTTGACCTTGGGTATCAACCCGATGCAGCGCTACAGTAGTGTAGCCGGGGCAGGACGAGAACAAGTCTTGATGCTCCTGGAGCAACTGCTGAGCCTGTTCTCTGTGGCGTGAACTAAGTCCCTCACCAAGCCGGACATCAGCTACCCCTCCTTTGGCTCTAGGATCCCCTGGCAGCACCGGTAGGGGGAGACCCTCCAGGTCCCCCACATCCAGAGCGCAGATCGCGGCTACTGCCTCTTCCCTCTCATGATATGGCTTCAGCATGTTCACATGAAAAGTTCGTTGGATCTTTTCATTGGAACAGCTGGCTGCTATGAAGGTGGTATCGCAAAGTTTCTCTATTATTTTGTACGGTCCCTGCCAAGCTGCCTGGAGCTTATTCTGTTTGACCGGTCGGAGAGCTAACACCTTCTGTCCTAACTGGAAGGTGCGGTCCCTGGCCGACCGGTCATACCACCTCTTCTGCCTAGTCTGTGCGGCTTTGAGATTGTCCTGGACCAGGGCGGTCAATCTTTGCAGCCGATCCCTGAACTCGAGTACATAGTCTATGACCGATGTCCCTTCTTCAGACAGAGTACCCTCCCAATGCTCCCGAAGCAGGTCCAATGGGCCCCGGACCCTCCGGCCGTACAGCAGCTCAAAGGGAGAGAAACCCGTGGCTTCCTGGGGGACCTCCCGGTATGCAAAGAGGAGGTGGGGTAGGTGGCGTTCCCAGTCCTTATGGGACAGGGTGAAAGTGCGGAGGAGCTGTTTTAAGGTACCATTAAAATGCTCACAGAGCCCGTTGGTCTGCGGATGATACAGGGAGCTGTACAGGGGTTTAATCCCGCACAGCTTCCAGAGCTGTTGAGTAACTTCGGCCGTGAACTGCGTGCCCTGGTCGGACAGGATTTCCTGTGGAAATCCAACCCTTGAGAATATCTGGAGCAGAGCACTAGCTACGGTCTCTGCCTGGATATTCCGTAGGGCTATGGCCTCGGGGTACCGGGTAGCGTAGTCAACTACGGTTAGGATGTATTTCTTCCCCGTAGTGCTAGGCACCGCTAAGGGCCCTATCAGATCTACCGCCACCCTCCTAAATGGCTCTCCCACTATGGGTAGGGGTCTCAGGGTGGCCTTAGCTCTGTCCCCTCGCTTCCCTACTCTCTGGCATATCTCACAGGTCCGGCAGTAATCCCTCACATCGCCAGATAAACCAGGCCAGAAGAAGCTCTGGGTCAGGCGATGCAAGGTCCGCCGGTGTCCCAGATGGCCTGCTAGAGGAATATCGTGCCCGATCTTTAAGAGATCACGCCGATATTTCTTTGGCACTACCAGCTGTCGAAGGGGTATCTGGGCTGCCCCCTCCCTGCTCCCCCGGAGATCCTATACAACTTCCCCTGGTCCCACTCAAGTCTTACCTCCGCTAGCCCTCCCGGATCCTGGTCCGCCTGTTGTCTATAGGGGGCCAGAGTGATGTCCTCTAGGATTTCTTTGGCAAAGTCGCCCGGGGAATCCCAGGTCATGGAGGGGCCCCTATCTGGGGCAGGGTCGGGTCTGGTGATTCTTACCGTGGTCCCTCCGGAGCTTGGGTGAGGAGCCTGCCGAGTCTGCAGGCGGGTAGTAACGGGGTATGCCTCTCCATGGTCGGTGGGTTCGAAGGTGGAGGTTAACAATCCCAAATCATTCTCCAACAGTATGTCTGTGGGTAGGTTCTGCATCAGCCCTACTTCGACATCCCGAGCTCCGCTACCCCAGTCCAGGTGGACCCGTGCTGTGGGGATTCGGTACACGTTGCCGCCTGCCACTCGGATAGCCACTGAGTAGCCTGTGGTGGCTGCAGTGGGAACAAGGTGTGGCTTGGCCAAAGTAAGGGTGGCCCCAGTGTCCCGAAGTCCTTGCACTGGCTGGCCATTGATCCGGACAACTTGTTGATGGTGCCGACGGTTGTCTGCGGCAGCAGCTTGTATCGGGTTGGCCTCATGCAGGATTCCGCAGTCCTCCTCAGGGGAGGTAGTCAGCATCTGGTCCGGATCATGTTGACTGCAGTATGCCGCGGCCCGGGCCGAAGGGTACTCTGGACGAGCTGCCGGTGGTCGGGCCCGGTTCAGGGGGCAGCGATCTCGGATATGTCCAATTTGATTGCACCCATAACACCTGGGCCCAGTTCGCTGTTGTTGAGAGGGAGGTTGGTGCCTGGGGTGTTCCGTGAGGGCAGTCCGGGGTTGCGTGAGAATCGACCCAGGCCGGGGTGTGGGTCGCGACTGGGTCGAAGCATTCCTCCGAGCATCGTGGTATTCATCTGCAAGGCGGGTGGCTTCAGGTAGCGTGAGGGGTCTTCGGTCCCGGACCCAGTCCCGCACATCCGAAGGGGTACAGTGGTAAAACTGCTCGAGTAGGATGAGGTGAGTGAATTGGTCCAGAGTGGTCGCCTGACACCCCTGGACCCAGTTCTTAACGGCCTGCTGCATCCTGTGGCCCCACTCTGTGTAACTGTCTATGGGGCCTTTCCGGAGGTTTCGGAACTTAAGCCGATAGGCTTCTGGAGTGAGGGCATAGCAGGCAAGGAGATGTTCTCTTACCCGCTCGTAGACAGTGCAGTCCTCGTCTGCCACGGCCCGAAATGCCTCAGCTGCTCTCCCGGTGAGTTTTCTTGCCAGGATGGGGACCCAATCTGTGGTATCAACCGCCTGTAGCACACACTGCCATTCAAAGTCCTGCAGAAAACCATCAATATCTTCGCATCCTTCCGGGAACATTTTGAATGCTGCATAGGGAATTTTGTGCCTGGGAGCTGTTGTGGCGTGCTGGGATGTGGTGGACCCTCCACACCGGTGTTGAAGCTCGGCTTTTCGGAGCTGGTCAGTGTCTGCCAATATGCTGGTAATCACTTCTGCCGCAGGGTTGGCTCCATACAGGGCCAGCCGCCACTGTACCTCTCGCCGCCATTCAGAGGCCTCTGAATTCTCGGAAGGTGCCATGCTCACCCGGTCGTCCTCCATCAGTTCAGTAATGAGCGTTGCCTTGGGTTTCCCGCTGGCTACCTTTCCACGAGCCTCTAGCAAGTCTTTTAGAGTTGTCCGCTTGAGCCTTTCGTAGCACTGGGCCATACAGTTAGAGCTGCTCCGTTGAGGTGGAAGTCTTGCAAACCTCCTTGAGCTTCAGGGCTGCTGAGACCGGGGTCAAGCCAGCAGCTGTATCTCCCCCTGCTGGGCTGGTCTCAGAATCTCCCCGGGTGATGTGCTGCTCCAGGCGCTCGGCGGTTGTGGTGCCCGAGACCGGGGTCAAGCCAGCGGCTATATTTCCTCCTGCTTGTCTGGTCTCGGAGATCCCACCGCTGCCAGCCAATTGTAACGGATCAGCTACCCTGCAGGGGTAGCTCCGTCTGTGGCGCCGAGTCTTGCTGGAGAGCTTAGCCGGGTAGCGAGCTAGCGAGGTGGGAGAGTGATTGGCAGCAGTCCCTGGATGGTCTGGAAGTGAAGGATGCAGTGATTATGCCCTCCCAAATACTCGTCGAGACGCAGTATAGGTAGATCAATCAGAGTGTTTAATGAAAAACAGAACATACACGGTCCTTTTATATGGTACAGTCCTATTGTTCTCTCCCATGCCCGCCCCCAGACCCCTGGAGTGAATTCTGCACAGCGGCTAGCCATAGCCCAGGTTCTGGCGCCTGCCTGTCTGCTGTCCGATGCCCCCCCATGGTGGTAGTGTGGCTCCCAGCCCGATGGTCTGGGAAATACGGTTTTCGGGGGGATCCCCTGGGCGCTCTGGCACCCCCTTTACACCTTGGGTAGCTCGGGTCCCCGGGCTGCTTCCCTGAAAGTAGCTACCCGATCCGTCCAGAGGGGTCAGAACGCCATCAAATAGAGTTTGTCATCTCTCTCTCCGAGACTGTGGTGCAGGGGCTGACAGGCTCCGGGCAGGAGGGGGATTTCTAGTGGGATGGAGGGGTTCTCCTGGGCGAATCCTCTCCAAACTTTCCACACACCAAGCTACCATCCCTGGGGGCCTAGGGTCCAAAAAGTCCTTGCTCGGGCTAAAGGGGGCTCAAGGGCAAGCAGAAGAGCTCATGTCGGGTTTTGGCAATTTGCCAGTGCTTTTGTTACAATGTTACCAGTTTTCTAACAGCAGAATCCGTGGGGAACCTTGCAGGAAAAACACAATTAAATATGACCTTGGGACACTTTGCAGCACATCTAAAAGGGGAATTTGTTTGGATAAATACAGGGCAAACGAAATACATCAAAACAGATACTAAATTATAGAAACAAATTTAACCCTTTAAATAAACGAATAACTACAACATAATAATCTTTATCCACGTGGCGGCTGTTCCGTCACACTCCCCAACCCCCTTTTTTTTTTCTTTTCTTTTTTTCTCCTTTCTCTCCTTGTCTCTTTCTTGCCTTCTTGCTTTATCCCCCCCACTCACTTTCTCTCTATCTCCCACTTCTCACCCACCCTACCTATCCTAATACCGCTCCCACTTCTACGATGCCGGAGGAACGCCTTGGGCGTGGTGCGGCGGCCCTGGTGCCGGTGGACATCCGGGTGGTGAGTTACAATGTCCGGGGTCTTAATAAGCGACGCCTCTTTTCCGGTTTATTAAGAGATCTGGCCTCACTTAAGGCTTCAGTCGCTTTTATTCAGGAGACTCACTTCTGCTCTGCGGCACCACTCTCCCTGAGGGACCGCCGATTCCCGATGGGGTACTTTGATCACACCCCGGATTCTAAATCCAGGGGAACGGCGATACTTCTCGCCGCATCCCTACCATTCGAATTTTCTGATTTATTACGGAGCAGGAGATGGGAGATGTGTGTTCGTGAAGGGAACGATTGGAGGTTCACAGTATACGTTCGCTAATGTCTACCTTCCCAACACAAAACAACATCTATACCTGGCCAAGACCCTGACTATCTTAGAGAAATTCACAGAGGGTACACTTGTACTCGGAGGGGACTTCAACGTGCCAATGATCACCGCACCCCTCACAGAATCCTGAGCAAGATACATAGGTCCCTACGATCCCTAAGACTAGTGGATGTGTGGAGAGCACTTAATCCTCACACGTGCGATTATACTTACTACTCATCGGTACACCATACATACTCGAGACTAGACTATCTGTTTGTGCCCCAATATGACTTACCCCTGATCCGAGATTCACAGATCCAGGCGACCACATGGTCGGATCATGCTCCAGTAGTTATGTCCATGTCCTCGCCCCTTCTCCGACCTAATATCCGAACGTGGCAACTTAACGTGTCTCTGTTCTCTAACCCGGTGTTGGTGGAGAAAGTGGGAGACGCCTTGAATACTTACTTTGAAGATCACGAGCACTCGGAGGTTCCCCTACCCACGGTCTGGGAAGCACACAAGGCAGTGATCAGGGGCCTGCTGATCTCCTCTGCCACGCGGAAAAAGAGGGAGTGGCGGGAGGCCTTGGTAGCTCTTTATTCGGATATTCGACGCCTGGAACATGAACACCATGAGAGAGAAGACGCCGGCACATTTACAGAACTTCTACAGGCTCGCACGCGGTTGGCTAATGCCCTGAACCCGCATCTTCAACGTGCGATATTACGCACAAAGTGCTTTTTTGCACTACACGAAGATAAGCCAGGTCGCCTACTGGCATGCCCCTTGAGGAAGCAACGTCAGAAGGAATACGTCCCCGCGATTCGCAGGCCCAGTGGCTCATGACACCGGACCCCAACCGAATCGCGCGGACATTCAGGGACTTCTATTCCGCTCTATACAACTCGGCTGCGGTAAATGGCTTACCCCTACCGGAACTCCTTGAGGACTACTTGGCGACACGTATTCCTTATCGCCTCTCTGAAGAGCAACGAGAGCTGCTCTGGTCCCTTGTCACCGCGGAGGAGGTTTCGATGGCCCTCAAGAAGCAGAAGAATGGCAAGGCGCCGGGCCCAGATGGTTTCCCAGCCGCGTATTACAGGAAATTTGGACCTATCCTGGTTCCGCATATGGTTCGGGTCTTTAATTCGCTACTCACTGACCAGGACTTTCACCCACACACATTGTCTGCTACGATAGCGGTAATACCCAAAGAGGGCAACAACCATCTCTCCTGCGCAAGTTATAGACCGATCTCGCTCCTCAATAATGATCTAAAAATTTTCTCCACGATCCTGGCCGGACGGCTTAACACCGTGGTTCCCTAGTTAGTGAAGAGAGACCAGGTGGGGTTCGTCCCGGGCCGGGAAGCCAGAGATGGCACGATCCGGACCTTAAATGTGCTCCACTCAGCTCTTGGTTCAGAGACCCCCACGCTGTTGCTGTCAACCGATGCCGAGAAGGCGTTTGACAGGGTGTCGTGGCCATTCTTGTTCGCCACACTACACGCCATGAACCTACCCGATGAATTTCTCACATGGGTTTCTGCTCTGTACCGAGGACCTAGCGCTTGAGTAAGGATCAATGGGACTCTTTCTGAACCCTTCCAGATTCACAACGGAACCAGACGGGATGCCCGCTGTCACCCCTTCTCTTCGCCCTCTCCCTAGAGCCGTTTTTAGAGTCCGTGCGCCTCAACGGGAACATATCAGGTACGAGAGGGAAGGAGGGAGCCCATAAGGTTTCAGCCTATGCCGACTACCTCCTTTTCTATGTCACCAACCCGCTGACCTCCCTTCCGGAAATAGTGGAAGAATTCCGCCTCTACGGAGCTCTATCTAATTTGAAACTGAACATGGAGAAATCTGAGGTCTTGAATCTCACTGTTCAAGGGGTGGCAGAACGATTTCTACGTCGGAAGCACCCGTTTGTTTGGTGCACCTCTAAGTTGCTTCCACGGCACCAGCTCCATCTCCAGGCTTGCTTCTATACCCACGGTACCAGTTCCAGATCCTATCTTCAAGTCCAATTCCTCTACCCTGGTCTATTTCAAAGATTACAACTCGTGTTATTTACCCCTACAATCCTTCGTTCTGGACTTTACTCTTGTCAAAGAAATCTTGCGTTACCTTTTGTTCTGGACTTATATTTTGTTCCATCCAGTAAATGCTCAACTGATCATACATCTCCTGGTCTCCTTCTTCAGCTTGCCATTGGGTTCCATACACACAACACTACACAGGGGTCATAGCCTCTGCCCTTACAGGAGGGGCCCTAAAAAAACATCCACACACCCTGAATACCTGGAAGGGGCCCTAAAAGACACCCTCATGACCTGGAGAGGCCCATAAAAAGACACCCACACCTGAATACCTGTAGGGGCCTCTAAAAAGACACCCACACCTGAAAACCTGGAGGGGCCCTAAATAGACACCCACGCACCCTGATTACCTGGGTGGGCTCTAAAAAGACACCCACACACCCAGAATACCTGGAGGGGGCCCTAAAAAGACACCCACACACCCTGATTACCTGGAGGGGGCCCTAAAAGACACCCGCACACCCTGAATACCTGGAAGGGGCCCTAAAAGACACCCGCACACTCTGATTACCTGGAGGGCCCCTAAAAAGACACCTGCACACCCTGAATTTCAATTTTTTTATAAAAAAATAAAACTATACTAAAAAAAGTATGTTGTGAGTGAGTCTGTGTAATACTTACCTCTGCCTTATGTCAGATCCGGTGAGAAGAGGTTGCTGGCTCCCAGTCTCTTCATTCTTCTCACCCTCCCAGTGCAGGCTGTTCCACGTGCAGTGAGTGGACTGGTTGGGGGGAGGGTGGTGAGGAGTCAGAGTTTCCCATGTGATTATGCTGCCATTGGCTGCCTAGCAGTCACCTGTCACAGCTGAAGCCAGCATCTGTTGGGTGACGGCTTCAGCTGTTCTCTGCAAGCCAGACAGCTTTGTTTTGTCTTGAGGCCCCCCCAGCTTCAAGGACCCGGGTGCCGTGGCCCCTCCTGCACCCCTATAGTTCCGCCACTGATTATGATCAATTTGCATTAATTTTATCAAATTTGTTTTGCAAAGCTTCATTAGTTTTTTTCTTTTCACCCTTTTCTCAACTTTGTGGTAACCCCCTTTGAGCCTGTATGTGCTTAGTCTGCTTAATGGTTAATACGCCTCTGACTGTGTGACAATGCCCATAGAATGGAGTCTATGGGTCGTTCGCTGACTCAAATCATTCACAGGATTATTCAGAGAAAAGTGAAAACCAGGAGAAGAGAACGCTCTAGACCAAATAGCCGATTTGGAAAGTGTGATAAGGCTAGGGTCAGATGAACGCATTCTGTGCGGACTGTGCGGCCGTGCACAACGGACGTACTTTCTGACTGACGAAAGTGCTTTATGGCGCTTAGTGTGAGGTCCGGGATCAGAGCTCCTCAATTTAGCCGCCATCTCGATCGGCGGTTGGCCACGCCCCCTAACCCCATCTTTTCAATTCCTAACCCCCACTCTTTTCATTTAATTTAACCCCCAACCCCCACTCTTTTCATTTAATTTAACCCCCCTCTATTTCATTTAATTTAACCCCCACTCCTCATTTAATCCCCCCCACTCTTTTCATTTAATTTAACACCCCCCCCTGTTGACCTGGGGGCTCGCAGCTTGTGGCTGGGTGCTGGTGCTGGCGGCTGGAACCTCTGTCCCAGAATCTGCAGCACACTGCTGCGGCATGGTGGAGCGCTGAGAGGAAGTGATGTCATATGACCACTTCCTCCCAGCGCTGCAGCTCTGGGACAGAAACGCTCGGCGGCCGGGTATTCAAGAACTGTCGGCCGCGAGCGTTTTGTCCCACGGAGCGGAGGGTCCCACGGAGCGGTCCCATGGAAAGTGCTGCCCTAGGCCTTGTCGGCCTAGGCCAAAATACACTGCTGGGTATGAGTGTTAGAAAGCTTGGAGGTTTGACCCAGTGCACATCATGCTGCATGTATAAATGTCTGGAGGAATCCTTCCAGGGTTCATATCTCTGTAGCAAGTGTGAAGGTGTAGCTCTTCTGGAAGCTCATATTGGAGATCAGGAAGGGCAAATCGTAACGCTGAGGCAGATTGAGAATCTTGAGAGGGCCTGCTTCTCACGGAGCAAAGTATAGTTGAGGAATCTAGTGGTATGGGAGGAGTGGAGTTAACTGGGGAACAGGTTGGTAGCTGGGTGTCAGTGACACGTGGTAGCAGGGGGAGGGAAGAGGAAAAGGTTGACTAGTCCTGATCTTGCGCACACAAACAGATTTGCCCCTTTGAGCAAAGATGTTGGGTGCATCAGCTCAGGTGTAGCAGTACTGGAGGAGGCTGCTCCCTCTAACAGCAGGGGGATCAGCCCACCAAGTAAGGGAGGGATAAAGAGGGCAAGTAAGCCTAGACAGATTGTGGTGGTAGGGGACTCTATTATTAAGAGAGTAGACAGGAAAATCTGTTGCTCTGATCGCCTTAACCGGACAGTTTGCTGTCTGCCGTGTGCCCGTGTTAGGCATGTGGTTGACAGAGTTGATAGATTAAAAGAATAAAGGTTTAAAATTTGTGCCTGGGAATTATAGACCTGTGAGCTTGACATCTGTGGCTGGGAAAGTATTTGAGGGGTTACTAAGGGATAATATTCAGGCATTTTTGGAAGGTATAATGTAATTGGCTAAAATCAGCATGGTTTTATGAAGCACAGATCATGTCAGACTAACCTAATTATGTTCTATGAGGAAGTAAGTAGAAGTAAAGATCAGGGGGTCACAGTGGATGTGATTTACTTGGATTTTGCCAAAGCTTTCGACACAGTTCCACACAAAAGCTTACTGTTATATCCTCTGCCCCTGCTGTGCTGCCTGGGGGGGTCTGGGCAAGGTTCTGTGCCAAGAGCTGGCCGAATGCCTGCACCAGGTAATGGCCGAACAGCATCCGAGGGGGCGGGGACTGGCGGGGTCACAAGGAGCCGTCGGGTTTAAAACAGGGTGCGAGAAGTTGCCGCGTCGCCATGATGTGGAGTTCTGTTCCCGCATCGCTAAGCTGATTCCATTGTTGATTCTGTTGCCAACCCATTTCTGTATACGATTCCTGCTCCTAATTTTGACCCGGCTTGTATTTGACCATTCTGTTGCTGCTACGATTTGCGATCGCCAGTGTTGTGCTTTGGTGGTTTAACCCCATGTTTGCCGCTGGGACTTTCACTCGTTATAGGGGTTTTGTCCCATCTCGTCTTGGGGTATCGTCTGTGGCCTCATTAGGTTACTATACCCGACCAAGGGCTCATGATTGTTTGCCACAAATTTATATAAAAACTGCGATCGAAAAATATTGTTTACAGTCAGGTCCAGAAATATTGGGATAACGACACAATTGTAACATCTTAGGCTCTATACACCACCACAATGGAGTTGGATTCAAACAAACACAATGTGCTTTAACTGCAGACTGTCAGCTTTAATTCGAGGGTATGAACATCCAACTCAGGTGAACGGTGTAGGACTTACAGCAGTTTTCAGATGTGCCTCACACTTGTGGGTAATATGTGGGTAAGCTTCTTGAATCTTGATCCAAGGAGAAATATGACTGCCATTCTGGGGTCAAGAAGGAATTTTTCTCCAGTTTGTTGCATATCGGCAAGCATTTCAGACTGGGTTTTTTGCCTTCTTTTGGATCAACAGCAGTAGGTGTTGTGTGAGAGGCTGAACCCGATGGACACATGTCTTTTTTCAGCCTATGTAACTATATGTGGGAGAAGAAATACAATAATTCTAAATAAATGGCATCAATCATGGCATGTCTGCATTAAGCTCTCGACCAGGGTCCTACCTCCTTCTGTTCTGTGTGTTTTTTGTATGTATATTTGTTATTCGCGCTCTCTCATTGTACAGTGCTACGGAACTTGTTAGCGCTTTATAAATGCTTGTAACTAATTAATTTAAATTAGTTTTTATTTATATTAATGGCATGGCAATTGCCTGCCTTATGTGGTCTTAAAATGATTATTATTATTAAAAGTTTAAATTTAGAGTACCCCACCCCAGGGCAAATTGTTGTATTTGTTGCTTTTTTTACTGCAGAAAATACATATATTAATTTGCCTAATTTACCTGAAGTATAAATGTATACAGGCAGCCTGCTTAAATTTTTTAATTTACATTACTTAAAGTAATATGTGCATGTGAAAAAGTAACAAATACAACAATAATATAAATAATACTACAGTTTGTTTTATACATAACATAAATATAAAAAACGATATATCTAATGTTATCTTCATTTTAGATGTCAAAAGGGGTTTGCAACTCCCAGTGTTTTCTTTTTTGTGGGTAACAGGTCCAAATGGCTCTTTGGCTGTTTAAGGTTGCAGACCCCTGATCTACACCTAAAGTTAAGAAGGAAATATCTTAAATTTTTTATTTAAATTTTACATACATTTTGAGGACCTTACAGCAGATATAGATACCAGAGCGATGTACACAAAGCATCAAGAGTAAGAAAAGAAGTGGTTGGCTTTGTGAAGAAATCTTCCTATTAAAGAATGTTTACTATTTGGATGATCTCTAGCTCAATGGCAGAAACAAAAGCATAATATGCTAGCCCCCATGAGACAGCAGGAGGGGGGAGTGCTGCCAGCGAGTGTGTGGGGGCCGGAGCAGGGTCCCCTCTCTTAGATTGTAAACTCTGGAGCAGGGTCCCCTCTTCTCTTAGATTGTAAGTGCTGGAGCAGGGTCCTCTCTTCTCTTAGATTGTAAGCTCTGGAGCAGGGTCCCCTCTCCTTAGATTGTAAGCTCTTGAGCATGGTCCCCTCTCCTTAGATTATAAGCTCTTGAGCATTGTCCACTCTCCTCTTAGATTGTAAGCTCTGGGGCAGGGTTCCCTTTCCTCTTAGATTGTAAGATCTTTAGCAGGGTCCTCATACCCACTGCCTAGGCAAGACCCTGCCTAGAGCACCTGTATACTACCAATATTGAATATTGCCCTGATCTGAACCTCTAGCAAGCTCTGTGAGCTTAACACAGGCCCCCACCAGATTACTATTAATCATTTTGTGTCCCTCCTCCCCAGACAGATAAACTAGACCTCAGGCCAGGGGCCTCTCATAAAGAAAATGGCATCAAGCTTAATAAAAATGTATTTATTTGAAAATCATCACCTCTTTTCTTCTGTGCACGATCCCAACCAGTTGACACAGCAGCAGCTGCACCTGCGTCTCAGCCCTGCCTCTTCCAGCCTGCAAAGTGAGTGGGAGCACGTGGTTGATAGGCGGTGGAGTGGGGAGGTGACATCACAAGTTCAGCCTAGTGGAGAGCCAAGGAACTGCAGCAGTGAATAAATTAAGTTCAGTAGAGAGTACCTTGCAGCACCCCCTCCCTGACAGGCGCCCGGGGGCAAGTTCCCCCCTCACTACACCACTGGCTGAATTATACAGAAGTATAGGAGGTGACTGTGCGTGACAGGGATGGGACTGACACACAATATACAGGACAGGACACACCAGGCAGACTGGACAGGAAAGGGTTTGACAACAGCAGTTGGACAGGAACTGGACTGAACAGAGGATACACAGAGTACTGAATATCTGTGTAAGGTTCCTAGCCGCCGTAGAAAGCCTAAATCCGGCACCACCTCATAGTTCTGAGACTCACAGCAGTCTTCTCAGGACTCTCCTCTGCAACACTCAGGTGTTGACTAATTCACAAAACCAGACCACACCCAATTAACGTGGCTTCTGCATTGTCTTGGTGTATGCCAAGCTGACAGGGAGCTACCACTTGTTCCTGTTATTTGCCAAACCTGTTGTTTCCCAAACCTGTCCTCGGGACCCTCAATCAGGCCATATTTTGCAGATCACCTTGGGCAAAATACAGACTGAATCCTGCAATCACTGAGCAGCAAATTATATCACCTGTGCTGTGCTTCAGATATCTGGCAAACCTGGCGAGGCGGAGGGTCCTGAGGACAGGTTTGGGAAACACTGGCCTAGACCCTTTCAGTTCTGTCTCCTCCAGTATTTCCCTCCACAGTGCCTGCTACTGAGACCCTCTGCCACCAAGACCCTCTGCTATCAAGTACCCTCTGCTTCCAGAACTCTCTGCTTCCCAGGGCCCTCTACCTTCCAAGGACCCTCTGCCTTCCAGGACCCACTGCCTTCTAAGGACCCTCTACCTTCCAAGAACCCTCTGCCTGCAAAAGACTCTCTGCTTCTGTTTACTGTTTATTTTCTAAAGATCTCCTTCAGCCTCCATTCTTATATTGTCTCTCTCTTCTTATTATAGTTTAGAGTAGCTTAGTACTATCCTTTTGTCTACCCTTTTCTCATCTTGCTTTCTGTTTTTATCGTGTTACTGTTTATTATTTATACAGTGTCTTCCCTTCCTCAGTCTTACTGTTATGTATGGAGGTATTCTGTTATCCTCCATCCAGTTGATGGCAGCATAGTAAATATGTGCATTTGTTCTTATGTGTAGTTTGTGTCTCTTGTGTGTATGTCTCTGTGTTTTAGTTTTATGCTGTAATAAATCAGTGAAGTATTCTTCCACATGCTTGTCTGTATCAGTGAGCAGTTATTCATTCTAATACACTAAACTGGCGACGAAGATGGAATCTCAGTAACCGAACACTGCAGAAAACATACAGACATCAGCCTGAGTGAGAAAGTTGAACTTTATTCAGACATATACAATTACAAAGATCTCCAGTATGGCTTCTCTGGGACACATGGAGGAGTTTGATCTGAGTAATCCATCTTCATGGGACGCATATGCTGACAGGTTAGAATTTTTCTTGGAAGCTAGCAAAGTGATTGATGCTGCTCAGAAAAGAGCGGTGTTATTGGATCTAAGACTTTTGATACCGTTCGCTCTCAGATTTTTCCTAAAAAATAAAAGACTGCTCTTTTGAAGACATACTGGCACTGTTAAAAAATAATTTTTCACCCACTCCATCTGAAACAGTGCGGCGTTTCCATTTTAACAGACAAAATCAGCAACCAGGAGAAAGCATTGCAGCATATATTCAGGAGCGGACTGACAACTAATGGGGCCCCCGGGCAATAGGAGGTCATGGGGCCCCCTTGTCCTGTACCCACAGGAGGCCAAACCCATACTAAACGCCTCCCCTCTCGCGGCTCGTCACGTGGTTCCCCCAGGCGAGCGCCCAAGCTCCATGCCGCCGGAAGCTCACAGGGAGCTGAACACGCGGCGCAAAGAGGTGAGCTGGGGCAGTATCCATGTGCTGGGGCAGTATCCATGAGCTGGGGCAGTATCCATGAGCTGGGGCAGTATCCATGTCTGACATAATGAGTTTATCATGACTGGAATTTAGTTTAGTTAATCTTAATTTATTTTATGTTGTCTGTTTTAAAGACAAATTTACTACAGTTTTGTTTATTAAACTATTAACCTCCCTGGCGTGTCTAAAAGCGTCTCAATTTTTTTTTAAAGGAAACGTGTTTTTGTACATAGTTAGCCTGTAATAATTAGGAATCACGCACTGAAATCCGTGCAATTAAGAGTTATTACTGGTAAAATCCTTTATAACTAAATAAAAAATAAATAGTAAATACACTGAGTCCGATAAAGTTTGAAACACGATATAATAATTTATTATCCCAAAAATAATTATCCAAACTAATGCAAATAAATGATATTCAATAAAATACAACAAAAAACACTGAAATCTGTCTGCAAACAAGGGTGAGACGATGTATGGTCTATTTCTTATCTTGTTGTCATACCCCTATCCCTAGTGCGCCGGACCCCCCCGGAGTTCGCCGCTCAAGACGTCTACATAGAGTCATTAATGTGCAACCCATTGCCGGAACGACCCGGTCTGAGGAGCCCTTCGCGCATGCGCGATCAGAATCTACACAAACCTCTGCCGCGGGTTCTACTACGCATGCGCGCCTGTCTCCGGGGACCCCTCCCTAGCGTCTGACATCACAGACGCGCACTTAGGAGCGCCAAACTATAAAACCCTAGATACCATATGCGACAGTGTTCTAGTATCGTTAGGATTTCCCAAAAGCTATACTTGAGACCATCACCATACCTAAGACCCGGAATACCACTCGACTACCCTCCTGCTAATCTCCTTCAACTGTAACGCGATTCCTGGACTATTAACGCTGACCTGGCTTACCTCCTGACTTATGCATCCTTGATTAACCCCTTCAACTGTACCGCGATTCCTGGACTATTAACGCTGACCTGGCTTGCCTCCTGACTTATGCATCCTTGATTAACCCCTGCAACTGTACTGCGATTCCTGGACTTTTAACGCTGACCTGGCTTGCCTCCTGACTTATGCATCCTTGATTAACCCCTTCAACTGTACTGCGACTCCTGGACTGTTAATGCTGACCTGGCTTGGCTCCTGACTTATGCATCCTTGATTAACCCCTTCAATTGTACTGTGATTCCTGGACTATTAATAACATCGAACCAGCTGGATCCTGCTTCCTGTTTGCCGTGTAACAAGGCCGTGCTGCACTTGCTATTTGGTTCTACGAACAGTAAATTCAATCCTTTCCTTATCTAACACTTGTACATTTCGTATCCTGTTCATAAACATTACACTGTATAATCCAAAGTGTAAACTGTAAAAAAGATTTCTTTTATGCTGGTACCGCCCCCCTGCATCGTGTGACTCGCAGGGAGCCTTCCAGGAAGCAGCTCGCCGCGATCACACTGCGGGGGACAGCGAGGGAGCCAAGAGGAGGTGAGTAAACATCCAGCCCGAGTGTGGCTCGGGGTTACCGTTCGCGGTAGCGAAATTTAACCCCGAGTCACACTCGGGAATACCGCCAGGGAGGTTAATACTATGTTATTTCATTGTGAAATGTTTTGTTATGCACTTCTTGTGCACTGAATACATTTAGAATGTATGTAGCATGTTTGAAAAAGCAAAAACAATTGCCTAAATTGCAAATAAAATCGCAATCATAATATTCATTCAAAAAATCGCAATATGATTATTTTGTCCATATTGCACAGCCCTAGTATATACTGTATGCTTTATTAATTTCAACTATAATTGATAATACAGATCTTTATTTTTATTTTAAGGTGTGCATCCTGTTGCTTGTATACATTATGGGCTACATTACATATTTTGCGGTAAAACGGGGACGCTAGGGAGAAAAAACTGCGCCCGCAGTTTTCTCCCTAGCGCCCACGTTTTACCGCAAAATTACAATGCAGGTGCTTAGAAAGCTGCCTGCATTGTTAGCGAGGGCTAAGCCCTGGGATGCACGCGGCATCCTCTCAATGGAGTTCATAGGACTCCATTGAAACAGACTGCAGCTGTCACATGACCTGCCGGATCTCACCTTTCAAGATCCAGCAGGTCGGCGTAGTGATCCGCAGGGAGAGACTAGGACTTTTTCCCCCCGTCTCTCCCTGCTCCCGCCGGACGGAGGAGGCGGACGGAGCCGCTGTCCTCACGGCGGGATAGGAGGTGAGTATCTAGATTTGGGGGGGGGTTTGGCTGGTGCTAACGGATTCTGCACCAGTGGAATCCGTTAGCACCAAGTCCAGGCTGTGGGTAACCTTTTGTTAACCGCAGCCGGACGTTAATCAGCGTTAGGTCTTTGTAATCCAAACGCTGATTAACACTTTGCGCTCCCCATGTTAAGTATAGGGAGCGCAAAATTACACGCTGAAAAGTGCAAGGTACCAAATGCTAACGAGTTTCTTAACTTGCGTTGGCTACCTGGGCTAACGTTAATGCTCACACAGGTGAGCGCTAACGTTAGCACCCAGAATGTAATATAGCCCTATGATTGTACGTGTCCCATTAGGGTATTTGCACCATTCTTACCATATATACTAACGCTCCCATTGTGCAGCTCATTATATTATTTTTCAGTAGCAGGTCTCCGTTTATTTCCATTACTTGTTATTCAAACCACTTTAAGAACCAAGGTGATAATCCCATTAACTACTAATCACAATACACTATTCTTCGAAGAATAAATACAAACACACACATTTCACCAATAGTCAGATGTTACTCCCATCTGAATTGCCACCCACAAACAATTATTGTGTCTAGGAACAGAAGCGGCTAGGTTAATCCCTGTATTGTTTGTGTAGCATTTACTGTAACAGTCCTTTAGTAAGAGGCTGGCCTCCACACTTATCCAAAGGGCAAATTATCAAGGGAGCGCGGACAGGGTGACGAATAGCTTTAACACAATGGGGGTTATTCAAAGAGATCCGAATTGTGGCCGAAAGGTAACCGAACACTGAAATTCAGTGTATGGTTACCTTTCCTGGCCATTTGGCTATTCAGAGAGCAGGCAGTTCGCCAAATGTTGGCGAATTGCCTGCACATACGGTGCCTGTTCGGTGCCTGTTCGAGGGCCGTGAAACCCCCATAGAGAAGCAATGCTTCATCTATTCAGAGAACACCAAACAGCAGGGAAAAGTTGCAGAAATGCCCTGCTGTTCGGTAGTTTCATTCAACAGATTTATTCAGGCGGTTCCCATAGGCTTCAATGTTAAAAATATTCCCGTTTTAATCCAATATCTAATAAACCATTTAATATTATATTCTGCAGTAAAAGTCTTTTTATAGATTTTTGTAGGATCTGTTAGGCATTTTTTCAGATTTTTTGGCAAAACATTTTTCCCGTCTTTTTAAATCGTCTTTTCTTTTTACTGTAACTGCCTTTTTTAGTATCATTCATTGGATTTTATATGTAAATTCCAGGCATTTTTGTGCAGTAATTTTTTTGAAAAGAGTGTTTCAAATTTCAAACTTTCAAGCGTACAGTTTTTTTTTCTCCCCTCATTCATCTTCGTGTACCCTCACACAAACACCGCACATTACTGTGGAGCTCTGTGACACCATCATACTCACCGCACATTACTGTGGAGCTGTGGTCCTGCAGACTTCAAGGTGGCAGCCGGTCCCTTCTGCTTAGGCTACAGGGCGCACCGCGCAATGTCTGCCGCCAGAGCCTATGGCCCTTACAGTGGATGGAAGGGGTTAATAGGGCCACTCATTTTGGGGAGAGATGAGGTCTTTCCTTGTGGGGAATTGAAGGGGGGCGGGCACTCTCACTATGTGGAATTGGAGGGTTAATGGGGTCACTTGGGGCAAGGGTAATAACTGAGGAAAGTGGGGGGCTCCATTCATTCTGGGGGCTCTGGCTACACCTGTTATGTGTGTGTGTTGGGTCTGGGTTTGTGGGGGGGCAGATGTGTATACGTGTCTGTGTGATGGCCAGGGGTATTTTACTGTGGGAGGGAGAGTGATGGTGGGTTATTTTACTGGGGGCAGTGATGGTGGGGTATTTTATGGGGGGGAGTGATGGTGGGGTATTTTACTGGGGGAGTGATGGTGGGGTATTTTACTGGGGGGAGAGTGGTGGGATATTTTACTGGGGAGAGATAGCTGGGGTATTTTACTGGGGAGAGAGAGTGTTTTTGGGATATTTTATTGGGGGGTGATGGTGGGGTGTTTTATTGGGGAAGAGTGATGGTGGGGTATTTTACCAGGGGAGAGTGATGGAGTATTTTACTAGGGGGAGTGATGGGGTATTTTACTGGGGAGGAGTGATGGTGGGGTATTTTATTGGGGGAGAGTGATGGTGGGGCATTTTACTGGGGGGAAGTGATGGTGGGGTATTTTACTGGGGGAGTGATGGTGAGGTATTTTACTGGGAGGGAGGAGTGATGATGGGGTATTCTACTGGAGGAGAGTGATGGTGGGGTATTTTACTGGGGGGAGAGTGATGGTGGGGTATTTTACTGGGGGGAGAGTGATTGGGTATTTTCCTGGGGGAGAGTGATGGGGTATTTTACTGGGGGGAGAGTGATGGGGTATTTTACTGGGGAGGAGTGATGGTGGGGTATTTTACTGGGGGAAGGAGTGATGGTGGGGTATTTTACTGGGGGAAGGAGTGATGGTGGGGTATTTTACTGGGGGAAGGAGTGATGGTGGGGTATTTTACTGGGGGAAGGAGTGATGGTGGGGTATTTTACTGGGGGAAGAGTGGTGGTGGGGTATTTTACTGGAGGGATGTGATGGCTGAGGTATTTTAGTGGGGGGAAGTGATGGCTGGGGTATTTTATAGGGGGGCCTGGCAGGGGGATCTGACCATAGAGTTGTGCTTTTCCTATCATTGATGTGGCGCTCCTTGTTTCTCAACTTCTAGATGGAGCAGAGAGAGAGCCCGCCCCCTTAGGCTACAGGGCACGCCGCATGACGTCTACCGCCAGGGCATAGGGCGGCAGACGGCACGCCCTGTGACGCCGGCCGACTCACTATGATTAGGTCATAGGGCATGATTGTGGGCAGGGGTATAGTGCACACAGGCAGAACTCACCACTGCAAGGTCCACTCTTGGACACGCACCTTGCCGACACCTGGTCAGGGCCGGTTGCGCCCCTATGTGGCGCTGTGCTCTAGCCGGCCGCCTAGCTTGCCTAGCGGGAGCTCCGGCCCTGTGTACAACCAAAGACTATTATGTAATATCCCTTTCCATTCTAATGAAAATCTGATCTTTGTGGTGTAAAAGTCATGAAGTATATTGATTGATAATATTTATATTTGGGAAAAACATTATACTTAATATACTTCATAACATAAATTTATTACAGTAACGCTCAATTGAAAACATAACTTTCATTTTATGTTTAGGCATGCTTCTGATCTTATTTTCAGCCAGTTGACTGTGATGAAGATTCTGCACTGGTAACCCTATCATTTGGATTGTGCATTTTGGGCAGGAGAGTACTAAGAACTGCAGCCCGACACATATCCTTCAGGTAGCTCCTATGAAATCTTTTTAACATACACAGAATGTATTTTTTTATAGACTTAAAAAAAGAGTAGTTAATGGATGTATATTCTTGAGCACACAATAAAGGCTTAAATTTTAAATTGTAACTTAAACTGACACTTTGTCATGCCACTATGTTGCTCAAAGGGCTGGATATACATATACAGTAGATGCTTCGTGGTGACATTTCCAGCTCAGTCCCTCGCAGCTGATTAAGCACTGGAGATTATGAAAATGCAGGTTTTTGAAATGTAAGGGAGATAATATTAATGGCAGACTTTTTCCATCTGTACTTTGATCTTTTAACATACAAAAATTCAGAGAGAAATCCGATAGGAAATAAGCTAACTTGTAAGTTTCTTTTTAAATTCTTTTAACACACTGATTGCATAAGTCTGCATAGCCTCCATGGCCGTGCAAGGATTTTTGGATGCACAGGTATGAACATAGTAACATCTGTGTGTTATGAGAGCCATGGGAGGAATACATCTGTGTGAACATAGTTGAGTATATGGCAGCATAAAGACTTAGAAGTTGCATACATGGTCTGTCTTCAGGTGATCTGTGTGTGATTGTTCCATCTTTCTATCATTCTCCTGTCCCATTGTCCTGTGATGAATTTTGTGATGAAGTGTCTCTTCACCATCTGCCATCTCTATTAGGTGACATTGAATTCCTTGAAGGGAAACTCTGTGCACTGTGACTGCTGAATGTTATTTTAATGTCACCTGCAAATGTAGGGACCAGTCAGACACGATTTGTTTTCAATAAATATATTAATAACATGTAAATTTTAGTAAGCATAATCAATCAGTAAATGATAGCTAAAGAATGCAATAGGTAAAACATTATGCAGACGTAAGATACATTTAGTTCAAAGGACCTGAGAGGTGGGAACATTTTTTATAGAAAATTTCAGGTGACAGTTCACCCATCCTGAGGAGGTGATAGGCTAGGCATAAAATAATCGAAAGCCTGAAGAGGCGAGGTGGATTTTGCACCCCTTATGGGTTTTGGATTTCTGCTATGCTTTCAGGAGCTGTGGAGGCCTTATGGTTCTGTACTTTTGTGGATTACATAACATATGTATGATAACATATGTATCTGTATTATTCTATACTTTCTCAGTGTTACTGCTTTGTGTTTTGTATTTTTCTATTAATAAACTTTGTAGTATAAAATATATATAAGAGGGTTAGTCACAAAACACCATAGTTTGCTATTGTGCAAGTATGATAAATGTCAGGGATTCCAAAAGGAGGGATTTCAAACTGTGGCAGAAAATTTTCGTTAAGGAAGCTTCTCCTGCAGCAGTTTGAATTTCTCTTTTTGGGAAACACCAAAGTTTATTGACATTTCAGCAATACTCTACTGTTTGCAACAACTGTATGCTATTTTGATCTATGATGCTTAGGGAGTTATTACACAAAAAAACAAAGGTCATGTAAATATTTATTTATAATAAGCATACTGGAAATAAATTACAGATCTATATGTTCACTATGCTTATTTTTTCCTGTAAATAAATGTAAATTTGATAAGAAAATAAAAGCTGGATAGTAATGCATTCCTCTTCCAGTCTGGATTCCTTCCTGTGTGGACTTCATACTTTATTCAAAGGAGATTGTCGAATATCAGTCCAGGATGAGTGGGTATTTGCAGATATGGACTTGCTGCACACAGTTGTTGATCCAGCAGTGAAAATGTCTTTGAAACTGCACCAAGTATGTACTCTTTTTTTCCTTTCTTTCTCTTTCTCACTTTCTTTCTCCCCTGCACCACAAATAAGGACCCCTGAGAAAATTACTTTAAGTTGTAAAATGTGAGATCTTTAGGAGACTTCTAACCCTCCTAACATATGATGTGTTAATGTGATATTGGCCACTTTGATTAACACCACAAAACACTTCAGAGAGCATATTAAACAATAGCCCCCATGACTCACAAGCAGAGGGACCTCAACAGCTCTGAGAGACATGATTGCAATGTGCCCCCCTTGAACAGATCCCTTCCACTCTATTCACAGAATTCTGCAGGCTTTGGAGCTCAGTATATGGTTCCAGCTCAAAATCTCAGTAATTTTGTTAAAGGAATAAAACACTTTGCTGATTTAATTACCTCCTCTTCAGGTTTTCCCTTATCTTACCTCCAGGGGTTGTGACAGGCTTATATCCCAGGAGGCACATAACCCATTAATCATATTCTTACTGATGTCAGAATCCTGCTCTGTATGTACCCATAAACACATATTAGCATTCATGTTGAATCCTCCTACTGAATGTAAAATTCTGTGAATTCTTTGGCGAAATAAACTTGTATCATGTATACATTTAACACAAAAATATCAAATATTTTATGAGAGGAATACATCTTACATATTTCTACTTATTGTTTTTGTAGGACCAGTTTGCATGTCCAGAGGAATATGATGATCCCAGTGCACTCTATGAAGCAATTCAGGCATTTGAAGATAAAGTTGTCATTTGCCATGAAGGAGACCCTGTGTGGCGTAAATCTATTTTGTCTAACAGGGAAGAGTTGCTGACTTTGAGACATGTTGTCAACGAAGGAAGTGATGAGTACAAAGTGATTATGCTTCACAAAAGCTACCTCAGTTTCAAGGTTATCAAGGTAAAGCATAAATGATTAAGACACAGTGCAAAGAATTGGCACATGGGGTGTTTTTCAGAAAACGTTGAAAAACGCTGTTGTTGCAAACAAGTTAAACGTCAGTGATTCTGATAGGAAAAAGCAAAGAACAGCGTGGAATCACATTATCAATGAAACCTCCTCTGCCATTTCTTGAGTTTTTTTCTACTGGGATCGCAAAGGTTTTATGTGGTTGCAACAGTGATAAACAACGGCGTTTAGTAAATAACTGCTTCAACTGACATAGTGTAAACTGACAAAGCAAAACATGCATCTCACTATGTGGAGATTGAGGGTGAAAATGGCAAAAAATAGATGATTTGGAAAAAACTTTAGAGATCAAGAAAGTACTTGGATTCTTTATGGAATAAAAGAAACAAGAGTAGTTACGATATTGTCATGCCCCCACTGCTGACTGCACCGTGCTCGCCATTCATGTTCAGGCAGCACATGTAAAGTGCTGCCCAGTGCACAGCACTGATATCCTGAAACCGTTAAACACAGAAAACACACACCACACCCTCCCATCCATCAATGCTGCAACTTTAAGGTGCTAGCTGTGTTACAACCACCAGATGTGCTTCCTGAGCTCCCTGTTATACCACTGAACTCTCCTGTACCAGACCCCCTGCTTTGTCCACCGATTGCCGCCTTTTATCAGCCTCTGACCTACGGACCGTACTGTGACCATTCTCTTTGAACACCCACTTGTACCTTCCCTGGAGTCCCCCTTGTGTCCTGACTACCACCCCTAAGGTACATTTCCAAGCGTCTCCAAAGTATCCTGGTCCCTCCTGTCTGTTCACCTGTATGTCCCTGCATACTGGGCTCAGACCACCCTCCACCATTACAGATATCTTAAAAGGAGAAAATATGTGCTACAATCTGCTGTGCAGCCTAACTGCAGTGTCAAAAATCGAGCAGTAATGATTGGATTGCATGAGGCTTGGTAATTACTTGGTAATTCCACAATTGTTACTGGTCTAGCTATTCCACTACTTTATCTCTTGGAAACCATTTGTTTGCGCATCCTACATGATAAAGTTATTTTTCAACATCTAAGGATAGTATCAAAGTTATATTTTATGTAGTAGTTTCCTGCTATTATCTCAGATTTGTATTTGACCGATAAACCATACTGGGTCATCTTGTATGTAAAATCCAGGTAATTGAGGAGTAGTTTTTACCTTATTTTGACCAAATATGAATCACAAAAAATTGTATACAGGGATCACGCTAGACAAAAGACAGAGAGCAAACATAGAGCAGTATTGTACAAGCATTCGTTGTTAAAACCCCTGCTAAAATAATGCTCACAGGCACATCAATAGTATGCTCAGCCTCCTCCATGGTACTGCTTTCTCTGGAATTTATCCTGATGGGGGATTAGAACCATAAAGCTGCCATCGTAGGAAGAATGAATCAGTGACTGGGATCAGTTAAAATCTTGAATTTATTAAGTACAGCAATAAGGACAGTATTCTGCCGCATTTTGTCACCTCTCTGCGACTTCAAGGAAAATGTCCCTTCTAATACATAGAATCAATATTCCTATATAAATAGCATAATTTCATTCAGGTGATGTTCCTGATCTTCACGCCGTTTCCCGGTCGTCGCCACCGCCATCTTGGAATGCCCCCTTCAATGACGCATTCCAGTACACATGACCTGATGGTTCCGTTCCACTCGTGTCACTTCCGGCGGCCATCTTTGTAGTTCTAAGGTGACGTTTTTTGTAACTCTGATGATCAGTTTTAAAATCTTGCCTGCACAGCATTTACAATCGTCCACATTAACCCCTCATGGTATTCACTCGCCCTGGGGTATGGATTAACCTAATAAATAACAACACAAGCCATGATTATATCAGAACATCTCTTAAAATGTAAAAGAATATTTTAAAAAGTGATTAAAATTGAAGGACATAGAAAAAGTAGATTTAATATAAACACATGCTCCTTGAATAGGAAGATTGAACTATGTTATATACAATTAAAATGTGTAGAATTTATTTACCTTATGGTTATGGATCCTGGCACCCCCAAATAAGGGAACCTCAGTCTGGGCACCCCTTTCCGCTGAACCCAGGAGGTATTCGTACCCACACAGACTAGACGTCACATAAACTGAGAGGAGTCCTTGCAGATTCAAAATCCAAATGGAGACTGAGTCTATTTACATTTTGCAATTGGTTAAAACACACACACAGGGAAGGTACAGAAACAATGGAAACACGCCTAGCATTGGAACAATGGCTTTAGGAGTCAGATAACAATCATTTGGGTGAAACTTGTTGCTGGGGGGGGGGAGGGGGAGTGTGGATTGATGCGAGCATGTGAAGACAAAGGAATCCATTACTTACAGGGGGGTGGAAGCAGACAAAAGGTTAGATTGCAAGCTCTTGAGCAGGGTCCTCTCCTACTGGTTTGTGAGTGCAACTTGCATGCACATGTTATCCGGTCTTATCCATTGCACAGCGCTATGGAACTTGTTAGTGCTTTATAACAACTTGTAACTGTAACATACAGATACACATTGACAACAGCATAGCACATCACACAACATTCTAACCTATATACAGAGACAATGAAATGTTAGGAAAAATAAATGCAAATAAACATTGGGGGCGGCTGTTCTGTCACACTTATAAACAGTTTTTTTAAATCTAAATCTATTTTCAATCCTTTCTCCTTTAAAACTCCTACCCTGACAATCCAACCAGAGTTGTTTGAATGGATTCCCCATCTGAAGTACTCTATCTATACCTACACTTAAAAAAATTCCCCCATTTAAAATGTTGACAGCTGTTACAATGAATAGGGACAGAATGGTCCTCATTCTTTTTTACGATGTTGTTCCTATGTTCTATTAACCTTGTGTGCCCCGCAGGGACACTGCAATAAATAAACTACATTGACACTCGAGCAATGTATGAATTGTTTTATGGGTATACTTTCCCAGTAAGAGTGGATGTGAACAAAGTAGTTCTTTATTCTGAAACTTACACACCACACATTTGCCGCATTATAAAAAACCTACTGGTTTTTTATCTGTTAAAAAATGGAAAGGTCTGGTCGGACAAAATGCGTCGAAATACTGTCCTTATTGCTGTACTTAATAAATTCAAGATTTTAACTGATCCCAGTCACTGATTCATTCTTCCTACTGCGGCAGCTTTATAGTCCTAATCCCCTATCAGGATCCATTCCAGAGAAAGCAGTACCGTAGAGGAGGTTTAGTATACTATTGATGTGCCTGTTAAAAACAGATATCCTGTGAGAATTATCTTAGCGGGGGCTTTAATAACAAATGCTTGTACAATACTGCTCTATGTATGCTCTTTGTCTTTTGTCTAGAGTGATCCCTGTATATATATATATTTTTGTGATTCATCTGTGGATAAAGCTGTACGAACTGGCGCCATCTCTTCGAGGTACCTCTGAAGATACGTTTTTAGGATATGTATAAAATTCATTGCTTTTGCTATTTTTGTTTTACCTTATTTTGACCAGATATTTTATAATTTTCCCTAAAAGTAGTTGGAGACTAGACTATTGATAATATGCAAGTTTCAAAGTCTTTGAAAAACTGGTTAACGTGTCAACAAGAAGGTGGTTCTTTAGTGGAGATGTCCAGGGAATTATTTTCTAAATCGTTCCATTTGAGATTCAACACTGATGTAGAATTTAACTCCCTGTCTAATATAAAGTAGATCCCCCCTAGTGCTACTAAAACAGCTCTGTGGTGTTTAGACATGGACCCCACAAGACCTGTGAACGTGTCCTGTGGTATCTGGAACCAAGACATTAGCAGCAGATCCTTTAAATACTGCAGTATGGTGGGGCCTCTGTGGATTGGCATTATTGTTTCAGATTATCCCATAGAACCTCAATCGGATTGAGATCCGGGGAACTGGAATGCTAAGGGAACACCTTGAAATCTGTGTCATGTTCTCCTAACCATTCCAGAATAATTTTTTACATAGTTACATAGACTGAAAAAAGACATGCGTCCATCAGGTTCAGCCTTTCACACATCACCTACTGCTGTTGATCCAAAAGAAGGCAAAAAAAACAGTCTGAAGCGCTCGCCAATATGCAACACACTGGGAAAAAATTCCTTCTTGACCCCAGAATGGCAGTCAGATTTCTCCTTGGATCAAGAAGCTTTTACCCACATATTAAATATTATGACCTTTAATATTCTGTGTCTGCAGGACATCCAGTTGTTTTTTAAAAGTCTGTACAGTCTCTGACCCATCCACCTCAACAGGCAGAGAATTCCACAGCTTTATTGTTCTCACCGTAAAATAACCCTTCCTATACTTTAGGCTGAATTTCCTTTCATCCAGTCTAAATGGGTGACCTTGTGTCCTGTGTATAGCCCTGTTAATTTTTGCAGTATGGCAGTATGCTGCTGATAGAGGTCACTCTGTCAGAACACCATTGCCATGAAGGTCTGAAACTATCTCTAGGTGTCACTTTTCTACCGGTTCCATCCATTCCTCCCTGTACAGCTCCTGAATTCCCCTGCGGCTGGTCTGACCTGAGATCACATGTCCTGTCTGCTCACTACTGTTTCCTACAAATATGCAAGTAGCACATATGCTCCTTGCTCTTGCCTCTGTTCCTGAGGGTCTGCTTCCTGATTTCATTGTCTTGATTTTTCTGTGTGTGATCTTTGCTATTCCTGACTACCTGCTCTGTGTATGATCTTGGCCTGGTATTGACGTTTCGTCTGTGTATAACTGATGCATTCATTGCTGTTCTGTGTATGACGTAGGCCTGGTTCTGACTACTCTCTGGTGTCTGATCTTGACTTGACTTCTGACTACTCTCTTGGTAATCCCTGTTGTTGTTCTGTTATTTGTTTCCTTGTGTCCTGTATCCGGTTTAGTGTATCACCCAGCACCATATTATTCATTTAGTTTAGAGGCCATTGTAAGGACCTTATCCCAGTTCAGAGTTTTCCTGTGTTGAGGTTTCCTTCCATGGTATTAGAAGGCCATACCTTATTCTAGAGTTAGGGATCCCTTTAGTGTTCTGTTGTTTTCTCCTTGTTCTCCTGCATTTCCTGTTCCAGTTCTGTTATTTATCTTGTCTAGTATCTCGGTGCTGTGGTCTGTGTCCATGCAGGCAGCAGCTAACCTGCCTCAAGGGCTGAATATCCTGTACAAAAGTCCCACCTTGGCTCACGCCGAGTGCCCCCGTGGCACTAGGTATTAGGTACATGTCAAGTGTGTTTGGACATTTTTTCTATCATGGCCAGCAATAACTTTTTCAGCAATATTAGCTACAGTAGCTCTTCTCTGTGATCAGACCAGATGGGCGAGCTTTCACTCCTCACATGCAGCAGTGAATATTGGGAGCCCATGACCCTGATGCTGGTTCACTAGTTGTACTTCCTTGCACTCAGATGTTTTCGCTTCCCATTTCTGCTGCTTCCCAACACTTAAAATTCAAGAACAGACTGTTTTACTTGCTGCCTAATGTATCCCACCCCTTGACAGGCACCATTGTGAAAATATAATCAATGTTTCTGACTTCACCTGTCATTGGTTTTAATGTTGTGGTTGATCAGTGTCTATTCTTTTTCAATTTTAGTCATGCAAAAGAGTTTTTTGAATGCCTTTCGTTTTCCCATAGGATTAGTTGGTATCCAGTACAATTATAATTAGGAACAATTACCCGGTACAATTGCTATCTCAAATTTAAAGAATTATTATTATTATTAAGTATTTTACCAGGAGGGATACATTGAGATTGCTTTCATTTTCAAGTATGTCCTGGGTTCAAGAACATTGAAATGTTAGTCGTTACAGAAATACAAAGTAAAAAATGCAAGATATTAAAAACAAAACACAAATATACAGATTAACACAGAAAATAATTATGTAGGAAATAGTCATTATGTTACATGTTTACAGGTGTATTCTGTATATAGTCACTATGTTACATGTTTACAGGTGCATTCTGTATATAGTCAGTGTGTTACCTCAATACAGAATGCACCTGTAAAACGTGTATGTTAATAGGGAGCTCTTGAGTGATTTAAGACTGGGGGAAGATGTGATGGCATCTGGGAGGTTATTCCATTACTAGGGTTGCACCGATACCGATACTAGTATCGGTGCCGATACCGGGTACTGCACGAGTACTTGGTACTCGTGCAGTGCCCCTGATATTTCCCCCGATACCGGAAGCCAGCATTGAGCTGGCTTGCTGGCATCCAAGGGGCTGGGGCGGCTGTCCAAATGCTCTAACAGGCCGCTGCAGCTCACCGCATACAAAGTTAACTTCCACGAGCGCCGCCGGGAAAGTTTCCGCGTGTCCGCTCGTTGGGAAGCCCCTAGCTTCGATCTCGCGAACTCCAGCAAGATCGCGGCTGGGGGCTTTCCAACAAGTGGACGCGAGAAGACTTTGCCGGCAGCGCTCGTGGAAGGTAACTATGAACGCGGTCAGCTGCAGGGGCCTGTCCGAATGCCGTTAGAGCATTCGGACAGCCGCTCCATGTGCCAGTGTGTGTGTGTGTGCAGTGTGTGTGTGTGTGTATGTGTGTATATATATATTACACATACACACACACACTGAGGTCTAAAATGGGCCAATGTGTGTGTATGTGTATATATATTACACATACTCACACACACTGAGGACTGAAATGGCCAATGTGTATGTGTATATGTGTATATAACATATACACACACACTGAGTTCTGAAATGGGCCACTTTTTTAAGACCGAGTACGAGTACCGATACTTTTTAAAAGTACTCACTGATACCGAGTACTGAAACTTTTCTTTAATGTCATGTGACGCTTTCCAATAAGAACAGACCATATAAAAATGCCCCCAGCTCACATGTATATATCCCCCCCAAGATATATATATATTCATATTGCCCCAGCTCATGGATTTGCCCCAGCTCATGGATTTGCCCCAGCTCATGGGATATTGCCCCAGCTCATGGGATATTGCCCCAGCTCATGGATTTGCCCCAGCTCATGGATATGCCCCAGCTCATGGATATGCCCCAGCTCACACATGGATATGCCCCAGCACACACATGGATATGCCCCAGCACACACATGGATATGACCCAGCACACACATGGATATGACCCAGCACACACATGGATTTGCCCCAGCTCACACATGGATATGCCCCAGCTCACACATGGATTTGCCCCAGCTCATGGATATGCCCCAGCTCACACATGGATATGCCCCAGCACACACATGGATATGCCCCAGCACACACATGGATATGCCGCAGCTCACACATGGATATGCCCCAGCTCACACATGGATATGCCCCAGCTCACACATGAATTTGCTCCAGCACACACATGGATTTGCCCCAGCTCACACATGGATATGCCCCAGCTCACACATGGATTTGCCCCAGCTCATGGATATGCCCCAGCTCACACATGGATATGCCCCAGCACACACATGGATATGCCCCAGCACACACATGGATATGCCCCAGCTCACACATGGATATGCCCCAGCTCACACATGGATATGCCCCAGCTCACACATGAATTTGCTCCAGCACACACATGGATTTGCCCCAGCTCACACATGAATATGCCCCAGCTCACACATGGATATGCCCCAGCTCACACATGGATTTGCCCCAGCTCACACATGGATTTGCCCCAGCTCACACATGGATTTGCCCCAGCTCACACCTGGATATGCCCCAGCTCACACATGGATTTGCCCCAGCTCACACATGGATTTGCCCCAGCTCACACATGGATTTGCCCCAGCTCACACATGGAATTGCCCCAGCTCACACATGGATTTGCCCCAGCTCACACATGGATTTGCCCCAGCTCATGGATCCCCCCCCCGGCACTCTCTGCGATGATACTTACCTTCCTGGGCGACGCCGGGAAGGTCTTCGTGCGTGCGCTCATTGGAAGGCCCCCAGCCGCGTCCACGTGGGACCATGTGATCGCGGCTGGGGGCCTTCCAACGGGCGCACGCGGGGAAACTTTCCCGGCGTCGCCCAGGAAGGTAAGTATCATCGCGGAGAGCTCCAGGTGCCTGTCCGAATGCTCTATCGGCATTCGGACAGGCCCTGCAGCTGCTCACTGTGTTCATACTTACCTTCCTGAGCGACGCCGAGAAAGTTTCTGCGCATGCGCTCGTTGGAAGGCCCCAGCCGCGATCACATGGTCCCACGTGGTCGCGGCTGGGGGCCTTCCAACGAGCGCACGCGCGGAGACTTTCACGGCGTCGCTCAGGAAGGTAAGTATAAACACAGTGAGCAGCTGCAGGGCCTGTCCGAATGCCGATAGAGTATTCAGACAGCTGCCCCAGCCCCTCGGATGCCGGCAAGCCGGCTCAATGCCGGCTTCCGGTATCAGGGACAATATCGGGGGGTACTGCACGAGTACCAAGTACTCCTGCAGTACCCGGTATCGGCACTGATACCGATACTAGTATCGGTGCAACCCTATATATTACACATACACACACACACTGAGGTCTGAAGTAAGTGTGTGTGTGTATGTATATATCTATACAAACACACACACTCTGAGGACACACTGCGGTCTGGTGTCTGTTAGGTATACATGTATCTGATGCATGTGGGGTATATTATATATAAATGTTATACCCCACAGGCATCAGATACATGTACACCCAACAGACACCAGACCCGTGTGTGTATATATATAAATGTATATCTGGTGTTTGTGTGTGGTCAGGGTGTGTGCAGGCAGTGGGTAAATGGGGTGTCTAGCCATACATTGCAATATTAACTTAAACAGGACAGGCTTTCAGCAAAATCCTAAATTATTTATTGAAAAGCATCACATGACATTAAATAAAAGTATCGGTACTCGGTATCGGTGAGTACTTGAAAAAAAGTATTGGTACTCATACTCGGTCCTACAAAAAGGGTATCGGTGCATCCCTATCCATAACTGCAGTGCTCAGTAGGAAAATGAGGATTGAGACACTTTTTCTTTTTGTATTGTGGTATTGCAAGTAAGGTGCAGGTCCTGGATTGGAGGTTATAGGATGAGGGAACTGCTACGGGAAGCGGCCTATTCAGGTAGGGTGGTAGCTTCCCAGAAAATCTCTTAAACACCAGGTTGGAAAGGTGAAGAGTACATCTAGATTCCAGCGACGGCCAGTTTAGCTCTTTTACCATGTCACAATGGTGGGTCATGTAGTTACATTGTAGCACAAAGCGACAGAATGAGTTATACAATGTAGAAAGTTTCTGAAGGAGCGTTTGTGGGACAACTGCATACGCTACATCTCCGTTTTCAATAGCCGGCATAAGCAATTGTTGTACAATTTGCTTTCTTACCGCGGGGCTCAGGCAGGATTTGTTTCTGTACAGGGCACCTAGTTTGGGATAAAGTTTAGATGAGTTTTTCGATGTGGGGGCCGATGGATAGATTTGGGTGTAACCATTATACCTAGATATTTGAGAGAAGTGACTGTGGTCAGCATGCCATTTGATTTTGTCCTGACACATAGAAGGGGAGTTTGTAATTTATGTAGTTTAGGTGCTGTTCCAAAGAGCATCATTAAACTTTTTTTAAATACTGACAAAACTGTATCTGCAATCCACTTTTCTACCTCTGTGAATTGTTCTTGCAGCACTGCCTCCAGCTGTGGGAGATTTGGTTTGCTGGTATAGATTACGATGTCATCTGCGTACATGTGTACAGTTGAGGCAAGAGTAGCCCCAGTCACAATAGGCAATCTCTATTAGACATGTGCATTCGTTTTAGTACTAAAACGATTTAGTCCGAATTTTGGGATAATTTAGTTTTAGTATGACTCAAGAGAAACGAAACTGCTCAGTACAAAAAACGAAAGAAACTAAAATAAAATGCACTACATTTTAGTTTCAGTCCTTTTTGTGATATTACATTGATGAGTGAAGGAGACCAGCAATGAAGATCGCAACATCGCAACATCCGAAGTTCTGCACCCTCCACATGCCAATGCAGTAGGATGTTCTATACAGAGAGTGGCATTAATTAATGCAGGAGTATGTTCTATACATTATACAGAGAGGGGTATTAATGCAGGAGGATGTTATATACATTATACAAAGAGGGGTATTAATTAATGCAGGAGGATGTTCTAAACATTATACAGAGAGGAGCCTTTTCTTTAAATCCAGTGGCTGTGAGCGCTGAGATCGGCTGCTTGTTACATTATCTCTCAGTACAATGTATCAGGCTCAGTTGTTACAGTAACTGACTGTAACAGCGCTCAGAGTTTCAGTAAAACAAGGAAATAATATTGTTCTAACCTCTTATATATATAAATATTATTTACTAGTTTTACAGAAACTCTGAGCGCTGTGATGAGCAGCAGTCAGTTATTGTAACAGCTTTGCCTGACACGGGGCAGTAGAACAATGTTGGTGCTAACTTAACCAGAGCTGTTGTAAACTGAAAACCTCCATAGGCTATAATGGCTCTGGTAAGTTTACAACAGCTCTGGTTAAATTAGCACCAACTATGTAATATGGCCCACATTGCGCTGAGAGTGAGAGATACTGTAACAAGCAACGATCTCAGCCCTCTGAGGAGCCACCACTACAATAGTAATTGTATCCACTGGTTTTCGGATGAACGAAATTAGTTTTCATACTAAAGAACTGAAAACGAATTTCTTTAGCAACTAAATAAATTGCATTTTAGGACTAATCCATTAGTTCAAAACGAAATTTTGTGCTGTGCACATGTCTAATCTCTATGGGTATATGAATTCTGAACTCAATTCTGAATAAAAAGTATAGAGGCAAAGTGTATTGCCTTTTTTATCCCCCTTCAAAGCCGTCGGCTTAGAAGAACGTTCTCCTGCTTTAGCTTACACAGTTCCAGCTCATGCCCTCACTGAGCACTGAATGGGTGCTGCAATAGCTGAGGTGAGACACAAGAGCAGGCACCCAACCCCATGTGTGTAGGGGGAGGGGACTTTTCACATTATGTAACTCCTTATCGTTTCCTGAGGGAAATCCGCCTCCTTCGACAATCATTTCCTGTAAACATGTTCATGTAGTCTTTGTTAATTGAGGTAAAGGTCTGGAACCAATGAAAGGCTACCTACTAGTAAGGGACACTGTAATTGTAGAATCAACCTGTCTAGTATGTATTGTGGAGGCACTATCCTTGTTTCAATGACTCATGACAGTTACTTGATAAAGCCATACCATATGCAAAAATAAACTGAATCTACAAACAGTGCCCCTGATTTCAGGGGGAGTTTTTTTTTTTTTATATCAACCCTCAGTATTAGATTTATTTCAGTTAGGGTTAACCCTTTAATGCCTTCTTTTATTTTACCACATACTACATTCCAATATTGTCACCTTACACTATGCCAATCGTGGTTCAATATTTTTTTTTATCTATGACATATTCTATCAGTATCTTCCGAAATTCTTGACAAACATGTCTACTCGCATAAATATATGGGGAATGTTGGTACATACATGGACTGTCAAGTAACACAACAAAACTCTGGAAATATTAGATTGTCATCATTAGTGGCAATTAATGATTTTGTACAATATAAATAATGCAGGAATGTGACAATGTGGATAATTCCTGTACTAACTCGCAATGAATTAAAACTTTGTGTGACGACCAAATGCTACCTACCCAGTCGTCACGTGCGGAGGGAGAGTGTACAAGGAGTTAATAGCTCCAAGCCTCTGGGCTTACTAACTCTGGGCCTCTCAGGGCCCGAAGTTATGCCAACCTAACCCCCCAAAACCATACACATCCATCCGACTATACGCTGCCACCTCTTAACTGTATACCACCCCAATCCAGGAGACTAACCACATGTCTACCAAATGTTATATTCTACCGTAACGTTGACCAAGCTATACAAAAAGCGCGAATCATCAAGAGCAAAGACAGTACTAGGTTACAAAGTTTTAATGGAAACAGACAAAAATAAAACTTAAAAGGATTGAAAAAAAAAACAGTGAAGCGCCTCCAGAAAAGTGACTAAATGTCCACGCTACACATTGAATATGGGGGTTCTCCTAAAAACCCAAAATCATATGTTACAAAAGGTCAACGGAGCGCCAGCAAACTGGATGTACAATTAGTCACCATACATGTCCAATAGACTGTCTTCTAGATCGTTCCAAATGGACTGTCTTCTAGATCGTTCCAAATGGATCCCTCTTCCAATATAATTTCTGCAGAAGAGAAAGAATATACTAGTGCAATATGTCATTCCACCATAGGAGAGAGGTTAGTCAGTCGTGGTCCTACTCACATGGTGTTGAGCCTAACCTTGGCTCTAGGGTGAATAGTGATTTTGGGTCTTCAAAAGATGTTCTGGTGCCCATATACCCGCAATAGAATTTTTCAAGCACTTTCCCCTGCAGTGGATCGGAAGAATACCAACGCACTTTCTGGTGCAATACCGTTATATGATAATAATGGAGTAGGTATTCAAAATGGTTACACTCACATATTAATGAGCCGCATTGGCTCCAAGTGTCATGCCTCAGCGCTGAGAGCCTGCTGTGGTCAGCCTGGGTCACTAGCTCTCTATACCTGCTCCCCACCTAAGGGTTAACTCCTGTGTCTGAACCTGAGGATTCTGCATATAACCAGACCACACCCTCCTCCCCTTTGCTCTTTCATTTTGTGTTTTTCCCTTCCCAGTGTCCAGAGGTCTTGAGAGCTCCCTCTTGTCATTGTATGTTCCTGATTTATTTTGCTCTGCCGTGCATCCTTGCTGTGTCTGCATTACCTGGTTCCTGCGTGCTGGACGATCCACTGCGTGGCCCACTATCCAGTGGGTCCAGAGACACTCAAGTGGCTTCCAGCCCTCCAGCTCTCTCCAAGGAGACCAACCTACTATCAAGGTACATTTGCCTAAAGGCTCCTGCTTCTCCTCAAGCGGATCTGGAGAGAGACTACGTGGTCCACCATCCACTTGCCTATTTTCTGTGCTACCGCCTGTTCTGTGCTGGACTGTTTGCTGTGAACCATCCCACAATACAAGCTTTGTTGTGCATTTACTGTCTCCTGTGTCTTTCTGCCTGCTCACCCCCAGCGCTTGGGAATATAACCTCACACTGAGGCTGTGCCATGGCTCCTTCCTGGCACGAACCCGACATAATGAAAGAGCCAAAAACCAGGCCCGTGGGGGTTCAAGCTGCACTGAAGGAGATTGTATATCAGTTGCTCGTTGTAGTGGATGATGTGTATACACTAATGGACTCATTTCCCACCACACCTGACCCAGTCAGGCCTACACCAGTGAGCAGAGCATCACAGCAATCTGTTGAGTTTAATCATTCTCCACCTATATGCAGAGCACAGGCACCTTATGTGGAGACTCAGAAGGAAAGGCGTAGAAGGCTGAACCAATGCTTCTACTGTGGGTCAGATCTGCACCGAATAGATCTCTGTCCCATCAGACCTGCTAAGCCTCCAGTCGCTGCTCCTGTGCCACGCAAGACTCCAGTCGCTGCTCCTGTGCCACGCAAGACTCCAGTCGCTGCTCCTGTGCCACGCAAGACTCCAGTCGCTGCTCCTGTGTCACGCAAGACCCCAGCCGCTGCTCCTGTTTCACGCAAGACTCGCCAGGCCACTGCCAAATCACGCCAGACTCCGGTCGCTGCCAAGTCTCGCCCAGTTAAGTCACGTCAGGCAGCTGCTAAGCCTCGCCAGGCTACCAACATGGGCAAGCCTCGTCGATCCTCTGTACCAAGGAGGTCTGTTTCCTGTGATGTCTCTTCGGAGGAGGAGGGTACAGAGGATGAATCCGATGCTGAGGACATGGAGGTCTTGACCCCAGACCCTTCTGGGTCCATAGAGATCCTGCCTACTGAGCTCGTTGATGCAGAACCCATGGTTATGGAACCTGAACCCCAGGTACCTATGGAGGTGGGTGTGACCCACGTATCTCCTATCCAGACTGCCAAGCACCCTAGAGGTGGTCCAGGAGAGCAAGTCTCAGACCCCAACATTATACATGGCTGTGACGCTCTGCCTGATAGAACCGTTTCTTGCTCTCATAAGGATGTCAGGACTTTTTCTATAGCCTCTGATGGCTTCATTATTCCTGATTCAGATCTTGCTGCCTATGAGGAACGGTTGGCAGCCAAGGAGAGAGGCCCATCGCCCATCATTGCGGGGGTCGTCACCTGTACACCTCTCACGCCCTTTCCACCTGTGGACAACCCTACTCCTGATGGTTGTGTTTGGGCATCTAATGGAACGTTGGTCCGTAAAGAGGACCTTGAAATCTTTGAGCAGGCCCTGTTTGCCCAAGGAGACATTTATGATGACACTGACTCGGACTCTGATGGGTGGTGATGACCTCCTAGCTGCTCCTGGTTCTAGCCTATGCCCTAGGTGCCCGGAGTGCACCTTGTAGGAGGGAGGTACTGTCATGCCTCAGCCCTGAGAGCCTGCTGTGGTCAGCCTGGGTCACTAGCTCTCTATACCTGCTCCCCACCTAAGGGTTAACTCCTGTGTCTGAACCTGAGGATTCTGCATATAACCAGACCACACCCTCCTCCCCTTTGCTCTTTCATTTTGTGTTTTTCCCTTCCCAGTGTCCAGAGGTCTTGAGAGCTCCCTCTTGTCATTGTATGTTCCTGATTTATTTTGCTCTGCCGTGCATCCTTGCTGTGTCTGCATTACCTGGTTCCTGCGTGCTGGACGATCCACTGCGTGGCCCACTATCCAGTGGGTCCAGAGACACTCAAGTGGCTTCCAGCCCTCCAGCTCTCTCCAAGGAGACCAACCTACTATCAAGGTACATTTGCCTAAAGGCTCCTGC
This sequence comes from Leptobrachium leishanense, assembly GCA_009667805.1. Classification (NCBI taxonomy): domain Eukaryota; kingdom Metazoa; phylum Chordata; class Amphibia; order Anura; family Megophryidae; genus Leptobrachium; species Leptobrachium leishanense. The sequence goes on from CM019066.1 coordinate 245,952,320, forward strand.
TTCTCCTCAAGCGGATCTGGAGAGAGACTACGTGGTCCACCATCCACTTGCCTATTTTCTGTGCTACCGCCTGTTCTGTGCTGGACTGTTTGCTGTGAACCATCCCACAATACAAGCTTTGTTGTGCATTTACTGTCTCCTGTGTCTTTCTGCCTGCTCACCCCCAGCGCTTGGGAATATAACCTCACACTGAGGCTGGGCCATGGCTCCTTCCTGGCACGAACCCGACACCAAGATGTCGCATGAGAATATCAAGGTAATTCCAAAACCTTCTTTAAAATCACGTTCAGGAAGCAGCAATAGTTTTAAAATAAAATAAATTTATTTATTACATAAAATTATATTTACCAGTACGCGTTTCGCTCCTTAGAGCTTCTTCAGCTGGTATCAACATGTTTTGTGTATGCTGCTTCCTTATAAACTGTTCAGATAACCCATTACATCTTTAGCTTAACTTAAAACACTTGAGTTCAATTAAGATCAAATTAAAATAAATTAAAAACATATGGAATCAATTAAAATCGCATGTGGCTTATGACATATGCATCCCGGCGTTGCCCTCAGTATGAACCGCATATCCACACCTCTATATGATTAGTAATCACATAAAAACGCCAGAGGTTTTATTTAATGTAATCGCGCATGCGCACAATAGGAGGCATGCGCACAGACGGTCATAGCCATCTCACGTCCAGCGCCTAGTCTTACACGCTGTCCCACCAAAAACATGGCGGACAGCTCAGCGCCATATCTCAGGACAAAAAATCCACCCTGGACATAAATAGCCAAGTGCACAAAGAATCAGGTGTATATTGTAGCAAATTACTGTACAGTGGACTCAATTATTAAACTCTACTAGATCAAAAACAATCGATCGTAAATAAATACGATCGCGCATGCGCTACTAGATCAAAACAATCGATCGTAAATAAATACGTTCGCGCATGCGCTTAATAGGATATAAGCGTACAGCCGATTGGTCATCCTATCACCCAATCGTCACAAGCGTCCAAAAGTACATTGTCCCACCAGAAACATGGCGGACAGTTTCACATTGAACCTCAAAATCGGAGGACACTAGTGGGAAACGTCGTGGATGAACACATATAGTAAACACAACGCGTTATACAATAAACTCAATTTGACAGAATGTCACAATAATACATTTTTAGGGTCAATTCACCTATACACATGTAACCCTAGATGCTTTAACCCTCTATAGATCACTCGCAATATTATTAGTGATATTAACTATATAGTTGGCATCTATAAAAGTGCTAGTGCTGTGTCAATATACATTGGGTTCATAATAATAAATAGAGACGCCAAGTACAAGATGTATATTAGTAGGTAAACTAAATTAACAAAAGTTGCATAGAATTAAAAAGACTACATCAGTAGTAAATAACCTCTACATATAAAAGGGACCTTTCTATAGTGTATATTATTTTACAATTGTGAATCTCAAAGTAAACTATATGGTTAACATCTATCAAAGTGCTAGTGCTATAACATTACTTATTATATTTATTAATTGTATATATTAAATTAACCAATTATAGTATATGTGCAAATTTACAAATTTTTATATGTGTTAATTTTATTTTATGTATTATTTTTATTATAAATTATACAAATTATACAACTAATGACATTTGTGTTAACATTAATTGTATGTAAATTATCATCACAGTTGTGCTATAATATGCTATTCATTACTAACATTCACATATATCATCTATTATTAAGTGACTCGTGCAAATCTATAGTTAGTATATAATTATAAATTATAAATAATTATTATGAACCATTACCAACTAAAATTCCATATAGGGCACATAATGTAATCTCTTTTATAAACTAATCTCTTTTATAAAGGTATTGCCTAGTTATTAAATCATCATGTTTATATAATTTTCTACAGTAATTACCAATAGTACATGATTAAAGGAAATGAATCAACTCGAAATCATTATTGAGACCATTGGGGGCCATGGTGCCCAGATCAAATATAGACTTCATCTCGTCTCTCCCCAAAACGGTGGTCTCACTGACACCCTTAATGATGGATCTGACCCTTTTAATTGCTCTAAATTTCAGACCCTTTGGGCAACTATTGTGCATATGTTTAAAGTGATAAGATACCGAGTGTTTTTCGTATTGATTTCTTATGTTCCTCACATGTTCGGATATCCTTATGTTGAGGGCACGACTAGTTCGTCCTATATACTGTAATCCACATGGGCATTCTAATAGATATATGCCGTTTTTCGTACAGCAAGTGAGAATGCCCTTAATCCTAACTTCTTTTTAAATTTTCTTATTATAGTAATTCTCTTATAGTGTCTTGGTATTACCTGTGGATCTACATGCGAGGCATTGGCCACATTGGTAAAATCCCTCTTTAAGATTAAAATGATTGTGAATTTCTCTCTTCCTCTCAAATTTGCTTCTTACCAGTTTTGTCTTAATATTTTTTGCTCCTCTAAATAGTATCCTAGGTTTTTCCCCCAATATCTTATCAAGGTCCTTATCTTTTTTTAGGATGTGCCAATGTTTCTTAAATATTCTTTTAATTAATTGATCTTCATTATTAAATTCGCAAATAAAAGGGACTTCTTTCACAGTCTCCTTTTGTTTTTTATATTTTATAAGGCTTTCTTGATCTACCTCCTTCAGTTCTTTTATGAGGTCTTCCATTTCTTTTCCATTATACCCTTTCTCCATGAAATCAGCCTTAAGGGATTCTGCCTGTTCTTCAAATACATTGTCCTCTGTGCAGTTCCTCCTTAGTCTCGTTAGTTGTCCCTTCGGGATTCCCTTTAACCAAATGTTATTATGGCAACTAGTTTTATCAATATAGGTGTTCACATCAACATCCTTGAAAAAGGTTTTAGTGTGTAACCTATTTTCTTTTATATAAATCTCCAAATCGAGGAATGCTATAACATCCTTACTCCATTTCTTATCAAGTTTAATCCCCCAATCTGGGCTGTCTAACTGATCTAGAAATACTATTAGATCTTTCTCTTCTCCTTTCCATACAAAAAATAAATCGTCTATGTACCTTTTATATATGGGCACTCTTCCTTGCGCCCAGTCACGCGAACCATAGACAAAGCTGGTTTCCCAACCTGACATATAAAGGTTCGCGTAACTGGGCGCAAATCGAGTGCCCATAGCTGTCCCTCTAGTCTGAAGGTAAAACTTCTCCTCAAATTGAAAGTAGTTGTTAACTTGTATAAACTGGATGCCCTCCATAACAAAATCAACTTGTTCATCATTCAAATCCCTTGACAGATTTAAATGATCTTTTACAATTTCTACTCCCTTAATGTGTGGGATATTACTATAAAGTGCATTTACATCATCAACTGTGATGATAATTTACATACAATTTAATGTTAACACAAATGTCATTAGTTGTATAATTTGTATAATTTATAATAAAAATAATACATAAAATAAAATGAACACATAAAAAAATATAAAAAAAAATAATTTTTGCACACTAAAATTTGTAATTTTGCACATATACTACAATTGGTTAATTTAATATATACATTTGATTAATATAAAAGTAATGTTATAGCACTAGCACTTTAAATAGATGTTAGTCAATTTTATTTTATGTATTATTTTTATTATAAAGTAACATAAAAATTTGTAAATTTGCACATATACTATAATTGGTTAATTTAATATATACAATTAATAAATATAATAAGTAATGTTATAGCACTAGCACTTTGATAGATGTTAACCATATAGTTTACTTTGAGATTCACAATTGTAAAATAATATACACTATAGAAAGGTCCCTTTTATATGTAGAGGTTATTTACTACTGATGTAGTATTTTTAAGTCTATGCAACTTTTGTTAATTTAGTTTACCTACTAATATATATCTTGTACTTGGCGTCACTATTTATTATTATCAACCCAATGTATATTGACACAGCACTAGCACTTTTATAGATGCCAACTATATAGTTAATATCACTAATAATATTGCGAGTGATCTATAGAGGCTTAAAGCATCTAGGGTTACATGTGTAGAGGTGAATTGACCCTAAAAATGTATTATTGTGACATTCTGTCAAATTGAGTTTATTGTATAACGCGTTGTGTTTACTATATGTGTTCATCCACGACGTTTCCCACTAGTGTCCTCCGATTATGAGGTTCAATGTGAAACTGTCCGCCATGTTTCTGGTGGGACAATGTACTTTTGGACGCTTGTGACGATTGGATGATAGGATGAACAATCGGCTGTACGCTTATATCCTATTAAGCGCATGCGCGATCGTATTTATTTACAATCGATTGTTTTGATCTAGTAGCGCATGCGCGATCGTATTTTATTTACGATCGATTGTTTTTGATCTAGTAGAGTTTAATAATTGAGTCCACTGTACAGTAATTTGCTACAATATACACCTGATTCTTTGTGCACTTGGCTATTTATGTCCAGGGTGGATTTTTTGTCCTGAGATATGGCGCTGAGCTGTCCGCCATGTTTTTGGTGGGACAGCGTGTAAGACTAGGCGCTGGACGTGAGACGGCTATGACCGTCTGTGCGCATGCCTCCTATTGTGCACATGCGCGATTACATTAAATAAGACCTCTGGCGTTTTTATGTGATTACTAATCATATAGAGGTGTGGATATGCGGTTCATACTGGAGGGCAACGCCAGGATGCATATGTCATAAGCCACATGCGATTTTAATTGATTCCATATGTTTTTAATTTATTTTAATTTGATCTTAATTGAACTCAAGTGTTTTAAGTTAAGCTAAAGATGTAATGGGTTATCTGAACAGTTTATAAGGAAGCAGCATACACAAAACATGTTGATACCAGCTGAAGAAGCTCTAAGGAGCGAAATGCATACTGGTAAATATAATTTTATGTAATAAATAAATTTATTTTATTTTAAAACTATTGCTGCTTCCTGAACGTGATTTTAAAGAAGGTTTTGGAATTACCTTGATATTCTCATGCGACATCTTGGAGCCAATGCGGCTCATTAATATGTGAGTGTAACCATTTTGAATACCTACTCCATTATTATCATATAACGGTATTGCACCAGAAAGTGCGTTGGTATTCTTCTGATCCACTGCAGGGGAAAGTGCTTGAAAAATTCTATTGCGAGTATATGGGCACCTGAACATCTTTTGAAGACCCAAAATCACTATTCACCCTAGAGCCAAGGTTAGGCTCAACACCATGTGAGTATGACCACGACTGACTACCCTCTCTCCTATGGTGGAATGACATATTGCACTAGTATATTCTTTCTCTTCTGCAGAAATTATATTGGAAGAGGGATCCATTTGGAACGATCTAGAAGTCAGTCCATTTGGAACGATCTAGAAGACAGTCTATTGGACATGTATGGTGACTAATTGTACATCCAGTTTTCTGGCGCTCCGTTGACCTTTTGTAACAAAAAGTAAAACTTAACAGTGCCAATATCACAAAACAAGACATACAAAAATATAATAAAACATGCAAATACAGTTCTTGAAATAAAATGGGACTTGCACAGAAAACCTAACTTGCATTAGGTAACTCTTCCATGGGTATTCCAGATTTTAAATGTCACAGAAGGTTCTTAGAGATGTTCATCATCCCTAGTCCTTGGAGAAATACCAGTTGTACTAGTGAGTGCCGGCTCTTTGTCCAACACCCACCCAACCCCCAACCAAGTTGGTTCAGGTATGGGCCCCCTGATCAAGTTTCCATTCAGCCCAAGAGAGCAGATCAGATAAAGGGTTATAAATACCAGAGGTGCCTTGCAAACTCCTTTGAGAAGAAGACCGGAAAACCCCCCACAAATTCTGCGTTTAAAATCTGACCCATCGCGCAGAAGCGATGCCTGTGTGAGACACTCTGTTTCTTTGTAACTGATATAATACAGTATCAATAGCATGTACAATATAAATTGCCTATACAATAAAAAGGGAAAAGCTGGATTTATGCTATGCTTTTTGTTCTAATACAAGTTATAGAGAAACAGTTGGGTATATGTGAGTCATACAATGAAGCATCCCGATAGCGCATTTGTTTCCAAAGATTATGAGCAAGCCATCAATGATAAACATCTGCATAATGCAGATACAGCTTAAAAGGATCATGCCATAGGTTTGGCAACTAGGGCCAAACCCACGTATCTCGAATCAAGATGGTGGCAGATAACAATCCAAGTATGGTACACAGGGTACTGTCTCTGAATAAAATTATTAATATTAGGACTGGTTCATGCAATCCCAATTCAAGATACAGGAGTATGGCCCTAGATCTCCCCTTATGACATATTGTATGAGCCGTTGACAGGGGCAGACTGACCGGTCGGGCATTTCGGGCGCCGACTGGGGGCCCGTATCCTTTTGATCTCTTGCGGAGCAGGAAACTGGCAACCCCTGTGCTGCTGCTGCACTGACTCAGAAGCAGGGACTGGTCATGTGACCGGAAGCCCCTGCTGTACTGATGCCGGGAGACAGCCAGCATGAAGACGAGCAGCTGTAAGAAGCAAGAATCTGGTGAGTATGGAGGGAGGGGGAGGGCAGAGGTTTGTTTGTCTGTCCTTCTGTTAATCCTCTCCTCCTAACTGTTTATGCATCTCTTACTGAATGTGTTTATCTATTTTTTCCATCTGCCCTTATATTTACTCTTTTCTATATCCATTTATCTAAATTTCACTTTCTCTGTATCCACAGTTCTGTCCTCTTTCTCCCCATCACACTCTCCCTTTTACTTTTTCTCTCTATCTTCACCTTCTTTTTCTTTGTCATTTCTTCTCTATCATTCTCTTTCTCACTGATTCTTTCTGACTGTATCTCCCTCCCTCTCTAATGTCTAACCCTAATTCCTTACCCTAGTTTCTAACCCTAATTCCTTACCCTAGTTTCTAACCCTAATTCCTTACCCTAGTTTCTAACCCTAGTTCCTAACCCTTATATCTAACTCTAATTCCTAACCCTAATACCTAACGCTAGCTTTTAACCCTAATTCCTAACCCTAACTAACTTCTAACTCACATTTTTGTAACTTTTATTGCTGTGGAGCTAAGTGAAACGCTCATATACACACCACATTTCTGTGAGTTTTATTGCTGTGGAGCTCGGTGATACGTTCATACACATTCTGCATATTACTGTGAGTTTTATTGCTTTGGAGCTCTGTGATATGCTCCTACACATTCTGCATATTACTGTTTCAAAATTGTATAGTATCCTATAAACCTGGAAAGTAGACAGCAGGGAACAAAGTTTGCCATGAGACCTTCTGTGCCGCGGCGCAGCCTTAGCTGCAATGAGTGCGTAATGACTGCTGCAGCAGAGCAGGGGCCATCTGGAAGTCTGGAGGGGGCATGATGGCTTATTAGCATGTGGGTCCAAGTGGATTTTATCTTATTAAAACATTTAATTTGAAAATAGTTCGAAGAAATAAAATCTGTAACACAGCAATGTACATCTGGGTGTAGCATTTTGTAGTTTGAGTTTATGTGGGAGTGACCTACTGTGGGCAGGGCACAAGGGTGCCCCATTATCTTCTACTGTCCGGGGGCCCCACTAGTTGTCAGTCCGCCCTTGACTGTTGATATTGTACTTGACCACCAAGTTACCGGTTACCAAGAGACTGTGTGGTCCAGTTCAGTGTATGTTGGTGCTGGGATTACCAACATTCTTGCATTGTTTCTGTTGTATGAAATCTATTTGGGGACATAAATGAGGAGCACCTGGGACAGGATGTGTTAAATTAAACTGAAGTGCGTGTTTAGGTTGTGATTAATTCTTTTGTATTTGTCAGTTATTTGTTTCTGTCTGAAAATACCTGCCACTGTATCTTTCACTGCAGGTCAACAAGGAATGTGTTAGGGGATTGTGGGCTGGACAGCAGCAGGAATTGATTTTCCTTCGTAATCGTGATCCAGAGAGGGGCAGCATTCAAAATAATAAGCATGTCCTGAGGAACCTGATCAACTCATCGTGTGACCAGCCATTAGGCTACCCAATTTATGTATCTCCATTGACTGCCTCTTACATAGGAACTCATAGCCAAATGAGGGACATAGGAGGTGGACATATCATTTGGAAAAATATCACAAATTGGTTCCATGCACAGTGGTTGAAGTAAGCTACTTATTATTTCTTTCGTATAATTTGCAGTTTCATAATTTGACATATAAGCTAGTGTGATGAATGCTAAACGTTAATAGAATTGTATTCACAAAAATGCTGCAGGAGACAGACCGGACTTTCCAAAGAGGAGCAGAATCAAAGGAGATCCACTGCTGTACTTCCAATGTGCAGTCAAGTGTTACCTAGAAAGTTGTGAGATTCATAAATTGTATATATACTTATGTATATATTAACCGCACTCCTGGCTTTACCCATAACATATACACTTTGACCGCAATTCTGGCTGTGCCAGTAATAGGACGCAACAAATTTAATTATTCAGGGCCAGCAATGAAACATTCACAACTCTATTACGAATTAGCCTCTATATTAGCTTCTCCGCTCATAATGTCAGCGAGCTGCTCAATGGTCATACATGCTATTTTACGGGCTTGTTCAGGGTCTGTAGAAGGACAACCAAGAACTATTTCTGTTTCCTTCAATTTGCAGGGAGAGGAAAGGGCTGCTTGCACCCCATTCCCAGGGACTATTAATACTGGTGTTTCTTAAATTCTATCAACTAGGGTATTAGAAAACCCTACATATTGTTAAAAATAATCACTATTCTTATGAATACGCCTACAGAAAATGTACTTTTATAAATACTGGCCTTCTCATTTCTGTGTAACCAAGGTTTTGTGAGTTTCTTGATTTTATTTTTTTTCTTGCACCAAATTCACATCACCAACTGGATAGATATTGGGCATTATTTTGTTTTTATTTCTTTAAAACAGTTTCTATTGGAACTTCTGTTTCTCAAGTTTAGTACAAATAGTTTTTTACATACAGGGTTATTCAGAGAACGTGAAAAGCAGGAGAATGACTGGAGAATGAAAAATTCTAAGTCAAAATAGCCGATTTGGAAAGTGAGAATTTTTCTGTTTTGGCTATTTTGACCTAGAATTTTTCATTCTCCAGTCATTCTCCTGCTTTTCACGCTCTCTGAATAACCCTGTTAGTATTTTGTTATATAGTGCTATTTTGCATCATGCAAAATATTCGGGAAAAACAGTATCAGAAATATATAAATCACAACTTATTTTATTTATTTATAAATGTAGCGCAGGCTACTTGAACTGTGTGTGGATTGTGGTGTTTTATACTGTAACCCAGGCTTTGGACAGAGATATGCAGCCTGTCACAGCTGTGGAGGATTTTTCCCCCCCTCCCTTTTCCCTTTCTCTTCACTGGCAAAGGAAGTTGTTTAAGACAGGAAGATGCAAAGGATTCTGGAACATGTAGTTTCAATTACAGAGGGCCTAATGCAATTTGTCATAGAAACATAGAAACATAGAAAAATGTCGGCAGATAAGAACCTTTCGGCCCATCTAGTCTGCCCAATTACATGGATACTTTACCTGGATTTATCTTTTGTTTAGGATAGCCTTATGCCTATCCCATGCTTGCTTAAATTCAATTACTGTTGTTTTGGCCTCTACCACTTCAACTGGAAGACTGTTCCATGTATCCACCACCCTCTCAGTAAAATAATGCTTTCTGATGTTACTTTTAAACCTTTGCCCCTCTAATCTAAGACTATGTCCTCTTGTTTTGCTACTTTGTTTCCTTTTAAATATACTCCCTTCCTCTACCTTGTGGATTCCCTTTACGTATTTAAATGTTTCTATCATATCTCCTCTGTCTCGTCTTTTTTCCAAGCTGTACATGTTAAGATCATTAAGCCTTTCCTGGTAACTTTTCTCCTTCAAGCCGTACACCATTTTAGTAGCCCTTCTCTGAACTTTCTCTAAGATGTCTATATCCTTCTGGAGATACGGTCTCCAGTACTGCACACAGTACTCCAAGTGAGGTCTCACCAGTGCTCTGTACAGTGGCATGAGCACTTCCCTTTTCCTACTGCTAATACCTCTCCCTACACAACCAAGCATTCTGCTAGCAGTCAGGAAGAGAACGAAACCTCCCAGCAGTGCCTAGGGGAAGGAGGTGTTTTCCAAGCGGGAAGGGCACGTGTAGGGCAGAGAGAAGGGGGAGAGGACAAGACTGTTGAGGGGAATGGTCCTGGGTTGCAGATTGTGCATGCAGCTGTCCTCGTGCGTTCAGCGAAGGAGAGATCCAGTTTCCCTCACGTGTTGCCAGTATCAGCGGATCGTGTGTCCGGCTGTCCTTGTGCATCCAGTGAAGAAGGGGTCCGTCTGCCTTCGTGTGTGTTCCAGTGACAGAGAGCGACCGAGTACATTCTGTGGAGAAGAAATACAGCTGTTCTTGTGCGTCCCGTGGAGAGGGATCCGGCTGTCCTTGAGTGATTCCAATGCTAAGAGATAGCGAATGAGCTACCGTCCAGCAAGGAAGGGGTGAGCGTATCAAACGGAGAGAGGTATTCAGCCATCCTGGGTGAGTTGATATTGCTAACTTTATTGTCTGGCCTAGTTCTACTGCCCACGCAGTTGCAGCTAAAAGGAGCATCCCTGCAGTTACAAATCTTGTTGTTCTGTGACACTTTGCGAAGATTTCTTTCTCACTTTGTGGAATACAAATATGGTTTCATGTTAAAGGTACCCAACGATAGAAGTCAGGGGCCCCACCGCTAGCAGTCTTGAACGCTTATGTAATATCCGCTGGCCAGTGGTTAGATAGAAGGTACAAGGTTTAGATAGATTATTGATATCGGTTACTTTTATTATTGTCGATACTCTAACTGCATTGAAGTATGGTAAAGATTGCCGTCTCGTTCATTCATCATTGTGTCGAATAGTGATGCTGAATTAACTCTTTCAATACTATTATACTGTTGATTACTTTGTTCTACAAAGGGTTTGCTCGCTAGTCCTAATAAACCCCTTTTTTATTTAAAGTAATCTTGTCCTGGTATTACTTGGCGCCGAAGGTGTAGGTGGGTAATCACTGGAGTGAGACAGAAGGCCCGTAAAATTCTCACTCTCGCGTGAATAGCGCTACATGTGGGGGCTCGTCCAGGATTTCCTTCTGGTCTCTGCGGCGGAGTGATGACCGCCTCCACCAGCCAAGTCGCCATGATGGACCCTGGTGCGGCCGCTAAGTGGTGCGCAGAGCAAAATGGCCGCCAGGGGTTCTGTGTGATCATGAGTCTCGCTGGTGTTACCAGGTCCAGCAATTAATGTCAGCCCTAATACCTGATCAGAGAACGTTCCTTTTAGACATGAAAGTAGATCAGGGCACTCTCTGCACCTACGCCATGCTAGAATGGAAAAGGGGGGTCCCAGATTGTTTTCAGGGAGAGAATATACAGTTACCAGGGAATCTTGAAGCTCTGCTTATACAGCTAAAGGCTTTGGATGGCCAACCCTTTAACCCTGGCCCAACAGTGTCAGGCATGGGGGTTATCAAATTCTGCTTCTACCCCAGTGACAGAGAGCCTACGAGTCCCTGCTTCAGAGGTTATCAGAAATCTAAAAAGGGACAAGCCAGGCTGCACAGCTGCTGAGTGTTTAGAGGCTTTACAATAAATTTTCGGAGAGGAAGAGGGACAATGCGGAAGTCTCCAAACATCAGTGAGAAAGACCCTCCCACCAGAACAACAATTAGCTGACTTGAAACGACAATATCCCACTATGCAGGAGAAGTTCCAGGAAGCATTCAGAATAATCGAGGAACAGATAAGAGCTCAGTATCAAAAGTAAAGACTCGAGTGACAGTCAAAATTAGAGCAAGCTCCGCTTACTCAGAGACTACACCGTGGTAACTTGCCAGAGGTGACCATTAGAAAAGACTTCAAGATCACAGGCCTGATTGGAGAAAAAGAGCAGAAGGACCAGCTGTCCTACACAAATCTGATACACCAGATCGACCTGGGACTACAGAAAAGGTATCCTGAGACTGAGATCGTAGAAGGAGTGGTAAACGCCATTAACCCTGGCCTAAGCTTAAGAGATATGTTGGAGATGAAAAATGGACTGACTCTAGTGCAACTTAGGAGGAGAATGCCTCCAAATTGTACCAGCTTCTCCTCAACATCACTCAGAAGAGTAATGAAACTGCTCAGAATTTCCTGTTCAGAGCGATTGAATTAAAAGATTGTTTGCTCTTTGTCTCTCAAGGAGAAGGCTCGGATGAACATTTCGGGACTGAATTGATACAGTAGAAATTTCTAAGATCAGTGGGTACTGGACTGAGGAATGACCACATCAGATTCCAATTAAAGCAGTATCTAGATGATCTTAGAGAACATGTTTCTGAATTGAAGAGAACAGGAATTATTCGGGAGTCTCGAAGCCCCTATGCTTCCCCCATCGTGGTAGTGAGGAAGAAGAATGGGTCACTTAGAATGTGTATCGATTATCGCAGGCCTCAAAATTTCACTCGCCTGCTCTCATTTAGCGAGTGGAAATTACAAGAGGGCGAGTGGAAATGCAGAGGCAGGCAGGGCAGAATAGGGGTTAGGTGGGGCAACTAATGGCGAGTAACTCTTAAGGCTTGGCTAGTAGCTTGGGACTTGAAATTTTGAGCCCTGGATTATCGCACCCTCAACAAAAGAACTATTCCAGATCAGTACACAACTCCATGAATAGAAGATGCCTTGCAATGCCTTTCCGGAGCTAAATGGCTCAGCGTACTGGACCTGAGAAGTTGATATCACCAGATCCCCATGCACGCAGATGACCGAGAGAAAACAACTTTTATCTGCCCTGTGGGTTTTTTTGAGTTTGAACGGATGCCGCAAGGCTTGTCTGGAGCCCCTGCTACCTTTCAACGTTTGATGGAACGGACTGTGGGTGACATGAACCTACTGGAGGTGCTGGTATACCTCGATGATATAATTGTTTTTGGGCGGACTTTGGAAGAACATGAGGAGCGCCTGGAGAAACCTTTGAACCGTCTTAATGAAGAGAGGTTGAAACTATCTCTTGAAGTGTCAGTTTTACCAGTCCTCAGTCAACTATCTTGGTCATGTTGTATCAAGGGAGGGAGTGGCCACAGACCCTAAGTTGGAAGCTGTTACCACTTGGCCTAGACCCTGAAACGTACAAGAACTGAGGTCCTTTCTTGGATTCTGTTCCTACTACAGAAGGTCTGTGGAGGGATTTGCCAAAATAGCCAGACCCCTTACTGAACTTCTGCGAGCTGGGGAAGATGAAGGAGAGCGCGAGGCCTCGGAGTTGCCTCGACAAACGAGTGGAACAAGGAAGTCTCGAGAGTCCAAAGAGGGAGAGTGGACTGAGCAATGTGAACGTTCTTTTCATCAGTTGAAATGGAGTCTGACAAACGCTCCGGTCCTAGCTTACACTGACACCCACAAGCCCTATGAACTTCATGTTGACACCAGCAGAGAAGGATTGAGTGGTGTGTTGTATCAAGAACATGACGGACGTTTGAGGCCTGTTGCTTATGTAAGTAGGAGCCTTACTCTATCCGAAAGAAACTACCCTACTCACAAACTGGAATTTTTGGCATTGAAATGGGCCGTCGCTGACAAACTGAAAGAATACTTGTATGGTGCAGAATTTGAAGTTAAAACAGGTAATAACCCACTCACATATGTTCTTACCACAGCCAAGCTGGATTCCACCGGACATCGATGGTTGGCGGCACTTTCCAGTTTCTGTTTCAGTCTGAAATACCGACCTGGAGTTGGAAATAGGGATGCTGACGCACTATCAAGAAGGCCCTACGGTACATCATCTCAAGAGGAAGATTGGACTCAACTGATGACGGAAGGCAAACAGGCTTTATATCAGGGGATTGAGTACCGAGCTAGAGGAATGCCGGGGGCTGAAGCTATTGGCGTCTCCACCACAGGGGTCCCGAAGCTTTACTGTGATTTAACACAAGTGAGAGATGAAGGACTGCCCATCCTTTCTAAGAAAGATTTGAGGAAGGATCAAATGGAAGATTCCCTTTGTTCTCTAACTTTGAAAGCTTTGGAGAGTGGTTGCTCAGAATTGTTGCTCGCAGCAGCCTCCCCAAGGGAGGCCCGATTGGTTCACAAAGAGTGGAATCGACTGCAGCTCTCAGATGAGGTGGTCTGCCGAAGGGGCCCCTCGGATGGTACAGAGGAGAGTTGGCAATTGTTCCTCCCCGAGAAACATAGAGGGACAGTGTTGAATACATTACACGATGAGCATGGACATTTGGGACCCGATAGAACATTTAAATTAGTCAGAGATCGCTTTTACTGGCCTTGTATGCAAACTGAGATCGACAGTTACTGTCACTCATGCCTCCGCTGCAACCAAAGAAAGACTTTGCCATCCAGAGCTGCCCCAATGGGCCATCTACAGAGTCAAGGTCCCATGGATTTGGTGTGCATTGATTTCTTGTGTCTGGAGCCCGATACGAGTGGGCAAGGAAACATATTAGTAGTGACTGATCATTTCACCCAATACGCTCAAGCCTATCCAATGAAAAATCAACGGGCTGCTACTGTTGCAAAAGTATTAGTAGAGAAATTCTTCGTCCATTATGGATTACCTTTGAAGATTCATTCCGATCAAGGAAGAGACTTTGAAAGCAGGCTCATTAAACAGTTGTTAGATCTTCTAAGCATTCAGAAATCGAGAACGACTCCCTACCACCCTCAGGGGGATCGACAGCCAGAACGGTTTAATCGCACCCTACTTAATATGCTTGGAACTCTTTCGTCCGATAAAAAGCAACACTGGAGTAGGCACGTCTCCGCTGTGGTTCATGCCTACAATAGTCCTGAAAACGACGCAACTGGTTATTCACCGTATAGATTGATGTTTGTAAGAGAAGCGCGTCTGCCAGTGGATTTGGCCTTCGGTGTATCAATAGACAGAACTGCTACAACGTCCTACAAAGGGTATTTGGACAGGCTCAGAAAGAATTTGAAGACAGCCTATGAGAAGGCTCAAAAGGCTTCTGATGCTAGAGGACAGCGAAACAAGAAGAATTATGATTTGAAAGTCAGAGTCCATGATTTGCAGCCAGGTGACCGGGTCTTGCTGAGAAATCTGGGTGTTGTAGGGCAGCACAAGTTGGCTGATCACTGGAAGTCACAACCTTACATCATCTGTAAGCAACTGCCAGGGCTCCCAGTATATCAGATCCGACCAGAAGGGAGCATAGGTCCGCTGAAGACTTGGCATCATAATCCTTTGTTGCCGCCGTCAGAAGCAGTTCGTGTGCCACCACAGCCAAATTCACAGTCCACAATCACTGCCTCTCAGAGATCCCGTCCAGAGACCAGATCACAGCCTGTACTCCTGGATGTAGAAGACGAAGACGGTGAGGATGAAGAGATGTCGATTGGTTGGCTGTGGCCGTCTCAAACGTCAGAGCCTGATGTTCCCCCTCTTTCTCCTGTCAGGATGACGGATGCAGGGATTCTTTGGCCGGAGGCTCCTGAATTTGTGCATCAGAGTCCGCTCACTGAAGAGGTGGAAGAAATACGATCCCCTTTGCTGGTGGCGGATTCAGAGGACTTTTGCCCTTTTGTCGAGGAAGAAGGGGAGGCTGGTGAGCCTAAGACTTCGGAATCTACAGAACAGAGACAAAGAAGGATTATTCATCCACCTAAGAGACTGACCTATGATGTGTTGGGTGAACCCAGTGAGGAGGTTGTTCGCACCTCTCAGAGAACTTTCAAGGCATCTGGTCCTCCTACCACAATTGCATTGGAGAGCAACTATAAGTCCCCTCTTGCATGTCTAGCTGGGTACTACTCGGAGGGGGTCGTATAAACAGAACAAACGTATTTCTTATACAAATTGGTGGGAAGTCCCATTGTCAGTTTCGTATGAAAATGTGAATGGTTTACTGTCTTGTGCATGCTAACCTGTTTCTCTCCTTGTGTATTACAAATGCTTGTAACAGGTTCTAGATTTCACGGTCTTTGGAGGACCAAAGATTCTAGTGGGGGGAGTGTGTAGCGCAGGCTACTTGAACTGTGTGTGGATTGTGGTGTTTTGTACTGTAACCCAGGCTTTGGACAGAGATATGCAGCCTGTCACAGCTGTGGAGGATTTTCCCCTCTCCCTTTTCCCTTTCTCTTCACTGGCAAAGGAAGTTGTTTAAGACAGGAAGATGCAAAGGATTCTGGAACATGTAGTTTCAATTACAGAGGGCCTAATGCAATTTGTCAGGGAGAGAACAACACCTCCCAGCAGTGCCTAGGGGAAGGAGGTGTTTTCCAAGAGGGATGGGCACGTGGAGAGCAGAGAGAAGGGGGAGAGGACAAGACTGTTGAGGGGAATGGTCCTGGGTTGCAGATTGTGCATGCAGCTGTCCTCGTGCGTTCAGCGAAGGAGAGATCCAGTTGCCCTCACGTGTTGCCAGTATCAGCGGATCGTGCGTCCGGCTGTCCTTGTGCATCCAGTGAAGAAGGGGTCCATCTGCCTTCATGTGTGTTCCAGTGACAGGGAGTGACCGAGTACATTCTGTGGAGAAGAAATCCAGCTGTCCTCGTGCGTCCCGTGGAGAGGGATCCGGCTGTCCTTGAGTGATTCCAGTGCTAAGAGATAGCGAATGAGCTACCGTCCAGCAAGGAAGGGGTGAGAGTATCAAACGGAGAGAGGTATTCGGACATCCTGCGTGAGTTGATATTGCTAACTTTATTGTCAGGCCTAGTTCTACTTCCCACGCAGTTGCAGCTAAAAGGAGGATCGCTGCAGTTACAAATCTTGCTGCAGTTACAAATCTTGTTCTGTGATACTTTGCGAAGATTTCTTTCTCACTTTGTGGAATACAAATATGGTTTCATGTTAAAGGTACCCAACGATAGAAGTCAAGGGCCCCACCGCTAGCAGTCTTGAACACTTATGTAATATCCACTGGCCAGTGGTTAGAAGGTACAAGGTTTAGATAGATTATTGATATCGGTTACGTTTATTATTGTCGATAATCTAACTGCATTGAACTATGGTAAAGATTGCCATCTCATTCATCCATCATTGTGTCGATTAGTGATGCTGAATTAACTCTTTCAATACGGTTATACTGTTGATTACTTTGTCCTACAAAGGGTTTGCTCACTAGTCCTAATATACCCCTTTTTTTTTAAAGTAATCTTGTCCTGGTATTACTTGGCACCGAAGGTGTAGGTGGGTAATCACTGGAGTGAGACAAAAGGCCTGTAAAATTCAACGGCTCTCGCGGGAGTAGCGCTACATAAAGGATTTAACCAGGATTAATGTATATTAACAGGCTTAGCAGTAAATTTATAAAATTTTACACAAGTCAGTTGATTATCTGCTCAATTCCATCCATCATGTAGGGTGAATGGAACTGCTGCCTGAGCCGCCTTCCCGTCCTAACCCTACTGCACCGGAGAATAGGCACAGTAAGCAAGGCCAGATAACAAGCTACATTAGGTTAGATATTTTCAAGATTGGTATTTTTTTTTTTAGTCTTTTTTAGACATTAGACATTACACATTAATTTCCTTATACATATTGCTCTCCAACAGACAGCCTGGATCTCAACCGAGGTGATAGCTAGCAGACACACACTACAATGATTTTAATCACATACTCGTTACAGATTCCTACAGTTCTTTTATCTATTTCTCACTTATGTGAGTCTAGGGTTCTAGAGTAACATATTCATTGAGAGTTTCCATATATTTCATTCTCACATTTCTTTTGTTTTTGTTGTTTTATTTTTTAGTTTAATTCTAAAAGAAAAATATTCAAGATAACCTACTTGTGTCAACCCTTTGAGTGTGTCTTGTACTTTACCTGTGATATTTATTAATCGTTGTATGTACTCGACTCTTGCTGACATTCTCAATGACAAATAAAATAGCAGATTCTGATGAACTGTTAGAAGACATGCAAACAGGACCCTTACAAACCTCGAATTTTCACTTTAGGTTTACAGGGTAATCCAGATGTGGATCTGGCCCAAGGTGCCTAAAGGGGTGTCAGCTATATCCTCCTGATGATGCCTAAGAAGGATGAAACGATCGTCTGCAGTTGCTGCACCCCTTGTGCAGGGGTGATGTCCTTGGCATTTCAGTACTGGCCACCCTTTCTGGGGATAACCGTTTGATTTGCATATGGAGCAGTTGTCCCTGTAATGGCACAATCCAGCTACCACCGTAGAGCTGAGGCCTATTCAGTTCCTCAGCTGCTGCAAGTGCTAAATTAGCAACTTGTTATTCACAGCCAAAGAGTTCAGTGAGACTGCTGCAGCAAACTGAACTGCTTCAATGCAGCAATTCAGCAGCTGCTATGGAACTGAACAGGCCTCGGGCAATTAGTGCCAGGACCCTCACAAACCTCTTTTTTTAACCATGTGCTTACCGTAATTAAACAAAAATAAGTGATGAAATGAAAAATTTTCTGCAGATTTCATATAAGAAATGTATAATTGAGCATATTTATGTGAATATATATATGTATGTATGTATGCATGTATGTGTGAAACACCTGTTTCAAGTGACTTCTCTGTTATAGGATAACAAAAGATTGTGACGCAAATCGTAGTACTGTAGGTAACATTGAAGAAGGGGACTGTGGAGAAGATTCTTCTGCGAGTACAACTCAGTGTGCAAAGAATATGGAACCTTGTGGTGCAAAGTCAAAATATAATGAAATAAACTCATCCGATACTAAAAGGCGACAAAAGATAGGTATGATATTTTTTAAATAGGTAAATAGTACTGTAACATAAAGAGGAAAGGAGATAGCCATACAGTCTTAGTGGCAGTTCGATAATAGCAATACATCTGTGATATAGCTTGTCGCGTTTACTATTTGTGTCTAGATATGATGTAAGTGGCCCTTGTGTCTAAGAGGGTGTGGGGGCAGGCTTAGAACAAACTATTTGATTAGTGGCCTACTCAAACCCAAGAACAAAAATGAGGGAAGAGAAGGAAAAGTAACTAAAAAGGTTAGGGGTTAGTTGAGAGGGGTGTGTGAAGGGCAAACGGTTAGCTCCCTGTAACAGATCTCAGCACCCCAACTGGTTATATCTGCCAACGCCGGTCCCTTGCAGGACAGTCTTTCTCCCACCAGTGATCTTTCAGGTCTTCTCCAGCTCTTAACCGAAGCCTAAGGATGGGTACAATGATTGAACGGTTATAAGATTTCCCAAGACATGAGGCAGGACTAATTGCTGGTGTAAAACAGAGTGACAGACTATAATGTAACATATGAACAAAATATATACAATGCACAGAGAAACCTGGAGACCAATGGAAGATGATAACCTGCTTGCCCCCCTTACTCCTCTTCCTCTGGCAATTGCCCAATCCATTGTTTAATCATTGAGCAATGGGTACCATGAAATCACAGCTTGAGCATCAGACTGTCTAAATAAGTTAGATAACAGATAACAAAGACACACAACATCCTGATTGCCAGACAAGCATTGCTGCTCTAACAGTAACCATTAGAACACTAAACAAGAAAACAAAAAATGAGGGACCCCTGACTAAGGGATACACCTCAAAGAACAGGAGTGCCGGAAAAAAAAACAGTTCTTTGAGGTGTATCCGTTAGTGCGCCACGTCCGCGTAGCGTTCTGTGAGTGATTAAGAGATGTCAGACGCAGAGCATTTGCGACGTCCAGCACCTTGACGCACACATTGGGTTTTCATATCCTTTTCAAATTTTTATCATATTTCATATTAATTTTGTTTCCCAGAATTCCTTTTTTTTCTACGTCAGTCAACAAAAACGGACTGTGTGGTGTCTACAGTATCTTCTATCAGTACGTCTGTCCGTTATGCACATACGCAGAGTGCGCTCAGACTGCGTTCGTCTTACATTAGCCTAAATCCTTTTGAACAGGTCTGTTCTCTCAGACTTAAGGTAGGAGAAAGGTGACTACAGTGGTTCAGGGTCATCTGACTTATGTGGTTGTCTAACATTAACCACTCAAACCTGTCAGAGCTGTATAAGATATACCATTACGCAACCCTAATAAATGAGTCACTGGCGACTGGATACATACCCAAGCTCTGGAAGACTGCAAGAGTGGTACCTATCCATAAAAGTGGTGACAGTACTTTGGTATCCAACTACCGTCCGATATCGTTGCTCCCTGTAATGTCAAAAGTCTTGGAAAAATGCGTCTACATACAATTACGTGATTATTATCAATATTGGAACTACTTAACCCCGGATCAATCAGGCTTTCGTCCAAATCACTCAACTACAACCGCCCTTTTAAAAGTCTGCAATGATATCCAAGCTGGGATGGAACAAGGAAACCTAACTGGAGCCATCTTCCTTGATTTTGCCAAGGCCTTTGACACGGTAGACCATGGCATCTTGTTAGAAAAACTTAAAAACTCTGGCATTGGTGATCGCACGTTAAACTGGTTTCAATCATATGTATCCGACCGATCACAATATGTGTCAATTTCTGGCAGCTCCTCCCTCCCGCTCCCAGTCACTTGCGGTGTACCCCAAGGCTCAATACTAGGCCCCCTGCTATTCACAATATTCATAAATGATCTGCCCAACGTCTGCAAAGCCTCAACTGTACATATGTACACAGACAACACTATAATCTATACCAGCGAACCAAATCTCCCGCAGCTGGAGGCCGTGCTGCAAGAACAATTCACAGAGGTAGAAAAGTGTATCAAACACAACAAACTTTTTTAAAATACTGACAAAACTGTAACGATGCTCTTTGGAAGAGCACCTAAACTACACAAATTGCAAAATCCCCATCTATCTGTTGGGACAAAATCAAATGGCATGCTGACCACAGTCACTTCTCTCAAATATCTAGATATGTGGTTGGACCCTAATCTATCCTTTGGCCCCCACATCGAAAAACTCTCATCTAAACTTTACCCCAAACTAGGTGCCCTGTACAGAAACAAATCCTGCCTGAGTCCCGCGGTAAGATAGCAGATTGTACAGCAAATGCTTATGCCAGCTATTGATTACGGAGATGTAGTGTATGCAGCCGCCCCGCAAACACACCTTCATAAACTTACTACATTGTATAACTCATTCTGCCGCTTTGCGCTACAATGTAACTACATGACCCACCATTGTGACATGTTAAAAGAGCTAAACTGGCCATCGCCGGAATCCAGACGCACCCTTCACCTTTCCAGCCTGGTGTTTAAGAGCATTTCTGGGAAGCTGCCACCCTACCTGAATAGACTGCTTCCCCAAGCAGCTCCCTCATCCTATAACCTCCGATCCAGGACCAGCACCTTACTTGCAATACCACAATACATAAAGACAGTGGCTCGGTCCTCATTTTCCTACAGAGCACCACAATTATGGAATAACCTCCCAGACACCATCAAATCTTCCCCCAGTCTTAATTCACTCAAGAGCTCCTTACGAACATACCTCAATACAGAATGCACCTGTAAACATGTAACCTAGTGGCTATATTTCCTACATATTTATTTTCTGTTAATCTGTATATTTGTGTTGTTTTTTAATATCTTGCATTGTATTACTTTGTATTTCTGTAACTGTAACACTTCAATGTTCTTCAACCCAGGACATACTTGAAAATGAGAGAAATCTCAATGTATCCTTCCTGGTAAAATCCTTTATAAATAAAATTACAGGGGGGAGGGGTTGGAAAGGTCTGTGGTGACACACACAATAATATTAACAATAATATCAGTAACGTATAAACAAAATCGACAATAACATTATTAACAGTATTAACACATAACACAGACTCCCTGCACCCTTATAGGCACAGGGTGACATGAATATAGAAGGAGGTGTTGGGGGGACAATACGCAGTGTCATTCCCACCCGAACACACCATCCCACACCTCCAAAAAGCAATCTTGATTCCATGTACCCCAGTTCCAAGTGACTACTGTCACACGCTCCTCCTCTGCTGACATATCCTACAGCCATATATGGGCTGAAGAAGGAACCATTGCCAACCAGGGATCCCAGACCTTTTGAAAAGTCTGGGAGTATCATGAATGATTGTGGTCAGTTTGTCCATTTCCATGGATACTATGATTTATTTAATTGTTCTGAAGTTGTAAATAAAATTTACGATCAAGAAGATAGTGCAATTAATTCGTACTAAGTAACCAACAATACAGCATTCAGTGCAGATTTAAATAGGTTACAGCAGGAGTGTCAGACTTTGATTCCCCCCCCCCCGTTGTTAGCCTACAATTCCTAAAAATCTTTGCATATGATAGTAGACCAGAGAATCATGGGACTTCAAGATCGGCATCTTGGGGAGGGAGTGCCAGAGTTTGAGACCTGTCATGGATGCATCCATTAAATGGATGCATCCATTAAAATCTAATGTGAACTGTACCAAAGAAGAATAGTTTTTTTTTTAAAAAAAACATTCTTTATTTTTGAAATTTGTACAGACACACAGAATGCACATGAGATGCGAAGGCCTTGCAGGGCCTCCATGAGTCTTCTATCACAACACCAACGAGATGTAAAAGACAGCGAGAACTTGGCAGAAGGCGTTAAGTAAAAATAAAAAGCAAAAGACAACATCAACTAGGGTTATTAGCTTGTTATCTGCCGCAACACATAAGTTTGATAAGTCCTCTCTGGGGGACAAACATATCGGGGAAAAAAAAGTGTCCCCAGAAAATGTCTGAAGTGTCTCAGTATGGGGGGAGAATAACGGGGGGATCACATTAGAAAATGGGGAGTCTCAAAAACATAGTCCAGGGTCCCCTTCAGCCTGCGTCAAGAAACCGTATCGGGTGGGGGACAGGCAGCACAGCACTTAGTAGGCTGTGGCATCCGGCCACCGCCAGCCCGCTGCCACGGAGGAGCCATCAAGCTCCCGCAAGGCCCGAGCCCTCTCACGAACTCCACTGCCAGAATTCCGGGGCAGAACTGCTCAGTACTTCTGCGTGCGCATCCACGCCATCTTGACAATTGACAGCCCGCCACGGTGGACCAACCTTCCCAGGTCTTCGAGGAGGAGCCGCCGGCACCGGACTTGCCAACTGAGCTGCCTTCCGAGGCGTGCGGGTCGCAACCCTACTGCCAGCTCTCAAAATCAGGAACATCTTGTGGGGCCGAGACTCCCGGGCCAGATCCTCATCTAGGTTGTCATCCTTGATGCCTCTCTCCACGGCAGCCGCTTTAAGCAGCCAGGTCTCAGTGGGGTACAGGGCCGTGACAGTCCCAAGCTCAGCCGTCTTCGGGGTCCCAGCATCCCGGTAGCATCGCAACTAGTGATGAGCCGAACACCCCCGTGTTCGATTCGCATTCAAACTCGAACAATTTCAAAAGTTCGAGTTCGAACTCGAACACGAACCAAAGTCCATGCAAGTCAATGGGACTTGCAAATTCGATATTTAAAGTGCCCTCCAAGAGGGCATATATGCAAGATATTTGCCATAAAAGGTGTATGGGGGTCCGGGTAGTGCCCTGGGGGACAGGAAACCAGGACAAAAAGTTTAAAAAAAAACACGTTTGTAAAGGAACAGTGAGTTTTCCATGAAATAAAAGTTAAGAATAAAAACGAAAAATTCCTTCAAATATCGTGCCTAGGAGGTCCCCATAACCTGTCCGTGAAGTGGCGGATTTGTAGGATGTATAGAAACATTTAAAAACAAAAAATGACATTTCAAATGATGGTAAATGTTTTTCCTTTTAATCTATTCATAAACAACTGCTTGGAGCGGCAGCCTGTATGAAAAGAGGAGACATTTTAGGACACACAGAACAAGTTTAGTGATTTTTTGGCTAAATTATGGTGAAACTTATGCAGGCTGAAGCTGGCGTGGTGTAAACCATCTCTGCACCTGCCCCTGCAGAGCTGACAGAATTTCTGGCCCGGTGTGGCTCCTGTCCCCTAAAAAAAACAGCTCAAGCACAGTATCGCATCTTTTTGCTTGAGCCATTGCATAGCCCCTGCCACGCGTCGGTTTAACTGCCACTTCGCCAGAGACAGAGGAGGAGGAAGAGGTGGTGGCGCAGATAGACCTCATACAAGCAGCTTTCTGGAGGCGTGGTGGATGAACAAGCTCCAGCACAGAGCCCCGTCCTGGATCCCACCCAGCTGCAAGCAGAGTTACCCAGTGTGCCATGAAGGAAATGTAACGGCCCTGTCCATGCTTGCTGGACCACGTGTCTAAAGTCATGTGCACCTTGCTGCTGACTGCCTTTCACAATGACGCCATAACATTGTGTTCCACATGCTGGTATAGTGCTGGAATGGCCTTCCGTGAAAAGAAATGGTGTTTTGGAACCTGCCACTGTGGTACAGCACATTCAGCAAATTCACGGAAGGAAGCAGTCCACCTGCTAGAAAGGCAGCAGCTGTAATGTGAGTAATTTTGCTAAGCTGGCATTTAGACGCTATGCTTGGGGATGGTTGGGACTATATTTTTTCTTACGCTGCAGCAGCTGGGGCAATGTAATCTGACTGCGTAAATCTTCAGCTGATGGGATGCTGTCACATTCTGAGGAAGGACCTGGTACACCCATTACTGTAGCATCATTCCTGTCAGTGGAGGTTGTAGGCAATGACATGGCAGGACATATAGTGGGGGTAGAGACAGATGAGGAGGACCTATGCAAAGTGTTGCGCCAACGGGATGCGTGGCAGGTGGTCATATGTCGCCTCAAGCACGTGGTACCCAAGCGTGGGATGTCTTTCCCAGGCCTGATCCTCATCTGACATAGATTACAAATAGCAACGGTGCGGTCTGCTGCACATTTCTTAAAAAACTCCCAGACAGCAGACTTCCTGTACATATGCTTTGAGACAACAGCGCTCTGCACCTGAGCAGCTGTGACTTCTGATGCCTTGGACTGGCTACGGTTGGTCATAGAGGACGTTCTGCCTCATTTTTGTTGTGCCTCCTCCCTTGACTCCTCTGTTTGAACAGGCACCCAGGTAGAGTCAGTGACCTCATCATCCCCTATCTCCTCGTCACTGGAGCCAACTTGGCAGTATGCTGCAGCTGCTGGGGCAACATGAGTGCCAGTTATTTGTGTGTCACTGGCACCCCCTTCCTCTAGGTTGATTATACTCCCTTCCTCAACCTCAGAGTTTGAATCAGAGCACTGTAGTTGCTGTGCATCCTCAAGCACCATGTCACTGTCATTGTAGTTAAACAATTCAGCTGACTCCTCCGTGTGTGATAGTGAGGCTACGGCAGGAGTAGCTGTGGACATGGAGGCTGAATTAGATGTTTTGGCAGCAGAGGTGGACTGTAAACCACTACAAGCCTGGCTGGCAGAGGACTTGGAGGATGAGGATGGCCTGGTTAGCCAATCCTGCAAATCCTCTGTATGTTGCTGCTGCTTAAGACGGCCAGCACCAGTTAGAAAGGACAAGTGTGCCCCTGCAGAGGATGCACCACGTCCACGATGACCAGAGGCACAGCCTCCCGACACAGAGGCTTCTTGCCCTCTTATCTGTGTCTGGGAGCATCTGCCTATCCTTTTTGGTCTTTCTGACATGGTGAGTGATATATAGATTAAAGATATACAGAACTCTGATTCAACTCTGTTATAAAAATTTGAGATATGCAGAACTCTGATTCAACTGTGTTATCTAGATTAAAGATTTCCAGAACTCTGGTATAACTCAGTGAGACACCCTGATAGCTGGCAGCCAGTGACAAGACACAGATTAAAATTCCCAGAAACCACCTATAAATCAGTGAGACCCCCTGATGGATGGCAGTGACAAGACACAGATTAAAATTCGCTGAAATCTGCTAGAAGTATGTGGGACCCCTGATAGCTGGCAGTGAGAAGACACAGATTGCAATTCCCAGAAACCTCCTATAAATCAGTGAGGCCCCCTGATGGGTGGCAGTGACAAGACACAAATTACAATTCCCAGGAACCTCCTATAAATCAGTGAGACCCCCTGATGGGTGGCAGTGACAAGACACAAATTACAATTCCCAGGAACCTCCTATAAATCAGTGAGACCCTCTGATGGGTGGCAGTGACAAGACACAGATTACAATTCCCAGATATCTTGTAGAAGTGAGACCCCCCCCAATAGCTGCTGGCAGTGAGAACACACAGATTACAACAATTCCCAGATATCTTGTAGAAGTGAGACCCCCCCCCCAATAGCTGCTGGCAGTGAGAACACACAGATTACAACAATTCCCAGATATCTTGTAGAAGTGAGACCCACCAATAGCTGCTGGCAGTGAGAACACACAGAATACAACAATTCCCGGATATCTTGTAGAAGTCAGACCCCCCCCCCATAGCTGCTGGCACTGAGAAGACACACGAACAGAACAATCTCCTCTCAAAAAACACGTGCTGGGGCTGTGTGAAGCCTTATATAGTGTGCTGCGGGACTTAGCTCTGTGGACCCATGATTGGGCAAAATTTGCCCAATCAGGACTCTGAGCTGTGATTGGCATGGTCTTGCACCTGTCTTGCACCTGACCTGTGGTCAGGTGCAAGGCTGTAGCCAATTACAAGCTTCAGGCCAGTGGAAAAGTGCATTGTGGTCCATTGTGATGCATTGTGGGCGAACTTGAACCGAACATGCGGAAATGTTCGGAGTTCGGCGAATAGCCGAACGGCCGATGTTCGATGCAAACTCCGAACAGATCGAACCGAACAGCTCATCCCTAATCGCAACATGGCCATGATTCTGCTCCAAACTCCCTTGGTGAGCAGGCTGTCAACATCTTCCCCGATAGCAATAGTAGGCACGCGGCTAGGCCGGAAACAACAGCCCCCTCACCTCCAGTGGGGGTCCTTTCCGCGGGTCCATCTGCTGCCCCCGCAAACCCGACATCCAGGGCGGCCAGAAGAATAGGATTTAAGCAGCTCACTGAAAATTTACCACCTAATTGTATATGGGAGAACTGGACTTCTATTCTTTTTATGAAAATATCAAGGCATTACAGTTTATCATCAGGCTTAAGATGAAGCCAATCGAGCATTGGTTGAAGCCACCAGGTGCATAGATTGATATGTATGGACGTATTTATATCCTTTTTGCCAAAAACATATAAGATAGAGTTTTCGCTCTACCTCGTTTTAGCACAGTGCCTATGTGCAATGAATGAGGATTTCTAGAGAGAAAGATCACTTCCAAGTCACCAACACCTGCAACATTCCAACTAGAAGCAATTCAGGAGGACTTTGCTACAGGTTAAAGAGGCCATCTGTGACACTAGGTCCTCCCACCATTGCTAGCAAAGCTAAATATGTTGACATCAAGTATAATATAAAATGGTGACCACGTATTGGAAAGTTTGTCTTGTCATCCCATCCCATTTGCATTGAATATTTAAAGGTTACTTTTCTTTCTTTCAGGGAAAAGAAAATACAGGAGTCGTTCAGTTCAAACACATTCTCCATTAAATCAAATAAATCCAATTTCAAGTCGCTCAGGACCAAACTTACAGAAACTGCACCTTAATACCGAAGTGTTCACAAATGACTTCAAAACTGCGAAAAGATTCTCTGTGAGTCAACACTCCTTGAATAACTCGGCCCAGTCACCTTTTGTATACACCCCAGTGCTTCCTGTTGCTGCAAATCGAAATCTTCATGAGAGAACAAGTAGAATTCAACAATCGAGTCAAGCTTCATCAACAAGCTCCACTCTAAGTTTTCTGTTTGGAAAGAGAAGCTTTTCAAGTGCTTTAGTTATATCTGGCCTGTCAGCAGCAGATGGTGAAAATACGATTGACACAATGTCATCTAGTAGTGTAAACATTGTACTATGCCCAGAGTCATCCAGAAATCAAGCAAAGGTACTGTTTGTATTTAATTATTTAACCTGTCTAAAGTATATAAAATGAAAAAACTGTTGTCTTTCTCAAATTA
The DNA here is from genome assembly GCA_009667805.1 of Leptobrachium leishanense. Taxonomy (NCBI): domain Eukaryota; kingdom Metazoa; phylum Chordata; class Amphibia; order Anura; family Megophryidae; genus Leptobrachium; species Leptobrachium leishanense. The sequence goes on from CM019066.1 coordinate 245,980,167, forward strand.
TTATATGGGTACTCAAAGCTGGAGGAGTCTTTTAACTAATTATCAAATTTGAAAATTCAGCTCATTGTATCCATTATGTAAAAGAAGACAAATTCCCTACTACTGGATTTTATAATCCTAAAGGGACAAAGGATAGAGGGGGTCATTGGTTTTCAATATGAATTTGACTATAACACAGGGGATGGGGGTGGTTACATTCAGTGAGAATACATGGGACCAGTGGGCCCCCGTTGATGACTCCCTGACCCCACACAATTGTCAGTCCCCTACTACATCCCTCTGCAATGTTAGTTGGCCCTTGTAAAAGATCTCAGTAACCCGACCGGGTCACATCTGCTAATACTGCTTCTTTGCCGGACCCCCGTGTTCTCCCCAGCAGACTCTCATGCCATCCTTCAGTACCTTCGACGAAGCTTAAGGACCAGGACACGTAAAGAGCAGGGCTAGTATCCCCCAGGAATAAGACAAGGCTGCAGATCTGGAGAATTTCAGGATCAAAATGGAACTGGTTTTATTGGGGACAGGCACAGATCTGTATGCGGTCAAACAAGGGTTATTTACATATACAAAACCTCCCCTAGAAAATGTTGTGAAGGTTTCTGATGATACTGCTCCTTCTGCTTCATGGCATTTGGGACAAACCTTTTCCTCAACATTCCTAGACAAGACAGGACAATGACAGTCATGGATGGTAAACAAGATTACAGTCTAAAACTGCTGATAAAAAGGGTACAGGCTTTTAAAAAGCGACTGGATGACTTCCTGCAGACACAGAATATTAAGGGTTATAATATTTAATATGTGGGTAAAAGCCTCTTGATCCAAGGAGAAATCTGACTGCCATTCTGGGGTCAAGAAGGAATTTTTTCCCAGTATGTTGCATATTGGCAAGCATTTCAGACTGGGTTTTTTGCCTTCTTTTGGATCAACAGTAGTAGGTGATGTGGGAGAGGCTGAACCCGATGGACGCATGTCTTTTTTCAGCCTATGTAACTATAATGGGGCAGTGTTTGCCTGACAAAGCAGATTAACAAAACTACTCAAAATACAGCAGATATCAACAGATACACATGGATCGTAATGATAGACAATAACATTATTAATACAAAACACAGATTACACAAACACCCTGCATCCTACAGGCACAGGGTGACTTAAACACAAGAGAGGGCAGGGGACTAATATAGAACATGAGGCATGCACCTCCCAAATGCAGTTCCAGGCCTGTGTACCAAATTCTAAAGTGACGTACATCACAAACGTACTATCAAGCTCCCCATTGTCTGTGCCCTACTGTACACCAAGCTCAAGTAACAGTTTAACAACTACAATGCAACCTTTAGGTAGAAACAAAAACCTGGGGAAGAATGCACATCTATTTCCTAGCAAATTGGTAAGCAAAAATATATAAAAATAACTTTCATTAATGTTCAGTTCAATAGAGAGCAATGCAAATGTGCACTGTTGGAAAAAATACATTTATAACCTTGTAGTGGTTTACTAACAGTGATCCTGAAAGGATACAACACGAAATGCTAAATGCATTAACACAGTGTTTCTCAAGTAGTGGGACGGACTGGGACACGGGGCAAGTGCCCCCAGTCATCTCTAATGCCTGGGACCCAGTGATGCATTTTACCTGCAGCAGCGGGTCCCAGGCGACGCGGCTACCTCTGCCTCCCTCATCAGCAACCGCATGCCAGAACTTCCCTGCTTGAAGGAAGGTCTGGCATGCAGTTGCTAGTGAAGGAAGCGGGGATAGCCCCGCCCCCTCAGGTACATATCCAGCTGCCACACGCCACCTGGGACCGGCTGCATCAGGTATGATACTCTGTAATGGCAAGGTGGGGGGGGGATCTGTAATGGCAAGGTGTGGGTGGGACTCAGTGACTGGCAGCAGCTTTGTACTTTCTTCAGGGACTGACATGTGTACAGAGCATTCTACTACTGGCTGCCAGCACCAGGAGCCACTGTGCACAATGCACATTTCAGCAAAGCAAAAGGCTGTTGGGTAAGGGGGACTCCCTATGTATATTTGATTATGTTTTTCCCTTTCTGTTTGTCTGTCCTTTTGTTAATCTGCCCTTTTACATAGGTTATGCATCCTTCTTTCTGAATATCTGTTATTTTGTTTGTCCATCTATATCTGTGTGTCCTTCTGTGTATTTTTCCATCTATCCTTGTATATATACATATAGCAAAAAGCAAAAAAGGCGGTATCAATAAACAAAAATAGAACAATAATACACGTAGGGTGATACCCCTGCAGGTAGAGCACAAAAATTAGTATAATATTAACTACTCACAGGTAGCTATTACTGCGAAGACACATAGCAGGTTCTTGAATTTCTCCGGGCTGGAATGGTAGCCTTAAGGAAAAAAGAATAATAGTGTAGACCTCCAGGTAACCATAAAACCAAAGTTTTAATTGCGCTTACAAAAAGTTAAAACAAATGAAGCATTTCATCACCAGATCCCATGACCCAACGTCTATAGGTGCTGCTCGATGCGTTTCGTCCCATGGACTTCATCAGGAGCGTGAAAGTTCAATCTAGTACCCCTCTAATATACCCAACCCAAAATTCAATTAACCAACCAAAAGGTAAAAGTAATGAAAATAATAAAAACAGAAAAAACGGAAACCGGAAGTCGCAAAACGAAACCGCAAGTGTCCCGCAAAAGTCCGCAAGAACCGGAAGAAGTTGTCCATCAGGTAGTACGCCACATGGCGTGGTTTCGTTTTGCGACTTCCGGTTTCCGTTTTTTCTGTTTTTATTATTTTTATTACTTTTACCTTTTGGTTGGTTAATTGAATTTTGGGTTGGGTAGATTAGAGGGGTACTAAACTTTCACGCTCTTGTATATATACAGTATATATGTCTTCCTCTCCATTTCTCTTTCTCATTTCTCCCTCTATCGCTCTCTCCCTTTTACTCTATAAATCTCTCACTCCTCTTCCTTTCCTGCCTTCCTCCTGATGTGATAATCTCTGCAGAAAACTAGAATGTACACTGAATTGTCAGCAGAATCACACACTGCTTCCTGATCCCGGCCTCCCTGCATACCAAGGACAGGCAGTGAGGTCAGTGGCTGGTGAGGCACTGGCTAGTGTCAGAGTCAGATATACACAGGTTATGTAGGTTCAGATTCAGTGCCCCCCAGGATCTGGCTTCTCTCAATGTTCCCCAGGATCTGCGTCATCCATTCCAGGCAGCCGAGTGTCAGCCGTGCACTGTCCCCTCCCCTCCACCTGCAGGAGGTGCCGTCACAGTGAACAGTCACACTGAGGCCATACACCGAAGCACAGCACCGCGCCCACTGACTGTGCGAGACGAGGACAGTCACACGACTATCTTACGTCAATCAATGCATGGGACAATGCATGGGAGACAAGCCTCCCATGGAGGCGTTTTTTGAATGGCTTGAACCAATGGTGCTTTCCCATTGGTCCAAGCTATTCCATTGCTCTCAGTGCCTCTCTGAGGCGTAGGTTCAGGTAGTAGGCGGCGCCAGACACGCGCTGCATACTTCTCAATCTCTTGGCCAGCTTGAGTTTACTGATTATCATAGCGTTCAGCTACGCAAATTGCGTAGGCTCAGGGAGGGAAGGCTCCCACTGCTGTGAAGAAATAATGCGCGCAGAGACGGATGACGGGGGGGGGTGCGGAGCAGGTGAGTTTAAGTTTTTTATAATATTTTATTATTCAGTAGTGATTTCAATTCGAGTTGCTTTGTCTACCATCACCCCAGACTTTGAGACACTTATTAAGAGCAAGAAGCATCCCCAGTTTTCCGACAAGTTATAATTAATTTCATATGGTTCAATTACAATTTTATTAGGTTTTTGCCTTAACAGCACTTTCGTTTTCACTAGTGCCATGATTGGATGACTATCCATTTTGGAAAGAATCCCTGTTTGTTTACAAATTTGTTTAAAAAGTGCATACATTGTAGAATATTGCACAAGTTGTTTTGTGCAATAAATTATAATGTTTCAGAAATTCAATTATTTTTGGGTTGGAACTTAATGATCAAGGACAATTGTGGGTCCTGAGGGTCCACAGGTTGAGAACCACTGCATTATCAAATCTGAAAATAGCTGTATAGTTCTCTCACTATACAGTTTTACAGGTTAAGGCTTTAACCAGTAGCGTACTGAGGGGGGCACTTGCCCATGGGCACCTGTCAGGGGGGTTCCCGGAAGCAGCAGTGAACTGATGTGTTTCTCACAGGGGTAGAACTACCGGGTACAAAACCGGAACTTCTCTGGCGGGTAAAAATCACATCAGCGTGTTTTCCCCTGCAACTAGCTGCATGGAAAGGAGGCACCACCCCCTACAGCCTGCTTCCCTGCGTGTGAGGCCAGGAGAGCGGCAGCCTAAGCCAGCACTATAGGTAAGGGATTCCCTAGGGGGCCTTTAGTGGGAGGAAAGAGTAAAAAGGTTTCCTGGGCGGGCACTGTGTCTTCTGTTCCCTCCATGCTGTAATGACACTGCTCCCCTGTCATTACAGCATGGAGGGGAGGCAGAGTGCCCCCCTGGCATTACAACAGACACAGTGCCCCCCTGTCATTATAGCATGGAGGGGAGACACAGTGCCTCCCTGGCATTACAGCACACACAGTGCCTTCCTGTCATTAGAGCATGGAGGGGAGAGACAGTGCCCCCCTGGCATTACCTCAGACACAGTGCCCCCCTGTCATTATAGCATGGAGGGGAGACACAGTGCCCCCCTGGCATTACAGCACACACAGTGCCCCCCGGTCATTACAGCATGGAGGGGAGACACAGTGCCCCCCCCTGTCATTACAGCAGACACAGTCATTACAGCATGGAGGGGAGACACCATGCCCCCTGGCAATACAGCAGTCACAGTGCCCCCTGTCATTACAGCATGAAGGGGAAACAGGTCCCCCCTGGCATTACAGCAGACACAGTGTCTCCCACCATGCTGTAATGACAGAGGGGGGCACTGTGTCTCCCACCAGGCTGTAATGATGGGGGGCACTGTGTCTTCCCACTATGCTCATGTGAGTCCTGTAACCACTGGACCACCTGAGATTTAACCCCCTCCCTGCCAAAACAAAAAGCAGTAGTGAGGACAATATGATCATATTGCTATTTTAATGTTTAATATATAAATTTTAAATATAATTAGCATCTTAATATTATTTATCTCAATAACAGTTATTTTTCTATATAATTTATTTAAATATATTATTCTAGTAATGTAAACGCCTTGTGACCTTGCTACGCCTCTGGCTGCAACAAGTATCATAGAATTTTGATGACTCATGGAGGGAAAAATACACGACAACATATGTGAACACTTTTTCACCCACATGAGAACAGACTCGGATTTTCGGTCAATGTCAAAACACTAGGACACACGTGAGACTATGGATGCAATGCTTTCTAAAGGCAGAAGTACAGGACTTCATAAGAGCGCTCATTTGACTTCCATCATGAGTGTGGAAGACAGACTACAAAACGCAACAGCTTCTTCAGCTACCATATTTCGAGTTTTATTTTTTCAACGTCAAAATATATGCACATTGTGTGGTTTCCACAAGTACATCTACTCAAAAGTATGTCCGTTACAATGAAAGTTCTTTCTGCGATTGTGTGGTCTTATAGGTCTATAATAATATTATGCATTGATTAGCTTTGTGTTAGCAATGTGACTGGCTGTTTGACTCTGTGTTATACATTTCATGTTTCTTGATTTTTCTTTCTCTGTTGCAGAAGGTCATTGAAAATAGCGATAATAGCGATAACAGCGATAATACCAACACTGATCCAATGACTGATCAAGAACCGGCAGCTGATGCTCAAGAAACTCCTGATTTGGATTCTTAACTTCAAGATATGCAGCAACTCAACCATAAACATTGGTTTTCCTCTAAAATATATATAATTATAACAGGAGTCCTTCACTTGTTGGCTCCAAAGTTGCTCATGCCCTGGTTCTAGCACTGGCCACTGTATTTCACATGAAGGGATGCACTATAGGGTATACAGTACTTTTAACTTTTATTAATAAATGCATGTCTTGCTGACATTTCATTCCTTAATTGGAATTTTGTCAAGAAAAGTAGAAACAATAAACACTTTATAAATACAGGCATGACATATTCACCTAAAAATTTGTCTCTATGGAATTTACTGAGGCCTAATGGTATGGTGCCTATGATTGCTTAAGAGTACATGGCTAGTCATTGCCCTCTACTGGTGATATTACCCCCCCCCCCCTCACAGTCTGCTATGTCTCTTTTTTTGTTATTGTAATTATGTTTTAAACTGGTTTTCGGGAAAAACGGGACATCTGTCTGCTGCGTGCCCAGAGTTATATTTCTTGTGCTGACTGTGGCTGCTGAAGAAAGAGTTGGAAAAAATAAATACAGGAGCAAACATCAAACTGAAGCTACGACTTGCAGATAGTGCCATCATGATGATTTGTGTAAGGACCCGGGCTGTTTACCACTTATCACTGTGGGTGCCATAATTTCCCAGCAGATCACAGCACTGCCTTAAAGCAATAAAGTTTTCCCTATAATCACCAAATTACAGATGGGGGAGCCATTGCCATTGATGGTTTACACCACTGTTAAGTGCAGGATGTGTAATCGCTCCCTCATGGAGCTAGCACTTATTAGTCAGAGCGCATCCTAACAGAGCACTGCTGCTGCAAGGGAGCGTTTAGTATGTCGTGCACTACCATGGGGGGGGGGGTGGAAATCAATTATTCCCCCACCAGGGGCAGTATGTAATACTGGATGCTAAAACGGGGATGCTAAACCTGTAATTAGCATTAGGACTTTGTGCTCCCCATGTTAAGCATAGGGAGTGCAAAGTACAGTAAGCTCGCTCTTAAAAGCGCAATCTCTGAATCGCTAACGGGTTTTTTAACCTGTTAATGTTCAGAATTTAATAAGGTTGGCCTGCGCCAAGTCCACTTCACCTAACGCTAACACAGCTGTGCGCTAACGTTAGTAGTATGTAATATTGCCCTAGATTTTTAATTTTGAGTACCTAAAGAGTTGGCATCTTGGGTATAAGTGTATAGTGTAAGTGTGCTCTGGCATGGACTGTGATCTTTTGTTTAAATACTGCATTTCTTTATTGCCAGTATATATTTTATTCTGTATGTTATAGATCGGGTGACAGTCCTGGACCTGTATGGTGTAGTGGAAAGCCAAGGTGCCAGTAGTGTTTTGATTATTAGCAAAACACTTACTATGCTATTGTGTTTCATTCAGTACATTTTTTTATTTTATTTTAAATTTGGGCATTAAATCCAACATTACTTATTGAATTAATTTGCAATAATTAAGGCCCTAAGTTGCAACAATAATATTTATTATTCTTTTGGGTATTATGGTCGAATATACGTAAGAAAAAGACAGAAAACAGTGCAATATGAATTGACAATTTACTTGGCAATTTATATTAACCGTTTATAACATTTTACAGTAACACAATAGACTAACAAACTAACAATCATGGAATAGTCATATCACACAGTACAGCAAACAAAACAACAATACAGAAATAAAATGAAAACAAGCTTACTAGGCCCCAGCTTTTTGGCTGGGGGGCTGAGAAGAGTTCTCATGGTCAGCATCTCAAGGTACACAACACACATAGCAAAAGAGACCTAACTGTTTTAAGTCAGACCCATTTATTCCCAGTGGGAGTCACCAATAGTAGGTAAACCTCTCTAAAATAGGCTGGTTTAATGACATCACAGCTAGCCACACAGGACAAAAAGCCTACACTCTGCCCCTAGTGTTCCTTCTTTGGTATAACAATCAGTTAATATTAAAATACGATAGTTTATGGCAGAAATCATTCATGATCACTACATATTTATAAAGTATGTATAAATGCAATTAATCCCTGACTGGGCACTGCTTACAATAACAAAGTTATTTTTCGTTTATATATAGATTGTTTTAACCCCTTGGGTGTATGAATATAAAGATAAACGGATGATTGCAAATAATAGACAGAATGTCCCTTCAATATATAATGGCATGGATTATAGAGAGAACAGAGATCATAACAAATTCCATACATCAATACATGCTTATACAGGTTATATCATAAAGTATAGCAGAAATTCAGTCTTTGGTTAGGCTCAAGACCGTATTGTTCTTTATAGTTTACAGTCCTCTGTGTTCCACTGCCACCCAGTGGATGGAACCAAGATTGCGTTGATTTATACAGATCTTCACTGTACATGGTTTTTTGGAAATACAATGTGCTGGATGGTGCTCTGTAGGTCCTCCTCCGTGGTTGTTTACCCTCAAAGAGATGGACAAAGCAGAACCAATAGTGCACACTGTGTTTCCAAGGTACTTCAAAAGAAATATATGAGATTTAGACACTTTCAAGCTTTTTCTTTCTTGCATTTAGATAGCATTAACACCTGAGGCTGACAGTGTTCCGCACAAGTAAAGCTATTTCTTCTACACTTGCTGAACATTATATTTGTCTTTTCAGGGAAGTAATTAAGACTATTAGGAGAACAAATAATTTCAATCCGTTGATATTTAAAACATTCAATAAAAATCTACAAAAAGCTTTGTTTGAACAAAATTTGAAAATGTTACAAAAAGAAGTCTGAATTTAAATATATTTTAAAATAGAATTGAGAATGGTGTAAAATAATTATTGCATTGATAATTTGTTCACTCCCTGTATGCAAATAAAAAAATTGAAAACAGAAAAAGATTTTAATATTTTCTGTAAAATGTATATGCAATAATGGTTTGCCTTCCTGTAAACCTTGTCTACCATTACCATTATTCAAGCAGTTGACGTCTTGCTGATTACCTGGGGAATGCAGAGGAGTTTATCATCTCTCCTCTACAACCTGTACATACACAGATTAGGACTTACTGTGCACTGATCTAGGAAAGCAGAACTTCCCAATAATAGGTAGAGGACCTGATGGGCAACTCAATTATACTTACCTCCAGCCAGGTGGGGGTCAACCTGGAATCACTGTTGCGGACATGCTCCTCCGGCATGTGGCAGGTCAGTATGACTGATTGAGGTCACTGTGGTCGATAGGACTGGCTGTCGCATTTACCGCATGTCATTGCAAGATTGAAGAGGCTCTCATAGAATACTCTTTTCACAAAGGGGTTAAAATAATGAATCAATTGCTAGTTGATCCACAGACAGCACCACGTTAACTGGAACAAATAAGCTTATGAAACTGAACATTTTTCCAAAAGAGTGTAGTTTATAAATGCTCTTTGTAAACATATTGAAATTCCAATGCACTCATGGACAATCAGACAAAATAAACAAATAAATGAATAGAAATAAGGAGACTGCCCACTCCAAAAATTAAGAAACCTTTTATTTATTTAGGCAACATAGCTGTTGGTAAGGCAACCTTTGTCAAGCCAGACTAATAAATATGTAGTGATATATTTATATATATATTATCCTAAATATATATTTTTTTAATTCAATAGATTTTTATTGAGGGGTAATAAACAATACAAAAAAGAGAAAGTACAGTAGAGTCCCGCTTCGAATATGGTTCATGCGCCTTCCAAGAGACTCCTCATAAAAATATACATAACAGCGGTCTTATTAAACACCCCCCTCAGTTACTCTATAACTCAAAGAGCAAAACGCTAACAGAGCTACTGTACCGAATATGAAAAAAAAAAGGGTAGCGAGAGAAGCAACAAATAGAAACATCCGTTACTTGACATATCGTCATTAAGGAAAGAAAAACCTCATATAAATGCTACCAACGGGTACCAAAAAGAAAAGAGAAAGAAAGAAGAGAAGAAAGAAAAAGAGAAGAAAAAAAAAGGGGTGGGAAGAAAAGATGGGGGGGGAGAGGAGGCGAAACTGTGGGCCTGTCCCCTCAGGATCCTCCTTTAACCTGAGAAAGCAATGCGTGCAGAGGCCGGGGAAGCAAACGCCGCCAACCACGGTGACCAAACCGCCTCAAAGTGAACCATTCTGTCAAGGAAAACCGCCGTCAGGCGTTCCATTGTAACCATGTGACAAATTTTGGCCTCTATCAGCTGGTGCGGGGGAGGGGGGCCCTTCCAGGTCTTAGCCAAACCGATGCGTACCGCGGCGCACACCCTAGAGACCAGAGAATTGAGGCCGTGCGTGAGACGTGCCTCGGGGTGTGGACTGTTAAGGAGCGCCGTCCAGGGGTCAGGACGTAAGTGCATCCCCAATGTCCTACTCAAATCCCCAAACACTTACGTCCATATAGGCCTGACCATGTCACAGTCCCACCAAGCATGCAGATACGTCCCCTCAGCACCACATCCCCTGAAGCAAGTCGATGGCGTCCCCGGTTACATCTTTGTGAGGCAGCGCGGATTTATATACCACCTCGCCATGACCTTGTAACAGTTCTCATGAACCGCGGTGCAGATTGTGACCCGGAAAGCTCCTGTCAATAATGTCTGCCCATTCATCACCTTCCAGAGAGCCCCCCAGATCGTCTTCCCACCGCGCAACGTAAGGCACCTCCTGTGGAAAGGTCGCGTCAAGGATGTGGGAATAGAGCGAGGATATCATGCCACGCCCTCGATGCATCCGACGACAGCAGGTCTCAAAGGGTCAGTCTGCGGTCTGGCGTCTCTCTAAGAGTTCCTCTGACAAAAATCAGCAGTTGGAGGGCTCTGAATGTCTCCGAGGGGGGTAACGCTTTCGACTCCCTTAGGGATCCAAGGGTGACCGGGCGGCCCTGCAAGATTAGGTTGCGCATTTCTGTAATATCAGATCAGAGCCACCAACCGAACGAACTAGTAGGGTTACCCTCCGGGAACTTCGGATTATAAAAGAAAGGTTGGAGGCACGAACCCGGAGGAGACAGACCGTCTCCATCTCTATAGAGGTTCCAAAGGCACAGTGAATGCTGCAGCTTGGGGCTATTATGGAGGATTCGGGAAGTGGCTTTAGGGGCCCTTTGAAGAGTGCGCAGCAGCCTTGGACCCCCCATATCTTGCTGAAGGGTAGTCCAGAGGGGGGCACTGCTTCTCAGGTTAATCATGAAGAGCATCGCAAATTGGGCTGCCTTCTAATACGAGTAAAGGTGTGGGACTCCCATGCCCGCCGCCCGTCGCCTAGATTGAAAAATAACTGTTTTGGGTACCCAACCTCGATGACCACCCCAAATAAAGGAGTGAATAGCCGACTGAAGAAAACTCAGGTCTGCCCCTGCGAATAGGAATTGTCAGTGTTCTGAAAAGGTATAGCAGCTTTGGAAGCAGGGTCATCTTGACCACATATATCCGGCCGAAGAGCGAAAGATGTAAATGGGACCATGCAGACAGTGGTGTGTGGAGGGTGGAAAGTAATACCCCATAATTTGCCACATACAGCTGATCCCAATAGGGAGTCAGCTGGGTTCCCAAGGAGCCCATAGAGGAACTGCACCATCGAAAAGGGAATCAATCTCGAACCACCACCTTCTCTCCCTCTAACATGTTGAGGTCGAGCACCTCGCTCTTATCTGCATTGAGTTTATATCCCGAGACCCTGCCGAAGTCCTTCAGGACCCTCATCAGATTGGGGAGGGTAGTGATTGGTGAGGTCAGGGAAAGAAGGAAGGACATCGTCAGCGAAAAGAGAAAGCTTATATGGTTTTCCCCCTACCTCTACCCCCCTGATTTCAGGGTGGTCCCTAATATACGTCACCAGGGGCTCTATAGATAGGGCAAATAGGAGCGGTGACAAGGGGCATCCCTGTCGGGTCCCGTTTAAAATAGAGAAGGGGGCCGAGAGGAACCCCCGTGTCTACCTGCGCCCTGGGGCCCACGTATAAAGCCCATATTGCTATCAAAAGGTCCCCCCTGATTCCAAAGTCTCCCATAAGCAGTTCCAATCTACCCGGTCAAAGGCCTTTTCAGCGTCCAAACAGAGGAGAAAAGCGCCTCTACCTGAGGTTCTAGCAACCTGAATCAGATTGAGGGCCCGTCTGATATTATCCAGAGCCTCCCTACTAGCTTGGGGATGATTACAATACGGGCCAGCAGCATGTCAGAAGATGGGACCTCCGTTCCCTGGATATAGGTATTAAACAGTCTTGTCAGGGGTTGGAGTAAGGCCGGTCTTAATCCCTTAAAGTAGGGGACCGAGAATCCATCTGGACCAGGGGATTTAGGAGTGTAAACTTTGAATTACCTCTAAGACCTCCTCCGTCGAGATGGGGGCTGCCATGTCAGTGCGCTGCGGGTGGCTGAAGGAAGGCAAGGTGGTTCGAGAGAGAAATTCCCGGATAAGCACATCCCGCTGGACCAGGCATCGCTGTAGTGCCGTCATAAAGGGATACATAATATGAGCAGAAGGCCTTGGATATTTCACGGGAGTCAGAGGTCATTTCGCCAGAGCTAAGACGCACCGCACGCACTGTGCGCTTCCGGGTCTGCTGCTTCAGCCGACGGGCCAGAAGAGTGTCGGGTTTGTTGCTCTTCTCAAAGAACTTCCGACCCGTCCACTGAAGAGCTGCCTGGACCCGACGGGATAACAACATGTTAAGACTTCCCCTAGCCTCCAGTAACTCCCTCAAAAGACTGGGGTCTCCAGTCCTTTTATGTTCATGCTCTAGGTCACCCACCCTAGTCATAAGTGACACCATCTCTGCCGCTCTTTCCTTCTTACGGCGGGACGCTATAGTGATTAGTTTGCTGCGCATGAACGCCTTGAGGGCCTCCCTTACCGTGGTGGTAGCCATGCCAGGAGTGAAGTTGCGTTCAAAGAAGTCCGTCAAGTCAAGGATCGTGGTATCTTTCAGACCCGGGTCAAGAAAGAGGGAAGCATTAAAGCGCCAAACACTAGCCGACCCGATGCCCCCCACCCCAGTAATGCTATCTCAACTGCAGTATGGTCAGACCACGAGATTTTGTGAATGGTGGAAGAGACCAGGGCCGTAATGTTATCTCTACTGCAAAAAATAGTCTAGTCTGGAGTACGAGTTGTGGGGATTCGAATAAAAAGAATAGTCTCGGTCTCTAAGCAACCGCCAGGAATCATACAGATTGGCCGCCAGGACCACGCCACGGAAGGTCTTGGAGAGACCGAGAGGAGCACGGCTAATCGACGTCCTATTGCGATCAAGGTAAGGATCCATGAAAATTAAAATCACCTCCCACAAATGAGTCTCCTGCTGGAGGACCACATCGGCACAAAGTTTTCTGTAATATCTGGTGGCCCCTCATCTCTAATTCGGGGACAGGAGGCCCTTAACATTATGGGAAATTAATTTGAGGCAGGCCCGTGCCTCGCTCCCTCCGCCATGAAGAAGCAAGCGAGAGAAAGCGACGTAAGGAGAGGTGAGCAAAAAGAGGAGAAAAAAAAGAGATGTAACGAGAAAGACAAAAGAGGAGAAGGGGAAAAAATAAAAAAACCTTCCAAGAGAGTAAGGAGAGGGGGGGGGGGGGGGGGGGGAGAATAAAGAGGAAAAAAAAAAAGGAGGGAGGGGGTAGAAGACACCAAAAAAAAGTGTCTGGTGGTGGATTGTACCAACCACTAGGTACGAACTCGGGGGCGAGAGCGACAACGAGGAAAAGGTCGCCGGCCCATAGACTCCCCATAGAAGTGAGGACCGTAACCTAAGAAAAAAAAACAACAGCTAGACCCCTGAAATCCCAACTAACCATCTCCCAAGGCAACATATGAGCCGATGATCAGGCACAACTGACCCACTCAACGAACAGCCGGGATAGGAGGCTCAAGAGGACTCCGGAGAGCAGGAGCTGGGGGGCTCTCAACATAAAACATTCAACAAGTAACGGGGGATCCTCCGTGAGATGGAGACTAGAGCCAACTCAAAAAAATTTTTTAAAAAAGGAAAAATTATCCTGTGAGGGCACACCCCATCCGTCTGATATGTCTCTCGATCCTCCAGTCCTGTCCCAGGATGTGCCAGAAGGATGCACATGGAAACCAAATGAAAGTCAACGGGCATGGCCCCACGGATGAGGTGAAAGAGGAATCACACGTAGGCGATATAGACTAACTAGACCTGGGGGGTATCGGCGTCCTTGAGGTTAACGCATCGGGGAGTGTCTCCGATCTTGCCTCCGTGGCCTGCCCCTAGCTTCACCCTGCTCAAAAAGATCCGGGGTTCTGGAATGCCCAGCGTCTCCAATACCATCGAGCAATCGTCGGTGAGCAGATAGACAAGAAAGTGCCATTATGAGGTATGAGAAGACGGAATGGAAATCCCCAGCGGTATCTGATGTCCCTCTGGCAAAGAAGGTCGGTGAAAGGCTTCAGCGCCCGGCGCTTCTGAAGTGTGTAGGGTGCTAGATCATTATAGAAGTGAGGAGTCACACCATCGAGGGTAGAGGCAGCATTACGCACCGCTTGAAGTATAGCTTCTTTGGTGGTGTAATAATGACACCGAAGTATCACGTCTCTAGGAGGCTCCGTCTCCAATGGCTTTGGATGTAGGGCTCTATGGGCCTGGTCAAGAAGCAGCTCCTCCTCAGGTGTCTCGGGCAGAAGCGCCTGGAAGTAGCGGTGAAGAAAGTCCCGTAAATTCACCACCGTCTCGGGAATATTTCGGAGCCGGAGGTTGGAGCAATGGGATCGATTATCCATATCCTCAACCGCCTCCTGTAAGAGTTCGTATTTGTTCTGTAGGGCTGGCATATATGCACGGACTTCTGCATTCGCCACCTGTGCCTCATCCACTCGTTGCTCGAGGGCCGCCGTGTGCGTCCCAAGGGTCCCCAGATCCGGTCTCAGACCATCAATCACAGCCCTGAGGTCTGCTTGTAAGTCATCTTTAACTGTCAGACGGAGTCGCCGACACCCCGACGGGTGTCGCCATCTTTGGAGATGCAGTGGTCGTTGATCTAGCCGGGGTGAAACACCGGGAAATGTCCGTTTGACCCGGAACGTCCAGATTTAGTCCCGGGCATGCCAAGGGGTCGCGTAAATAAGCTGTAACAAAATAGGTCACTTAAAAGGCTTTGAGGGAGTCACGTGGGCCCGGAGCTACAGAGTCAGGCAGCCATTCTCCCTGCCCTCCGGGGCACGCCTCCTTGGAAAAGTTTGTGTTATAATTTTCTGTTCGAGGACCCCCGTATGTAATGGGACCCTCAGAGTCCACCAAAAATATTGAAAGAGTAATAAAAATTGTTCAGGAGTAGTGGGACTCACAGGGACCACCAGAAAAAATTAGCGGGGAACAGTCCGAACGTGATGTCCCAGGGGCACACCTGGAGTCTGAAAAAATGTAGTGACCAGGGGTGGTGGGCCTCACAAGGACCACCGAAAATTTAAATGTCCAGGAGGAAAAATTGCCATAAAGTAGTTGGCCTCAGTGACCACCAGAAAAGTTGCTGAAAAGATAGGAAAGAGAAAAATTGTGGTTTATGGATAATTTGAGTCCCCACAGCAGTGAACAATGGTGTGGCTCTGATCCGGAGTGACTAGTCTCAGAGGGTCACACCAGAGGCAGGTGACTACACAGGGTCCGGGCACCACCTCTGTCAACCCTGCGTGATCGGGGACCCAGATCGTTTCTCGCTTCCGTCCCAGACTATGGGCAGCAGCAGCCGTGCGGGGTGGTAGCCCCTCATGCAGAGCATCTAAATGAGAAGCGTGGTGGGCCGCGCCGGTGTCGACCTGGGGCTCAACAGGTAGGCCTCAGCACGAGGTGGTGTCCGTGCTGGAGTCGATCAGAGGCCTCAGTGTAGGTCCGCGGCCTGAGGATGTCAGGTCAGACCACCCCCTCCCTCCTGTCCAGGGCAGGCTCCAATCGAAGTCCACGGGGCAGTGGTGTACTTTGGCCTAGGTCAACAAGGCCTAGGCCTTGGGCAGCACTTTCCAGGGGCCGGCAGCCCGCACTGGTGGCCCCACCCCTAAGAAAAATTTTTTTTTTTTTTTTACTTTTGCAAAGTATTTTGCCAGGAAGGATACATTGAGATTTCACTAATTTTCAAGTATGTCCTGGGTCCTAGGCTTTCACTTTCCAGGGGGCAGCAAAAAACCTCACCACTAAATGGGTTACTCACAGTGCACCGAAATGACGCCAACATTTTGGTGTTCTGTAGTTCCCTGCACTTCGGGGAATAAAATTTGCCCACCCTGCAATGAATTCACCATTCACCGCAGGGTCCCCAAAGTGCATGGAGTCGGCCGCTGAATGCTGCCAACGCAAACCCGTGGCCTCTGTTTTCAAAAGAACTACTGAACGAAAATGTCTGGAATTTACATAGAAGATCCTATGATTGATAATAAAAAGTTCTGTTACAGAAAAAAAGAAAAACCGCTATTAAAAAAAAAGGGGGGGAAATTTTGCTGAAAAATTACTAAAAGGTACTAAAAAAAATCAAAGAATTTTTACTGCAGATTAAAATAATAAATGGTTTATTAGATATTGCATAAAAACGGGAATATTTTTAACATTAAAACCTATGGGGTTCGCCTGAATAAACCTGCTGATTGAAACCACCGAACATCAGGGCATTTCACTGCCATTTCTCTGCTGTTTGGTGTTCTCTGAATAGATTAACCATTACTTCTCTATGGGGATTTGCAATGCCTTCAAACAGCAACGTACTTGCTGGCAGTTCGCCAAACTTGTGTGTGAGCATATCACAGAGCAGTGGTGTACTTAGGGGAGTGGCGGGTCGCCCCAGGTACCAGTGATTATTTGGGTGTCATTAGGGGGTACTAGGAGGTGCCACTGTCACTGTGTGTCAGCTTTGAGCTGTGTTCTCAAACAACGAGCAGCGGAGCAGGTCGTTTGCATACGGAATAAAAATCCCCCTCTCCTCCCTCCATAGCTCCTCCCCTGCCCCGCAGCAGCTCTAGGAGAGGGGAGGGGGATGTGATTTGTGTGCAGAGAGAGAAGATGACAGTAAATGGCAGGTAAAGGGGGGGTATCAGCAGAATATGAAGCCCTGTCTGCTTACTGCTGTTTAAAGTGGACCTTTCCTTAACCAGCACTGCAGTGATAGAAATTTGTCATTGAGCTACCTGGCTCCTGGTGAGGCTGCGTGCGTGCAGGTCACGTGGTCCGGAGTCTCAGTACCACCTGACTGGCTGAACCATGTGACACGCACGCACGCACGCAGCTGCCCGCCCTTTCGTTAACACGGACTCTAACTCTATTCTGGACTGAACACCCACCAGGAAGGGAATCAAAGCCATGGTGCACCCTCTGGCAGTGGCACCCCACTGCTGACAAGATGGCTGCATGCACAGGCACAGCCGCGATCCTAACGTGGCCTGGAGGGACCTCCTGCTGAGTCTGTACAGCGTCCGTGCTGACTCTGCACACAGCCCTACCACGGACGGAGGCCGGTAAATATAGAATAAATAATTGCTGTGTGATCATATTCACTCGGTTTGCTGGGAGTCTTATTGCAGTGGATTCTGATGCACTCATACACACCGCACATTGCATTGCTGTGAGTTTTATTGCTGTGGATTCTGATACGCTGACACACACACCGCACATTGCATTGCTGGGAGTTTTATTGCTGTGGATTCTGTGATACACACTGCATATTACTGTGAGTTTTATTGCCCTGGAGCTCTGGGATACGCTCATACAAACTGCACATTACTGTGAGTTTTATTGCTGTGGAGTTCTGATATGCTCATAGACAGTGCCCATTTCTGTGGGTTTTATTGCTGTGCAGCTCTGTGATACACTCATATGCAGTGCACGTTACATAGTTACATAGTTATATAGGCTGAAAAAAGACATGCGTCCATCGGGTTCAGCCTCTCCCACATAACCTACTGCTGTTGATCCAAAAGAAGGCAAAAAACCCAGTCTGAATGCTTGCCAATATGCAACATACTGGGAAAAAATTCCTTCTTGACTCCAGAATGGCAGTCAGATTTCTCCTTGGATCAAGAAGCTTTTACCCACATATTAAATATTATAACCCTTAATATTCTGTGTCTGCAGGAAGTCATCCAGTCATTTTTTAAAAGTCTGTACAGACTCTGACCCAACCACCTCAACAGGCAGAGAATTCCACAGCTTTATTGTTCTCACCGTAAAATAACCCTTCCTATGCTTTAAGCTAAATTTTCTTTCTTCCAGTCTAAATGGATGACCCCTTGTCCTATGTATAGTCCTGTTAATGAATAGGTTATCAGACAATGGTTGATAATGGCCCCGTATATATTTATATAAGGTTATCAGATCCCCTCTAAGGCGCCTTTTCTCTAAACTAAACAGGTTTAAGCTTGTTAGTCTTTCCTCATAACTTAACCCTTCCATCCCCCTTATTAATTTAGTTGCCCGTCTCTGCACTTTTTCTAACGATATAATATCTTTTTTTAAGACAGGTGCCCAAAATTGCACGGCATATTCAAGGTGCGGCCTGACCATTGATTTATACAGAGGCAAAATTATGTTTTCATCCCGTGAGTGAACTCCCCTTTTAATGCATGCCAGTACTTTGCTGGCCTTGGCGGCTGCTGTTTGACATTGCACATTGTTACTTAGTTTGAAGTCTATGATTATTCCCAAATCCTTCTCCTGCTTGGATTTCCCTAACTCCGTACCATTTAGGGTATAAATTGCTTGTGTGTTCTTCACTCCAAAGTGCATAACTTTACATTTATCTAGATTAAATCTCATCTGCCATTTAAGTGCCCAGTCCCCCAATCTATCTAAATCCCTCTGCAGCGAAGTAACATCCTGCTCACATTGTATTACTTTTCCTAGCTTTGTGTCATCTGCAAACACTGATACATGACTTTCAATGCCTATCTCAAGGTCATTTATAAATAAATTGAATAGTATTGGTCCTATAACAGACCCCTGAGGGACACCACTTACCACTGGTGTCCATCTTGAAAATGTACCATTTATGACCACTCTCTGTACCCTATCTTTTAGCCAGTTTTCTATCCAAGAACAAGTATTTTCATCTAGACCATTTTTTCTTAATTTAAGTAGTAACCTTTTGTGTGGAACTGTGTCGAAAGCTTTGGCAAAATCTAAGTAAATCACATCCACTGCGACCCCCTGATCTATACTTCTACTTACTTCCTCATAGAACGTAATTAGGTTAGTCTGACATGATCTGTGTTTCATGAAACCATGCTGATTTTTGCCAATTACATTATACCTCCCAATAAATTCCTGAATATTATCCCTTAGTAACCCCTCAAATACTTTCCCAGCCACAGATGTTAAGCTCACAGGTCTATAATTCCCAGGCACAAATTTTAAACCTTTCTTAAATATAGGGACCACGTCAGCTTTTCTCCAATCCTCTGGTACTATTCCTGAAAGAAAAGAATCTTGAAAGATTAAGAACAGAGGTTTACATATTTCAACACATAGCTCTCTTAGTACTCGCGGGTGAATTCCATCTGGCCCTGGGGCTTTATTAACATTCACATTGTTTAATTTGTGTAAAACCTTGTCCTGAGTCAACCAGTCACTTTGTATTAGTAAGTTTTTATTAATGAATTTCATGTCTCCTGTTATAGGTTTCTCTTTGATAAATACTGAAGAAAAATAATCATTTAAAATTTCTGCTTTATCCTGATCTTCAGTTAACAATAACCCTGACTCAGATTTTAGTGAACCTACATTTTCACTCTTGGGTTTTTTAGAATTTATGTACCTAAAGAATCTTTTAGGGTTGGTCTTGCTCTCTTTGGCTATTTCTTTTTCATTTTCTAGTTTAGCCCATCTAATCGCATTTTTACATGCTTTATTGGCTGCCCTATATGCTTTATAGGAGGCCTCAGATTTATCAGATATAAAAGCTTTAAATGCCTTCTTTTTATTTTTCATTTCCTTAGTTACCTTCCTACTAAGCCACATTGGTTTCAGTCTGTTTCTTTTATATTTATTAACCAGTGGAATATATTGTGACGTGTACTTTTCTAGTGTTAGTTTAAAGATATTCCACTTATCCTCAGTGTTTTTCCCGTGAAAGAGTTTCTGCCAGTCAATGACCTTGAGAGCTTCCTTTATTTTAATAAAGTTGGCCTTTTTAAAATTATATATTTTAGCATGCCCCTTATGAATGTGTTTTTTTGAGTTTATTTCAAAAGTCACCATGTTATGGTCGCTATTTCCCAACTGTTCTTTTACATTAATATTTGAGAAAAGATCCACATTATTTGTTATAACCAGATCCAGACAGTTATCCTCTCTAGTTGGTGTTTCTACCAGTTGTGACATGAAGGTATCATTTAAAATGTCCAGGAACTGGATTCCCTTTGCTGAATTACTAGTCCCACTATCCCAATTAATGTCTGGGTAATTAAAATCTCCAATAATTAAAGTGCTACCATGATGTGCAGCCTTCCTAATTTGCTCTAACAGTTGTTCTTCCTCATCATTATCTATATTAGGTGGTTTATAGCATATGCCAACCAATAATTGACTTCCCTGTTTATTCCCCAACGAAATATTTACCCATAAGGATTCCACATTTCCCTCATCGCTTTCCAGTTGTGTAATATTAGGCTTTAAATCCTGATTTACATATAAACACACTCCACCCCCTTTCTTATGTTTCCTATCCTTTCTAAACAATGTATAACCGTTTAAGTTTACAGCCCAGTCATGCGTTTCATCCCACCACGTTTCTGTTATTCCTATAATGTCGTATTGCTTAGTGTATGCTATTACCTCTAGTTCCCCCATCTTGTTATTGAGGCTCCTTGCATTAGCAAGCATACATTTAATGTTGTCTCTACCCACACATGCTGAATGTGACTTTACATTACATGCCTCCACTGTTCTTACATTACCCATCCCCCCGGCTCCACCCCCCTTAGTCTGAACTGAAACCCTTCCGCTATCTGCTCTGTCTCCATTTTGTAAGAAACTGTATCCCTCCCCCCCTTCCACTAGTTTAAAGTCTCCTCCAACCTTTTAACCATCCTCTCCCCTAGCACAGCAGACCCTCTTCCATTCAGGTGCAATCTATCACAACTATACAGATTGTACCCCAGTGCAAAATGAGCCCAGTGCTCTAAAAACCCAAAGCCCTCCTTCCTGCACCAAACTTTAAGCCACGCATTGACCTCCCTAATCTCCCGCTGCCTTTCCACTGTAGCGCGAGGCACAGGTAGGATCTCAGAAAATACTACCTTGGAGGACCTCTTCTTCAGTTTACTTCCTAATTCCCTGAAATCATTCTTCAGGTCCTTCCATCTTCCGCTTACTTTGTCATTGGTACCAATATGGACCATGACAGCTGGGTCCTCTCCAGCCCCTCCCAATAATTTATCAACTCTGTCAACCACATGCCTAACACGGGCACCCGGCAGACAGCAAACTGTCCGGTTAAGGCGATCAGCGCGACAGATTACCCTGTCTACTCTCTTAATAATAGAGTCCCCTACCACCACAACCTGTCTAGGCATACTTGCCCTCTTTATCCCTCCCTTACTTGGTGGGCTGATCCCCCGGCTGTTAGAGGGAGCAGCCTCCAGTCCTGCTACACCTGAGCTGCTGCACCCAACATCTTCGCTCAAGGGGGCAAATCTGTTGGTGTGCGCAAGATCAGGACTAGCCAACCTTTTCCTCTTCCCTCCCCCCCTGCTACCACGTGTCACTGACACCCAGCTACCAACCTGTTCCCCGGTTAACTCCACTCCTCCCACACCCCTAGATTCCTCAACTATACTTTGCTCCGTGAGAAGCAGGCTCCTTTCAAGATTGTCAATCTGCCTCAGCGTTACGATTTGCCCTTCCAGATCTCCAATACGAGCTTCCAGAAGAGCTACACGTTCACACTTGCTACAGAGATATGGACCCTGGAAGGATTCCTCCAGACATGCATACATGCAGCAGGATGTGCACTGGGTCAAACCTTCAAGCTTGCTAACACTCATACCCAAAACAAGATATCAAATATATAAACAACAATTGATACCTGTTATCTAAACTCCTGTTTTTAACTCCACTTGAAAATAGCCCACTTAAAAGTAGACCACCTCAAGCCCCTGTGAGCAAGCTCAGTGAGTTGCCCCTGAGATTATGTAGCCATACAAGTGAAATCACCTGACAGGTTACACGCCCCCAATTAACAAGTCACCAGCCACCCAGGGAAAAAAAACAACCAAAAAGCACAACAGAAAAAAAAAAAACCAGCAGAAAAAAAACCAAAAAGAGAAATTAAATTGACAAATAAACCAGAGGTTTCTCTCCCTCTAAAGATACAAACCAGACCAGTACAGGTAGAATTCCTGTTTTTAACTCCACTTGAAAATAGCCCACTTGAAAGTAGACCACCTCAAGCCCCTGTGAGCTTCTATGGATTTTATTGTTTTATTGTTTATTGTGTCTGTGATCCAGTATACTTGACATGCGTGGCTGTTCTTTGTAAAAATGCTTGAATTTAAACATTTCATAATTTTATTTATCTCAATAGATACATTTGAAATGGTATCCAAAATATACAAGTAGGCACTTGGTATCCACTTTTAATATAAAGAGAGGAAAAGGCGGAGCTCTAAGAGGAAAAGGTGGAGCTTAAAGAGGAAGGGTGGGATTAACCAGGAAGAGGTGTGCCCTTGACAGGAAGGGGTGCCTCAAATTTTAATTAGGGGGCGCACGAGTTTAGTCAGGCCTAGGGCAGCACAAAACCTAAATACACCACTGCCACGGGGGGGGGGGTAACTCACCCACCCGATGCCTGGGTATGGAGACAGCCGCTGCTCAGTCCAGGGACCCCCTGAGATAAGGGGGAGACAGTCCGTCCAGGGGCTGCGGTGAAAATAGAAATGCCTACGCCTCCGGAGGTCCCAGGCAGTGGCTGGTAGTGAGCGCATCCTCCTCCAGAGGCTTGCACAATGGCCGCGTCCTCTAGGCCTCAACTCCGGGTTTGGCCGTAAGTAGGTATAGCTGTGTGCCAAAACGGTATAAAGCGGCCGTGATCGAACTCCACAGGCTCCCAACCACCCGAGGGAGCAAGAGGATCACTCAGGGAGTTGAACGGTCCTCAACAGGCTGCCAAAATCACGGGCGGCTCACAGAGCTCCACGAGGATACGGCCATTCACCTTGTCGTTCAGTTCTGCCCCCCCCCCAAATAATTAATTTTTTTTAACAGTCCTGCACTGGAAAAAAAAAATGCTCAGTGCTCCAACGTATATGCGTTTGAAAATGATGGCACTGGATCTTTATCACTTTCTTCTTGAATATTTTTTTGAGATTCAAAGTTTCAGTCTGCTTCAAGAACTAAAATGTCGACTATCAAATAATAATCAGAGCAAGTGCTCAAGACCCAAACATTCTTTCATTTTTAGAAGAATATACTATATTAGTAATAATCCTTAGAATAAGTTGTTACAATGGTTATTGTAGGTATAGATAGTGGAGTGCTACAATAAAAACAAACACTCTCAAAACACTCAAACACCAGAGTCGATGTCTACCTACAATGGTTTCCCTAAAACCAAATAAGATCAATACAAATCCAGAAAAAATGGGTACAGCGCACTTCATGCAAAGAGAATCAGGGTTATTCAAAGAGAATCGAAAAGTCACCGCATGTTTGGTGACTTTTCGTTCTCTGCAATTCAGCCCGATTTGGCAATCCCATTTCGGCGACCCTGCAGTGTATTCAGCAAGCACCACAGGGCTATTGTAATGCAGGGGAAAGTCGCCGCAAACCTGCCGAAAACTTACCGCAAAACCCGGCGAAGGCACACCGAAAACTCGCAATAACATCTGGGTTAACCTTGCCGAAAACGCCGGGAAAACCCCGAGCAGGAGCCGATCACACGCAGCGCAGCCGCCGGAAAAACCCGACACCGCAGATGAATGGAGTGAAAAAAACAGTACGCTTGAATGTTTGAAAAGTGAAACGCTGTTTGCAAAGAAACTACAGAACGAAAGTGTCTGAAATTTACATATGAGGTCCAATGAACGATAATAAAAAGGGCTGTTACAGAAAAAAGAAAAAACGATTTAAAAAAAAAACGGAGAAAAATGTTTGCAAAAAAATCCCCACAAATGCCTAAAAGGTCCTAGAAAATCTGAAGATAGAGACTTTTTACTGCAGAATATTATAATCAATGGTTTAATAGATATTGGATTAAAACGGGAATATTTTTAACATTGAAGCCTATGGGATTTGCCTGAATAAACCTGCCGAATTAAACCACCGAATGGCAGGGCAATTCGGCAACTTTTCACTGCTGGATTTTGCTCTCTGAATAGCCGAAGCATTGCTTCTCTATGGGGATTCACTGCCCTCGACCAGGCACCGAACAGGCACCATATGTGCAGGCAATTCGCCAACATTTGGCGAATTGCCTGCTCTCTGAATAGCCAAATGGCCAAGAAAGGTAACCGAAAACTGAGTTTCAGTGTTCGGTTACCTTTCGGCAGCCATTCGGATCTCTTTGAATAACCCTGAATATATACCAAAATTATTACGTACACAATTGTTAGAGATATATTGAAGAACCATCCATCTGTATTTCATACAATGGGAGAGATACATAAAAAGAAATATAGTGCAGAGTGTTTTTTACACCATAAATTGTATCTGCCAAATTCACACTCACGTATTATAGAGCCTTAATCAGGCTGTAGATGTGCAGGCCAGTGGGTGTTTTCTTCCCTTCAAAAGGTTACCCATCCACCTATATAATCTTCCTCTTTGAAATACTCTTTGGAGCCCTCCTAGGCTCTCAAAATACGCATGTAGATTTTTTTGAAACTGGAGTGGTTTGGTGGATTTTTACAGTTTTAAAAAAAATAGAAATCTACATGTGTATTCTAAGAGCCTAGGAGGGCTCCCCCATGAGAATTTCAAGGAGGTAGATTATATAGGTGGATGGGTAGGATATATTTATTTTTATGTATCTTTCCCATTGTATGAATGGAGATACATTGAGGAACCATACATCTGTAACAATTGTGCATGTAATAATTTTGGTATACAGTGGCAAGAAAAAGTATGTGAACCTTTTGGGATTACGTGGAGTTCTGCATGAATTGGTCATAAAATGTGCTCTGATCTTCATCTAAGTCACAACAATTTGAAAAAAACAGTCTGCTTAAAATAATACAACACAAACATTATATGTTTTCAGGTTTTTATTGAACATAACATGTAAACATTCACAGTGCAGGGTGGAAAAAGTATGTGAACCTTTGGGCTTAATTACTGGTTGACCCTCCTTTGGCAGCAATAACCTCAACCAAACGTTTCCTGTAGTTGCAGATCAGACCTGCACAACAATCTGGAGTACTTTTGGACCACTCCTCTTCACAAAACTGTTTCAGTGTAGCAATATTCTTGGGATGTCTGTTGTGAATCGCTCTCTTAAGGTCATGCCACAGCATTTCAATCGGGTTGAGGTCAGGACTCTGACCGTGCTACTCCAGAAGGCGTATTTTGTTTTGTTGAAGCCATTCTTTTGTTGAATTACTTGTATGCTTTGGGTCATTGTCCTGTTGCATCACCCATCCTCTGCGGAGCTTCAGTTGGCGGACAGATGGTCTTACGTTTTCCTGCAAAATGTCTTGATAAACTCTGGAATTCATTTTTCCATCAATGACAACAATCCGTCCAGGCCCTGAGGCAGCAAAGCAGCCCCAAACTATGATGCTCCCTCCTCCATGTTTTACAGTGGGGATGAGGTTTTGATGTTGGTGTGCTGTGCCTTTTTTTCTCCACACATAGTGTTGTGTGTAGTGCTCACTCCCGGAGGAGCCGCTGAATTTAACCTCGGGTCAGTCTCCCCGCACTAGGGAATAAATATAAAATCCACAACAGTGCTGGTGTATAAGTTATATAGTTTACTGGTCTCGAATAAACTGGCATATATAAAGTAAACACGATATATATATATATATTTAGAGGAATTTGTAATGCGAGAAACGCGTAGCGGTAAAAAAGGAAATTTTAACCCCTTCGTGGCCAGAGTGTAAGTCCCGTACAGGTTGTGTCCCAAGAAGGTGCGCGTGTATGTGTATGTTGGTACCCGGGTACTAGATTCAACTGGCCAGTGAATGGATTCCGTGTATCTTCGACTAGTCACGTTGGGGCCCTGTAGATTTAAACAAACTGCAGCGTGCTTTGGTAACTTTACTGTGGCCTGGAAGGCCTCTCACCCGTCCGCCAGACAAACTGCTCCCCTGCTTGACCAAGGACGTCTCTCCGCTCGATTTGGCTGGGACTCTGTGCCACCGGATCCACCGTTCTTGCTTGTCTGTCTTTGCAACAAGATCTTTAGCTTACCGCCTGCACTCCCATTAGATCATTGCGGTCTCCTAACTCGGG
Source organism: Leptobrachium leishanense (assembly GCA_009667805.1). Taxonomy (NCBI): domain Eukaryota; kingdom Metazoa; phylum Chordata; class Amphibia; order Anura; family Megophryidae; genus Leptobrachium; species Leptobrachium leishanense. Next base: position 246,006,408 of record CM019066.1, read on the forward strand.
GTCCAATCTGCAGCTCTGCGTCCTTGTAAAGTTCTCATCGGTGGATACTAGGTCTCTGGCAGGCTCAGCAACCGATCTGCCAGCGTCCGCAAGGCAGCACCTGCTCTCCGGCCTGGTCGCGATCGTTCCCTGTCTCACGTGCGTCTGGTTCTCTTCACCTCTCAGCGCGCTCTGCTCTCCTCCACACGAGGCTGCGGATGTCTGTCCGTTCTCCCCACCCACTTCCCGTCTCTGCCCCAAAGCATGCTGGAAAACGTAGTCCCAATGTGTCCAGTATAGTTAACATTGCGCTTATCTCCCCCTGGTGGCCAAAAATGGGTACTTACAGCAACAGAACTAAAACAGCGCTACATGTGTTTTTTCCAAACAACTCAATTTTGGTTTCATCTGTCCACAGAATATTTTGCCAGTAGTGCTGTGGAAAATCCAGGTGCTCTTTTGCAAACTTCAAACGTGCTGCCATATTCTTTTTGGACAGCAATGGCTTCCTCCGTGGTGTCCTCCCATGTACTCCATTCTTGTTTAATGTTTTCCTTATTGTAAAGGTGTCAACAAAAATGTTAGCATGTGCCAGAGATTTCTGTAAGTCTTTAGCTGACACTCTAGGATTCTTCTTTACCTCATAAAGCATTCTGCGCTGTGCTCTTGCAGTCATCTTTTCAGGACGACCACACTTAGGGAGAGTAGCAATAGTGCTGAACTTTCTCCATTTGTAGACAGTCTGTCTTACCGTGGACACATGAACATCAAGGCTTTTGGAGATACTTTTGTAACCCTTTCCAGCTTCATGCAAGTCAACAATTCTTGATCGTAGGTCTTCTGAGAGCTCTTTTCCCCGAGGCATGGTTCACATCAGGCAGTGCTTCTTGAACCCAGTAAACCCAAAACTGATGTGTTTTTAAAGGGCAGGACAGCTTTCAGCAACACATCCAATAATATCACACTTACTGGACTCAAGGTTGGCTCAACATCATCCCACATGCAAACAGTTCTTTCGCACATATTTTACGTAGTCTGTTAAAGGAGTAAAAGAATAATAAAAAATAAAAAGTTAGTTTCTCGAAACACAGCCATTTTCAGCACAACCTCGATTGGAGAGCGACTTCTAGATAATGGACAAAAATATGGCAGTTGTTTGTTTTACACCTTTATACTTGAGTATATGAAAGCAATACACATTTTTTCCTAGTTTGCACAGACGACTTAACCAACTTAATATATGACATACTATCCATTTTATATTTTGCAACACTTTCATATGGAACAAAACCATACTTATAATAATTCAATAAACCATACTCTTACAGTAAAAATGTCATGTGACTAAAACCAAGACAAAAAAAAATAATAATTTGCCATCGAACTTATTCTTCTCTTTAAGCACATGTTACTTTCTGCAGTCATGTATAGCTGCCACTAAATCTTGAAGTATTCTGTCTCTGTTTTCCTTTGTAATCTGAAAAAAAGACCAGAAGTGTTAGATGATACCTGTAGAATATGTGTGTGTTGCATATATACATACATGTGTGAAGACATGGGGGTGGAGACAGGAAGTGGAGAGGGTTAGAAGAAGCAGAGGCTGTCACACAATAAAGTTTACCCGGTGACTCCATCGTCGTTTGTGCAGATCTACATGGTGTCAGACGTGCGATTGCTGAGAAATCATGGCTCAAAATCTAAGGCTCATAGAAGCACTGGTCTTTCATAACAACATTGCTAACAACTGGCTGAAATTCAGGAGAGAATGGGACGTGTACAGCAAAGGAGGACTTTCAGACAATTCAAAAAGGTACAAGCTTACACTTTTCTCAATTTGGCTGGTTCAGATGCGCTGGATAAATATGAATTGTTTCACTTTCAAGAGGGTGAGGACAAAGAGGACCCTGATGTGTTAATCAAGAATTTTTAGGAGATCTGCCTACCTGAACGGAATGTGATAAGGGACAGACATGCATTTAACATGATGGCTCAAAAAGCTGATGAAGGAATTTCAATCCTATGTGGCCACATTGAGACTGCTGGCTAAGGCTGGGGTCAGACGAGCGCAGTAATCACGTCCGTGTTGCCGCACATTAGTACGTCCGTGGTAGCAGAGAATCATGACCGATGAAGCCCCACACACAAAGTACATCTGCACGGAAGTGCGGATGCACGATGGATGCGGCAAACGGACACAAGTTAGCAAGAACGTAAAACCGCTGGAACGGACATGCGGAGTGCGCTGCGTCCGCATAGCTTTGTGTGTGAGTGATAGAACGTGGTCAGACGGACTGCATTTATACGTCCAGCATTTTTGACGGACAAAATGTTTTCTCATTTTAATTTATTTTCCCTCCTACATCCGTCAAAAATAACGTCAGTCCCAAAAACGGACTGTGTGGCCACTACTGCGTCTTCTGTCAAAAAGTGCGTCCGTACTCCACGGGCGCACAATCCGTAGAAAAAGATGTGATTTTGGTGCATTAACTGATGAACTAATACGTGATAAAATTGACTGTGGTATCTACAATGATGCAATTCGTGCTCAGTTATTGAGGGAAAAAGACCTGACACTGGACTCAGCTGTCAGAACATGTATGTTATTTGAGCGTTCTGACAAGGCTACTAACTAAAAAAAAAAAAAGAGACAGAAGTATTTGCAGTGCAGCAGCATGAACGTCAATGCGGCAACTGCTGGTGAGCACGGCACTGAGCGCAACAAGTGCCCAGCTTTTAATAAACGCTGTAACCTGTGCAACAAATGGAATCATTTTGCGAAGTGCTGTAGATTCAAGCCTTCAATTACAGGTGCGTGGATGCCGCCATTTTGTGCAAATAAAAATAAATATCTGCACAGAGTAAATGAAGTGGAAAGTGATGATTGCCGAGATGGTTTTCATTATGAATGTGTGGATCTACTTTCAAATCGAGGAGAAATATTCACCACCCTGACAACTACATGTAACATGCAGGTCAAGCTGAAAATCGACACCGGTGCTAAATGTAATGTCAAGTCCTTATCCACACTGCATTGCATTGACCCTCATGCCCAAATTGACCAGTCAAATAAAGTAAACCTGATAGCTTATGACGGACAAACAATTCAGACATTGGGCACTACTACCTTGGTTCTTTCAGGGGGCACGTTGTTATTCCATATAGTGGATAGAAATGTTAAAAGCCTTTTAGGCTTGCCAGACAGCATCTGATTAAATCTCATCCAACTCAGCCCAGAGGTACATGCTGTACAACAACAGGCTTCTGATATGACTGATTATGAGGACCTATTTCGTACTGACACTATTGGCAAGCTTCCAGTCACGTATCACATGCACCTGGATGAATCCATGCACCCGACAGTGTGTGCCCCCCGACAGATCCCGCTAGCTATGAAAGACAAAGTTGTCAATGAACTGGAAAGGATGATTAGACTGGGCATCATCGCCCCAGTGGAGGAGGCTAACCCTTGGGTGTCTGCCATGGCAGCTGCAGTAGGAAGGATGGCACGGTACGTATATGTATTGATCCTGTGCATCTTAATAAGGCCTGAGGCCTCACCACCCATTAAAGACTGTGGAACAAGTAATTGCTGATATGCCACAGGCAAAGGTCTTTAGTATTTTAGATGCAAAGTGTGGATTCTGGCAAATACCCCTGGATGAGGATTCATCAACACTCACAACATTCATGATCCCATTTGGAAGATACAAATTCTTACGGATGCCAGATGGGATTTCCACAGGAAGTGAAGTCTTTCAAAGATGCATGGAACAGCTTTTTGCCGGACAACCATGTGAAATAGTTGTGGATCATATCTTGATTTGGGGCTCTTCTATTGAGGAACATGACAAACGGCTTAAATGTATCCTAGATCGTGCCAGAGCCATCAATCTACAGCTCAACCCCACTAAATTTCGCTTTAGAGTTTCAGAGGTGCCGTATTTAGGCCACCTTCTCACAGGTAAAGGTGTTAAGCCTGACCCAGAAAAAAACAAGGCTATTCACCAAATGCCTGTCCCAGAGGACAAACATGCGTTACAGACATTTCTTGGCATGACCAATTATCTCTCAAAATTCATTTACCACTACAGTGAGACAACGACTCCTCTCATTCAGCTTCTGCGCCAAGATGCTGACTGGTGTTGGACTGAACAACATGCTGCTGCTGTGGATACACTCAAAGCACATCTGACAAGTCCACCTGTCCTACAGTATTTTGATGTACACAAACCGGTGATATTGTCTGCTGACGCCTCGCAGCATGCTCTTGGTGCAGTCTATAAATGAGGCCATGAACTATATGTTGCTGATGCACTTTCACATACACACTTCCCCACCACTGAGAACCCTGGAGCTGTTGAGGATTATGAGGTATTCGCTTTGGATGAGGTGTTGTCCTCCAGAAGAATTGAGGACCTTAAGTAGAGCACTCAGGCAGATGCCACCTGCCAGCGTCTTGCAAACACCATTCTCTTTTTTTTTTTTTTTTTTTTAATTCTTTATTTAGAGAATTATACATAACAAGAAATTCACGAAATCAAACGTAGAAAAAGACAGCCGTCTAGGGCTGGCCAAACTAACTACGGTCAGCCAGTCAGATAATGTAAGATGCTAGTAGTAACAGGTCAATAAGGGAATAATAAAAACAAAAAGCAAGAAGTCCCAACCTCAGTGAAGGAAGAAAACACAAAAGAAACACATAAGCATGTAGGACTATCAACGTAAATGCCATAAATTGTCCTGATAAATTATACTCAGAGCTTATCTATAGACCAGTGACACGTAAACAGAGAAGAAAAAAGCTGGGGGGGTAAACAATATCGCTCAGGTCTCAGTCTGGCTGAAGTTCCGGAGGGTCCGGCGAGATGCCCGCCGCTTCAAGGTCGGACCAGGCGGTTTCAGGATCAGTGATGGTGTAGGGGACATTATTATGTGTCACCACCAATGCTCCCGCCAAGCCCCACCGATAACGGATCCCCCTCCGACGAAGAACCGCAGTCACAGGACGGAACCGCCTGCGAGCAAGCAGAGTCTGGAATGGAAGGTCGTGATACAAAGCCAACGTGGAGCCCTCAAATTTCACTGGATCTCTTGCGCCAGGAGCAGACATAAGCTTGACCTTAAATGCTACGTCACGAAAGGCCACCACGACATCACGGGGTGTCCCCTTCGAAAGCGCCGCAGGTTTCCGAACCCTGAATACCGATCCGATCACATCTGGCTTGTCAGGAGGGAGTCCCGCCATCCGAAGGGCCAAACGAGACACATAAGCTGGGAGTTCATCCGACGACACAGAGTCCAGGATGCCTCTGACCCTGACGTTACGACGGCGGTGTCTTGTTTCCAGCATCTCCACAGAGCGGGACAAAAGCTCGACCTGGGATCTTAGACCAGCGACCTGTCCCAACAGGTGAGTATGTTCCGATAGCACTGTAGAAGTCGTCGCCTGCACTGCTGTCACCTGCGCACGGATTGTTGCAACCTCCTCCCGAACCGCCGCCACTTCAGGTTTCCACACCCCCCGGATCTCCCGGAGTTCGTCCAGGATCCTCCGAAGGTCTCTTTTCGTAAGAGGAAGATCATCATCATCCTCCTCCTGCCGACTTTCCTCAGGCTGTGTCATACGGGTTTCGAGTGAGGTCGCTCTCATTTGTTGCGGTTGGGCACCCGGTCTCAAAACGTCCTGTCGTAATGAAGCCACACCACTGCTGGCTAAAAGCTGGGGTTCCTCAGCCGAATCCCTGTCAGAGAGGCCACCAGCAGTAAGTGAGGCACTCAAAGACGCCGTCAGCGCTGCTTTTCGTTTCTTTTGCGCCCTTTTTTTTGCTGCTGCAGATAGTGGTTGGGAGTCTGGTGTCCGAGATTGTGGGGAGATCCAGGTCATCGCAGAGCTACCACCCGAGTGCCAGGGGTCCTCTTCATCGTCCGAAAAGTCATAGCCCGGGGGGAGGGAGGAGGAGATCGCATCTCCCTTCGAAGTGGACCCACCTCTCATGGAGTCCCGAATGTCCCTCTGTCTGGACCCCAGCTTCTGTGAGCGACCGGTGGGCATGTCACCAAAAGCGCAGGCACAAAGAAGAAGAGCGGTAAAAGGTCTCAGAAATCTCCTTCCAGGCTTCTAAAATGGCCGCTAGTACTAGGCCCCGATTGTGCTTCGGGGGTTAATCCACTCCGGAGCGTCAATTTCGGGGGTAAGGCAAACTCACCGAGTCCCCCAGTGCCCCCAGAGACCGTAGAGCGTTTCTCAAGTGCGAGCAAGCGGCGGAAATAACTTTAAAAACCGTGTTTATCACGGAGCTCCTTCAACATGCAGCCGCTCGCTTCCTCAGCTAGCTCCGCCCTCGCAAACACCATTCTCAATGGGTGGCCTGACTCATTCAAGGACATTCCGCATGACATCCGACCATTTTACGCTATGAGGGATGAATTGACGGTGGATGATGGTTTAATTCTGCCTGGTCAGAGATATGTAATCCCTCACTCCAGAAGTATTACTTAACACAGCACCATCAAGGTCACCCTGGCATTGAGTCCACTAAGCGTAGGGCACGTGAAACTATGTTCTGGCCCACTGTGGATAGTGACATTGAAAGAAAAGTTTCCAAATGTGCCCCTTGTCTCTACGACAGCATCAAATGAGAGAACCCTTGCAACTGCACCACATCCCTGACAGACCATGGTCCATCACAGCAGCTGACGTGTTTGAGTGGGCAGGCAAGCATTACTTGGTCTTGGTGGATTCGTACTCTGGCTGGTGGGAGTTTGACGTCCTTCCAAACCTTTCCAGTACCACTGTGAACACAACATTGAAGCGGCACTTTTCTACACATGGGATTCCCCAACAATTGATGACTGACAATGCGCCATCGTTTTCATGCAGGGAATTCAGGACCTTTGCCCACCAGTGGGATTTTCACCATGTCACAAGCAGTCCCCACTACCCGAGATTGAATGGTCTAGCAGAACGTGGTGTTCGGTCGACCGAGCAGCTCCTAGAAAAATGTGCATGTGATGGTTCTGACATTTATGCAGCATTACTCAACCTCCGCAACACAATACGGAATGGAATGCCTTCCCCGGCACAACGTCTACTGTCACATCGCACCAGGACTAATCCTCCTGGTCGTGACACAGCTGCTGCCTAAAGTTGAAAGTGATGTTCAGGCTGCTTTATTTAGGCTCCGAACTAAAGGGAAGATAAGCCATGACAAGTCTGCCAGACGTCTTTCACCTCTGCAGCCGGGGCAGGCGGCACGGATGGAGACTTCCCGTGGGTTTGCCAAACTGGTTACTGTTCATGGAAAGGCCCGCCAACCCAACAGCTATGTTGTCCACTCTGATGGCAGGACCTATGTAAGAAACCGCCATCACCTCCTACAACTCCCGGAATCATACAGTCTCATCAATGCCTCATTGGCTCCTATGGTCTTTTCAGGACCACAAGCACGGCCATCTGCTATGATGCCAAATGACACTCCAAACAATGAATGTAATGCACCACTACAAAATACTGACGATTTCAGGCAACAGGTTTCAGATTCAGAACCCCCACTGGTTGTCACTCAATCAGGGAGACTGTGCAAACCTAACCCAAAGTTTAATGACTTTATCACATAATGATTTCATACAGCATTTCGTGTTTTATGTTACATGTTTTTCGTTTCACTGTTATGCTGCACTTCGGTCTGGTTTCATGCATGTTATATATATATATGTTTTCTTTAAAAGGGGAAAGATGTAGAATATGTGTGTGTTGCATATATACATAGATGTGTGGAGACAGGAAGTGGAGAGGGTTAGAAGAAGCAGGAAGCAGAGGCTGCGTGACGTCTTTGGCTCCCGCGGAGCTTCCTGGGGGGGTCAGGGCGCCCAGTGGCATCGCTGGCTGGCCGGTTGCCAGTACTTGGAGCTGGCAGATCAGCATCTGAGGGGGCGGGGCTCAGCATAATTACAAGGAGCCACCAGCCTTTAAAGCAGCTTGAGAGGATCTGCTCCTTGGCATGACGTGGAGTAAAGTTCCTGCATCGCCTGGTGTCTGTCTTATTGCTATTGATACTCTGTTTCTGACCTGATTTTGTTCGAGGACTCTGTATATGTTATGACCTGTCTATTTTCTATTTGACGATTCTCTTGCTTATCCCATGTGTGCTTTTGCCTGAGAGGTTTGGTTTTGATGTTTATGTCTTGCATGTTTTCTGTTTGCTACTATCTGGTTTGAGCCCTAATCTCAAGGCATCCAGTTGTATGTGGTGCTGGTTGCAGCTTAGACCACAGGTTTCAAGATTTGAGTCCTGTCCGGCTTGTTGCTGAATATTTATCTGTCAAGTATCTGTGTATTCCAAGTTGCTATGCAGAATCCAATCTCTGATTCTGTGCCTGCCTGGCAGGCTATTGAACTAGGTGAGTTCCTACACTGTATAGCTGAGAAATTACAGAATCCAATCTCTGATTGTAGGCCTGCCCTGCAGGCTATTGAACTAAGTGAGTTCCTACTCTGTATGGTTGTATAATACAGAATCCAGTCATTGACTGTAGGCCTGCCCTGCAGGCTGCTAAACTCAGAGTTCCTACTCTGTATGTTTTAAAACAAAGAATAAATTGTTGCCTCTGTTTAATGTGCTTCATGTATCACGACCATTGATATTCAGCAATCTGAAACATATCTTGACCACGTTTTTCTTGTATCACGTTATTGTATCAGATCACATAGAATATTTGTGTTTGCACTAAGCAGTCTTTTGGTCTCGAAACCAACTAAGTTTAGCTGCTACTCAGGTCTGTCTGATCCAGGGAGATCAGATTAGTAAAACACAGAGAGCAATAAAGGCTGTAATCTGTTCAAAAGGATCCTAAATACGCTGTTCGAGGTGAGTGTCATAGCGCACCGTTACATTACGTCAGGCCAATAATATGGATTCGACCGATTTAGCCATGGTCATGTCCAAGCTTGGTGAGATCATTGCTAAACAGGAAAAGCAGGCTCACCGTGTGGATTAATTTGCTCAGGCTCAATCACGGAATCTCAGGCTGAGCCTATTAATTAATGCTTCCTCTCATGCTGTGACTGCTGCTGAAGTAGCCCATGTGAGTTTGCAAACTCCCATATGTTTAGAGGGTGGTTCTGCAGGAATAATCACAAAATCTGGCGGCAAGGCCGCAATCACGAAATTAGGCAGCGAGTCCGCAATCACGAAATCTCGCGGCAAGGCCGCAATCACGGAATCTGGTGGCGAGGTCGCAATGTCTCTGTTTAGCGCTGAGGCCGCAATCATGGAATCTGGCGGCAAGGCCGCAATCACAAAATTAGGCGGCAAGACCGCAATCACGGAATCTGGCGGGAGGCCGCAATGTCTCTGTTTAGCGGTGAGACCGCAAGCACGGAATTGGGCGGTGAGACTGCAATCACGGAATTTGGCGGTGAGACTGCAATCACGGAATTTGGCGGCGAGACTGCAATCACGAAATCAGGCGGCAAGGCTGAAATCACGAAATCAGGCAGCAAGGCCGCAATCACGAAATTAGGTGGCGAGACCGCAATGACTCTGTTTAGTGGTGAGGCCGCAATCACGGAATCTGGCGGGAGGCCGCAATGTCTCTGTTTAGCGGTGAGACCGCAAGCGCGGAATCTGGCAGCAAGGCCACAATCATGGAATTGGGCGGTGAGACCGCAATCATGGAATTTGGCGGCAAGGCCGCAATCACAAAATCAGGCGGCAAGGCCACAATCACGAAATCAGGCGGCAAGGCCACAATCACAGAATCTGGCGGCGAGGCCGCAATCACGGAATCTGGCAGCATGGCCACAGCCCCTCCATCATTTGTGGAGGTACCCAAGGGGTACAGTGACCTCAGGTTGTTCTTTGATAGAGGGAGGTCTGACATGTTGCCAGCCAGCTCGTATGGATATGCCCCAGCTCGTATGGAAATGCCTCAGCTCATATGGATATTGTCCCAGCTCATATGGATATGCCCCCAGCGCTCTGCTATATGCTGGGGAAGCTGGCCGCATGCATGAAAAGCACACGGCCAGCGTTCCCCTCCGGCGACAGCGATACTCACCATCTGGAGGTCCGGTCGCGTGGCTCTGACGCGTTCACGCGGCCTCCGGGCGCCTATGTGACGCGGCCTCCAGCTGAAAGGCAGCATCACAGAAGCGCCCAGAGGCCAGCGCTGGCTTCCGGTATCGGGGGGTGTATCGGGTCATTTGCACGAGTACCAAGTACATACGTTACAGCAGACTTGCTGCAGCAGTGCTGAAAGCCTCCCCATAGAAATTCTACGACGTGCATTCGACCGGGCTGCACAGCACAATCCTCCATAATAGGATCGAGCCTTGCAGCGCTGAGCGCACAAACTGCTTGAGGTGGCCAGGCTGGCGTTAAAGTCTCACAGACGTCCCTTCCGCTCTTAAAAACGGTTGTCTGACCCCTACGATTTACCCAAACACCACTGGTAAATGGGTTTTCAAGGATTTTACAGTAGCATACAACCTTAACCATAAAAAACAACTTCAGCCTAGGGGGGCGTGCGTAGTCCACAGATTATCCAGGTAAAGCCCGAAAATTGCATTTATTTATTTTTTTAGCTTTACCCACCAGTTTTGGGTAATATGGCCTTAAGTCAGGTAAAGTTAGCATCACTCAATTTTGGATTTACCTGTAACACACAAAAAAAAACAAATGCACCCTTGTGCTGTGACACCATCGATCCCATTACACATTGTGAAAATGGAAAGCTTCTTAGAGTTTCATTTGAACCAAATGTGAAAAAGGAAAACCTGAACCGTAAAGCGACATTAAACCCTCAGATTTTTTAACATAAAACAATACTGTAATGTGTGATTTACTGTAATCCATGGTAGTTTTCCTTCTCTTTGCTGCTCTTCCTTATAAATCCTTATCTCCTCTTCCTTATAAATCCTTATCTCCTCTCATGCTAGGGGAGAACTTCCTGTTTCAGCAGACTGCCTTGTCTCTGGAATGGATACATGTGTCAGTGTATAGGTGTGCAACTTGAGCCAGTATTACAGGAAGTGGCAGCCAGCTGCAAAAGGAAGTTCTCCCCCCAGTATGAGAAGAGATATGGATTTAAAAGGAAAAACAGCAAAGAGAAGGAAAACAACCATGGATTACAGTAAGGCACACATTACAGTATTGGTTTATGTTAAAAAATCTGAGGGTTTAATGCCACTTTAAACTGCCCCATTAAAATATGCTCAGAATTATTATTTTTATTTATAAAGCACAGCACGGACACAGGGTTACATTCACAATGAGGGAGTACAGACATGAGACATAATAAAAACATAAGGAACAGACTGCCCTTCCCTTAGCATAATTGCCCTACTGATACAACACTTTATACAGGTGCTCAGCCAGACATCCCGTGAGTTTACAATCTAAAGGACAAAGGTAAGTGAAACATAAGGGGAGCAGCGGAGTATGGAGCTGGTGGCTAGAGAGAGAAAAGCAAGGATTGCATAGGAATGACCAGAAGCTTGGATTTAGGAGGTTAATTAAGAGAAACTGGCAGCAGCTGGAAGGGAAGCAATGAGTTTGGGGCCAGGACTGGATGGGGAGAGCGGGTGGCAGTGCAGATGCAGAGCTTGTGGGAGAAAGATGGCTGTGTGTGGTGAGCTGGAGAAGCAAAGAGACAGATTTAGGAGAAGGGGGTATGTATGTAAGGAGTTAAGAACATGCGAGGGGTGGGGGGCAAAGTTACTATGAGAGACTATCAAAAACAGAGGGAAGGGCTTAAGAGGAAAATTAAACAGCCTGAGAATAATACATATAAGGCAATATAAGTTACATACAATTGATATCCATAAACCAGGGGTCGACAAAGCCCAGGAGCCAGGCCGCAATGGCGACTTTAAATAGCCCATTCACTGCAGGCAGCGGGCATTAAAAATTGTCCAGGCAGCAGAGGGAAAAAAAAAAACTTTAGCGCTGCTGCGGGTCAGATGCTGCAGAGGTAACGTTTTTTTTTTTCCTCTTCACATCCCGGCACCTCCGTGTATACGCCACCGCCACCAGTAGATGATCTGTTGCTGTTGGATACTTCTACACGCCCCTTTCCCTCTGCATTAGCCAATATGTACTTTGAGGGCGGGGCTCTGCCTTCTTTGCTCACTGCCCAAAACACGAGTTGGATAGGCTGCCTTCACAGCCAATCATCTGGCTGTAGTGAAGGAAGACCGTCCCTCCCCCCTGCAGCTGCGTGTCTGATACTCGCAGGGAGAGGGGAGATGGGAGCCTGGAACTGTGTGTCTGGCAGAGTGTGTGTGTGTGTCTGGCAGAGTGAGTGAGTGTGTCTGGCAGAGTGAGTGAGTGTGTCTGGCAGAGTGAGTGAGTGTGTCTGGCAGAGTGAGTGAGTGTGCGTGTGTGTCTGGCAGAGTGTGCGTGTGTGTCTGGCAGAGTGAGTGAGTGTGTGTGGCAGAGTGTGTGTGTGTCTAGCAGTGTGTGTGTGTCTGGCAGAGTGTGTATGTCTGGCAGAGTGAGTGTGTCTGGCAGAGTGTGTGTGCGTGTCTGGCAGAGTGAGTGTGTGTGTGTGTCTGGCAGAGTGAGTGAGTCTGGCAGAGTGAGTGTGAGTGTGGGTGTGTGTGTCTGGCAGAGTGAGTGAGTGAGTGTGTGTGTGTCTGGCAGAGCGAGTGAGTCTGGCAGAGTGAGTGTGAGTGTATGTGTGTGTCTGGCACTGAGAGTGTGTGTGTCTGTGGCTGACAGAGTGTCTGTGTGTGTGTGTCTGTTTGTGGGTAAACAGGGTGTCCAATGACAAAAGAGCAAACAAAATAAGTAAACAAATAAAACTATATCACAATGTTCAGATGTTAACACAAATAATATAAGATAGATACAGTTGTGTTCAAAATTATTCAACCCCCACTGAAATTGAGTGTTTTGGCCAGTTTGACATTGATTTTGATCATTCAGTCATCTTGCTTACAATTAAATCAAAGAGGCACGTGTAGGTCAGACAAATATAACATAACATAACATTTATAATGAAATAACCACAAATGTCTTTTCTGTGCTCACATCATTATCAGTTTTATTCAACCCCCAAGTGACATTCAATCTTAGTACTTAGTACAACATCCTTTTACAGCTATAACAGCTTTTAAACGTGAAGCATAGCTTGACACAAGTGTCTTGCAGCGATCTACGGGTATCTTCGCACATTCGTCATGGGCAAAAGCCTCCAGTTCAGTCACATTCTTAGGCTTGCGCACTGCAACTGCTTTCTTTAAGTCCCACCAGAGGTTCTCAATCGGATTTAAGTCAGGTGACTGCGATGGCCACTCCAAAATGTTCCAGCCTTTAATCTGCAACCATGCTCTAGTGGACTTGGAGGTATGCTTGGGATCATTGTCCTGTTGAAAGGTCCAACGTCTCCCAAGCCTCAGGTTTGTGACGGACTGCATCACATTGTCATCCAATATCTCCTGGTACTGAAGAAAATTCATGGTACCTTGCACACACTGAAGCTTCCCTGTACCTGCAGAAGCAAAACCGCCCCAAAGCACGATTGACCCCCCGCCATGCTTCACAGTAGGCAAGGTGTTCTTTTCTTCATAGGCCTTGTTCTTCCTCCTCCAAACATAGCGTTGATCCGTGGGCCCAAACAGTTCTAATTTTGTTTCATCAGTCCACAGAACACTATCCCAAAACTTCTGTGGTTTGTCCACATGACTTTTGGCATACTGCAGTCGACTCTTCTTATTCTTTGGAGACAGCCTGGGAGTTCTGGCATGGAGGCCTTCATTACGCAGTGTGCGCCGTATTGTCTGAGCTGAAACTTCAGTACCCACATCTGACAAATCTTTTCTCAGTTCCTCAGCAGTCACACGGGGACTTTTCTCCACTCTACGCTTCAGGTAGCGCACAGCAGTCGAAGTCAGCATCTTCTTTCTGCCACGACCAGGTAGCGTTTCAACAGTGCCCTTTGCCTTGAATTTGCGAATGATGCTTCCTATGGTCTCTCTTGGTATGTTTAACATCTTTGCAATCTTCTTATAGCCATTGCCCTTCCTGTGAAGAGTAATCACCTCTTCTCTTCTCTTCCTGGACCATTCTCTTGACTTCACCATGTTTGTAACCACACCAGTCTAGAAGGAGTTGGGTATTACAGTCATTTTAAAGCTACCTAATTGGTGCTTATTATGCTTTATTGCTGCTCCGTGACATCCACAGGTGTTTTCAAGGGGTTGAATAATTGTGTCAATGAAGAATTCACAAAAGAAACATTTACTACTGTATTACAAAACCAATTGATGTCATTTTAGTTGCATATGGTTCTTTAAAACGTCCTTGTAGGATTTCATTCTGAATACAATTATAAATGTACACTAAATTCCCTAAAACCCTTTACAGCATTGGGGGTTGAATAATTTTGAACACAACTGTATATCTCTATCTAACTCAGAGCAGCCAAACTGATATTAGAAGCAATGCTCTACACTTCTAGGCTCAAAAAAGTAGCCACAAGACCACATACACAAAAAATACCTAACAGCAAAAAGCACCAGGTAACAACTGATAAATAAATAGAAGCAGCTAAAATCATAATTTGGGTCAATACAAACCAACTCCCAGATGCAGAGGCAAGGTTCCCAACATTTCGGCGAGGATTCGCCTTTATCAAGGTATACCATACACCATACAACTTTTGTAGCTGGCTCCTAGATTCAAAGCAAATTGTCAAGCTCTGCCATAAACCATTGGTTGGAAACTATTCATTAACAGGACACAAGGTCACCCATTTAGACTAGATGAAAGGAAATTCAGCCTAAAGCATAGGAAGAGTTATTTTACGGTGATAAACAATAAAGCTGTGGAATTCACTGCCTGTTGAGGTGGTTGGGTCAGAGACTGTACAGACTTTTAAAAAAATTACTGGATGACCTCCTGCAGACAGAATATTATTTAATATGTGGGTACGCTTCTTAATCCAAGGAGAAATCTGACTGCCATTCCGGGGTCAAGAAGGAATTTTTTCCCAGTGTGTTGCATATTGGTGAGCGCTTCAGACTGGGTTTTTTGCCTTCTTTTGGATCAACAGCAGTAGGTGATGTGTGAGAGGCTGAACCCGATGGACGTATGTCTTTTTTCAGCCTACGTTATGATGTATAAACAAAATTTAAATAATTTAAAAAAAACCCAACAACACACCACGGAAATACATTTGGATAATAGTGCTGGAATTTAAAAGGGACACTACCACCATAGCATGCAATGATTGATTTATTTTGTTTATCTTATATGTGCTTTTTTTTCTTGTTTATTTTTTATTTATGTACTGCGAGTAAATTCCGCAGCACTGAACAATGGGCACAATATAGACAGGGTTACAATACAATAACAAGGGGGAAGGTCCTAGTGGCACAGATTCATTCTAATATTCAATTATAAACTTTGATTGTTAACAATTTTAACGTTATTGTACCAAACCACAGTAAGTGATCCTACCTTAGGGTCTCTTTATGCAGCTTGGTGCTGAAAGTAGAACCAATCTCCTATTCGATACAGGTACACACACGATATATGCAGTCTAAATGTATGGGCAACCTTCTGCATATTATAAATAAAATGCATATAACAAATGCATACAATGGGACGTGCGTCAAGATCCTTCAAGACCACATGCATACCAGTCAGTCTTAAAATTTACATGCAGTTGCCAGTGATGGAAAAGACCTACTTACAAAGTGCATATGAAAGGTGCATATATAGTCGTGCACGACTCTAATAGGGATATATTACAAATATTCCCACTCTAATGGTGCGTTAAAGTGGCCCGTGCCTAGAAACACAAACGTGCACCTATAAAGTGCATAAAAGTTGTTAAAAAATGGCTTGTGAAAAGTCCTTTAACTAATAAAATATACTCTGGCGACCTCTTCTGACTTGTTACGTCTTCTGTGTCCAATTGGTAAGTCTCGACATAAATAGAAAAAAAGGGAAAAAAAAAAAAAAGAGAACCAATAGTGCAAAATTGCTTCGTAAACTATTTTGTGAAAATTCCAACAAAAATTCACTCACAAATTTTAGAGCCTAATGGGATCCGGCTCTAGGTAAATCAGCCTTTAGCCAAGCAAAGGGTGGCATTGCCCTTCTTTCCACTCTTCAGGTTACCTCAAAAATAAACATACAGAGAGAGACAGCACTCTCATAGTGTATTACAGTATATAAATTGAGCTACAGTCGCTCTGTGTCGGTCTGACTCACCGATGCTGGAGCCTCGTATTATTCAGGCTCGGCTTGTAGGCGTATGGTTACCTCTTAATAAGGAGGGTCCACCACCGGGTGATGATAATGTCCGCCTCCTGAAGTTTTCGTCCTCTGTGGTAAACCTGGAGTAGGGTCCTGGGATAGTCATCGGTCACCTTTCTTGCCCCCTATCTCACTGATGAATTTATTCAGTGGATGAGGTTCAGATGAAAATATACATGACAGAGTGAAAAGCCTTTCTTAGTATAAAATGTATTAATAAAAAATGTTAAAATAATGGGGGGGTAGTAAGGGGTACCCCCTACCCCTTACTACCCCTCCCCATTATTTAAAAAAAATTTATTAATACATTTTATACTAAGAATGGCTTTTCACTCTGTCATGTATATTTTCATCTGAACCTCATCCACTGAATAAATTCATCAGTGAGATAGGGGGCAAGAAAGGTGACCGATGACTATCCCAGGACTAGAGCTGCAACAACTAATCAATAGTAAAAAATAAATAAATAAATAAAATCGATAAAAATCGATTTATGAAATTCGTTGTCAACGAATCTGGTCATCGATTAGTTGGCAGCGATTCATTGGCAGCGTGTTGTGGTCGGCTGAGCTGTAAACAAGCTGCGTGCTTGCGAGATCCGAGCATCCCAGGAGCTGACTATCTGAAGTTTACAGCTCAGCTAAAGCCGCGCGAGATACGGACCCACCCCCTCCTCCCTTCCACACTTAATGTTTGCCGGTTAGATGGAGGAGTGATTACTCTGGGATTTAGGTATTGTGACGGATCCCGCAACTCGGGGTGAGTAGATCCGCCGTCAGCGCCGAGTACACCTGGAGGTCGGTAGTGTGGTAGCGAGGTGCCGCTGGTGCTCGTAGGATACCCCGAGTTTGCAGCGCTGTAGAGAGGTCCTTGAAGCGTCCCAGTTCCCAAAGCCCTGTTATCCCCAATTACTTGCCGAGGCAGGAGTAAAGGTTCAAACAAATGATTTATTTTTCATGGAGAACACAGCTTATTTATGGTGAAAAAAGACATTGTTCTCCCCTGGTCCGCCCTCAGCCCTCCTGGGGTGATTTCTGCCACTGCCTGGAGCCATGGCCCAATTTTCCTTTGTTCACCTGGGGCCCCCCTGGTGGGTGCAGCCCTTATCTTGAGGCTCGGTGCCAGCTCGTCTGGTGAACTTTCCTGGGCTCTGAATGAGCGGTGAACAGGGGAAGAACAGGGAAAAGCACATTGTGGTACTTATAAAAATAAGGGCTAACGAACTTTTAATAACACACAAATAAATAAACACTTGAACAGCTGTACTGCGCTACAGCGTAGTGGCGGCCGTCCCGTCACAGGTATGTTTACTTCCAGCACTTAAAAGCAGGAACAAAAGGGAAATAGAAACGCCTCCATTAACCCCCTGCAGTGCCAGCCCAAATCTAATCTTCTCAAGTAATGCTTGCTGTGCATCCCACAACTGCCTTTATCTGGCCCATTAACACCTTGCCATGCCGCCACTAAACACTGACTGCCTTAAAGCCTGCATTAACTCCTGCTATGCCAGCCCAAAATCCCATCTGCTCCATTAACCTTTATGCCATCCCAAAACTGTGCCCTACAGCCCCCCCATCTGCTCCATTAACCCCTGCTATGCCAGCCCAAAACTCTGCCCTACAGTTTCTATTAATCCAATTAAGTTCTGGCATTGCAAGGGGTTAATGGAGTGGAGTGGCAAATCCTCAGGCTGGGATACTGCACATAAGATTCATTTTGATTCTTAAAATACAAGTAACAGTTTTAGATGTTTTAATGATATTTTAAATATTAAAAATTGTAATTTAATATATAATTTGCGCTTTTGCTGTGGAGCTCTATGATACGCATTACGCTCATACACACCGCACATTATTGTGAGTTTTATTGCTGTGGAGCTTTGTGATACAATAATGTGCAGCGTGTATGAGTGTATCAGAGCTCCACAGCAATAAAACTCACAATAATTTGCAGCGTGCATGAGTGTGAGTTTTATTGCTGTGGAGCTCTGTGATACAATAATGTGCAGTGTGCATGAGTGTATCAGAGCTCCACAGCAATAAAACTCACAATAATGTGCAGTGTGTAGGAGTGTGAGTTTTATTCCTGTGGAGCTCTGTGATACACTCATACACAGTAAAATGCAACTACTGTGAAGGGGGGCACAAACCTATAACCTCTATATATTCACTAAATTTAAACCAATGGATGAAATTATCCGATTAATCGAAAAAATAATCGGTCAACTAATCGATTATTGAAATAATCGTTAGTTGCAGCCCTACCCAGGACCCTACTCCAGGTTTACCACAGAGGACAAAACTTCAGGAGGCGGACATTAAGAGGTACTATACGCCTACAAGCTGAGCCTGAATAATATGAGGCTCCAGCATCGGTGAGTCAGACCGACACAGAGCGACTGTAGCTCGATTTATATACTGTAATACACTATGAGAGCGCTGTAGGGCAACGCCACCCTTTACTTGGCTAAAGGCTGATTTACCTAGAGCTGGGTCCCATTAGGCTCTAAAATTTGTGAGTGAATTTTTGTTGGAATTTGCACAAAATAATTTACGAAGCAATTTTGCACTATTGGTTCCTTTTTTTCCTATTTATGTCGAGACTTACCATTTGGACACAGAGGACGTAACAAGTCAGAAGAGGTCGCCAGAGTATATTTTATTAAAGGACTTTTCACAAGCCATTTTTTAAGAACTTTTATGCACTTTATAGGTGCACGTTTGTGTTTCTAGGCACGGGTCACTTTAACGCACCATTAGAGTGGGAATATTTGTAATATATCCCTATTAAAGTCGTGCACGACTATATATATATATATATATATATATATATATGCATCTTTCATATGCACTTCGCAAGTAGGTCTTTTCCAACACTGGCAACTGCATGTGAAAAAATTTTTTACTTTATTTTCGAATTGACAAACTCAGTCTGCGCCCCTTGTTTTGTAAATTCGCTAACACATTTTCTGTTGAGGTTTATGTGTAATCTCTAGTATTCAATAAAGTAGCGCCTCCACAGACATCACTATTTTTACAATACAATAAGACTGAACAACATTGGCAAACCAACACAGAAGGAAACGAGGGCCCTAGCCCCTTGGGAATTTACAATCTAGAACGGTTGGAGGGTGAGAAACCTGAGGAGGGGACTGCAAAGTGAGAGTGATGGACTGGTAGGGTCAGTGAGGTGGTAGGCTTCCCTAAATAGGAAAGTCGTAATGGAGTGTTTGAAGGAAGGAACGTAATCGGTAGCGGCAGAAGGAAGAAAGTGACTGGATGTATAGGATGAAGGAAAGAGTAGAATCAAGTGCAACTCCGAGACAGTTTGATGGGGAGATAGTGATGCCATCTGTTACTCAGAATAAACACAACGTTTATTATCATAGAAGTGTCTTTTATTCTTCTCACACCGCACAGTGTCCACTTCTCCACACAGGATACAAACAACAGACAGCACCAGCACTTTCCTGCTGTAATAAACCTAACAGGGGAGCCTAGTACCGTAATGAACATAGTAAAAGGGAATTAACAATTTCCCTATATTTTTAGGGATGCACCGATACCACTTTTTTAAGACCGAGTACGAGTACCGATACTTTTTAAAAGTACTCACTGATACTTTTCTTTAATGTCATGTGACGCTTTCCAATAAGAACAGACCATATAAAAATGCCCCCAGCTCACATGTATATCCCCCCCGATATATATATATTCATACTGCCCCAGCTCACACATGGATATGCCCCAGCTCATGGATATGCCCCAGCTCACACATGGATACTGCCTCCAGCTCACACATGGATATGCCCCAGCTCACACATGGATATGCCCCAGCTCACACATGGATTTGCCCCAGATCACACATGGATATGCCCCCAGCTCATGGGTATGCCCCCACAGCTCACACATGGGTATGCCCCCACAGCTCACACATGGGTATGCCCCCCCAGCTCACACATGGGTATGCCCCCCCAGCTCACACATGGGTATGCCCCCCAGCTCACACATGGGTATGCCCCCCAGCTCACACATGGGTATGCCCCCCCAGCTCACACATGGGTATTGCCCCCAGCTCATGGATATGCCCCCACAGCTCACACATGGGTATGCCCCCCCAGCTCACACATGGGTATGCCCCCCAGCTCACACATGGGTATTGCCCCAGCTCATGGATATGCCCCCACAGCTCACACATGGGTATGCCCCCCAGCTCACACATGGGTATGCCCCCCCAGCTCACACATGGGTATGCCCCCCCAGCTGACACATGGGTATTGCCCCAGCTCATGGATATGCCCCCACAGCTCACACATGGGTATGCCCCCACAGCTCACACATGGGTATGCCCCCCAGCTCATGGATATGCCCCCCCAGCTCACACATGGGTATTGCCCCCAGCTCATGGATATGCCCCCCCAGCTCACACATGGGTATTGCCCCCAGCTCACACATGGGTATTGCCCCCCAGCTCATGGATATGCCCCCACAGCTCACACATGGGTATTGCCCCCAGCTCATGGATATGCCCCCCAGCTCACACATGGGTATTGCCCCCAGCTCATGGATATGCCCCCACAGCTCACACATGGGTATTGCCCCCAGCTCATGGATATGCCCCCACAGCTCACACATGGGTATTGCCCCCAGCTCATGGATATGCCCCCACAGCTCACACATGGGTATGCCCCCCAGCTCATGGACCCCCCCGCGACGATACTTACCTTCCTGAGCGACGCCGGGAATGTCTCCGCGCGAGCGCTCGTTGGAAGGACCCCAGCCACGACCACGTGGGACCATGTGATCGCGACTGGGGTCCTTCCAAGGAGCGTGCGCGCGGAAGCTTTCCCGGCGTCGCTCAGGAAGGTAAGTATGAACACAGTGAGCAGCTGCAGGGCCTGTCCAAATGCCGATAGAGCATTCGGACAGGCCCTGCAGCTGCTCTCCGCGATGATACTTACCTTCCTGAGCGACGCCGGGAAAGTTTCTGCGCACGCGCTCCTTGGAAGTCCCCCAGCCGCGATCACATGGTCCCACGTGGTCGCGGCTGGGGTCCTTCCAACGAGCGCACGCGTAGAGACATTCCCGGCGTCGCTCAGGATGGTAAGTATGCCAGAGAGCTCCAGGGGCGGCTGTCCGAATGCCGATAGAGCATTCGGACAGCCGCCGCAGCCCCTCGGATGCCGGCAAGCCGGCTCAATGCCGGCTTCCGGTATTGGGAAAAATATCGGGGGGTACTGCACGTGTACCAAGTACTCCTGCAGTACCCAGTATCGGCCCCGATACCGATACTAGTATCGGTGCAACCCTATATATTTTAAATAAAAAAAACAATTTAAAGAAAGACCTTATAGCATTGAACAGTGAAAAATAAAGACATTATAGAAGCATATAAAGCAAAAGCCATAATACATGCTCAGTCCTTAAATGAGTGCTTTGAATGGTCCCATAGTCCTTCACTCAGTACTTTCAGCAGCATAAGAGAAGATGCACCCTTTTTGGTAAGACAGTCAGCAAGTTGAGTTTTTGAATCTGACCATAGTATCGCCTTTATTCCTTTTGTCTCTAGAAGCTCTCTTATGCTGCTTAGTTCCATACAAAGCCGTTTTTCAGTGTCTTTTGTGGATTTGAGGGCAAACAGAGAGTGGTTGTCAGTCACACAAACTAATGGTGGAGCATTTAGCTTGGCATTTCCCACAGTGAGTTCAGAAAAGAGTGTGGCAAGAAAAATCGCATTATCGATACCATCAGATAGGGCCAAGGTTTCCCCTGCCAGAGTACTTCTTACCACACGGCTAATTTTCTTAGAATGCCAGTAGAGGTGAAAACCTCTCTTCTTCACCTAGAAGACCAATCAATGTACCTCCTTGTGTATCTCCATCAGGAAGATTTCCAATAGAAGCATCACTGAAAACAATAAAGTCCAGGTTGTCATTTCTTCCTAAGTGTTGAAACTTTACTAAGGACCTTATTTGTCTCATGAATAGACTGAACTGTGGCATCTTTTACGTTTGTAGCTAAGCTACTAGCATCAAACATAATGTCTGGACGGGTTAGTTTTGCAACCCACAGAATCTGTCCTATCTTTGACCGAAGTTGTCTTCTTTCTGTCTCGTTGAGAGGGGCATCTCTTTGTACAGCACGTGGTGCGTGTAGTGGAATATACTGCAGGTTATCAATGTAGCTGTGCTGATGTACATGAACCACACCTTTAATAGTAACAAGGTTCATATCGACATAGCAGAAATTTCCATGTTCCTCATGTCCAACATTGAATGCAGACTTCAATATAGGGATGACAGTTGTCAGAAAGTAGTGTGAACCAGCCCAAAGGAAATTGTCAACATGACACGCAAGTAATCCAATGACGTTACACTGGTCATCCATCCAGTAAAATACCGCTGGGTCAACTTGAGACATTTTCCCACCGGTCTTCAGCATTATTTCTTTCACTTTATTGTACCAATATAATGATGCATCTGCAAGGCCATAAATACACTTGTTTAATTTCCACAAGACATTTTCTTTTCATGCCTCAAGAGGAGGCTTGACATAAATTTCCCTAGACAACAGCATACCCTGTAAGAAAGCAGATTTGATATCCATAGAATTTATTTGCCACTAGGTTTGACAAATTACAGTCAGTAATAGCCTAAGATATTCAGCAGCGCAGGTTGGCGAGTCTTTTTGTAATTCTTGAACACAAAGCTCTTCAAACCCTCTGGCTACAAGTTGTGTTTTGGGCACAATACCCTAGTGGGTTTCTTTGAGACTACAGACCCATCTTGTAGAAATGCATTTTTGACTGGCATCAGGAACTTCCTCAAACACATTGTTTTCATACCAACTTCTAATTTCATCTTGTTTGGCTGCATTAAATGAAATGTCTTTTGTTATGTATACATCGGTTTCCTGATCAGGCAAATCCACGGTAAGATTATCAACTTCTGATAAATCTACTGCCTCCTTTTGTCCTTCACTATCATGCTCGATATTTTGAAGATTAAACCGTTTTTTATATTTTCCAGAAACTTTACCAGCTCTACTTAGAACCTTAGCTTTCTGTGGACCACCATCACCACCATCTCATTTAGTAAATGTAATAGTCTGTCCTAGTTTTATTTTTACACCTGTTCCCGTTTGTGTTACACTAGGATGAATCATTGGTTCTGTGTCAGTTTGTGGCCGATCCACTTCTTCAGTATTAACCTCGGTTTCATTTTTTTATTGTAACAAAATTTTATTGTTTTATAGAGTGTTTACAAACCAGAGATTGTATATTTTGTACTAGAATTTGCTACTATACTATGTCAGTACTTGTGCATAAAAGTAGAATAATAACCGTAGCGAATATATTATAATGCAGAAAAATGTGGCTTCAAACAATACACAATATGTTCAGTATACATATATCTAAAATATGAGTTAAATCATCAAGGCAAAGGAATGACAAGGTGGGACTAAATAGGGATAACATAAATAAACGGTCGGTGGGGAAGAATGGGTGGTATGGTAAGATGGGCAACCTATGGTAAACAGGTATCAACTGTGGGTGGTTCGACAATTATGTGCGAAGACGAGCCTCCGACCAGTAAAACCATCTGCGTAGGTGGACTGCACTTGTGCCTGAGGCACTATGTATTAGTTCTTCAATATCTCTAGTGTTATGCACTTCCTGAAGCCATTCCCGTATTGTAGGCACGTTAGGGGTTTTCCAATGTCTGGGCAACATGGCCTTTGCCGCGTTTAGAAGCCGTATGTCGAGCGAGCGTTTGTAATCTGAAGGCTCTACAGGGGTATGAAGCAGTAACATAGCTGCTGGTGTGAAGTCTGGTGGAGATGAGGAGACTTTACAAATGGTGCTATGGATGCGCCAGTATGGCTGAATTTGGGGACAAGACCACCACATGTGCAGTAAATCAGCTTGTGACGATTTGCATTTCCAGGACGAGCCATTGCTTTTAGGGTCGAAGACCGCCAGCGTCTTAGGTGGGCGATACCACCTGGACAAGAGCTTGTAGGCGGTTTCTTGGGATTTGGTGGCAGAGCAGGAAGTGGTGAGGAGAGAGATTTGATTCCACTCTTCATCAGTAAAGGACATTTGTAGGTCCTTTTCCCATTTAGCGTGGTAGGATGGGGTAGGGTTTGTGAGATTTTGTAACAAGCCATAAAGGACAGAGATGCCGTGAGATGGGGGGTGTGGTCTTTGGGCCAAAGTTTCAAATTGAGTTAAAGGACAGGTGAACTGAGGCAGGGGGCTAGAGAGCATACAGTATGTAGGACGTGAGTCGATGAAGGTGGAAGATGGTCAGGAAAGATTGTGGCAGTGGGATGTCCTCAGGGGGACTTGAAGGTATTGCCATTAATAAATCTGGTTGCGAGTATAGATTGTGGGGTGTGTGCTTGGTCAGGTTGGATTAGTCTCCGGGAGAATGCAGGCAGATAGCAAAGCGGTAAAAGAGGCGATGGCCATGGGGCAATGAGTGTGGTGTTTTGGAGTGACTTCCAGGTATGGAGAGTAGCTGAAATAGTGGGGTGAGGTGCGACTCGGTAGGGAGCATTTGTACCGGATAACCAGGGGAGAGAGGCCAGTGGACAGTCTGCTAGTGTCCGTTCTAGGGGGATCCACAATTTGTGATCAGAGCCTGACGTCCATTCAAGAATGCGCAGCAGGTGCGCAGCCTGATAATAGCGGCATGCATGAGGTAGTGCTAGGCCGCCTGCAGATTTTTCTGCAGTCAGGAGCGCAAAACGTAGCCGTGGTTGGCGATTATTCCAGGCAAAGGAGGTGAACTTAGATTGTAGGGATCGAAAAAATAAATTGGGTACGGCTATTGGCAGAGTCTGAAACAGGTACAGTAGTCGAGGGAGTATATTCACTTTAAGGACGTTAATGCGCCCAAACCACGTAACATGGGGCAATGCCCACCTGGCGAGGTCTGCCGTAATGGTGTGTAGTAGTGGGAGATAGTTTGCCAAATAGA
Source organism: Leptobrachium leishanense (assembly GCA_009667805.1). NCBI lineage: Eukaryota > Metazoa > Chordata > Amphibia > Anura > Megophryidae > Leptobrachium > Leptobrachium leishanense. The sequence continues at coordinate 246,031,638 of CM019066.1, forward strand.
GGTCGGATGTGTCTGCAGTGAGGGAAATGCCCAGGTACTTAAGAGATTACTTGCACCATTGAAAGGGGAATGAGGTTTGCAGTTGGGCGCGAAGAGGGGAGGGGATGGTGAGTCCCAATAGTTCCGATTTCGCCATGTTAATCTTATAATTGCTAATGGTGCCAAATTCTCGTAGTAGAGAAGTGAGGGCGGGGAGGGAGATTAATGGTTGGCGTATAAAGAATAGCAGATCATCGGCATATGCTGCCACTTTATGACGGTGACCTGCGACCTCGAAGCCATGAATCGAAGGGTCCGTACACACTGCCTGCTATAGGGATTCGAGCGAGAGCACAAAAAGTAGAGGCGAAAGGGGGCAGCCCAGTCTAGTGCCGTTGCGGATGTGGAAAGGTGGGGTGAGAGTGCCATTCAAATTAATACGCGCCGTAGGGTCTGCATAAAGGGAGCCAATCCATGTTAGTATGTTGGAGCCGAATCCCATCTGCTGAAGGGTGCAAAACAGATAGGGCCAATTGACCTGTCGAACGCCTTGCCGGCATCAGTCGACAGTAAAAGGGAGGGGACAGAACGAGATTTGGCAGCAACATGTATGAGATTAAGTGCCCTGACTGTGTTGTCCCTGGCCTCTCTCCCAGGTATAAATCCTGTCTGGTCCGGGTGCACTAATCGTGGAATGTAGCGAGCCATGCGTAAAGCAAGGGCTTTAGCAAATAGTTTTAAGTTTTGGTTCAGAAATGATATGGGACGGTAGTTAGCACATAAATCGGGATCTTTGTTGGGTTTGGGTATCAAGGTGATGGTGGCAGAGAGTGATTGAGGGGGTAGGGCATGGGGACGCTGTGTGAGTGTGTTAAAGGCTTGTAACCACGCTGGGGTCAGAGTGGGTAGGAATGTTTTGTAATATCGAAGAGATAGGCCGTCCGGGCCCGGAGTCTTACCAGTAGGGGTCAATTTAATTGCTGTGTGGAGTTCTTTGTCCGTTAAAGGGGAATCTAGTGCTTCCCGCATAAGTGGGGTCAGCTTAGTGTGAGTGTATGTTTCCACAAATTTGCGCATATTAGCAGCAGAGGATGGTTGTTGGTACGTAGGGAGGTCGTACAGTTCTGTGAAGTGGTCATGGAAAATGGAGAGCATGTCTTGCAGCAGCGTGACGTGAGTGCCCCGTGGAGTGCGTAATCTAGAAATGTATAGTTTCTCTCTGTGGGCTCTAAGTGCGCGCGCCAGTAGCCGTCCGCATTTGTGAAAAACGCAGCGGGTAGTGAGGAAGGCTTTGTGGGCAGCTTTGTTTAAGAGTGTGTTTAGTTCAGTGCGAAGTACCAGAAGCTCTGCGTAAACCGTGTCATCCACATAGAGCTTGTGGGACCGCTCCAATGCATGGATGCGTTGGATAAGCGTGTCTCTTTGAAGGGTGTGTTTTTTTTTTATAGAGCCCTGCTGCATCAGGTAACCTCGGATCACCGCCTTATGCGCTTCCCATACGATTTGAGGGGAGGTGTCGGGGGTGGAGTTTTCCGCAAAGTAGTGCTGGAGAGTCTGGAGGGTACTCTGTCTAATCATGGGATCATCAAGTAAAGTTTCATTTAGGCGCCAGTTTCTATCTTTGGGACGTACGAGGGGGGAGTTAAGTGTGAGTAGGACTGGGTGATGGTCTGACCATGTCATCGGGCCTAGGTCTACTGATTCAAGGAGGTGAAGGTGGCCAAAGGATAGGAACATACAGTCCAGTCTCGAGAAAGACTGATGCGGGGGGCTGTAGAAGGTGTAGTCCCGTGTGGTGGGGTGGGTGGCACGCCAACAGACAACTAGGCGGTATGAGTCAAGTGCAGAGTGTGTTTGTCTTAACACGGAATGTGGAACACTCGTAATTCCACGTGATGTGTCTAGGAGAGCATCTAATGGGAGGTTAATGTCTCCTCCAATTAGTAGGATGCCTTCTTGAAAATCAACTAGAATACGCAGTAAGGAGCGTAACACCTTGTGTTGTTTCCTGTTCGGCAAATAAATGGAAGCAAAGGTATAAAGTTGCCCTCCTAAGGACCCTTTGACAAAAGTGTAACGGCCATCCTGGTCCAGTTTCGTGTCTGTAACAGAGAGGGGAAAATCCCTGGAGAGGAGAACGGCCGTGCCACATACTTTGCCAGCGGAGGAGTTAAAGAAGCCAACTGGGAATTTGAGATCACGCAACTGTGGTGCCTTACCCGCCTCAAAATGTGTTTCTTGTAAAAGGACCACATCTGCGTGATTAGATCTGAAGTCCCGGAGGGCCATGTGCCTCTTTTCCGGGATGTTCAGGCCTTTAGCATAATCGTGACGATTTTAATGAGTCTAGGTGCCGTTGCCATGTTACCAACAAGGGGAGGGTGTAAACGCAAAGAAAGGGGGGGGGGTCAGGGGAGTAGAGAGTGTGTGCCTAAGTGAGACAAGGCACTACCGCAATATGCGGGGACAAGTGCGTGTCACACTATTCTATACAAAGGCACGTTCTTGGGGGTAGGAGCAAGCGACAACCGAAGGCAATGTGTTTTAGAGAGGTAAAATGCAAACGTGTGCAATCAACAGTAATTATCTAAACAATTAACAATGAACCAGAAGAAGGAAAAACTCGGGCCGAGAGACCCGCTCTACGATTAGTATACCGCCAACCTCTGCATGCGGCGCTGAGCTGGTCACCACCAGGGTAGGAGTCCGCGACATAGACGAGTAAGCAGAATGGATCAGTCTCTCGCGCAGTCCGTTCGGTGTTAACCGAGCTAGCGTCAAGAAAAAGGACACGCAATTTATTCGTCACGGACACTTACGTAGTCCAAAAGAATGCTGCTCAGGACGGTGTCTGCTTATAAACCTCAGCGAGTGGCAGATGTCTGATGAAATCAAATGCGTTGTTGATCGTTGGTCAATGCGAGGTAGTTCAGGCGGCGGTCTTGAAAATTATGGGGGTCTCCAATTCTGGATCTAGCCAGCGGTGCCATAGGCCATAGGATCACTTTCCCGTGAGCCATCAAGGATGGTGTCCTCCTCCATTGCTCAGGATTGACAGAGACAGCAGCCGAGTGTAAATCATTGAGAGTCAGGGGGCGCCATATTCCGAGTTGAGGAGAAGCGGCGGCGGCGAGGCCTCTGAGAGCGTGGTGGCGCGCCGAATGATGGGGCGTACATGGTCGTCAAGTCTGGCCACACAGGTATTGTATCTTTGGGCAATGAAAGGGCTTCCAGAAAGATCAGGAGGTTAAGTTCCGATCGTAAGATTGCTGGACCATTATCAGTGCAAACCTGTAGCCCAAATGGGAATAGCCATTTGTAAACTATGCGTCGTTCCTGTAAAGCTGCAGTGAGAGGGCGCAAAAGGCGTCTAGACTGTAAGGTCGCCAGTGATAAATCCTGATATAGGGAGACACTGGCGTCTTCGAAAATTACAGCACGAGACGCTCTGGTTGCCTCCATAATTTCTTCTTTGATGGTATGTCGCAAGAGACAACAGACCACATCTCTTGGTGGAGCGTCAGGGGGGACTTTAGAACGCAGAGCTCTGTGAAGGCGTTAAAATTCGATGTCAGTGTCAGAGTCTCGCTGTAATAGACAGTTAAATAAACGGAGTAAGGTGCGCTTCAAGTCCGATGGGGATTGTTCCAGTTAGGGGAGGCCTCTCACCCGGATATTATTTCTGCGTCCTCTATTTTCTAAGTCTTCCAGATGACGTGCCATAGTTTGCAAAATGTGATGTTGAGACTGCAGCGAAGTGGTGTGTAATGTTAAAGTTTCAGATTGGCGGGCCTGTGCTGTCTCCACGCGCTGAACCTGGTTTTGCAGGCTGCCAAGCTCCTTTCGTATGCTCCTGATTTCTGTCAGCAGGGAATCCTGGAGGCCAGATGTTGATGCCGCCAAATCTGCCTTGGTGGGTAAGGAGCTGAGGAGGTGGTGTAGCTCCGGTGGTAGGTCCCAGGGGCCTGCAGTGTGCGTGGGGAGCTGGGGGCCGAAGAAGCAGGAGTCACCGCCATTTTGTCCCACGGTGGTGCCAGGGCAGAGTCTGGGAGCGGCGTTAAAAACTGCCGAATGGAGCTGGTTTGAAGGTCCCCGTCGGTCTCCGAGGGGCCAGGGGTGGACGGCGGTTTGCGGGGCTTACCCATCCCTTTGTAGACGGGGTGCGGAGGGAGAAGAGCAGGTTATCTCAGCGGAGCTCCAGGATCAGGCGGCCATTACTCTCGGGGCGCAAGCCACGCCCCCAACCTCTTTTTCATTGTCGTGGTCTGATTCCGGTTTGTTTTCTTTCTGGCTATCAATTTGCACAGTATTATCATCCTGATGTCCTTGTGGATTAATTTTAAAAAGCCTGCATTGGTGTACTCTAACCAGAATTCCGCCATGTCTCACAAATACAACAGCTCCATCTTGACCAATAATGACTCCTGGTCCCTTCCATTCAGGGGAGTCTACTCGTTTGTAATATACCTTGTCACCTGTCACATACACATCATCTGTAGGTCTGAACGGTTTACGCAGGGCTCTTCTGATTCTCTGAGCATTCTGCTTCAGTGAATGCCTTTCTGGGGGCATATAAGGCAGAAATATGTTCCCCTACTTTAGCACTTCTAGTAGTACCTTCTAGAGCAGGTTGTTTATCAGTCAGTACAGAATCAAGATTAGGATTCTGTCCAAATACAAGTTGATATGGGCTGTATCCATGAACATTCAGCATACTGTTCTTAGCCATGAGTGCCCAGTCAAGGGCAGTGTGCCAAACGCATCCTTTCTCTCTTTTGACCTTTTGAATGATTTCAGTGAGCATTTGGTTGTGTCTTTCTAGTAGTCCATTGCTCCAGGGACTATACCCTGCTGTTGTTTTGGACTCAATATTGAAGTTTTCAGCCATATCTCTGATCTCCTCATTATTGAACTCTCCACCATTGTCACTGTATAACTTTTGAGGGGCACCATGAACACTAATCCAAGTGTGGATAAAGGAATTGACAATTATAGACGACTTTTTGGTTTTAACAATATTTCCCGCACTAAAACGCGTGGTCAATTATATGAAGATACCACACACCTGGTTCCAGTTCATGCAAATCCATTGCTACTGTTTCATTATATTCCGAAGCTAAAGTAACCCTACCGCAGGCTTTGGTTTCTTAAATTTCTGACAAACTTCACAGTCATTTACTATTTGGTGCAGAATAGTAAAACATTCTTTATCCTTATTCCCTGAACTTAGAATGAGTCTATGCAGCCGTTCTGCCGACGCGTGACCAAATTGTTTGTGGAGTTTCAGAAGAACTTTAGATTTTTCTTTTGAAGACATTTGTGCTGTGACAGTTAAGATTTCTTCTTCTGCTAAGTCTCTTATATTTTCTGTATCTCTGATATTAACACAGTAATGCCCAGAACTCGTAAACTCAAGAGGAATGGATTGTTGGAACATTACAGCACTGTCCTTTTTCATGTCCAGAACGGTCACAGTCTTTTTTAGGGATGCTTTACTCAGCAGGAGAGGAATGTCAGCTTTTACAACTTCAGTTTCAATTTTGCATTTTGTCAGGCCTATTTTAGCCGGTAGTGTTAAACTCCTTGTGGAATACACCAGATTCCCATCTCCGAACTGAAATTGTCTGCAACTGGGACTTTCAGTCAGCAGTAACTTGTTCACTTGATCTGCAGTGAGGCCATCGATATAATCTTCTAACCATTTCTCACCACACACAGTGCGGGTGCATGCAGTGTCAATGATCGCTGATCCTAAGGATTCAGTCATGAATATCTCTGAGTCAGACATAGAAGCTTTAGTAATTAAAGTCATGTTACATTCCTCAATGTTTACATCTTAGTTTTACTTGACCATATTTTTTATGAGGACAGTCTTTAGCCCAGTGGAAAGTACTTTGACAAAAAGCGCATGTGGAACGCCTGCCTTATTTATCCAGTGGATTGGTGCCTGGTAATGGCTGTTTTTTTCATCGAGACAAGCCGTGTCTAGGAGTTTAAAAGCCAGTATAGCATCAGGCAGCACCATATCATACTTTTTCATCCGATATATATATCGCTGTTCAAAATCAATTCTATAGTCTGCCATAGAAACAGAGCTATCCTTTGTTATACTGTCAAAGTTAGAATAGGCTTCATAGGCCCGAGCCTTTTCCTTTCTCAGAAACACGCTGTCCAGCCTCATCAATAACGTTTCCATACCAGTTTCGCTTTCCAAGACCTCCGCAGAAATTTCCATCTCCATTTCACAAACTCTCCCTTCAAGCCCCAAAGTAACAGCAAGGGCCTGCTTCTTCTGGTCAAGGCCTGTGACCCGCATCCAGATACGAACTTCATTTTTCCAGCCTTCATCAAATTTCGGTGGAACTTTATAATTGGAAGCCATCCTCTGCTACGAATGTTACTCAGAATAAACAACGTTTATTATCATAGAAGTTTCTTTTATTCTTCTCACACTGCACAGTGTCCATTTCTCCTCCACACAGGATAAAAACAACAGACAGCACCAGCACTTCCTGTCAGCCGGAAGAGGAGCCTAGTACCGTAATGAACATAGTAACCGACCGTGATAGAGAAGGCAGGAGGTAGGGAAGCATTAGAGGGAGGATTTAGTAGGAGCTCAACCGTCGACATGTTAATCTTTGGTGGTGAGAGGCCATTCAGGAGGAAATGCCAGATAAACAGTCGCTGACTTTGGAAAGGACAGGAGTAGATAGATCTACCTTTTCACCCGTGAGTATCATCAGCATAGAGGTTGTAACTAAACCAAAGCTGTTAATGATTTTGCCCAGGGAAGAGGTGTAGCTAGAGAAAAACAGAGGACCTAGAACAGAGCCTTGGGGTACACAAACTGATAAAGGCATTGAAGAGTCACCACCAGCAAATGACACCGAAGGACCTGTTAGGAGTCAACCCAAGAGAGCGCAGTGTCACAGAGCCCGAGAGAGCTGAGGGTCTGTAGAAAGAGGGGGTGGTCAACAGTGTCAAAAGCAGCGGAGAGGTCAAGCAAGATGCGAATAGGCTAATGGCTGTGGTTTTTAGCAGCTAGGAGATCATTGGTGAGGACAGTTTCCGTTAAGTGTAGAGGGACGAAAGACTGATTGCAGGGAGTCAAATACAGAATTAGACGGAGGTGGTTTAAAACTAGTTTTTCCAAGAGCTTCGAGTTAAACAGCAACAGGGATACAGGATGGTAGTTGGATGGAGAGTTGGGATCGAGGGAGGGTTTCTTTAGGATAGGGGTAACTTGTGCGCGTTTTAAGGCAGATGGAGAGAGACCGGTTGAAGATCTGTGTGAAAGCAGGGGCGAGGGAGGTGAGCGAAGTATTGGATGTGAGGGAATGGGGATGGGTGGGCAGGTAGTGAGATGTGAGGAAGACCGTAAGGATTGACTTCCTCCTCAGTGGCTGGGAGGAAGTGGCAGAGGAGATTTCTGGGAGTGGAGGTGGTCGATTACTTGTTTGTGTCATGATGTTGCTTCTGATACAGAGTTTTGTTTAAGAAGTAATCTGCCAGGTCATGAGTGCTCAACACAGATGGGGGGGAGGTGCCGGTGGGTAGATAAGAGAGTTGAAAGTGGACCAGAGTCGTTTAGGGTTGGAGGACAGAGTAAATAGATGAGAAGAAGGTTTGTTTGGCCAAGTAAAGGGCAGAGTTGTAGGACTACAGAATAAACTTGAAATTAATTAAATTAGCTTCAGAGCAGGATTTCCTCCTGGAACGCGTGACATTGAGGGAGCATCTTTGCAGGTAGCGTGTCTGGATTGTGTGCCAGGGCTGAAGCTGGCGGTGTGAGTTCTTACAGAATTGAGGAGCGAGTGAATCGAATGCAGAGATTAGTGTAGCGTTATAGTAATCAGTGGCAGCATCAGGGCAGGTAAAGTGTGATGTGGGTGGTAGATGTTGAAAGAGATTGGAGAATTGATAGGGATCCACAGCATGTACATTTCTGCAAGTGTGTGGGTGGAATGGAGGAGCAGGGAGTTTAGGTAATCCAGATAGGTTTAAGAAGAGAAGATGGTTGTCAGAGATGGGGAACGGCAGACAGGTGAACTCAGAAATGGAGCAGAGGTAGGAGTAAAAAAGGTCAATACAGAGACCTTTGCAATGAGTACGGTAGATTGTGTAAGTCCGAGGGAGGATGTGAGGGAAAGACTGGAGGTGGCAGGGGCAGAAGGGTCATCAATGGAAATGTTGAAGTCCCAAGGGGACGGGTATTAGGCATGGAAGGTTAGTAGACAAAAAGCGAGAAAGCCTGGTAGCAAAGTTGTCAAGGAACTGGGAGGTTGGTCTTGGTGGGCGGTAGATTTCCTCCTCTACTGCCACCCTGAGAGCAAACAGGCAGACGCAGTGTACTGCAAAAGAGAAGGAGAAAGGTGGGGGTGGAGGGAGAGAGTAAAATTCCAACCCCACCACTTTCTCACCCGGTCTAGGAGGTATGGTTAAAAAGAGAAGGCCGACCTGTGTGAGAGCAGCAATGGAAGCAGTGTCAGAGGAAGATGGCCAGGTTTCAGTAACAGCTAGGAGGTTGAACAAGTTGGAGATAAAAATGTTGTGGATAGTTGTAAGTCTATTGCACACAGAGCGAGTGCTCCAGAGGGCACAAGAGAAAGTAGAGGACAGGGGCTGAGGGCTTATAGCAATGAGGTTGCTGGGATTGCGGGGATTGCGTTACTTGTGTGTGTGAAAGAATGAGAAGGGAGTAGTGGAGTTGTACTGGGGACAGGGTTAGAAGAGATGTCACCTGTATAAAGTAACAGCAGGAGAGTGAGAAAGAGAAGGTGGGAATGAGATTTGAAGGAGCGGGGACATTTCTAAACCAGAGAATTAGAAGGGGACAGGTTTCTGAGGAAACAAAGGAGCTCATGGGAGGCTATCATGTGGAAAGAGAGAAATGAGGGAGATATGGTACAGGAGGCATGTGTTCGATTTTAGGTTTTTGTTTTCAATTAGACAAACCACTTTGTCGGTGAAATATTCTGGAGTCCATTTGCAAACAAAATTTTGTTGCAATTCTCCAACATATGTCCAGGTCGAGGTAACAAAAACTCCATGCCTCCAAAATCAAGTGTAGCGCTCACTCCCGGAGGAGCCGCTGAAAATTGAACCACGGGTCAGTCTCCCCGCACTAGGGAATAAATATACTCCAACACCGTTGTGAGTTTTTATAATTTAAATAGTTTACTAAATAATAAGCAGATGTTGAGACACGGTATTCACAGGTATTTTACAGTACTTTCGTATCGCGGTAAAAACGCGTTGCGGAAAAGAACCGAAACACGAGGCGTCGTATTTCGGAAAATAAAATATTCGTAACCGAACAGAAAAGAAATGCAGTTGCACGAATATTCGAAAAAGGGACACGTAGCGGAACCCAAGAATACAATCTCTTCGTATTACGATAAACGCGCAGCGGAAAAGAGAAAAATATATTCGGAACGTATCTTTAACCCCTGTTCCGATACGTAACAAAAGTGAGTCCTGCACAGGTTAAGTCCCGGAATGTAAAAGGTGTGTATGTGTGTGTATGGTACCCGGGTACTGTTCAACTGGCCAGTGAATTTACTTAAGGAATGTCTTCGACTAGTCAAGTTGGGGCCCTGTGGACTTTAAAGAGAAAACAGCAGCGTGTCCTTTAATCACAAAACAGCCTTGGAGGCCTCTCACCCATCCGACGATTGCTTTAGGCTCCGCTGACCCAGGACGTCTCTCCGCTCGATTTTGACTGGGGATACTAGCGGCCGGATCCGTTGTCTGACTTTCTGCAGCTTGTCCAGCTCACCGCCTGCTCTCCGTACCCGATCAACTCGCGGTGACTCCTCACTCGAGGTCTTCGGTTCCTCTGGTCTGCAGCAATTCCTGGATTCTGGCAAGTCTCCTTCTCCTCAGGTTGAGTGACCCAATAAGGACTGACAGGTCTCACTCGGGCTCTGGCCTAGGCCCTCTCGCGATGTCTTCAGTGCGTCTGCTTTCTCTCGTTCCCTGGCGCGCTCTGGCGCGTTCTCCACGAGGTGGAGGATGTAAGTGTCCAGTTCCCACCCACTTCCTGTCTCCTTGCAAAGCATGCCGGGAAATGTAGTCCCAATGTCCAGTGTCTCTAATCGCGACTGTCTCCATCTTGTGGCCAAAAATAGGTAATGCCACAGCAAGATTTTAACACAGCGCTACACAAGTTTACGTTTTGACTACAGTGCAGTCTGAATCCTGCAATCACTGAGCAGCAAATCATATCACCTGTGCTGTGCTTCAGATATCTGGCAAACCTGGCCTGACTGGGGGTCCCGAGGACAGTTTTGAGAAACACGGCTTTAGACCACTGTTTCTCAACTCCATTCCTCAGGACCCTCTAACAGGCCATATTTTAAGGATTAGCTTGGGAAAATGCAAATTGAATGCTACAATCACTGAGCAGCAAATCATATCACCTGTGCTGTGCTTCAGATATGTGACAAACCTGGCCCATTAGTGAGTCCTGAGTAGGGATGCACCGATAACATCTTTTTTAAGACTGAGTACCGATACTTTTATTTAAGGTCATGTGGGGGGGGGATACAGTATATAGGTCTCTGGGGGTATATGTGTGTGTGTGTGTGTGTATACAGGTCTGTGGGGGTATGTATATACACAATATTGCCAGAAGTATTCGCTCACCAGCCTTGACTCGCATATGAACTTAAGTGACATCCCATTCCTAATCCATAGGGTTCAATGTTGGTCCACCCTTTGCAGCTATAACAGCTTCAACTCTTCCGGGAAGGCTGTCCACAAGGTTTAGGAGTGTGTTTATGGGAATTTTTGACCGTTCTTCCAGAAGCGCATTTGTGAGGTCACACACTGATGTTGGACGAAAAGGCCTGGCTCTCAGTCTCCGCTCTAATTCATCCCAAAGGTGTTCTATCGGGTTGAGGTCAGGACTCTGTGCAGGCCAGTCAAGTTCATCCACACCAGACTGTCATCCATGTCTTTATGGACCTTGCTCTGTGCACTGGTGCACAGTCATGTTGGAAGGAGCCAGCTCCAAACTGTTTCCACAAAGTTGGGAGCATGGAATTGTCATAAATGTCTTGGTATGCTGAAGCATTCAGAGTTCCTTTCACTGGAACTAAGGGGCCAAGCCCAGCTCCTGAAAAACAACCCCACGCCATAATCCCCCCTCCACCAAACTTTACACTTGGCAAAATGCAACCAGACAAGTACCGTTCTCCTGGCAACCGCCAAACGCAGACTCGTCCATTAGATTGCCAGATGGAGAAGCGCGATTCGTCACTCCAGAGAACGCATCTCCACTGCTCTAGAGTCCAGTGGCGGCGTGCTTTACACCACTGCATCCGACGCTTTGCATTGCACTTGGTGATGTATGGCTTGGATGCAGCTGCTCGGCCATGGAAACCCATTCCATGAAGCTCTCTACACACTGTTCTTGAGCTAATCTGAAGGCCACATGAAGTTATCAGGTCTGTAGCGATTGACTCTGCAGAAAGTTGGTGACCTCTTTGCACTATGCGCCTCAGCATCCGCTGACCCCGTTCCGTCAGGTTACGTGGCCTACCACTTCGTGGCTGAGTTGCTGTTGTTCCCAAACACTTCCACGTTCTTATAATACAGCTGACAGTTGACTGTGGAATATTTAGGAGAGAGGAAATTTCACGACTGGATTTGTTGCACAGTTTGCATCCTATCACAGTTCCACGCTGGAATTCACTGAGCTCTTGAGAGCGGGTGACCCATTCTTCACAAATTTTTGCATGACTAGGTGCTTGCTTTTATACACCTGTGGCCATGGAAGTGATTGGAACACCTGATTCTGATTATTTGGATGGGTGAGCGAATACGTTTGGATATATATATATATAACAAACCACAGGGGGGTTGCACTCAACCTAAACTTGCAACACAAGCGGGTGCATCTAAAAAGAGCGCTCCATATCAATGACCACCTTCATCCACCATTTTCTGCAACAAATAAAACACACATTTCAAAAATTCAAAAAACCTGACTGAGGTAAAATGATGAGGATTCAGTTAACAAAAGTATGATCATAGTTTGCGTAAACCTGTCACAGTCGCCAATGTACCCAATCGTTGACAGGAGTCACATAGTGATACCTTTTTTTATTGGACCAACGTTACATTTAATCTCGCGAGATCCCGGCTGGCGGTTCCCAAGTAAAGCTAGCGGCTGGGCTGCATCCTTTGCCGGCGGCCGCTCGAAGCAACAAATCCACCCGGATGGGGTCTGGCAGAGTGCCGTTAGAGCACTCTGCCAGCTGCGCCTGCCCCTCAGACACTGGCCGGAAAAAAAGCGCTGGCTTCTGGTATCGGGGGCATCTGCCCGAGTACCAAGTACTCGTGCAGAACCCGGTATTCGGTGCATCCCTAGTCCTGAGGAATGGAGTTGAGAAACACTATTTTAGACAATGCAAATTCCTTGAAAATACAGAATATATAATTTGCATTGTCTAATACATAGCTATCAGAGAAATAAAATAACAGAAAATTGACAAAACCACACATTTACTGTACATTATTTCTGAAATCCATGATGACCGCAAGTGTATATTTATGGAGATATAGGCATATATGCAGTAAATATTATGAATCGAGAAATAGAAATATAGGTGACAAGGTAAAAACTGTTTGAAAAAAGCATAACTTACAGTAAACACTTTTACATCTGGCCTACGTCGTATTTCCTCAACAAGTGGTAATGGCTTTCCTTTTGGCACAGGAATAGTTCCCAGTATCACAGCTCCAGCACATTCTAAAGTTTTACGCACAACATGGATAAAAGACTCGCTAAACAGCTCCATTTTGCCAATTTCATCGATAACACATACTGTTTTCTGAGTGCTTGTTTCTTTAGATACCTGTTGATAAAAGGATATTGTTTTTAAATGTTATACTGCACAAGAAGGCTACAGAAAAAAGGGACTGGAAATATTAAATGAAAGAACATAGATTTCAGACAGAATATAAATGTTTACCTTTCAAAATGTTTAATGAGTTACGATTTTCACAATCATATTTGAGATATACCTACAGGACGCAACAATCAGCCACAATTTAAAAACCACCTGTCTGAACATGTCCTGTGGCATCTGGCAACAAGACATTAGAAGCAGATCTTTTAAGTACTGCAAGTTGCAAAGGGAGGCCTCCATTGCCCGGATTTGTTGTTCCAGCATATCACATTGATGCATAATCGGATTGAGATCTGGGAAATTTGGAGGCCAAGACAACACTTTGAAATCTTTGCCATGATCCTCAAACCTCCAGTGAATAATTTTTGCCATGTGCATTATCCCACCATCAAGAAACACCACTGCCATGAAGGGGTGTCTGTAGTCTAGGTAGGTGGTACGTGTCAAGAATGGTCTAATTTTTCAAGTCCATCATTAAGTTTTTAATTAATAGACGGTACAGTAACGCTTTTGTGTGATCATACCAGACTGGCTGGCCTACACTCCCCACGTACATCAATGAGCCTTGGACACCCATGACCCTGACGCTGGTTCACCAGTTCTTCCTTGCACCACTTTTGGTAGGTGTTAGGCCCGTGTCAGATGAACACAGTGATCACGTCCGTGTTGCCGTACATTTAATCGTCCGTCGTAGCATAAAATTATGGTCATTAGAGACCCACACACGACGTACGTCTGCACAGAAGTGCGGACGCACAATGCACATGGCACCGGATGCGATTTAGGCAAGAACGGCAAACCGCTGGGCCGGACGCACAGAGTGCGCCACGTCCGCGTAGCTTTGTGTGTGAGTGATTTAGTCAGACGGACTGCATTTTTGACGGACATAAATGGTTTTTCATATCATGTATAAATTTTTTTCATTTTACATATTAATTTTATTTCCCATCTACATCAGTAAAAAAAAAACAGACCGTCTGGTGTCTACAGTATCATCAGTCAGAAAGTACGTCAGTTATGCACGGACGCACAGTGTGCTCAGAATGCGTTTGTCTGACATTAGCCTTAACCACTGCATACCAGGAACAAACCACAAGACTTGCCATCTGAGATGCTCTGATCCAACGGTCTAGCCATCACTATTTGTCCCTTGTCACAGTCACTCCGATCTGTTCACTTGCCTATTTTTCCTGCTTTTAGCAAATGGATTTCAAGAACTGACTGATCACTTACTCCCCAACATATCCCACCACTTGGCAGGTGCCATTGTAACAATATAAATCAATGTTACTCACTTCATCTGTCAGTGGCTTCAATGTTATGACTGATCAGTGTATGTAATATACAAGCATACCAAATTCAGAGCGCTCCTCTTTAATGTAGTTTTAAGAACACCTATTTTAGGAAAAAAACTTTGTACCTAGTCATGTTGGGTATCATTCGAAAGGCCATGCGCAAGGCGCTGAAGTGCAACCCGGCGCTTGAGGGGTTAAAGCCAGGCACCGCTTAAAGGGGGAGACTCTCCCCTTTTAAGCGGTGCCTGGCTTTTAGCGCTGCTCCTTCCCGATCGGGAGGGAGAGAGATCCGAACGGATCCCCCCCCTCCCTTCCAGGCTATCTCCCGGCATTGCCGGGGGGTCGCCTGGAAATTTACGCCGGAAGGAGTTTGACTTCAGCGTCTGAGGACGCTGAAGTCAGAACGCCGCGGGACCCCAGACAGAGAGGTGAGTATCTCCGCCGGGGGTCCCGCACAGCTGATGACGTGTGGGGCACGTCCTCAGCATGTAACGTGCGTCAATGAGGACGTGTCCCACACGTCGTCAGCAGTGAAAGGGTTAATTGGAGTTGGAAGAGGACCTTGCACTTGATAAATAATACATTTAAAAAAATGTAGAAATATTTTTACTCAAAGAAAAAAATGCTAGCCTACAGATTTTCTGTCAAATTGTTCTTAATTACAGCATAGGGCCTTAATATTGTCAGTTTTTGCTGCTTCATCACGATATTCATCATATAAAATTATTAAGAATAATGTTCAGCTTCGTCCTCTGTGCCAATTTATCCACATAGGTTTTTGAGTTCCCTGACTTCCATTATCTTTGATGGTTCCATAAATGTGCTACTATTTCTGCAGCATCTTGGTCTTCTCGGAAGAAGCAATACCTATATCCTATTCACATGAATAGTTGCTATTCTCCTTCTTGTCTCCACAGGTCTACATTTGAAAGAGCATGAAACCAAAGCAAGAGCAACATTCATCATAACATGTTCACAAATACCAGCAGGTTGTCGACAATCCTAATCAGTTTTGACTTTGACTCTGAAAATGCTTAGTTTGGCCATAGATAAAATCTCATAGGATGTGCTGCATAAAGGATGCATTTGCACTTTAAATATATTGCAGTGTTTCCCAAACCTGTCCTCGGGATCCTCAACCAGAGCCGTAGCTAGCTTCTTTTGCACCCGAGGCAAGAACAGTAAATTGTGCCCCCCCCCCACAATATTTTTACAGATCTATATATATATATAAACATCCGTGATATTTGGTTGGCTGAGAATGCTAATCACAGATTGGATATAAATTTAGCACTTTGTTTTGAGTTTTACAGATAGAAACATTTAAATACGTAAAGGGAATCCACAAGGTAGAGGAAGGGAGTATATTTAAAAGGAAACAAAGTAGCAAAACAAGAGGACATAGTCTTAGATTAGAGGGGCAAAGGTTTAAAAGTAACATCAGGAAGCATTATTTTACTGAGAGGGTGGTGGATACATGGAACAGACTTCCAGTAGAAGTGGTAGAGGCCAAAACAGTGATTGAATTTAAGCAGGCATGGGATAGGCATAAGGCTATCCTAAATAAAAGATACATCTAGGTAAAGTATCCATGTAATTGGGCAGTCTAGATGGGCCGAAAGGTTCTTATCTGCCAACATTTTCTATGTTTCAGTTCCAGTTCAAACTTACCGTCAGCAGGGCTGCAAAGCAAAGTAATTGCACACTGTCAGAAGGACGAACTGAAACTGAAGATCTGTAAAATTCATAACAAAGTGTCAAGTTATTATCAAATCTGTGATTTAGCATTCTCAGCCAATCAGATATCACGGATGTCATGTTTATTGGGCACATGCACAGGTGATCCCGTTTCCACATAATATGGAGGGTGCGCATATCAGCAGATTGACAAATTTGACAGAGCTAGGGACGCTCATGCCCCCCGTTCCGTGCACCTTCTTTCCCTCTTTTCCATTGTCTTTCTCTACTTTCTACCCCTTTCCTCCTTTTCTCCCCTATATAGATAGATCTGTCTTTTCTGACCAAGTTACCAAGACTCGCTGGCTTCTATTACAAACATTTAGCCACGATCTGCAATTGACCATACTACACAGTATTGAGGCCCATTACTTTGTCTTCCCTGCATTTAATGTTCGGACCAATTTCCCAGCCATATTCAAGTACTCAAAGACCACCAGAATTGCCAACGAATTGCACCGAACGGTGAATTTCAACTTACGGTGAAATTTTGTGGCAGTTCGGCTATTCAGAAAGCTGTCATTTCACCAAATACTGGCGACTTGAGACCGAAATATGGTGCAGTTTGACATAATTTGGCAATCTTCAGCGGCAGTGAAATTGTCTCAGAGAGGCATTTATTTATTTATAAAGGATTTTACCAGGAAGGATACATTGAGATTTCTCTTGTTTTCAAGTATGTCCTGGGTTCAAGAACATTGAATTGTTACAAAAATACAAAGTTACAGTTACAAGTACTTATACAGCACCAACAAATTCCATAGCGCTTTACAATGGAGAAGCACAAACAGCAGACTTACATGATACAAGATTAAATAAAACCCTGGTCGTTGAATAACTGTCCAGGTTATATCACTTTAAACCAAAAGCTCAGGCAGACATCCCATGAGCTTAAACAAATGGGAGCAGAAAGAAGGTGAAACTGGTGGCCAGTAGAATATCATAGGGATTGCATGAAATGGACCAGATTTTTGGGTTTAGTAAGGGTAATTAGGGAGAGAAATGGAGACAGCTGGAAAGGATGTCTGAAATTAGGGACAGGCCCTGGGTGGATGGGGAGGGTGGGTTGGGGCCGCAGAGGGAAGAAATGAAGGTGAGTCTGTGATGGAGTTTGCTGTGGAAAGGGAATGAGGTTTGTGACATGCAGATAGCACCAATTAACAAACATGTGGGGAGGGGGGAGGAGGAGGAAACACAAACAGATTTTTTTTCTATCTGAAATGGAGGGAGATTCAAAATACTTTAAAAAAACTAGTCAGAGAATAATAAATGCAGACATAAAAATACATTTTCAAGATCATAGCAGCCTGGGGTATGATGTCAGATTCCTTGTTGAAATGGTGGATACCTTGAATGCTTGGTTCAGGGCCGCAGAGGGAAGAAATGAAGGTGAGTCTGTGATGGAGTTTGCTTGAATGCTTGGTTCAGGGCCGCAGAGGGAAGAAATGAAGGTGAGTCTGTGATGGAGTTTGCTTGAATGCTTGGTTCAGGGCCGCAGAGGGAAGAAATGAAGGTGAGTCTG
This sequence comes from Leptobrachium leishanense, assembly GCA_009667805.1. Classification (NCBI taxonomy): domain Eukaryota; kingdom Metazoa; phylum Chordata; class Amphibia; order Anura; family Megophryidae; genus Leptobrachium; species Leptobrachium leishanense. The sequence continues at coordinate 246,049,088 of CM019066.1, forward strand.
TGATGGAGTTTGCTTGAATGCTTGGTTCAGGGCCGCAGAGGGAAGAAATGAAGGTGAGTCTGTGATGGAGTTTGCTTGAATGCTTGGTTCAGGGCTGCAGAGGGAAGAAATGAAGGTGAGTCTGTGATGGAGTTTGCTTGAATGCTTGGTTCAGGGCCGCAGAGGGAAGAAATGAAGGCGAGTCTGTGATGGAGTTTGCTTGAATGCTTGGTTCAGGGCCGCAGAGGGAAGAAATGAAGGTGAGTCTGTGATGGAGTTTGCTTGAATGCTTGGTTCAGAGCCGCAGAGGGAAGAAATGAAGGTGGTTAATCTATTCAGAAAACGTTGAACTGCACCGAAGTGTCAGTGAAATGCCCAGATTTTCGGCGATTCACGTCGACAGGTTTAAACAGGTAAATCCGCTAGGATTCAATGTTAAAAAATATTTGCATTATTTTTTTTTATTCAACTGTATACCTTCATTTTCAGGAAAAAAAATGTTGATTTTTGGGTGAAATTTTTGATTACCTATTTTCTTTTAAAGGCTTTTTTTTATTCTGTAACACAGTTTTATTTTTTATAGGACTATTATTTTCACACATTTTCATTGTTTTATAAACACCTTTTAAAGAATAGCAGAGTTATGTTTTTTTATTTATTTTCTGCAGTTTGGCGGGCTGATTGACGGCAGCTCCATGTTCAGCGCACTTCGGGGACCCTGTGGTGAATAGTGAATTCACCGCAGGGTCAGCAAGCTGGAACCGCTGAAGCACGCCGACCGTGAGAGCACTGAAATTTCGGTGCTTTCTTAACAACCCCTTTGGTCTTTTGTAAGAGTATGCTGGCATGGAAAGCAAGCCAATACAATCTTGGAAAAGGACAAAAAAAAAAAAAAAAAGAGCATAGAGCTGTTTGGTCAAGCCTAACCAAATGTTTTTGCACCTCATCCAGCAGAACAAGAAAAAATATTGGTGGCCATACACAAACCTAGCAGTATCCATTGTTACAGGGAAGGGCTCTGCAACTTTCCTCATAAAATTACACAAGATATGTAGTTAATATACATTTTCATCATGGCATTAATGACTTCCTGGGGTGCACGTTGCCTCAGACTTTACAAATTTTGGGTCACGTAAGGTAGTTAAACGATTATACAAAACTGCGAAGCACGAGATAAAAACTTGTGAAGATCGTGCTCTGTATGACATAATGCTAAACTGACGTAAGCAGGCTTCCTAAAATCCGTAATATTTTTTTTTAAAGGTTACTTTTATACTTGTCCTATAATTGAAGATCACACTATAACAACAATATTCAAAGAAATCAACACAACTCAAGAGAAGTGTCAGGAAAAAGAGTAAGTAGAATTATATTATCAATAACATAAAAAATTTCTTCCAAAACATTCTACGGATATAATATTACAAACACATAAGATAAACCAAGTCCAGCTGAAACCCCCAGAGGATCGGTCAACTACCCCTGTGGGTAGGACATGCGAATGCTCGGAAACAGTCTAGCATTCAAGGGTTATGCCTAAATAATGCAACACTGTATATTTATATCAATTGTGGAAAAGCTGAGCAGAAAAGATTCCCAAAAATAAAAGGTAATCAGTAGCATAAGTCCAGTAGCCTCACATGGGGGGGGGGGGGTAACCCTAAACAGCACGAGTTAAAAAGGTATATAGGAGGTTTGGCGGCCATCGAAGCTGGTTGCGTTTTAGCTCTGCTCCACACATTCGTCCTCCCTGCCACTTTCTGGGGCTTGGCAAAACTCAGCGTTGAACGGAGAGCATAGAGTGGAGGCTCCCTCATGTCCAGCGCTGTAGCTGGCAGATGTAACCCCCAGGACGGCGACGGGACTGCAGCCTACCGAGATGCCAGGCGTTCAGCACCGAGGATTCTTGCTCTCCTCCTCATATGCTTAGCAGGCAGATCACACTCGGAGGCAGCGGGAGGTGGATATCCACCCCCCTTCCCCTTGAATCCTGCGGGACGAACACCGATCGTAGCCTAGAGGAGTGCCGGTGGCCATCTTGGGGCCTTCAGCTGTGGTACCCCAAGGAGCCATCTCACATGTCTTCACCCCCAGCGGCCTGCAGTGTGTTGATACTTCCCTGTCGCCTCAGGAGGGCCTGCGACAAACTCTCCACGGTGCTTGTTCCCTACACAGACTGGGGTGGTAAAATCTGCCATATACCCCCCTTTCTAAATGGTGAAACAAGAAGCTAGAACTTTCTTTGGTTACACCTTGCACCCCACAATTCCTTTTTTGGAAGACTAGGTCTTCATTTTTTCAGATCCCTGTAGAGGTATCCACATTTGTTTTTTGTCACCCCCCCCCCCCTTCAGTCCCCGACTATGGATAAATTTGTGGCTAAAACTAAGAAACAAGGCCCGAAACCCCTAGATTAGCTAAAAAGCTCTCTCTGTTGCAGTTCTCCTCGCTTCACGCCTTCCAGGAATCCGAGGATGAAATTTCTCAAACTGCCACCTCGCCGACACACGGAAACAACACACTGGCAGCTGTGATGGCTCCTTAGTGACATCACTTCTTATGCCCTTATTTGAAACCCAATTTCAGGCGTTATAGTCTTCTATTGACAACACACTTCAATTACTCCAATCACATTCAACTCAAAATCGCTCGAAACACGACAAACTACTACCGAAGACTCTCTTAACCCATTACAGTCAATAGTTCAAACGCAACAAGCCACAATTGACTCACTCCAAGATAAACTGGAGGATTTAGAAAACAGGAGTCGGCGGAATAATCTGCACTTCACTGGATTACTGGAATGTTTGTGCTCCGGACCTTTTTTATTGGAGCTACTGCTGGTTTGAATTTCCTTTAAATTAGTCAGTCTGTGAAACAGGAATCAGGCTTAACAAGCCTGAAGGAGTTCCTTGGCGATATTCAGATGGTTCGGATTTCAGGAGGCAACACAATTTATCAGGAGATATGTTATGTGCCTGATTAATTATTTTATCTTGTGAGTGCTAATCCAGAGGGGGCTTAATGTATTGAATGATGTATCTGCGGTCTGCACTATGTGTGTACTGATTTGTTTTGCCAGATTATGCTTCGCAATTCTCCCTTCTTTATATATCCTGTCGGCATTGAGGGGGCAGTGCTGTTGTACGAAGCCAGCAGATACGTATAGTTTTTATACACTGGGAGTGGTCACTAAAGTTTTTTGTTCTTGTGCTCTGGACCTTCTCAACCTCCTACAGGAGTGGCTTCCACAGGCTTTGCCTCTCTCAATCGACTCTTTCTGTCCCATTCTGATTGAACGGGCCCATCGCCTGGGAGCTACTAAACCAGCAGACAACGCTTGCCCTGTCATAGCCAAATTCCTGAACTTTCAAGATGCAGTAAAAATACTGGAGGAGTTTAAATGGATCCCTACTCTTTTGTATCAACAATAGAAGATTCTGATCATCTGTGACTATTCAGCTCAAGTCGCAATTAAACACCAGGCGTTTGCCCGTCTGCTCGGCGCTCTACCGCAAAGGAATTAAATTTGCCCTGCTTTACCCCGCTACCTTACGACTTCAAATTGGTTGCAGTCTCTACCACATCGGCTGCAGAGGCGGATCTGTTCCTAAACCATGTATTGCCAGACTGGAAGAATGGTCAGCCACCTCCTATGTTCCCGGAGGGCGCCTCCTGATCTGTGTATTACCACCCTCCTGTGGACTTTCCCTTTATGGAATAAACTGTATATAGTTGCCTTGGTTTGACGCCGATGTTTCTGCCCGGACCTTATTTTGTTCTTTCCCATTGAAAAGGGTTCCCCTAGCTCTAGCTGGGACCAGGGCCCCGCCTTTTTCAACCTGATCCTCCTGCTCACTGCATCATTTCCTCATTCTGGCATTGGATAATTCCCTACCTCCCTTTACAGGGAACCTGCAGTCTAACAGGATTATTCAAAGAGAACTGATCTGGACCCGAAAGGTAACCGAACACTGAAATTCAGCGTACGGTTACCTTTCCTGGCCATTTTCCTTTACCTGTTACCTTTCCTGGCTATTCTGAGAACAGACAGTTCGTCAAATGTTGGTGAATTGCCTGCACATACGGTGCCTGTTCGAGGGCAGTGAACTCCCCATAGAGAAGCAATGCTTCGTCTATTCAGAGAACACAAAACAGCAGGAAAAAGTTGCCGAAATGCCCTACTGTTCGGAGGTCTCATTCGACAGATTTATTCAGGTGATTCCCATAGGCTTCAATGTTAAAAATATTCCCGGTTTTAATCCAATATCTAATAAACCGTTTATTATTGTATTCTGCAGTAAAAAGTCTATTTATAGATTTTGAAGGATCTTTTAGGCATTTTGTTTTGCAAACTTTTTTCCGTTTTCTTTTTTTAAGCGATTTTTCTTTTTTCTGTACCAGACCTTTTTATTATCATTCAATGGATCTTATATGTAAACTTCAGACATGCACTACAGGGGCCCTGCAGTGCTTGGTGAAAACATTGCAGGATCGGCGAACTAGGATCGCCGAATCGGCCCAAAGTACAGGAAATGAAAAGTCACTGAACGTGCGGTGACTTTTCGAATCTCTTTGAATAACCCTGAATGTCTTCTATTCCATTTCTATCCTGGAATGTTAGTGGGGCCTACACACCTGTTAAACGGAAGAAAATACTAACGTACTTGACTCATAGGCGGCCCCATATCACACTACTCCAGGAAACCCATTGGTCTAAATCTTCTACTTCTACTTTTAAGGCAAACTGGATTCAAGATTGCTTTGTGTCCAACTACGGGGTGTGGCTATCCTCCTGCACTCATCTCTGCCCTACACTATTGATAAATGTGTTTCTGACCCAGAAGGTAGTTATATTTTTCTTCATCTGTCCATCAATAATGTACAATATTGTATCATCAATGTGTATGCTCCTAACCAGTGCTTTTTTTCTGGAAAAATCGGTGGGGGTATTCTCACGCCCAGGGAAAAACAGATTATTATGACTATTTTTCATGTCCTAATAAATACTCCTTTATTAACCCTTTAAGGACAGAGGCAACTTTACAAATATGAGCGTATCACAGAATCCACTGCAATAAAACTCACAGAAATGTGCGGTGTGTGTGTGTGAGCAATAATAAATGCAAATTGAGATATATATATATATACATATATATATATATATATATACAGTGGCAAAAAGAAAGTATGTGAACCCCTTGGGATTACGTGGAGTTTTGCATGAATTGGTCATAAAATGTGCTCTGATCTTCATCTAAGTCACAACAATTTGAAAAACACAGTCTGCTTAAAATACAACACAAACATATGTTTTCATGTTTTTATTGAACAGAACATGTAAACATTCACAGTGCAGGGTGGAAAACGTATGTGAACCTTTGGACTTAATAACTGGTTGACCCTCCTTTGGCAGCAATAACCTCAACCAAACGTTTCCTGTAGTTGCAGATCAGACCTGCACAACGATCTGGAGTAATTTTGGACCACTCCTCTTCACAAAACTGTTTCAGTGTAGCAATATTCTTGGGATGTCTGGTGTGAATCGCTCTCTTAAGGTCATGCCACAGCATTTCAATCGGCTTGAGGTCAAGACTCTGACTGGGCCACTCCAGAAGGCGTATTTTGTTTTGTTGAAGCCATTCTTTTGTTGAATTACTTGTATGCTTTAGGTCATTGTCCTGTTGCATCACCCATCCTCTGCGGAGCTTCAGTTGGCAGACAGATGGTCTTACGTTTTCCTGCAAAATGTCTTGATAAACTCTGGAATTCATTTTTCCATCAATGACAACAATCCGTCCAGGCAGCAAAGCAGCCCCAAACCATGATGCTCCCTCCGCCAAGTTTTACAGTGGGGATGAGGTTTTGATGTTGGTGAGCTGTATCTTTTTTTCTCCAAACATAGTGTTGTGTGTTTTTCCAAACAACTCAATTTTGGTTTCATCTGTCCACAGAATATTTTGCCAGTAGTGCTGTGGAACATCCAGGTGCTCTTTTGCAAACTTCACACGTGCTGCAATATTCTTTTTGGACAGCAATGGCTTCCTCCGTGGTGTCCTCCCATGTACTCCATTCTTGTTTAATGTTTTCCTTATTGTAGATGTGTCAACAAAAAAGTTAGCATGTGCCAGAGATTTCTGTAAGTCTTTAGCTGACACTCTAGGATTCTTCTTTACCTTATTAAGCATTCTGCGCTGTGCTCTTGCAGTCATCTTTACAGGACGACCACGTCTAGGGAGAGTAGCAACAGTGCTGAACTTTCTCCATTTGTAGACCGTCTGTCTTACCGTGGACACATGAACATCAAGGCTTTTGGAGATACTTTTGTAACCCTTTCCAGCAAGTCAACAATTCTTGATCGTAGGTCTTCTGAGAGCTCTTTTCTGCGAGGCATGGTTCACATCAGACAGTGCTTCTTGAAACCAGTAAACCCAAAACTGGTGTGTGTTTTTAAAGGGCAACACATCCAATAATATCACACTGATTGGACTCCAGGTTGGCTCACTCCTGGCTCCAATTAGCTCTTGGAGAAGTCATTAGGCTAGGGGTTCACATACTTTTTCCACCCTGCACTGTGAATGTTAACATGTTGTGTTCAATAAACACATGAAAACATATAATGTTTGTGTTGTATTATTTTAAGCAGACTGTGTTTTTCAAATTGTTGTGACTAAGATGAAGATCAGAGCACATTTTATGACCAATTCATGCAAAACTCCACGTAATCCAAAAGGGTTCACATACTTTTTCTTGAAACTGTACTCTATACTCTTAATATCCCCTCAATACTTCACTCAGTGCTGGATAACCTTACTAAGGGCCATATTACATTCTCTGCGCAAATGCGCTCGCGCAGCGCAATTTTTTTTGCGCGCAGTGTCCAGCGTTATCGCGCGAAAATTAATGTGATATACAGATCCGAACACATTTTCTTATCCATCAAAAAATAACATTAGTAAAAAAAAGCGCAAAACGAAGTGTAATACGCGCACAGTAACGTTGCACATGTAAATCAGTGCGCGGACTGTTTTTTTCATGGGATTCAGCCAATCAGAATTAAGAACCTTAATTGACATCAATTCACCTTAATTGACTCACTAAAGTTTTTGCGCCTGTCAAAATAAATCTGAGTATACATGCTGCAGCAATAAAAAAAAATATGCACGAATTCACAATTTTATTATTTGAATGTGTAACTATACTGTGCTGTATTTTTTTTTCATGCTGGTGTATTTGGTTTCGGCGAGAATGTTCAGATTTGCAGTTAACACCAAGTTTTGAAAGACGTTAAAATTATGCGCGCAAACATCGTTCGTAGGAAGTTGCGCATCTATTGAAATACCATCCGCTTAACGCATTTGCGCTCACAATGTTAAGTGTAGGACGCGCACAGTTCATCACGCTCGCGCAAGTCCATCCGCGTCAAACAATAACGCGCATCGTTTGCGCGAACGTTGAAATATGACATTCTGCGCAAATGGTTTTGTCCACGCGCAAATGCGCATTTGCGTGCGCGCAAAACCGATGCGCGAGGAATGCAATATGACCCTAAATGGGCTGAAAGATGCAAGACTTCTACCTGGAACATTTCCAACTATTTAGACAAATTTGTGACACATAGCAACACTAACAGGTCTATTCACAAAAGGTGAAACTCAGGAGAAGAGAAAATTATAAGTCAAAATAGCCAAACCAGAAAAATTCTCCCGTTTATTTCACTTTCCAAAATCAACTATTTGGTCTAAATCAGTGGTTCCAAACCACGGTCCTCAAGTACCCCTAACAGGCCAGGTTTTAAGGATTACCTTGGGGAAATGCAGACTGAATCCTGCAATCACTGAGCAGTAAATCATATCACCTGTGCTCAAGGCTTGAGTCGAGCAGGATTGCGCAGGAACGGCGTTCCCGTACTTCTCCCGCAGCGGGAACGCAGCGTTCCCGCTGTGGCCCGAGCCCGAAACGCTTGAGCAGGCCGCCGCCGCGCATTGCCGGCGGCCGCGTGCTTCCTGCTAGAACGGCCGCTGACCGGAAGTGCAGCCGCTCGCCTGGCTGTTTCATCGATCCCAGGCGAGCGGCTGCACTTCCTGTCAGCGGCCGTTCTAGCAGGAAGCACGCGGCCGCCGGCAATGTGCGGCGGCGGCAGAGGTGAGCTGGGGGGCAATAATATCCAGACCTGGGGGCACTATCCATGAGACCTGGGGGCAATATCCATGAGACCTGGGGGCAATATCCATGAGACCTGGGGGCACCATCAATGAGACCTGGGGGCACCATCAATGAGACCTGGGGGCACCATCAATGAGACCTGGGGGCAATATCCATGAGACCTGGGGGCAATATCCATGAGACCTGGGGGCAATATCAATGAGACCTGGGGGCACCATCAATGAGACCTGGGGGCACCATCAATGAGACCTGGGGGCACCATCAATGAGACCTTATAGGCTACCCCGAGGGTAATACTGACAGCGCTCCCTAATCAGTTAGCCCCCTGTAAACTATATGCTTAGTAGACTTGGGAGACAAAAAAATAAAAAAATTAAAAATAATGCACTCGGTGGCGGAGCTAACTGAGGAAGCGAGCAGCAGCATCTTGGAGGAGCTCCATGTTAAACACGGACTTTTATCGCTTTTTTAGCCGCTTGCGCTGGCCTGTGAGACTCCCGGCTGTCTGGAGAGGTCCAGGAGGGACTGGTGTGTCGGACTTACCCCTGAGTTACGCGCTCCAGGACAGATTGCTGCCTGCAGCGGGATTTGGGCCTAGTCACCGTGGCCATTTTGGAAGCCTTCCGGGGTGCATTGAGCTCTCCTGGCTGCCCTGCACCCTCTTGCCTGCTTCTCGGAAGTCATGTCTACCGGTCGTTCCCAGAAGCAGGGCCCCCGACAGAGGGACATTCGGGACGCTTTGAGAGGTGGGTCTGCTTTTTCGGGAGCGGCGGTTTCCTCCTCCTATGGCTCTTCTGAGGACAGCGGCTCTTGGCCTCAGGGGGGTAACTCCGGGATGTCCTGGATTACCCCGCAGTCTCTGGCGTCTGACTCCCGACCTCTGTGGCGGCTAGAAAACGGGCGCAAAAGAAAAGCAGCGCTGCAGGCGTCCTCCAAAGCATCGCTGGACGCGGGGGATGACTCTGACGGGGACTCGGCTGAGATTTCCCCGCCTTCTGCCAGTGGTAGTGTGGCCTCGTATCGGTGGTCTAATGCGACATCGGGACCTCGACCGCAGCAGGTACTGGAGGAGGACGACCATCTCCCCTCCACGAAAGGGGATCTCCGCAGGATCTTAGAGGAGCTCCGTGTGATAGGAGAGGTGTGGCAGCCTGAGGTGGCGGCGGTCCGAACGGAGGTGGCAGCAATAGGTGCTCAGGTGACGGCGGTGCAGGAGACGGCTTCTGAAGTGACATTGGAACAAACTCACCTGTCTGGTCAAGTCGCTGGTCTGCGGTCTCAGGTCGAACTTCTGACCCGCTCTGTGGAGATGCTGGAAACGAGACACAGACGCTGTAACAGCAGGGTCAGGGGCATCTCTTACTCTGTTTCATCGGAGGCTTTGCCATCCTATGTGACTCGTCTTGCTCTTCAGGTCTCGAGGCTCCCCCCTGATACGCCTGACGTGCTTGGGGTCGGTGTTCCGGGTAAGGAGACCGGCGACGAATCCAACAGGGGCTCCTCGAGATGTTGTGGTGGCTTTCCGAGATGTGGCTTTCAAGGTCAAGGTTATGTCTGCCCCTGGCGCGAGGGATCCCGTGCAATTTGAGGGCTCCACGCTGGCTTTGTATCATGATCTCCCATTCCAGACCCTGATGGCTCACAGGCGTTTTCGTGACGTGACATCCATCCTTCGCCGAAAGGAGATCAGTTATCGCTGGGGTCTGGCGGGAGCGTTGGTGATGACACACGCGAATGTCCCCTATACCATCATAGATCCTGCGGTGGCCTGGACCGACCTGGCGGCAGCGGGCCTTTCACCGGACCCTCAAACCGGACTGAGAGCTGTTTTTCACCCCCCACTCCTGCATTTTTTCTTACTTGCACGAGTTTTTGGTCTTTAGCTTAGCCTTTTTGTTCCACGTTTCAGGACAGCCCCTTGCTTTCATGGTCTTTTTCCTGCCTGCCTGTTGAATTTTTTGCCTTTTTTACTGACATTGGGACTTGACATTCTCTTTTTTGTCCTGTTCTTGGTTGACCTGCCCGTTGTTGATTGACTACTCGTGCCCAGCCTGACTGGCCCTATAAGGCCGTATTTCTCTAAGTCTGACTTCGTTCATTTCTTGTTATCTGTAATTCTATAAATAAAGAATTAAAATAAATAAATAATGCACTCATCACCCTACGCGTTTCGCCAATAAACATGGCGTCATCAGGAGCATTAACAGAGTGACAGAGTAACTATCCCTATATGCCTCAAGGTGTTTACCAGCTTTATTGCCATAAAAAGGAGAAAAAAAAAAAAACACAAACATTTATATGTGCATATCAGTAAACACCTGCACCCATAATCCCAAAAATACATGCATATATGCACGTAGCAAAATCTAATGGTGATAAAATGTGCTATTCTTAAGAATATCCGTACCTCCAGTCTTGGAATTAAAAAGTTATTAAAGCTTTATCTTCCACTATGTCGATTCACTCTTTCCGATAAGCTATATCTCTATGGTTAGATAATGTGCCTCTCTCCATTTTACATTGAAATAATAATTGTGGTTTTATATGATACCAATTAGGAGTGTTCACCGATTTCCAATTTCTAGCAATTGATAGTTTTATGGCCATTAGATAGTGAATTATAAATTTTCTTGTCCGGATGGGAACATTAGTAAGATTAATATGCAGAAGGTTGGCAGCGTGTGTAATATTGATGGTAATGCCCACAAGAGTATTAAAATTATGGGTACAGTTATGCCAAACAGGCTGGACAAGACCGCCATATATGCAGAAAATCGGCGTTATCCTAGCCACATCTCCAACAGTTTGCCTGCGCGTTACCATACATCTTGGCAAGTTTTTTTGGGACTAAATACCATCTATTCAGTAATTTATAGAGAAGTTCACATATATTTAAGCAGCGGATATACTGAAACCCCTCTACTGATGATCGATACCAATCGCTTTTATTGATCTTAATATCTAATTATTTTTCCCCACTTGTTTAAGGCAGTCGGTATGGTCCCTTTACTACATTCCTCAATAGTGTTATGGCACTTTGCAGCCAGTCCTTTCACCTTCGAATATTTTAACAGCCTGCCTATTGAATCTGCGCTTTTATTATTGTTTTACACTGGTAGTATATTTATCCACAAATGATCTTAATCTTAAATAGTGAATATTTAACCATCAGGTATTCCGTATTCATCTCTTAACACTTGAAAGTTTTTCATTTTGTTTTTGTATAATAAAGTTATCTATATAAACAAAGCCCTTATTAACCCAATTATTAGCTGAAAATGAATCTATAAGATCGTTCAGCACATTCATGGAAACAATAGGAAGGACCTCGTTTCCTAGTTTAGAGGGTTTTTTAAATGCGTACCAAAAGAGTAATATATGTTTTAAAGAAGTAACTTCCATTTTTCTAATCAATACTTTAGACTCTGGTTCCTTAAGCCAAAAAAATTAGAAGATAAGTCCTTATAAGGGGTAATTTTAGTGAGTTCCAGGTCGTACCACCTTTCACTTCTTGACTCAAGAATAGAATAGAATAGAATTACAAGCATGAAAAAGAAGATATGTCTGGGCAGAGTCCCTTATAATTGGGACCCCTAGTCCTCCTTTTTTCCTTTTTCAGCAAAGCAAGGCTTGTTTTATTCTAGGGGGCTTTCTCTCCCAGATAAACTTTGAAATTGGAGATTGAATCATTTGACACCAGCTCAATGGTAACTTCATGGGTATCAATTATATATATATATATATTTATATATATTATGTTAATTTGGGCCATACATATGACTTAACAGTATTGATCCTGCCTGAACAGGATATAGCATGGTTTCTCCATGAGTTTAATTTAGTATTAATATCTTTAATGACCATCAGTATGTTTGTTTCAAGTAAACTATTTACTTTTGATGTTAATCTGATCCCCAGGTATGTTATAAAATGTTTTGCCCATACAAAATCAAATTCCTTGGCCATATTGACTGTCTCTTCTTGGTTCATATTTAATGTTAGAGCTTCGGACTTTTTAACATTTAGTTTATAGTTAGAGAATATATTAGATATCTCTATTACCTTCATTAATTCTACAAGGGATTCTATCGGATCCTTCATCAAAAGAATGACGTCATCTGCGTAGTTTTATTTTAATATCTTTATTTTTTCCTGCCCCTTTAATCTTACCATTGTTCCTAATATCTTCCGCCAATATTTCAATAGTTAACACATACAGTAATGGTGAGAGAGGGCACCCTTGCCTGGTCCCGCCTTTTATTGCGAACCATTTTGAATTTAACCCACTACCTACCACCCTACCTGAAGGGACTGTATAGAGTGCCATAATAGCATCATATATTTCATCCCTGAATCCAAAGGCCGTTAATTTCCCTCCAATGAAATCTCTGCTGACCCTGTCGATGGCCTTCTCAGCATCCGACAGGATCAGCAAGGGATACCTCTCACTACCAGCATCATCCAACACATTCATTATAGTTATTATATGATCTACCGAAGATCTTTCTGATATAAAACCCACCTGATCCCTATGCACTAAATTGCCTATCACTTGTTATAATCTACTTGATATTACCACTGCGTAAATTTTAACATCAACATTTAACAGGGTAATTGGTCTATAACTTGAAATGTCATCTGAGGGTTTCCCTGGTTTTAAGATGTTACATATATTCCCTCTTAAAAGATCTTCTGGTAGTGCTTTCTTTTGGATTTAGTATAACTATCTTTGTTACACAGGCATCCTTCAGCTAGTTAACACAGGACTCCCCATCCTGCTCCCCATCCTGCTAGCGCGCATTTAGGGATACACCACTTCAGACCCGTCTCGAGGATACTATGAGTGGATAGCTTTCACCCTCCGGAAGCAACCACTTTAATATTCAGGGTTATTCAAAGAGAATCGAAAAGTCACAGCACGTTTGGTGACTTTTCATTCCCTGCAATTTGGCGCGATTTGGCTAGCCTATTTCACCAACCCTGCGGTGTATTCAGCAAGCACCACATGGCCGCCATACTGAAGAGAAAACCCGCCGCATACCCGACGAACACTCACCGAAACCCGCAGAAACACCTGGATTAACTACGCTGAAGAAACCCGACTAGCCGCCAATCACAGCACAGAGCAGCCGCCGGAAAAACCCGACACGCAGACAAATGAGGTAAAAAAAAAAAAAAAAACAGCACGCTTGAAAGTTTGAAACGCTGTTTGCAAAAAAAAAAAATACTGAACGAAAATGCCTGGAATTTACATATAAGATCCAATGAATGATAATAAAAAGGTCTGTTACAGAAAAAAGAAGACGATTTAAAAAAATAAATAAAGAAAAAACACGGAAAAAAAATTGCCAAAAAGATAAATAAAGAGACTTTACTGCAGAATATAATATTAAACGGTTTATTAGATATTGAATTAAAAAAGGAATATTTTAACATTGAAGTCTATGGGATTCTCCTGAATAAACCTGTCGAATGAAACCACCGTATAGCAGGGCATTTCGTCAACTTTTTCACTGCTGTTTTGTGTTCTCTGAATAGACAAAGCATTGCTTCTCTATGGGGATTTCACTGCCCTCGAACAGGCACCATATGTGCAGGAAATTCGCCAAGATTTGGCGAACTGCCTGCTCTCTGAATAGCCGAATGGACAGGAAAGGTAACTGTGTGCTGAATTTCAGTGTTCGGTTACCTTTCAGACACAATTCGAATCTCTTTCAATAACTCCCATACTGTTTTTTTAGGGTCAGAACTTGATCTTTAAAATGCCATAAGGATCCTGACATGGGGATCCCTCTTGGTTTAATTTTTGGTTTTATTGCGTTAGTATTTTGATACCAATAAATCCTTTCCCAGTACCTTCAGGCTGGGTTCACACCTCAGCGTTTTACAGCGCGTTCCTGCGCGCTATAAAACGCCGAGACACGGAAATCCCATGATTTCCTATGGAACCCGTTCACACCTGGGCGTTTTACAGCGTGCAGGTACGTGCTGTAAAACGTCCTACACCCAAAGAAGTACGGGAGCTTCTTTGGGGCGTGTTTGCAGCGCGTTCACTCTGCAGTCTATGGCTGCAATGCGCGTTCGCGTGTTTTTTACGGTTGCGCGATAAAGACGTGCGCATTGCCGCACGTAAAAAAGGCACAGGTGTAAACCCAGGCTTCGGGAAAGGACTGTCCAAAAATAAAAAAACTTTTGACACAAATGCTCTAGGTTCCCGTTTTTTAAAAAAAAACAAAAAAAAAAAACACAACATCCATTTCTCTGCAACCTAATTATCCAAAACGTTCATCTTCAATACTCCAATCCTACCCAGCCATGAGATATATTTAGAGGCCCAGGTACATAGATTTTGTTCGAGTGTCTTAAGCAAGGGAATAAAATTAAGCAAAGGTATTTTGCGGACATTGACATGAAGCCATGTGCCCAAGCAACGCAATTAACAGCACCACCGAAATTTAAACTTACTTTGAAAAACACCAGGAAGGCAGCACTCAACCTTTACTAAGTATACCAGGTGGGTGCTTCTCAAGACAAAACAAACCAGGAGGAGAGCACTCTAAATCAAAGTCAACAGTAGCTCACACATTTAAAGATTAAATAGATTTCAAAGACTCCAATAACTCTTAACCCTTTCAAGGTTTTAAAAGTTTTTAACCCATTAAAGTGTTTGTTGAAAAATGAGTGAAGTTGTTGAATATATGAATTGGAGTGGTCTCCAGGTTTGTTAAACTTACTTTGAAGGGAGGACTTCACCTGGGGTGGCACCGAGATGTTCAAAATCTCAGATTTTTCTCATTAATTTGGAAACAAGCCAAGGCTCCATAGGAAGCAAGTTCCGTCACCATGGCCGTGAATGAGAAGGCAGGGTTTGCACGTATAAAAAGAAGGCCATCAGCAGAAGCTGAGACCTTATGGTGATGGAAACTGGCTCTCAGGCCTCTAATCTCAGGGTTGGATCTGAGAGAAGACAACAAGGGTTCTAAAGTAAGTGCAAAAAGTAATTTGGGCGCGCTACCACTGGTTTCTAATCTGGTGCAAAGAGTAATGGTGACAATGGACAGTCTTACTGCAATTCTGAATAAGGAGACCATCAGTGACAAAACCGTTAACCTGAACCATGGTTGTAGGGGGCACGGTATATCGCATCAATCCATGACAAAAAATTTGATCCCAAACCAAGCTTAGCAAGTGACCCAGGGTCAAAGGCTTCCGTGACGTCATATCGGCGACCAACGGAGAGAGGAGACTGGATGCAGGAGAACTGCCACCGCTGGAGGACTCGTTCGGGGCCGATGTAGGTGAGTATGTGCAATGCTCTCCACCCCACCCCCCCCCAACAAAATCCGGCCGGGCTTCCAAGCCCTATTTTGAAAAGAAAATATTTCGGCCGAATTTTCCATTTCGTCCGAAACCACCATTTTCAGCCGATAATTTCAGTGGCTGAAATTTCGGTGCATCCCTAATATATACGTTGTTGTAATAAAAACACTTTTGGTTGGAAATGATCTGTGTTTAGATATTCAGTCAATTGAATTATATCAATGATTTTCACATCTGTATTACGTACAAAAACAAATGTAACTTACTGTATGTCCAGTTTGGATCGTCTGGAATAATTGGTTAAAGCGTGGCTTGATTGATTAATCGATTGAGGTTATAAAAGAATGAGAGATTAATGTGATCCAGCGTTAATTCCGATCATATCTGCTACGTTATATGTATTGCTGATAAGGGTTGTGTCTCATTTTTTCTAACTATCTAAATCAAATTGCCTAGGAGATCAGTGACACTCCATACTTGGAAGCATCTCACTGAGATCAACGTCTCTCCTACCAAAAAACCCTGACAGTACAGAGAGTGGTCATAAATGGTACATTTTCAAGAGACATCGGTGGTAAGTGTTGTCCCTCAGGGGCCTGTTATAGGACTAATTTTATTATAAAATGACCTTGAAATAGGCATTGAACGTCATGTATCAGTGTTTGCAGATCTATGACACAAAACTAGGAAAAGTAATACAATGTGAGCAGGATGTTACTTCGCTGCAGAGGGATTTAGATAGATTGGGGGACTGGGCACCAGTGGCGTAGTGAGGGGGGGGACCTTTCAGCCGGATCTCGCAAGATCACGGCTGGCTGGTGGAACCCACGCAAGCGGCAGAGCTTCATGCCGGCGGCTGCTCGTAGGACGAAAAGCACGCGGCAGCCGGCAATATTTTCTCGGAGGGGCCTGGCAGAGGAGAGGTGAGCTGGGGACAATATATATCCATATTTGAGCTGCTGGGGCAATATATATATCCATGTGTGAGCTGCTGGGGCAGTATATATATATCCATGTGCGAGCTGCTGGGGCAGTATATATATATCCATGTGCGAGCTGCTGGGGGCAATATATATCCATGTGTGAGCTACTGGGGGCAATATAGATCCATATGTGAGCTGCTGGGGCAATATAGATCCATGTGTGAGCTGCTGGGGGGCAATATAGATCCATGTGTGAGCTGCTGGGGGCAATATAGATCCATGTGTGAGCTGCTGGGGGCAATATAGATCCATGTGTGAGCTGCTGGGGGCAATATAGATCCATGTGTGAGCTGCTGGAGCAATATATATATCCATGTGTGAGCTGTTGGGGCAGTATATATCCATGGGTGAGCTGCTGGGGGCAATATATATATCCATGTGTGAGCTGCTGGGGCAATATATATATCCATGTGTGAGCTGCTGGGGGAAATGTATATCCATGTGTGGGCTGCTGGGGGCAATATATATCCATGTGTGAGCTGCTGGGGGCAATATATATCCATGTGTGAGCTGGGGCACTATATCCATGTGTGAGCTGGGGCACTATATCCATGTGTGAGCTGGGGCACTATATCCATGTGGGAGCTGGGGGCAATATATCCATGTGGGAGCTGGGGGCAATATATCCATGTGGGAGCTGGGGGCAATATATCCATGTGTGAGCTGGGGGCAATATATCCATGTGAGCTGGGGGCAATATACCCATGTGAGCTGGGGGCAATATACCCATGTGTGAGCTGGGGGCAATATACCCATGTGTGAGCTGGGGGCAATATACCCATGTGTGAGCTGGGGCAATATATCCATGTGAGAGCTGGGGGCAATATATCCATGTGAGCTGGGGCAATATATCCATGTGAGCTGGGGGCAATATATCCATGTGCGGTGTGTAGGAGTGTGAGTTGTATTGCTCTGGAGCTCTGATACAGTAATGTGCAGTGTTTGAGCGTGAATTTTATTGCTGTGGAGCTCTGTGATACAGTAATGTGCTGTGTGTATGAGTGTGAGTTTTATAGTTGTGGAGCTCTGTGATTGTCAGGAACGTGGGGATGGTACCTGGATGGCAGGGGTATGAGCCCAGGATGCAGTGGTCTGTACTGATAAACAGGGGATATGGATAGTGGAGGGTGGATGGAAAAAAAAGACTAACCAGGTTTATTGCAGAGGATGATGGGGATGATGGTTGTAATTGCAGGAACCAGAAATGGGGGATCAGGATCAGGTAGCAGATAGCAACAAAGCAACGATGTTCACTCTTCGTGAGCATGAGCTGTAATGAACCAGCAATGTGTGAGTGCGGGGCAAAGCCCTTTATTTCGTGAGTCACGTGTGTTTGATGTTTAACTCAAACACTGCTGGATGCTGGTTGCTGGCTGCAGGGCAGGAACAGGATGGAAGTGAACCACCAGGGGGGGTTTCAGGATGGCTACAGCCAGGGATCCTGACAGTGATACACTTATACACACCATTCGCAGCCAATGAGGCAAGTGGCACATCGGCTAGTCTTGGCAAAACCTGCCTGTCAGTAAGAGGTTAATGATGCTCTCCTGTTAACCTGTTTTATGTGTTGCACCTTTCCAATTGTTATAGAAAAAAAAGTTGTTTTTTTTGGGGGGGGGGGGTTAAAATATTTGTAAAATTTGCATGCTTTAGTGATTATTTTTGGTTGGGGGGGGCACTAATGAAAGACTTGCCCCCGAGCGCAACATGATCTCGCTACACCTCTGCTGGGCACTTAAATGGCAGATGAAATTTAATGCAGATAAATGCAAAGTTATGCACTTTGGAGTGAAGAACACACAAGTAACTTATACCCTAAATGGTACGGAGTTAGGGAAATCAAAGCAGGAGAAGGATTTGGGAATAATCATAGACTTCAAACTAAGTAACACTGCGCAATGTCAAACAGCAGCCGCCAAGGCCAGCAAGGTATTAGCATGCATTAAAAGGGGAATTCACTCTCAGGATGAAAACATAATTCTAATGCATGGACTCGGAGGCTCCGATTTGCATTTCTCCCTTTATTGCACCCATAGCAGCAAAGGGTTAACTTTTGGGAAAAACGTAACAGAAGAAAAACAACCCCTCCCCAACATGGGGAGGCCCTCCCATAGTCCTTGTCCCGCCCCATCCCATGTTCAAGTAAGCACTGCGGGAGCATCCACTTCCTCTTCCTTTGCTGCTCCCGCAGTGGCAACATCGTGATATAGATAAGTATAACACGCTGGCGTTTACTTGTCTGTCCTTTTCAGTGCTTTATTCAATCCTTATTCTTACATCATTAAACTGTGTATCTCTGGGTCACTACTCCCGGTGATAGCCGCGGACAGTGATCCGTTTTCACCCCTCCGGTGGCAGGCCGTCACCGGCCGTCGGGGGTTGCTTTTTACTTTATTTTCTGTCTATTGCGAGGTGTTTCCCCGCTGGTTTAAACGATATTGCGCTGTGTTTCCCCGCAGGTTAAACAAAACGCTCATTCCCCGCTCGCATACTGCCGGCCGCAATGCATCAGACTCCAGTTCCATGTAGGCACGTTTTTGGAGATTTTTTTGGACAATAGTGCACCTAAATATACCGACTGAGGAAGGCTGTTAATGCCGAAACGCGTCTCGGTAACGCATCTGTCCATTTTTTAATATGCAATAAATTTTTTAATAAATTTTATATGGTTTATATTCTATTGACTACTGTCCTTGGATATATACTTGCCACCGCTTGGAAGCTCCTGATATCTGGCCCTCAGACAGTTGAGAAGAGGTTCTGGGTATCCACCATAGTGTACCTGACGCTGTATTGAGTGAGCCTGTGTGGAAGAGGCTCCATATCTGGTGAGTTCAATACATTATCACCTCTTTTTTATCATAATACGGTAATATACTATGGGAGCGCTGTCTATTATCTTATTGTAGCCATCGCAACCAGAGTTGAAGATTTAAGAAGGGATACGCCACCTTCTATATGGCTGGAAGCTCCTAAACTTAGAGCCAGGGATTTTTTGGGCTCTTATAAATGTGAGTTTCCATATTCCTACGAGTGATTTATTTGCCATAATTAATTGGGATTTTCTGCACGATTATTTCTTCATTTTTTCTCTCCCCTCCAAATTTATTTATTTATTTATTTATTTCTCCTTTCTCTCACTTTTTTCTCCTTTCTGGCTATCCTCTCCACTATTGAGAGACGGCAAGAGATACACAGACCAAGAAAGGAGGACTATATTTGTGCATCGCTTGAACATAAGGAGAAGTAAATTTTAAGGAATTTTCCCACAGGTATTCATACTGTTGTACTGGATATCATTGAATTTGCACATTTTGCACAGTCGGACACTGTTGCACTTTATAGACTCTCTTATACCCATCGCACTGCTGGAATTTTATATATTGTTGCACTTTACTGTGTTCTATGGCACATTGCACATTTATAGGTGTACATTGAAGCACTTTATGTTTGATATACCTCTTTGTTGAAGTCTACCTTTAAATCTATTTTTGATGCGCTACAAAGGTTCTATCTATAACTTCATTTTTGGTTAATGCAGATTTTGGTTGTTTTTTCTGTATATTGCGCTTACCCCTTTGGGCAGCATCTCACTACTTATTAGTTATAATTTAACTACTTCATAACACTATATTAATCTGGTTTATAAATAGGCGCCTACGCTGTATGAGATATATATAGATATATATATTTCTTCTTTTTTACGTTCAGGGGAACGCAGATCCTGCAAACGCTATTCAAAATCCGAGGCACGTCTCCAGCGGTTGGAGGCTTCCATCCAGGCCTCCATGACCTCTTTGGTCTAGTCTGCTGTCTCCTCACTGGCTGTTACGTGGGAACAATCGCTGACTGCGATACTGACTGCTCAGGTACTGTCTACCCCTGACAGACAGCCTTCCCCTACTCGTTCACAAGACTCCAGGCACAGTGCTGCGCAAGGCCCCTTTGTTGAGACGAAGCCTGATCCCCCGGGGAACGATTCTGTGCCGTCTAAGGGCGCGCACGCTGCAAACAGCAGCCGAGGGGATGGCAGCCCCACCACTCTGCCGGGTCCCAGCACCCAACTGGTCCCTCGTAAGAGAGCCCCTCGACCACGGGGCCCCTCGAGCGGTCACCTCCAAACGACAACGCCAGGCGACACCAGCACTGAGTATTCGGACACGGATGAGTATGAGGATCCGATGACTGAGGAGGATGAGGTCCTGGAGATCCACGCTCCAGAGGATCACGCCCTCATGGCTGCAGTGGTTCCTGCCCGGTCTGTCCGCTCCAAACACCTGGTCATTTATGACCCGCAGGGCAATCCACTGTTCGAGCCAGAGGACCTCAAACATCCTAGGTCCACAGCCTGGTGTCCCGCTGCGCAAGTCGAGCAATGGGTTGATGCCCATATGCGCCGGCCACTCGAGAAAGTGGACCGTGCGAGACTACGGGCTGAATGCCCTAGACCCACCACCACAGGTAAAACGTACCTGACCCCTGTGGTGGATAAGAGTTTCCAGAAAAACACCGGCAGGCGCGGTTGGTCAGCCAAGAGAGGCATCGACAGTGTTCTAAAAAGCTGTCAAGACAAGGTGCTGGATGTAGCAGGCCCTATGGTCCGCATTTTTGAGTTGGTGGAGGAGGCGTAAACTCAACATATTTTCTTAGATCCCAAACAAGTGGGCGAGTGGCTACAGCGTGCGTTCTGCCTCCTGGGAAACGCCAACGCCGCTATTTCTGCCGAACGCAGAAAAAGTATATTACTAAAAGTTGATTCTGGATTGGTTGACCTGGCCACTAACGACTTGGGTGCTAGGGCCCAAGGCATGCTTTTTGGCAAACCTTTCCTTAAGTACATGGGCGAGTACACCCAGGCCTTCCAGTCCATAGACAAATCTGAGTCTACTATGAAACACATCTTCTCTACTAAGAGGCGTGTTTTTGATAGAGCCGGCAGCTACAGGGGTCGCGTTGCCGGCAGAGCGGGTTCCACCACCCCCCGTAGATTTCAAGACCCCTCTGCTGCCAATACCTCCTCTACCACCACCGGTGCCGCTGGCCCGGTCCCTTACACAAGAGCCGATCCCTGGCGTGATAGAGGTTACAGAGGATACAGAGGCAGAGGTTCCTCCTACTACCAACGTGGAACAGGTATGCCTTTACCAAATTATCCCTTGTTCCCAAGTACAGGTGGGGGGGGGGGTCGCCTCCATCTCTTTTCCCACGCTTGGCGACACATCTCAGCGGATCCGTGGATCCTTCAGGTAGTCTCGGGGCTCCTCCTAGAGTTTATATCTCCTCCCGTCCAAGACTCCCTCCCGCTCCCTATTCGGTTTGCGCAGGAACAGATGGCTCTGGTTCAAGAGGAAATACATGTGCTTCACGAGAAAGGCGCTATAGAGCCCGCGTCCCCTGCTCCTCCTGGGTTCCTCCGCAACCTTTTTCTCGTAGCAAAAAAAGGGGACGGCAGGCGTCCCATCATCAACCTCCGGTCCTTGAACGAGTGGGTGGTTTACCATCACTTCAAGATGGAGGGCATCCACACTCTCAGGGACTCTCTGTCCCTAAATGATTGTATGGTCAAACTCGATCTAAAGGACGCCTACCTTTCAGTCCCGATCGGCCAGGCGCATTGCGACTTCCCGAAATTCATGTGGGGCCCTCACACCTAGCGGTTCACATGCCTACCCTTTGGCCGGTCATCCGCCCCGTGGTGCTTCACCAGGCTCCTAAAACCAGTGGTACACCACCTCCGCACCCGGGGTGTCCAACTAATTATATATCTGGACAACATTCTTCTAATGTCCCCCTCCCGCGGGTCCCTATTACTACACCTCTCCTGGACGATAACCCTCCTTCAGGATCTAGGTTTCCTAGTGAACAAGGAAAAATCTATCCTAGTTCCTTCACGTCGTCTGGAGTTTCTCGGGTTCCTCATGGATTCGTCCCAAATGTCGCTACACCTACCGAACTCCAAGGTGATTTCCATCAGGAAAGAGATTCGATCTCTTTTGCGGGTGGGTCACTGCTCCCTCCGCTCTCTGGCCCGTATGGTTGGACTCCTGGCAGCAGCAAGATTGGCGGTTCCTCCAGGTCCGCTTCACTACAGGGCCCTCCAAATCTTGAAGGCCCGTTCTCTCCGATCCAGTCGGGACTACGCAGACAGGATCACCCTCACTCCGGATACGGTTGCAGATCTCCAATGGTGGCTCCTCAACATAACTCTCTGGAACGTGAAACAGATCCGTACACCGCCTCCCTCCATGGTAGTGGACTCCGATGCCAGCAAGACCGGCTGGGGTGCCCGCTGCGGCTCAGAGGAGACGGGCGGCCACTGGTCACCGGAAGAGGCGGCATACCATCAATGCCTTGGAACTCCTGGCAGGTGTATTCGCCCTTCAGTGCTTCACGAAACAAGCTCAACCAGACTACGTTCTACTGAGGATGGACAACGTGTCCGCAGTTCGTTACGTCAATGGACTCGGAGGCCCACGATCACCAAAGCGGACATCCCTCGCCCAGAGGTTTTGGGAGTTTTGCTTTCGCAAGAACATGTCTGTACAGGCTCAATTCCTTCCCGGCCTCATGAACCAAGTAGCAGACTGGAATTCGAGACATCTCTCGGACTCCGGGGATTGGCGACTACATCCATCGGTCTTCTCCGTGCTTTCCTGCACCTGGGGCCCGTTCGACATGGACCTCTTCGCCTCCCGCCTCAACACCCACCTCCTGGTGTTCTTCAGTTGGCGCCCGGCGATGGATGCCTTCCTGCAAGTGTGGTCAGTTACCCGTCCTTACGGGTTTCCCCCATTTTCCATGATCGCTCGTTGTCTCCTGCATGTTCGACGTCATCAGCTACAGATGGTCCTCATCACTCCGTATTGGACGTCACAGTCATGGTTTCCCACCCTGCTCGGGATGGCAATGGACGTCCCGCGGCTGCTCCCATCGTCCCGAACACTCCTCCTGGACCCGTCCGATCAGCCACACCCATTGGTCCTAGCGGACAGGCTGCAGCTGTTGCCCTGGTGATCTCTGGCAACCCCGCGGACCCACAGGCATTTCGGACCGCACTGCAGTCCTGGGCCCCAGGGACCCGTTCCTCTTACCAAACAGCCTGGGACAAATGGACTGCTTGGTGTATGGGAAGGAATTGGGATCCCTTTACGGCCCCTCTAAACGTGGTCCTAGATTTTCTCACCATTCAGTTCGATGAAGGTAAGGCATACCGAACGGTCAACGTGATCCGTTCAGCCTTGTTAGCTGGGCACGCGGGTCTTTCGGGGGTATCCATTGGGAACCACCCATTGGAGGGTCAACTTTTACGCGGTATGCGTCTTACTAGACCCTCCGCTTACCGCTACACATCCACATGGGATGTTACTTTGGTTCTGTCCCTCGTGTTCCTGGCATGATAACGGACCGATATCGCTTCGGGCTCTCTCCGCCAAGTTACTCATGTGGTTCGGTTTGGTGGCATGTAAGCGCGTTAGTGATGTCCACGCCCTGGATTTTGGGGCTCGATCTTTTGTGCCTGAAGGTGTGCGCTTCCGTGTTTTGCGCCGCACAAAAACTTCCCTGCACTCTGTCCTATTTCCCGCTTTTCCTGCTGAGCCCCTGCTGTGTCCCGTGCGTTGTCTCCGGGCCTACGAAGCTCGTACTGCCCCATTCCGCTCCCTGCCCGACTCGCCCCTGTTCTTGTCCTTTTGCCCTCCTCATCGGCCGGTTGTTTCTGCTACTCTTGCACGCTGGCTTATGGAGTTGGCAGGCGTTGACGTCACTGCTTTTGGGGCCCATTCGGTACGTAGTGCCGTGGCCTCCAGGGCAGTGTCAATGGGCTGTCGCTTGAGGACATCATGCGGGCTGCCGATTGGTCTAGGGAGTCCACTTTTCGCACGTTCTACTTTAAGCCTATTGCGGCGATGTCTGATGCGGTCTTAGGACGGCGTTGAACTTGCAAATAGGAGCCTCCGAGTCCATGCATTAGAATTCTTAAATTTTCCTATTACCATGACGGAAAGTTTAAATTCTAATAATGACTCGGAAGGCGAGTATTTCCCACCCTTCCCTCCCTGTTTCTGTCCTGCACACACCCGCCTATTATATTAAATTCACACATTGTTCATTGCGTAGTGTCTTTATTCACACACTTAACGCTGCTGTTGAAATGTATTCTGCAAAAGCATCACAGGACTGGCCAGGCTCCAGTGATGGGAAAGATAGCTGCTTTGTCATCAGACCCAGTGATCATACGGGAAACAGAACTCGAGTGAGAATAAAGACCAGACACAAATTCTGTCTTGGATATTTCGTATTATTCTGGCAAGTTTCAAACAGAACATTCAGTTTTGTTAAAATGGGAGTGTCACAAATTCATGGATTACAAGCCAATAAAGAATCAATACGTCAATAATATAGAAACATGTTTTTTTCTACTTTGGGCAGTAACCTAGACTTACACAAACATTTCCTGTCCTTGCCCAGTAGGCAAGGTTAAATTTACGTCACAGCTATATCCTGCTTTTGGGCAAGAATGTTCCATAGGATGTACTAACAATAAACATCTGTATCCCTCCCTTCCTCTCGGCCAGCCAGCCTTCTTGACTAGTTTCAAGAGGAAGTAGGTGCTGAATAGAAAATTTGCACTCATTGGTACAAAACAGGAAGCCAAGAGAAAGACCAAACTCAGCATTATCTCAATGAACAAAATTACGTATTTGCTGAGCAGTCATTCAGGCCCTATATATTTATATAGCTATCAAATATTACAAGAATATAGAAATATGTATACAGTGAATTACCTATCATATTTCAAATTCCTTTCAGCTGTCGGTGTGACTGCTTGTGTGGGGGTCTGCTGATGGACGTGCCGTGTTGGTGTATACACCCTGTTATGGCTCCGCCTCTAATTCCATTCCGTGTCCCTTCCTATCTTTCAGCGTCCTAAGTGGATTTACGTCTTCTGGATATGCCTGATGTCTTCGGATCCGGTTCCCGTTGATTAATAAAACTGGTCCGTCCTAGTTGGCTTTTAATGCCGTGTCGCAGGCTCGGAAAAGGAAGTGGATGCTCCCGCAGTGCTTACTTGAACATGGGATTGGGGCGGGACAAGGACTATGGGAGGGCCTCCACATGTTGGGGAGGGGTTGTTTTTCTTCTGTTACGTTTTATTCCAAAAGTTAACCCTTTGCTGCTATGGGTGCAATAAAGGGAGAAATGCAAATACTCGCCTCCGAGTCATTATTAGAATTTAAACCTTCGGTCATGGTAATAGGAAAATTTAAGAATTTTGCCTCTGTATGCCAATGGTAAGACCGCATCTTGAATATGCCGTGCAACTTTGGGCACCTGTCTTAAGAAAGGATATTATAGTGCTAGAAAAAGTGCAGAGACGGGCGACTAGCTTATTAAGGGGAATGGAAGATTTAAGTTATGAGGAAAGACTAACAAGTTTAGAGGGGATTTGATAACTTTATATAAATATATACGAGGCCATTATAAACCATTGTCTGGAAACCTATTCATTAACAGGACTATACACAGGACACAAGGTCACCCATTTAGACAGGACGAAAGGAAATTCAGCCTAAAGCATAGGAAGGGTTATTTTATGGTGAGAACAGTAAAGCTGTGGAATTCTCTGCCTGTTGAGGTGGTTGGGTCAGAGACTGTACAGACTTTTAAAAAAACTACTGGATGACTTCCTGCAGACACAGAATATTAAGGGTCATAATAATTAATATGTGGGTAAGCTTCTTGATCCAAGGAGAAATCTGACTGCCATTCTGGGGTCAAGAAGGAAATTTTTCCCAGTGTGTTGCATATTGGCGAGCATTTCAGACTGGGTTGTTTGCCTTCTTTTGGATCAACAGCAGTAGGTGATGTGTGAGAGGCTGAGCCCGATGGACGCATGTCTTTTTTCAGCCTATATTTATTTTATTTATTTTTATTTATAAAAGGATTTTACCAGGAAGGATACATTGAGATTTCTATCGTTTTCAAGTATGTCCTGGGTTCGAGAACATTGATTGGTTACAGAAATACAAAATAGTAAAATGCAAGAAATTAACACAAGACCAAATATACAGATTAACAGAAAAATAAATATGGAGGAAATAAAGTCATTATGTTACATGTTTACAGGTGCATTCTGTATTGAGGTATGTTAATAGGGAAGTCTTAAGGGACTTTAGACTGGGGGAAGATTTGACGGTGTCTGGGAGGTTATTCCATATTTGCGGTGCTCTGTAGGAAAATGAGGATCGAGCCATTTTCTTTTTGTATTGCGGTATTGCAAGTAAGGTGCTGGTCCTGGATCTGAGGTTATAGGATGAGGGAACTGCCGGGGAAAGCAGCATATTCAGGTAGGGTGGTAGCTTCCCAGAAAAGCTCTTAAACACCAGGTTGGAAAGGTGGAGGGTGCGTCTAGAGTCCAGTGATGGCCAGTTTAGTTCTTTTAACATGTCACAATGGTGTGTCATGTAGTTACATTGTAGCACAAAGCGACAGAATGAGTTATACAATGTAGTAAGTTTCTGAAGGTGTGTTTGCGGGGCGGCTGCATACACTACATCTCCGTATTCAATGGCTGGCATAAGCATTTGTTGTACAATCTGCTTTCTTACCGCGGGGCTCAGGCAGGATTTGTTTCTGTACAGGGCACCTAGTTTGGGGTAGAGTTTAGATGAGAGTTTTTCGATGTGGGGGCCAAAAGATAGATTTGGGTCTAACCACATACCTAGGTATTTGAGAGAAGTGACTGTGGTCAGCGTGCTATTTGATTTTGTCCCAACACATAGATGGGGTGTTTGCAATTTGTGTAGTTTAGGTACGGTTCCAAAGAGCATTGTAACAGTTTTGTCAGTATTTAGAACTATGAACTATGAAGCTCTGGTTACGTATACACCAGTGTTGCAATAGGGCCCTCAAAGTATACAAATCATATTAAATGAAAATACACACAAGTTTGACTTACTGTTGTTAGCACAGGAAGTGCTAAATGCTCAAATGAAACTAGATCTACAACATATTGCCCCACTTTGTATTCTCGTCTGTCTGTGCGTGATTCAGACCTGAAAAATAAAAACATTCAATTTGCATCTAAAAGAATATTCTATTAGCCTTCCATCCAGCTAGATAAAAGATCACAGCTGAGGTTGCAACCATCTTGAAAGAAAAAAAAAAAAACTCCTTGAAGACTGTGATAGTAAATAGTTTTGATCAGTAAAATAGCAGTTGCACGCACCACTTCCTGTATCCACTATATCACTTCATGGTTTTGTGTACACCATAGCTCTCTATTGGGATCTCCAACCCTGAGTGACTTATTCCGGTAAATTTATTTTTTGTAAAAAAGTAACTGATTATTTAATATATTGTTCTACATACAGTTTTTATTGAGAAGTATACTATTAGCGCATACACCTTTTATGATGTAGATGTAGCAGCATTACCTGTGACATTTAAAAGCAACATTACATTGTTGGAGTGGATTCCATTAACTTATTTTTACCCAAGTACCCCCCCCCCCTTGGTGAAAATTCATGTTATTCTGTTCCAATATTGGAACACTTGGATAATAATAAGTTTTAACCCCTTAAGGACCAATGACGTAACTGTTACATCATAAATGCATTGTCTTTATAGACCCTTGGTTCTTAAGGGGTTAAAATTAAATAACGTGATCACCCTTTTTTAAATGCTTTCCAATGTGGAAAGGTGTCGAAGCCTGCAGACTTACTACTCCTGAAAATGGTACCTCCTATTCTTCTCGTGTCCCAGTTGTTACTCATTGCCTATGCCAGAGTTTCCCAAACCTGTCCTCAGGACCCTCCGCCTCACCAGGTTTGACAGATATCTGAAGCACAGCACAGGTGATATGATTTGCTGCTCAGTGATTGCAGGATTCAGTCGGCTTTTACCCAAGGTGATCTGCAAAATCTGGCCTGGTTGAGGGTCCTGAGGACAGGTTTGGGAAACACTGGCCTATGCGCTCACCCTCCAGGTCAAGGTGACTGTAAATGCTGAAGATCATGCTTATGTCTAATGCATCAGTGCTCTTCACATATATGTGATTTCTTGACGAACTCAAGGCCATCAACATGTGACCCCCCTCCAGATTAGCTCTGATAGCTGTGTAAAGCAGAGGAATTTCCCACATCCAAACAGCTGTCACTCGGCAGGTGGATTTTGAGTATCCCACCTGACAAAGACCAATGACATCAACACGCTTGTATATGCTCACGTCTGGTCCTCTGTGCATGGCCAAATTCGAAGCGGCCAATATCACCTACAGTCAGTTGATTGTGCAAGCATCACATGAGCCAAAATGCAAAAGGCTTCAGGGACTTCCACACTTGGAAGCCCTGGATCAGAAGAGGAGGGGGAGCCCAGCACTGCCAGACAAAAAGACGGGTATTTTTACCAAGTATTACAAAAAATTATTCTGCTGATGCCGTCAACAGCACCTAGTCAATTATTTAAGGGGAAAATTAGGGGGTAATTTGTTTTTGCACAGATGTTCAAGTTTCCATAAGTACTAATGAGCTGAACATACACTCATCAAGCAAAATGCTCCCATTAGTTCATGGCCATGGAGAGGGTGGTATTACAGAGATGAAATGGAAAAAAGGGTATGATCACCCAGAGAGACACAGACTAGATGGGGGACGTGAGGAACAAACAATGATCAAAGGGGAAGAAAATGCCACTGCTAGCGAATTACTTGCTAACACTTATTTAATGGACTGTCAATTTTGCCTGCTGGCTGCGCATGACAGGATACCTACAGGATTATTCAGAGAGCGTGAAAAGCAGGAGAAAAGCAGGAGAATGACTGGAGAATGAAAAATTCTAGGTCAAAATAGCCGATTTGACTGGCCCAACTGGCCAGGATTAAAAAGACGCCCAAGGGAGATTGCTGGAGACAATGTGGGGGGCCAAAGGCACATATTTCCACATGTGGTGGACCTGCCCTGTTATCCACACCTACTGGACCAGTATACAGACACTGTTCGAGGAGGTCATGTCCTGCCAGATTCCCCTGACACCGGACCTCTTCCTGCTGGCGAACCCGCTGGCTGACCTTTCACGAAGGGAACACAAGTTGCTTATTAAGCTCTTGGGAGCAGCACGCAGGGCAGTGGCGGAGGGATGGATAAGAATGGAAGCGCCGTGGACGGGTACTCAGCCTCATCAGAGACTCCTTTTTGATGGAAAAACTGACGGCGATTGTCCATCACACCATGGACTCTTTCTCTAAAACGTGGGCTCGATGGCTTTCATACGACCCCAACTGCACTATATGAGGAGCACTACACCTTGGGTTGTTTTGATATGCATTGCCTACCTCATAACTTGCTTTCTCTCCCTGACCGGCCGGCACTCGTGGCGACTCCCAGCGGTCAGTGTACTGCTTATTCTTTCTGTACCTGAGACCGGGCCCCCCCCCCACCTTCCCCCTCCCCTCGCTCTTCTTTCCTTTCCCTCGCTCCTTACTTTCTTTCTTTTTATACATAAAAACAGGTAGCTACCCCGCAACGAATCGGGACAGGGGACTTATGTAGAGAAGCTTCGGCTTGATACTTTGCATTGGTTTTACTGTTTTCCCCCTCCCCTTTCTCTATTTTCTGTACCCTTAGCAACATCGATATATGCTGCTGAAAAATGAAGTCTTTAAAAAAAAAAAATAGCCGATTTGGAAAGTGAGAATTTTTCTGGTTTGGCTATTTTGACCTAGAATTTTCCATTCTCCAGTCATTCTCCTGCTTTTCACGCTCTCTGAATAACCCTGCTAGTTTTTAAAGAATATCACCACATAATAAAGAAGATATGGTTAGGGCAAATATCTTGCAGTTAATATAAATAAATTACTAATCACCACCATGCCAATAGCAGGGAAAGCACATAAAACCAGTCATAATGAAAAAGTGTTTGATACCCAATTCTTGATAATGTCCCACGTTTTCCTGACAGTGTCACAACATCAAATCCTATTCGTCTGCCTCCTTGCCTCACTTCCTCAGTGAAAAAGCCTTCAGTGGATATACCAGACGACGTTAACACTTCTGAAGCTTTCTGAATAAGAGTGGTTTTCCCAATCCCTAGAAAGAAAAGTTGACAAGGTTACGATAAAAACAACAAATCACTCCTCTGCATTATTCACCTTCCCCATTTATTTTGCTAATTTACATAAGTCAGAAGTTATTTTCTGGCTCCCTTCAAACTAATATTGCTCTACCTTTAGTTTGGGCCCTAAGCACTTATCTGGTCTTCCCCTGCAGGTGATTTAGTGGATTCTACCTGCCTGGAAAACTGTCAATGAGAGCATCCCTCCTCTGGAATTTAAAGCAGGCTGTACTCACGTGGTCCTCCAAATGGCCACCAGCTTGTGACACGCTGACGCGAGATCGCGCAATCCCAGCGAGATCACGGCTGAAGCCGCATCACAGCCTCGGTGACCACTCAAAGGACTACGTGATGCAGCCATGCTCAGACAACACGGACAGCCAGAGGGGAATACTCTTAAAGCATTCTGCTAGCAGCCCCAGCCCCTCGGATATCGGCAAGCTGGCCCAACTCTGGTTTCTGGGTATTGGGGGGGGGGGTAATCGGGACATCTGCACAAGTACTCATGCAAATGCCGGTATTGGCACCAATACTAGTATCGGTATACAGTATCCCTAGTTAAAATGTCAGTGAGTACAACCCTTTTTACAATGAAAATAAGTGACTTACCTGGAGTCACATTGAGTGGGAATGTAGTTCCTCCACTATTTTCCCAAGAGGGATGGAGTTCCCATTGGGCCCACACAGGATTCATTTTTCCTTCAGAAATCATTTAAAGTGACATTAAACCCTCAGATGTTTTAACATAAAACAATACTGTAATGTGTGATTTACTGTAATCCATGGTAGTTTTCCTTCTCTTTGCTGCTCTTCCTTTTAAATCCATATCTCTTCTCATGTTAGGGGAGAACTTCCTGTTTCAGCAGACTGCCTTGTCTCTGGAATGGATACATGTGTCAGTGTATAGGTTTGCAACCTGAGCCAGTATTACAGGAAGTGGCAGCCAGCTGCAAAAGGAAGTTCTCCCCCAATATGAGAAGAGATATGGATTTAAAAGGAAGAACAGCAAAGAGAAGGAAAACAACCATGGATTACAGTAAGGCACACATTACAATATTGGTAAAAAATCTGAGGGTTTAATGTCACTTTAAGGGGTTATTCAGTGATCACCAAAATTTCGGTGCTTTCTCGTTCGTTGCATTGAATTTGAAGACCCTGCAGTGAATCCAGCATTCACCGCAGCGTCCCCAAAGTGCACCGAATGCAGATCAGCTGCCAAACGGGGGGGGGACAAACCCACAATTTTGAAAATTTGAAATAAATAAGGTCCTATGAATAATAAGAAAAAGGTCTGTTACAGAATAGAAATAAACGGTTTTAAAAATCGTAATCAAAGTTTGCTGAAAATTCCAGAAAAATGGCTAACAAAAATTCAATAGACTTTTTGCTGAAAATGAAAAAAGACTAGATGGTTGAATAAAAAAGAAAAATGATAAAAAAAATAATTTTTAATTAACCTCCCTGGCGGTCTAATTTTTTCAACATTTTGTGTCTAAAAGCGTCTCAATTTTTTTTTAAAGGAAACGTGTTTTTGTACATAGTTAACCTGTAATAATTAGGAATCACGCACTGAAATCCGTGAAATCAAGAGTCCTTACTGGTAAAATCCTTTATAAATAAATTAATTAATTTAAAAAAAATAGTAAATACACGGAGTCCGATAAAGTTTGAAACAGGACATAATAATTTATTATCCCAAAAATTATTATCCAAAATAATGCAAATAAATGATATTCAATAAAATACAACAAAAAACACTGAAATCTGTCTGAGAACAAGGGTGAGACCATGTATGGTCTATTTCTTATCCTGTACTGCCACCTAGTGGCCGTTCATAAACATTGCATTTTGTATTCAGTGTTAATTATGAATGAAATTTGCTGCAGTCCAGCCCCCCTGCACCATGTGACTCGCAGGGAGCCTTCCAGGAAGCAGCTCGCCGTGATCAAACTGCGGGGACAGCGAGGGAGCCAGGAGGAGGTGAGTAAACATCCAGCCCGAGTGTGGCTCGGGATTACCGTTCGTGGTAGTGAAATTTAACCCCGAGTCACACTCGGGAATACCGCCAGGGAGGTTAAATCCTATGAAATTCACCTCTTTAAACACATCCAACTGAAGCACTAAGGCTGGCGGCACACTAGCAAACATTTTGCGTCCGTCTGACCATACTGTTTGCCGTCCATCGTAGCTTTATAAAAGGAGTCACTGAAACACAACACACGAAGCACCTGCGCACTTTTCACGGACGGGCAACGCATATAGCTATGTACGCGAAAACAACAATTGATGTGAAAAAGCTAAACGGACGCAGAAACAATGCCGCCAACGTGCATTTTCCTGTCAGCGTGAAGACGTCAGACATGCGCAGTCATTTCACACGTGCAGGAGCTCGATACGCTGCACGTCATCTCCTCTCACCATCACAGCATGCGTTTGATCGGCCATGGATGCAGAGTACCTGATCCAGCTCGTCCAGCAACATCCTGTGCTGTGGGACACTGCAAATTCCGAGTACCAGGACAAAGTAAAAAAAGGGAAGCATGGACTGAGGTCACCAAAGAGTTGATAGAGGATTATGATTCCATGCCGGAAAGTGTTAAAAAAATAAATAAAAGTATGTATAAATTTTAGTGGTATACATATGGTGTCTATCAGGTGTCTTGGTAATGTTTTAGCCAAGTGCGGTAAACGTGTTAGCCAAGTGCAGGAAACCGAATAATATAGGACAAATTAAAACTCCGAACTATATACATTTTTAATTTCAAAATTTTTTCAAAACAAAATACACAAAAAACTATAGAAATTACTATACAAAAATGACAATACTTTAATTTAGGAAAGCTGGTTATTGAGAAAATGAAAACTAAATAGTTACATTTAAATTCTGCCCATCTGCCATGGTATCTGACCACTCTCGCTTACAAAATAATCCGCTAATGTGTCTCTATACCTAAAGTTTCTCCTATTTACATTCATAGCAGGGCTATTCACAAAGTCTCCCTGCCTTGACCAGTGTATCCTCCTTCTCTCCCTGCCTTGACCAGTGTATCCTCCTTCTCTCCCTGCCTTGACCAGTGTATCCTCCTTCTCTCCCTGCCTTGACCAGTGTATCCTCCTTCTCTCCCTGCCTTGACCAGTGTATCCTCCTTCTCTCCCTGCCTTGACCAGTGTATCCTCCTCTCCCTGCCTTGACCAGTGTATCCTCCTTCTCTCCCTGCCTTGACCAGTGTATCCTCCTTCTCTCCCTGCCTTGACCAGTGTATCCTCCTTCTCTCCCTGCCTTGACCAGTGTATCCTCCTTCTCTCCCTGCCTTGACCAGTGTATCCTCCTCCTCTCCCTGCCTTGACCAGTGTATCCTCCTCCTCTCCCTGCCTTGACCAGTGTATCCTCCTCCTCTCCATGCCTTGACCAGTGTATCCTCCTTCTCTCCCTGCCTTGACCAGTGTAACCTCCTTCTCTCCCAGCCTTGACCAGTGTAACCTCCTTCTCTCCCAGCCTTGACCAGTGTAACCTCCTTCTCTCCCAGCCTTGACCAGTGTAACCTCCTTCTCTCCCTTAAGGGTCCCAGATTCTCCCTCTGCAGTCTGTTATGAATGCCTATGCCAGGATAGTCTGCCTCACCTCACGCACCTTGCCCCTTTATCAATCTCTACACTGGCTCCCTGTTTCCTGTAGAATCCAATTCAAAATACTGGTGTGTACAAAGTTCTCCATAACCGCGTCCCTACCTACATCTCCCTTATTAGCAGTTACATCACGTCCTGACCACTTCGCTCTGCCAATGATCTGATGCTATAAGCTCCATGTGCCCGCATCCCCAACTCCCGCCTTCTAGACTTCCCTGAGTTGCCCCCTTCTATGGAACGTCCTCCCCCGCCAACATTAGACTCTCCCCATCTGTCCAGTCCTTCAAGAAGTCTCTGAAAACATATTACTTTAGAGAAGCCTATCAGCTCACTCCATGAATTCCCCAACTGTACATTTCTTGCACCATCTTCCCACCCAGGCCACATGCACCCCCGCTACTTCAGGTTCTCTATTTAACCGCATCTAATGTGCCACCCTTCTCCTCTTAGATTGTAAGGTCTCGAGCAGGGTCCTCTCTCCTACTGTTCTGTGTACATTTATGTATCTTTGTTATTCTGTCTCACCCATAGTACAGCGCTACAGAACTTGTTAGCGCTTTATAGCACCGACTGGTTAGAGTAGAGGTAACATCACTACTCTATAACCGTGGAGATCCAGGTTCGAATCCCGGCCAGCGCACCTCTCCAGTAAATGTCCTTGGGCAAGACACCTAACGGTACATACTTGCCTACCACACAATATCGGCTGTGGAGTCCAGTGGTAACGTCTCTACCCTTCAACCGTGGAGAAGCAAGTCAAATCCCGTTCAGCACATCCCTCCAATACAACTGTGGAGAAGCAAGTCTCGACTTTACGAGAAACAGGTTCAACCTAACCACCAGGTCGCTGCTCTACAATCATGGAAAGACTACTCGATCCCACTCAGACGACACCACCAGCGAGTGTCCTTGGGCAAGACACCTAACGATATGGATGCCTACCTCACAAAAGTACTTGTACATCTCATAGATTGTAAATTCCCTTGGCAAAAGGGTCCCCCTGAATCATGCCATAATCCAGGTGTGGTATTCCAATGTATCAACCCCTTGGACACTTATCTTGTAATTTGTGGTGCTATATAAATAAAGGATAATAAGTAACACAAAAACAAAACAACACCAATGATGGAAAAAGGTGTGGGTGATCACCTGTAATCCAAAAAGAATAGTACTTCCCCGGAAAGGATTGAACCTATAATAAATTACCAAACAAACAGAGGTACAGGATGGCCTGAAACCATGTAGTACACAAAGGGGAAGACCAGGGATATTAGATCAATAGTGGAAAGCAACGCGGCAGAGGAGATCAAATTTAATACCTTGACGTGCTGGACAGTGCTTATGTCAGGGGAGCTGTACAATACTAACAACAACCTGTAACCGCAGGGTTGGCGATATGTGATCGCCGAAGCGCACTAACAGTCAGCTATAAGGTCCTCCTCTCGTTATTGTAACATCAGCAAATAGGCTCTGCTATGGATGCAGATATATATATACTTATTCCTCCCTCCAATGCCTCCCCACCTCCTGACTTCTCTATCACGGTGGAGGGTATCACCATTTCCCCATCAAACCAAGTTCGCTGTCTTGGAGTTACACTTGACTCTGCTCTTTCCTTCATCCCCCACATCAAGTCTCTTTCCTCCTCCTTGCGATACCAACTGCGTAATATTTCCCGAATTCGGCCATTTCTTACCGCTGTCACCACAAAACAACTCATACACGCCCTGGTAATCTCCCGACTCGACTATTGCAATAATCTCTTATCTGGCCTCCCTCTGTCCCGCCTCTCCCCCCTACAATCCATCCTGAACGCCTCCACCAGGCTAATTCACCTCACCCGCTGCTCTGTCTCTGCCGCTCCCCATCCACTGCAGAATTAAGTTCAAAATCCTTATCCTTACCTACAAAACCCTCACTAACTCAGCTCCCCACTACCTGTCCTCACTAATCACCAAATACACCCCGGCCCGCTCCCTAAGGTCAAACAGTGACCTGCGACTAGCTTCTCCCCGCATCACCTCTTCCCATGATAGACTGCAGGATTTCTCACGCGCAGCCCCCACTCTCTGGAACGCTCTCCCTCGTACTGTCAGACTTTCACCTAACTTCTCTTCCTTCAAACGCTCCCTTAAAACGTTCCTATTTAGGGAAGCCTACCACCCAACTCACTGACGCAACCATCAATCACTCTCACCTTACAGTCCTCTCCTCCTGTTTCCAACCCCAACCCTCCTAGATTGTGAGTTCCTACGGGAATAGGGCCCTCATCTCCTCCTGTACTGTTTGTCAAATGTTGTTCAATGTATTGTAACCCTGTCTATACTGTGCTTATTGTACAGCGCTGCGGAATATGCTGGCGCTTTATAAATAAAGAATAATAATAAAAAATAATAATAATAATAATATACACACACACATATTTTATACATGTGTGTGTGTATATGTTGTTTTGAAGAATTAACCCTGAAAGTGAAACTCCGTCTCAATGGATTAAAGCAGTGTTTCCCAAACCTGTCCTCGGGACACTAGGCCAGATTTTGCAGATCACCTTGGGGAAATGCAGACCGAATACAGCGATCACTGAGCAGCTAATTCGATCACCTGGGCTGTGCTTCAGATATCTGTCAAACCTGGCATGTCAGAGGTCCTGAGGACAGGTTTGGGAAACACTGGATTAAAGCAAGTGAACAGGCCTTTGAACTAGGGATAGACCGATATCATTTTTTCATGGCCGATACCGATACAGATTATCGGCAGCTTTTCTGGCCGATAGCCGATATTTGGTGCCGATATTCTGTAAATTTAAAGTTCTGAAAAAAAAACAGCACAAATCTGACTATGTCATGAACTCAATGGTCTAAACAACAATCTTTGTGCAAACGTTTCCACCGGTGCAAAAAAACATTTAACGCAAGGGGCAAAACCCTTTACGCCGAATGCCATATTACATAGTCAGCACAACAAACGCACGTAATCGTCTACTGCGGGTGAACCTGCGTGAGCTTACTGTATGTCACGCGATCTATACTTAACATTGTGAGCACAAATGCGTTTGTGCGCTGGCACGCGGATGGTATTCCAATCTATGCGCAGTTTGTAACGCACAGAGTTTGCGCGTATAATTTTAGCAACTCCTAAAAGCTGGTGGTAACGGCAAATCTGAACGTCCTGGCCGAAACCAAATACACCAGCCCAAAAAAAAATGCAGCAAAGTATAGTTACACATTCTACACATACCCAAACCAATAAAATGGAGAAGTTGTGCGTGCATGTATTATTGCTGCAGCATATATGCTCAGATTGACTTGTGGTTCTTAATTCTTATTGGCTGAATTGCGTGAAAAAAATGACAGTAAGCACACTGATTTCTACGCACAACGGTACTGAGCGAGCATTTGGGCGCGTCCGGTTTACGCGCGTTATTGATCGGATCAAAACCGCGCGAAGATTGTAATTCCAGCAGTGATTTGTGCACGCAAATGTTTAACGCTTGGTGCAAAACTTCACGCTTTGCGCGAGCGTTTTTGCGCAGATTGTAATATAACCCAATGTGTTTAACATGTAAACATTGCACCACGTCCACTTCATTTATTCAAATTTAATAAGAATTTTTATTTTATTTAATCTTTTATTTTTTTTACAGACAATCAGACCGTGTCTTTGGCTTTCTTAAAGATCCCTCATATGATCCTGTATGTAAGGGGTTCAGCAAGCTTGGCCCTCCAAGTGTTATATTACAAAGTTATATTACAGCTCTGGTTAAGCAGTCCCTGTATAATATTGCCCCACATGTTTTGGAATTACATCTGCTATGATGCTCATCTTCTCATTAGGTTCTTGGAGCCTCATGGGAAATCCAGTTCCAAAACATCTGGAGGTCCTAGGTTGCTGGACCCTGCTGTAGGAAATACACCCTGCATCTCCTGTACAGGGAATTCCCTGCCAGATGGGATGGAAGCCCCATTTCTGTTGCCATCACACTCATGCACAATACGGTCAGTGAGCAGGGGTCATTCTGCAGTGAGGGCTTACAGCCTGATGTGTGAGAAGCCCCAGATTCGCACAGTTCTGTGGGATCTTGCGTGTCGCAGCTGCAGTGAGCAATCTTGTCCAAATATCGGCAAATAAATTGCCGATACCGATATCAGTAATTTTCAGAATATCGGCGCCGATAATCGGCTAAACCGATATCTCTGTCTATCCCTACTTTGAACATGCTTAGTTTGCACATATATAAATTATAATAATGGTAGCTAGTGTTCTTGAATCCACAATTTCAATAGTGGACAGCATACCGTGAGGCAGAATGAGCCCAAAGACTTACAAAAACGGTGTCTTCCGGAATCTGGCTGCAAGTAAACCTACAGGACAGAGATCTAAAACTCTGGCTTCCTAGATGTTCTGGCCTACAATCCCCAGAAATCTTTGAATGCAATGGAAAAAGGAATTGTAATTCAAAACATTATTTGGTCAGAGTCTGAGATCCCTGCCATGTGGTTTATCTAGTAAATGAGAAAATGTGAAGAATTGAAGACTCATGTACAGATTGTAAACTAAAATTGTTAAATGTGCCTCTTTTGGCTAAAAAAAAATAAAAAATCCAATTTCCCAATCAATACAGCTCAACGCGATGCCTGAACAGTACCCCGACATATGAGCCGCGATCAATCCCTCAGCCGCTGCAAGTGCTTAGTTAGCAACTTGCCACTGAACGCCGTTCTGCTGCTCAGCCCTGCAAACTTAGCACTTGCAGCGACTCAGAGAGATGCTGCGTGTAGCTGAGTGTGACGTAGTAAAGATGGTCACCACCATGGAGCAAGTTATTATCCAGTACGGCAATGTCCATTTCGAGGTGTTTGTTGACCAAAGCACCAAATATTTATTGGAAAATGGTAACTATTTACATTTAAGTGGAAATATAAAATGAAATGGAACTGTAATAGTCAAATTTATATCCCCCCTGATATGTTTTTCCCCTATGCAGAGGCGCTCAGCTCTGCTAAAAATTCATTTGAAGCCAGCAACACTATATACCCATGTGTGTGAGCTGGGGGCAATTTTTCAATATGAGCTGGGAGCATCGTCGGCCATTTTTAGTTCGAAATTCGCATCCAAAGCGTTAAATGACACTGCTGCAGCAAACTGAATTGCTAAACTGCATCAATTCAGCAGCTGCTGAGGTATTGAACGCGGCTCATGGTAACGCTTCTTGAAACTCTTTTCTCTCCTTGTTTACCTGGGGGGCCCGTTAGAAACACATGCTTATACATGGCTAACACAGCACTCAGAGGTCCTTCCTCCTTCTCGCCAAACCAGGAAGTGACGTAACCAGAAGCCTACTCCTCCATGCTGTTAATAGGGAGATAAATGTACTAATGGGCACAGCGTATTCGGAATGTTTGGGCATTTTCAAGGAATTACACAAAAAACGGCACTTTAAGCAAAACAGCATAACTAGGGCAGATGCTGAGCATTTAATAATGAAATCATACATTCTCGTCTAATTCACGCAAATTCTTCCGGTAATTAGAAGTTTGCACCGCCTGTGCAACACATAGGTTGGCTATCAGCAGGCTACACGAATTTCACCGCAGAGGGGTTAACGGCTTACTCAGAACTGAATAAACTGGACTACAACTCCCGGCGTGCCTTGCGGTCGCGCCGCAGGCGGTGTCTGTGTAGAGTTCCTTGTAACCTTAGCAACGCGTATCTCAGATATAGTGAGCCATTTTTATCAATGGCGCCTGGTGTCCCTGGACCCGCTGTATCATCTGGTGATGCAGAATGCCTGTTCTCCCTGGAATTCGTGGTGCATAGAGTGAAGGTGGATTATGCCTCTTTGGCTTTGGGTGAAAGGCCTTTACCGGTAGTGGCTTTCCGTTTGCTGGAATTTCCCACGGTGCTCTTGTACCCGAGACCTGGTTGTTGTGATGGAGTGGAGCAGAGTGAGTCTTCCCTGGGCATCCTGCACTTGTCTTTTGATCGGGGTAAATCCTGTCTGTTCAGACAATCCCTGTTATCTCTGCATCGGCTGCTCTCCCGCGTTCCTTTGTACATCCTGCTTCTGGACACGAGAGCCAGGGTCCCTCTCCTGCTGGGGAGCTGCTCCCTCTCTCTTCTACAAGCTGTAACGTTGCTAAGAGATGGAAACGTGGGTGTTCCTGCCCCCTGCTGGAGAGGGGAAAGTGGTGAGCACCCCTTGATTGACCTGATGGGCAGAAACGTTGGCACCATTTCTCTCAGTTACAGGCTGCTCTGTCTTGGGGGCAGTGTGGTGGGCCACATGGGACTGATATCAGGGCAGACAGAGCAGATCAACACCCGGCAAGTTGACCTGATATCCTCAGCAGACCCAGCAGCAGAAAAAAATAAGCCTTGGCCATCATTGCCAAAGCCTGGTGCTCCTCAGCCATTTGCAGAAACCCAGAAAGAACAGGTCCCACCATTGCGCAAAGATCAAACAATAACTACAGTAGATGATGTAAAGGAGTCCTTGTCAGATAAAGCACTTCCTGGACCAACCCGCCAGCAGAATCATCCTGCTCTTCCAATGCCCACTTCTCTAAGAACAAAGCTGTTACCGGACCTGGATTTGCAAACTGAACTGGAGCAGGAAACCAATGTTAATTGCCCACCTTTACTTTACTATACAAGCGATAATGATCGCAAAGCTGCTAGTGAGAAGCTCCCTGACGGGATTGTGGTAGAGGCAAATGAATCTAATGCTGGAGAACATGAAGGAGGTCATCTCCAACTTGCAGATAAATGTACGACCAAACCAAAAACTGAGAAGGATAAATTAAGAAACACGCAGCAGAAAGAGTTAGGGGACATCTGCCCAGAGCCCATTCTCCGCCAATTACCTTTACTAAATGCGCTTCTCCATGAGCTTTCACTTTTAAATGGTCAACTTCCTCTTTCTGAAGAGGCCATTTCTTCCAGTTTAGCAAGGCCGTACAAAAAAGGCACAAGTTTTGAAATGGGGCAGACTAAATCACCCCCACTAGAGAAGTCAAGAAGGAATTCACCTGCAAAATTAAAGCGAAATAAAGAGGCTTTTTCAAGGCCTCCATCTGCTCTACCTCCATGTGCTGAAAACCTTGAAAGAAATAAAGAACGTGTTAAAGTCAAACCCAATCTAACAAAGGCTGAAGTATCTAGCAAAAGAAAACTATTGTATGGCCTGACAAACACATTCCGATTACGTCTACAGCAGACCAACCCAAGTGGTCTACGAGAACATGAAAGAAGAGAGAGGTGTAGGCGTGATCAACTGGAATTGTTACAACAAAATAAATCCAGACACAAAGGTTTGTTGTCAAAAACTAAGAGGTCACAAAGTGCTTCAGGCTGGGCTCCAAAAGGGCACAAAATACCAGGACATCAACGTGGATCACTTGATGAAAATATAGAAACGTTGATACAAAGCAACAAGACAAACACAAGGGAACACTTTTTTACACAAGAGCATCAAAACACTCCTTCCACTAAAGTCTATGACTCAAGGGGAAAACCTGTATCCAAACTCTTAAGTCAACCGGACGGAAACCTGAAAATAAGCTTACTGCGATCGTCAATCCAGAGCTCGGAAGTCAGTGACCAAGAAGATAAACCCGATTCGCCGAAATTCACTGGTAGTTCCCTTTCAGGCACCTATAAACCAAATTCTAGGAGCTCATCAAACAGCCCCAATGGTGAGATGTCACAGGATTTACTTCAGAGTCAAGATTATATAGGATACTCAGATGATTTCACAAGTGTGGATTTTACTGCTAGGAATTCAGATGCCTTTGACAGCAGCCCGGAACCAGGACCAAGGAGGGAGTTAGTCCACAGTGACTCAGAAAGAAGTTTATCTTCTTCCAAATATAACTCCGCCACTCCTAGCTTCACAACCCCCCAGCCCACTGCTTCAAATGTTCCTCCGGTTCAGTCCTACGAAACAGCTGTGAACTACAAAAAATATCCACAAATAAAAATACCCCTGGATGTGTCTTATGATGATATATCTGAAGACCATATAGGAAATGAGGAGGAAAGAAAGCCTACAGATGCATCCAGCACAGACAGTGAACCCCAGAGGCAGAGAGACTATTCACCTTTTGAGGATCCTTCAGAAAGCGAGCCTTATTCCTATGACCATTCAGGCCGGGCATCTAAAGTAGACATGCCAACTCACAGATCCGATGGGGACCTGAGTGCTCTGGATTTTAGTAGTACTCTGCACTTTAAAACTGACAGAAGTGATCATGGGGACATGGTCACTCACAACCAGTACAAACACATATCAGAGCTTCAACTA
Organism: Leptobrachium leishanense; assembly: GCA_009667805.1. NCBI lineage: Eukaryota > Metazoa > Chordata > Amphibia > Anura > Megophryidae > Leptobrachium > Leptobrachium leishanense. The sequence continues at coordinate 246,091,577 of CM019066.1, forward strand.
AAAGCCCTTTCTGGATACACTCTTTGAATGCGTGTGGTATAATTTCTTATTTAATTAATAGTTCGTATTTAAACAAAGTCCCAGTAAAATTATTTTTACTGGTTCAAATATTTCCTTTTTTTTTTATTTTTTTTTTTTTTTTTACTCTTTCAATAATACTAATAATTATGTGAATAGTATCCATAAGTTATTGGTATTGAAACCTGGTAAACCTTTCATAATTTCAGAGTTTAGTTATCCTTCTTGACAAATAGAATAAAATCTGGGCCATACAGGGTGTCAGCATGAAAAGTAAGCCGAATAAAAATGTACATCTTGGAAAGTATTACGGTGCAAACCAGAAGTGTGTGTATAACCAAGGGAATCATTCTGAGTTTCCTATGTGCGCAAGCTAGTGTTACCTCCTGACTGCAGACTATGTCAGTTGAAATGTAGACGCTGCAGGAGAAGTTGGCATGTGTGTTGTAGCTTGCTGTAGCACGCTTTTTTTTTTTGTGGAGTTATGTCAAAAACATTGGCTACAAGTTACAGTTCTTTATAAAGCGCCAACTTCCGTAGCGCTATACCAGACAGGGCGGGGTTAAGATATCGATGTTCCTGGAGCCAGGGGCGGACTGACCCGTCAGGCACTGCACGCGGGTTGGTAGGAGCCCGGTATTGGCAGGCACAGTGAGTGGGCCCCACCGGTTTTCAGCTCCGGTAAGTGTAACCGAAATTATCAGTTGCTTCAGCCATGGCGCTGCCGCTGTGGCGCACTCTGTAACCGGCGCTGCAGCGTGCCTGCCTCAGACTCCCACACTGAATTGGCTCTGCCCCCTCACGTGATGCGTGCAGGGCATGCAGCGTCAGGAGAGCAGGTAAACAAGAAGCAGGGTCCAGAGGACTCAGCCAGCCAGCCTGACGCTGAGTCAGTACATCTCAAGCTGTTACAAAAACTCTCAGCAGATGGTAGTTGCCACCAGAAATCCATTAAATTTGACCTGGGGCATGAGAGACGGGACAGGAGCTCCTTTTACAGGCCTTTGTGCAGATGCAGAGTAATATGTTGCTCTGCCTGGCGAGGACCAGCACAGGAGCAGAGGTAATTAGCTCTTGATGTGATGTACTTTTGTGATGCAGAACAAGTTACAGCCAGTACATCCTGGGGTGAGTGGTTAAACACTGCAGGAGGTAGCAGACAGAAGCTGTGCGGGCAGGCTTAAGTGTGTGTGTGTGTGTTGCTCAGTCAGGCTCCTTCCCCATTTGCTCATCACATGTGGTAGCAGGTCTGGATTTGTGTTTACTGTTCAGTGTGTTTGTCTTTCCCGGCTGCCGTTGTCTTTCTGCATACTAATGCCGGAAGAATATGAAATCAGGGTTTGGAGAACATGGATTCTGACTCTGATCGAGCAGAACATTTATCTCCTCTGTTAATTCTTACTTGTGGAACTCGTCCTATCCTGGCATACCACCCAAGAGTCCCTATTTAATGGGAACAGTCCCTTTTTGGGACAAAATTCCTTTGGCCTACATATTCCTAATCTCCCTCGTTTTAGAGGCTCCCCCATACATTCAGGCTGTGCAGGTAAAAAAAAATTGGTGCACCCTCATACACAGTGCACATTACAGTGAGGTTTATTGCTGTGCAGCTCTGTGATATGCTCATACACAGTGCACATTACAGTGAGGTTTATTGCTGTGGAGCTCTGTGATACTCCTACACAGTGCATTTGCTGTGGTGCTAGATTATTCATGAGCTAGTGAATAAAGTAATAAATGGTGTAGAGCAGTGTTTCCCAAACCTGTCCTCCGGACCCTTCGCCTCGCCAGGTTTGCAGGATATCTGAAGCACAGCACAGGTGATATGATTTGCTGCTCAGTGATTGCAGGATTCAGTCTGTATTTCCCCAAGGTGATCTGTAAAATCTGGCCTGGTTGAGGGTCCCGAGGACAGGTTTGGGAAACCCTGGTGTAGAGAAATAAAAGCTATAACAAAGATGTGGGTGGGTGTAGCACGAGGGGCCCCACGATTTCCTATTGCCCGGGGGCCCCATGAGTTATCAGTCCGCCCCTGCTGGAGCTGAATATTTTGGTGGGCTTAAATGGAATTTAGTGAGATGAAAACATATTTTAGGTTATTTAATAGTGCAGATACGGGTATATCTAACCAGGCTGATACTGTGTGGAGGAAATTTCCATTCAGATTTCAATCATTTACAGCGTGTAAAATTATTTTTTCACATTTTATCCAAACCTTTTGTGGTTGTATATTCTATAGGGAATTCTTGTTAAAAAAATTGAAATGGGAACCTGTTATTGCATTTTTTTGAGAAAAAATATTAAATTTTAACCAAAAAAATTAAAATTTCCCTTGTGATTTGGAGGATGGTGTTTTATGTATAATATGACTTTGTATAAAAACACTGACCTTGCTCCCAGCATGGGAAATGAGAAGGGCAGTGATATTGCTCATTTTATATGTGACAAATGGACAATGCCATCGCTTTGGAACTAAAAAGCAAGTAAATAAAAATGTTTGGTTTTTTTTCCGCTTTCTTTTCTTTTAGTTTTTACATGGTCACGTTTGGTTTCAATGCAAATGCCGGACTCTGACCTGTTCAATGACACCTCCCTTGACCTTGGGAGGTGTAAAGATTAGTGAGGCAGGGTTCCAAACTCCTCCCACCCCCAGTGAACTTCGTTGCAGTGCGGCGGTGTAGGTAACAATTCATTACGGAAACGCCCAAACACTGCTATTCTTCTAAAAAGGTGTTTAAACCAATGAAAATGTGTGTAAATAAAAAAAGGTCCTTTTATAAAAAGATCTGTTACAAAATTTAAAAAATGCCTTTAACAAAATTTTTGATTCCCAATTTTTTTTAAAAGTACAAAAAGATGTACAAAAATAAATAAAAAGTTTTGCTGTAAATGAAAACCATAAACTGTTTAACCCCTTAGTGACCGGGCGGTTTTACACAAATCCGTCCTTTAGGCTGGGTTCACACCTGGGCGTAGCGCTGCGTCGCGCAATGCGCGTGTTTTTTTTACGCGCGTTCGCGCATACAAAAAACCGCGCTTTGCAGCGCGTTCGCGGCTATGATATGGCCGTGAACGCGCTGCTGTATGCCCAAAAAGAAGCTCCCGGACTTCTTTTTGCGTCGGCCGTTTTAAAGCGCGTTCCTGCGCGCTGTAAAACGCTTAGGTCTGAATGGGTCCCATAGCAAAGCATGGGATTTCCCCGTTCCTGCGTTTTAAAGCGTGCACGAACGCGCGTTAAAACGACTAGGTGTGAACGGGGCCTTAGTGACCGCTGTTGTTTTTACATTTCTGCACTGTTCGTGTTTAGGTCAAATTTTCCTCTTACTCGTTTATGCAACTCACACATATTATACACCGTTTTTCCCGCCATTAAATTGGACTTTCTAAAAATACCATTATTTCCATCATATCGAATAAATTACTATACAAAAAATGGTAAAAACACACTTTTTCGTAATTTAATCCCCAAAATCTACAAGCACCAAAAAAGACCCTGGCTACATAGTTTTAAAATTTTGTCCCGAGAATAGAAATACCCCAATTTTGCATGTTTTTGGTATACTCGATGCTCACGATAATCCTGGTCAACTCTCTCCATCTTTGACCTTTTATAAGCTACTAGCTCATTCTTGTATTTGAGGACTTCTTCCTCCAAACGAAGCAGTGTGGTCTTGGCGTCTTGAGAAGTCAAGAGTACAGATTCCCGTAGTTGCAGTTCAGCAAGTTGTCTCTGAATTTCCACCAATTCTATTGTAACATCTTCAACGGCAATCAGAATTAGATCAAAAGAACATTTGTTCAAAACTGATACCCACTTCCGACAAACTGTTGGTTTCAGACGTCGAATACCACGAATTTACCAGGAGTTTGCCTCCATAATGTATACAGTTGGTGTACATATTACCATCATTTTCTCATTAAGCACCTGGTTTACAGCTGCTTCATTTATTTGTTTTTGGCTTTTGTTTTTATCAATTCTTTAGATATTGAATAACGGGGAACTATTAGTCTGCAGTAGGGATGAGCCGAACACCCCCGAGTTCAGTTCGCATTCAAACTCGAACTTTCCAAATGTTCGAACTTGAACTCAATACAAGTCAATGGGGCTGAAAATTCGATTTTTAGAGTGCCCTCCAAGAGGGCATATATGCTAGATATTTGCCATAAAAGGTGTATGGGTGTCCGGGTAGTGCCCTGGGGGACAGGAAACAAGGACAAAAAGTTAAAAAAAAAACTTTTTTAAATGGACAGTGAGTTTTCCATGAAATAAGGGTTAAAAATAAAAACAAAAAATTCCTTCAAATATCGTGCCTAGGAGGTCCCCATAACCTGCCCGTGAAGTGGCGGATTTCTAGGATGTATAGAAATATATGTAAAACCCAAAAAATGACATTTCAAATGACGGTAAATGCTTTTCCTTTAATCTATCCATAAACAACTGCTTGGGGCGGCAGTCTGTATGAAAAGAGGAGACCTTTTCGGACACGCAGAAAAAGTTTAGTGATTTTTTTTTTGGCTAAATTATTGGGAAACTTATGCAGGCTTTGGATGAAAGTAACAATAGGTGCTTTAAAATTGGGCCTTTAGCGTCGGCAACAGTGCCGTCACACCGTAACCCCTCTGAGGATATGAATCTGATACAGGCGTCAGTGGCAGTGCAGCCAAATATTGTGCCTTTGGTGCCAGGCCAGCAAGTGCCATCATACAGTAACCCCTCTGTGGTATTGTGGAAGAGTGCAGGGGTGGACCATGCGGTCAGGGCCGGTGCTAGACTATTTTGCGCCCTAGGCAAGACCAGCTACTTGCACCCCCCCCCCCAAAAAAAAAAAACGACACAACATGAAACTGCTAAATTTCTTTTTATTTAAGAATAAAGTTTGATAAGCACCAATAGTAAAGGTAAAATAAATATAAATAAACTGTATTAAACCATTTTAAATTAACTCTATTAAACAAATTAATTTATATTTGTTCAATACAGTTAATTTTAACGAAAAAAAAAAAATAAGAGTTGTCACGTTTCAATTTCAGACACATCAAAATTTCACTTTGCATGCCTTATCCTTTGCAAATTTTCATCATGCGTGTGTGTGTATATATATATATATATATAATTGCCCAGGCCAGCTCACATCATGCATATATATATTGCCCAGGCCAGCTCACATCATGCATATATATATTGCCCAGGCCAGCTCACATCATGCATATATATATTGCCCAGGCCAGCTCACATCATGCGTATATATATTGCCCAGGCCAATCCCCTGGTGGAGATAGGGCGACCATTTGAACCCCGCTATCTCAGGCATCTAGGGGGTCATGGAGGGTGTTAATCGAAAGGCCTGAGCATGGCCTTTCGAATGATACCCAACATGACCAGGTATAAAGTAAAAAAAAAGAAAAGAAAAACATGTTTTTTTTTTGTGTGTTACTTTTTATTAATGCAGCAATATTGTTCACATTTCAATTATAATGTGAACGATGATGCACTAATGATTTTTTTTCTATGGGGTGTGTTTGCTATAAATCACGTAATTTCCCCCACAAAATGTAACAAGTCCCCATTTCTAATTTTTGTACAAGCGCACCCCATAGAAAACATAACTGCAAACGCTCATGTGCTAAAATGTGAAAAAAAAAACACTTTACACACTGCAGATGATTAAAAATTCAATTTTTATTGCATTTTTTTCATAATATACAGCCAGGACAGGACGTATACATATAAAAATGATATATTATGAATCTGCGGAGTCTGACGGAAAGAACGATATCTAATATGTCTGGGTCATTTAACAAAATGTGGCTTCAAAATCGCGTTTAAACATTATGAGCGAAAGCGGTAAAAATGAGCTGAGCACACAGGTGAAATATAGCATATTGAAGTTTTAGGAGTGAAATTAACACTTCTCAAATCTCAATCAAAAGCAGACACCACCCCACCCCCTCAGTATAGTCTACATACATACAATGTATCAAATTCATTACACCAGACTAAAAACGCCTGTTGTTGTGCCGTTTGAAAAAACACAGGTCATTTAGAGTTGAGAATCTTTGCACGTACACATTAGTTTTTAATTCAATATCTAATAAACCGTTGCTTATAATATTCTGCAGTAAAGAGTCTCTTTATTTCTAGATTTTTTTAGTATTTTTTTAAGCATTTTTTATACTCTTTTCAAAATTTCTTTTTTTTGCGAACTGGAACCGAACACACCCAAAAAGTTCAAAGTTCGCGAATTTTCGAACGACCAAAGTTCGAATCGAACTCCGAACTGATCGAACCGAACAGCTCATCCCTAGTCTGCAGCCACACTGTAGTTTTTTGGCATTTTTTATAGAGTAGAGTAGTTTTTTATAGAGAAGTTTTTATGCACTATTGGATGCTATGTTGATCTTTGTGTCATATGCTGTGCACTCTCCCGCAGACTTCATATTCATAGTGCTCTGTTTGGGATGGCGTTCAGCTGCCTTGGTGATGGGTGTGTCACATTTGGGCGCCGGCATGCTGACGTCATCCGATGGAGACGGCGTCGGCTCGGCACAGCGAAGGTTAACACATCAATTTGGTGAGTAATGTATTTGCTATATATATGTCCTGTTTGATTGTTTATGTATCCTGATGAAAGTCCACGGACAGCGGACTGAAACGTTGATTTTGCTACAATAAATTTCTTTATACGAAGACCGAGAGTGCCGCTATTTTCACTTGATTATATATATATATATATATATTATATACACACAAATACAATTTACCTGGCGGCAATCGGCACCATATTTCACTTTCAATTCGGCAGTATTTGGAGAATTGACAGTTTAGTTAATAGACAAACTGTGGTGCAATTCACTGGCAAGTTCTCCCCTTACGGAGTAATCCCTTTAGTGATTTTTAAAACCTTTTAGAAAGTCTGTGCTGGGAGTTTAATTTATTTGCTCTTCTGTTATACATTGGCACATCTCAAATATATTGGGCCTCTAGAAGGGCATTGAAAGAGTTAAATATTGTGCTATAAAATGCTTAAAAGAAGCTTTCTGTAAAAATGCTTACAGTCTGCTTCTTGTCATCTATCTAAAGACAGGACAGGAAGCTTATCTTTGTAGAGACCTTGGATTCAGGATGGTATGCTTGTCCTTCCAATGTAACCATAAATTATTCCTATATCCAAAACTGCCTTTACGCCATCATGAAATAACAAGATATGCTCCTCAAAGTGACAATTGTTTTCTTTAATTGCTAATTATTCTTGAAACATTGTATTCTGCATATTCCAGGAAACATGCAATGTAAAATGTTTGTCATTGGTTCACTGCTGCCTATACCTTATGCCTAAAAAGGCATATAATCGAAAATAACAGCTGATTCAAGTTCTGAGTACGCGCATGTAGGGCAATATTACAAAGTTGGTGTTAACTTAAGTAGAGCTGTTGTAAACTTACCAGAGCCATTATGGTCTATGGAGTTGTTACGTTATCACCAACTTTTGTAATATAGCCTGTAGTGTCTGAACTTTGGGTGACTCCGCTTCCTAGGTCCTGACTGAGGGCGCAACTTAACTCAGAGGGATGGTGCCTAAGTCTGCATGCAGCTGCTTTTAACTGCCCGGGGTGAAAAAAAGCTTTCAAACAGAAACTAGGATATAATTGTGGATTATTCCAGCCTTGGTGTTAGAATAATCTTAATTTTAATAAAGACAGGAGGCGAATATTTTGCATTCTCTTTTCTTTACTAAACAGCAGCAAAGGAAAGTTTACATAGCAACAGCAGTAACCAATAAACAACAAGAGAGTAGTCAGTCTTAGCCACGCCCTCTTTTCTTGGATGCGGAACGATCAGGAGAGCCGTGATGTGGAAATCCAGTGATCCCAGAAGTAGGAAAAAATCCGGAACAGGAGAAGAGGAATACAAGATGAAACTGGAAACAACTGGAAGGACCGTCGTAGGGCCAGAAATCCGCAGGCGTCCGAAAGGATAAAAGTCCAATGGGACCGTAGAAGGAACTCAAACTAAGGAGGAAACAGAGGATACGTGAGAGTACCACGTGGTGGAGTTTTGCCAAGCAACCGTGACCTAACTGACTCGCCGAAGCTAAGCATTATCAACAGTTAAACAATTGAGAGAATAGCTCTAGGCTAGGCTAGCTAGACATGCATAAACGCGAACCCTACTCAGGGGAAGGAAAAAGGTTAGACAATGATGCACAAGGTAATTTAATTGATATGTATATTTATTTATTCAGGTTTTTTTTTTGAACACAACAAATCTAGAACCATGCGAAGAAACCCGGGCACGGGCGGGTGGGAAAAATATTCGCCTCCTGTCTTTATTAAAATTAAGATTATTCTAACACCAAGGCTGGAATAATCCACAATTTTACATCAAGTCAGGAGGCTTCATATTTTGCAGTTTCAAAGCTGCACTAAAGCCCCAGATGCATGGGGACGAGGACGAAAATAGAAAGTACGGAACGTAACCGCCCTAGACCAATCAGCGGCCGCAAGAATATCGACCAGGGATCCTCCGGCGTCCGCTGCCGAAGAGGCCGCCGCACCGCGCACGGAGTGAGCGCCAAAGTGGGGAGCAACGCCTGCCAGAGACAGAAGCCAGCGAACCCATCTGGAGAGGGTGGGTGTAGAGACAGGTTTATAGGGAGATACATAGGAGACCAAGAGTTGGCCAGTCGGAGAGGGGCGCAAACGGGAGAGGTAAGTATGAGCACAACGAGCCACACACAACAGGGGATCGGAAGGAAATTAAGGGTAGAAAACCGCAGGGGAAAGTGTTATGGTACGCCTGGTTAGTGTGAAGATGACGCCTTCAGGGGAGAAGACCACAGCGTGCGCATCGAAGGCCCTAACGTCGGAGACGCGCCGAAAGGATACCAAACACAAAAGGACTGTTAGTTTGGCCGAGAGCTGACGCAGGGAAAGCGAGTCGTTGTCCGGCCAGTTGCGCAGGAAATCTAGCATAAGCGACACGTCCCAAAACCCAGCATACTTAGGGGCCGGCGGACGAGCAAGCCGAATGCCTTGGAGGAGACGGCATACTGAATGGTCCCGACCCACCAAAATGCCCCCCAGGGGAACGTGAGCTGCCGATATGGCCGAACGGAACAGATTAATGGTACGATATGATTTACCAGACGACGACAGGTCCGCCAGGAAGTTCAGGACTAGAGTTAAAGGTGCTGTAATGGGATCAGCCTCTTGTTGCACACACCAGCTACTCCAAGTCCTCCAGGCGTAACGGTAGCTTTTTCGTGTGCCTGGAGCCCAGGATTCCCATAACAGGGATCGAGCTGCATCCGATAGGCCAGCCAGCATGCAGGGTCCCCGGAAATCGTCAAAGCCACCAGAGGCAGGTTGCCCTCCAGGGCCAACAGGTGTGGACCGCCGTGAGGATCCATCAGAATGGAATGGAATGATGGGAGCAGAAGCGGATGAAGGCACGAAAGTTCCAGCGTCAGTGGGAACCAGGGCTGAGGGTGCCATAGAGGCGTGAGTAGGAGAAGTCGAGGCCCTCGTCTGCGGACTTCCTGGATCGTACACGTGATCATCTGGAATGGTGGGAAAGCGTAGGCCCCCGACGGTGGCCAGGGTTGGAGGAAGGCGTCCACCGCCGTCGCCTGCGGATCCGGGAGCCAACTGAAGTAGGCTGGCGTCTGATGGTTCAAGCGAGAAGCGAATAGATCGAGGTGAAGGGGTCCCCTCCGTAGAGACAATTTCCAGTCGCTGGAATCTCTCCAATGCCTTGAGAACCAATCTGCCACATAGTTGGAGGTACCGGGCAGGTATTCTGCCTTGAGGGAGATGTTGCGTTCCAGGCAGTAATTGAAGAGGGATAGCGTAAGGTCCGACAGGAGTTTGGAACGGGAGCCCCCCAGTCAGTTGACGTATTGGACCGCCGAGATGTTGTCCATTCGGAGGAGGAGAGTGCAGTCCTTGAGGTTCTGGGTAAAGCTGCGGACAGCGAAGGAGCCGGCGATGAGTTCCAAGCAGTTGATATGAAGATGTTGTTCCTCTGGAGTCCAGGCACCGCCCGTGGATGCGGAGCCACAGGTCGCTCCCCAACCCGATTGGCTGGCATCCGATTCCAGTACGAAGTCCGGTAGGGAGCCGAAGATGGCTCGCCCATTCCATGCCTCCATGTGGCGCAACCACCAAAGGATTTCCACTCTGACCTCTGGAGTGACGGGAACCAACTGGTCGTAGGAAGGGTTGAGGCGGAGGTACGCGGCCTTCAAGCGTTGCATCGCTCGGTAGTGCAGTGGGCCGGGAAATATGGCCTGGATGGATGAAGAGAGTAGGCCTACCACCCTTGCCAGATCTCGAAGGCAGATGGTTTCTGACGAGAGGACTCCTCGCAAAGCCTTTTTGATGGCCCGAAGTTTTTGTGGAGGGAGGCGGAGCTGGCAGGACTTGGAATCTATGTTGAATCCTAGGAAGGTGATTATCTGAGCCGGACACCGTGCTAACTTGTCCCTGTTGATGAGGAAGCCCAGATCCTGCAGGAGCGTCATCACCAGGGTCGTGTGTCGGGTGAATTGGGCGGGTCTTGGGCTAGTATCAGTATATCGTCCAGATAAATGATTGTCCTGATGCCCTGAGCCCGTATGGAGGCCATAACCGGTTTGAGGAGGTTCGTGAAGCACCATGGCGCGGAACTGAGGCCGAATGGTAGACAGGTGAATTGCCACAGGTCCTGGTGCCAGAGGAACTGTAAGTACGGTCGGTGAGCGTGATGGACCGGTACCGTGAGGTAGGCATCCGTGAGGTCCAGTCTTGTGAACCAATCGCCGTCTCAGAGATCTCTGAGGAGGTGTATGCCCTCCATTTTGAAGTGGCGATAAGAGGTTGAGGGCCTTTAGATTTAGAACTGGCCGGAGGTCCCCGGATTTCTTGTGTACCAGGAATATGTTGCTGATGAAGCGCGGGGATCTGACGCGGGGAGGATTGCTCCTAAGTGCTGTTTCCTGTAAGGAGTAACGGGCCAGAGGCGGGAAAGCAGACTGGATGGGGGCCTGGGAGAAGTCGATTGAAAAACCAGTCACCGTTCGCAGAATCCACGAGTCGGACGTGAGCTCGCGCCATTTGGTGAGGAAAAAGCGCAATCGACCCGCGACCGGTATGTGTGGTAGCGGGAGCAGGGGAGTACTTACCTGCAGAATAGCGGCGTCTGGGCCTGCCGAAGCCACGGCCGATAGGAACTCCCCGTGCCAAGATTGGGCTGGGACGGTACTGCACGTCTGTGCCCTAACAGGTGTGGTAGCGGCTGGCGACCCGACCTCTTGGTGCGCCAGCCCTGGAGGAAAAACGAGTCGTAGGATGGAATACTCCGTTTCATGTTAGATTGCACCTTCTGCAGATTGGTGTACACATTGACCTTGCGGTTCAACTCTCTTAAAAAGAGGTCCCCGAACAGCAAACCCTTAGCCGCAGGACCCAACTCCTTTGTGCACATAGAGGTGAGTTTAGTGTCAAATCGGAAAAGTGACGCTTTGCGGCGTTCGGAGGAGATGCCCACGTTGGCATTTCCTAAAAGGCAAAGTGCGCGTTGTGCCCATTCGTGAACTAGCGCTGGATCGAGCGGGGTGCTATTATTTAGCGCTTCGTCCGCCATGACAAATATCAAGGAAAGGGGACCAGAAACGTCAAGCAACTTATCTTGAGCACCGCGGAGGCCCTGCTCCAGACCCCGACGAGGATCCCTGCCAGCCTTCCCCATGAAGGTGACGAAATCCTCGTTGAACTCCGGAGTCAGGGACACCTTATCCGGGAGCGTCGGGCGAGGACATTCCACACGCAAGCGAGCTCTATCGGCCTTCTCCAAGGGGCAGCGTAGCCAAAAGCGTAAAAACTAGGGATGCACCGATACCACTTTTTTAAGACCGAGTACCGATACTTTTTAAAAGTACTCACCGATACCGAGTACCAATACTTTTCTTTAATGTCATGTGACGCTTTCCAATAAGAACAGACCATATAAAAATGCCCCCAGCTCACATGTATATCCCCCCCGATATACATATATTCATACTGCCCCAGCACATGGATATGCCCCCCAGCTTATGGATTTGCCCCCCCAGCTCACACATGGGTATGCCCCCCAGCTCACACATGGGTATGCCCCCCAGCTCACACATGGATATGCCCCCCCAGCTCACACATGGATATGCCCCCCAGCTCACACATGGATATGCCCCCCAGCTCACACATGGATATGCCCCCCAGCTCACACATGGATATGCCCCCCAGCTTATGGATTTGCCCCCCCAGCTCACACATGGTTATGCCCCCCAGCTCATGGATATGCCCCCCAGCTCACACATGGGTATGCCCCCCAGCTCATGGTTATGCCCCCCAGCTCACACATGGTTATGCCCCCCAGCTCATGGTTATGCCCCCCAGCTCATGGATATGCCCCCCAGCTCATGGATATGCCCCCCAGCTCATGGATATGCTCGCTCATGGATATGCCCCCCAGCTCATGGTTATGCCCCCCAGCTCACGGATATGCCCCCCAGCTCACGGATATGCCCCCACAGCTCACGGTTATGCCCCCCAGCTCACGGATATGCCCCCCCAGCTCACGGATATGCCCCCCCAGCTCACGGTTATGCCCCCCCAGCTCATGGTTATGCCCCCCAGCTCATGGTTATGCCCCCCAGCTCATGGATATGCCCTCACAGCTCGTGGTTATGCCCCCCAGCTCATGGGTATGCCCCCCCCCAGCTTGGACCCCCCCGATACTTACCTTCCTGAGCGCCGCCGGGAATGTCTCCGCGCGCGCGCTCGTTGGAAGGACCCCAGCCGCGACCACGTGGGACCATGTGATCACGGCTGGGGTCCTTCCAAGGAGCGCGCGCGGGGAAACTTTCCCGGCATCGCCCAGGAAGGTAAATATCATCGCGGACAGCAGCTGCAGGGCCTGTCCGAATGCAGATAGAGCATTCGGACAGGCCCATCTGCATTCGGACAGGCCCTGCAGCTGCTCACTGTGTTCATACTTACCTTCCTGAGCGACGCCGGGAAAGTTTCCGTGCGCGCGCTCCTTGGAAGGACCCCAGCCGTGATCACATGGTCCCACGTGGTCGCGGCTGGGGTCCTTCCAACGAGCGCGCACGCGGAGACATTCTCAGCGGCGCCCAGGAAGGTAAGTATCGCCATGAGCAGCTCCAGGGGCAGCTGTCTGAATGCCGATAGAGCATTCGGACAGCCGCCGCAGCCCCTCGGATGCCGGCAAGCCGGCTCAATGCCGGCTTCCGGTATCGGAAAAAATATCGGGGGTACTGCACGAGTACCAAGTACTCCTGCAGTACCCAGTATCGGCCCCGATACCGATACTAGTATCGGTATCGGTGCAACCCTAGTAAAAACTCTGCAATATGGTCCGGTGGGATCCATGCGGGTGACCTGGAGTGGGTGGTAGTACGCGGATCGAAGAATGGAACACCTCTGGCGTCGAGGAGTGGTGTCGAGGTATCCGAAGGTGCTAGGGTGCGCAGTGGTGGCGCGGCTGAAAGGGGTATAACGGCCAAAGTACCAGAACGGGGCTCACCCGTAGAGCTAGGAGTGACCGGTGGGTCACCGGTGGTCTCTGCTCCTTCCTCCTCCGGGTAGTCAGCCCGGTAGTCATCCAGGTCGCAATCATTATCCCCATCGTGGTGGGTGGATATGCGAGAGGATTTTTTGGCAGGGCCCTTGCCCTTTCCTGCATATTCAGACTGGCCCTTCCAGGGCCTTTTGCGCGATGGGGCGGCTGCGTCAGATTGATCGGACTGGGAGTCCACAGATGGAGCCGGGGACTGGGCCCGAGAAAGTACCGGAGGCTCCGGTTGGGTGGGTGGAGGCAAAGCTGCCAGGGCTATAGGCAGAGACTCGGAGATAGCAGTAAGGAGCCAGGCCTTAAGCTCCTCCTGATTAATTGTACTTAATTGTGGGGGATCCATCAAATGGGCAGTCACGGGGCTCACCCGTTGCTTATTGCAATATATGTAAATATCTATAAATATCTCGATATGAATCTGCGGCGTATCACAAGTATCTAGCCGTGTAATCGGGGCTCACCCGATGAGGTGTGGGCCGTTTTATAAACAAGGCCGCCGGTGTATGAACAGAACGTGTCTGTACAAGAGGTAAATCGGGGCTCACCCGAGTAATTGGCGGGGTCCTGCGGAGAAGCGGTAGGCTGTGACCGGGTATGTGTTTTGTTTTGGCGTGCTGCCGTCCGTCAGAAGAGCACGCTTCGAATGGCGGCAAACTTGTTAGAGAGGTCGAGCTCCTAAGATGGCCGCCGGGGTGCGCACGCGCAAAGGGGACGCCACGCTCTGAGGGGAAAATTTTGCGCACGCGCGTTGGCAATGCCGGGAAAAACCCTAATTAACGCGCAAACAAAGAGGCGTTAGATCGCCGATAGTCACCCGGCGGTCGGAGGGTAAAAAACGCTCAGCCCGCCGGGAGACCAACGGCAAAAGGCAATGCGGAACCTGCAGGCGGGATAGCGCCCGCACAGCAGGACGGAACCTAGGAAGAAGACAAAGCAAGTCAAATAGTTAAAATCACATAGACATTAAAATGAAGTAATTATACTAATGAAAAAAACAACAACAATCTGATGATATACAAGCAAAAAAACAGTTAAATTAGGAGCTGTTTGTAAAACGTCTCACCTGGTCGCCAGCAGCAAAGAAAAGAGGGCGTGGCTAAGACTGACTACTCTCTTGTTGTTTATTGGTTACTGCTGTTGCTATGTAAACTTTCCTTTGCTGCTGTTGTTTAGTAAAGAAAAGAGAATGCAAAATATGAAGCCTCCTGACTTGATGTAAAATTGCTGCCGCCACCCCTAACTGCTGCCCCAGGCCTATTTGACCTATGCAAAAATACCTCCCTGCTTTCAGCCCATACAATTTTACCAGGCAATATTTGCTTCAGTTTGTGCTGTACATAGACAACATCTACATGATCTGACATATTGTCTATGCTGACACTTTGCTACACATGAAACATTTAGAAATGTTGACACACAGACTGGTAATTATTATGTAGTATAAACCTTCCCAAAATTGATTTTCAAATTGGATTTTTGAGGAGATCACGCCACGCAGCCGCATCACCTTCAACAGGACGGACTCTTCAGGACCGGGCAGGCACTCCCGCGCTGCCCGGCATCTGGGTCCCCTCAACCCCTACTGGAGCAATATCCAGGTGAGAGCTGGGCAAATCCATGTGTAAGCTGGGGCAAATCCATGACCTGGGGGCAAATCCATGACCTGGGGGCAAATCCATGAGCTGGGCAAATCCATGACCTGGGGGCAAATCCATGTGTAAACTGGGGCAAATCCATGACCTGGGGGCAAATCCATGACCTGGGGGCAAATCCATGACCTGGGGCAAATCCATGAGCTGGGCAAATCCATGAGCTGGGCAAATCCATGACCTGGGGGCAAATCCATGAGCTGGGCAAATCCATGTGTAAGCTGGGGCAAATCCATGACCTGGGGGCAAATCCATGTGTAAGCTGGGGCAAATCCATGACCTGGGGGCAAATCCATGAGCTGGGCAAATCCATGACCTGGGGGCAAATCCATGAGCTGGGCAAATCCATGACCTGGGGGCAAATCCATGAGCTGGGCAAATCCATGACCTGGGGGCAAATCCATGTGTAAGCTGGGGCAAATCCATGACCTGGGGGCAAATCCATGACCTGGGGGCAAATCCATGAGCTGGGCAAATCCATGACCTGGGGGCAAATCCATGTGTAAGCTGGGGCAAATCCATGACCTGGGGGCAAATCCATGAGCTGGGCAAATCCATGACCTGGGGGCAAATCCATGTGTAAGCTGGGGCAAATCCATGACCTGGGGGCAAATCCATGTGTAAACAGGGGCAAATCCATGTGTAAACTGGGGCAAATCCATGACCTGGGGGCAAATCCATGAGCTGGGCAAATCCATGACCTGGGGGCAAATCCATGACCTGGGGGCAAATCCATGAGCTGGGGCAAATCCATGAGCTGGGGCAATATCCATGTGTGAGCTGGGGCATATCCATGTGTGAGCTGGGGCAAATCCATGTGTGAGCTGGGGCATATCCATGAGCTGGGGCAAATCCATGAGCTGGGGCAATATCCATGTGAGAGCTGGGGCAATATCGATAACGTGTCCACAGGTGGGGGGGGCGCACAATTCTTGGCTGGCCCCGGGCGCTGACAACCCACACTACGCCACTGATTGCAGCTGTCTTCAGTTGTTTGTTGTTTTGGGTCTTTTTGCCTTTTAGTTTTGCCTTCAGCAGGTTGAGATCAGGTGATTGACTCGGCCATTGCAGAATATTCCACTTATTTTCCTTCAAAAACTCCTGGGTTGCTCTTGCAGTGTGTTTTGAATCATTGTTCTTCTGTACAGTGAAGCACCTTCTAATCAACTTTGCTGCGTTTGGCTGAATCTGGGCTGACAGTATATCTCTTAACAATGCTAAATTTGTCTGGCTGCTCCTGGCTGCTCCTGTCTTCTGTCACATCATAAATAAACACCAATGACCCAGTGCCACTGGAAGCCCATGCCTCCACCATGTTTTACAGATTAAGTTGTGTGTTTTAGTTCATGAGCTGTTCCAAGCCTTTTCCACACTTTTTTTTTTCTTCCCGTCATTCTGTTACAGATTAATTTAAGTTCTGCTTACAATAGATCAAACAATACATAGGGCCATATTACATACTTGGTGCTAACTTAACCAGAGCAGTTGTAAACTTAGCACCAACTATGTAATATGGTTTTAACTTAACCAGAGCTGTTGTAAACTTGCCTGAGCCATTATAGCCTATGGAGGTTTTAAGATTACAACAGCTCTGGTTAAGTTAGCACCAACTATGTAATATGGCCCATAGCGTAATAGAGAGCAGCATGAGCATGTGCAATACTGCAGCAGCAGCAAATGGCTTAAGTAAATATTTTGAGATCATGATAACATACCACATATCTGCTGGCATAGGACTGTCGCGAGAAGTGGGCAGTTCAAGTCACATAGGACGGCAGACATCCGCCAAGGATGATATAGGTTCATGACTTCTGAGAGCGAGAGAAGACGTTCAGAAGATACGGGGAGGGGGTGTAAAAGGGAGAAAGGAGGAAGAGAAATAAGAGGAGAGGAAAAATAATCAGAGGGTCATCTATCACAGAACACATAGGGGGAAGGGAGGAGAGGGAATGAAGTCCTGGCCGCGACTGGAGGGAGCCACAGCCAACAGGTGGAGCACATTGTCTGAGTGTTAGGAGAAGTGGACACATGTTGACTCCCCTGCCTACCGGGTCCAATAAAACAAAGTCTGCATGAAGCGTTCTCTTTCTCCCTCAGTCAGCACAAGCGTTTCCTTGGAGGCACGTACCCAATTCACCTTAGCCACCAACTCTGCTTGGGGAGGAATCACTACTGATCTCCAGTGGGTCGGAACCAGGAGTCTCGCACAGAGCAAGATGCGGAGCAGCAAGGACTTCCTCAAAGACTTAACAGGAAGATCAATGGTGAGAAGTATAAAAAAAAAAATAACCTTGGGGTAAAGGGTAGGTCAAAGTCGCACTTGTCCCTTATGTTATCGCTCACCATCCTCCAATAAGGTTTCAGAAGCGGGCAACACCCCCAAACATGCAGGTATGTACCAGGGAGTGTGCACTCCCTCCAACACGTTGCAGAGGCCGCGGCTCCGATTCAAAAAAGGAGGTACGGGGACCTGTACCAGGACAAAAGCTTAAACAATGTCTCAACGATGGCCAGAGCCTGGGACCCTGAATGGACCAGAGTTGAAGGGCTACATTACACTCTTGGTGCTAATGTTAGCGCTCATCTGAGTGAGAGTTAATTCAATCACCATTCAGTCCACCAGGCGAACAAGATGTGAGGTGTAGTAATAGAGGTGTAACGCTGGCAACACCAGACAGCGGTGTGGCAAGGCTCTGGATCAGGTAAAAACACCTATAAGCAGAGATACCACTGTTGGCAGCAATCACAGGAGCGAACCGCACAGGATAAACAAGAGACCTCTGCACAACACTGGAAAAGCAGCCCTAAATTTGACAGGCTGGTCTTTAGAATAGCCAGATCTATACTAGAGAAAAATAAACTAGAAGCTGTGCAGAGTCAAGAAACATACAGATACCAGCGTACACTAGAAATGATACAGATAGTACAGACAAGGAGCATCCAATAGAAACATCAAAAGGAAAAGCCAGAAGTCAATAACCAGAACGTGTACCTCAGACAGTAGCCAGGGATCCAGAACTGGGAGAGAAGTCAGCCAGGCAAAAGGGTCAAAACCAGGTAATCAGCATATACAGATAACATAAACAGAAAACCAAAACACAGCAAGAGACAGAACTGAAAACAATAACACAGGAAAAGAAATCCGGAACACGAAACAGAGAGAACAGACAGACAGGGAACCAAGACCAAAATATAACTAGAACTGAATATACAAACTAGGACTGGAATACACAGCAAGGAGCTCAGAGCACAGCAGACTGGATACACCGACAACTGGAACAAAATGATAGAGCAATGGGATATGGGCCCATTGCTTTAATTAGGCAGGGGGATCAGGACAACGATCAGCAGGTTAACAGACAGACACAAAGCAATTAACCCCTGTGCTCTTACCCAGGAAAAGCAACATCGGAACACATGGGAAAAACAGGTATACATGAATACAGAGGGCAGGGGGACAGGGCTGGAACGACGAAACGTGACAGCACCCCCTCAATGGGTGACCACTGGGCACCCACAACAAGAAACACGACCGGGAAACCACGACACAAGACACGAACAATAATCACCAAAACCCATTAGGATCCCACTCCTCCGAGTCATCGGAATTTTTCTCAAAGCAACTCCAGACCATGGGATTGCTCTGGACCCTTGCCAGGATTGCTCACGGACTAATATCCCCGAAGGCGTCCATATATATCCCTCAGGAACTGGACTGGATCTCGGGATTTTGGTACCAGTCAAGTGTGACGTATGGTACATATCACCATAGACCTTGGCCTCCTCAGACCCAGAGCTGGGATTAGTCCCTGTCAGGTGTAGGTCCCACCAGGCCGGCGCTTCCTACTCGCCCCTCCTGTATGGCGTCCGGCCTGGCCTCCAAGACCCAAAACGGCACCTGAAGCCACGACCTTCCTGGGCACCCCACGGGCTGCAGCTAGTGGTGGTGCCGGCTGGGCCCTCAGCTCCGCCGGCGTCTGATGTCAGCGGTGGGCATGGCGGGTCCCAGGGAGTGGCGGCCCAAGGCCAGCTGATCAGGGGGAAGAGTGTCAAGGGGAGGAATGCCACTAGAGGCAGAGGGGGTGTGGCCAAAGCCTGGGTGCCCTGAGTGTTCAGACGTTCTGTGCCTACCTGTGAACTAGTGAATCTAATTCCAAGTGCTGCTTATTACCTTACTGACCCTTCTTGCTTATTTGGACTGTTAGGTCTGAACGGCTCTCCTTTCCCATCTCCATTCTCTGCATTTCCCCCATCTCCGTTACCTGTCAGGATTTGCTGTACCCAGGCATTGATGAGCGCGCGTTTGTGCAAAATGAGACACAGACACAACCTGCTATGTCCTTCAAACTGAAACTGTATTCATCAACAGTCAGGAGTATATATGCCTTTACATACACAATGGAGGAGCTGATGTGATCACCAATCAGAGACTTCCACGTGTACACAATGTCACAGAGAAACAGGTTATAAGGAATTTGCCTCAGGGTATTGCCGGGTGGGGTCTCCCATACAGTAGAGCAGGATTTAACAGGCAAAAGGGGGGGGTTGGGACACATGGCCTCAGGACAATTGGGGAAGAAGCAAGCAATGAATTGAAGATCTCAATTACTTATGATTTTGGATATAAAATCCCTTACAATCCCTTCTTTTGTCACACAAAAGTGACAACCAATAAATACAAAATATAAGGTGCGAATAGGGTGAGAATAGTGTCCATGGGATAGTTCACTCGGGGTCTTCCCATACAAATCATTTGTGGGTCCAAAGGACCGTCGGCTTCCCTTCCAGGCTCAGGACCTGGTCAGGCGTCGCACTATATAGGAGAACGCAAGCAGGGGTGCAGTATGGGTCAGGGTTCGCAGGAGGGAGTAACATTTCACTATAACCATATTACCTTGTACATAATTACTAGGAAAAGCAAAAGCATTATTATACCTGGTACTATGTTAAGGATTTTCATCCCCAAGGAACCGAACCATGAACCCAGACCAAAAAATGCAGTCAAATCCATCAGACACTTAGTCCATGGGTTCTGGTTAAATTCTAATTCCCAAATAAATTCCACTAAACAAGAAAAGAATGATTTACGTAATCTAATTTTAGTAAAAAGTAAGCATTGATACTAATTGTCATGAGTCAGATCTTTATCTGTGTTTCCTTGTACTAAGATTCACTCCACAAACTTCATACACACCTCCTCACAGAAGATGCATTCTCATTCTCCTAATTCACCCTCTCAGCCTTATCTAAGGGAGTTATCGTAACAAAAATGAGGACACAGTCTTATTGAAGAAAAGAGGAAAAATGTTGTTTCCCAGTGTAGGCGATTTTGAGTTTCAGAGTGGAGTCTTTGAGGGTGGATACTCAGCAGTCAGGAGAAGGTGGCATCGACATCAAACCAGCAGTATGTCCTTATCTGTACTGGGCAGACAATCGGCTCTCAGTGACATCACATTGTGAGTTCATAATCATCATAGTGACCGTATGTGTCATGGAAACGAGAGGACCTGAGCTCCCACTGGAACTCTCTAGGTAGTGGCCTTTGTATGCTGGCCGTGCCTCACCTGTGTCCACAATCCACTCAGGACTCAGTCAGCGGGTACTTGATGACTGTCAGGCTCTTGGTAAAAATGATGATGATGAAAACAATGGCAAACGCCAACATAGCAAAAGGAAAACAGTTGGGGACAGACTGAGAGGGGACAAGTAAACAGATTCACTCATCTTGCAGACAACCACACAACTACAACAGAGACGAGCATGTTAGTGTAGCAAAAGGAAACACAGATACTATACACTAATAATTTCCCAAGAAGGCCAATAAAAACCCAAACCTCCCTCAGGATATGGACCTCATGCAGCCTCTCTTGTATATAACCCACATGGTCATACTACATCTGACTCAGTTCATTATAAAAAAGTATATGCGCAACTCTAGCCCGAAGACCAGCCACCGTGCGTCCTACACCCATTTAGTAACAAAATATCTCTATACACTTCTGTTCTTGTTTAGTGGTCAATTAAGCAAAACATTTCCAGTAAAATAAAATTCCATCAAAATATATGGTAAATATAAATCAGCAACCAAATAATTCTCAATAAAACCAACTGAAATCTTCCCGCAATTCCTTCCTTTACACCTGGTTTATATAAAGAATTTAGTCATTTTAGGTGTAACATTAAGTTAAAGCCAGGGCCGGTGCAAGCATTTTTGTCTACTCAGGCGAAGGTGCGTTTTGGTGCCCCCCCCTCCAATATCGGCATAGAGATGCATAATAATAGTCTCTATCAGGAGTATTTAGTGTCTTCTCACCGAAAGTAAAGGACGCTGAATGTTGCTCTTGCAAGGACAACCTCTAGCAGTGGTCTGAGTCACTAATTGATTGGCACTGTGGCACAGGAGTGTCACCAAAACTATGCTGTGCCTGGTGGTGCCGCTTCTGTGCCACATTGCCAATACCCACAATATAATACCAGTGTCACAGCTTCCGTACCTTACCACTTTCTGTGGTGGGCCTGTGGCTGCCTTTCTCATTCGGGCCACTGACGTACAGTCCACTGTCCAGCAGGGTCCTCCTCAGGGTGTCAGTCTGTAGATACTGCTCCCACTGGAGACCATTCTATTTAACAGTGATATATAAAAGGTAGTAGATACTGCTCCCACTGGGAGGTTATTCCATGTAACAGTTATATAGAAAGGGTAGTAGATACATGGAATAGCCTCCCAGTGGGAGCAGTATCTACTACCTTTTCTATATCACTGTTACCGCTCCCACTGGGAGGCTATTCCATGTAACAGTGATATAGAAAAGGTAGTAGATACTGCTCCCACTGGGAGGCTATTCCATGTATCTACTACCCATTCTATATCACTGTTACCGCTCCCACTGGGAGGCTATTCCATGTAACAGTGATATAGAATGGGTAGTAGATACATGGAATAGCCTCCCAGTGGGAGCAGTATCTACTACCCATTCTATATCACTGTTACTGCCCCCACTGGGAGGCTATTCCATCTATATACTGCCCTTTCAATATCACTTGTTCTTGGATAGAAAACTGGCTAAAAGATAGGGTACAGAGAGTGGTCATAAATGGTACATTTTCAAGATGGACACCAGTGGTAAGTGGTGTCCCTCAGGGGTCTGTTATAGGACCAATACTATTCAATTTATTTATAAATGACCTTGAGATAGGCATTGAAAGTCATATATCAGTGTTTGCAGATGACACAAAGCTAGGAAAAGTAATACAATGTGAGCAGGATGTTACTTCGCTGCAGAGGGATTTAGATAGATTGGGGGACTGGGCACTTAAATGGCAGATGAAATTTAATCTAGATAAATGTAAAGTTATGCACTTTGGAGTGAAGAACACACAAGCAATTTATACCCTAAATGGTACGGAGTTAGGGAAATCCAAGCAGGAGAAGGATTTGGGAATAATCATAGACTTCAAACTAAGTAACAATGTGCAATGTCAAACAGCAGCCGCCAAGGCCAGCAAAGTACTGGCATGCATTAAAAGGGGAGTTCACTCACGGGATGAAAACATAATTTTGCCTCTGTATAAATCAATGGTCAGGCCGCACCTTGAATATGCCGTGCAATTTTGGGCACCTGTCTTAAAAAAAGATATTATATCGCTAGAAAAAGTGCAGAGACGGGCAACTAAATTAATAAGGGGGATGGAAGGGTTAAGTTATGAGGAAAGACTAACAAGCTTAAACCTGTTTAGTTTAGAGAAAAGGCGCCTTAGAGGGGATCTGATAACCTTATATAAATATATACGGGGCCATTATCAACCATTGTCTGATAACCTATTCATTAACAGGACTATACATAGGACAAGGGGTCATCCATTTAGACTGGAAGAAAGAATATTTAGCTTAAAGCATAGGAAGGGTTATTTTACGGTGAGAACAATAAAGCTGTGGAATTCTCTGCCTGTTGAGGTGGTTGGGTCAGAGTCTGTACAGACTTTTAAAAAACAACTGGATGACTTCCTGCAGACACAGAATATTAAGGGTTATAATATTTAATATGTGGGTAAAAGCTTCTTGATCCAAGGAGAAATCTGACTGCCATTCTGGGGTCAAGAAGGAATTTTTTCCCAGTATGTTGCATATTGGCAAGCATTCAGACTGGGTTTTTTGCCTTCTTTTGGATCAACAGCAGTAGGTTATGTGGGAGAGGCTGAACCCGATGGACGCATGTCTTTTTTCAGCCTATATAACTATGTAACTATGTAATTGTTACTGCCCCCACTGGGAGGATATTCCATGTATCTACTACCCATTCTATATCACTGTTACTGCCCCCACTGGGAGGATATTCCATGTATCTACTGCCCTTTCTATATCACTATTACTGCCCCCACTGGGATGACATTCCATGTATCTACTACCCTTTCTATATCACTGTTACTGCTCCCACTGGGAGGCTATTCCATGTAACAGTGATATAGAAAGGGTAGTAGATACATGGAATAATCTCCCAGTGGGGGCAGTAACAGTGATATAGAATGGGTAGTAGATACCGGGAATAGCCTCCCAGTGGGGGCAGTAACAGTGATATAGAATGGGTAGTAGATACATGGAATATCCTCCCAGTGGGGGCAGTATCAGTGATATAGAATGGGTAGTAGATACATGGAATATCCTCCCAGTGGGGGCAGTAACAGTGATAAAGAAAGGGTAGTAGATACATGGAAGAGCCTCCCAGTGGTGGCAGGAACAGTGATATAGAAAGTGTAGTAGATATATGGAATAGCCTCCCAGAGGGGGCAGTAACAGTGATATAGAAAGGGTAGTAGATACTGCTCCCACTGGGAGGCTATTTCATGTAACAGTGATATAGAAAGTGTAGTAGATACATGGAATAGCCTCCAAGTGGGAGCAGTAACAGTGATCTAGAAAGGGTAGTAGATACTGGCCCCACTGGGAGGCTATTCCATGTATCTACTACCCTTTCTATAGCACTGTTACATGGAATAGCCTCCCAGTGGGAGCAGTAACAGTGCTATAGAAAGGGTAGTAGATACATGGAATTGCCTCCCAGTGGGGGCAGTAACAGTGATGGAGGCTATTCCATGTATCTACTACCCTTTCTATATCACTGTTACTGCCCCCACTGGGAGGCTATTCCATGTATCTACTACCCATTCTATATCACTAACAGTGATATAGAAAGGGTAGTAGATACATGGAATAGCCTCCATCACTGTTACTGCCCCCACTGGGAGGCTATTCGATGTATCTACTACCCTTTCTATATCACTGTTACTGCCCCCACTGGGAGGCTATTCCATCTATATACTGCCCTTTCAATATTACTGTTACTGCTCCCACTGGGAGGCTATTCCATGTAACAGTAATATTGAAAGGGCAGTATATAGATGGAATAGCCTCCCAGTGGGGGCAGTAACAGTGATATAGAAAGGGTAGTAGATACTGCTCCCACTGGGAGGCTATTCCATGTATCTACTACCCTTTCTATATCACTGTTACTGTCCCCACTGGAAGGCTATTCCATCTATATACTGCCCTTTCAATATCACTGTTACTGCCCCCACTGGGAGGCTATTCCATGTAACAATGATATAAGAGATATCTCCCCTGCTGTGAAGGAGAAGTTGTGTTTTTAACTCTTGCTGGACCAGGTATTTGAGCTCCACATTAAAAAGCACAGCTGAAGCACATTGCAGTGTGGTGCTCAGCTCAGATACCTGGTCCAACATGAAT
This sequence comes from Leptobrachium leishanense, assembly GCA_009667805.1. Classification (NCBI taxonomy): domain Eukaryota; kingdom Metazoa; phylum Chordata; class Amphibia; order Anura; family Megophryidae; genus Leptobrachium; species Leptobrachium leishanense. The sequence goes on from CM019066.1 coordinate 246,116,595, forward strand.
TAAAAACACAAGCTTCTCCTTCACAGCAGGAGAAATTGTGTGTGTGTATAGAGGAGGGGGAGTGCCACAATCTCGGGGCAGAGGGAGGGAGAGCAGGAAGTGGGATCACTCGCCTCCTGCCCTGGGGGTATGTCTGCTGCGGAGCAGGGCTGGTCACACCTCCTCACTTGTCAGCTGGAAGAGGAGCACCACTGCAGCACGAGGCAGCACTTGGCCCACAGCTCTGCTGCATCTCGGGAGTGCCCTCCCCCTCATCAGCCCGGAAGTAAAGGAGCTGCTCCAGTCACAAGGAGGAGGAGGAGGATACTTTTCCTAATGGGCGGCACTAGAAACCCCTGGCCAGCCTTGGCCAGGGAACTAGATTATGGCGCCCCCTAGTTTGGCACCAGGCCAGGACAGTAAGGCAGCCGCCTGAGCTGCCTTACATTAGCGCCGGCCCTGGTTAAAGCTATTAATTCATTATCGCTGAGATCACCATTAGATGTATTAAAACATTATTTATATTTTATTCACAGTAATGGGACTAGTTTAACCACCTGGTTAATAATATATTATATTCTATTTAATGCTGGATGTATTGTTATAAGACTATTTTGGACAGCTAATTTAAAAGACCATTATGATTTCCTGAGTACATTATTGAAAATACTCTAACTCCAGGTTTAATTGAATGTGACCTGCACTATCATAAATATATAATGGGGATTTACTTACTCCTGAAAAATAAGAATTGTGATCACATAATAATAATATACGATACGAAATATTAGAATACAAAGTATTCATCACTTAGAACAAACATTCAGGTATCTGGCGTAGAATATCCTTCTGAGAACAGCACAGTGATGATTCTTCTGAACATAAAGATGTAAAGTTCTGTGTTTTTTTTTCTTTTTTTCCATATTAATTTAAAATGAAATACAACTCCTTTTGTTAGAATGTTTTATTGCCCGGTGTCTGGTAAACTCTGTTATTGATCTTGGTATCTGGTAAAGGAAGCGGAACATTGCAATGTGTAATGATGATGTGTGTTTGAGTAAATTTCCTTCAATTTCAATAGCTATATCGATATTAGTATCAAATTAATGATCTTCCATTTAGCTTTATCAGCTTCAGCTGCAATGAGCATTGGCATGCGTTACTCGGGCAATTTTCACCTAAATTAAAGAGCCTTGAAAAAATGTTAACCTGTCAGGGTTTTAAACTTGCAACGTTAAAAAAACTTACATGGTTAACACTTATATTGTTTTGGCTGTAAAGAAAAACATGTATTTAAACTTGTAACGTTCAACAAAGGCACATCCATAGTGTGCCAATATCTCTCTAAGAATGACATACAATAGACAAGGAAGAAACTAGACAAGCAGGATGAAACCAAAATCGAACATAGCAAAAAACGACTTCCTTGACTAATCACTCCCCATTCACCTTCAATCACCTTCCAGCACTTTCTATTCACCTTCAATCACCTTCCATCACTTTCTATTCACTGGTTTCCATCATGTTCATCACTCACAGCCAGACACTGATCGCCTTCTATCAACATTCACAAATACTTTAAATTTTCTAAAACCTTCACAACAATAAAAGAAAGCATCAACCCCCCTTCCTCTCTTTCTCGGTAGGGTAGTGGTAGGGGTAAGTGGAAGTTAATGCAGCTAATCTCGGTAAGACCACAATATCCCCACTGTGGAAAAAGAGAGACCAAAGGAATCTTTTTCCAAATCATTATATTTCCGAAGAGATCAGCCTTGGTAAGGAATTGTATTACACAAATATGCACGTTATTAATCTCTTGATCTATTGGATTTTTCTCTTTCTGTCCTGTAAAAGAAAGAAAATGAATTAATAAAACAAAAACACATTTCTACGTTTCCATATGTCTCCAAAATCATGCACAACACCAAACACATATCTAGATAGTTTGACTGCACGACTATGATACGGATGCCCAGACACCACAAGACGTTCTACCCTAGAACTGTGCTCTGTATCTGGAGAATCTTATCAGCTGAAAACAGACATGAAATGAGCTATTATAAAGACTGCATGTGGAATCTCCTCACACTGAGCATGAAATAGATCTAAAAATGTTAACTGACTGCATTTATTACTAAACTGGCTCAATTCCTTTTCTGTACATGACTATGACACAATCCTTTCCTACATATGACTGTGAAAATAGTCTTTTAGCTCACCGGCTCCACTCCAAGATTTGAAGATGCTTGTAAATCTGTGCACTTTGTCATGTCCAGGTTGCCTGCCTCATGGGATGCCTGGAGCTCTCAGATGGCCCCTCCCTTCCTCTACAGCTCTGTCTCTGAGGCTGCTGGGAAGCCTGACCTCTGCTCTGACTGGCTGACCCTAACTGGAGCTGAATTGCATGCAGGGACAAGTAGTTCTCACAGACTCTTGCAGATTACAATTACCTTAACTGTATTAGTCTTTTTATTATCCCACTTGCTTGTTCATTAGCTGACTATTCTGTACCACTGCAGTTTGACTTGACAATGATGGTGTCCAGCAGCCCCCCATTGATGATGTCACGACAGTGCGACACACCCTGTGACATCTCATCTCTTCCAGTACTCACTGGCAGTTCTACAGCGTGTCAGGCAGGGGCAGGTCACACCCTCACAGAGTGGGATCTGGACCGCCAATGGTGCCTCCTCGAGGTGCCAGTGCAAGAAACAATCTCCACCTGAGGTATGATCACCTGTCGTCGTCCCCCCCTCGGAAGAAGGGGAAAAATACATTATTTGCCAAAAAAAAAGGATTTTCTTCAAACCCCAGAAAAATTTTTTTTTTCTTTATTTGTCCTTTTATTTTGTGTGATGTGTGCCCTGTTTAAATCGGCAGTGGAAGCCAGGAAGGAGTTAAATGTAAAAATTTGCTTTTACTGAAACAAACACCCCCTTCAGTGCTATATTTACTTTACATAGTCACCGCTCTATCACTGCAAGGAAAAAGGGCCGTATTGGACTGGGTTAGGTAGGTTAACTGATGGCGAGTAACTTAGAAGACCTGGCTAGTAGCTCAGGACCTGAAATTTTGAGCCCTGCCTATAAGCATACATGTGGTAGATGGCTCTCCTTTGCGCTCTGGGGTAATCACAAAAGAAACCGAACTTCTTTCCATGTATATTGGTAAACATAAAGAGAAATTGAGCTTTGATGTCGTGCCCTCGCCCATGCTTCCTCTTATCCTCTTGGGATACCCTGGCTCTGTAGTCATGACCCAACCATCCAGTGGTCCTCAGGGAAAATAACTTTTGGTTCTGAATATTGTAAGACTCAACTATAAAAAGTAAAAAACCCCGGGGTCGGGCGTCTATGGCACCCAAAAAAGATCAGTAGAGTGATATAATCCCATATGTTCATTCCAATCCACAGGTGGCAAACATCCAAAGGAGCAAAGAAGAAAATCAACCAGTGCTGCTTGGCAAAGGTGCACTAGTGCTACATCATTTATTGTGAAAGAGACCACACGTACAGACGTTTCAGGGATACAACCCTTTCCTCAGTGCAAAGTGCCCCAATACACATAATACAGATTATCCCCTTATATACATAACATACATAGGGTAGGCGGTACAGAAATTCCGTGCACACATGGAGAGAATAAACAATCTGAAAACGCTCATTCCCATCGTCATACCGTTTGTAAACAACAAGTACTTTGCGTTGGTCCATGCTGCAGTAAGGTACGCCGGCCGGCGTTACAATGATAGCGGACAATGGGCACAGGGAGCATGCGCCATCCAGGGACTGCCCCGTGGAGCCGGGGAGATCGAAACCGCGCATGCGCCGGGTCCCATACTGGTCACATGCAGCCTGGGACCAATCAGCATACAGCTAACATCAAATGGTGTCTGCACTCGGCGAAAAATGATTCAACAATTTGGTTTAGTCTCTTTTGATGATCCCCACATCTCCATGGTGTCTGGAAGGACTAAAACGGACAAGTCCAGTCTGTAAGGAATGAAAAAATTCAACCACCTTGCCTAAACATTCTGTGATAACAACCATAGTGACCTAATAAAGTAAATCATAATAACACAACCACATAAAATGAAAGTTACACTAGTGACCTGTATATAAAAACAAAGGGACAGTATTTGTCCCGAAAAAGAGCAGATCAAAATTACAGCGAAAGACATAAACTTGTAAGAGTCATTGTCTACCATCTATTAAACCTGTTGTGACGGGATGGAAGTCCGCCTGCGGTCCTGCTCTATCTGATGGCACGGCACTCGGTGTCTCGAGCGGCCTGGAGGATGAAATGGCGTTGGTCCGGCGTCTGGAGAGATGGTGCGGTGTTGCCTTGGGGATCCCGTTCCTGGGTTGAGTGGTGATGCAGGAGACCGCTGAGTGTCTCCTGCAATAGTGATTGTAGCTCTGAAATGAAGACACCAGACTTGGCTGTATGCTTTAAAACAGTGAACTGAATTTTATGGGTTTCAACAGGGTAATTTATACAATTTCACACAAACAGATTACCAACTCCCCCACCCACACAACCAGCACTGATTGGCTCCTTTCCCAGCCTCCTGTTCCCTATCAGGTCTCTTTCAGCCTTTCCATTGTCCAGGGATTAGGCAGATGAGGTCTTGGAAAAGCCTCCAAAGCCTCTATCTTGCCCTTTCAGGCTCCCCCATTGTCCAGGGGATTAGGCAGATGAGGTCTTGGAAAAGCCTCCAATCCTCTGGCCCGCTGCATCCTCCATCTTGGGGCATGAGATCCTTTGTTCTGTGAAACCATGCTGGGATGAGCAAAATGGCGATGGGGAAAAACACATACAAACGGTTTCTTTCATACTTTTACAGTCACATCATACAGGGTACATTTTTATTACATTACACCAATAAAACCACATCTAGCAATAAAATAAGAGGTCCATAGGCTCACACGCAAAACCAAAACCAAAACAGGAAAAATGGTCTTTAAAAAGGGTTCTGTCTTTAGTCCTGTGGCTCGCTGAAAAGAGCTCTCATGTCTGTTCCGTGACATTTCTCCCCCCTTCTAGAGTCCGATGGACACGGTTGGACCCACACGGGTCGACTCGGGGAAGTCGGAGCAGTCTTTGTGGCCCATAGTCTGTGGGAAGGAGGCGAGCCACCAGGCTTCTCCATTTGTCCTTGAGGCAGTGCCTGGCGTGTTGGGGGTACAAGTCTTTGGGGGTACCCCTCCGGAATAAGGGTCCTGTGGTCGGGGAGGGGTACCGCCTGTACCACCTCTGGAGGTATCACGCACCCGGGAAAAACGGGTGCTAAATGCACGCGCCCCGAGTGCCCTGGTCAGCCGTTGGAAAAAACAGTGGCTGCATGGGGCCTCCGGGCCAAAGGGGTGTGGAGATGGGCAGAGTTGAAACAGGCTCTGCCCCATTGCCAGCGCGTCGGCTGGGGGGTTCAAGGCCGAGGAAGGGTCCCCGGGCAGGAGAATGGCATCCTCCATCTCCGGTGGGGTCAGTGGCTGCGGAATAAGCAGCCCGGGTGTATCCTCTTTCTGTTCCCCGAGGCAGGCAGTGAAGGTTGGGCAGTGGCCGGCGGCACTCTGTCTGGTTGCCAGCTCTTCTGCTGGGGAAGCGGGTGCAGGAACAACGTCCAGGCGGTTGGATGGAGTCAACGGCTGCGGGGTAAGCAGCTCGGGGAAATCCTCCTGCTCTTCGGGACAGATGAGGGAGGGTGGGCAGAGGCCAGCGGCACTCTGCCCTGTTGCCAGCTCTTCTGCTGGGTAAGCGGGTGTGGGAACAAAGTCCAGGGGGTCGGATGGGGTCAACGGCTGCGGGATAAGCAGCTCGAGGGTATCCACCTGCTCCTCGGGGCAGATGGTGGAGGATGGGCAGAGGCCAGCAGCACTCTGCCCCATTGCCAGCTCTTCTGCTGGGTAAGCGGACACTGGCACAGTGTCATCTTGCGGGGGCGGGAGGATAACTTCCTCTCTGGGCCACTCGGACCCTTTACGCGACCCATTCTGGTCGCTTGGCACCTGCCGTGCTTCTTCTGACCTGGCCGGCTCGTCTACTGTGGTCCCGACGGGGACCCATGGGAGCATCTCGGGCTCCAATACTTCTGTGTCACTTGGACTGTCTGCTTCTTCGGCCAGACAGTCCCAGGTCATGGGGCTTAGGCCTGACTGCGGAGCGTCGTCCAACAACCTTCTGTAGGCCTTCTCAAGCTCCCATTCGCGCTCTACCAGGAACTCCAGTTCCTCTATCTCGAAGTCCTTGCTCTCGTATGAGAGTTCCTCTTCCCGGTGTTCCAGTATCTCCTCCAACCGCCACTCCGACTCTTCTCCAAACCCGGGGTCGTTGGCCATCCTTTCGTATAGCAGCCCTGTGCCGCCGTAGTGGAGGCCTGCGGTGGAGGCGCCATCGATGGTGCTGGGTAGCAGGGGGCCTATTAACCACCGGGACGCCCGGTAAGCGGCGTCCAGTGCGATCTCCTGCTGAACCAGGTATTAGAGCTCTGCCTCCCACTCCTCTGGGGATCGGCCTTTCAGGAATGCTGCTCTGGCATTGTATTGCACTTGGTAGATGGCAGCGTCGGAGGGAACATTGACACCATGGTAGTCCCTTTCATGGTGCAGTGCCTCGTACCAGAGTTCTTGGCGGATCTCATCCCGCCACTCGGGCCCAGAGGGCTCAACTGTAGATCCATGATACCGATCCAGGCCCTCCTGTAGCCTTCTCGGGAATTCAGCCCTCGTGTCTGCGAGGGTGCTGGAACAGTGGCACCACCACTCAATGGGGGTGTGGCGTCCTCGGATGCAGCTCCAGGCGGGCTGTAAGCCTCCATCCAAGGGTCGCTGAGATGTGCGGTTTCCTCAATTAAAACTCCAGGCGAGCTGTAAATCCAAAAAGAAGTATCACTGGGGGGTGTAGATTCGCTGGATGAAGCTCCAGTCGAGCTGTCAACCTCGAACCAGGGTTCTATGGGGTAGGGTTCAGGGGCAGGGTATTCAGTCCTTTTTGCTCGGAGCACCGCCATCCGCAGCTCGTGCTGATGGTCCTTCTCTTGCTTTTCTTCCTGCCGGATCTCCTGGATGGCGTTGTGTATAGTGGCTTCTGACGGGGCGGCTCCGAAGAGGGCTAGCCGCTGCCGCACTTTCCTTTGGAAGGGATCTTCTGGGACCAATGCCTGGGTGGGTGGTAAAGTTGGCGTGCCCACGGCTCCCTGGTCCATTTCCTGCAGTTCCTCGATCAGGGCGGCTTTACTTTTTGAGCCCGGGGTGCCTCCTCGGCTCTCCAAGATGCCCCGCAGGGTGTCTTTTTTGTAGTTGGCGTACCCTGCCATGCTGAGTTCTTTTTCTGGGGGTTCAGAGAGCCTATCCTCACCGCTTGCCACCAATGTGACGGGATGGAAGTCCGCCTGCGGTCCTGCTCTATCTGACCCCCCCTTTGATGGGGTCCGGCCCGACTACCGAGTGGCATGGCACTCGGTGTCTCGAGCGGCCTGGAGGATGAAATGGCGTTGGTCCGGCGTCTGGAGAGATGGTGCGGTGTTGCCTTGGGGATCCCGTTCCTGGGTTGAGTGGTGATGCAGGAGACCGCTGAGTGTCTCCTGCAATAGTGATTGTAGCTCTGAAATGAAGACACCAGACGTGGCTGTATGCTTTAAAACAGTGAACTGAATTTTATGGGTTTCAACAGGGTCATTTATACAACTTCACACAAACAGATTACCAACTCCCCCACCCACACAACCAGTACTGATTGGCTCCTTTCCCAGCCTCCTGTTCCCTATCAGGTCCCTTTCAGCCTTTCCATTGTCCAGGGATTAGGCAGATGAGGTCTTGGAAAAGCCTCCAATCAGCTGGTTTGCTGTATCCTCTATCTTGCCCTTTCAGGCTCCCCCATTGTCCAGGGGATTAGGCAGATGAGGTCTTGGAAAAGCCTCCAATCCTCTGGCCCGCTGCATCCTCCATCTTGGGGCATGAGATCCTTTGTTCTGTGAAACAATGCTGGGATGAGCAAAATGGCGGCGGGGAAAAACACATACAAACGGTTTCTTTCATACTTTTACAGTCACATCATACAGGGTACATTTTTATTAAGAGGTCCATAGGCTCACACGCAAAACCAAAACCAAAACAGGAAAAATGGTCTTTAAAAAGGGTTCAGTCTTTAGTCCTGTGGCTCGCTGAAAAGAGCTCTCATGTCCGTTCCGTGACACCTGTCTTCTTACACACCATTATAGATGAAAACATGTTGCGTACTAATGTGCAACTCCCTTCTGAATATCAAGATTACTTTGATGTCTTTCCGCTACACAGAAAGTATGACTGTCCAATAGATCTATATCCTGGATCAGCCATCCCGTTCGGTCACATATACCTACTCTCCGAAACAGAATTACGGATGCTACGTGAGTATATCCATGAAAGTTTAACCAAAGGGTTCATCCGTCCTTCTACCTCCCCCGCAGGAGCTGGAATATTCTTTGTGGGAAAGAAAGATGGAGGTCTACGTCCCTGTGTAGACTACAGGGGTCTAAACCAAATCACCATAAAAAATAGATACCCTCTCCCACTGATTCCTGAAATCATGGAACGATTAAAGTCTGCCAAGATATTTTCCAAACTCGATCTCCGAGGAGCCTTCAACTTGGTCCGACTTCGTCCTGGGGATGAGTGGAAAACGGCTTACCGTACAAGATATGGACATTTTGAGTACACCGTCATGCCGTATGGTCTCAGCAACGCCCCAGCCTCGTTTCAACATCTAGTCAATGATGTATTTAGAGACCTCCTAGGCCGTTTCGTTATAATTTACCTAGACGATATCTTAATATATTCAGAGAACCTCACAGATCATATCATTCATGTAAAAGAAGTATTACAACGCCTCAGACAACACAGCCTATACGCTAAACTGGATAAATGCATCTTCAATGTAACAAACCTTCCTTTTCTAGGATTCATCTTAAAGCCCGGGCAGATCGAGATGGACCCCAAAAAAATTTACGCTATCGTGTCAAGGCCACAACCTACATCGAAGAAAGCGGTACAAAGATTTATTGGATTTTCCAATTTTTACAGGAAATTCATTAGAAATTTCTCCAAACTAATCAAACCACTTATGGATCTCATTAGACAAGGTGACAAGTTCGAATGGACGAAAAAGACCCAAAACAACTATGACGTAGGTGACAAAGAACTTCTAGCTATTAAAAGAGGCCTGGAAGAATGACGACATTTGCTTGAGGGGGCATGATATCCCATTACCATCTATACAGACTAGACATGTGCCTTCGTTTTAGTACTAAAACGATTTAGTCCGAATTTTGGGATAATTTAGTTCTCGTATGACTCAAGAGATACGAAACTGCTCACTACAAAAAACGAAAGAAACTAAAATAAAATGCACTACATTTTAGTTTCAGTCCTTTTTGTGATATTACATTGATGAGTGAAGGAGACCAGCAATGAAGAGCGCAACATCGCAAAGCTACAGAAAAGGTTTGTATGCGTAATCCTTTCCAACCCCTACCCGAAAATCTGACAGTGATAGAGCTCCAGAATACTCACTCGCAGCACAGACAGCCAGCAAAGGAGAGGAAACCTTTACTTAACCTTTGCATGTCTATGAGGCAGACAAGATGATAAAAGCAGCTGGAGAAGGAAAACATTCAAATAAATCACATTGAAAGCTAATGAGAGAGAAGGGCTGGATAGTAAAAACCCCTTTATAACAAGCAGCGCTGGGAGAAGAGAGGGACTTTATAAAACGTGTGTTATCTCCCCTAACGCTCTGCATATTAGGAGCTTAGGTCTGTTACATTTTATATTATCCAGGAACACTATCCTCCTTTCCTCATCTATAATGCACGTTTTATATAAAGTCCCTCTCTTCTCCCAGTGCTGCTTATTATAAAGTTTTATTTTACGTCTGATACATTTAGTATCCAGCTCTCACAGTTACTCTGTCATTATGAGCCTTCAGTGTGATTTATTTGAATGTTTTCCCTGGATTTAAAGTGCTTTATTTTATTATAAGAATAAATTTGCACCAGTCAACTCTTCTCTGAGCTTTCAGACCGATTTACGTTAACATTTTCCCTCTCCCCTGCTTTTATAATCCTGTCTGTCTCCCCCACAGAGATACAAAGTTTAAGTAAAAGTTCCCTCTTCTGTGCTGGATAAGCATTGCATTCCGAAGTTCTGCACCCTCCACATGCTAATGCAGTAGGAGGTTCTATACAGAGAGGGACATTAATTCAGGAGATGTTCTATACATTATACAGAAAGGGGTATTCATTAATGCAGGAGGATGTTCTATACACTATACAGAGAGGAGCATTTTTTTTAGCCCTTTAAATCCAGTGGCTGTGAGCGCTGAGATTGGCTGCTTGTTATATTATCTCTCAGTACAATGTATCAGGCTCAGCTGGTACAGTAACTGACTGCTGCTCATCACAGCGCTCAGAGTTTCAATAAAATAAGGAAATAATATTATAACCTCTTATATATAAAAATATTATTTACTAGTTTTACTGAAACTCTGAGCGCTGTGATGAGCAGCAGTCAGTTACTGTAACAGCTTTGCCTGACACATTGTGCTGAGAGTGAGAGCTACTGTAACGAGCAGCGATCAGTGATCTCAGCCCTCTGAGGAGCCACTACAATAGTAATTGTATCCCCTGGTTTTCGGATGAATGAAATTAGTTTTCATACTAAAGAACTGAAAACAAATTTTTTTAGCAACTAAATTGTATTTTAGGACTAATCCTGCAGTGGACAATGGAGTCCGTCCTCGGATGCCAGTTTCTGTTCTAATTCGGTGGAGAAATCAGATATATGTGCGCATAAAGAAATCACACAGACAAGGAATACGTCTATGTGGCTTTCAAGCCAATGACTTCTCTGCCCTTTATTGACAATTTACAAGGCTTTTTATGCTGCTTCGCATGTAACGAAAACAGGCTGTTGCCCAACATTCTATTCATCATTAATATTGTGAAATTACTGACCTTGTTTAATAACAGTTAAAGAAAATAAACAACAACGTCTTCGGCTGTCCCTTTAGCCGTCAAGGACATTTGTTACAGGACGTTCCAAGATGTTCCAAAACATTCTCCTCTTGATTCTTGGAAAAAGAGACTACATGTGCGTACAAAACAATCAGCTAAGATAGCGTGTTAAACAATAATATGCATTTGATTCATAAATCCTGATTAACCATTTAAACCACTCAAATGAGCATTTTTCTAGGCCTCTTTCTAAGCCTTTGAATATTATAAAAGCGAATATATACATTTCTGTCCACAACAGTCCCCCCTAAAAATGGTGACGTTGAGACATATAAAAGATTGGATGGAGATCCTACGGCAGCAATCGCTGGTAGAATCTCCATTCTAGTACGTGATGCCCTCGATAATCAGATCATCGATGTGGGTTTGTCGAAATTTCTTGTTAAAAAACATCCTTTAATACCTGTTCTGTATGTTTTGCCCAAAATCCATAAGTCCCTTTCTGCGCCTCCTGGGAGGCCCATTGTATCCGCTGTGGATTCGGTCTTTAGCCCCCTGTCCATTTTTTTGGATAGGGTGGCTCGGCCCTATCTCCAGCGGATTCCATCATTTATTTTGGATACCAATGATTTTTTGGTTAAGCTTCGTGACATCATCGTCAGTGATCATAGCATTTTGGTTAGTCTAGATATCACTAGCCTATACACATCCATACAAAATTTGGAAGGTATAAGCGCTATGAAACATGCACTCATTAAATTGGGTTTTTCTGATAATCAGTTACAATTTCTTTTGGATCTACTTGACTTGGTATTAGGCAATAGCTTTTTTCTATTCGACGGGGTGTTCTACACTCAGATACGGGGGACTTCTATGGGCACTAATGTAGCACCTACCTATGCCAATATCTTCATGTCCGAATTCGAGGAAAATATAGTCTATAAATGTGATCTTTTTCAGCAATATGCCCACCATTGGTTCCGCTATATAGACGATATTATTTTTGTATGGGAGGGCACTAGAGAAACATTGGATGAATTTGTCAGTATACTTAATAACGGATCTACTTCTATTAAATTTACGATGTCATGTAGCTTTACACAAATTTGTTTCCTAGACACCTTGGTTATCAAAAGAGATGGCAAATTAATGACGGATCTCTATCGGAAACCTACTGATAGGAATTCCCTGTTAAGATATGATAGTGCACATCCTACTACATTACTTGATTCCCTCCCGCGCAGTCAACTTATGCGAGTTAATAGGATTGTGAATTTACCTGAAAGCAGGGATAAAAGGTTTGATGAAATGATTGAGAGATTTAGAGCTAGAGGATATCCTAGACATCTCTTGAGAACAGAAAGTACTAGGATCAACCAACAAATAACATCTCAGAGATGCCAGAATTATGGCAGGATTCCATTTGTATCCAAATATGGGACTCATACAACACAAGTGAAAAAAATCCTATGTAAGTATTGGTACATTTTAAGGGATGCGTATCCTAAAATTCCGGAGTTTCAGACTATCCCACTAATGTCATATAGAAAAGGGAGATCATTTCGACAGACATTAGTTAAGGCTGAGTTCAAGCATAATACAGGTGGAAGACCCTTCTTTGGGAAGCCAAAGGATGGAACCTTCCCGTGCTTGAACTGTTCCTGCTGTAACGCAGTAATACGTGGTGATTCCTTTGTCCATCCACATTCTGGGAGAAAATCTAAAATTAAAGGATACTTCACCTGTAATTCCACTTACGTGGTTTATTTGTTAAAATGCCCCTGTGGGTTGGTCTATGTGGGTGAGACCACCCAAAAAGTAAAAAATCGGTTCATTAAACATAGGTCGGATATTAGAACTAAAAAGACCGAACTTCCTGTCCCTGAACATTTTTTATGTAGTGGACACGATATCTCACAGTTACGCTACCAGGTAATCGATGAAGTACCCAAGTTGACAAGAGGCGGGGACAGAGAAAAATTGCTTAAGAGAAAGGAATTATATTGGATCCATCACCTTAATACTCTCTGGCCACATGGCCTCAATAGAGAATCAGATTTTTCACCTTTTCTATAAATGATTAATTATACGTATTTATGTAAAATAGTATTATAGGTATCTAAATTCCTTCCACTGTTGCAGATTTAAGCATGAGGTCAATTAGGACTAATAAGATCGTTGCAGCAATTAAGTGCCTCCCTCCCTCTACATTTAGATCTGTAGAATTGCTTCTCTTCCTTCATAGGCGATCTATGTCTACAATTGATCTATGTTAATAAATAATGTCTTTGTAATTGACTGTGGTTAATGAGATAATTGATGAATCAATATGTAGACAATTGTTTTTAATTACTGGGTTGGCACACACAGACCGGCTGTAATGATTAATTGATTACTCAATTGATCTGTGGTGCTATTTATTCCCAGTTGTGTCATTATGTTTTAGGCTTGACAAAGACCAGTTGGTCGAAACGTTGCCTTTCTTGATGTTGGATTAAATCCATTTGAAATCATTTTGTGGATGTTGGAGTTCTTTCTATTCCCCCTAAAAATGCACATTTCCCAAGTGTACCCCTGGAGACGAGCCGTGCCTTCATCCGTTCCCCTAATAGTCTCGCCAGCCATCCCAAATCTTCGCCGGAGGTTGAGATGAGAAATTCCTATTGAATAAAACCCCTGTGTAGTCCGGGCTTCCGTGCATGGTCGAGACTGGTGGGTCAAGAGTCGGGCTTCAACTCGTCTTGCAACGGGTCACTAACCTTGGCTTAGAGCCAAATCATAGACGGTGGTCTCGAGATAGGGGACGCATGGACTCATAATTCTGTGGATGACTTGTTACAGGTGGGCGGAGTTCGTCATACCTCTTATTCACAGGAACCCCCAGAAATTCTAGACTAGTATAGGAACTGCCAATATTCTCCCCAGTGTCCCCACACACTTGATTAAGCAGTACAGGTGTAGTGGATTCCACAGTTCTGTCGATAACCTTTTTAATGCAGGGTAAAACACAACATCCAATCACCGTCAACAGAACCATCATTACCAGGATAACTATCCCTATTTGTGTGAGGATCTTTTGCCAGGCACCCATCCAACTAAAATACTGATCCCATTGATCAGTAATGCCAGAGTTTTTCTTCAGTTCTTCAGACAGGTCTTCCAATCGTTTAATGGCTTTAGTGACTTTGCCAGTGGGGCCTGTGTTATCCGGGATAAAGGTGCAACAGGAGCCACCAGTACCTTTCAGCATCGTACAGACCCCACCCCTCTCTGCCAGTAGCATATCGAGGGCCATTCGGTTCTGGAAGGTCATTGCAGAGGTTGGGCCTAGCTGGTCGGCCAAACCCTGGAGGGCATCTCGGGTATAGTTAACAAACCTCTGTTGGTTGTAATAGATGTAGTTAATCCAATCAACATTCTTGTTGATGGTTACCATGGGGATTAAAGATTCAAATCCCGCCTTTACCTGGTCTCTAGCTTTGAACTCATTAGGCACCCCCCTTGGGACTCCTATGACATCAAGGTAGACGTGGGGATCGAAACTGCCAAGGTACAGAATTCGCCTCTCTCCTTTGTCTAGTGAGTCCGGGGCTGTGGGCTGTTGGCAGGTCATCATCAAAGGGCAGGATGTGGAGGGGCATGATGGCTTTAGCCAGAGCACACTCACCGTCCCACGCACCTACCAAGTGGGAGCGGACACGCATGTCACCGCAGATCCAATAGACATCTCCCAGGGAGATCACCTGGTTTTGCACTTTCTCCTTCTCCACAGTGCTGTACTGCGCACAATAACCTTCTGTGAAGTTTCCAACTACCCGGCCACCGGTTCCCAAGAGGAGTGACAGGTGTAGTTCCCGGGGTAGATGGTGATACTCTCTGAGAGTCTGGGGTTTCGTTTCTGGAGGGGGTATTTGGACTTCCATTCTTTGCAAGCATCGTGACTTAGAGTGGTGTTGGTAAACAAACTGAGAAAGCATTCCTCGACATCCTCGGGGATATTGAGAGGTACCGTACCTAGATGAGGCCTAGCAGTACCACACACATAGCAATTGGTTCTGTTGTGGGACTGAGCAGTATATTTCATCCATTCTAACCAAACATTCATATCTGAGTATCCTGTTTCAATGGCCATAGTATCCTCAAACGTGGGATCAGCGATAGAGGGATGGATAGACAGAGGGAGGGATAGATGGATAGACAGAGGGATGATAGAGGGATGGATGAAAGGACGGACAGAGGGATGGAAGGAAGGATAGATGGATGGAAGGAAGGATGGATGGACAGAGGGATAGAAGGACAGAGGGATAGAAGGACAGAGGGAGGGATGGACAGACAGAGGGTGAGAGGGAGGGATGGATGGACGGAGACGGACAGAGGGATGGATGGGCAGATAGAGGGATCAGCGATGGCCACTATACCATTGGAAGAGTGCATCATGTGGTGATTAAGGGGTTTGGGCTGTGGGTGCGGAGGGACCCAGTCAGGGCAAGGTACATATCTCGTAGGCAGAATCTTCCCAGGGTCTGCGGATTCTCTGAACCCCCCTTTACCCACAAACCCACAACATAGATACCTGAATCCCCGGGTCCTGGATTTTCTAGGGTTAGAATTAGTTTCAGTGCTGTTGCCCCTGTGCTAAGCCGCACTTCCCCATCATCATCCAATTCCTGTAATTCGTACTTGGGGCAGGTGTTTGGGGCCATTGTCAGTGTCATACGAGCGAGAAGTGATTTACCATTTTCATCTTTCTTATCTAAGGAGATCTGTGGTTTATGTCCCCAGGGAACTCCCGTATTCCATCCCACCGATGTCCAACTACCGCATTCCTGTCCCCAATAGTAATTGGTAACGCACATATATATGTCATAATCATGTGGAATCCCATTTCTCCAGATACATTGCAAGCGGGGGCCTGGGCATGGGTGTATATCACAATAGTTAAAGGTGTATGTAACCACGCGAGTGTTAGATGAATTATACCAGAAAGTGGTTAGTTTGTGTTTGGCGGCAGTAGTATCCATTGCGTGTCCCATGACATGGGCATTGTCCGTCAGTTGTCCCAGGGCAGCTTCCACCTGGGCTCTCATAACCGCTTGTACCATATCATCAGCTGCCTGTCCCAGTATAACAGCTACATTGTGCCCCTGGATTCCTACCCCCCAAATGAGAAGGATATACACAATCATGGTTGTTTTGTTGTCTGGTCCGCTTCTGGTGTACACGTCTTTTTACAGTCGGAGGCGTGGATCCAGGTGGCTTTTCCTTCCAATTTTACTGAAGTTGCAGTTGTGAGGAGGACCTGGAAGGGACCGTCGTATCTGGGCTCAAGTGGATTCTTTCGAAGAAACTTCTTCACTAGTAACCAGTCTCCCGGGACCAGTTGGTGAGTGTCGTTGATACTCTCAGGGTCTGGAATGCAAGAGAACACTTGACCATAGATATCAGTTAATATTTTTTAAACACTTGTGACATTCGTTACTAGGCTGCCAGACTGTAATTGCAATTGTTGAGGGAAACAGTATTTCGAAAGGTGACAGATTGTGTAGACCGATGAGAGCATTCATCATTGTATTTGAGAGGTGTGAGGGCCCATGTGCCTATTGTACTACAGCCGGATAGAGTGCCTTAGGTAAGCACACTTTATTTCTTAGTTCTGGGTTACTAGTAGTGTGACTAGCTGCTCGAGTTCCTTTTCCTGTGTCTGACTGAGTGAGTCTGTCTTGCTGCTTGGTCTGCTAAATGATTTAATATCAGCTTCTGGTGTACTAAACTTTCCATGTGCATTTACTTTTATCGCTGCAACCTGTGTGAGTGCGTGTAGTTGCGCTTGTTTTGTTTCTTTTCCTTCTTCTGGCAGAAAGGGTGGGGGCGAGGGGGGGAAGTTGAACAGAATTGATTGAAAAACTGTGGGTACTGAAGTTTCAGCTCAGACAATACGGCGCACACTGCGTAATGAAGGCCTCCATGCCAGAACTCCCAGGCGCACCCCCTTGCTGTCTCCAAAAAATAAGAAGAGTCGACTGCAGTATGCCAAAAGTCATGTGGACAAACCACAGAAGTTTTGGGATAGTGTTCTGTGGACTGATGAAACAAAATTAGAACTGTTTGGGCCCATAGATCAACGCTATGTTTGGAGGAGGAAGAACAAGGCCTATGAAGAAAAGAACACCTTGCCTACTGTGAAGCATGGCGGGGGGTCAATCGTGCTTTGGGGCTGTTTTGCTTCTGCAGTTACAGGGAAGCTTCAGCATGTGCAAGGTACCATGAATTCTCTTCAGTACCAGGAGATATTGGATGACAATGTGATGCAGTCCGTCACAAACCTGAGGCTTGGGAGACGTTGGACCTTTCAACAGGACAATGATCTCAAGCATACCTCCAAGTCCACTAGAGCATGGTTGCAGATTAAAGGCTGGAACATTTTGGAGTGGCCATCGCAGTCACCTGACTTAAATCCGATTGAGAACCTCTGGTGGGACTTAAAGAAAGCAGTTGCAGTGCGCAAGCCTAAGAATGTGACTGAACTGGAGGCTTTTGCCCATGACGAATGGGTGAAGATACCCATAGATCGCTGCAAGACACTTGTGTCAAGCTATGCTTCACATTTAAAAGCTGTTATAACTGTAAAAGGATGTTGTACTAAGTACTAAGATTGAAAATCCCTCATAGTTAACAGCATACCAGAATTAGAATCACAACCGGAATCACCCCCCTCAGGAAAAGGAAAGAGAGTAGCGGGGTTAAGACTCAGATATCAGGTGAGAGTGACAGTATCAGGGTGCAGGAGGGAATATCGCTGGCGCAGCAGACTCGCAGATACGTCATGTCGTGCCAATACTCTGGGCTGCTTACCCCTACCCGTTTTGTGCAAATTAATATTTAATCAGCAGGCATCATTAGACTGTTGTTACCAATATTCTGTGTCGTTAGAGAATTGGAGGTTAAAACTTTCCTGGCATTAGAAGCTTTATCTCGTACTTAGCAAGGTCACACTCCGTCTGTGGGGTCGTCATCAACTAGAAAATCCTCTAAATTAACTAGGAAATAAAAACCTGCAATCTTCTGATACGGACAGTACACCTTATCTATTCTAAACTAAAATAAGCTAATGCAGCAGGGAAAAACCCGCTCCACGTATAAACTCTTTTTTTTTTCCCTGTCAGCAGGGTTAAAATATCTGATCTGCACAGTCATAGGAAACAAGAGGAACCAATTTAATCTTTCTAGTTTCACTTTCTTGTCTGCGTCCCGCTTCCCTTCTTTTTTCTTTTTCCACATAAAAAAACATAACACGGGATATTTTAAAGCCCACTTTTTTTCTTAACCCTTAACACTTAATTCCACCCGGCTCCGTAGCACTCTGTCCTGCAGAGCAATACTGATAGAATACGGAGCCTCTCTCTCCCGAGAATATTTTGTATAAAACTATTTTCTAATTAAAATAATAAACCAATAGGGCGGTATTCCATTAATATACACAATCAATTCTATCTACAAGTATAATAATTCCGCATACGTACGTCTAGCACTTCACATATACACTTCAACAGTAAACAACGCATAGTCTCTTGGCAAACAACCATCCATGGAATCATGTCATAAACAAAGCAGGTGTCTTGTCTCACCTGTCTATTCTGCTTCTGGCATACCGTGCTTTACATCTCTGACATACATACATATATGTCCTACTTATTGCTCTTTACTGGCAAGCAACCTATAGTTGCCATATCTAGGATAGGCTTTCCTAACCTCTTCTCACATTGACTCATAAACTATCATCCGCATCTTATAGATTATCAGATTCTGGTTTAAAATAACTTTCATCCCACTCATAAAAATTCATCATTTTGTTTGCATCCATTTACACGAGTCGGAACAGGCGTCCCTGTCCAACCGCCGATTAAATCTATACCTTTTTATTGACTCATACTCAATACACATACACATATACATCCTTATAAACAAATACATACACTATATACACAAATACATATATATCAATTTAAACAAATACACACACTATATACACAAATACATATATATATATCCATTTAAACAAATACACACACTATATACACAAATAAATATATATATATGTTCAATGGTCAGACATCATCTTGGTGGAAAGGTCTAAGCCAGGGATTGTGGGTCGTGGGATATTATCAGATACAATGGCAGTATCCTGCTAAAGGCCATCGGCGGCATCTGGGCTTTGGGTGGGGGCCGGACTCTCCACAAGTAAAACAGGTTCTTGGTGGACGCCCCCTCCCCACCAGGCTCCCCTTCCACGGTGTCTGCCGTTTTTCTTGGAGTTTGCTGCTGTGTCCAGGCTACATTGTTTTTGGGAGTTGGAGGGATGTCATGGGTGTTTTGGTAGAAAGGGTACGTGGTGGCGGTTTGCTGGGGTGGAAAGGTGATAAGATCTTGGTGCTGGGGTGGAAAAAGTGTGGGCTGGCTACGGGTGACCTGGGGTGTGGTTGTAGGTAACCCTATGTGGGACGTTAGGGCATCATCAATACGGTCTATCATGTGGAGAGTGGTATTTAAATTGGGCAAATGAATCATTATAGGGTATATTGTCGGTACCTGGCTTGTGGTTGTTAATGAGGACATGACAGGACGAGTGGTGTAGTATGACCCATCGATACATAAAACAGGGTAGAGACCTGTCGGCTGTGTTTGGGCAGTTGTCGTTTGGGTTGGGGTTATTATTTTCTTTTCGGATACCTTACTATAGGAAGGAGGCTCAGAACTTGGAGTGAGATAATAGTAATTAGTTTTTCCTTTCTTCTTATCTAATGTTTCTATCCACCCTTCGTTCTCAATTTCTTTTGCTACCCTATACCAAGCCTGTGCAACATTCCATAAACCATTATCAATCAACATTCCTTTCTTATTCTACAACAATTTTCTTTTCTTCTACCTGTAATCTGGGATTATCTAATTCGCAAATCCTGCCTAAAATCTTTAGGTTTGTCACATTACTTTTGCCTGTCCTTTCCTCAACTAACTTGCATGGTGACAACCAACCAGTATGGCTACTCTGTTCATTTCCCATTCTCGATTGTTAGCTTTGTTTTCCTGGTCACTCTTCAATTCACGTAGTTTATCAACAGTCAGAAATGAGGATAGACCTATATCTATCGTGGCCTATTTACCACAACAATAAAGCGTCTCGTCCTCCCCTATTGTCAGGACCCCTGTCTGGAGCCCCCCAGCACCCCACGTAAAGCCCGCCGTAAAAGGAAGAAAGGCAAACCTGGTGCTGCGTTGTCCTGAATGCAGGGCAGCACTTCCACAAGACGGCGTATCCTATGTCCCACCCTGCTCTCAGACTGCAGGCATAACAGGTGCCTCTAATCTACACAGAGACTAATCCCTACTTAAGGGTGGAGCACCCAGAAGACAATGCTTCTGCATTATGGTTCCTGAGCCAGCAAGCCAAGCACACTGATCCAGAATCTATCCTGTGCTTCCCATCTGCATCAAGTCTCCCGAGCCATCCAGAGACTTCATCCTAGATCCCTGCATCCTGGTTTCCCGCTGATCAACTGTCTCCTGATTCCTCAGCTATTCAAGAAACCATCCAGCCCTTTTCCTGTCCTGTCTCGTATCCCCAGTAAGTCTCCTCCGTGTGTCTGCCCTCTGTGTCTTCTTGTATTGTTTCCTGCATCCCCTCGTATCCACCAAGATTCCATATTCCAGTTGGTCTCTTTCATCTTTAAATTCTGCCCTGCATCCTACATAACCTGGACTTATTATTTATCTGAATCCTACAATAAACCCCTGTTTTCCCTAACCTGGTCTCCGTGTGTCACTGCATCCTGGGTTCGGAATCTTACCTGTCACGCTGGTACCTTACACCTATATTCCAAATATAGGACCCTGCAAGAAAAGGTGTAGCTAGCACCTCTCTACCGCAGCATATATATCCTACAGGTGCTTCCTTTACCGCGTCACCTGTTCCTACTAGATATATATATTCTTGTGAGTTCCTAATAGATACGCCTAATGTATCATCTATCCCAGTACCCACAAAAAACTCCTCTGACTGTCAATCAAACTATACTTCAATCAGAGATATATCGCGTCCTACCACCAAGCTTGTGTTCACCTGTTACTGTTAGGAAAGTCCTAATACCAGGCATGCGCCTATTGCATCACATCACTTGTTACCGTCTGGAGATAGCTAACCAGGTACACCCCACTTGTTACCACAGGTCCGCGATAATCTCTCTGATTAACAACCAAAATATAAATTCCATCAGGAAAAATGCTGTCAATACAAAGAATCGTGGACAGACACGTACAAACAAGCAGACAACTGGCATGCGGTCGTGGGTCAGTATAACGGGCACCTGGGCAAAGTTAAATAAAACCCCACTTTTGATGCTTTTCCCAAGTGTCATACTGAGGTTCCCCGGGGTAGGATCACAAACCAGAACACGTCACCGATAAGATATCAAAAAGGTATCTTAGCTGCGAGGTTACGAAGTTGATCAGGCTCCGGTTCTGGTGGGGTCCTGCCAGGAAATCCTCGTCGGTGACACACTGGATAAGCATAACCCAGGGCCCCACGGTGGGCATCAAATTGCAGTGGACAATGGAGTCCGTAACCCAGGGCCCCACATTGGGCGCCAAATTGCAGTGGACAATGGAGTCTGTCCTCGGATGCCAGTTTCTGTTCTAATTTGGTGGAGAAATCAGATATATGCGCGCATAAAGAAATCACACAGACAAAGAATACGTCTATGTGGCTTTCAAGCCAATGACTTCTCTGCCCTTTATTGACAATTTACAAGGCTTTTTATGCTACTTCGCATGTAACGAAAACAGGCTGTTGCCCAACATTCTATTCGTCATTAATATTGTGAAATTACAGACCTTGTTTAATAACAGTTAAAGAAAATAAACAACAACGTCTTCGGCTGTCCCTTTAGCCGTCAAGGACGTTTGTTACAGGACGTTCCAAGATGTTCCAAAACATTCTCCTCTTGATTCTCGGAAAAAGAGACTACATGTGCGTACAAAACAATCAGCTAAGATAGCGTGTTAAACAATAATATGCATTTGATTCATAAATCCTGATTAACCATTTAAACCACTCAAATGAGCATTTTTCTAGGCCTCTTTCTAAGCCTTTGAATATTATAAAAGCGAATATATACATTTCTGTCCACAACACAGTCAGTTACTGTAACAGTGATCTCAGCCCTCTGAGGAGCCACTACAATAGTAATTGTATCCCCTGGTTTTCGGATGAATGAAATTAGTTTTCATACTAAAGAACTGAAAACTAATTTTTTTAGCAACTAAATTGTATTTTAGGACTAATCCATTAGTTCAAAACCAAATTTTGTGCTGTGCACATGTCTAATACGGACCACCATAATCTGGAATATCTCAGAACCGCAAAACGACTCAAAGCCCAACAAGCCAGATGGTCTCTTTTCTTTTCCATATTTCATTTTCACATTATGTATCGTCCAGGTACAAAAAACAGGAAAGTGGATGCCCTCTCACAGTGCCCTACAAACCTCACAGATACCCCAGAACTCGAATCTACTGTTCTTCAGCATGGACATTTTCTTGTCACTCACACCCATGTCTTAGAAAAAATACGATCCTTGACCCCTAATGCTGATTTACCTCTCTCCACAGAAGGTCTCCCCATTTCCAATGACCGGATCTTCGTCCCCCCTGAAGCCAGATTTGATGTCCTACAGCTATGTCATGATGTCCCTTCAGCCGGCCATGGAGGCATGCAGAAAACCACACACCTCATCAAACGACAATTCTGGTTGCCCAAAATGGATCAAGGCATAAAGCAGTACGTTCAGACCTGCTCCATATGTGCCCAATCGAAACATACATCCCAAAAACTCACTGGACTCTTACAGCCTTTACCCATCCCTTCTGGTCCATGGACCGCCGTATCGATCGACTCCATCCCAAGGCAACACCACCATCATGGTAGTTGTAGACCGCCTCACAAAAATGGCACATTTTATCCCTTTTCCAGGACTGCCCACAGCTAAGGAAACAGCCACATTATTTCAGACACACATTTTTTGTTTACATGGAGTCCCAAGGTCCATAACATCAGAAAGAGGATCCCAGTTCACTTCCAAATTCTGGAACGCCTTTAGTAACGCTCTTCAAATCAAGGTTCACCTCTCGTCTTCGTTTCATCCTCAGTCTAACGGACAAACTGAAAGAGTAAACCAATCCCTTGAGCAATATCTCCACTGCTACTCTACACATCTTCAGGACAATTGGAGCAATCTACTGACATTGGCCGAATTTGCATATAATGCACAATATCACGTATCCATAAGAACTACTCCTTTTTTTGCCAACTACGGGTTTCACCCCTCTTTTCTTCCAGACGTTCCTCGACCCATCGCAGTACCAAGCGTTGATGAACGGATAACAGCCTTACACACCCACCAAGAAACCATAAAAGCAATATTAAAGGATTCCCAATGCATCCAGAAAAAGTATGCGGATCGATCCAGAACAACCACTCTGATGTATACCAAAGGCCAGAAGGTATGGCTTGCCATAAAACATCTCCATTTATCATGCCCTACAAAGAAGCTAGGACCCTATATCATCCAGGCAGGAAATCCTATCTCCTCTCAGTATCCGTCTTCGTCTTCCACCATCAATGAAGATTTACGCAGTATTTCATGTTTCTCTCCTCAAATCCCACGTTCCAGATGTCTACACTCAACGGATTCTCAAACCTCCTGCCCCTGTCCTCATCGACTCCCCAGAATATGAAGTAGAAGCAATTCTGGACTCCCTATGGTATCGTAGACGTTTGCAATATCTCATACAGTGGAAGGGCTACGGCCCCGAGGAGCGTTCTTGGGAACCGGCGGCTGGTATGCACGTGGATAGATTGGCAAGGGAATTCCATCGTGCCAAGCCGGACCCTGAGCACCCCCGGAGGTCGCGCCTAGGGGGGTGGGTTGTGTCAGGTGTAGGTCCCGCCAGGCCGGCGCTTCCTACTCACCCCTCCTGTATGGTGTCCGGCCTGGCCTCCAAGACCCGAAACGGCGCCCAAAGCCACCAACCTTCCCGGGCACGCCGCGGGCCGCAGCTGTCAGCGGCGCCGGCTGGTCCCTCAGCTTTTCTGGCGTCTGACATCAGCGATGGGCGTGGCGGGTCCCGGGGAGCGGCGGTCCAAGGCCAGCTGATCGGGGGAAGAATGTCAAGGGGAGGAATGCCACTAGACAGGGGAGGCAGAGGAGGCGTGGATGGAATGTGGCCAAAACCTGGGCGCCCTATTTAAACCCCTCATACCGCTTCCTGAGTGTTTGACGTTCTGTGCTTACCTGAACTAGTGAACCTATTTACAAGTGCTGCTTATTGCCTTACTGACCCTTCTTGCTTGTTTGGACTCCCCCCTGATTGCCGCCAGCCCCGACTATGGAATTACCTCTAACGACCACGTCTTTTGGATCCCCCTTGAACGGTACCTAGCCTTGGACCCCTACTCTACGTCACTGCATCTTGGGTTTCAAACACCCACCTCCGCACCTGCGATCCTGCCATAACGTCTGAACCTTATTGAATCTTTGAAATCAAAGCAGTTTCTTGAAAATCCCATTGAAATGAATAGGGAAACACATTGTGCAGGCTTTCTAAGAGGCAGTTGCCTTAGCAAATTCCATTCCATCTCTAAGTTGTGCGTTACCATAAAAGGAACACAGGGCAATTCAAGTCTTTTCAAGAACAACAGTTTTCTGCTCAGGAAATCAGAGATTAGCAGTTTCTTGAACATCCCATTGAACTGAATAGGGAAACACATTGTGCAAGTTTTCTAAGAGGCAGTTGCCTTCTAAAAGGCGCCTGCATCGTAATACGGCACTAAACCACAGGATGTGCACGGCAGTGTAAGCGCCGCCGCGAGCATCCACTCAATGGAGTCCATAGGTCTCCATTGAGTTTCTGCTCTGCCAGTCACATGACCTCGCCTCGCGAGATCCGGCAGGTCAGCGTAGTGATCCGCAGAGGGAGACTGGGGGACATTTTCCCCCAGTCTTTCCCGGCGGACAGAGGAGGTAGGTCGAGCCACAGTCCTCGCTGTGGGATGGAAAGTTAGTATCTGATACATTTGGGGCAATTTTTTGCTGGTGCTGAAGGATTCTGCAGCAGCAGAATCCGTTAGCACCACATCCAGGCTGTGGTTAACTGTCGGGTTAACCGCAGCCGGACGGTAATTAGCATTAGTATACTGTAATACTTAGTGGTGTATTTAGATTTTGTGCTGACCGAGGCCTGATTAAACTCGTGCACCCCCTAATTTAAATTTGACACACCCCTTCCTGTCGAAGGTCACACCTCTTCCTGGTTAAACTCTGCCCTTTCTCTTTAGGCTCCACCTTTTCCTCTTGGAGCTCCGCCTCTTCCTCTCTGTATAATAAAAGTGGATACCAAGTTCCTACTTGTATATTTCGGATACCATTTCAAATGTTGTATCTATTGAGATAATCAAATAAAATTATAAACTCTTTAAATTCAACCATTTTTACAAAGATCAGACATGCATGTCAAGTATACTGGATCACAGCCGCTCTAGTTGGTTGAACAATAAAACCCACATAAATGTGCACTGTGTATGAGCGGATCACAGAGTTGCACAGCAATAAAACCCACAGAAATATGCACTGCGTATGAGCGTATCACAGCGCTGCACAGCAATAAAACTCTCATTTCATTAACCCCTTAGTGACTGGGCAGTTTTACACAAATCGGTCCTTTAGTGACTGCTGCTATTTTTACATTTCTGCGCTGTTTGTGTTTAGGTCAAATTTTCCTCTTACTCGTTATTGCAACCCACACATATTTTACACTGGTTTTCTCGTCATTAAATGGACTTTCTAAAGATACAATTTTTTGTATTACACTGTATAACACTTTTTTATTTTAGTGCAATTTAAGAATACAAGTAATGTGAACGTTAAGATTTACTGCCAAAAAGCACCCCAAAATATGTTCTTATGAGTAAATTGATACCACCCATGTATAGGTATGTCAGGTCATTTGGGGGCTAATAGGCCTTATTTGGGTGGTGCGCATTTCAGTTCTCCAACTTGGAATTTTCACATTTCATCATCATGCACCCATGTCCTATTTGGGACATTTTTGAAGCCGGCCAAAGTTATTTACCCCCATCAAAGCATATATTTTTAGAAAGGGCACACCATAGGGTACTTCAAAGAGTTGTATTTTAACACTTTCCATGCACTAGCTCTTTGTCAAACTTTCAGGTTGTCACTTTTTGTGGGGTTTTTTCACACACATTGTACTTTAGGCATGAATTGTCAAATCCAGTTATGGGTTACTGCCAAAAAAAAAAAAATATATGTTCAGCAACATCTTCTGAGTAAATTGATACCACCCATGTATAGGTATGTCGGGTCATTTGGGGGCTAATAGGCCTTATTTGGGGGGTGTGCATTTCAGTTTTCCAACTTGGAATTTTTACATTTTGTCATCATTAGGGATGAGCTGTTCGGTTCGATCGGTTCAGAGTTCGCATCGAACATAGCCTGTTCGCATGTTCGCGAACAATGAACATTTCCGCATGTTCACCGCGTGTTCGCCCACAATGCACCACAATGGACCACAATGCACTTTTCCACTGGCCTGAAGCTTGTAATTGGTAGGGATGAACTGTTCGGTTCGATCAGTTCGGAGTTTGATTCGAACTTTGGCCGTTCGCAAGTTCTTTTTTGGCGCGTTCGGTTCGAGTTCGCAAAAAAATAAAATTTTTGAAAAGAGTATAAAAAATGCTTAAAAAATACTAAAAAAATCTAGAAATAAAGAGACTCTTTACTGCAGAATATTATAAGCAACGGTAAATTAAAAACTATTGTCTAAGTGCAATGATTCTCACCTTTAAATGACCTGTGTTTTCAAAAGGCGAAAAACAGGTGTTTTTAGTCTGGCCTAATGAATTTGATACATTGTATGTACAATGAGGGTGTGGTGTGTCTCCTGATGTGTCAAACAACACCTGTGCTTCTGAGAAGTGTTAATTTCTCTCCTAAATCTTCTTCTAATATGCTGCATTTCACTGCTGTGTGCTCAGCTCATTTTTACCGCTTTCGCTCATCATGTTTAAACGCGATTTGAAGCCACATTTTATTAAATGACGCAGACATATTAGATATCGTTCTTTCCGGCAGACTCCGCAGAGTCATAATATATAATATTTATATGTATACGTCATGTCCTGCCTGTATATTATAACAAAAAATGCAATAAAAATTGAATTTTTAATCATCTGCAGTGTGCAAAGTGTTTTTTTTCACATTTTAGCACATGAGCGTTTGCAGTTATGTTTTCCATGGCGTGTGCTTGTACAAAAATTTGAAATGGGGACTTGTTACATTTTGTGGGGGGAATTACGTGATTTATAGCAAACGCACCCCATAGAAAAAAATCATTATTGCGTCATCGTTCACATTATAATTGAAATGTGAACAATATTGCTGCATTAATAAAAATAACACACAAAAAAATGCCTGTTTTATTTTCTTTTTCTTTTTTTTACTTTATACCTGGTCATGTTGGGTTTCATTCGAAAGGCCATGCTCAGGCCTTTCGATTGACACCCTCCATGACCCCCTAGCTGCCTGGAGATATCGGGGTTCAAATGAACCCCCTATCTCCACCAGGGGATTGGCCTGGGCAATATATATACGCATGATGTGGGCTGGCCTGGGCAATATATATATACGCATGATGTGAGCTGGCCTGGCAATATATATACGCATGATGTGAGCTGGCCTGGCAATATATATACGCATGATGTGAGCTGGCCTGGGCAATATATATATATATACGCATGATGAAAATTTGCAAAGGATAAGGCACGCAAAGTGAAATTTTGATGTGTCTGAAATTGAAACTTACGTGACAACTTTTTTTTTTTTTTCCATTAATTTATATTTGTTCAATACAGTTCATTTTAATTTGTTTAATAGAGTTCATTTAAAATGGTTCAATACAGTTTATTCATATTTACTATACCTTTACTATTGGTGCTTTTCAAACTTTATTCTTAAATAAAAAGAAATATAGCAGTTTCATGTTGTGTCGTTTTTTTTTTTTGGGGGGTGCAAGTAGCTGGTCTTGCCTAGGGCGCAAAATAGTCTAGCACCGGCCCTGACTGCATGGTCCACCCCTGCACTCTTCCACAATACCACAGAGGGGTTACTGTATGATGGCACTTGCTGGCCTGGCACCAAAGGCACAATATTTGGGTGCACTGCCACTGACGCCTGTATCAGATTCATATCCTTAGAGGGGTTACTGTGTGATGGTTACTGTTGCTGACGCTAAAGGCCCAATTTTAGGCTAGGGTCAAACGAACGCATTTTTCACGGCGAACGTCAAAAAGTGCGTCCGAACGCATTGAGGTGTTTTTTCACGGAAAATGCTTAAACGGTCATACAATGCGCATTTTTGTTCGTGATTTTTTACGGATCCAAACCAGGAAACTTTGGGTGTCTGGACGTTATGTTGGCCGGACATGAGCAGCGTCTGACGTCTCCTAATCACGCACACGTGCCGCTATGCGGACGCAGCGCACTCTGTACGTCAGTACTAGCGGTTCAGCATTCTCAAAAAAATGCGTTCATTTTCCACTTGCGTTGCGCGGCCGGACATTCGTGCGGCCGTACTTCGTATATTGGCCGTCATTGCGCGTCATTTGCTGCTAGTGCGGTCGTGATTAAGTGCGCCTAAACGCACGTTAAAAGTGCGCTAGTCTGACCCCAGCCTTAAAGCACCTATTGTTACTTTCGTCCAAAGCCTGCATAAGTTTCACAATAATTTAGCCAAAAAATCACTAAACTTTTTCTGCGTGTTCGAAAATGTCTCCTCTTTTCATACAGACTGCCGCCCCAAGCAGTTGTTTATGGATAGATTAAAGGAAAAGCATTTACCGTCATTTGAAATGTAATTTTTTGGTTTTTACATATTTCTATACATCCTAGAAATCCGCCACTTCACGGGCAGGTTATGGGGACCTCCTAGGCACGATATTTGAAAAAAAAATTCATTTTTATTTTTTAACCCTTATTTCATGGAAAACTTTTTATCCTTGTTTCCTGTCCCCCAGGGCACTACCCGGACCCCCATAGACCTTTTATGGCAAATATCTAGCATATATGCCCTCTTGGAGGGCACTCTAAAAATCGAATTTTCAGCCCCATTGACTTGTATCGAGTTCGAATTCGAACATTTGGAAAGTTCGAGTTCGAATGCGAACCGAACTCGGGGGTGTTCGGCTCATCCCTAGTAATTGGCTACAGCCTTGCTCCTGACCACAGGTCAGGTGCAAGACAGGTTGAAGACTACGCCAATCACGGCTCAGAGTCCTGATTGGGCAAATTTTGCCCAATCATGGGCTCACAGAGCTAAGTCCCGCAGCACACTATATAAGGTTTCACACAGCGCTTCAGCACGCGTTTGAGAGGAGATTGTTGTTGTGTTAGTGTGTGTTCTCACTGCCAGTCTGCCACCAGCTACTGGGGGGTCTCTGGGGGGGTCTTATTTCTACAAAAATTTCTGGGAATTGTTCTAATCTATGTGTTCTCAATGTCACCCAGTATTTTGTGGGTCAGTAATTGCTACAAAATATTTGGGAATTGAGGTAATGTGTGTCTTGTCACTGCCAGTGCCACGCAGTATTTTGGGGGTGAGTAATTTCTACAAAATATTTGTGAATTGAGGTGATCTGTGTCTTGTCACTGCCAGTGCCACGCAGTGTTTTGGGGGTCAGTAATTTCTACAAAATATTTTTGAATTGAGGTGATCTGTGTCTTGTCACTGCCACCCAGTATTTTGGGGGTCAGTCATTTCTACAAAATATTTGGGAATTGAGGTGATCTGTGTCTTGTCACTGCCACGCAGTATTTTAGGGGTCAGTAATTTCTACAAAATATTTGTGAATTGAGGTGATCTGTGTCTTGTCACTGCCACGCAGTATTTTGGGGGTCAGTAATTTCTACAAAAATTTGTGAATTGAGGTGATCTGTGTCTTGTCACTGCCAGTGCCACGCAGTATTTTGGGGGTGAGTAATTTCTACAAAATATTTGTGAATTGAGGTGATCTGTGTCTTGTCACTGCCACGCAGTATTTTGGGGGTCAGTAATTTCTACAAAAATTTGTGAATTGAGGTGATCTGTGTCTTGTCACTGCCAGTGCCACGCAGTGTTTTGGGTTTCAGTAATTTCTACAAAATATTTTTGAATTGAGGTGATCTGTGTCTTGTCACTGCCAGTGCCACACAGTATTTTGGGGGTCAGTAATTTCTACAAAATATTTGTGAATTGAGGTGATCTGTGTCTTGTCACTGCCACCCAGTATTTTGGGGGTCAGTAATTTCTACAAAATATTTGGGAATTGAGGTAATCTTTGTCTTGTCACTGCCACCAGCAACTATTTTGGGGGGTCAGTAATTTCTACAAAATATCTGGGAATTGAGGTAATCTGTGTCTTGTCACTGCCACCCAGTATTTTGGGGGTCAGTAATTTTTCCAAAATATCTGGGAATTGTTCTAATCTGTGTCTTGTCACTGCCACCCATCAGGGGGTCACACTGATATATAGGAGGTTTCTGAGACTTGTAATCTGTGTCTTCTAACTGCCAGCTATCAGGGGGTCCCACATACTTCTAGCAGATTTCTGCGAATTGTAATTTGTGTCTTGTCACTGGCACCCATCAGGGGGTCTCACTGATTTATAGGAGGTTTCTGGGAATTGTAATCTGTGTCTTGTCACTGGCTGCCAGCTATCAGGGTGTCTCACTGAGTTATACCAGAGTTCTGGAAATCTTTAATCTTTATACCAGAGTTGAAGCAGAGTTCTGTATATATTTAATCTATATATCACTCACTATGTCTGAAAGAACGAAAAAGGACAGGCAGACGCTCCCAGACACAGATAAGAGGGCAAGCAGCCTCTGTGTCGGGAGGCTGTGCCTCTGGTCGTGGTGGATGTGGTGCATCCTCTGATCCTCTGCAGGGGCACGCTTGTCCTTTCTAACTGGTGCTGGCCATCTTAAGCAGCAACATACAGAGGATTTGGTGGATTGGCTAACCAGGCCATCCTCATCCTCCGAGTCCTCTGCCAGCCAGGCTTGTAGTGCTTTACAGTCCACCTCAGCTGCCAAAGCATCTAATGCAGCCTCCATGTCCACAGCTACTCCTGCCGTAGCCTCACTATCACACACGTAGGAGTCAGCTGAATTGTTTGACTACAATGACAGTGACATGCTGCTTGAGGATGCGCAGCAAGTACAGTGCTCTGATTCAATCTCTGAGGTTGAGGAAGGGAGTATAATCAACCTAGAGGAAGGGGGTGCCAGTGATGACACACAAATTACTGGCACTCATTTTGCCCCAGCAGCTGCAGCATACTGCCAAATTGGCTCCAGTGACGAGGAGATAGGGGGTGATGATGACAATGATGATGAGGTCACTGACTCCACCTGGGTGTCTGATCGAACAGAGGAGTCAAGTGAGGAGGAGGCACAACATCCTCTATGACCAACCGTAGCACTAGCCAGTCCAAGGCATCAGATGTCAGAGCTGCTCAGGTGCAGAGCGCTGTTGTCTCAAAGCACACATCCAGGAACTCTGTTGTCTGGGAGTTCTATAAGAAATGTGCAGCAGACCCCACCATTGCTATTTGTAATCTATGTCAGATGAGGCTCAAGCGTGGGAAAGACACCGGACTCTTGGGTACCATGTGCTTGAGGCGACATAGGACCACCTGCCACGCATCCCATTGGCGCAAAACTTTGCGTAGGTCGTCCTCCTCCTCCTCATCTGTCTCTACCCCCACTGTATGTCCTGCCATGTCATTGCCTGCTACAACCTCCACTGACAGGGATGATGCTACAGTAATGGATGTACCAGGTCCTTCCTCACAATGTGACAGCATCCCATCAGCTGAAGATTTACGCAGTCAGATTACGTTGCCCCAGCTGCTGCAGCGTAAGAAAAAATATAGTCCCAACCATCCCCAAGCACAGCGTCTAAATGCCAGTTTAGCAAAATTACTCGCATTGCAGTTGCTGCCTTTCCAGCTGGTGGACTCTGCTCCCTTCCGTGAATTTGCTGAATGTGCTGTACCACAGTGGCATGTTCCAAAACGCCATTACTTTTCACGGAAGGCCATTCCAGCACTATACCAACACGTGGAAGACAATGTTATCGAGTCATTGGGAAAGGCAGTCAGCAGCAAGGTGCATGTGACTTTAGACAAGTGGTCCAGCAAGCATGGACAGGGCCGTTACATTTCCTTCACAGCACACTGGGTAACTCTGATTGCAGCTGGGAGGGATCCAAGACGGGGCTCTGTGCTGGAGCTTGTTCATCCACCACGCCTCCAGAAAGCTGCTTGTATGAGGTCTGTCTGCTCCACCACCACCTCTCCCTCTTCCTCCTCCTCCTTCTGTGTCTCTGGCGAAGTGGCAGTTAAACCGACGCCTGACTGGGGCTACGCAATGGCTCAAGCAAAAAGCACTTGCTGGCCTGGCACCAAAAGCACAATATCTGGGTGCACTGACGCCTTTACCAGATTCATATCTTTTTAATATATGACCGCATGGTCCACCCCTGCACTCTTCCACAATACCACAGAGGGGTTACTGTATGATGGCACTTGCTGGCCTGGCACCAAAGGCACAATATGTGGGTGCACTGCCACTGACGCCTGTACCAGATTCATATCCTCAGAGGGGTTATGGTGTGACGGCACTGTTGCCGACGCTAAAGGCCCAATTTTAAAGCACCTATGGTTACTTTCATCCAAAGCCTGCATAAGTTTCACCATAATTTAGCCAAAAAATCACTAAACGTTTTCTGCGCATCCTAAAATGCCTTTTCATACAGGCTGCCGCCCCAAGCAGTTGTTTATGAATAGATTAAAGGAAAAGCATTTACTGTCATTTGAAACGTCATTATTCTGTTTTTAAATGTTTCTATACATCCTAGAATTCTGCCACTTCACGGGCAGGTTGTGGGGAC
Source organism: Leptobrachium leishanense (assembly GCA_009667805.1). Taxonomy (NCBI): domain Eukaryota; kingdom Metazoa; phylum Chordata; class Amphibia; order Anura; family Megophryidae; genus Leptobrachium; species Leptobrachium leishanense. The sequence goes on from CM019066.1 coordinate 246,149,623, forward strand.
CTCCTAGGCACGATATTTGAAGGAATTTTTCATTTTTATTTTTAACCCTTATTTCATGGAAAACTCACTGTTCCTTTAAAAACTCATTATTTTTTAACTTTTTGCCCTTGTTTCCTGTCCCCCAGGGCACTACCCGGACCCCCATACACCTTTTATGGCAAATATCTGGCATATATGCCCTCTTGGAGGGCACTCTGAAAATCGAATTTTAAGTCCCATTGACTTGTATTGAGTTTGAGTTTGAATTCAAACTTTTGAAAATTTCGAGTTCGAATGCGAACCGAACTCGGGGGTGTTCGGCTCATCCCTAGTCATCATGCACCCATGTCGTATTTGGGACATTTTTGAAGCCGGCCAAAGTAATTTACCCCCATCAAACCATATATTTTTAGAAAGGGCACACCCTAGGGTACTTCAAAGAGTTGTATTGTAACACTTTCCATGCACTAGCTCTTTGTCAAACTTTCAGGTAGTCACTTCTTGTGTTATTTTTTTCACACGCATTGTACTTTAGGCATGAATTGTCAAATCCAGTTATGGGTTACTGCCAAAAAACACCCCAAAATATGTTCAGCAACATCTTCTGAGTAAAGTGATACCACCCATATATAGATTTGTTGGGTTGTTTTTGGGGTGCTACGCCAATCTTCTGACATGTGCTTGTCATTTTTCTAATTTGACATATCTTCTTTGCTTATCTTCTTTTTAGGTGCCTTTTTACATACCCCAATTTTTTTATTGCCATGAACGTGCATATATTTGGTAAGCTAACACTCCAAAGTATTGTAAATGGAGTGTTTTTATGCCATGGATGCAACCATTTGCCCCTAACAAATTGGATACTGTGTGGTGGTCATTTTTACACCCACATTAGTTTTGGACTGTTATTTAGGAGACACTGTTGTTGGTTACTGCATGAAAACTCTCCAGGTTATTTTCTGCAAGATCTCCTGAGTACACCCATGCCCCCCATGCATAGGTTTGCCAGGATTTTGGGAAGGTTCAAATACAATTTTTATGATTTTGTCATTGGAGTTGAAATTGAGATTATTTCTTCAGATAGGCCTATCTTTCCTTTTGGGTCTACCGCATACCCCAGTTTGAATTATTGCCAGAAAAGCGTTTATATTTGAAATGTTGACACCCCAAGGTATTGCATATGGAGTGCTTTGATGCCATGGATACACCTGTGAGGGCTAAGGGACTTTCAAAAATGGCGCTTTTGAGCCCAGAAGGAGGAGAATTCGGCATCATGCGCACCAGAGGAGGAGGACCGATGGACGGACTCTTGGGCGCATGCGTCCGCACGCACACAGGGAGAAAAGGTCATGTGACATCTGATAGGAAATGTCGGAAGCGCCAGGATCCAGGCTGGAACGCATTGAGAGGCGGACATGGCGTCCTATCATTCGATACACCTGTAGATGTGATTGTTAGCATTATAAATGTATACCTGTTAAGTCTGCAAAGTCACTTTCTATTTTATCTTGATACCAACTGATGAAGCTGCGCTGGCAGTGAAACGCGTTTTGGTCTTATTTGTTTTTATATTAAATTTTTTACCATATGGTGGAGAGTTTATAGCCTTATTTACCACATGAAAGGGGATTGGTGTATCCTCATTTACACCCAGGCGTTTATACGGAGCCAGTGAATCTGCACAGGCTCATAACCACGTAAGTGTTACTACCACCTGGCCCATATATCTGTGGTTTACAATGCTGTACCATGGTCTGTGTCTGCTTTATCCTATGTATGGTCCTTGCAAGTAACCCCTGGAACTACACGAGGACGGGACGGGGTCATCCCTGAAGAGACCCACTGTGTTCATATTGAGCCTTTATTGTACAGGCTCCACCACATGTGAGTTCATTCCCCCTACGTACTTACCTGATATCAGCGTACAGACATACTGTGCCATATATATGTCTTTTTATTTTTCATGTACCCTGATCATCACCTGTCCATATTGGATTAAAGAACACATAGGGTAAATTGTTCCAGTCATATTGTCCGTTTCATCCACCAATCTTTTTGGGTGCTTTCTTTTTGGTGTGCCATTAGCCTCCCACGAATGTGGGGTATTGTATAGGCGCTGTTCTCATCTTTTTCTTTTTTCAATATTTGTACTTCTTTTGGGTTTTGGGAAAGACCCTTAGAGGACATAGCTGCCGTACTACTTCACTACTGTGTCATCATCTCCTCCACCATCTGCCACCCCAGCGCCCCCTTATATTGTTGTTACACCGGTTTTAGCCCAAAACATTTGAGAAGGTGTGGCGGTAATTTTTCGATTTTCTGATTTTCACGCCCACATTAGATTTGGACTGTGATTTAGCAGACACTGCTGTCGGTTACTGCATGAAAACTCTCCAGGTTATTTTCTGCAAGGTCTCCTGAGTACACCCATGCCCCCCATGCATAGGTTTGCCAAGATTTTGGCAAAATACAGCACCAATTGTAGAACATAAAAATGTAGGAATAAAATTTAAAAGTCTGGTGCAGTAAAAGAAAAAAAAACTAAACTGAACTAACTAACTAGACGGTAAGAAAAAATAGAAAGGAAAAAAAAATCACAGATCACGCACAGTGTGATACACCTTGAAACAGTCCCCAAGACACAGACCGGGTTGTCCAGGGCATTCTGGGCAGTAAAAGATTGTGTCTCTCCTCTGCCCCCTCTTGAAACACACCCTGCATCTTTTTTGGGGTCTCTGTGTGCCCTCAGTAGGGGGGATTTTAAAAATAAAATGTGTAGCCCTAACTCTGTCCCCCATCACCGCCCGGGGAGCAGGTGCATCCTGGTACAAAAGGCCCGAAATGACCTGGAGCTGAAACTGTGAAAAGGACAGTGTCACTCCGGGGTTTGCCTTTTTGCATAGCAAAAAGGCATTGTGGGTTGCAATTTGCATCAGGTTTTGCATCAGGCATCAATTGCAACCTTTTTGTACCAGGCCCTTGACTTCCGCATAATCTGGTAAGGCTGGAGCAGCTGATCTGCCAGATCAACCCCACCCATATGCCGGTTATAGGCTTTGATGCACACTGGCTTCCTGATGCGCTCAGCTCTCCCACTTACAGAGACCTCCTCAGACCTCTCAGAGTGGATGGTGGATAGAAGTTATACATCCTTCTTGTCTCTGTACTTGACTGCCAACAGCTCCTCTTGGCGCAGAGCTGAGGTCTCCCCCAGGGCTCGAGTCCTGCGGGAACGCAGAGGAACGGCGTTCCCGCACTTATCCCGCAGAGGGAACGCTGCGGGAACGCACCTTGTCACTGCTGTGGAAATTATTCTGGAGGAGAGTGATCGCCTCCCACTGCTTCCAGGTTCAGCGGTGCCACGTGATTGCGGCTGTTCCCGGGTGATACACACACATCTAAGCCTCTACATGTGATTGGCCAGGTAGGCCAGAGGTCAAGTCACGTGCCCAGCTGCCGGCTGTAGGCACGTGACAGGTGCGAGCTGCACATACAGCACAACCTGGGCCAGGACTGGAGGACACCGAGGGAGAAGACGAAGGAAGTGTGAGAGTGTGAAAAACGCAGTATGTAATATATGTAGCACGGTTTAGGGTTGAGGGAGTTTCTAACCCTCTACATTTTATTTTTGCCGATCTCCATTAGCCACGCTGGTGTAGGCGACTATCCATTTACTTTTAATCACATGGACATCAAGGAAGAGAAAACGAAAAGGTCCTGGCATTGCTACTTTAGCTGCAAATAGCATAGATTTATTGTGAAAATGGCAACCTTTCAGCCACAAACTGGATGTCTTACGGCTGGTCGTTTCCCCCAATAAATCTATGCTATTTGCAGCTAAAGTGCCAGGACCCTTTTCGTTTTCTCTTCCTTGATGTCCATATGATAACAAGTAAAGAGGTCTGGAAGAACAATTTACAAGATCTCAATGCTTTGAGCATTTATTCAATCCATGATCCAGATCTTTGTGAAATATCTGCAGGGCTTCTCTGAATCTTCAAGGCAGCCTCGAAATAGTTAACACATGCAGTCATTACCTCAAGTCCCTTCAACCATAATGGCTGAAATGTCAGGGTAAGTAACCCATTGTTTAAGCTAGGAGGGTGTTAAACCAGTGTGTTTGCACCTGGGCTTAGTTTGTATCCTGTAGGCTTCAATGGGCTTTCACTGTAGTTTCTGCCCTTTGTAGATTGTGCACCTTTTATCATTGTTTCAGGCCAAATTGTAGCAGCATTGTTCTTTCAGACCTCCCATACAAACTGTGGTGCTGTGGAGATTGCCACCTTAAATGCATGTTCACTGTTGTTTTGGACAACCCTGACAACGATTGAAAAAAGACACAAGATATATAGGAATACTGACATTGTTCACTGTAGTTGCAATGGCAAATAGTGGCACATAAATAACCCACCTAGTATGCAGAATTATATTCCTGATGAAAGAATAGGCTCTAGAGACCTTTTATACGAGTGAGAAGACAGAGGAAGTGAGAGTGTGAAAACAGAGGAGTGACAGAGTGAGAAGACAGAGGAAGTGAGAGTGTGAAAACAGAGGAGTGACCGAGTGAAAAGACAGAGGGAGAGAAAGAGAGTGTGAAAAGAGGAGTGACAGTGAAAAGACAGAGGGAGAGAAAGAGTGTGTGAAAAGAGGAGTGACAGAGTGAAAAGACAGAGGGAGAGAAAGAGAGTGTGAAAAGAGGAGTGACAGAGTGAAAAGACAGAGGGAGAGAAAGAGAGTGTGAAAAGAGGAGTGACAGAGTGAAAAGACAGAGGGAGAGAAAGAGTGTGTGAAAAGAGGAGTGACAGAGTGAAAAGACAGAGGGAGAGAAAGAGAGTGTGAAAAGAGGAGTGACAGAGTGAAAAGACAGAGGGAGAGAAAGAGAGTGTGAAAAGAGGAGTGACAGAGTGAAAAGACAGAGGGAGAGAAAGAGTGTGAAAAGAGGAGTGACAGAGTGAAAAGACAGAGGGAGAGAAAGAGAGTGTGAAAAGAGGAGTGACAGTGAAAAGACAGAGGGAGAGAAAGAGAGTGTGAAAAGAGGAGTGACAGAGTGAAAAGACAGAGGGAGAGAAAGAGAGTGTGAAAAGAGGAGTGACAGAGTGAAAAGACAGAGGGAGAGAAAGAGTGTGTGAAAAGAGGAGTGACAGAGTGAAAAGATGGAGAGAAAGAGAGTGTGAAAACAGGAGTGACAGTGAAAAGACAGCAGTGACAGAGAAAAGACAGAGGGAGAGAAAGTGTGAAAACACGAGTGACAGAGTGAAAAGACAGCAGTGACAGAGAGAGAAAAGACAGAGGGAGAGGAAGAGTGTGAAAATGGGAGCACGCCTGAGCTCGGAGGAACACGCGGTCAAGTATAATTCTGGGGGTTTGTGCCTGGCTACAATTAATTCTGGGGGCCTGTGTCTAGCTATAATTAATTCTGGGGGTCCCTGCCTGGCTATAATTAATTCTGGGAGCCTGTTTCTGGCTATGATTAATTTTGGAGGGGGGCCTGTGTCTGGCTATAATTAATTCTGGGGAGCCTGTGTCTGGCTATAATTAATTCTGGGGTCCCTGCCTGGCTATAATTAATTCTGGGGGCCTGTTTCTGGCTATGATTAATTTTAGAGGGGGGCCTGTGTCTGGCTATAATTAATTCTGGGGGGCCTGTGTCTGCCTATAATCAATTCTGGGGTCCCTGCCGGGCTATAATTAATTCTGGGGGTCTGTATCTCGCTATAATTAATTCTGTAATTCTGTGGTCCCTGCCTGGCTATAATTTATTCTGGGGGTCTGTATCTGGCTATAATTAATTATGGGGGTCCGTGTCTGCCTATATTTAATTCTGGGGGTCTGTGCCTGCTTATATTTATTTCTGGGGGTCTGTGCGTGGCTATACAGGATTCTCGGGGTATAGGAGTTCCCTCACTTTTTTTCCCAGGACTTGACCCCTGGTCTCCCCCCTTTTTAACCGGTTGCGGGCAAGCTGTGCTTGGAAACCTACGTGGTTCTTGCAAACAGTATGCATGCTACTGTATCAAACAAATACGCAGCTTGAACAAATGGACACTTGTACATAAATTATCAACATACAAGTGGTACCCTTTGTTCATCAGGGGAAAAAGTAGGTTCCACACAATCTTGCCACTGGTTCCCATGTGTTCTGGGAAACCTGGAGGGTCAAGGCTACTATCCTTTCCCTCGTAAACCCGGAAGGCCTGAGTATACCCACTCTCGCTGTCACAGAGCATATACACCTTCAATCCATACCTGGAGCGTTTGGAAGGAATATACTGCTTGAATCCCAGCCTTCCCTTGTATTTCATTAGGGATTCATCCACGTAGATATTCCTTCCACGTGTATAAGCCTCTGCAAACCTGGCGGCGAAGTGGGTAATAAGGGGACTGATTTTATACAGCCTGTCAAACTGGGGATGCTCTCTAGGGGGGCACAGGCTGTTGTCACTGAAGTGCATGAAACGCAAAATGTTTTCATACCTTCTACGTGACATTGATTGGGGGTAAATGGGGGTAGAGAAGATGGGGCTACTGCTCCAGTAGAAGCGAATTGAGGGCTTCTTTATGATGCCCATCAGCATAGTAAGTGCCCAGGATTTCAGAAATTCTGGCACATCTAGGGGGGTCCATTGCTGCCTTGCCAAGTAGGAGTCTGGTTTTGCAGCACAATGCTGATGGGCATACAGATTTGATTGGGCAACAATGTGGCCCAACAAATCATCCCCCAGAAACACCTGCTAAAACTGTGTGGCGGTAAATCCTGCAACATCAATATTGATGCAAGTATTTGCCGTGAAAGGAGGGATATCTGGCCTCTGGCGATGCATCTCCTGTGCTGGCAAGGTGGTGGCCCAGGAGCTGTGCATCTCCTGCTTCCAGGTGGTGGCCCAGGATCTGCATCAGAAACATCACTAGGAGATGCATCAGCCAGCGTAGATGATGTATCTAGCGATGTATCTGAGCACCTAGCAGGGTCAAAATCTGGGTCTGAGTCAGACGCAGATGCCTCCGATTCTGACGCCAGGATGGCATATGCCTCCTCGGTGCTGTACACCCTCTCAGACATTATATATAATAATGCATTTTTATAATTATTATATATATGTCATGGCCACCTGGGCGCTGTCACGGCCTGGACCCCCTGATCCTCTGACACCTCCTTTTTGTTGCCTTTTTTCCGTGTCCTGCATTCTGTATGCAGGTTCCAGGACTTTGTTTTGTTTTTGTGTTTTTTTCCCTTTTTTCCTATGCACGGTTCTGGACTTTGATTTGTTTTGCATTCTAAACCTGATCCATCACCTGCACCTCATCCAGCCTGATCTGACCTGCTCATAAGGAAGCTACGTCCCTGGTCCCACGCTTCCTGATTGAAGTCTCCAGTGAAGTCTCCAGCCTTGCCTTGAGCAGACCTGAATTCCTGATCTCCTGATACCTTTTTGCCTGGATCCCCTCTGAACAGTTGTCATTCCTGATCATTCCTCTGCTTTGCTCATCATTCATACGGTATCCTCTTTGTCCCCCCTGTACCCCTCTGTTTTTCTGCTGGACTTACTCGTGTACCAGACCTTTGCTAGACCTTGACAATCCTATATCTGTATCCTTTTGTACTTTTGCTTGGAGATAGTGTGCCAGACCCTTGCTAGACTTAGACCATTCTATTTTCTGGATCCATTTGTACCTTCGCTTTGTTATTGTGTTATCAGCGTTCCCCTCCTGTTATTTATTTGTCTATACTACCTTTTGGTACTGCCTATCTTGGTATTTATTTCTGTTCTTAATAAACCCCTTTTGCCCTGTAACCTGTCTGCTGCAATATTCACTGCACATTGGGCTCACACCCACACTCCTGCGCACCCATGCCAGACCTCACCCATGACAGAATCAGGAAGCCATCAACCAGTGAGCCCGCAGTGAGTAAAGCTGTTATGATGTACGTGGAGGGGTTAATGGAAAATATCCTGCAGCAAATGGACACTTTATTTACTGACCTGCTTAAAGGCTTAAGGGGCGTCTCTACTAAAGTGCGCCTTCCTGTTACAGAAAAGGGGCCCAGAGAACCCCTAACCCTGGAGGAACGTGAGAGAAGAAGATCCAACAATTTGTGCTTTTATTGTGGGAGTAACCAGCACACTATATCGGCCTGCCCTCTACGCCCACCCAAGCCACCTAGCACCCCACCTGAAGCAGTATCTGCCAAAAAAGCGGGTATCTCCAAGACTAACCGCACTAAACCCCAAAACTCAGCATCTGTTAAAGTACTGCCCATCAGGTCGAAAAATACCTTGCCTGTCAGAGACACACCATCCTTCAAGTCTAAAGAAGAGAATAAGCCTGCCAAGCCCTTGCCCGAGAGATCCGTCACCGAATCCAGACCCAAGAAAGAGCCCTACCAGGCTGAACTTATGGATTCCCAATCCACTCTGCCCACAGACTCCATTTCAGAGTACTTACCGATGGAGGAAGAGCCCAGCGGACCTACAGAGCCTGACCCCGTTGTCCCCATGGAGATTGCGTCTGTCCTACCCTCCGGTATGACACCCACGACTTCGAGCCAACACCTCACGGCTAACTATGTTACCGCTCCAGTGCCTTCCAGTCGGCGTATCTCATGTTACCCATCGGCTTCAGAGTACTACTCTTCGGATGAATGGGATTCTATGGATTCTGAAGAGGAATTCCCTAAAGAAACTGCACGTCATCCTCGAGGGCAACCTGGCAGGTTCATCGGCTGCATGAGGACCACCTACATAGGAACCACGTTCACTTCTCAGGCCTATGTTTCTGAGCCTTCTCAGGTCCCTATCTCAGAGCCTTCTCAGGCTTCTATACCGAAACCTTCTCAGGTCTCAGTCCCCAAGCCTTCTCAGGCCTCTGACCCCAAACCTTCTCAGGTCTCTGTATCCAAACCTTCTCAGGTCTCAGTCCCCAAGCCTTCTCAGGCCTCTGTCCCTAAGCCTTCTCAGGCCTCTGTCCCTGAGCCTTTTCAGGTCCCTGTCCCCGAGCCTTCTCAGGTCCCTGTCCCCGAGCCTTCTCAGGTCCCTGTCCCCGAGCCTTCTCAGGTCCCTGTCCCCGAGCCTTCTCAGGTCCCTGTCCCCGAGCCTTCTCAGGTCCCTGTCCCCGAGCCTTCTCAGGTCCCTGTCCCCGAGCCTTCTCAGGTCCCTGTCCCCGAGCCTTCTCAGGTCCCTGTCCCCGAGCCTTCTCAGGTCCCTGTCCCCGAGCCTTCTCAGGTCCCTGTCCCCGAGCCTTCTCAGGTCCCTGTCCCCGAGCCTTCTCAGGTCCCTGTCCCCGAGCCTTCTCAGGTCCCTGTCTCCGAGCCTTCTCAGGTCCCTGTCTGTAAGCCTTCTCAGGCCCCTGTCTGTAAGCCTTCTCAGGCCCCTGTCTGTAAGCCTTCTCAGGCCCCTGTCTGTAAGCCTTCTCAGGCCCCTGTCTGTAAGCCTTCTCAGGCCCCTGTCTGTAAGCCTTCTCAGGCCCCTGTCTGTAAGCCTTCTCAGGCCCCTGTCTGTAGCCTTCTCAGGCCCCTGTCTGTAAGCCTTCTCAGGCCCCTGTCTGTAAGCCTTCTCAGGCCCCTGTCTGTAAGCCTTCTCAGGCCCCTGTCTGTAAGCCTTCTCAGGCCCCTGTCTGTAAGCCTTCTCAGGCCCCTGTCTGTAAGCCTTCTCAGGCCCCTGTCTGTAAGCCTTCTCAGGCCCCTGTCTGTAAGCCTTCTCAGGCCCCTGTCTGTAAGCCTTCTCAGGCCCCTGTCTGTAAGCCTTCTCAGGCCCCTGTCTGTAAGCCTTCTCAGGCCCCTGTCTGTAAGCCTTCCAGGCCCCTGTCTGTAAGCCTTCCCAGGCCCTGTCTGTAAGCCTTCCCAGGCCCCTGTCTGTAAGCCTTCCCAGGCCCCTGTCTGTAAGCCTTCCAGGCCCCTGTCTGTAAGCCTTCCCAGGCCCCTGTCTGTAAGCCTTCCAGGCCCCTGTCTGTAAGCCTTCCCAGGCCCCTGTCTGTAAGCCTTCCCAGGCCCCTGTCTGTAAGCCTTCCCAGGCCCCTGTCTGTAAGCCTTCCCAGGCCCCTGTCTGTAAGCCTTCCCAGGCCCTGTCTGTAAGCCTTCCCAGGCCCCTGTCTGTAAGCCTTCCCAGGCCCCTGTCTGTAAGCCTTCCCAGGCCCCTGTCTGTAAGCCTTCCCAGGCCCCTGTCTGTAAGCCTTCCCAGGCCCCTGTCTGTAAGCCTTCCCAGGCCCCTGTCTGTAAGCCTTCCCAGGCCCCTGTCTGTAAGCCTTCCAGGCCCCTGTCTGTAAGCCTTCCCAGGCCCCTGTCTGTAAGCCTTCCCAGGCCCCTGTCTGTAAGCCTTCCCAGGCCCTGTCTGTAAGCCTTCCCAGGCCCCTGTCTGTAAGCCTTCCCAGGCCCTGTCTGTAAGCCTTCCCAGGCCCCTGTCTGTAAGCCTTCCCAGGCCCCTGTCTGTAAGCCTTCTCAGGCCTATGTTTCTGAACCTTCTCAGGCCTCCGTCTCTGCGCCTTCACGGGCTTCTGTCCCTAAACAATCTCAGGCTTCTGTCAATAAGCCTTCTCAGACTCCAGTAACTAAGTCTTCGCAGAGCCCAGCTGTCGCTTCCACAGAGTCGTCGCAGAGTCCAGCTGTCGCTTCCACAGAGTCGTCGCAGAGCCCAGCTGTCGCTTCCACAGAGTCGTCGCAGAGCCCAGCTGTCGCTTCCACAGAGTCGTCGCAGAGCCCAGCTGTCGCTTCCACAGAGTCGTCGCAGAGCCCAGCTGTCGCTTCCACAGAGTCTTCGCAGAGCCCAGCTGTCGCTTCCACAGAGTCTTCGCAGAGCCCAGCTGTCGCTTCCACAGAGTCTTCGCAGAGCCCAGCTGTCGCTTCCACAGAGTCTTCGCAGAGCCCAGCTGTCGCTTCCACAGAGTCTTCGCAGAGCCCAGCTGTCGCTTCCACAGAGTCTTCGCAGAGCCCAGCTGTCGCTTCCACAGAGTCTTCGCAGAGCCCAGCTGTCGCTTCCACAGAGTCTTCGCAGAGCCCAGCTGTCGCTTCCACAGAGTCTTCGCAGAGCCCAGCTGTCGCTTCCACAGAGTCTTCGCAGAGCCCAGCTGTCGCTTCCACAGAGTCTTCGCAGAGCCCAGCTGTCGCTTCCACAGAGTCTTCGCAGAGCCCAGCTGTCGCTTCACAGAGTCTTCGCAGAGCCCAGCTGTCGCTTCCACAGAGTCTTCGCAGAGCCCAGCTGTCGCTTCCACAGAGTCTTCGCAGAGCCCAGCTGTCGCTTCCACAGAGTCTTCGCAGAGCCCAGCTGTCGCTTCCACAGAGTCTTCGCAGAGCCCAGCTGTCGCTTCCACAGAGTCTTCGCAGAGCCCAGCTGTCGCTTCCACAGAGTCTTCGCAGAGCCCAGCTGTCGCTTCCACAGAGTCTTCGCAGAGCCCAGCTGTCGCTTCCACAGAGTCTTCGCAGAGCCCAGCTGTCGCTTCCACAGAGTCTTCGCAGAGCCCAGCTGTCGCTTCCACAGAGTCTTCGCAGAGCCCAGCTGTCGCTTCCACAGAGTCTTCGCAGAGCCCAGCTGTCGCTTCCACAGAGTCTTCGCAGAGCCCAGCTGTCGCTTCCACAGAGTCTTCGCAGAGCCCAGCTGTCGCTTCCACAGAGTCTTCGCAGAGCCCAGCTGTCGCTTCCACAGAGTCTTCGCAGAGCCCAGCTGTCGCTTCCACAGAGTCTTCGCAGAGCCCAGCTGTCGCTTCCACAGAGTCTTCGCAGAGCCCAGCTGTCGCTTCCACAGAGTCGTCGCAGAGCCCAGCTGTCGCTTCCACAGAGTCGTCGCAGAGCCCAGCTGTCGCTTCCACAGTGTCGCCGCAGAGCCCAGCAGTCGTCCCCAAGCTGTCTCCGCCGAAGGGCCGTAGCCGCCGCCGTCGAGCCAAGGCTCCCAGTACTCAGCTAAGCCATACTGAGGGCACTACTCCTCCGAGCACTGCTACTATAGACTCACCGCCGAGTTGTGTCCATGACTCTGTGCCCGATGCTGGCTCTGAAAGGGCTGTACTCGCGGCTCTCTACGAGGACTTCCAAGATCCAAATAGTAAAACTGGCACGAAATACCCTGCCTCAGGACCTGCACCTACGGGCTACTCCAGGACGCCCTCTGGTGTATTGGTCCGAAAGGAGTTCTTGATGGTGGTCAGACGCTACCCTGAACTATGGAGGAACCTTGATGTCTCGTCTGACTCCAATTGACTGCTTCATGGAACTTTTCCGAGCCTCTAACGGCAAGTTGGCCCGCTGTACCTACCTGGACCTGTTTTGAGCAGCCCCCACATGTTTCTATGGACGATCCGGACTCTGTATCCCCTGTCCCAGCTTCGGTGCCCGGAGTGCACCCTCAGGAGGGGGGTGATGTCATGGCCACCTGGGCGCTGTCACGGCCTGGACCCCCTGATCCTCTGACACCTCCTTTTTGTTGCCTTTTTTCCGTGTCCTGCATTCTGTATGCAGGTTCCAGGACTTTGTTTTGTTTTTGTGTTTTTTTTCCCTTTTTTCCTATGCACGGTTCTGGACTTTGATTTGTTTTGCATTCTAAACCTGATCCATCACCTGCACCTCATCCAGCCTGATCTGACCTGCTCATAAGGAAGCTACGCCCCTGGTCCCACGCTTCCTGATTGAAGTCTCCAGTGAAGTCTCCAGCCTTGCCTTGAGCAGACCTGAATTCCTGATCTCCTGATACCTTTTTGCCTGGATCCCCTCTGAACATTTGTCATTCCTGATCATTCCTCTGCTTTGCTCATCATTCATACGGTATCCTTTGTCCCCCCTGTACCCCTCTGTTTTTCTGCTGGACTTACTCGTGTACCAGACCTTTGCTAGACCTTGACAATCCTATATCTGTATCCTTTTGTACTTTTGCTTGGAGATAGTGTGCCAGACCCTTGCTAGACTTAGACCATTCTATTTTCTGGATCCATTTGTACCTTCGCTTTGTTATTGTGTTATCAGCGTTCCCCCTCCTGTTATTTATTTGTTTATACTACCTTTTGGTACTGCCTATCTTGGTATTTATTTCTGTTCTTAATAAACCCCTTTTGCCCTGTAACCTGTCTGCTGCAATATTCACTGCACATTGGGCTCACACCCACACTCCTGCGCACCCATGCCAGACCTCACCCATGACAATATATAAGTGGATTATTGGTTCTTAAAAGAACCCTTTGGAAACAAGAAAATAAAAATAAATGGCCCTGAAAAGGACCTTTTTGTTAACCCCAGTAAACCCCTAAATCCCTCTAAATCTCTCTAAACCTGCCTCATTTGTTCTAAACTCACTAAATCTACCTAAAATCTCTAACCTGTCAAATCTGATCTCTCTCTCTCTCGCTCACCAAAACACAAGTGAGGAGAGGGAGGGAGAATCACAGAGGTCAGAGCCAATATTTACAAAATATTGACCTAACAAATTAGAAGAAATCAAAATAAAATTTCTAACTTCTGATAGGATTTTGCTAGCTTGCCTCTCTGAGGCAGGCTAGGAACATCCCACACAGCCCCAAGATGACCCTGCCCTTAGAAGGGCAGCGCCATCTTGGCTGTCACTTTTATTTTATTTTTATTCCTTTTATTTTACACTTTTTTTGTCTGCTGGGTGCCTTGATCCCTCGAGGCACCCAGCAGAGCACCTGATCACTTATGTGATCTTTTTTGTACTGAGTGCCACGATACCTCGTGGCACTCAGCACTTCCTGCCACTACCGGAGGTGATCGCTCAGGGGGAGCGATCACGGATGGACTGGCGGCAGGTAATCATATTGCAAGGATGCCTCGATGTCGAGAGACTGCTTAGCGAAAACACATAACGCTAAGAACGCTATTCGCATAGATACATAGCCTGGAGACATAAGCATGACTTGGTATGATAGAAGCGTAATCAATTGTAGATTTTTTCCCAGCAAGTATGTGCGGTTGGTTAATTGAGCAGCCTGAAGGGCAGTCACCAAATCGGCGAACCTGTGGTTAACGCTGCAACCAGAAGGGACATACAATAGACAACTGGAGCAATGATTAGGTCTCACGACCTGGCGGACGCCTTGCGATTAGGACGCCTTGCGATTAGGACTCAAACCAGATTGTTTAGTTAACGGAGACCTTGGGTGAGCAATGGGTTTACCAAACAGGCAGGCAGACCTCCAAACAGCAAACGTGGTTAAACAAAAACATGAATACTGAACTGCACAGACAGAACACAAAGGGAGTATGCAAGAGAATGGTCAATGGGAATAGCCGGGTCAGAACGTATACAGGGTCCTCATACAAGCAAGTCGGCGACTGGGTAATCAATCAGCAATGATATCAGACAGCAGGCGATGCTGGAACTTTACTCCACGTCAGGGTGACGAGCAATCTCTCGCGCTTTGTTTTAAACCCGGCGGCTCCTTGTGACCACGCCAAGCCCCGACCCCTCAGACGCAGATCGGCCATTACCAAGTGCTGGCACTCGACCAGCCAGGGACACCGCCGGGCGCCCAGACCCCCCAGACAGCGCTGTGGGGGCTGATGGCGCCACAATAACTATAGCTTGAATATGTTTTGGTATATACCTGAAAAAACTAAAATTGTGCCATGTCCAAATATATATGGACCTATCCTATATACAGAGCAAAATATGAGTATTTGGTCTCACCAAATGGCAGTGTTTTGTTAAACCTTTACCACATCATCAAAGCACCCCAAGTACTCAAAATATTAGACAAATTATCATTATTGTTTTACATGTTTATCGGCAAATTTGAGAAATAAACATCAACAATGGCAAAGCAAAGTCGAAAAAAAGATTGCTAAACAACAGTACCACGATGACTCTTTTGTAAAAGGATTAAACTAGGGCTTTTCTCCTTTCAGCTTTGTTTTACCATTGTTTTCAATAACACTTAATATACACAAATTTTAAAGTGACGACCTTCTTGGACTCCAACAGAAACAATTGTAGAATGCTCTGACTGAAAGTACATGGATTCGATGGAATCTTTGCTACATATTTTTAGCAGAAATTATGGTGGAAACACCGTTGGAGACCCCATTGAAAGCTTCACTACACAACTTTGACAGAGATCTATTGTGGACATTCCTTAAATAATGAGGTCAATGTACTTGATCCACTGAAGTTCACCGTTTTAAATCCACTGTTTTTTCCAATAAAGGAATAGTGGTTCTTGAATAACCCCTATAAATGAAAAATGATAGAATGTCCCATTAAAGTAACTGATGGCAATATGAATTTTGCCTCATTTCGGTGCCATGAAATGAAAAAGATTGAAAATAAGTATAGCGTGTGGCCACTAGATGATGCCATTGTAACATTTTTTTTTAAAAAAAAAACAACAGCTGACTTGATTATACTCAATATCTTAACAGTGTGTATCCTATTTTGTATGTTTCAAGAAGATTTAAGACTCTGGCTCCAAAGATGTTGGAGGCCTACAATTTACAGAATCCTTTGAATGTATTAGAGGGGCAGAGAATCATGGGAGTTGTAGTACAGAAACATTTGCTGTGCCAGATTTTGAGAACCCTGGTTTAACTCCTTAGTGACCAGGCGGTTTTACGATTGTCAGTCTGAAATCTGAAAGTGCCCACTGCTGTTTTCACATTTCGGCTCTCTTTGTGTTTAGGTCTAATTTTCCTCTTACTGGTTTACAGAACCCCTACATATTATATTCCGTTTTTCTCGCCATTAAATGGGCTTTCTAAAGCTACCATTATTTCCAACATATCTTATAATTTGCTATAAAAAAAATTATGAAATCTGATGAAAAAAATTGAATTTTTTGGGGTGCTTGGTGCCTGACTATGATGGCCACATAGGTTTGTTGCTCCCAACCTAACCGCACATTCTATCGCATTTTCCACCAGCTTTATGGACCATGGTGTAGGGGAAAAGGAGGAATGAGGACTTCTCACTCCCAGGTACCCGCGACCGTCGCTTTTGGGGACCCTGGATGGCTTTTTGTTCGCATCCGAGGTATTGTGGATTCGGTATAGGACCTTTGAGCCCCCCCCGCGAGAGATGTCCTATGCTATCTTACTGACTACACCTTGAAAGAGGAGCTCAAGTCCTCAGCACGCTCCTCACACACATGGCTATTGAGGGCACTGAGGCGTCCCTATATCAGGACCTGTCCCAGTTCACCTTACAGGCCCGCCGTGCGATGAAGCCTGTTACAACGGCTCTTCACGAGGCGCAAATCCCCCCCCTACCGCTGGAGTTTCCCCCTGGCCCTGGTGGTGTCGGTGCACAATCACCCGACCATGCTCCACAGATTCAGAGATCTCCCTCACTTCTTGGAGGAGGTGGGTATACCCACGCTCCGTGTGAACAACTGGGACTCTGCCCGCTGCCCCAGAGACAGAGGAGCCGTCGACGCACCAGACAAGAAATGGAGAACGGCGCTCTACCTGAGGATTGATTTTCCCTCCCCTCCTTTATCGTCATTTCTTTGGACCCCTCAGCTACTCTGGATCCCGTGTCCCTCATCACCCCGTTGTTGAACCCTCTGGTGCACTCGGACAGAGTTCCGCTTCATGTACCGCTTGTCTCCTGAGAGGATCCACAATCAGTGGTTACGGCCTAAGTACCACCCAGGTTTTGGGTATGATGATGTCTGCAGTCCTCCATACATGGAAACGATTCTTTCTTAATCATTTTTTTTTTCTACTGTTGGCTGTACATGAGGGTCTTCCCTCTGCTTCTCGATCCTAATGCTTGTGGGCTCATGTTCTTAGTGGAGGGTGGGGCTGGGTGGGGGGTTGCCAAACACAGTTGTTGTATGTTACGGGAATAACTTTGGGAGATGTTGGGGTTGGATGGGGTTTGATAGATGGCGTTACGCTTACATAAACACGACTGCATAGTGTCACGTTCCCACGTTCCAACCCTGTCTCCCTGCCCTCTGTATTCCTTATGTCTGTGTTTCCATGTGTTTCCCTGTGCTGCTTTCCCTGACATGCAGCTCAGGGGTTAAGTTCATGGCTCGTTGAGCTTCTGCTGGTGATTATGGGCTGATTACTCCCCTATATAAAACCATGGGCCCATATCACCATGCTCTTGCATCCTGGTTCACTTCAGCCACAGATTTGTTCCTGAGAGCTCCCTGTTTTCCATCCTAGTTCTATTTCAGTGTTTCCCCCTTGTCTGAGTTTTATGTTCTGATTGACTTCCTGGTAATGACCCTCTGGCCTGGCTGACGGATTTTCTCTGGTGCTATATCCCCGCTTTGGCTCAAGGTATACGTTTTGGTTTTGACCCCTGGCTTATTTATTGACCACTCTTCTGGATATCCCTAGCTGTCCTGTGCTTATCGTATTATATGTTGTGTGTCCCTGTAGACCACGGCTTTAGTATATTGAAGTCCTGCCCTGCAAGTTGTTGAGTATATTCTCCTTCAGGTGTCTGTGTTTTCCCAGGACTCTGCACGGCTACAAGGTAACCTTTTTCTAGTAGTGCAGATTCGGCCACTCTAAGGACCGATCTATCAGTATAGGGCTCCTTTGGTATTTAGCCGTGCAGAGGTCCCCAGTGTCTACTGTGGTTTATTTACTTTTCCTGATCGTTGTGTCACGCATCTCTGCGTATAGCGGCTTTTCCTCTTACCTGGGCCCTACTTGGCACATGCCAGGTACCGCCATTGTGGCTGATCGTGACACATAGTGAAAACTAGGTAATATTGACTGGGAGCTTTCATTACAACGGGAGGGAGCAGGAGGGGGAAGGTGGAAGGGGGGAATAAGGGAAGTAGGTCAGAAGGTAAAAGGAGGTAAAAAGAAAAACACACAACAAAAAGGGGGGAAGAGTGGGGAATACAATGCACGGAGACCAGGATCCTTTCTGATTCTGGTTAGGGACAATGACACGGAACACGCCTCATTTTGTCAACCAATGGTATGACACTGTACGTGTCTTTGTACGCCATTTTTTCCTATGGGGCAATTAATATGTTGGAAGTTTTTTCTTCCTCCTGATGGGCAGGGACGGGTTAGAGCCTGCAGTTTAGGCTAGGATATTTTACTGATGTATATTTCTGTGTAAATTCATATGTGTGGACTTGTTTATATCTGTCTTTACATGTGTGTCCTCAGTCACGCCTCTACGCACAATTGTTTTATTGTACCTCGTCTCCGGCTGGAGACATGTGCAGTATCTACTCATATTCTTGCTCCTTCGAGATAGGTGCCGGGATTTCAGGGGTCCTTTATCGCTTTTGTACAAGGTTTGCTATGTTTCATTAGTTTCTTATACCATTTTGTTTTTGATTACTGTTCTATCATTTATTCCTAATATTTATCACCACTTGCAGAGATTTTACACCATGGTCCAATACCATGTACTCTATGGGCTAAATTACAATCTTCGCGCAAAGAACCGTTAATGTAAGGGGTAAAACCCTTTGCGCCGAATGCCATATTACATAGTCAACGCAACAACCGCGCGCAATAGTCTACCGCAGGTGAACCTGCGTGAACCCTTTGCGAGCGTACTGTACTGCGCGAGTTTTATACTTAACATTGGATGCGGATGTCAGGAACGCTCGGTGGGACAGGAGAACCCAGGTGCAGAGTTTACGTAGTAAGTTGTATATCGCGGTACCAAAGGAATATCCAAGAGACGTAGTCAGGTTCACAATCGAGGTCAGGGGTAAATGACAAATCAAGAGAGGTCGGGTATAGAGCCAAGTACTGGTACACAGAATTAACATAGGGAAAAGCCTCTAAGAGTAACACTGGCAGGAGTGATACAACGCTGAAGCAACGATGTACTGACAGAAAACCTCTATATAGGTGCAGAGTTGTCAAGACACTCCCTAATGTGGATCCCTCCACCAATCAACCCTTTCCTCTGAGGGCAGTGAATCATGGAGCTGGAGGTGTCTGGTGCAGTTCCCCATCAGGTCCACCGGGACTGAGGGCCCTCCTCCTGAGGTTGCACCACCCACCCTGATCCATGCGCCCGCCCCTGTGACGTCAGACACCACTCGTCGCCATGCTCAAGGTGGACGGAACGGCATGGCTGCGCCGACCCACCTGAACAGACACGGCAGAGCTCGCAGGACCCGGGGACACTCCCAGCCTGCACCTGGAACGTGGGGAGTGCCGCAGCGCCACCCGCTCGGCACCAGCCTGCCTCCGAGGTAAGAGACCCGGCTGGCGGCGTGCCGCGGGGCGGCGTGACAGGACCCCCCCTGAAGGAGCGGCCTCCGGACGCGACAAGGGCCCGGCCTTCCCGGGTGTGCACGATGAAAAGCACGGAGGCACGAAGGGGCGTGCACCTGGGAGGCGGGTTCCCAAGAACGCTCCTCAGGGCCAAACCCCTTCCATAACACAAGGTACTGAAGGGCACCCCGGTGAAACCTGGAATCCAGGATACTGGCCACCTCATACTCCAACTCATCGCCAACAAGCACAGGAGGACAAGAGGGAGCGGACCTTCCCGGAAACTCATCAGGAGGAACACGTTTGAGGAGGGAAACATGAAACACAGGGTGGATTCGGTACGTGGGAGGGAGAGCGAGTCTGAAGGCAACCGGGTTAACCTGGTGGGTGATCTTGAAAGGACCTATGAAACGGGGCCCCAATTTTTTCGAGGGACATTGGAGACGGAGGTTTCTGGTGGACAGCAGAACCCGGTCACCTAGCTGGAAAGGAGGGGGAACGGATCTGGAGCGATCCGCCGAGGTTTTGTATTTGTCTTGAGCAACACGTAGGGTCTTTTTGGCCAGTTGCCAAACCTCCCGTATAGTGGCCAATCTGGAGTCTGCATCAGGGACAGAGGAGAGAGGTATCAGACCCGGGATCATTGTGGGGTGGTAACCATAGTTGAGAAAAAATGGGGTGGAAGAAGTCGACTCATGGTCATGGGAGTTATATGCAAACTCGGCCAACGGTAAAAGGTCAGTCCAGTCATCTTGGAGGTAAGAGGAAAAGCAGCGCAGGTACTGTTCTAAGGTCTGATTAACTCGCTCTGTCTGTCCATTTGTCTGGGGGTGGAAAGCCGTAGAGAGGTGGATGCGAATGTTAAGTCGGGAACAAAAGGCCTTCCAGAAACGAGAGGTAAACTGGGTACCCCTATCAGAGACTATTGAGTCGGGGATTGCATGGAGCCTAAATATGGCCTCAAGAAACAGAAAGGCAGTCTCGGAAGCAGTAGGTAATTTCTTGTATGGGACGAAGTGTGCCATCTTGGTTAGGCGGTCAACTACTACCATGATGACTGAGTGACCCCGGGAGGGGGGTAGATCGACAATAAAGTCTGTGGACAATTGAGACCAAGGGCGTGCCGGGATGGGCAGGGGTTGTAGCAACCCTGAAATCTTAGTGGTGGGGTTCTTGGACCATAGACAGATGGGGCAACTAGCAACATACTTGGCGACACCTGAAGACAACGAGGGCCACCAGAAATGTCATCTCACTAGGTCCAGTGTCTTCTTATACCCGGGATGTCCGGCCGCCAAGGAGTCGTGGCACATCTGTAGGGCCTCTACTCTAGCCTTTTCAGGTACATAGATGTGACGGTCCTGTACGTGGAAACCCTCACTAGATAGGGGTAAAGAGGTCTCTGCCGTTAGTCGTTTGATGTTGTCGTGGAGGCTAGAAGTGACCCCCAAGAAACATTGAGGTGGCAACACTGTGTGGGAGAGGTTCGTGGATGAGGATGGACCCTCCTGGATCCTTGAGAGGGCATCTGCCTTCCCGTTCTTTGAGCCGGGGTGGAAAGTTACATGGAAATTGAACCTCGTAAAGAAGAGAGCCCAGCGGGCTTGACGGGGTCTCAGACGTTTGGCAGATCGCAAATACTCCAGATTCTTGTGATCAGTGTGTACAGTTATCGGATGCATGGCCCCTTCCAGCAGATGACGCCACTCTTCAAAGGCTCGTTTGATGGCGAGGAGCTCACGGTCCGCGATATCATAATTTTGCTCCGCCGGGGTGAGCTTCTTGGAGTAGAAGGCCACGGGATGGAGTTGTCCGAAGGGGGATCTCTGACAGAATAGCCCCAGTGGCAGTCTCTGATGCATCGACCTCTAGGAAAAAAGGCAGTTGTGGGTTAGGTAGGTTCAAGACTGGAGCAGTAGTGAAGTGATTCCGGAGGTCGTCGAATGCTTTCTGGGCCTCTTTGGACCATTCAAAGGGGACAGTAGGGCTAGTGAGTCGAGTCAGAGGTTGAATTACTTTGGAAAAGTTACGGATAAAGCGTCTGTAAAAGTTTGCAAACCCAATGAACCTTTGTATGCCCTTACGATCTTTAGGAGTGGGCCAGGAGGTGATGGCCTCGATCTTTCGGGGATCCATCTCTATGTGACCAGGTGAAATGATAAAGCCCAGGAATTCCACTCGGGTGGTCTCAAAGGTGCATTTCTCAGGTTTAGCGTACAGGTTGTTCTCCCGGAGTCTCTGGAGGACGGTGTAAACGTGTTGACGGTGTTCCTGAAGGGAGGTGGAAAAAATTAGAATGTCATCGAGATATATTACAACATACTTGTCCAATAAGTCACGGAAAATATCATTAATTAGGTGTTGGAATGTGGCGGGGGGATTGCAGAGTCCATACGGCATCACAGTATATTCGAAGTGCCCATATCGAGTCCTAAAGGCGGTCTTCCATTCGTCCCCCTTACGGACGCGTACCAGATTATAGGCCCCTCGGAGGTCAAGTTTGGAATAGATACAAGCGTTCTGGAGACGTTCTAATAACTCTGGGATAAGTGGGAGAGGGTACCTATTCTTGATGGTGATTTTATTTAATTCACGGTAATCTACACAGGGCCTCAATCCGCCGTCCTTTTTATTAACAAAAAATATCCCTGCTCCGGCAGGGGAAGTGGATGGTCGAATGAAGGCTTTTCGTGTGTTCTCCTGGATGTAATCTTTTAACGTTCTTAACTCAGGCTCGGATAGGGGAAAGATACGTCCATACGGAATAGGAGCCCCGGGTAGTAGCTCAATAGGACAATCGTAGGGTCTTCTGGGTGGCAGTGTCTCAGCTTTCTTTTTGTCAAATACATCCTGAAAATTGTGATATTGTGCGGGTAATTGGGTCTCGTGCCCGATGGTGGTACTTATGGTATGGAGAGATACGCATGTACTTTTACAATGCTCGGAGGGGAAGGAAACCTCACCGGTTGACCATAGTATGTGAGGGTTATGCAATCGAAGCCAAGGAAATCACGGTGAATTTAGGAGAGGTAACAATATCAAAACGTAGCAGTTCTGAGTGGCCAGGACCTAGGCTCATTTGGACAGGTATACTCTCCTGTGTGATAGGCCCTGAGCTCAAAGGAGAACCATCAACTAATCTGATTTCAACAGGTATCTCTTTATTAGACAGTGGTAAGGAAATACATGTCGCTAGGGTGGTGTCCATGAAGCACCCGCTAGCCCCTGAATCCACCATTGCCTGGAGTGGGAAGGTCTTCTGCTGCCACTGCAGAGGGATGGGTAGAAGAAGATGAGGCATGGGTAAGAGTGGAGAAGGTCTAGAGAGTGTTGTGATGAAACCACTCTTACCTCTTCTGGAAGTTGCTTTAGCGGGGCATACACGGCCTGGTGGTTGGCCCCTCCACAGTATAGGCAAAGATTGAGACGGCGACGTCGATCCATCTCGGCCTGTGGTAGGCGTCGATCCACTAGCCCGATCTGCATTGGTTCCTCGGTTCTCCTAGGATTAGAAACCGGAACAAGAGCATTGAAGGGTACCTGGTTTTCACGTGACCCCCCGATTGGGTGTGAGGGAGGCCTTTCGTTCCTGCGCTCCCTCCATCTTCTATCAAATTGTATACAAAAATCGATTACAGTATCTAGAGACCGGGGTACTCCAACACGTGCGAGTTCATCCTTCAAATGGTCAGCTAGGCCTCGACGAAACTGGTCCAAGAGGGCGGCCTCATTCCAAGCCATATCATGGGCATAGTGGCGGAAGTGAGTGACGTAGTCCTCTACGGGGCGGCGACCTTGTCGGAGAGCCCTGATGACGTTTTGGGCGGACTCTGTCTTGTGGGGGTCTTGATACATGGCCTCCAGCGACGCAGCAAACGAGGGCCAGCTCTCCAGTACTGGGTCGCGGTCCCGGAGGAGTGTATGAGCCCACTTTTTAGGTTCCTCACCCAGTAGTGATATGACCATGCGTACCTTTACGAAATCACTGTTGTACGTGCGGGGTTTTAGAGAAAAAAGGATGCAGCAATCGAGCATGAATGCCTCAAATTTTGTGCGGTCTCCATTGAAAGTCTCAGGTAGCTTAACTTGAGGCTCAGGAAAGGGGATCTCCAGGTTTGCCTGTATGGGTGCGGAGGGAGGCGTGTAAGGAGGAGGCAATGTCACGACTTGAACTTGCGCCTGCAATTGTCGATGTTCTGTCTGGAGTTCCTGAAAGGAGTGAGTGAGGGCGGATACCTGGTGTGACAAGGCCGCAACGGCTTAGGTGATCTCTGCGGGTTCCATATGTTTGGCTTCAGCGTCTGTCAGGAACGCTCGGTGGGACGGGAGAACCCAGGTGCAGAGTTTACGTAGTAAGTTGTATATCGCGGTACCAAAGGAATATTCAAGAGACGTAGTCAGGTTCACAATCGAGGTCAGGGGTAAATGACAAATCAAGAGAGGTCGGGTATAGAGCCAAGTACTGGTACACAGAATTAACATAGGGAAAAGCCTCTAAGAGTAACACTGGCAGGAGTGATACAACACTGAAGCAACGATGTACTGACAGAAAACCTCTATATAGGTGCAGAGTTGTCAAGACACTCCCTAATGTGGATCCCTCCACCAATCAACCCTTTCCTCTGAGGGCAGTGAATCATGGAGCTGGAGGTGTCTGGTGCAGTTCCCCATCAGGTCCACCGGACTGAGGGCTGAGGGCCCTCCCTGAGGTTGCACCACCCACCCTGATCCATGCGCCCGCCCCTGTGATGTCAGACACCACTCGTCGCCATGCTCAAGGTGGACGGAACGGCATGGCTGCGCCGACCCACCTGAACAGACACGGCAGAGCTCGCAGGAGGCGGCGCAGGACCCGGGGACGCTCCCAGCCCGCACCTGGAACGTGGGAAGTGCCGCAGCGCCACCCGCTCGGCACCAGCCTGCCTCCGAGGTAAGAGACCCAGCTGGCGGCGTGCCGTGGGGCGGCGTGACAGCGGATGGTATTACAATCTATTCGTGGTAATTACCGCATAGCCTTTGCGCGCATAATTTTAGCAACTGCAAAAACCTTGTGGTAAAGGCAAATCTGAACAACCTGGCTAACCCCGAATATCCAAGCCCATAAAAAGGGAAGCACTCCTTTCTAACTGGTGCTGGCTATCTTAAGCAGCAACATACAGAGGATTTGGTGGATTGGCTAACCAGGCCATCCTCATCCTCCGAGTCCTCTGCCAGCCAGGCTTGTAGTGCTTTACAATCCACCTCAGCTGCCAAAGCATCTAATGCAGCCTCCATGTCCACAGCTACTCCTGCCGTAGCCTCACTATCACACACGGAGGAGTCAGCTGAATTGTTTGACTACAATGACAGTGACATGCTGCTTGAGGATGTGCAGCAACTACAGTGCTCTGATTCAATCTCTGAGGTTGAGGAAGGGAGTATAATCAACCTAGAGGAAGGGGGTGCCAGTGACAAACAAATAACTGGCACTCATGTTGCCCCAGCAGCTGCAGCATACTACCAAGTTGGCTCCAGTGACGAGGAGATAGGGGGTGATGACAATGATGATGAGTTCACTGACTCCACCTGGGTGCCTGATTGAACAGAGGAGTCAAGTGAGGAGGAGGAGGCACAACAAACACGAGGCACAACGTCCTCTATGACCAACTGTAGCAATAGCCATTCCGAGGCATCAGATGTCAGAGCTGCTCAGGTGCAGAGCGCTGTTGTCTCAAAGCACACATCCAGGAACTCTGCTGTCTGGGAGTTCTTTAAGAAATGTGCAGCAGACCGCACCGTTGCTATTTGTAATCTATGTCAGATGAGGCTCAAGCGTAGGAAAGACACCGGATGCTTGGGTACCACGTGCTTGAGGCGACATATGACCACCTGCCACGCATCCCGTTGGCGCAAAACTTTGCGTAGGTCCTCCTCACCTGTCTCTACCCCCACTATATGTCCTGCCATGTCATTGACTCCAAGCTCCACTGACAGGGATGATGCTACAGTAATGGATGTACCAGTTCCTTCCTCACAATGTGACAGCATCCCATCAGCTGAAGATTTACGCAGTCAGATTACGTTGCCCCAGCTGCTTCAGCATAAGAAAAAAAATATTGTCCCAACCATCCCCAAGCACAGCGTCTAAATGCCAGCTTAGCAAAATTACTCGCATTGCAGCTGCTGCCTTTCCAGCTGGGGGACTCTGCTTCCTTCCGTGAATGTGCTGTACCACAGTGGCAGGTTCCAAAACACCATTACTTTTCACAGAAGGCCATTCCAGCACTATACCAGCAAGTGGAAGACAATATTATGGAGTCATTGGGAAAGGCAGTCAGCAGCAAGGTGCATGTGACTTTAGACAAGTGGTCCAGCAAGCATGGACAGGGCCGTTACATTTCCTTCACGGCACACTGGGTAACTCTGATTGCAGCTGGGAGGGATCCAAGACGGGGCTCTGTGCTGGAGCTTGTTCATCCACCATGCCTCCAGAAAGCTGCTTGTATGAGGTCTGTCTGCTCCACCACCACCTCTCCCTCTTCCTCCTCCTCCTCCTTCTCTGTCTCTGGCGAAGTGGCAGTTAAACCGTACGGATGAGCTGTTCGGGTTCGGACGGTTCGGAGTTCGACCCGAACTTTGGCAGTTCGAAAGTTCGCGAATTTCAAACTTTTTGGGTGTGTTCGAAAAAAAAGAAATTTTGAAAAGTATAGAAAATGCTTAAAAAAATACTAAAAAATCTAGAAATAAAGAGACTCTTTACTGCAGAATATTCTAAGCAACGGTTTATTAGATATTGAATTAAAAACTAATGTGTACGTGGAAAGATTATTAACTCTAAATGACCTCTGTTCACAAATGGGCATAACACCAGGTGTTTTTAGTCTGGTAATCAATTTGATACATTGTACAATATAGTGAGGGGGTGGGGTGGTGTCTGCTTCTGATTGAGATTTGAGAATTAATTTCCCTAAAACATATAAAGCACTAATATGCTGCATTTAACCCTTTCACTGCTGAGGCTTTGCACACCTCTGTGCTGAGGTCATTTTTACCGCTTTCGCTCATCATGTTTAACCGCGTTTTGTAGACATATTTTGATATATGACCCAGACATATTATATATCGTTCTTTCCGGCAGACTTGGCAGATTCATAATATGTCATTATTATATGTATACGTTATGTCATGTCTGTATATTATAACAAAAAATGCAATAAAATTAGAATTTTCAATTTATTATGTGTAAAGTGTTTTTTTTTTTAACATGCGATCATTTGCGGTTATATTTTGTATGGGGTGCGCTTGTTAAACAAATTAGAAATGGTGTCTCGTTACATTTTTTATTGGGGAAAATTTAGCTTTTTTTAACAAACGCACCGCATACAAAAATCGTTAGTGCAGCATTATTGTTCACATTATTATTGAAATGGGAACAATATTGCTGCATTAACAAAACAAAAACAAACAAAAAACTTGTTTATTTTTTTTAGAATTTTTTTTAAAATATTTTTATTTTTTTATTTTTTTAAAAAAACATTTTTCATGCTCCTGTTTAGTATCCTTGGAAAGGCCATGCTCTGGCCGATCCAACGATATCAAACATTAACCTCTAGCTGCCACGGATCGGGAGATAGGGGGTTCATTGGAACCCCCTATCTCCACCATTGGTGGCAGCTAGGGGTTAACTCCAGGACTGGCGTCATCGTGCTATGCATGATGACGCCAGTTCTCAGGGGGAGTTCCTGGAGGCTTGGCCGACATCCAAGATGTCGGCCAGCTCCAGGAGAGGATCACGATCCGGCGCTTTTCAGCACAGGCGGGGGGGGGCGCCTGAATTAAATGTCATCGCACCGCCGCGATGACATCTAATTGCTCCGCCGGGGTCCCGGAGTACTGGGCTGACATCCAAGATGGGCTGACATCCAAGGGGGGTGCAGCAATCCGCCGGAATCCGGCGGATTGCTGCCTCCTGTGCATGGACGCGCTCAGCGCGTCCATAGCACAGGAGAACCACTTGGCTGGACGCGTTCAGCGCCTCCATAGCAGCCAAGTGGTTAACTGGTGTTTGAAAAAATTCTAAAGCAATGTTATTTTTCACCTCGGGATTAAACATTCACAGGGTTATTCAGAGAAAGGTGAAACTCAGGAGAATGACTGGAGAATGGAAAATTCTAGATCAAAATAGCCAAACCAGAAAAATTCTCCCATTTATCTCACTTTCCAAATCGGCTATTTGGTCTAGATTGTTTCTTTCTCTTGCCAGTTCTCCTGCTTTCACCTCTCTCTCAGGGTTGTTCAGAGAAAGGTGAAAACCAGGAGAATGGCAGGAAAAGAGAACAATCTGGACCAAATAGCCGATTTGGAAAGTGAGATAAGGCTAGGGTCAGACTAACGCATTTTTCGCAGCGACCGTAAAAAAGTGCGTCCGAACGCATTGCCGTATTTTTTTCACGTTTTGCGCGAAAACGGTCATACGATGCGCATTTTTTTGCATGATTTTTTACGAATCCAAACCAGAAAACTTTGGGTGTCTGGACGTTATGTTGGCCGGACATGAGCAGGGTCTGACGTCTCCAAATCACGCACACACGCCGCTAGTGGACGCAGCGCACTCTGTACGTCCGTACTAGCGGTTCTGCGTCCTCGAAAAAATGCGTTCATTTTCCATGACTGATTAAGCCTGAGACCTTCCCAACCCATACCCCAATAACCCCTTCCCAACCCATACCCCAATAACCTGAATAAAACACAAACACGTATATGTCAGTTGGAATGTGCGTGGGCCACAGCTTTATTAAACCATATATATAACCATCCCTTGCAGTGCTTACTCAAACTGCCCTATCGCTCCATGCAATAGGCATTACCAAACCATTGAGCTCATCCCCGCAAGCGAGGTCCGTCTCCCCCAGGCCTCACCCGATGGCGGCTCAAAACCTCCATTAAGCACTGCTGTCCAGGGAAACCGCCAACGCCAGGGGCCGCCTCAGCGTCCGCCCCTGCGCCCCCCGCAGACAGCGCCTCCTCCACACCAGACTGCAGACCCACCAGGAAAATATCCAACCCAATATCCGTGAGATGGACCCCATCCCCTCTAATGACATTCCTATTGTCCCCCTCCAGCTCCGTATGTCTAACTGACACTCCACCCAGATCACCCACAAACCTCGAGATCTCCTTGTTAACCCGCTTCCGAGCCTTGTCCAGAGCCCTGGGAGCCGCAAATTCCTCCCAACTGGGGCGAGAGACTATCTCTGAAAACACCAGTGATAAACCCCGGAAAATGGTGAAACAACTGGCTAAGTCACGTTTCATCCTCCTAACCAAGTCTACCGATCGGACCACCCCAAGATCGTTTCCCCCTGCATGTACCACTAACACCACATCCCTAGCCGCTTGTCTAGCCAACACCCTGCATTGTCCAGCCACCTGGGCCCAACGCAAACCTCTGATGCCAATCCACCGAATCGTAGCCAAGTCCGTTGGAAAACCCAGGTTCCTGCCAAGCGGCCGTTGTGCAGCCCGCTTGGCCGCCCAGTGTATATACGAGTGGCCGATGATCCAAACGGTTGTCGGGATGAACCTGTAATTATAAGAGGTTAGGACGCACATAGGAACGAAAACGATCCGATCGCCATCTACCCAGACGCCTAATCATGTCGTCCGACGCCCCCTCTTCCGCCGCCATTGTCGCTGCGCCGATACGGAAAGAATGCGTAGCGAACTGCCTCGGGTCATGACCCAAAGATGCAATACAACGCCTAAAAACCGCCGAAAACTGGTACCTTGTGAGAGGGGCCCCTGACAAATGAACTAAGAAGGAATCCCCAATCCCCGGACGTACACCCACATAATCCCCGGCCAACCTTACCGGGCACTGCACCCCCCCAATTGCCCCCAGTGTAACTACCGAACCCCTACCCGACTGATCCGTCTTTGAACGAGAGATCAACAAACGTACCTGGTCCCTCAAGACCGTAACATGCTCTAAACGCAGCGCAGAAATAGCCCCCGTGCTAGGAGCCACCAATTCCCCCACCCTCAAAGCCCCATAGTAGCAAAAGGCGAACGCAGTTCGGAACAAGCCCACTTCAAAACAGTCTCTGCAAACGACGCCCAACGACACCAACAATTCCGCAAATAGCTCCCCCGACACCGGGCGCCTGGTATCAGGGACCACCGTCCTACGCCATCCCCTAATAATCCGTCTCAACACAAAATCCCGCCCTAGGTCTTCCCAACCGATCACCCCACACAAAAAGGAAAGAGCCGCCAACACTTTTGCCGCACCAGTCCCGGAACCTCCCCGCTCCCTAAACTCGCCCAGGTGAACCATCGTGGCCCAAGTGCGGTCCTCGGCCGTCAGCCAACCCCTCTCTCCTGCAGCCACCGAACCCCACGCCCGCCAGACCTGCGAATAGGAACTCCACGTTGCAGCTGACAGACAACCTTCCAATAACCGCTTCAGTCCAGCGAAGCGAGGGTCCAGAGCCACCGAGGAAATGGTGTTGCCGTCTTCGCTGCCCCCGGAGCCACCTGCCAAAAACGGTCCCACTGGAACCGAGAGAGTGCGTCAGCCACCACATTCTGCACACCCGGAACATGCTTAGCCCGCAACCACACATTTCGTTCCAGGCAGCGCAAAACCAGATGCCGCAAAAGGGCCAAGACGGGAGGGGAACCGGACGATGAACGATTTACCACCTGCACGACACCCAAATTGTCTGTCCAGAACACCACCCGCCTATTTGCCAACCTTTCGCCCCACAGCTCAAGGGCGACCAACAATGGGAACAGCTCCAAAAACGTAAGATTCCGTACCAGATCTGATGCTGACCATTCCGCAGGCCACGCCTGCGCACACCATTCGCCCTGCAAATAAACCCCAAAGCCATGTGCGCCTGACGCATCGGCAAAAAGCTCGATGGACTCATTGTCCACTTCCGCCTCCTGCCAATAGGTCAACCCATTATAGGTTAGCAAAAAGGATTGCCATACCACCAGGTCTGCCCGCAACGAGCTAGTGATCCGTACAAAATGCTGCGCTGACCGAACACCCGCCGTAGCCAACGATAATCGACGGCGATAATCGACGGCAAAAAACGCGGCCCATAGGCATAACCCGGCAAGCGAACGCCAAGTGGCCCAATAGCGATTGAAGCTCCGACAGCCGCAACTTGGCGACCCCCCCGTGCCCGAACCACCAAACACAGCAGGACCTGAATTTTTTGCGCTGGAAGCCGGAACACCTTGAGCACCGTGTCGATTTCAATGCCCAAAAAGGTGATCAAGCGAACCGGACCCTCCGTTTTGTCCTCCGCCAGTGGGACGCCAAATTCCTCCGCCACCTCCCGAAATATTTTCAGCAGTCGAGCAGTCAGCGGAATCCGATGGCCCCACGAAAAGAAAATCATCAAGATAATGAACCATCGAATTCCGCCCAGCACGCCGGCACACTACCCAGTGTAAAAAGGAAGCAAACAATTCAAAATAGAAACAGGAAATGGAGCAGCCCATTGGGAGACAACGATCATAATAATACTGGCCACGAAACTCACAACCGAGTAAATGGTAGCAGTCAGGCCTAATCGGCAATAGCCGAAAAGCTGACTCCACGTCGACCTTGGCAAGCAAGCAGCCGGGCCCCGCATCCCTAACGAGCTGCAAAGCTTCATCAAACGAGGAATACCGTACCCGGCAACCTTCCCTGCCAATGCCATCGTTGACCGAAAAACCTGCCGGATAAGACAGATGGTGTATCAAACGGAACCTGCCCTCCCCCTTCTTGGGCACTACCCCCAAAGGAGAAACCCGAAGGTTAGGAAAAGGAAGCTCCGCAAATGGACCCACCATCCGCCCAAGACGGACTTCACCTTCCAACTTGGCCGCCACCACCCCCTCATGCTGCCCCGCTGAAACTAAATTCCGGGAAAATTGCGGAAAATCAGAACAATCGTGCGGTATATAAAAACCCTCCTGAAAACCCCTCAGCAACAATAACGCACTCCGTCTATTGGGGTACAGCTCTAACCAAGGAAGCAGCGCCCCCACGGTCACCGGCGTTATCCCTCCTACCAACTGTCCGCGCCCGGAGGCCTGAAGGTAGCACCCTGTCCTTTCTTAAAACACCGAAATGCCGGGTGGGAGCCCCCGCAGAGAGAACATTCGTGCCTGAACCTACAATTAGCGGCCCATCGGCAGTTGGACTCATTAAAAAGCCAACACCCCCCCCTTCCAGACCCCGACTGCACTCCCGGGGCCCTAGGTGCAGCGGGCCCTGGAAAGGGAGACACCGCCGGCCGGTTAGGAGTCATGAGAAGAAGCCACAAATTTGTGTCCTGGACATCAAACCTGAGTCCCGGACGCACCGCCATTTTCTGACGGAACTGCTGGTCATATCGAAACCAACACTGTCCCCCGTAAATCTTATACGCCCCCCAAATTAGATCGATATACGCAAACAATGCAACGCTGCGCTCCGGGAACCGCTCGCACGAGATGGCACAATACGCCAAAAACCCCTGCAGCCAATTCCCAAAAG
The DNA here is from genome assembly GCA_009667805.1 of Leptobrachium leishanense. Classification (NCBI taxonomy): domain Eukaryota; kingdom Metazoa; phylum Chordata; class Amphibia; order Anura; family Megophryidae; genus Leptobrachium; species Leptobrachium leishanense. Next base: position 246,181,266 of record CM019066.1, read on the forward strand.
TAGGAGGAAGCGTTTTCTTTAACTTCTCCCTCTCCTTTTCGTCCATGAACGATTCAGGCCGTTTAGGACGGTCCACCGTCTCCCTGTCCACAGAAAGCAGCGTAAGCACATCCACATATTCGTTTTTCCAAATCTTCTCCCGCAACTCCGAGGTGACCTCTAAACCCATGGGGGACAATTCGCAGGACCCGGAAGAGATGCCCACACCCGCAACGGGAGATACCCCACACAACGCCGGTCCAGCCATTCCCCCCGTACTAGGTGCCAACACTGCGCCAGCCCCCGAATTCCCCTGCCGACCCAACATTGAATCCACAACGGGCGCAGGCGCCACCCCCGACGCGCAAGCGGACGAGGTAATCCCAATCGAATCAGAGCTAGGCGCGACAATATACTCCGGTACCGTACCCCCAGGCACGACGTGTCCCACCGTGACCGGCGCCGCGCTCCCTCTAGCTGAAGCATCCGACCTATCCTGCCAGCGCCTAAGCTCAGCGACCAAGGTATCTATCAACCCCGTCGTCACACCCTGAGCCGCAGCGGATGCATTAACCCCAAAATTGCCGAGCGATCCAAATGTAGTACCCCCACAATCTGACTCACGTGCAGCCATCAATGATCCTCCAGATGCCATCCGAACCGCAGCCAAAGGTGAGCCCAGCGCTGGACACCCAGGATCAACACCTCCACTGGTAACCGGTATCTCTCTCCGACCTCCATCTCCAGCCTCCGCGATGCTCCGTGGCCGAGAGCTTCGTGAATGACCGCTTCCAATATGCAGGCTGCCCTCCGCCGCCTCCTGCACCGGCACCGTCATGCCACCAGCCACCGGGCCTCTCCTCGCAGCCGCTGGAATGTTTCCCCTCCGTTCCTGTGCAGCCGGATGGGCGCCGCCATCTTGTGGGCGGGCCAAACGCACAGCCCGTGACGCTGTCCGTCTGCGACGAGTGGGCGGGGCCCTGGAAGCCGCCGTCGCTGCCCTCGTCGCTCTCCCCCTGGCTGCCGGAAGCGCCTGATCGTTGCGCGGGCTCCTAGAACGCGGCATCCGCCGGACATTCTGCCTAGCACGCGGGGGGCGGTCCTCCGAACCCCCCCAGCCCGACCTTCACCATCCCTGCGATCCAGGCCTTCCCCAGTGGCACCTAAACCGGGAGACAACGTTGCAGGCGCACGTACTATGCTCACCCTCCTTGTACCGGAACGCAGCTCCCTGGGCGGTGTGTCCATCACCACGGACCCTTCCGATGAATAGGCACCGGCCGCATCCTCTTCTCCCCCGCCGCTCATTCTGGATCCTCGAAGTCTCGGGGACTCGGGCTGAGACGACTCGGTGGCCGGGAACGCCGTTCTCTTCGCCACTGGCGGGGCTCCTCACTCGACCCTGGCGTCTGTTCACCAGGAGTAGCTAAGGCCTCCGCCATTAACTCTTGCAACGATGCTCCCCGAGCCGCAGCGTGTTCCCTCAACTGCTCCAGCAGCCCTTCCAGCGAAGAAGAAGCCATCCCAGCCAATTCACTTTTTTCTCTTTCTCACCAGAACACCTGAAAAACACCTGGAAACCTAGTCTCACCTTGATGCACTTCTCACGTTGGCAGGAACAAGAGGAAGAACCCTGCACCCATCACCAGCATATATAGTCCAGGTAAGCAACACTGTTGCAAACACTCCACCAATAACGCCGTAGCTTTCCTTGACTGACAGGCCCATGCTTCCAACCAGCCCCCCCTCCCCCTTCCTGAGGGGCCCCAGAGATTCTAAACCCTTCCAGATCTTTCCTTAACCTACAGGCCCAGGCCATCAGTCATGTCCCCCTTCCTGAAGGTCCAGGGGGTTCTCTTGCGTTGCGCAGCCGGACTTTCGTGCGACCGTACTTCGTATATTGGCTGTCATTGCCTGTCATTTGCTGCTAGTGCGGCCGTGATTAAGTGCGCCTAAACGCACGTTAAAAATTCGCTAGTCTGACCCTAGCCTAAATGGGAGAATTTTTTTTGGTTTGGCTATTTTGACCTAGAATTTTCCATTCTCCAGTCATTCTCCTGCTCTTCACCGCTCTCTGAATAACCCTGACAGGGTTATTCAGAGAAATGTGAAACTCAGGAGAATGACTGGAGAATGGAAAATTCTAGGTCAAAATAGCCAAACCAGAAAAATTCTCCCATTTATCTCACTTTCCAAATCGGCTATTTGGTCTAGAATTTTTCATTCTCCGGTCATTCTCCTGCTTTTCACCACCAAAAAATCAGTAAACTTTTTCTGCGTGTCCGAAAATGTCTCCTCTTTTCATACAGACTGCCGCCCCAAGCAGTTGTTTATGGATAGATTAAAGGAAAAGCATTTACCGTCATTTGAAATGTCATTTTTTGGTTTTTACATATTTCTATACATCCTAGAAATCCGCCACTTCACGGGCAGGTTATGGGGACCTCCTAGGCACGATATTTGAAGGAATTTTTGGTTTTTATTTTTAACCCTTATTTCATGGAAAACTCACTGTCCCTTTAAAAATGTTTTTTTTTTACTTTTTGTCCTTGTTTCCTGTCCCCCAGGGCACTACCCGGGCCCCCATACACCTTTTATGGCAAATATGTAGCATATATGCCCTCTTGGAGGGCACTCTAAAAAAAATCGAATTTTCAGCCCCATTGACTTGCATGGGGGTTCAGGTTCGGGTTCGGTCCCGAACAAATTTGGAAGTTCGGGTTTGGGCTCGAACCGAACTCGGGGAGTGTTCGGCTCATCCCTATTAAACCGACGCGTGACAGGGGCTACGCAATGGCTCAAGCAAATAGATGCCATACTGTGCTTGAGCTGGTTTGTTTAGGGGACAGGAGCCACACCGGGCCAGAAATTCTGTCAGCTCTGCAGGTGCAGGTGCAGAGATGGTTAACACCATGCCAGCTTCAGCTGGGAATGGTCGTCTGTGATAATGGCAGCAACCTTCTCTCCGCCCTACGCCAGGGTAAGTTGACGCATGTACCATGCCTAGCACACGTCCTAAATCTGGTGGTACAGCGTTTCCTATCCAGGTACCCAGGGCTGGCAGAGCTTCTCAGCCAGGTCAGAAAAGTCTGCAGCCACTTCAGACAGTCATTCCCAGCAAGTGTTCGCCTGGCAGAAATTCAAAGAGAATTCCACCTTCCCACAAACCGTCTGATCTGTGACATGCCCACCAGGTGGAACTCGACATTAGCAATGCTGCAGCGTCTGCACAAGCAGCAGAGGGCCATCAACGAGTACCTGTGTGAGTATGGCACAAGGACAGGTTCAGGTCAACTTGGTTTTTTTTTCCCCTCCGCAGTGGCTGATGATCAAGGATGCATGCACTGTACTGTCACTATTTGAGAAGGCAACGAGGATGGTGAGCAGGGACAGTGCATGCATCATTGACACAATTCCTTTAGTGTTCCTGCTGGAGCACACTCTGCGGGGAATTATAGATGTGGCTCTAGCGGCAGAGCAGCAGGAGGAAGAGGAGGCCTTCCCTAGCTCTGAAGGCCCCAGTCTTTCCGCAGACAGCATTCCAGATCAGACAGGAGGAGGATGAGGAGGAATATTTAAGTAATGGGGGCATTGAAGGTGGAATTCCTCAAGGGAGGGTTTGTGTGCCCAGAAACCCAAGGACTAGTACGTGGCTGAGAGGAGAAAGTGCACGTTGGGGTCATCGTCATTGACCAGGAAGACTCGGAAGCTAATGCCACCTCCAACCTACGCTCCATGGGCTCCCCGATCCTGCAAAGCCTGGTAAAGGACCCCAGGATTCGTGCTATCAAGGAGAGGGATCATTACTGGTTGGCAAGCCTTCTTGATCCACGATACAAGGGTAAAGTTGCAGAGCTCATCCTGCCTGCACAGAGGGAGCACAGGATGAAACAACTTGAGGACGCTCTAAAGCGACACTTGTGTAACACCTTTCCAGGCACTGGTAGGTTACCAAGTGATGACACAGGTGCTTCTGAGGCTGCGGATGATCAGAGGAAGAGCGGTGAAGGCCGGGGCCGCTTGACTGATGCCTTTTTAAATTTTTTTAGTCCATGATGCCCAGGGACGTCAAATGTAGGCACCCATTGCCAGGGTCTTCACCATATGGTGCAGGACTACCTAGGGGCAAGGGCAGACCTGGATACCTTTCCAGCAGATGATCCACTGGCTTAGTGGGTGATGAGATTGGATCACTGGCCAGAACTTAGCCAATATGCTATGCAGCTACTAGGTTGCCCTTCATCCAGTGTGCTTTCTGAAAGGACGATCAGTGCCGCCTGAGGTTTTGTCACAGACAAAAGAGTGCGTCTGTCCACCGACTCTGTAGACCAGCTGACATTTATAAAAATGAATCAGTCCTGGATCAGCAGCTATCAATCCCCTGATGCTGACGCAACTGAATAGATCGGGGATCTCTTCTGCATTCACAAAACCTCCACCACTGCACTCTTCCACAATACCACAAAGGGGTTACGGTGTGAAGGCACTTGCTGCCACCAAAGGCACAATATTTGGGTGCACTGACGCCTGTACCAGATTCATATCATTTTAATATAGGACTGCAGGGTCCAACCCTGCACTCTTCCGCAATACCACAGAGGGGTTACTTACGGTTTGAAGGCACTTGCTGCCACCAAAGGCACAATATTTGGGTGCACTGCCACTGACGCCTATACCAGATTCATATCATTTTAATATTTGATCGCAGGGTCCAACCCTGCACTCTTCCACAATACCACAGAGGGGTTACGGTGTGACGGCACTGTTGCCGACACTAAAGGCCCAATTTTAAAGCACCTATTGTTACTTTCATACAAAGCCTGCATAATTTTCACCATAATTTAGCCAAAAAATCACTAAACTTGTTCTGCGTGTCCTAAAATGTCTCCTTTTTTAATACAGACTGCCGCCCCAAGCAGTTGTTTATGAATAGATTAAAGGAAAACCGTTTACCGTCATTTGAAACATCATTTTTTTGTTTTTAAATGTTTCTATACATCCTACAAATCCGCCACTTCACGGGCAGGTTATGGGCCCTCCTAGGCACGATATTTGAAGGAATTTTTCGTTTTTATTTTTAACTCTTATTTCATGGAATGAGTTCCTTTAAAAACGTTTTTTTTTACTTTTTGTCCTTGTTTCCTGTCCCCCAGGGCACTACCCTGACCCCCATACACCTTTTATGGCAAATATCTTGCATATATGCCCTCTTGCAGGGCACTCTAAAAACCAAACTTTTGAGTCCCATTGACTTGCATTGAGTTCGGTTCATGTTCGCGTTCGAACTCGAACTTTTGAAATTGTTCGACTTCGAATGCGAACCGAACATGGGTGTTCGGCTCATCCCTAATAGCAATCGTGGGTGGACCCTCATGTGTACATTAACAGGAAGCAGTACCACTCCATAAATGTGCAGATGTTGTGCGATGCCAACATGCTCATAATGCATTTATATGCCTCTTTCCCTGGGAGTACCCAAGATTCATACATACTGCGCAACTCCTCAGTGGCACAGGACTTCCAGGATGGACTGTTCCCTGAAGGCTGGCTACTTGGTGAGTGCACATATCTGCTGCATAAACTATGTCCCTTAATGTATAGCCTCATCTAACGGAATATCGCTGTGTGTCATCTGTCATGTATTAGGTGATGCTGGATATCCGCTCAGGCCATGGTTGATGACCCCCAGCAGGAGACCGCAAACGCCTGAGCAGGAGGCCTACAACACTGCACACCAGAGATCCCGCAGTGCCATTAAGAGGACCTTCGGCCTTCTCAAAATGCGATTCCGCTGCATTGACCATTCTGGTGGGGCCTTGCAGTACCAGCTGCCCAAAGTGGCCTTGATAGTCTTGGTATGCTGCACGCTGCACAACATGGCAATTGAGGACGGCACCGTCATAGATGATGATCTTGAACCTGCTGTGGATCTGGATGTCGTCCCAATACAGGCCCCAGCTGCTGTAGAGAATGTGGTTACTGATGTCAGACAGCGCATCATCCGCCAATACTTCACAGGTAAGCTGAAAAAGAACATCACCTGGCTAATTTAGACAAAGGTGACAATCAGGAAAACTGGCAGGAGAAGAGCACTATCGAGACCAAATAGCTGGCCTGGAAAGTGAGATTAACGGGAGAATAGCTCTGGTGTGGGTCTCTTCATCTCCAATTTCCACTGCTACAGTCATTCTCCTCTGTGTCACCGTTCATTCAATTAAACTGCATGCCTTTGCTAGTGACAGAGTGATTAACCTCATGTGTCCTAATTTGATGACCTGCTCATATTTGTTAGTGATAGAATGTTCTGACTAGCACCATTCCACTCATACCTCATAAATCCTTACAGCTTGTAGGTCTGCAGAGATAACAGGGTTTTAATAGATATATGAAAAGGTTTTGTTCCTCATCCCCTACAAAGGTGTCTCCATTTACAGGCACATGTAGGCAACTGTTAAATTGATTTGCAATGAATGTGTTTGCTGATACTGTTATGGACAAGAATACCTTCTCTGCTTGTAGTCTAATCGAAACGCTTAAACATGGCCTGGTAATAACGCTCATTTCGTTTCTATGGTTCATTGCTTGCTGCTTCTACGCCTTTAATGTCTATAAGGGGTTAATATCCAATTATACATTCATTATTTCGCTTAACGAAGCTCTTTCAGAACTTGTCGGCTAAACACTATCACCGGACACCGGATAACCACAAGATGTTGAGAATTTTCTGGAAAATTCTGATGCAAGACATCTGCTGACCGCTGATTAATCACCATAATGTGTATGATTAAATAAATGTGTATAACAGTTAATCCATGCCCTCGTCGAGGGGCGTGAAAAAGGAGAAGTCTGATACTGTATGATAAAAGTATGTGTTCGCTCAAGTAAAAAGCATAACTTGTGTAGCGCTCACTCCCGGAGGTGCCGCTGAAATTGAACCACGGGTCAGTCTCCCCGCACTAGGGAATAAATATACTCCGGCACCGTTGTGGATTTTATAAATTATATAGTTTACTAAAATGAATGGCATATAATAGATAATACGGTGTTCGTAGATATATTTACAGTATTTCGTATTTCGGGAAACGCGCAGCGGAAAAAGAAATACAAGGCTTCGTATTTCGGGAAAACGCGCATCGGAACAGAAAATATAATGCTTCGAAATTCGAGAGACGCGCAGCGGAAACAGAAAAATACAATGCTTCGTAATTCGAGAAACGCGTATCGGAAAAAGAAATAAGAAACAAATCTTTAATCCCTTTCGGAGATTAGGAAGTGAGTCCTGCACAGGTTAAGTCCCGGAATGTAAATGTGTGTGTGTATTGTGGTATCCGGGTACTATTCAACTGGCCAGTGAATTGCTTAAAAGGTGTCTTCGACTAGTCAAGTTGGGGCCCTGTGGGTTTTAGAAACAACAGCAGCGTGCTTTCGTTAATCACAAACGGCCTTGGAGGCCTCTCACCCATCCGCCAGATTCTTAAGGCTCCGCTGACCCAGGACGTCTCTCCGTTCAATTTTGACTGGGGTGCCGGCTACTGGATCCGTTGTCTGGCTCTCTCTGCTTCGGCCGTGACTTGTCCAGTTTACCACCTGCTCTCCCAATCCGATCGACCTGCGGTACGCCTAACTCGGGGTCCTCCGGCTTCCTTAATAGCAGCTTGGGTAAGATGGTGGATCGCTGGGTCTCCCTCTTGTGAGGCTGAACAACCCGATCTGGGACTCTGATAGGCCGCACATGCGCTCCAGCCTAGTCACTCTTGCGTTCTGCAGCACTGCATCTTGACACACTCACTCCCTGGCGCGCTCTGCCAGCTGTCTGTCCCACCCACTTCCTGTGTCCGCCCGCAAAGCATGCCGGGAAATGTAGTCTCAATGCAAAGTTCAGTGTCTCTCATCACGCTTGTCTCCCTCCGGTGGCCAAAAATAAGTACTGCCACGACAAGGATTTAAACACAGCGCTACACTCTCCCCCTCCTAGAACTCTTGGGTCTCTCCAAGGAGGTACAACAGTTGCATTACATTTCAACACAGTTTAGATATACAGGTTCAGCAGCAAACATACAGTGGGTTAGATACACTTCTTCAAGTTGACTCATGCTTTGGGCTACCTCAGCTAACATAGCAGACACTTCGGGCAACCTTCGCACTGTGGTGACGGCCTCTTCAGTGCTATGTCCTGGTGAGTCATAGGTGAGTCGCTGGGGCGGTCGAACAGAGCGTTTTGGTTCTGGATCAATCAGTTCCTCTTCAGGTGGAAGTACTATAGGTGCTGGCTCAGTCCTTCTTTCTGCCACTGGAGCAGACATCTCTTCGGAGTATGATCCCTCCAGTGAAGGCATAGAACTGTAGTCATAAGATTCGGCTTCAGGAGCTATAGGGATTCCAACAGTCTCAGGAACTTCTAGCTGAAATTCAAGAGCTTCAGGGATTTCTAACTGAAATTCAGGAGCTACAGGCCTCAAATTACTTTCCCACCGTTCAGGAACTGAGACAACCTCTTCAGGCTCCGGTGAACGCATCCAGTCCAGACAAAGACTCTCTTCCTCACTGTCCCTTTCGCTCTCTTCGACAACCCGGGTCTGCTGAGACCGAGTAACAGGAGGCAAACATGGAGCAGGCGGATTCCGCAGAGAAAGTTCATCCCCAACTGGTATCCTCACAGCCTCTCTCAAAGGTAACAAATGATTCCGGTGCCAGTTCTTAAGAGGCCCAGCCTTCCCATCCGGCCGGATTTGATACACTGGCAGACCCGGCAGTTGCTTGCAGACAATGTATACTTGAGAACTCCATCTATCCGCCAACTTTTGCCTCGCAGCAGCACCCAAGTTCTTCAACAAAACCCTTTCACCGGGTTGCAGATCTTGTATCCAAACTTTTAAGTCATAGTTCCTTTTGTTCCTCTGCTCCCTGTTTCCTGAGGTCAAACGGGCCTGTTCAAATGCAGAGGCCAGGTTCTTTTGAAGTCGATCCACGTAATTTCTATGGGAAGCTACTGACGTCTGGTCTAAAGATAACCCAAACGCCAAATCAACTGGCAGTCGAGCTTCTCTTCCGAACATAAGACGGTACAGTGAGTATCCAGTGGCATCACTCTCCGTACTGTTATATGCATGCACCAGAGTAGCTATATGGCGACTCCAACTCTGCTTCTCTATGTTTGACAATATACCCAGCATATTTAGCAGCGTGCGATTAAACCTTTCAGGCTGAGCATCACCTTGAGGGTGATATGGTGTAGTTCGGGTCTTTTGGATTCCCAATAGTTCCAACAATTGTCCAACAAGTCGACTTTCAAAGTCTCTACCCTGATCAGAGTGTATTCTCCTTGGTAGGCCGTAGTGAACAAAGAACTTCTCCATCAGAACCTTGGCCACTGTCGGAGCGCATTGGTCTCTTGTGGTAAAAGCTTGGGTGTAACGTGTGAAGTGATCAGTCACTATTAGAATATTCCCTTGCCCACTAGCATCCGGCTCTAAGCACAGGAAGTCAATGCACACCAAATCCATGGGTCCCTGACTCTGCAGATGGCTCATTGGAGTGGTTCGGGTCGGTAGGGTCTTCCTCTGAATACACCTCAGGCATGAATGACAATAACTTTCCACTTCAGCTCTCATGCAAGACCAATAGAACCTGTCTCGCACCAGCTTAAAAGTTCTTTCAGCACCCAAATGTCCATGCTCATCGTGTAGTGATCGCAGCACACTCTCTCCATGCTTAGTGTGAAGGAACAACTGTTGGGTCTCTTCAGCGTTAGTTGAGGGGCCCCTTCGGTAGACCACCCCATCCAACATCTTCAAACGTTCCCACTCTTTGTAGACCAATCTGGCTCCATCTGGGGAATTTGTCAGCAGAACTTCCCGCTGGTTCGCAGTTAGGGCCTTTATGGTCAATGCAATTAAAGGGTCTCTGGCCTGGTCCGCTTTCAGGTCCTGTTTGGAAAAGGTAGGTAGACTTTCATCCCTTAATTGCGTAGGATTGCAGTAGAACTCAGGAACAGCCGCAGCCATGACTCCTATGGCCTCTGCTTCAATCCCTCCCTTGACCCGGCGCTCTGCGCCTTGACACAAAACTTGCACCCCGTCTGGAGTCAACTGAGTCCATTCTGTAGTGTAGGGTCTTCTCGATAAAGCATCAGTATCTCGATTATTCACCCCAGGGCGATACTTCAGGCTGAACCGAAACCCTGACAGAGCGGCCAACCACTGGTGTCCCGTTGCGTCCAGTTTCGCAGTAGTAAGGATGTAGGTAAGAGGATTGTTATCCGTCTTTATCACAAACTCGGCTCCATACAGATAGTCCTTTAACTTGTCTACCACTGCCCACTTTAAGGCTAGGAACTCCAACTTGTGGGTAGGATAGTTCTTCTCTGAAGGCGTAAGGCTCCGGCTCACGTACGCTACAGGCCTCAGTAGTCCACCATACCCCTGATACAGGACTCCTCCTAAACCTTCTCTGCTGGCATCCACATGTAACTCATACGGCTTGTGAGGGTCCGCGTAGGCCAAGACAGGAGCTTGAGTTAGACTCTCTTTCAGCTTCAAGAAAGCACCTTCACATTGGCTAGTCCATTCGCCCTGTATGGACTCTCGAGCTTTCCTTGGTCCTGGAGCGGACGGGTTTCGGTCAGAGGCCTTGCAGCCTTCTTCGGTACTTTCCTTCTGTAGGAGTTTGTTCAGTGGTTGAGCTATTTTCGCGAATCCTCCTACAAATCTTCGATAATATGAACAGAACCCCAAGAAAGATCTAAGTTCAGTGATGTTTTGAGGTCTAGGCCAGGAAGCTACGGCCTCCAACTTCCGAGGATCTGTCAAAACACCTTCTGCTGAGACCACACTCCCAGATATGTAACGGACGGCAGACAGAATTGGCATTTCTCCAGAGACAGTTTCAATCCCTCTTCATGGAGCCTCTTCAAAACCTTCTCCAAACATTGTTCGTGTTCTTCCAGAGTCTTCCCGAACACTATTATGTCATCCAGGTACACTAACACTTCGATCAGATTCATGTCCCCGACTGTCTTCTCCATTAACCGTTGGAACGTGGCTGGAGCCCCCGTAAGGCCTTGAGGCATTTGGTTGAATTCAAAGAACCCCAGTGGACAGATGAAAGCAGTTTTCTCTTTGTCTTCGGGATGCATTGGTATCTGGTGATACCCACTTCGCAGGTCTAGTACACTAAACCATTTTGCTCCAGACAAACACTGTAAGGCATCTTCTATCCGAGGAGTAGCATATTGGTCTGGGATGGTTCTCAGATTCAGCGTGCGATAGTCAATGCATAGGCGGCCAGTGAATTGCTTAAAAGGTGTCTTCGACTAGTCAAGTTGGGGCCCTGTGGGTTTTAGAAACAACGGCAGCGTGCTTTCGTTAATCACAAACGGCCTTGGAGGCCTCTCACCCATCCGCCAGATTCTTAAGGCTCCGCTGACCCAGGACGTCTCTCCGTTCGATTTTGACAGGGGTGCCGGCTACTGGATCCATTGTCTGGCTCTCTCTGCTTCGGCCGTGACTTGTCCAGCTTACCGCCTGCTCTCCCAATCCGATCGACCTGCGGTACGCCTAACTCGGGGTCCTCCGGCTTCCTTAATAGCAGCTTGGGTAAGATGGTGGATCGCTGGGTCTCCCTCTTGTGAGGCTGAACAACCCGATCTGGGACTCTGATAGGCCACACCTGCGCTCCGGCCTAGTCACTCTTGCATTCTGCAGCACTGCATCTTGACACACTCACTCCCTGGCGCGCTCTGCCAGCTATCTCCACGAGGCTCAGGATGTAACGCTGTCAGTCCCACCCACTTCCTGTGTCCACCCGCAAAGCATGCCGGGAAATGTAGTCTCAATGCAAAGTTCAGTGTCTCTCATCACGCTTGTCTCCCTCCGGTGGCCAAAAATAAGTACTGCCACGACAAGGATTTAAACACAGCGCTACACTTGCTTGCTTGCAAAGACTGTAAAGACCAAGATCAGTGTCTGTCATTTTCTTGCCATGCGCACGTACCGCTTGCTAATTCTCTCAATTCAGACAGGCATCGACATTCGTAGATAGACGTTTTTGTCTTCCATAACAATTGGCACCCCAGATGGGACTCAGGGCTCTGTTCTCTGGAACGGCTCCAAGGAAGCTTCCTTAGAGGACGGAATTGCATCAGATCGGAGACTGATCACCTCTGATAGCCTCGCGGTAAGATATTCTTTACTTATCCTACTCGTGACGTTTTTCTGGTTTGCGGTCCCGCTTCTGGGAAACTAAGTGTGGCGCCCGGGAGAGCAGCAAAAGTGGGTTGTTTACTTTGCTCTGTGTCTGGTTGCTGCTGTCCTTTGTGTAGACGGTATAATTTCTGTTGAGCTTTTAGATTGGTGGATTAGTTTAGCAGGATTTAGCAGAGGGATTGGTCGTGATCCAGCGGTACACAGATATTGCATATTTGGTAGTAAGACCCGATGTATCCTTCTAGTGGAGGTGTAGTTTGATTGGTAGTTGGAGGATCTATGGTGAGTCAGCGGTAACAGGTGATAGCGGTAGAGCATACATAGCAGATCACGATAGATAGACAGTGCGATCCAGCGGTACAACAGGTGGTGATAGCGGTAAAGCTTACACCTGCTAGTAGGATGCACTTATACTATATTTGGAATATAGGGGAGGCATACGCCCTCAGCTCTGACTACTGGTAAACTACGTGACAGAATCAGAAAATACATATGGGAAACGAACAGAGCAATTATGCAGGACGGAAGGACCCCTGCAGGATAGTTGAAGAAAGAGCAGGGAAGATAAATGTAGCGAAGTTGAAACTGCTCGGCAGAGTCTGTGACTTAAATAATCCCAGACTACAAGCAGAGGAATGGAGAATAATTTTGAAGACTAAAAGGGGTGGATTAATTGACCATGGGTTGTTGGCTACAGCGGAAGCATGGTATAGAGTAGCTAGAGAGATCCATAAAGAAGGGTGGGTAGAAACAGAAGAACTTAGGAAAGGGAAAATAAATTACTATTATCGTTCACCGACGTCTGACTTTCCTCCTTATGGGGAAGTAACCGAGAGGAAGACCCAGAGCCCGATAGCAAGAGGCCACCCAAAGCCACAAACAGGTCTCTATCCGGTTTTGCGCTCGGATGGGTCTTATTATGTCCCTGACACTCAGCAGTTGGTCTCGGGACAAGCCCAGACCGCAGCTCCCATCATGCCATGGGTCAATCCAGACACCACGTTACAGATGGTAGACAGAACCGGCAATCCCGGCCAAATGCCAATGTCAGGTCATTCTGTAGACGACCAGACAGAGCAGTCCCTAACATCCCATGCAGGGCTGCCCACACCCCGGCAGCCCGTCCACACGATCCCTACAACCTTTCCATCCCAGCATGAGAGCCTGGACCTTATAACCTTTCCACCCCACCATGAGAGCCTACCCTACCAAACAGACACCACCTACCCTTCCCCTACCCCAACCCTTTCCCCAATGTCCCCCAGGCTAGACCCCCCCACTCCTAGGAATAATGTCACTTGGATGCTCCCAGCCCCCCTCACCACAGCCCACGGCTGGGAGACTTCACTCCCTCTGAGATCCCCATCCCCATCAGCCCCATTATGTATGTCACCTTCACTCCATCCCAAGCCTCTTCACTGGTAGATACCCTACCCGATCCAGAAAAACAGCCAATGCCCTTTTATAGACACATGGCCCAGATCCAGAAGACTTACTCTGCTGCTGGGAGAGATCTCTTAACTTTGTGCAAAATAAAAGCAGGAGATGGATATTGGCCAATACTAGAGAAGGGATTGAGCTCTGCCCGCCTAGCATCTGATGTCTCATAGTGTTAGATTTTAATTTCCTGTAAATATAATAAATATTTAGTCTTAAAAAGCCGGTTCTTATAAATGGGCTGTGAAATTCCCCCCCTCCATTTTTGTTAGTGTCTATACTGAATAGACCGTTCTTCCTTCTATAGGATATGAGCTGTGGCCGATTTCCTGTTATGTTCAGTGCAGGAAAATGTGCGCAGAAGCGGGAAGATGGGAAAAGGGTCTCGTGAACCATATATGGAAGTACTTTAACTGAGTGGCTAAACTTTGATGTTGTAATGTATCTGTACACTGATTGGCTATAAATTCTGTGTATTTTAATAAATAGATCTGGCTTAACGAGGAAAGCCAGACTTCTGAGAAAGACCAACACAGTTTTGTGATTGATTCTTTTTGGGGGTCTCCGCCATGGCGTAGCGCAGCTCTTACTTTGGTTTTGATATATAAGAAGAAACTTGGAAAAGGTTTATGGTAATTATAATGAATAATAGAATTTTTCAGTTGTTGTCTGAAGTGGGATTTGCCATTCAGATGTATTTTTATATTTAAGTGTATCTTTACATTTGAATGTATTCTTACATTTGCTTGTTCAGATTTTGCGAACTTGCCTCCAGGCTTGGTTTCCTTGAAGTTAAAGCTATGGTTCAGAGCTTGTTGATTTTTTTTTAATTTTTTTTTTTTTTTGGTGCAAGGTTGGACTCTTTGTCTTGATTTGTTTTTGTCATTTTATGTATTGTAGTAAAATCGTTTGAGGACCTCACGTGTGTTTGAACTCGCCCGCTGTGTTGAGTATTTGTATTTGCTGGAAATTGAACTCATAAAAAAAGAAACGAGATGTTTCTAGTTGTTTTGTCTCCGTTCTGTGTCTATCTTGTACTTCAATTCTGGTGTTTCTGGGTCGTCCATATCTTGTAATTGTGAGAATTTTATTTTAACTGATTAGATTTTCTTCTTCCTGGAGGGATCAGCCAAATGACAAATGATTTAGGTAAGCTAAAAAAATGGTCAGAGTTGTGGCAATTGAGTTTTAATGTGGATAAGTGCAAGATAATGCACCTGGGACGTAAAAACCCAAGGGCTGAATATAGAATATTTGATACAGTTCTAACCTCAACATCTGAGGAAAGGGATTTAGGGGTTATTATTTCAGAGGATCTAAGGGTAAGTAGTCAATGTAATAGAGCAGCAGGAAATGCTAGCAGAATGCTTGGTTGTGTAGGGAGAGGTATTAGCAGTAGGAAAAGGGAAGTGCTCATGCCACTGTACAGAGCACTGGTGAGACCTCACTTGGAGTACTGTGTGCAGTACTGGAGACCGTATCTCCAGAAGGATATAGACATCTTGGAGAGAGTTCAGAGAAGGGCTACTAAAATGGTGTACGGCTTGAAGGAGAAAAGTTACCAAGAAAGGCTTAATGATCTTAACATGTACAGCTTGGAAAAAAGACGAGACAGAGGAGATATGATAGAAACATTTAAATATGTAAAGGGAATCCACAAGGTAGAGGAAGGGAGTATATTTAAAAGGAAACAAGATAGCAAAACAAGAGGACATAGTGTTAGATTAGAGGGGCAAAGGTTTAAAAGTAACATCAGGAAGCATTATTTTACTGAGCGGGTGGTGGATACATGGAACAGTCTTCCAGTAGAAGTGGTAGAGGCCAAAACAGTAATTGAATTTAAGCAAGCATGGGATAGGCATAAGGCTATCCTAAACAAAAGATAAATCCAGGTAAAGTATCCATGTAATTGGGCAGACTAGATGGGCCGAAAGGTTCTTATCTGCCGACATTTTTCTATGTTTCTATGTTTCTATGTTTCTTGTATATCAACTGATTTAATCTCCCATTGAGAGACAGGTTTTTTTCCTCTTAATTTTTTATTTTTATTTTCTTGCGCGCTGCTGCCTTTTTTTCTTTATTTTTTTTGCTGCATGTGTTTGCGCGCTGATTCTAAAGGATTTGCTAACTGTTTTTTCTTTCAGATTGCATGTTTGTTTTTGTTTTATTTTTTATTTTGTTTCTGGCCATTGATTGCGTCTGTTTATTTAAATGTTTGTCTTTACTAACTATTAATGTATGTGTTTATCTTTGATGTTTTGTATTTCGTAGTTTTGATATTATGTTTTTTATATGTAATTTATGTATAGGGACTGCTTTTCGTAAACCAGGTTTCGTTGTTTCTGTGTCATTACTGCCTTGCCTCGTGTAAAAAAAAAAAGGCACAGGAAATGGAGACAGTGACTTTCAAAAGCGCCTGCTAACTTTTTTTCTCTTTCTCATACATTCATTTTTTCTCTCTTTGTTCTTTTTTTATTTAATTTAAAAAAAAACTCTTTATTTGTAATGTATAATGTTATTATGTGTTTGTATAAGGATTTTTTTCTTTGAATGCTAGTAGTCTTTTAGCAGTGCAAGTTGGAGAATGGAATATGTAGTTATTTTTGTTGTTCTGTGAGTATCTATTTGGGATAATTGAATAGTATATACAAATGACATGTGTCTAATGCCTTGAAAGACTGTAGTAGCAGTTGAATTCTGGAGCTGTTAGTGCTTTATAAAACTGTAACTGTTGTGGAATTGGGCGCGGTTTGAGTGCTTCGGCGTGCGTACAGTAGTGGAACAGAAGAAAGTAATTATGGGAGCTGATTTACTGTAAATGGATTATAAATTGATGTATGTTATATAAATAAAAAAGTAGTGTATCTAGGTAAAGGGCTCAAAGTTGTACATTTTCCCAAGAGAGGCGTGGTCGGTTATTTTCCTCTGGTCTTTGTTTGAGTCCAGCACTAAGGGATTGACCGCACCTTAATATAGGTTATATGTTTTGCCAAAATGGCTGACTGAGATCATTTACAGTTTTGTAACTTGTATAATGGAATATATATGTAGGTTCATGTTTAGTTGTTTGGAATCTAAGAGGATGAAGTGATATAAAGCTGAAGGATTTGAGTGAAAGTTTAAAGGAAAGCGCCTACAGGTTTAGTAGCGCTGTACAAAGGAATTTAGGCAGATTTCAAATAAAAGAAGGTGTTTTTTTTGGTTTTATTTTAGTTGACTAAGGAAGATGGAAGGTTGTAGTTTGGTATCTGAGTATTGTTTGATTGTTTTCTTTTTCTGCAGTGGTAGCCAGATGTCTAGTATTATTTTTTTTGCTGTCTGATGTTTTTGTCTTTTGGGTGTGAAGTGCAATAGCGTTTAACTTTGCCTCCATTGAATATTCTTGGAGGGAATAAAACAGGTTGTAAAATAGCTGCACAAACACCTCACGTTTGAATGTTTGTTTTTAACCAATATCCTTAATAAAGATTATTGATGTTTATTAATAATCTTTTTCTCTGAGTTTCCTCTGAGAACTTTGTGCTAATTAACGCGTCAAGTTTTAAACATGCCCTTCTATACTTTCTTTCCCAGTTCATGATATTTTTGTTGTGTTTTTTTTATTTGAATTGAAGTTCACATTCTTTTCCTAGTCTCCTCCATTTTGTCTCACTCGTGACCCCTCCTCTCCTCCGTGTTGTCTCACTCATGACCCCTCCTCTCCTCTGTGTTGTCTCACTCATGACCCCTCCTCTCCTCCGTGTTGTCTCACTCATGACCACTCCTTTTCTTTGTGTCCAAAAATGTGATGCATTTTTTTCTCCATTTTAAAAGTATTTTAACCATATGAATTTTAAAGTTTTTGACAGGTTAATAATACATTTTTTTTCCAAGTTTTTACTTTAGGTGAAAATTACCCATGCATGCCAACTTTGCTCAAGCTAGATGGAAGATTATGTGATACCAATATTGATAAAGATGTTGGAATTGAAGGAAATTTACCCAAACACATTATCATTTCACATTGCAATGTTACATCAACCGGATAATAAGGAATTATCAGACACCAGGCAATAAAATAATCTAATTATCGACAACTCATCAATAAATCATGCTTGTCACGGAATGGCTCAGCACCCTCAGCCAGGGGCGGTGCAGTGACAGTGAGATGGCCATGGACAATTAGGTGCGGTGGCACGCACGGAGTTTTAAAGTACGTTTATTTAGATGTGGTTATGTGTGGTGTAATAAAGTGTCCCCGTTTGTGTTGTGAAATGTATTCCCTTTGTCTTCCTTGCCCGCCGCCATTTTCCGATTGCCTCGTGGCCGTTATCAGATTCTTCGAATCGGAAAATGGCCGATTCGAACCATCCGGTTCGAATCGTAAAATGGCCGATTCGGACCATCCGGTCCGAATCGGCGACTCCCCGAACCGTAAGGGCCAATGGGTCCTGTGAGGGCGGGCAGGGATTCCCATTGTAGTATAATTTGTGTAAAGTTGATAAATGCCTGAGCTGTGAATAATAAAGCCAGATTTACCAGTGCATCCAGCCTCGACTGATGTCCTTATTTCTCCGCCATACTTCATCGTCTGAGTGTCCCCCGCGGCCTCAGGGTATGGTGTCACACGCGATCCGAACCGAACCGAGCGCTCTGTGCCTGCATCTCGCATCAGGACAGAGGCGCAGCGTATGGTGTTCGGTTCCCAGACTGTTAGCCCGAGATCCGATCCGAAGGGCGTGGCCGTGTACCGCGCTTCGGTATTGCGAGAGACTGCGGTAAGATCCGAAGACTCTGCCGATCCCGCAAGATCCGAAGCTACATTCATTTAAGATCCGAAAGTCCTCCTCAATCAGATCCGAATACTCCGCCGGAGGAGATCCGATCCCCGCAATCGGCCGGCCGCCCGCAGACGTACTCCAACCCCACAAGGTCAGTGAACCAGCTGCTCGAGACGCTGAGTACCGTATGGCTCAGTGGTCGGGCTGGTTCTAGGCAGGGGTCCCCTCCACCGCCCGCTAACCCTTCCCCAGGGTCACGCCAGGCCGCACGAGACGCCGAGTGCCGCGTCACTCGGTAGTCGGGCCAGCGGTAAGCGCCGGGGCACGCAGATAGAGCACACCCGCAGGCGGACAACATCCCATTCCGTCATACTGGTGGCAGCGGTGGGATAAGCTCTCTGCAGGCCCTAGGGGGACCCTCATCATGACCGGGTACAGTGCCTACAAACGGGACGTCCTGCGTGGCATGCTGGAGAACCGGGGAGGCGCCCCGGGCTCCAAGAGCCGGGAGATCATGATGGAGGAGCTGAGGAGGATGGACCAAGAGGCGGCGTTCGCAGCGTTGCCTGCTGACATAGCGCCGGCAACCGTCCCCGCCGAGCCCGAAGACAGCGACTTTTGCCGGAAGATGCGAGAGCGGATCTCTATGATGGGTCCGGCCCCATCAGAGGCTGAGATGCGGAGTCTGGTCCGAGAACTCAGCCAGGAAGAGGAGCGCGACAAAGAGCGAGCGCATGAGCTACGGCTGGCTGAGGTGCGAAGCCGACGGAGTAGCCGTTCCCCTTCGGACCGTTCCACCGGGCGCAAAGTGCCCTTCCAGGCGTTCAAGGAGTTCCGGGAAGCAGAGGAGGAGATAGAGAGTTACCTCCAGGACTTCGAGCGCCTGTGCCGAGTGCATGAAGTGCACCGTGCCGACTGGGTGAGGATCTTGGCGTGTAAGCTGACCGGTCGGGCCGCCGAGGCTTATCGCACGGTGCCAGACGAAGAGGCCACCAGTTACTCGCACGTCAAGCAGGCGCTGCTGAGCAGATTCGCTGTGACCCCTGAAGCCAGCCGGGTGAAATTCCGGAATTCTCGCCGGCCCAATGGCGCCACTCACGTGGAGTGGGCCCATCGGTTGCAACGGGACTTGCGCACCTGGCTCTCGGGTAGCAAAGCGGAGACGGTAACGGAGATTACCCAGCTGCTGCTGCTCGAGCAGTTTTTCGAGCACACCCCCTCCGCTATCCGGGAGTGGGTGCGTGACAAAAAGCCCCAGACAGTGCAACAAGCGGCCACCTGGGCCGACGAATACACGGACACCCGGAAGATGTCCGGGGGGGGAGCGTTCCCTGCCTGTCTGCCCAGCTCTACCCGCTCCACCACCTCCACCACCCCCACCACCGGCGGTCCGGACGCCGGCAGCACGGCCCACCAGCCGGCCCACCAACATGGCTAATGTCCGGTGCTACGGGTGCAACCAGGAGGGGCACTACAAGCAGTATTGCCCCAACCGACCGGAGTTGACCCGACCGGCCGCCAGGCCATCGTCGACGGTCCATTGTTGCGACGCCGAAACTCCGTGGCCGGAGGCCCGGAGGAATGGAGCAGCTACATGAGGCCGACCCCGTGCAAGCCGCCACGGACGACAACCGTCGTCATCACCGTCAGGCGGTGTGGATAAACGGCGGCCCGCTGAGGGGCTGCGGGACTCCGGGGCTACCATTACCCTGGTCCGGCCTCACTTGATTCCGCCGAGCGACCGTCTGCGAAGCACCGTTGCAGTACGGGTGGCGGGGGGAAAGGTGCTCCGGCTCGAGACGGCCCGGGTGCACCTGGACTGGGGGAACGGGGAGAGAGGGAGTGAGGTGGGTTGTTGAAGCAACTGCCGGCCGAGGTGCTCCTGGGTAACGACCTGGGGCGGCTAGTCTCCGCTTACTCCACAGATGCAGCTACCCCAGTAACCACTAGGCAACAGAGCCAGCGCCACGACAGGGGCACTCCGAACGGGACCCGGGTGAGATCTCAACCAAAACCTTCCCGACCTCCTAAACCGCCCCGACCGCCCAGACCTCCTAAACCGCCCCAACCGCCCAGACCTCCCAGACCGCCATCACCTCCCATTTCCCGGCGGGACCCGACCCTTCCCTTCCCGCCTGACCTCCCGTCCCCGTGGAGTACCCCGGAGACGCTTCGCCACCAGACCCAGACCGACCCCACACTACAGGGCTACCGGGACCGAGCCGGTCAGGGCCTGGACGACCAGAGAAAGGACAAGGTAGAGTGGGAGGATGGGCTGCTTTACCGGTACACCGTGAGGGAGGGGGCCAAGAAGAAGCAGGTCCCGCAGAAGCAGTTGGTGGTGCCTCAGGGCCCTAGGCAGGAACTTCTGCGCTTGGCCCATGACATCCCCCTTGCAGGTCACTTAGGCCAGACGAAAACCCGGCACAGGTTGGCGCGCGCGTTTTTCTGGCCCCGCCTTAGCGAAGACACCCGCGACTATTGCCGCACCTGCCCAGTTTGCCAAAAAACTGGGAAGGCCGGGGATCACCCGAAAGCACCCTTGCGCCCCATGCCCATCATTCAGGAGCCCTTTAGCCGGGTGGCGGTCGACATCATTGGCCGTTGCCACGGCCCAGTGCCACCGGTAAAAGGTACATCCTTACCGTAGTGGATTATGCCACCCGGTACCCCGAGGCTGTGGCCTTGGCCAACATCCAAGCGGACACCGTAGCGGACGCGCTCCTCCGGGTGTTCACGAGGGTGGGGTTTCCCCGAGAAATCCTATCCGATCAGGGTACCCAGTTCACCGCTGAGCTCACCCAACAGCTCTGGCGTCTCTGTGGTGTTAGGGCGCTGCACAGCGCCCCGTATCACCCTCAGACCAATGGGCTGTGCGAGCGGTTCAATGGGACCCTGAAGCAGCTCATTCGGGCCTTTGTGCACGAGAGCAGGGATTGGGAGAAGTATCTTCCCCACCTGCTGTTCGCCTACCGGGAGGTTCCGCAGGAATCCACCGGTTACTCCCCCTTTGAGCTGCTGTATGGGCGCCAGGTGCGAGGACCGCTGGATCTGGTTAGGGCTCAGTGGGAGGGGGAACAGGAGGAAGATGGGGTTCCTGTGCTGGATTACGTCTTGAAGCTCCGGGAGCGCTTGGCGGAACTCGCGGGGTTCGTGCAGGAGAACATGGAGACGGCCCAAGCTCAGCAGAAGGCGTGGTACGACCGCGCTGCTTGCAGTCGCTCGTTCTGCGTGGGGCAGAAGGTTCTGGTGTTGAAACCACAGCGGCAGAACAAGCTGCAGGCGGCCTGGCAAGGTCCCTACAAGGTGGTAACCCAGCTGGGGGATACCACCTATGTGGTTGTTAGTTGCGCAGACACCAGAATCCAGCGGACGTTCCACGTCAATATGCTGAAGGCCTTCCATGAGCGGCCGGAGACGGTGGACACCATATGCGCGCCGGCTGCCGAGGAGACGGAACCATTTCCGTTGGAGGAACTGCCGGGGGTAGCCAAGCAGCCTTCCGGGGTGGGTCAGGTGCAGCTGGGGGAGGAGTTAGGACCCGAGAAACAGGCGCAGGCGCGGCAGCTGCTTCTCGCCTACCCGGGGGTTTTCTCGGCTCTCCCGGGATACACGGACCAGGCCATCCATCAGGTGGACACGCCCGGTCAGAGACCCCTTCGGCAACCTGCATACCGGCTCCCGGAAGCGGTCCGCGAGTCCATGCGGGCCGAGATCCGGGAGATGCTGGAGCTGGGGGTCATTGAACCGTCGGCCAGTCCATGGGCGTCGCCCGTGGTCCTAGTGCCCAAGAAAGACGGTACCACCAGGTTCTGCGTCGACTATCGGCGGATAAACGACTGTACCATTACAGACGCTTATCCCATGCCCCGAGTCGACGAGTTGCTAGACCAGATCTCCGGGGGTCATTTTCTGACCACGGTGGATCTGTGCAAGGGGTATTGGCAGATCCCCCTTGCCGAGGAGGCGACCCCGAAGTCGGCCTTCATCACCCCGTTCGGCTTGTACCAGTTTCGAGTCATGCCGTTCGGGATGAAGAACGCCCCTGCTACCTTCCAGCGGTTAATCGACCGCCTCCTCGATGGCCTCCAGGGATTCGCTTGCGCGTACCTGGATGACATAGCCATCTATAGCCAGACCTGGGAGGAACACCTGGACCATGTATGGACAGTCCTGGGCCGGATTAGGGACGCCAACCTGACCCTGAAGCCGGAGAATGCAAAGTGGGGATGGCCGAAGTACAGTATCTGGGCCACCGGGTGGGGTGCGGGATACAACGGCCGGAGCCCGCTAAGATAGAGGCTATCCTAGACTGGCCCACCCCTGTGACCAAGACCCAGGTCCTCGCCTTCCTGGGTACCGCGGGGTACTACAGGAAATTTGTACCCCACTACAGTGACCTGGCCAAACCCCTGACTGATCTGACAAAGAAGTCCCTGCCCCGCCAAGTCCTGTGGTCCCCGGAGTGCGAACAGGCCTTTCGGCAACTGAAGGCCGCCCTGACCCAAGCTCCCCTGCTAGCAGCTCCCAACTATAATAAACGTTTTGTTGTTCACACAGACGCGTCCATGTTCGGACTGGGAGCTGTCCTAAGTCAAGTGGGGGACGACGGGGGGGACCATCCGGTGGCGTTCATCAGCCGGAAGCTGTTACCACGGGAGGTGGGGTATGCTGCGGTGGAGAAGGAGTGCCTGGCCTTGGTCTGGGCCCTACGGAAGCTCCAACCCTATGTCTACGGTCGGTCCTTCACCGTGATGACCGACCATAACCCCTGTGGTGTCTAACCGGGTGGCACCGAACGGCCGCCTGTTGCGGTGGAGCCTGGCTCTCCAACCCTTCAATTTTACAATTCAATATCGGCCCGGGTCGCAAAACGGTAACGCAGATGGGTTATCGCGGCAGTCGGCCCGGGAACCAGGGGATTGGGGAGCCCCGACTACCTCGGTACGACCCGTTGGGGTCCAACCGAGTGCGTCGGACCTTGGGGAGGGGGAGGAGTGTCACGGAATGGCTCAGCACCCTCAGCCAGGGGCGGTGCAGTGACAGTGAGATGGCCATGGACAATTAGGTGCGGTGGCACGCACGGAGTTTTAAAGTACGTTTATTTAGATGTGGTTATGTGTGGTGTAATAAAGTGTCCCCGTTTGTGTTGTGAAATGTATTCCCTTTGTCTTCCTTGCCCGCCGCCATTTTCCGATTGCCTCGTGGCCGTTATCAGATTCTTCGAATCGTAAAATGGCCGATTCGAACCATCCGGTTCGAATCGTAAAATGGCCGATTCGGACCATCCGGTCCGAATCGGCGACTCCCCGAACCGTAAGGGCCAATGGGTCCTGTAAGGGCGGGCAGGGATTCCCATTGTAGTATAATTTGTGTAAAGTTGATAAATGCCTGAGCTGTGAATAATAAAGCCAGATTTACCAGTGCATCCAGCCTCGACTGATGTCCTTATTTCTCCGCCGTACTTCATCGTCTGAGTGTCCCCCGCGACCTCAGGGTACGGTGTCACACGCGATCCGAACCGAACCGAGCGCTCTGTGCCTGCATCTCGCATCAGGACAGAGGCGCAGCGTATGGTGTTCGGTTCCCAGACTGTTAGCCCGAGATCCGATCCGAAGGGCGCGGCCGTGTACCGCGCTTCGGTATTGCGAGAGACTGCGGTAAGATCCGAAGACTCTGCCGATCCCGCAAGATCCGAAGCTACATTCATTTAAGATCCGAAAGTCCTCCTCAATCAGATCCGAATACTCCGCCGGAGGAGATCCGATCCCCGCAATCGGCCGGCCGCCCGCAGACGTACTCCAACCCCACAAGGTCAGTGAACCAGCTGCTCGAGACGCTGAGTACCGTATGGCTCAGTGGTCGGGCTGGTTCTAGGCCGGGGTCCCCTCCACCGCCCGCTAACCCTTCCCCAGGGTCACGCCAGGCCGCACGAGACGCCGAGTGCCGCGTCACTCGGTAGTCGGGCCAGCGGTAAGCGCCGGGGCACGCAGATAGAGCACACCCGCAGGCGGACAACATCCCATTCCGTCATAATGCTATTTGTAGAAGATCATTGATTTGGAAATACAACTTAAGACATGTCAGTTTTACAAAACTGTTATTTTCAACCAATAAGACAGAAGACAAAGAAAGAAGATAATGTATTTTTATATTCTGATGTCGTCTAAGTAATAATTATTTTGTGTCTTTTATTATTTTATATTTTGTTATTTTTGTTGTTTAGTTACAATCAATATTGTTCAAAATTCCCTGACACATTTAGGATTATTGAAGATCACATCCAATTAAAATTAGAGTTCATTAATGTATTTAGGAACATATAATTTAATGCATTTGCATAAATACGTTTCATGACATATATAGTGGTAAATGGAAAGTTTTAATTCCATAAAATTAATGCTGTTTTTATTTTTTTTATTTCATTTGAGGATTGGTGTGTTTTATAAATGCCAGGTTTGTTTCACAACACCGAACAAGACTGAATAGGATAGTAATTAAAAATAAATAAAAAAAACAATATATATTTAATAAAAGGGTGGAATATGCACTTCGGCTATTTCCCTTTTGAGCCAAAGTTGCGTATATATATTTTTCTCTAACAATGAGTCAGAAGTAGTATAATTTTTTTATTGCGTGAGGCCGACAGGCTTCGCGGGGACATTTTGAAATTTATTATCTGTGTCTCTTCTTGTGTAAATTAACATTTTTATTGTTTTCGTGCATTTGAGAGTGACAATGAATGAATGGATGTATATGATTAGCGGGGTATACCATATTTTCTTTTCTTTTTTATTTTCTTTATTGTTGCTAAAACCATATCACATCATCAAGAAACCTGACAGTCACAATGACTGCATATGGAACGAATCATGGACATTTTGTGTCAAGGTCAAAGGTCACAGGTAATAAGCAACCAGCGCAAAGAGACAGCTTGTTCAGGAGTCCCTATGGTGGGAGCTCTGATGACATTCAATGATTATGCGTCTCAAGCTGGGATGTTAAAAAAAAGACCACACCCTGATCTCGCACTGTGGACTATGGTATTAGATTATGGAATATAATTTTTTTTAGTTAATCCCCTAGATAAGTGTGAGAAAGGATTTAATTTGTGAAAATGAGAATGTATTTCTTGAATGTGTGTATGAATGCAGGTGTATATGCGTTTTGTGGAGTGAAGCTGAACATAGGAAAACACACAGATATAGATCTGACTCATGTTGATTTATTAGATAAATGAACTTTTACCTTCAAGTTATTATACTTTTCTTGTTCGGTGCATTATATTTTGGGAAATGGGAATAAATAGTTATTTAAGGTCTAGATTAGGTATTTTTGCCTACGCTCCAAGTGGTTCGCTGGAAGAGTGAATCTAGATAGATAAGTGTATTTTATGCTCATAAAGGGCCTCCTTGGGGAATCCCTTTTGTACATTATAAAAGGTATTGAGGTATTTTAGGAGTAAATACCAGAATTTTTTTCTTCCCATCTGAGCATCTAGAATGATCTAAAGGTCTTAGGCAAGGACACTGTAGCCCAGGTTTAATTGTCTAAGTTTGGTTTATCTTTTAGATGATCACAGGTGATATGTGATCAAAGGAAAGAATTGTTAGATTTTAATTTCCTGTAAATATAATAAATATTTAGTCTTAAAAAGCCGGTTCTTATAAATGGGCTGTGAAATTCCCCCCTCCATTTTTGTTAGTGTCTATACTGAATAGACCGTTCTTCCTTCTATAGGATATGAGCTGTGGCCGATTTCCTGTTATGTTCAGTGCAGGAAAATGTGCGCAGAAGCGGGAAGATGGGAAAAGGGTCTCGTGAACCATATATGGAAGTACTTTAACTGAGTGGCTAAACTTTGATGTTGTAATGTATCTGTACACTGATTGGCTATAAATTCTGTGTATTTTAATAAATAGATCTGGCTTAACGAGGAAAGCCAGACTTCTGAGAAAGACCAACACAGTTTTGTGATTGATTCTTTTTGGGGGTCTCCGCCATGGCGTAGCGCAGCTCTTACTTTGGTTTTGATATATAAGAAGAAACTTGGAAAAGGTTTATGGTAATTATAATGAATAATAGAATTTTTCACATAGCAGTCTGGAATCGAGTTCTGCGAACAGTTTAGGGAGTGGGCAAAAGACAGGCTGGCTGACCAATCAACTACTATAAATGATATAACACAGGATAAAGCAGAATCTGTGGAAAAATATTATGCAAGACTGATGCAGGTTTTCTCCGACCTCGGGTTTAATACTTATAACAAAGCACACAGCCAGATGTTGTCATCCGCGTTTGTGTCAGGCCTGAAGGACCATGTCAAGAGAGGACTTATTACAGCCAGACCTGAATTCCGTGTGCTCCCCCTAGATACCCTCCTTTTGGTAGCCAAGGGCCTAGAAGCAGTTTTTCTAACAAAAAAAAACAAACCCCATTATGACAGCAGGCATGGTGGGGGGGAGGAAAGATGGGGATGATAGTCGGCTGCCGCATAGGGCCTGTTTTAACTGTGGCCGGCTGGGCCACTTCAAGAGGGACTGTAAAGCACCCCGAAAACAATGGGGACCACCCCGTGGACCAGATACCAATGACTCCCAGTCAGAGACCATTGCCCCTGACAACTTTCCACCTCCCCACCCCTGCACTAGGATGCTGGCAACCCTGTGTTAGGGCCCGTGATCATGGCTGTTTCCTCAGAGGGACAGGGAGGGCCCCTCGCTACAATAACTTTGCAAATAGAAGGTAATCCCACAACCTTCCTCGTAGACACAGGGGCAGCCCGTATCGTAATACGAGCCAATGATCTACCCGATACTTCTCTTTTATCTGACATGGATGTTTCATGCGTGGGAGTGGATGGGGTCCCCCACTCGAATTACTTAACTAAGCCCTTACAAGTGGGGGACCATCCCGATCTCCTTGCTAGATTTGTTGTGTCCGATACTTCCCCCTGAACCTTTTGGGTGCAGATGTCCTTTCTCGTATCCAAGCCACCATACAGTTCACACATGATGGGCAGGTGTCCCTGTCTTATCCACTATCCTTGGAAGACAGCATGGCCCTTAATGCCATTCCCCTGCTCCTGTCCATTGACGCTAGCCCAGTGATCCCAGCCCCAATTCCGGAACTAGATCAGGTCCCCGTTAGCCTGTGGTCCACGGTGTCACGGTTCCCGGATCCCACCACGCAGTACTTAACCCCCAACACTCCACAAAACCCAGAAGCTACCAACAGTGTAGCTGTGAATGATCCCTATCTGTCTGGTCCTTAGAATTGGCCAGGTAAACTAGCTAGACAGAAAAGGGTTAACAATATGGAGAGGAGTCAGCCGAGCCAGAATCAGGAATACAGAGTTCAGAATGGTAAAATGGAATAGCCGGGTCGGTATCAGAGCAGTAGCGTAGTACAAGTAAATAGTCTAGGGCAACAGAAGGCAGAATGGTCAGAACACAAGCAGAGGTCAGTAACAGGTTAAATCAATATAGCAGTCAGGTACAAGGAGCTCAGGATGGATAACCACGATCTGGCCACTTCTGAAACTAACTGAGGGTTTTTAAAGACCTTCACCAGGCCACGCCCCCCACTCAAGCCACACCTCATGCAATCACCTCCCTGCCTATCTCCATTTAAACCGGGCAGTGGTCAGCGAGCAGCATCAGACTTGCTGTCCTCAAGCACACAGGTAGGGCTGGAAGCCCCCAACGTTACAGTACCCCCCTCTCCACGAGCAGACGCCGGATGCTCAAAAGAGGACAACAAGAAAAATGACAGAAAAAAGTCAATGGGTCTTGTAGATACGTAGAGCCCTCTCATACACCTCTCGGTCCTCAAGGCATATAATAGCACCGTTAGAGGCTCGGAAACATCCAGCAGGGACAGGACTCGACTCTCTGGCTTGCGGGCCTGAGGTACAGACCTCTTGGGAGCCAAAGCTGGGTCCAGGTTGGAAGGCACTGGCACCAGTCCTTTTATTATTATTATTATTATTATTTATTTATAAAGCGCCAGCATATTCCGCAGCGCTGTACAATAAGCACAGTACAGACAGGGTTACAATACATTGAACAACATTTGACAAACAGTACAGGAGGAGATGAGGACCCTATTCCCGTAGGAACTCACAATCTAGGAGGGTTGGGGTTGGAAACAGGAGGAGAGGACTGTAAGGTGAGAGTGATTGATGGTTGCGTCAGTGAGTTGGGTGGTAGGCTTCCCTAAATAGGAATGTTTTCAGGGAGCGTTTGAAGGAAGAGAAGTTAGGGGAAAGTCTGACAGCACGAGGGAGAGCATCCAGAGAGTGGGGGGCTGCGCGTGAGAAATCCTGCAGTCTATCATGGGAAGAGGTGATGCGGGGAGAAGCTAGGCGCAGGTCACTGTTTGACCTTAGGGAGCGGGGGCTGTGTATTTGGTGATTAGTGAGGACAGGTAGTGGGGCGCTGAGTTAGTGAGGGTTTTGTAGGTAAGGATAAGGATTTTGAACTTAATTCTGCAGTGGATGGGGAGCCAGTGAAGGGACTCGCAGAGGGAGCGGCAGAGACAGAGCGGCGGGGTGAGGTGAATTAGCCTGGCGGAGGCGTTCAGGATGGATTGTAGGGGGAGAGGCGGGACAGAGGGAGGCCAGATAAGAGATTATTGCAATAGTCGAGTCGGGAGATTACCAGGGCGTGTATGAGTTGTTTTGTGGTGACAGCGGTAAGAAATGGCCGAATTCTGGAAATATTACGCAGTTGGTATCGGCAGGAGGAGGAAAGAGACTTGATGTGGGGGATGAAGGAAAGAGCAGAGTCCAGTGTAACTCCAAGACAGCGAACTTGGTTTGATGGGGAGATGGTGATACCCTCCACCGTGATAGAGAAGTCAGGAGGTGGGGAGGCATTAGAGGGAGGAATAAGTAGGAGCTCAGTCTTTGACATGTTGATCTTTAGGTGGTGGGAGGCCATCCAGGAGGAGATGCCAGATAAACAGTCACTGACTTTTGAAAGGACAGGGGGAGAGAGATCAGGGGTAGAGAGGTAGATCTGAGTGTCATCAGCATAGAGGTGGTAATTAAAGCCAAAGCTGTTGATGATTTTGCCCAGGGAGGAGGTGTAGATGGAAAAGAGCAGAGGACCAAGGACAGAGCCTTGAGGTACACCAACAGATAGAGGCAATGAAGAGGAGGAGTTACCAGCAAAGGACACACAGAAGGACCTGTTGGATAAATAGGAGTCAACCCAAGCAAGTGCAGTGTCACCGAGACCCAGAGAGTTGAGGTTCTGTAGAAGGAGGGGGTGGTCAACAGTGTCAAAAGCAGCCGAGAGGTCAAGCAGGATGAGAATAGAATAGTGGCCGTGTTTTTTAGCAGTTAGGAGGTCGTTGGTGACTTTGGTGAGGGCAGTTTCAGTTGAGTGTAGCGGACGGAAGCCAGATTGCAGGGGGTCAAGTAGGGAATTGGAGGACAGGAAGAGGGAGAGGCGGTTGAAGACTAGTTTTTCTAAGAGCTTTGATGTGAAGGGAAGCAGGGATACAGGGCGGTAGTTGGATGGAGAGTTGGTGTCTAGGGATGGTTTCTTTAGTAAAGGGGTAACTAGCGCGTGTTTGAAGGCGGATGGAAAGGAGCCAGTGGAGAGAGATAGGTTGAAGATGTGTGTGAGAGCAGGGGTGAGGGAGGAGGAGAGGGGAGGAATTAGATGTGAGGGAATGGGGTCGAGCGGGCACGTGGTGAGATGTGAGGAGGACAATAAGGAATTGACTTCCTCCTCAGTGGTTGGGAGGAAGCGGCAGAGGGTGGCAGAGGGGACCTGTGGGAGTGGAGGTGGCAGATAACTATCTTGTGTTGGGATGTTGCTTCTGATAGTTAGAGTTTTACTGAGGAAGTAGTCTGCCAGGTCTTGAGCGCTGAAGGCAGCTGAGGGGGGGTGCAGGTGGGTGGAGGAGGGTGTTGAAGGTGGACCAGAGCCGTTTAGGGTTGGAGGACAGCGTAGATATAAGAGATGAGAAGAAGGATTGTTTGGCCAAGTGGAGGGCAGAGGTGTATGACCGGAGAATAAACTTGAAGTGAACAAAATCAGCTTCAGAGTGGGATTTCCTCCAGGCACGCTCTGCAGTGCGGGAGCATCTTTGCAGGTAGCGAGTTTGGAGGGTGTGCCAGGGCTGAAGCTGGCGGCGTGGGGCCTTGCAGAGTCGAAGAGGAGCAAGAGTGTCTAGAGCAGAGATAAGCGTAGTGTTGTAGTGATTAGTGGCAGCATCAGGGCAGGTGAAGGATGAGGTATGAGGGAGGTGGTGAAGTAGGTTGGAGAATTGATGGGGGTCCACAGCATGTAGATTTCTGCGAGTGTGTGTGCGGGGTGGGGAGCAGGGTGTTTAGGAAGTCCAGATAGGTTGAAAGAGAGAAGGTGGTGGTCAGAGATGGGGAAAGGGCGACATTTGAACTCAGAAATGGAGCAGAGGTTGGAAAAGACCAGGTCAATAACGTGACCATCGCGGTGGGTAGGGAGGAGGGAGGATTGTGTGAGTCCAAGGGAGGACGTGAGTGAAAGAAGTTTGGAGGCAGCAGGAGCGGAAGGATCGTCAATGGGAATGTTGAAGTCCCCGAGAATTAGGCATGGAAGATTAGAAGACAGGAAGTGAGAAAGCCAGGTAGCAAAGTGGTCAAAGAACTGGGAGGTTGGTCCCGGTGGGCGGTAGATGACTGCCACCCTGAGAGCCGGAGGAGAGAACAGGCGGATGCAGTGTGTCTCGAAGGAGGAGAAGGAGAGGGATGGGGGTGGAGGGAGATGCTGGTAGGTGCAGGTGGGAGAGAGCAGGAGCCCGACCCCGCCACCATTTCTCTCACCCGGTCTGGGGGTATGGCTCAAGTGTAGACCGCCATGTGAGAGAGCAGCAACGGAGGCCGTGTCAGAGGGAGTTAGCCAGGTTTCAGTTAAAGCTAGGAGGTTGAAGGAGTTTGAAAGGAAGAGGTCATGGATTGCTGTGAGTTTGTTGCACACAGAGCGAGCGTTCCAGAGGGCGCAGGAGAAAGAGGACAGGCGCTGAGGGATGATGGGAATGAGGTTGCTGGGCTTGCAGGGAGGTGATTTATGTGCGATGGAGATAGGATGAGAGGGAAGTATTGGATGTGTTGTGGGGCCAGGGTTAGGGGATATGTCACCTGAATAGAGTAACAGCAGGAGGGTGAGAAAGAGAAGGTGGGAATGGGATTTGTGGGAGTGATTGGCAGCACGAGAGTTAGAGGGAGACCATGTTCTGAGGAAACAAAGTAGCTCATGCGAGGCCATCATGTGGGACGAGAGGAGGGAGGGAGAGATGCAGATTGTGTAGGGGTCGGTGGTAGAGGGGCAGGAGTTCCATTTAAGGAGAAAGGTAGAAGTAAAGAGGAGAAGCGTGAGAGAAAGCATGATATAGACTTGCGTTTACCCAGAGTAAAATTGGGCCTTGCAGTTCCTTCCTCCAGTCCCGCAACTCCAGGAATCAACTCTAAGCGTCCACTTAAGACTGTCACTTGTGAATGTCACAAGAGCCTGGCTCAAATGGAGCCAGTCTTAGTTGTTATATAGGGCAGACTGATTGCAATCAGGCAGTTAAAAAGTCAACACCTGAAGCTGGATGGGCTGTGTCAATAGGGCAGGAGATTCACATGCTAATTAGCAAAGCAAATGGTGGAGAAAACAAAAATAAATAAAAAAACAGAAAAAAAACCAAGGAAACGTTATAATGTGGGTGCCTGCGAATACTGGGTGATAATGCCTACCAGCAAAAGTATGCAGGGGTTCAGTTGAGCTGTGGGTGTCTGTGGATGATTGGTGATAATGCCTACCAGCAAAAGTATGCAGGGGTTCAGTTGAGCTGTGGGTGTCTGTGGATGATGGGTGATAATGTCTACCAGCAAAAGTATGCAGGGGTTCAGTTGAGCTGTGGGTGTCTGTGGATGATGGGTGATAATGCCTACCTGTGGAGAGAGGAGACACAGGAATTAGGGATCGTGATGGCGTAGGGGGATCTTGGATAAAACTCCAGGAATCAACTCTAAGCGTCCACTTAAGACTATCACTAGACGGTCTCCTACCCCTGGTACAGGACGTGGAATGGACAGCAACAGTGTCCTCTCTGCACTGCGGCAACACGAACACGGCACCAGTGGTACGGATCTGCGGGTCAGCGACCCCGGCACAGCTCTGCTGCGACTTGGTCCTGGCGGCAACAGCACGGATCTGTGGGTCAGGGACCTTGGCACGACTCTGCGGCGACTCGGTCCTGGTGGCGGCAGCACAGATCTGTGGGTCAGCGACCTCATCACGGCTCTGCGGCGACTCGGTCCTGGCGGTGGCAGCACAGATCTGTGGGTCAGCGACCTCATCACGGCTCTGCGGCGACTCGGACATGGCGGCAGCAGCCAGCTCGGGTGAGCGTGGCTTGGCAGCTACCGGCTCGGGTGAGCGTGGCTTGGCAGCTACCGGCTCGGGTGAGCGTGGCTTGGCAGCTACCGGCTCGGGTGAGAGTGGCTGGGCAGCTACCGGCTCGGGTGAGGGTGGCTGGGCAGCTACCGGCTCGGGTGAGCGTGGCTTGGCAGCTACCGGCTCTGCAACAATCTTGATCTCACAGTGCTTTGCAACCACCTTGGCTTGGCACTGTCTCTTGAACTGCTGTGCAGTGGACTGGCTCTCAAACTGGTTAGCGGTGGACCAGATCTCGCACTGCGAGGCAGTGGACTTGATTTGTTCGTGCTGCAGGGCAGCACTTTGACTGGAACTGCTAGCTTAGGCACAGTAGACATGGACAGGACTTGAAGCTGACAAACAGCAGACTCAGATTCTTTGTGCTGCTGAGCAGCCACCTTAGATTGTTCATGCTGCAGGGCAGCACTCTTGACTTCCCACTGCTGGGCATTACACCTGGTCTCTCCCTGTTGGGCAGTGGATTTTGGACGTCCTGCGACGTGCAGGGCAGTGGACTCTGGGGCCTGGTAAGGCTGGAACATGGAGGGTAACTTCTGGGGGCGCAATTGACAGTCCATTCTTTTATGCAGGAAAGAACCGCAATAAAAGCATAAGCCCTGAGTCTTCCTCCATACCCTTTCCTCCAGGGTCAGGGGTCCTCTGGAACCTTTAACTGGAACTGGAACAGGCTCCTTTGGGAAGACGTCCCTAGGAGGTTGCAGCAAACTTGCATACAGGATATCCAGGTGCTGAGTAATGAGCTTGTTAGCCCCTCTCAGGATCTCCAGCACCTCTAGAATTACTGCTCGCTCACTATGTACTGGCTGCCTCATTATGTGTACCTGGGATGTCTGAACGACAGGGGGCACAGGTATAGCAGGCGGGGGTGCAACCCCAACTGGTTCCAGGTGTGCAGTACGATTCAGGATAGTTTGTAAGGCAATGGCAAACTGATCCATCCTATGATCCTGCTCATCCTGTCTGGATACAAAGGTAGCCAAGTGCTGTGTTAAATCTGCGGGATCCATATTGGCCAGATCGTAATGTCACGGTTCCCGGATCCCACCACGCAGTACTTAACCCCCAACACTCCACAAAACCCAGAAGCTACCAACAGTGTAGCTGTGAATGATCCCTATCTGTCTGGTCCTTAGAATTGGCCAGGTAAACTAGCTAGACAGAAAAGGGTTAACAATACGGAGAGGAGTCAGCCGAGCCAGAATCAGGAATACAGAGTTCAGAATGGTAAAATGGAATAGCCGGGTCGGTATCAGAGCAGTAGCGTAGTACAAGTAAATAGTCTAGGGCAACAGAAGGCAGAATAGTCAGAACACAAGCAGAGGTCAGTAACAGGTTAAATCAATATAGCAGTCAGGTACAAGGAGCTCAGGATGGATAACCACGATCTGGCCACTTCTGAAACTAACTGAGGGTTTTAAAGACCTTCACCAGGCCACGCCCCCCACTCAAGCCACACCTCATGCAATCACCTCCCTGCCTATCTCCATTTAAACCGGGCAGTGGTCAGCGAGCAGCATCAGACTTGCTGTCCTCAAGCACACAGGTAGGGCTGGAAGCCCCCAACGTTACACACGGGCCCTGAGGACATTGGACACTTACAAGTGCCGCCCGTACTGGTGCCCCTGAAACCTGGCGCAGCCCCTGAAACCTGGCGCAGCCCCCCCACGCAAACCCCAATACCCCCTGAAGCCAGCCCAGACTGCGGCCATAGAAAAGCAGGTGCGCATCCTGGTTGATAGCGGCGCTCTCATTCCGTGCAGTTCTCCATGTAACAGCCCCTTGTTCCCTGTTAAGAAAAAGACCCCGAAGGGTGAGCCCGAGGCCTACAGGATGGTCCAAGATCTCAGGGCTATAAACGAGGCTACCATAATGGACACACCTATTGTGTCCAACCCGCATACTTTGCTATCAGGTATTCCACCATCTGCTAGTTATTTCACTGTGGTGGATTTGGCAAATGCTTTTTTTAGTGTGCCACTTGACCCCGCATGTATGTACCTGTTCACTTTCACGCATAACGGTCACCAGTTTACCTGGACCGTGATGCCGCAGGGGGCGCAAAATTCACCGAGCCAATTCTCAAAGGCACTGGCCACAGTATTAGATAGCTGGCAGAGAGAACACCCCCAGGTAGTGCTCCTCCAGTATATAGATGACCTCCTTCTCTGCACCTCCTCTCACGAGGAAGCGGTGGCCTCCTCACTGAGTTTCCTGTGCTACCTGGCTGCATAGTGATGCAAAGTTACTAAACATAAATTGCAGTGGTGCCTGCAGACTGTTGTTTTCCTCGGTCATTGTATTTCCCAAGGCGTCAGACACCTGACGGAGTCTAGAGTCAGTACGATCATGTCCGTTCCCTTATCTCCAGGCAAAAAGCCGTTACAGGCATTCCTGAGTCTCATTACATACTGTAGATCATGGATCCCAGATGCCTCAGCCCTCATGCAGCCCCTGTATGAAACCCTCAAGTCTGACCCCTTTTTACTCCCTGCTGCTCCATGTCATTTTGAAAAGCTCAAGCAAGCGATCTCTGCCGCGCCAGCTCTGGGTTTACCAGATTACCTGAAGCCTTTCAAACTATTTGTGTTTGAGAGGGGGGGCCATGCCACAGGCGTTCTTACCCAGCAGCATGGGGGACGGAACCATCCAGTCGCGTATTACTCCTGCCAACTAGACCCGGTAGCGCAACCCCTCATGCCTCAGAGCTGTCTGCGCAGCGCATTCCCTGCTTGACAAATTGTCCGATATTGTTTTGGGACACCCCCTGGTTGTTGCAGCACCCCATGACATCTCTGCCATTCTGCCACATAGCCAGCCCAGACATCTGTCATCTGCCAGGCACCTGCGTCTACAATGCTCCCTCCTGCTCCCTGATAATGTCACTCTCACCAGGTGTCGCTGTCTTAACCCGGCTACTCTGCTTCCTTTTCCTGAGGGGGGCCTGTATGGTGACAGCGATGGCCATGAGCCTCCCATGGACCCTGATTTTTCTTGTGATGCCTCCCCTGACCCTATGCCCCTCTATCCGCATGATTGTCTTGAGGCCATGATCTCGGAGACAGCCCACCTGCCCTCTGTGCATGATACTCCCCTCCTGGCCCCTGATCTGACATTGTATGTTGATGGTTCCTGTTTTGCAGACAAAGCTGGTAGATTTCATACGGGATATGCTGTGACCACAGAGACTGAAATTGTCTGCTGCTCCAAATTAGCCCCCACTTCCTCTGCCCAGGAGGCGGAACTGGACGCGCTCAGACAGGCCTGTCTGCTGAGTAAACATAAAACAGCTAACATTTACACAGATTCAACATAAGCGTATGGGGTCACACATGATTATGGTCTGATCTGGCGTATCCGAGGTTTCCTGACGGCGGCCGGCACCCCTGTTAAACATGGGAAAGCCATATAGTCCCTTAAGGACGCTCTACTTTTACCAAAGCAGGTTGCAATTCTGAAAGTAAAAGGCATCTCCATCTAGCCCGGGAACTACACCTGCCACGCCTCATGGGGGACAGGTGGCCGGGTAGTCGGGAACTTCACAAAAGGGTATTGTGCACAATACAGCACGGTAACAAGGAGAAAGTACAGAGCCAGGTGGTGTCCCTAGGTAATGTTTATTGGATCTGCGGAGATATGCGTATCCGCTCCCGCCTGGCAGGTAAATGGGGAGGCGAGTTTGCCCTGGCTAAAGCCATCATGCCCCTTCATATCCTGCCCTTTGCTGACCTATCTCCTTCCATCCCAAACCCCGGACTCATGAGACGTAGAAGAGATGTGAAACCCGTACCTGGGAGTTTCGACCCTTATGTCTATATAGATGCTATTGGGGTGCCTGATGAGTTCAAGGCTAGAGACCAGGTAAAGGTGGGATTCGAATCCCTGTTTCTCCTTATCACTGTCAACAAGAATGTTGATTGGATTAACTACATCTATTACAACCAACAAAGGTTCGTAATTATACCTGTGATGCCCTCCAGGGCCTAGCAGACCAGCTGGGCCCAACCTCCACAATGACCTTCCAGAACTGGGTAGCTTTGGACATGATCCTGGCAGAGAAGGGGGGGGGGGTTTGTAGAATGTTGAAAGGGACAAGTTCCTGTTGCACCTATATTCCAGAAAACACGGGCCCCACTGGGAAGGTGACAAAAGCCATAAAACAGCTGGACAACCTGGCGGAGGAGTTAAAGAAGAACAATGGTATTACTGATCCATAGGATCAGTATTTCGGCTGGATGAGTGGCTGGCAGAGACTCTTTGCACAATTAGGGATAGTTATCCTGGTAGTACTGGTTCTGTTGGCGGTGATTGTGTGCTGTGTCTTACCCTGCGTTAAAAAGGCGGTAAAGCAAACTGTGGATTCCGCTGCTCCTATTATGATAAATGACGAAGGTGAGACGTATGAGAGACGATATGTTCCCTTACAGGTGATGCCGCGATCAGAGACCTACTTGACCATGCACCCCCTCCGGGAGCCCCCCAGGGACAGCATCTGACTTCTCTATGGGCAAAGCCTGTGGCAAGAGGGGGGGATAGACAAGCTATCCCGTGTCTAACGTGCAGCATAAAAGAGCTCTGAGGCGCATTGAGACAGATGAGCTAGCCTTATAGGGAAAGAAATGTGCGTTTTTAGGGGGGACTGTTATGGACAAGAATACCTTCTCTGCTTGTAGTCTAACCGAAATGCTTAGGTATGGCCTGGTAATAACGCTCATTTCGTTTCTATGGTTCATTGCTTGCTGCTTCTACGCCTTTAATGTCTATAAGGGGTTAATATCCAATTATTCATTCATTATTTCGCTTAACGAAGCTCTTTCAAAACTTGTCGTCTAAACACAGTCACCGGACACCGGACACCGGATAACCACAGTCACCAGACAGGTTCCTCATCCTGGACGAGAACAAGCATGTTGAGATGTTCTGGTAAATTCCGATGCAAGACATATGCTGACCGCTGATTAATCACCATAATGTGTATGATTAAATAAATGTGTATAACAGTTAATCCACGCCCTCGTCGAGGGGCGTGAAAAAGGAGAAGTCTGATACTGTATGATAAAAGTATGTGTTCGCTCAAGTAAAAAGCAGAACTTGCTTGCTTGCAAAGACTGTATAGACCAAGATCCGTGTCTGTCATTTTCTTGCCATTCGCACGAACCGCTTGCTAATTCTCTCAATTCGGACAGGCATCGACAATCGTAGATAGACGTTTTTGTCTTCCATAACAATACCACATGCGTGCATGTACACAAGTGAATTCCCAAGGGCAATGAATGCAAAATGCCACCCTGCAACATGTATAAGTTATAAACTGCAGGTAGGAGATCAAGGCTGATCACCTGGTGTTCCTTAAGGATGGCCCTACCAGCAAAATCACTCATGTCAGAAAGGTTTGTGACGATCACCAGCTTAGCTAAACATAGGTATCAAGTGGATACATGTGTGTAATGCTAAATGCATTCCCCCCTCGTTAACTCTATGATGTCATCAACAAGTCTAATGCTTCCTTGCAGTCATACTGTGCCCAAGTGTGGCCCCATTCATCCACACTATATAGCATTTCATAACAGTGGCTCTGTATTGTGTGGTAAATATATGGGCAGTCATGGATGTGTGACTAATGTATATGTAACCCTGTAGATCCTGACGGAGAATGAGCAGATGCAGCGAGGAAGCCGACACAAAATGTAAGTAGAATTGCTCCATGCTTATCATCATCTAATGACCCCCAGATGTTAAGTGTTCTGTGTGTCCTGTGTGCTATGGTGTTACTGGACAGAATCATGGAGACTTCTTATTCATAACAAAAATAATATTTATTGAGAAACATATGTACAGTGGGAGACCACGAAGTTTGTCAACTTAACACCAAAAACAGGATAATGTAAATATCATTTTGATATAGATTCCACCGGGTATAGGCAAAGTGTATAGGCACCATCAGTCACAAACCTAAAATATGATGGCAGTCGCCTGTGAGCGGATGGATTGAACGCATCACCTTAACATCAACAGACACTCTTTTGTATTGCAGGTGGTGACACCAGTGAAGAAGTAATCATCACTTTGCAAATATAAATATGTTAAAATCCCTTATTATACATTCCTGGAAATGTAGAAAATATGATTTCATGGACAATAATTTCTGATATAGCAAGAAATGTCCTGTGAGAAAAATTTATTCTTATGAAGAACAAACGCCTGTAATTGTTATTTACTAAGTACATTGTCAGTCATCAATATGTATTGCCAGAATTGTGTAAACGTGATGTAAGAATTGAGATCTATTAAGTGGGAGCAGCAGACCCCCATTATATGCATGATTTGTGCCAGAGACATTTGTCATGAACATCATCTGTGTGTCTCGCACAAATCCACATGGATGATCCTGGTGCTAGCATTGGAAGGATGTGAATGAGACCACATGTGACACTCGGTAAAATCAAGCATCACACAATAGAGGATACATGCGCACCATACAACATGTACGATGTGTGTATCATGTCATAGTACTATATAGTGTACATCAGAGTGTGATGTGGCAAATTGCAGTATAGCACGTAATACAATAACTTGTTATCGTAACCAGGGTCACATAACCAGTTGTATAGTTGTGACACAATCAATTGCAAACATTAATGAGGACACAGGTGTCAAAAAATAGGAGCTGCAAGGTAAACCTCAGGTGCAATATCCCAAAATTAGGATATGTAAAAATAAGAGGCCTCCGAGGAAGTGTAGGACATGGAAAAGCAACATACATAGCTTTGTATAGAGAGCTGCATAACTGAAAAACGCCATCAACTGGTCACAACGATTAACGTAAACCAGAAAAAAACTACATGA
Organism: Leptobrachium leishanense; assembly: GCA_009667805.1. Classification (NCBI taxonomy): domain Eukaryota; kingdom Metazoa; phylum Chordata; class Amphibia; order Anura; family Megophryidae; genus Leptobrachium; species Leptobrachium leishanense. The sequence continues at coordinate 246,220,926 of CM019066.1, forward strand.
AACTATACGGACAAGAAAAAAAGGAGTTCTCACTTCCTCTTAGCCTTCTTAGATCTACGCTGTGACCGCCCTCTAGAGGAAGAAGCTGATGAGGCACTGGGCTGGCTGGATGCATGACGGGTACTGCGTATGAGGCCTGCTGGTGGCAGTTGCTGGGGTGTTGGTGGCAGTTGCTGGGGTGCTGGTGGCTGGACAGGTGGCTGGACAGGAGATGGTGGTCGTGTAGGCAACAGTGAGATGGGTGGACTTGAGCGGTGCTGCTCCACCAGAGCCTCCAGGATGTTCCCCAGACAGTGGAGGTCTGATGAGATGTCCGCCCTAATGAGGTGCATGTGGGTGGCCATCTCCCCGATGCCCCTCTGTGTCTCCCAGCGCATGGCACGCATCTCCCTCTGCAGGGCATACATCCTCTCCCCCAGGATGACATTTGCCTGGTCCCCAGCCTGCTGTCTCTGCAGCAGTACGGTCACGTTGCCCAGTAACTGCTGGAGACCTTCGTCATGTACAGTCACTGCGGCTGGAAGCTGTGGTCCAGGCTGTCGCCGAGCCTGCTGCTGTCGCCGAGCCTGCTGCTGGGGTTGAGGCTGGTGCTGGGGTTGAGCCGCAGCATGTGGGACACGGTGGCTTCGGGGCCGTGTTCCGCACTGATGCAGGGGTGATGGGGGGTCTGGTGAGTGGGCTTCTGGTGTGGGCTCCGCTTCTGGTTTTACTTGTGATGCTGATAGAGGTGACATTTCCAGGATCCCGAATACGTCCTCCTCCAGGAAGTCGGACATAGAATGTTCACTGAGGTACCGATGGTGAACCGGGGGGGGAGAAGGTGATGAGGTTCGTGGGGGGGACTGGGCATCAGGTGTTGTATCTGTGAAGAGAGGACAGGATGACATGAGTGCAATGCTCAATACACTGTTGGATGTATGTCCAATCAATAGCAAAACATTAAAGTGTCAGACACAGGTGCCAGCATGATTTCAGATGCAAATAAATGTGAATCCATGTCTACTTGCAGGCCTTTCCTTTTACACATGTCAAGAAGAGGTATATGAGATCTGTAGATTCACACCTGCATGTGTTTTTACTATATCGGCCATGTTGCACTAGGACACATATTATAGAATCATGCTGATGTGAAGTGCATGACAACCTGCAGCGTGTCACACCAATGCACTGCAATTTCAGTATACAAGGGTGTGCTCACGTGATGCAGCGTAATGTAACTGGTGATGTACTATAAGGGCAGGTCCCCGCTATTTGCTTTCGGATTTTGCATCCGCTGTGTTTGGATTATACATGTTGCAGGGCAGCATTGTACATTACCTGCGCATCAGCATGAATGAATATATGTTGTCCCTGTGGAAATTAGCACATGTTCCCCCTCAGAATGCCCCCCTGCAAATTAAAGCCATAAATCTGTGTGGTATACAATATTGATTGTGCACTGTGCTATTCTTGTTGAAACCCACATGCAATTACGTTCAACACACATGACAAGGAATTCAAAACACACCATTATGAATTACAATTCCTTTTCTCTTTTTTTTTTCGGAATCTACATGCTGTTTGTAATCATATCCACTGATGAGGAACCTGACTCGGTTTCACATTTCAATACATTGTATGCATCACTAGTGTTGACCTGTCAGATGTGAAGTCATTGAGACGTCTCACTGACTTTGACACTGTGACCATCAAGGAGATGTGTGCTATTGGCACAGATATGGTGCACAGCCATGCCATCAACTCTATCAAGGCTCAACAACAATGAGTGGGCCGTGCACAGCTGGCCATTAGACCAGGGGTCAGCACACTTGGCTCCTTGATGTTTTGGGAACTACAATTCCCATGTGGCTCTGTCAGCCTAACGGGTGACTACATATCCCATGATGCTCACCCGTTAGGCTGACAGAGCCACATGGGATATGTATTTCCCAAAACATCCGGGAGCCAGGTTTTCTGACCCCTGCATTAGACCATTGTATAGTGCCCTACTGATATCTACAAAGAATGAGACACATCCCCACCACTAACCAAATACACATTTAACCCTGTCTTCCCTCAACATCTGTGACCTCGTTTTGAAATCACAGTCATATCCACTCTGTTCTTGCATTTCCCCCATATCAACTGGAAACAGGACTACATCTTCACATTATTGTCTCATTCATAGTTTCAGGCATCCTGGCACCTTCTAATAGTTTTGCACTACAAGAGCCACTTGGGATAAGTAGTCCAGACATCAGCATACTCAATTTGGCTGTACAAAAAACCTGAATCACATTTGACACATGAAATAGTCTGGATGTAAGCTATACTCACTCTCGGTGGATGTGTCCTCTGCCTGAGTGTGGACGCCGGGGAATCCTTCCACGCCAGTTGCACTGAGCCTTTACTTCAACTGCTCCTCCCACTGCGCATACACATAGATGTGCGGCGGTCCACCACCAGTCTGCCTCGCTTCACGTAGCTCCCTGGCTATCTTTGACTTGAGCTCCCGCTTACAGTCCTGGTCCCGGTACTTGATCGATTCCATGGAGCAGTTCCTCCCCAGTGCACACACAGCTCCTCGAATCTCCCTCCACAGCCTTTGACGGTGTTGTCCAGTAGTTGCCTTGTCATCCAGCCGCTGTGCCCTTGCCATGTATTCCGCTATAAGGACATTCTTCTCCTCGAGCGTGTAGTGCTCTTCGCGGATATGCTGGGATGAGGCCACCTCTGACACCTGTATCCTGGAGTGTGTCTGCCCTCTGACTCCCTGTCCTGTCCCTTGCACAACACCTGTCCCTTGGGTAGATGGGCCTGGCCTAGCTTCTTCACTCCCCTTGCTCTCAGTGCTACGTCTCTCCCCCTCTCCACAGGTGACCCTCTCAGGACTCCTAGTTACATAGTTAAATAGGCTGAAAAAAGACATGTGTCCATCGGGTTCAGCCTCTCACACATCACCTACTGCTGTTGATCCAAAAGAAGGCAAAAAACCCAGTCTGAAGCGCTCGCCAATATGCAACACACTGGGAAAAAAATCCTTCTTGACCCCAGAATGGCAGTCAGATTTCTCCTTGGATCAAGAAGCTTACCCACATATTAAATATTATAACCCTTAATATTCTGTGTCTGCAGGAAGTCATCCAGTCGTTTTTTAATAGTCTTTACAGTCTCTGACCCAACCACCTCAACAGGCAGAGAATTCCACAGCTTTATTGCTCTGACTGTAAAATAACCCTTCCTATGCTTTAGGCTGAATTTCCTTTCGTCCAGTCTAAATGGGTGACCTCGTGTCCTGTGTATAGTCCTGTTAATGAATAGGTTTCCAGAAAATGGTTTATAATGGCCCCGTATATATTTATATAAGGTTATCAGATCCCCTCTAAGGCGCCGTTTCTCTAAACTAAACAGGTTTAAGCTTGTTAGCCTTTCCTCGTAACTTAAACCCTCCATTCGCCTTATTAATCTAGTCGCCCGTCTCTGCACTTTTTCTATCCTTTCTTAAGACAGGTGCCCAAAATTGTAAAGCATATTCAAGGTGCGATCTTACCAATGATTTATACAGAGGCAAAATTATGTTTTGGGGGGGGACATGGCTGGCCGCGCGAGGGAGCAGACGTCTCTAATCTGAGCTCCGTCGGATGCTGCTTTAAACGGCGGATTTCGACCGGGATTGCCACCTGAAGTGCCCCTTTGGGGAGTCCCTGTGCGGCTGGCCGTCGGAGGGAGTGCTCTGGAGCCACTGGGTCCCTCCCTGCAGAGCCCAGTGGAGATCCGGGGCCTTGTTTCCCGGCGAGTGAGTTTTGCCCGATGGCCATCTTGGGGCCTAAAATCCCCGCGTTCCTTTTGGAGCATCCCTCGCTTCCATTCCCTCCCTCTGGGGCGAGGCCCTGTCCGGGGATTTGACGGACGCGGGCTTGGAGGATGGAGGGCCCCCGTCCTCTGAACGCGGCTGTTGACCCGGTCCCGGTGGTGGAGTTGGTGGAGGAGCGCGCAGAATGGAGGCGTCTGATGTGTGCCTCCCCTGGCAGAGATATGGTGGCTGCATTTGCAGGCTGATTGGAGCAGATGCTGGAGGCCGAGGGGTGCCTGCTGAGGTGCGGCCTATGGAGCAGATCTGTGGCTGTCTTTCTGGATGGCTGGGAGCTGGGAAAGGAGGCCCTGACTTGGGCAGTGGAGGACTTACCTCTTGGCCGAGAGGGTGGCTGTCCTGTTCTGGCGGTGTTCCGGGGCACTGGAGACATGCGTGAGTCGGCCGTGCTGGAGATTTCGGAGGAGGTTCCCGCTGCTGGTCCCCCAGCGCAGCTGGTGGAGACATGGAGGTCTGACAGGCTGACGCGCTCATCTGGGCCTCGCGACTGGACTCCTGCTGTGGCGGTGACGACCTGGAGGATGGAGGTTTTCCTCGCCTCCCGAGAGTTGATTCGGCACGGGGAGTCTGAAAACGCAGCATTCCCGCTGGACACAGGCTGAGGCGGTCTATGGAGTCCTAGTTTTCGTTGCTGATCCGTGCCATCTTACAACGAAGATCCCCTCCCCTGTGCAGATTTATTTTTCCCCCCTCCCCCGGCTGAGTTTTTCATTTTGGTCCCCCCCCTCTTGCTGCCTCTTATCTTTAATTTGACCCCTTTGATGTGTCCACCACCCCCTCACTGAGATGTTTTCTGAGGAGTCCCCCCTTTATTGAGAAATTTTTGTTGTCTTTTCTTTAAAGGTTTTTATTTTTTATTTTTTCTTCTGAAGAGACCCCCCATTCGGGATGATTCACCCTGGCTTTTTCTGCAACATATAAGATGGGGTTACCCCCCTTTTTGAGACACTTTAGAGACTTATTTTGACGCCTTTATATTTGACTTTTTGCTTGCTATTTCTCGCTGAGACCCCCCTATCTGGGGATGTTTATTATTTTTCATATGTGGCACCTATGCTGTCAGTTTTGGGTGGTCCTACGTGGCCCTTCCTGTATTATGTCTGATTGTACCCTGACTTATATACAAAATAAAAATTTGAAATTAAAAAAAACCAAAAATAATTATATTTTCATCCCAAGAGTGAATTCCCCTTTTAATGCATGCCAATACCTTGCAGCTGCTATTTGACATTGCACATTGTTACTTACAGGGTTATTCAAAGAGAATCGAAAAGTCACCGCACATTCGGTGACATTTCGTTATCTTCAATTCGGTGCGATATGGCGATCCCATTTTGGCGACCCTGCGGTGTATTCAGCAAGCACCACAGGGCTGTCAAAGTGCAGGAAAAAGCCGCCGCAAACCCGACGAACACTCACCGCAAAACCCTGCGAATGCACACCGAAACCCGCAAAACCATCTGGATTAACCCCGCCGAACACGCCGGAGAAACCCGAGCAGGAGCCGATCACAGTGCAGAGCAGCCGCCGGAAAAACCCGACACCGCAGACGAATGGAGTGAAAAAAAAAACAGTACGCTTGAATGTATGAAAAGTGAAACGCTGTTTGCAAAGAAACTACAGAACGAAAATGTCTAAAATTTACATAAGATCCAATGAATGATAATAAAAAGGTCTGTTACAGAAAAAAGTAAGAACAATTTTAAAAAAACGGAAAAGAATTTCACAAAAAAATATACTGAAAAATGGCTAAAGATCCTAAAAAAAATCAATAAATAGACTTTTTGCTGCAGAATAAACTAATAAACGGTTTATTAGATATTGGATTAAAACGTATTTTAAAATATTTTTAATTTAGAAGCCTATGGGATTCTCCTGAAAAAACCTGTCGAATGAAACCACCGAATGGCAGGGCACTTCGGCAACTTTTCACTGCTGGTTTTTGTTCTCTGAATAGATGAAGCATTGCTTCTCTATGGGGATTTCACTGCCCTCGAACAGGCACCGTATGTGCAGGCAATTCGCCAACATTTGGCGAACTGCCTGCTCTCTGAATAGCCAAATGACCAGGAAAGGTAACTGTATGCTGAATTTCACTATTCGGTTACCTTTCGGCACCAATTCTTTGAATAACCCTGATATTTTTTTTTACAATTTGCAATATTTTAGACTACTGTATCTCTGGAGCCCTAAGAGCTAGAAGGACATATGTATCATTGGAAAGGCCTGCTCATAGCATTTCCAGTGATACCAAATCTAACCAGGTTAGATTTCTATAAAATGTAAATATCTATTAAAATACTTTTTATCTTTTTTTCCCTAACACAGCACTATTATTCAGTTTACAATTATACAGTGCACAGTGCCGCTGCGCTAACTCACCTTCTCATTTCCCACACTACCAGCAAGTGTGTATCTGGTGATGCAATGCATTGTTTCATTCACAACCTAAACCGTGGCACTGCAGTGAGCAGACACGGGGGGACTTTGCAACCCTGCATTTCTGAATTGTACACCGCACAAGGTTAAGTGAGGTGTCATTGGAAAGGTGAGAGTCTGGTCTTTACAATGATACCAAACATGACCATGTAATGCGGAAAAATAAAAAATTTAATAAAGTAAATGCAAATTTTTTTTTCTGTTCTACAGCAGAGGCAATTTTACATATAAAACAAACAATGCTGCTGCATTCACTGCCCTCCTCCTTTAACCATTCTACCCCACTGATTCACTCCCTCCCTGCCCCCTCTTCCACAAGGTCTTCCTTTTCTCCGGCCTCGGAGGAGGATGTCTCCGCAGTTCTCATGTCCTCTTGCCCAACCACCTGTCCACTTGACCCTACCCCCTCACACCTTATTCGGTCTGTCCTACCAGTAATTGACCCTGCATTGACTCATATTTTTAACCTCTCCCTTTCCTCTGGAGTCTTTGCCTCTGCATTCAAACATGCTCTGATCACCCTCATACTAAAGAAGCCATCTCTTGACCCCACCTCCCTCTCAAACTACCGTCCCATCTCTCTGCTCCCCTATGCCTCCAAAATCCTAGAACGTCTGATCTATAACCCAGGTCACCGCTTTTCTCGCTGCTAACTCTCTACTCGATCCGCACCAGTCCGGCTTTCACTCCCAACAATCTACTGAGACGGCTCTGACCAAGGTGACTAATGATTTAGCTGCCGCTGAAACCAAAGGTCACTTCTTCCTCCTTATTCTTCTTGACCTTTCCGATGCATTTGACACTGTTGACCACCCTCTCCTGCTCCTCACGCTGCGTCAACCTGGCCTCAGTGACTCTGTTCTCTCCTGGTTCTCTTCATATATCTCTCTTCACTTCTTCAGTTTCTCCTTTGCTGGTGCCTCTTCACCACCAGTTCCTCTTTCAGTTGGGGTACCTCAAGGCTCTGTTCTGGGTCCCCTACTCTTCTTGATCTATACCACCTCTCTTGGCCACCTCATCTCTTCCCATGGACTCCAATATCACCTCTTTGCTGACGACACCCAAATCTACCTTTCTTTACCCGATCTCTCTCCTCCTATCAACTGTCTCCGACTGGATGACTTCCCGTTTCCTAAAGCTTAACCTCTCTAAAACTTAACTTCTCGTCTTCCCTCCCTCTTAAATTAACATTCCTGTGCCAGTTTCCGTTCAGGTGAATGGTGCCACCATTAATTCTACCTCACAGGCTCGTTGCTCTTGGACTCTGAACTATCCTTTACTCCTCACATTCAATCTCTAACCAAATCTTGCTTGTTCATCCAAGCTCTTATTATATCCCGCCTTGACTACTGTAACCTCCTTCTCTCTGGCCTTAAGATATCCCAGATTCTGCCTCTGCAGTCTGTAATGAACGCCTATGCCAGGCTCATACACCTCACCTCTCACACCTCACCTCCCGCACCTCTCACACCTCACCCCTTTGTCAATCTCTACACTGGCTTCCTGTTTCCTTTAGAATTCAATTCATTATATTGGTGTTCCCATACAAAGCTTTCCATAACTGTGCCGCTACCTAAATCTCCTTCCTTATTAGCAGGTATATCCCATCCCGACCACTTCGCTCAGCCAATGCTCTGATGCTATGAGTTCCTCGTATCCGCACCCCCCATTCTCGCCTTCAGGACTTCTTTCGAGCTGCCCCTTTTCTATGGAACTCCCTAACCCGCAACATTAGACTCTCCCCATCTCTCCAGTCCTTCAAGAAGTCTTTGAAAACACATTACTTTAGAGAAGCCTACCAGCTCACACCATGATCTCTCCACTGTTCGTTTCTTGCTCCATCCTCCCACACACCTAATGTATCACCCCTCTCCTCTTAGATAGTAAGCTCTCGAGCAGGGTCCTTCCTCCTTCTGTTCTGTGTGTGTAACGTGTTTGTATATTTGTTATTCTGTTTCTCCCATTGTACAGCTCTACAGAACCTGTTGGCGCTTTGTAACTGTAACTAACTCACCTAAGGCAATAGATTATGCCTCTTCTTTTGATCTGAGTGCAGAGAAAAACAGTTTTTCAGTTTTTATAAAAAAAAAATATTATTTTTTTTCTGCCTCAAAACGAAAATTGATAGTCATTTTGGCATGTTTCCTTTTTTTTGTTTTTTGGGGGTTAGAGGCGCTCCACATGCTCCTAAGAAGGAGTTAGGCTGGAACAACTGGTGGCGCGTAACTCTTATGGCCTGGTTAGTAACTAGGGATGAGCTGTTCGGTTCGATCGCTTCGATTCGAACATTGGCCGTTCAAAAGTTTGCGAACTTAGAACTTTTTGGGACGTTCGCCAAAAAGTTCGAAAATAATTTTTTTTAAAAAAAAAGGATAAAAAATGCTTAAAAGATACTAAAAAAATCTAGAAGTAAAGAGACTCTTTACTGCAGAATATTATAAGCAACGGTTTATTAGATATTGAATTAAAACGGGAATATTTTTAACATTGAAGCCTATGGGATAAAACATTCTTGTTACTAAAACATCAGGCAGACACGGCCCTCTAATCAGGCACTGTAGAGGGCAGCCTGCCGGGGCCTCCCAAGGATCCTCTTGAGGAGCATGCGGCCGCCGGATGACAGAGCTGTGACTGTGCGGACTAGCTGCCAAGGTGCATGTGGCAGAGACAGGCGGTGCAGGGAGGGAGCCACTGCACCTGCGGCCACAGCAGACCCCCCCCCACAACCAGGATCCAGGGAGCCCCCACTGACCACCAGGCTAAGGTAAGGCGACACATTTCTAAAAGAAATAAAATCCGAGGACACTTTTAAATGTCCCCGGGAATATAAAATAAAACTTTTTTTTTTCTTTCTCTATCTTGCTGAATGTATTTAATTATATATATTAGGTACATTCAGCCAGGTAGAGGGGGGTGTCATGTGGGCTGCGCGGGGTCTCAGGCAGTGGTTTGTTTTTTTGTGTGTATATTTTTAGCAAATTTATAGGGGAAGGTAAGGGCAGGTATGATATATATCTATATAAAGATAAGATATATATCTATATCCTTATAAATATATATATCCAGACTTGTATTACACACACATTTTGCCCCCCCCCCCAAATTTGGCTGATCCCTCCAGAAGAAATGTTGAACCCGATAGAGCAGAGAATAATATATATATTCTCTGCTCTGTCGGGTTCAACATTTCTTCTGGATGGATCAGCCAAATGGGAAGGGGGGGCTCATTTAGTTGAGATTGTCCACATGCCACCCCCCCATGTGCGTATGTGTATATGGTCTGAGTTCTGTGGGTGTGTATATATATATCTGCGTGTTGATATATACGTATATATAGGTCTGCGTGTTGATATATACGTATATGTCTGTGTGTGGTATCAATGCATCCCTACTCTATACACAGGGCTCCGTGTCCCTATAATATACAGTTGTGTTCAAAATTATTCAAACCCCACTGAAATTGAGTGTTTTGACCAGTTTGACATTGATTTTGATCATTCAGTCATCTTGCTTACAATTAAATCAAAGAGGCACGTGTAGGTCAGACAAATATAACATAACATTTATAATGAAATAACCACAAATGTCTTTTCTGTGCTCACATCATTATCAGTTTTATTCAACCCCCAAGTGACATTCAATCTTAGTACTTAGTACAACATCCTTTTACAGCTATAACAGCTTTTAAACGTGAAGCATAGCTTGACACAAGTGTCTTGCAGCGATCTATGGGTATCTTCGCCCATTCGTCATGGGCAAAAGCCTCCAGTTCAGTCACATTCTTAGGCTTGCGCACTGCAACTGCTTTCTTTAAGTCCCACCAGAGGTTCTCAATCAGATTTAAGTCAGGTGACTGTGATGGCCACTCCAAAATGTTCCAGCCTTTAATCTGCAACCATGCTCTAGTGGACTTGGAGGTATGCTTGGGATCATTGTACTGTTGAAAGGTCCAACGTCTCCCAAGCCTCAGGTTTGTGACGGACTGCATCACGTTGTCATCCAATATCTCCTGGTACTGAAGAGAATTCATGATACCTTGCACACGCTGAAGCTTCCCTGTACCTGCAGAAGCAAAACAGCCCCAAAGCATGATTGACCCCCCGCCATGCTTCACAGTAGGCAAGGTGTTCTTTTCTTCATAGGCCTTGTTCTTCCTCCTCCAAACATAGCGTTGATCCATGGGCCCAAACAGTTCTAATTTTGTTTCATCAGTTCACAGAACACTATCCCAAAACTTCTGTGGTTTGTCCACATGACTTTTGGCATACTGCAGTCGACTCTTCTTATTCTTTGGAGACAGCAAGGGGGTGCGCCTGGGAGTTCTGGCATGGAGGCCTTCATTACGCAGTGTGCGCCGTATTGTCTGAGCTGAAACTTCAGTACCCACATCTGACAAATCTTTTCTCAGTTCCTCAGCAGTCACACGGGGACTTTTCTCTACTCTACGCTTCAGGTAGCGCACAGCAGTCGAAGTCAGCATCTTCTTTCTGCCACGACCAGGTAGCGTTTCAACAGTGCCCTTTGCCTTGAATTTGCAAATGATGCTTCCTATGGTCTCTCTTGGTATGTTTAACATCTTTGCATTCTTCTTATAGCCATTGCCCTTCCTGTGAAGAGTAATCACCTCTTCTCTTGTCTTCTTGGACCATTCTCTTGACTTCACCATGTTTGTAACCGCACCAGTAAATGTCTAGAAGGAGCTGAGTATCACAGTCATTTTAAAGCTGCATAATTGGTGCTTATTATGCTTTATTGCTGCTCCGTGACATCCACAGGTGTTTTCAATACCTGATTGAAAACACTTGAATGAACCTCTGTTCTTCAGAGTGGTAGTCTTTAAGGGGTTGAATAATTGTGTCAATGAAGAATTCACAAAAGAAACATTTACTACTGTATTACAAAACCAATTGATGTCATTTTAGTTGCATATGGTTCTTTAAAAAGTCCTTGTAGGATTTCATTTTGAATACAATTACAAATGTACACTAAATTCCCTAAAACCCTTTACAGCATTGGGGGTTGAATAATTTTGATCACAACTGTATATGATCAGGGGTTACCTTTTTTTTATATTTTTATACTATTCCTATTAAATTAACAGTAATTTTTGATGTATTTTATTCAGTAGAAACTTTTTTTGCCTATATAACATGTGCTTTGTGAAAATAAAACGGTTTTGTGTGTACATTTTAATTTAGTTAGTGGATTCCTGTCCAGTGCGGTGAGAAGCAAACGTACTGCAGTGTAGACACGCTGTAAGGCGGAGCCGAGTGTAGTGAAGTCAAGCCTGCAAAATGTTTGCTTCTCTTTGCTTCGCTAAACTGTGCGTCGCTACATGCTCAGTGTGTCTTAGCCTTTATTAGCTTACCGAATCAGTTTGTATACTTGTTACTGACCCTGCTTGTTCTGAGGACCCGATCTGTTGCCGACTTTGCCTGCCATTTGACTATTCTCTCTGTGTATTCCCTGCCTGTTCTGTTTGCTTCCTGTTGCTACTGGTGTGCGCCAATTCTCACCATATACAGTACCGCAGTACAAGTGCCTAAACATTGCTGACCCGGTTTTGTTATAGCTGCTGATGTAACTGAATAGATCGGGGATCTCTTCTGGATTACCAAAACCTCCACCACTGCCTCTTCCACAATACCTCAGAGGGGTTACGGTGCGAAGGCACTTGCTGCCACCAAAGGCACAATATTTGGGTGCACTGCCACTGACGCCTATACCAGATTCATATCATTTTAATATTGGACCGCAGGGTCCACCGCTGCACTCTTCCACAATACCACAGAGGGGTTACGGTGTGACGGCACTGTTGCCGACACTAAAGCCCCAATTTTAAAGCACCTATTGCTACTTTCATCCAAAGCCTGCATAAGTTTCACCATAATTTAGCCCAAAAAATCACTAAACTTGTTCTGCGTGTCCTAAAACGTCTCCTCTTTTCATACAGGCTGCTGCCCCAAGCAGTTGTTTATGAATAGATTAAAGGAAAACCATTTACCGTTATTTGAAATGTCATTTTTTTGTTTTTAAATGTTTCTATACATCCTACAAATCCGCCACTTCACGGGCAGGTTATGGGGACCTCCTAGGCACGATATTTGAAGGAATTTTTCGTTTTTATTCCTAACCTTTATCTCATGGAAAACTCACTGTTCCTTTAACCCCTTAGTGACCGGGCGGTTTTACACGAATCCGTCCGTTCGTGACCGCTGCTGTTTTTACGTTTCTGCGCTCTTAGTGTTTACGTCAAATTTTCCTCTTACTCGTTTATGTAACCCACACATATTTTACACTGTTTTTCTCGTCACTAAATGGACTTTATAAAGATACCATTTTTTTCATCATTTCATATAATTTACTATAAAAAATATTGTGAAATATGACACAAAAATTGAAAAAACACCACTTTTTCGAACTTTGACCCCCAAAATTTCTTATGTATCAACAACCGTCAAAAAAAATTTATTCTTTAGTAGTTTCTAAATTTAGTACTGAGTTTAGCAATACCCAATGTTTACATATTCCTCGCTTTTTTCCTTATTTTATGCAACAATAAGTGCAAGTAGCACTTTGCCATTTCCAAAGAGTTTATTTTCAAAACTAGTGATAGTGACATTGTAACACTGATATCTGTCACTAATTCCTGAATAACCCTCCACATATACATATTTTTTTAAAGTACACAAATCAAGGTATTAAACTTGGGGTATTTTGACTCTTTCCATGCAAACCATTTTACCACAAATCTATGCCAAAGTTTGAGAAAAAAAAAAAAATTGGTGATTTTTTTTTTTTGAACGCAATTTAAGAATACATGTACTGTGAACTTTAAGGTTTACTGCCAAAAAGCACCCCAAAATATGTTCAGCAACATCTTCTGAGTAAATTGATACCACCCAAGTATAGGTATGTCGGGTCATTTGGGGGCTAAAAGGCCTTATTTGGGGGGTGCGCATTTCAGTTTTCCAACTTGGAATTTTCACATTTCGTCATCATGCACCCATGTCCTATTTGGGACATTTTTGAAGCCGGCCAAAGTAATTTACCCCCATCAAACCATATATTTTTAGAAAGGGCACACCCTGGGGTGCTTCAAAGAGTTGTATTTTAACACTTTCCATGCACTAGCTCTATGTCAAACTTTCAGGTAGTCACTTTTTGTGTTATTTTTTCACACACATTGTACTTTAGGCATGAATTGTCAAATCCAGTTATGGGTTACTGCCAAAAAACACACCCAAAATATGTTCAGCAACATCTTCTGAGTAAATTGATACCACCCATGTATAGGTATGTCGGGTCATTTGGGGGCTAATAGGCCTTATTTGGGGGGTGCGCATTTCAGTTTTCCAACTTGGAATTTTCACATTTCGTCATCATGCACCCATGTCCTATTTGGACATTTTTGAAGCCGGCCAAAGTAATTTACCCCCATCAAACCATATATTTTTAGAAAGGGCACACCCTAGGGTGCTTCAAAGAGTTGTATTTAAACACTTTCCATGCACTAGCTCTATGTCAAACTTTCAGGTAGTCACTTTTTGTGTTATTTTTTCACACACATTGTACTTTAGGCATGAATTGTCAAATCCAGTTATGGGTTACTGCCAAAAAACACCCCAAAATATGTTCAGCAACATCTTCTGAGTAAATACCACCCATATATAGTTTCTGTTGTTTTTGGGTGCTACGCCAATCTTTGACAGGTGCTTGTCAATTTTCTAATTTGACATACAGTATCTTCTTTGCTTATCTTCTTTTTAGGGGCCTTTTTACATACCCCAGTTTTATGAACGTGCATATATTTGGTAAGCTACACCCCAAAGTATTGTAAATGGAGTGTTTTTATGCTATGCTGGATGATGCCGTTTGCTCCAAACAAATTGGATACTTGGTGGTCATTTTTCATTTTCACACCCACATCAGTTTTGGACTGTGATTTAGGAGACACTGTTGTTTGTTACTGCATGAAAACTCTCCAGGTTGTTTTCTGCAAGATCTCCTGAGTACACCCATGCCCCCCATGCATAGGTTTGCCAGGATTTTGGGAAGGTTCAAATACAATTTTTATGACTTTGTCATTGGAGTTGAAATTGAGATTATTTCTTCAGCTAGGCCTATCTTTGGTTTTGGGTCTACCGCATACCCCAGTTTGAATTATTGTCAGAAAATTGTTATATTTGTTATGTTGACACCCCAAGGTATTGCATATGGAGTGCTTTGATGCCATGGATGCAACGGTTTTAGCCCAAAACATTTGAGAAGGTGTGTGTGGTGTAATTTTTCAATTTTCAGATTTTTACGCCCACAGTAGTTTTGGACTGTGATTTAGGAGACACTGTTGTTTGTTACTGCATGAAAACTCTCCAGGTTGTTTTCTGCAAGATCTCCTGAGTACACCCATGCCCCCCATGCATAGGTTTGCCAGGATTTTGGGAAGGTTCAAATACAATTTTTATGACTTTGTCATTGGAGTTGAAATTGAGATTATTTCTTCAGCTAGGCCTATCTTTGGTTTTGGGTCTACCGCATACCCCAGTTTGAATTATTGCCAGAAAATTGTTTATATTTGTTATGTTGACACCCCAAGGTATTGCATATGGAGTGCTTTGATGCCATGGATGCAACGGTTTTAGCCCAAAACATTTGAGAAGGTGTGTGGTGTAATTTTTCAATTTTCAGATTTTTACGCCCACAGTAGTTTTGGACTGTGATTTAGGAGACACTGTTGTTTGTTACTGCATGAAAACTCTCCAGGTTGTTTTCTGCAAGATCTCCTGAGTACACCCATGCCCCCCATGCATAGGTGTGCAAAGATTTTGGCAAAATACAGCACCAATTGTAGAACATAAAAATGTACGAATAAAATGTAAAAGTCTGGTGCCTGTCAAACTGGGGATGCTCTCTAGGGGGCACAGGCTGTTGTCACTGAAGTGCATGAAACGCAAAATGTTTTCATACCTTCTACGTGACATTGATTGGGGGTAAATGGGGGTAGAGCAGATGGGGCTACTGCTCCAGTAGGAGCGAATTGAGGGCTTCTTTATGATGCCCTCAGCATAGTAAGTGCCCAGAATTTCAGAAATTCTGGCACATCTAGCGGGGTCCATTGCTGCCTTGCCAAGTAGGAGTCTGGCTTCGCAGCACAATGCTGATGGGCATACAGATTTGATTGGGCCACGATGTGGCCCAACAAATCATCCCCCATAAACACCTGCAAAAACTGTGTGGCGGTAAATCCTGCAACATCAATATTGATGCCAGGATTTGCCGTGAAAGGAGGGATATCTGGCCTCTGGCGATGAGGCACTACCCACTCCTCAGCTGGAGCTGTGCGTCTCCTGCTGGCAGGTGGTGACCCAGGATCTGCATCAGAAACATCACTAGATACATCAGCCAGCGTAGATAATGTATCTAGCGACGTCTCTGAGCAGTTAGCGGGGTCGAAATGAGGGTCTGAGTCTGACGCAGATGCCTCAGATTCTGACGCCAGGATGGCATATGCCTCCTCGGCGCTGTACACCCTCTCAGACATTATATATAATAGATTATAAAATTTTATAATTATTATATATATATATAAGCGGATTGTTGGTTCTTAGAAGAACCGTTGGGTTTCACAAGAAAATACAAATAAACACCTAAATCTCTCTAAATCCCTCTAAACCTGCCTCAATTCTTCTAAATCTCCCTAAAATCTCTCTAAATCTGCCTCAATTTTTCTAATCTCACTAAATCTCACTAAAATCTCTAACCTGTCAAATCTGATCTCTCTCTCTCGCTCACCAAAACACAAGTGAGGAGAGGGAGGGAGAATCACAGAGGTCAGAGCCAATATTTACAAAATATTGACCTGACCTGACAAATTAGAAATTTTATTTTGATTTTTTCTAACTTCTGATTGGATGTTGCTAGCCTGCCTCTCTGAGGCAGGCTAGGAACATCCCACTCAGCCCCAAGATGACCCTGCCCTTAGAACCCTAACCCTAGCCCTAACCCTAACCCTACCCCTAACCCTACCCCTACCCCTAACCCTACCCCTAACCCTAACCCTAACCCTAACCCTACCCCTAACCCTACCCCTACCCCTAGCCCTAACCCTACCCCTAACCCTACCCCTAACCCTAACCCTACCCCTAACCCTACCCCTACCCCTAACCCTAACCCT
Source organism: Leptobrachium leishanense (assembly GCA_009667805.1). NCBI lineage: Eukaryota > Metazoa > Chordata > Amphibia > Anura > Megophryidae > Leptobrachium > Leptobrachium leishanense. Next base: position 246,237,389 of record CM019066.1, read on the forward strand.
AACCCTACCCCTAACCCTAACCCTACCCCTAACCCTACCCCTAACCCTACCCCTAACCCTACCCCTAACCCTACCCCTAACCCTAACCCTAACCCTAACCCTAACCCTACCCCTAACCCTAACCCTAACCCTAACCGTCAGTTTATTTTATTTATTTTTATTTTACTTTTTATTTTACTTTTTTTTTCACTTTTTTTTACACTTTTTTTTACTCTGCTGGGTGCCTTGATCCCTCGAGGCACCCAGCAGAGCACCTGATCACTGATGTGATCGTTTTTGTACTGAGTGCCACGATACCTCGTGGCACTCAGTACTTCCTGCCGCTACCGGAAGTGATCGCTCGGGGGGAGCGATCACGGACGGACCGGCGGCAGGTAAGCATATTGCAAGGATGCCTCGATGTCGAGGCATCCTTGTAATATACTCAGAGCAGCTGGAAGCGATCTGATCGCTTCCAGCGCTCTCTAGAAGTGCCGGGCACCTCTCCGGTGAAACCGGATGTTGATCGCTCCCGGGGAGCGATCACATGGTGCCCCGGCACTTCTAAACGCCATTGCACGGCTGCCTGGACTCCCAGGCAGCCTGCAATGGCGTTTGAGCTGCTGGAAGCGATCCGATCGCTTCCAGCGCTCAAAAAACGGCAGGACGTACCATGTACGTCAGCGGGTCTAAGAGAGACCCGCTGCAATGACGTACATGGTACGTCCTCGGTCCTTAAGGGGTTAAAAACTATTTTTTTTAAAACTTTTTGTCCTTGTTTCCTGTCCCCCAGAGCACTACCCGGATCCCCATACACCTTTTATGGCAAATATCTTGCATATATACCCTCTTGGAGGGCACTCTAAAAAAACAACTTTCGAGTCCCATTGACTTGCATTGAGTTCGGTTCGTGTTCGAGTTCGAACTCGAACTTTTGAAATTGTTCAAGTTTGAATGCGAACCAAACACGTGGGTGTTCGGCTCATCACTATTAGTAACTTGGGACTTTAAATTTTGAGCCCTGTAGTATGGCATTGATTGAAGTGTACTGTGTGAAAACAGACCCAGGATACAAAAAAGTGTGACAGATGTCATTCGCATGTCTTACCCAGAGTTCCTTGCTGCATATGGGGAATGTAGCAAGCTCTGTGATGCAGTTCTTTGAATTGCTGTGATATGCAAGTGGCTTCTGCAATAATAAACTATAATATATATATGTTACGGGTAAAGCCCGAAGTGCGGTTAATCCTAGAATTACCCGGGTAATCCTGACATTACCCAAAACCACTGGGTAAAGCTGTAAAAAAATTAAAATTTCGGACTTTACCCGGGTAATTTTACGACTAACCAACTGTCCTTGGGTAACAGTCTGGAAGAGTTGAAAAATGCGCACTTTACCCGTATAATGTGCAAGTCTGATGCTTCACCCAGGTAATCTGAGGACTATCCACAGCTTCACCTGGGTAATCTGCAGAGCATCCAACCCCGCTTGGGTAACAGTGAATTTTGCTATTATCTATGGATATTATCAACGAAAATGGCAAAAGACAAACATTAAAATGTATTGCGGATATAATGAATATACAGAGTAACAGGATAGATTTCTTATATGAATGTGAAAGAGTTACATGATCTTTATTATAGAAACATAGAAAAATGTCGGCAGATAAGAACCTTTCGGCCCATCTAGTCTGCCCAATTACATGGATACTTTACCTGGATTTATCTTTTCTTTAGGATAGCCTTATGCCTATCCCATGCTTGCTTAAATTCAATCACTGTTTTGGCCTCTACCACTTCTACTGGAAGACTGTTCCATGTATCCACCACCCGCTCAGTAAAATAATGCTTTCTGATGTTACTTTTAAACCTTCGCGCCTCTAATCTAAGACTATGTCCTCTTGTTTTGCTACTTTGTTTCCTTTTAAATATACTCCCTTCCTCTACCTTGTGGATTCCCTTTACGTATTTAAATGTTTCTATCATATCTCCCCTGTCTCGTCTTTTTTCCAAGCTGTACATGTTAAGATCATTAAGCCTTTCTTGGTAACTTTTCTCCTTCAAGCCGTACACCGTTTTAGTAGCCCTTCTCTGAACTCTCTCCAAGATGTCTATATCCTTCTGGAGATACGGTCTCCAGTACTGCACACAGTACTCCAAGTGAGGTCTCACCAGTGCTCTGTACAGTGGCATGAGCACTTCCCTTTTCCTACTGCTAATACCTCTCCCTTATGTGTCATATGTGCTTATATATCATTTATAAAACATAATAACCATTAGGCTACTCTTTATATAATATCTTTATCTTCATAAAATTAATTTTCAGACAATTAACGAACAGAGTAACATGACAGTTATTTAGTGTGGTTTGTGACTGTGGATACAATTTCATTAAAAATAACAAAAAAACACTATTTTGTTATCAGTCAGATAACAGTTTGCAGCTGTATCCGGGTAATCCTCGGAATTCAGTCAACTGTAACCTGCTGAAAACCCAAGAAAAGCGGAGTACCCAGAGGCGTTTGGATATTTTGCAGATTACCCGGATAAAGTCCGAATTTTAATTTCACTTCGGATTTTTGCTAATGACGCCTGGGTAATCCTAGGATTAACTGCACTTCGGGCTTTACCCTAACATATATACAGACCTGTCTACAAACCTTGTGAGATGTGCTTTAATGTTATTTTTTGGGGGGGGGGGTGCAAAATGTCTGTTTTCTATGAATTGCCCACCTGGCCGATATTTGCTAGCCCTCTTCTGCTGAGAGGTTCACACACATACAGAAAGTGCCTGAGCTCAGCAATTTGCACACCAGCTGCTCTCATTCACACCACAATGTACACCACAATGTACAATGCAGATTGTGTGGAATCCAAGGTAATCCCTGCTGTTCATCGGCTGGACGTACCTGCAGACGACATGCGAAGTGGTGTATCGCCCTTTCAGGGCCGCAATTAACTCACCACTGCCTGTGCGCGATCCTAAAAAGCAGGTATCACAACACTATGGGTGAGCAGATTAGCAGATACCGGCAGAGGGCGCTGCCGAGCCGTATGCTCCCCCCCCCCCCTCCTTTATTTTTTGTAGACGAAAGTAAAGGAGCGGTAACAAAAACCTGGCGGAGGAAGATAATCCCCTGCCGTCTGTTCCTTCTGCTCTCATATGTTCTCCCGGTGTCCGGAGAAGCTTACACTGTGTACGTTGGGGGAGGATCTCCAGCTTTGCAGCGTGGGGACATGGAGCTGGTGAGAAGCAGTGACCTCTATGAGTGGCACTCACTGTATTAAGCCTGTGTGTGATTGGAGGAGTAAGGGCTGAGATTGAGGATCCCTGCGAGTTCTGAGTGCTGTCACTGTCTCCATTCTTAGGTAAGTGTGATCTATTTAAATCAATGCAGATCCTCTCTAGACACCCCTGTATGACACAATGCCACACAGGCATTTCCTTTCAAAGTATGCCCATGGGGTGTTGACATTGAAGACGCTTGTGATAATATTCTTCTATTTACATGTGGCTTTATCAGCCTGATCACTAGATTACCACCAGCCTGATCACTAGATTACCACCAGCCTGATCACTAGATTACCACCAGCCTGATCACTAGATTGTATGAATGCACTTCCATCCCCAGGGGAGGCAAGTGGCTCAGCTCACTCTGAAATAAAGTCATGGAGTGTCCTGGACTCACTACAGCTCTCATCAGATACAAACACCCCAGCCCCAAAACCCTTTAAATGTACTGTATGCAGTTTACAAAGAGGCAGAGGGCAGCTGTCTGCTCATACCCTGTATCCTTTCTTAAATCAGAGGGAGACACAGCTAATCAAATCTGTGCTGGGACCTGCTGCAGCCAAGTAATAAAGGGGATTTTATTAGAGTTTGTCCCGGGGGGCACCAGGTTAATAACAAAGTGCACATATTGTGCCATGGAGAGTGAATGCTGCTCTCTCTATCCAAACACAAAGGGCTACTTAAATTGGAAATAGTGGCTGGTGCTATAAAAGCCAGAGTGTGTGTGTGTGTGTGAAAAAAAATCTTTATCCCCCCCCCCCTAATTCTTTAAATGTCATGTCTTGCTCTTCCTATCATTTCCCATTTTTCTTGTTTTATCATTGTATGTTCTTGTGCGCTTTCATCGGTTTTATTTTCGTTTTCTTGACCAGTTGTATTTTGGATTGAACTTCTTATACTGATGATAAATATATAGTTTAATAATGAGCGGTGTGACTTTATAACATTAGAGCTTACAGTTCCCCATCTAATTGCAGTAACAGGATGGATGTGGCAGGATACTCGCCATATGTCACACATAACTTTTCACATTGCTATGGGTTTTATGTGTTGAGCAGAGCTACATGTTTGTGCAATTCTATTTATTTTCTATTTGGTTTTGTTTTAGCTCCTGGAGTAATAATATGAATAATAGGAATATTTCCTTAGTCCTGAATACTTAAAGATTCAGCTAACACGTGTAGGGTATCCAAAAACCCTGTGTATTCCCAGTGTGGTGTGCATATTGTAAAGGTCAATACGGCAAGACATTAGTTGCATTAATGTGCAATGTCTCTTTTCTATTTTGAAATTATAATATATATATATCGCTCGATGTTCTGCCACTCGGAGACTTATTAATAGATTTAATATTCCTTTTATTTGAAGTCAACGTTTCAGTCCATCCGGACTTTTCTCAAGACATAAACTTTTCTCCGTTTTATATCTTGAGAAAAGTCTGGATGGACTGAAACGTTGACTTCAAATAAAGGAATATTAAATCTATTAAGAAGTCTCCGAGTGGCGGAACATCGAGATTATATATTTAATATACTGGTTTCCAGCACCGGAGCAAGTACTTGTTTTGGCAAATTGGGTGTGCGGAGATCGAGTCATATATATATATATATATATATATATATTATATATATATTTCAACAACGTAGAGTCCGCACTCGTGTATATAAAAAAACCAACAAATTTTATTGCAAAATCATTTAAAATATATACCAACGTTTCGGCTCACCACAGAGCCATTATAAAGGTTACAAAATAAATGAAGGCATGTGTATGCCCCTGGACAAGCACCCTGAACCATTGAAGACTCACTTGGAAGTCTTGAACTGTAGTAAGCTTTCTTTTATATACATATTATGATATCAATGTTTCAGTCCTTGAACAACTTTCCGATGATAAAAACCTTGATAATCTAGAAGACTAAAATTTATATAGAATGTAATGAGCTTGTACAACAGATATGCGTACAATTCTGAGATACTGTATATGTATTATATGTGTGTGAATGATGTGATAATTTATCAGACTACTCCAGTTTATTATAGCTTTAAAGATTTTAAAAACACCTGACGTAGGGGAAAAAATGTGTGTGTGTGTATACAAAAATAATAAAATGAATAGATATTTCTCATTGTTGCTTGTGGTCCTTTTTTAAAAAGCCTTTTATTTTATTCCTCGTATTGAATGAAAGACTGTGATGATGGAGAAAAGCTAATTGGCCCATCTGGTATAACCATTTCCCATCTAAAAGCATTCATGTCAAAGGCAGTTCACGTTCCCAAATATGAAATGTACTACATGGTCACGTCGGGAATGATGTCTACAGAACCTGGGAAAAAATACATGATTTTTATGTTTCAGTGAGGAGTGTCCTTGGTGACACTTTATTCATTAATAATCCCTTGCTTTAATTTTGTCGGTCCTTAATATTCGCACATTTCCACTCTTACTGTTGTAGATTGTAAGCTTTTCTGAGCAAGGCCCTCTATGCCTCTTGTTTATGTCTTCTATAGTTTGTCATCATTTTTTTTTTTCCATCTCCACATTGAAATATAAAGTGCAGTCTTACAGAAATGATGGTAATTAGAGTGGGTATTATAATAATATAAAAAAAACTAAAGTCTAAATTGCCATTATCTTTGCTTTTGCATTCCTAGGAAGCCTGGAGTATTTAAAGGAGTAATTTCATCCAGCGTGGATGATATCCATGATTATTGTGAATGGTTAATTGAATATGCAATGCTTTTAAAACAAAGAATGGCGTGTTTGCGTGCACTTTATGTAGAGACCTGTGTTTTCAAGAGCATTAATCTGTAATGCAAGCAAGTGAAAACATTTGTCTGCATCTAATGGGGGAAAATAATCAGCAAATGACATTATCGTAGGAATAATAGTGCCCAACAAGGGTAATGCTTAATCATAACAAGTAATATAGTGTGTGGATTATTGTCTTGAGTCAGTCGTGGGAATATTTATTTTTGTATAAGGAAAATGTGATATACTGTGAATAAAATGTTATTCACAAATAACATCTGATTGCCTTGTGTCCTATAGATTTTGCACTTCTTGTGTTGCTTTCTTTGTTATCTCCCAAGGCAGCTTTCGGAGAAGGTGGGGTTCCAACTGTGCATTTCTTCCTTTTTACAAAGCCCCAGCCCTTTCAATGCATGGCTCTCTAATTTCAAATGAGACATAAAGTAAAGAGGAACTGCCTCACGAATCACCAGCACAACCAGCTGGAGATTTCTTACTACTTCTCATCAATTCTCCAAACATGACAGATTGCAAAGGACCTTTCTCCTGTACACTAGCCCTCGGGGTAATCTGTGCAGCGAGGAAATAAACAATTATATCAACACACTCATCCGTTCCCAATAATTTCGGAACTGCAAGGCATGTCTGTTGATTGGGCTACATCTGTGTTGTGCTTATTCAGGATTATATTTACTAACAATTGTATGATCTGGCTCCTAAATATGTTTTGTCTCCTCTGTGGAATGCAAAGAGTCCCTGCAAGGATCATTCTAGCCCTACTGTCCAGGTGAAGGGTCTGTGATGTATTTCTATGAGTCTCTTCTACACCGCATATTACACTTATGCTATTTCCAGTTAAAGAACTTAATTTGACATTAGTGATGTTCAGTTCCACAGTAAATATTTTGGGCCATATTACATTCTTGTTGCTAACGGTAGCGCTCACTTGCGTGAGCACTAACGTTGGCTGCGGTATCTACCGCATATTACAATCCAAACGCAAACTGGTTAAGTAACCCGTTTGGTACCTTGCACTTTTCAGCGCGAGGTTACTGTACTTTGCACTCCCCATGTTAAGTATAGGGAGCACAATCTACTAGCGCTGATTAACGTCCGGCTGTGGTTAGCAAAAAGTTAACCACAGCCAGGACTTGGTGTTAACGGATTCCGCTTCTGCAGAATCCGTTAACACCAGCCTAAGAAAAAAATAAATACTTAGATACTCGCCTCCTGTCCCGCAGCGATGACCGCGGCTTCAACCGTCTCCTCCGTCCGGTGGGAGCAGGGAAAGACTGGAGGAAAAAGTCCCCCCCCCCCGTCTCTCCCTGCGTATCACTACGCCGACCGGCTGGATCTGTGACGAGATCCGGCTGGTCATGTGACCGGCAGGAGGAAACTCAATGGAGTCCTATGGACTACATCGAGTGGATGCTCGCGGCTGCGCTCAGCGCTGCCGCGAGCATCCCGGGGATTAACGCCCGCAAACAATGCAGGCAGCATTTTTTGCGCCTGCATTGTAATCCAGCGTTAAAACGCAGGCGCAAGGGGGAAAACCTCCCTTGCGCCTGCGTTTTAACGCTAGGATTGTAATATAGCCCTTTGTATTTGTTTCTAAACTGCATTGCAAATCTCTTTAAATCTGAAAAGACTTGCTGAAAAAGGTGGATGAATCAATGTGTTTTTTAAAGATGAGCTTTCTGTGTCATAACTCTGTAACCTGTTATCAATAGCTCCTGTACTGTGAACGAGGAGTCGAAAGATGAGTCTGCCTCATTCTGAAGGCTATTTGATAAATAGTAGTGACTCCTTTTTAGATGGGAAACAAGTAAATTTATTCAATTGATAAGATATTTTATTTTTTTTCTTACCGGACTGGATTTATTAATACTTACGTTGAAACACGTGTGTTTTTTTTTTATTTTTTATTTTTTTATTTTTAATCTGTCTGCAGGTAGAGACAGAATTAAAATAGCACAGTGTACACAGTGGATATTTGAAGGTGTGTGTATAATAATTATAGATATTTTTTTAATCGTGGTATAAATTCAAAAGTACCTTTTTTGTAAATGTATTCTCCTCTAAAAGCAGAGCTCTCAAACTCTGGTCTCTGATGTTGATTGCCTAAAATTTCCAGAGTCCTTTCTTTCAATGCAATATATGGATACAGAATCAGAGTTCTAGTTCAGAAACATCTGAGTGCAGAGAGTGTGAGATCCTTGCTCTGCTGGCCGTCCACTGGAACCGTTTTCGTGCGATGGTGCAATCATCCGATATCGTCTGTCGTCGCACGTCCGATCCCGTAACATGAATGCGAATGGAACCTTCATCCATTACAGCAGACGTCCGACGGCCGACTTCTGGAGACGGGTAAAGACCACAGCAGATGGGCGATCTCACCTTGCAGGCTGGGAGTTCAGAACTATTGGGCAAGATGGACGTTGACAAACTCATTAGGGAGTTAAAAAACCCCCATTTATTTTGGTTTTGCTGTTTTTTGAACTCCCATTGAAAATAAATGGTGCAGACATGATGCAAGTTTACCAAAACACCTTTTTGTATGTTGGGACTAGCTGTGTAACATGGTGCTGCTGCGCAAAGGGGTTTATTTACTAAGCACTGACATGCCTCCCGAAGGGCACTGAATGTTGAATTTTCCTATACAGTGCAATTTTGTTGCTGTTTGTACTGAAAAATTATGGCAAAATATGGTGCAATCTGCAGCGGCAGAGAGAACGAATATCAGAGCGCAGTACTGCACTGGAGTGTTGGCGTCATGCCCTGATTTAGGGGATAGTTTGACAGGTTTACAGACAAAGCGCACAGTAAAAATAATAGTAACAAAAAAAAGGACTGCACTGGTTCCAAAAGCAGAATTAACTTTTTTTGCATGTAAAACCAGCTCATTCTGGTTTTGGCAGCCTATGCACTCCACCTCTGATTTTGATCTGAATCGTCTGTGGTTGCACGACAGATCGCACGCAGTGGACTGGTCGAACGACCGACGTCGTCCATGGTCTGACGAAATCGTTGGTCGTTCGAAAATGATTCCAGTGGACGGCCAGCAAGTCTAAAATATTCTGAAGGAGTTTTGACTGCAGTCCATCCAAATCAATGCAAACAACCCTGAATAGTCCAGAAATTGATTCTTGATATTAGCCAATACTTATTAACCATATTGGGCAAACAGCAATAAGTAGAGTATCCCTAAATCACCCCTCCCCTTTATAATGTATAATTCCGACACACAACACACCAGTGTTCTTTGGTTTTGATGGCTCTTTACTTATTGTTTTCTTGCCTTGTTTATATAAAATAGTATCCAGGAGCCATCCAACTAATGTACGATCCATCACAATCTAATATGAAGGGTTACCAGATCAACTTTACTTTCTGTAATACATATAACATGTGCATACTAGTGGACGGCAAATAAAAGTGCTCCCTTGCAGTATGTAGAATGTGTATGCTGTAGGACGGAAATCACTTTGCCTTTTGAAGCCGCTTTCCTTCTGCATATTGTGTGAACCGTGGAAACAACCTCCTAGGATTCTTGCTTTTTTGCTTTTCAGAGGTTGAGGAGAAAACATTGTGGGCTGGGGGGGGGGGGTGCGTCTGATGGGCACCAGTTTTTTGAACATCTATGTAAAATGACTGGTTTCTATTAACATGGGGAATTCTACAGTGTGTCTAATTTAGGCAGCCACCCCTCCCCCATTCACATTTATTTTAGTAAAGTAGCATGCTTAATTTATTTTAAATTGGAGGGGGGAACCCAAAGCCTTTTCCCCAATGTGGCTGTTATTGTCTTTAACTTAGCATTTGCTTTATCTGCTCTCCACTTTCCCATGTGTATCCGTATTGCCATTGGATTAAGAGGTATTTTATGCACCCTTTGAATAGTGGCAAACATTTTTTAAATATATTTCTACTATAACCTGTAGTTTATTGGATGCTTAAATACTAATTTTGAGAATTGCAAAGAACCGTTTCGTGAGCTGATTTCCCCCCCCCTTTTTTCTCATTAGTACTGCTATTGCCCTGTTATTGAATAGGAACACTTCTTCATAAAAAGAATAGGATTTTCTGCAAAATAATGTAAAGAGATTGTGAAATACATATAATTTAAAGCTTTTAATAAACAGAGTTTGGAGTTTACGTTGCAATGGCATTTGCATGATTTATGTTCTTACAAGGGGATAGCTAATGTTTTATTCAACATTAACAGCTGTAGAAAATATTTTGTTTTTCACAAGTACTAATCCGTTTTTATCTTAGCCTTATTATATATTCGTTACTTCAATGAGACATACTTCGTGAGGCCAGTTCGCTTTCATGCTGTTTTCCCTTTACATCTCATAGAAGATGTCCCAGGGTTTTCAAATTACGTTTTAAATAGTGCCACAGGGATTACTAACACCTTGGTCTTCTAGCAGACACAGGCATATCTTAAAAGGAACAATATACTGTAACCATAAAATGTGATTTATTAAATGTTTTCCGTTTATTGATTTTACTTGCAACTACTTTTTAATACAGTTTTTTGTTTCATTTTTGTTTTTTGTGTTGATGTAGTAAAATCAGGTGTTTTTTATTTTAAAAGTTCCAAAGGTAAACAATTTGCAAAAATATAATTAAGAGTATAAATAAAATGAACTCCTCCAAATGGGAGAATAAGATGTTGAAAGGAAAATCTAAAATAAAAAATGTAATTTTATGTATAAGTAGAGTGGAGGGTAGGGTACATGTATGGGGGAGTAGGGCTCTTATGGTGTTAGTGTTGACACTAGCTTTGCCTAAAACTATCCATCAGTAAATAATCTTCTTGGCTGCCAGACAACATATTTTGGTAATGTCTTGATTTGTAATGTTTTATTCCTTTCAATACTAAAGGGGTTATTCGGAAAGCACCGAAATTTCAGTGCGCTTCTGCGTTTCCATTTCGCCAACCCTGCTGTGATTTCACTACTCACCACACGGTCACTGAAGTGTTCCGAAGACCGTCAAAGTAACTGTGAAACTGCAGGGAAAAAGAACTCTTCTAGTCTTCTAATAGGTGTTTAAACCCATAAAAATGCATTAAAACGTGTGGAAATAATAAAAATGGTTCTTTAAAAAATGAAGTGTGTTACAGAATAAAAATGTAAAAACCATACAAAAAGATGTTCTAAAAAAATAAAAATGATAAATGGTTGAATAAACCCCCCCCCCCACATAAAAACAATAATGTTGTTAGACATGCGCATCCCATAAGATTCAATGTAAAACTGAATAATCGAAAATCCGGGTACTTGACACTTCAGGGCAGTCCGGCCTTTTGTATAGATTAACCATTACTTCTCTATGGGAAAATTTGCCGGCCGCCGAAGATCGGCGACATGCACTGTATTTCGTTGTCAACTTTCCTGAATTGACAGCTTTCAGAATAGTCAAACTGCCTCGACATTGCGCCATATGGTGAAATTCACCATTTGGTGCCCATCGGTGGCAAGTTCGGTCTTTCCTGAATAACACCTTTTTAAAAGTATTCTTTTCCTTTATTGTAAAAAAAAACCAAAAAAAAAAACAACGCATCTCATATCTGAAATTAACACAAAGAGGAACCATCACTTCCCCAGATCTGATACTTCTGCATCAAAAGGAATAGTTTTAATTTTTTTTTTAATTTTTTTTTGTGTTTTTGCTCTATTTTCCTATAAAAATACCATATTTCTGTAACAACTGTAACATTTTAATGTTCTTGAACCCAGGACGTACATGAAAACGAGAGGAATCTCAACGTATCCTTCCTGGTAAAATCCTTTATATAAATAAAAATAAAAAAGTTAAACCTCTGTACAGCCTGTGCATAAGCAGGCCACGCTATTATATGGCATTGTCCTTCCTCCTGCAGTAGCCCAGTCCCTCCTTTGAGTTATCCTACAGGCAGTGCATTCCCTCCTTCCCATGATTGTCAGAGAGGAAGTTGTATTACAATGTGTCACACATCAGTGTTCCACAATAAAGCTGTTCTTATTAGAAGCTATTTTAACTCCAAAGAGTCCCTCACTCCACACTTACGTTGTGCCCTTTAATGAGGAGCACAACCAGAATTTAAGTGCAGGAATTAACCCCCTGTAACCCCTCAGCCGCCTTTTAAATATACCTAAGGTATATTTGTGCACTACAAGAATAGTGAAATAAATCAGGGGTCATCAAACTTGGCCCTCCAGATGTTTTGGAACTACATCTCCCTTGATACTTATTAGGTTAGCTGAGCCCCATGGGAGATTGACCCCTGAAATAAACAGGCAAGCATATCTCTGAAATGAGGAGTATTGTGGGTCTTCTCCTGATGTTGCCAATGAGTAACTCATTTCCACAGCTGGCCCCTTTCGAGCATATAATGAACAGGTCAAAGGTCTGATTGTGATACCATAAGATTTGCAGGTCACAATGTAGTGTCTTCTGCTACAAATTATACAAGCAGACTAAACACCCTCTAGGGGGAGGGAACAGTAATTACCTGTATGTATAGGGGGTAACCCTTGCAATACGAATAACAACGGAGAAGGCTTGATGTGAGAAAACAAGAAATAAAACTTAACCTTTATCAGTATATATGAATAAAACCAGCAATAAATAGAGCAGAACGAATGAGAAGGCAAATGCCAAAAATATTGTTCAAACAAGCGTCCACAGTGGTGCAACACCAAAATAAAAAAAGAAAAGAATATGAGTGCAACAACTGGCACAATACCAGTGTGAAGAAAAAAGAGAGTAGCAATACAGAGAATAAAAAAGTGTCTTCTGCTATAATCGCAAACATGACAACTCCCTGTTGGTACAGTCAGGTCCAGAAATATTGGGGCATCGACACAATTCTAACATCTTTGGCTCTATACACCACCACAATGGAGTTGGAATGAAACAAACACAATGTGCTTTAACTGCAGACTGTTAGCTTTAATTTGAGGGTATGTACATCCAACTCAGGTGAACGGTGTAGGACTTACAGCAGTTTGCAGATGTGCCTCCCACTTGTTAAGGGACCAAAAGTAATGGGACAGAATAATAATCATAAATCAAACTTTCCCTTCTTAATACTTGGTTGCAAATCCTTTGCAGTCAATCACAGCCTGAAGTCTGGAATACATAGACATCACCAGATGCTGGGTTTCATCCCTGGTGATGCTCTGCCAGGCCATTACTGCAACTGTCTTCAGTTCCTGCTTGTTCTTGGGGCATTTTCCCTTCAGTTTTGTCTTCAGCAAGTGAAATGCATGCTCAATGGGATTCAGGTCAGGTGATTGACTTGGCCATTGCATAACATTGCACTTCTGTCCCTTCAAAAACTCTTTGGTTGCTTTTGCAGTATGCTGTGGGTCATTGTCCATCTGCACTGTGAAGCTCAGTCCAATGAGTTCTGCAGCATTTGGCTGAATGTGAGCAGATAATATTGCCCGAAACACTTCAGAATTCATCCTGCTGCTTTTGTCAGCAGTCACATCATCAATAAATACAAGAGAACCAGTTCCATTGGCAGCCATACATTGGGGTCCCTTCGGCTCAGCGACCGAGCCCTGCTCCGCCTCTGGGGAGTTCCCCTACAGAGATTGGACGGGGAGGTGTTGACAGCGGCCGGGGGGCTGGGCCAAGGGACCATGACCGCAGACTGAGTGACTGGGTTTCCCTGACTCTGAAGTCACGCCCCTCTCCCAGGGGTGGAGCAAGGAGTTAGCTGGATTCCTCTATATAAACCTGAAACACCCCTGCCTCCTTGCTCAATTGTTGTCTAAGCTCCATATAGACACTACCAAGCTAAACCCTTTCTATCCTGGTATTGACCTTCCCTTCTAACTACCGTGTTGACCCTTTGCCGTCTGCATCGACCCTTGGCCTGTATATTCGATTCCGAGACTGCCTGCCGCCATATCTGTACCACGCCTGATTAAACCCTGCATATTGAGATCCAACCTCGGTGAAACATTGACAGCAAGTTATCTAAATGTGTCTACATGATCTGCTTTGCATTACTGCAGGGAGTATTAAACTCATTGGCTATGTACTGCCAAAGCTTAGGTGGAAGTGTGAACTGGAGGTGCGAAAGAAATTTGTGAGAAAATAAGTATATTTATCTCTTGTAAATCCTATTCAACTTTATCATAAATGTGATGGGCTTCATCGGCCCATTGGCCTGGAGGTGAAGATTAATGTGTGCTTCTACCCAGTGGCGTCACCTAGGGTTGGTGTCACCCGGTGCGGTAACTCATGGTGTCACCCACCCCGAATTTTCCTTTTTTTTTTTTTTTTTTAAACTACTTACTCATAAATCAGTACTCCCATATAATACACGGCGCACATTACTGTGAGGTTTATTGCTGTGCAGTTCTCTCATATACTCACACACAAATTTTGGTGAACTGCCAGCAAGTACGGTGCCTGTTCGACGGCAGTGAAAGTCCCCATAGAGAAGTAATGGTAAATCTGTTCAGAGACATCGAACAGCAGAGAAATGTCCTGATGTTCAGTGGTTTCATTAGACAGGTTTATTCAGGCGAACACCATCAGGGCTATTCAGAGAGAGGTGAAAACCTTAAGAATTGCCAAGAGAATGATCAATCTAGACCAAATAGCCAATTTGGAAAGTGAGATAAATGGGAGAATTTTTCTGGTCTGACTATTTTGCCCCAGAATTTTCAATTCTACAGTCATTCTCAAGGTTTTCACCCTTCTCTGAATAATCCTGCATAGGTTTCAATGTTAAAAATATTCCCATTTTTACCCAATATCTAATAAAATGTTTATTGCATTAATCTGTAGTAAAAAGTCTTTTTTAGGGATGTGCGTTTCGTTTCAGATCGATTCGTTTTTTTTCACAAATCGGCCCAATTCTGTGATTCGGATTCTGCCGATTTTCCGGATCGGATCCGAAAACGTCTGAAACGAAACGATTTCCGATCCGAAACTGAAAATTTTTGGAATCGGAAATCATTTTCGTTAATTCATAATTTCGGTTCCACTTCGGTAATTTTCAAAAAAATGGTTAAAAGATACTAAAAAATCTAAAACTAAAGAGACTCTTTACTACAGAATATAATAATAAACGGTTTATTAAATATTGAATTAAAACGGGAATATTTTTAACATTGAAGTCTATGGGGCAAAACATTTCCCACACCGAATTCACGAAAATGTCCGAAATCACGAAACAAAAAGTCAATATGAAAAACGAACCGATCCGAAAAAAAATTGATGCACATCCCTAGTCTCTTTATTTGTTGTTTTTTTTTTTTTTTCTTAGTATCAGGCATTTTTTTTAAAAAGAATTCAATTTTTTTTTCTGTAACAGTCCTTTTTATTATCATCCATAGGATATTATCAGGGTTATCCAAAGAGATCCGAATTGCTTGAGAAAGGTAACCGAATGCTGAAAATCAGCGTTCGGTTACTTTTCCTGGCCATTCGGCTATCCAGAGAGCAGGCAATTCCCCAAATCCTGGCGAATTGCCTGAACATACGGTGCCTGTTCGGTGCCTGTTCGAGGGCAGTGAAATCCCCATGAAAAAGCACTGCTTCGGCTATTCAGAGAACACAAACCAGCAGTGAAAGGTTCCCCTAATGCCCTGCCATTCGGTGGTTTCATTCGGCAAATTTATTCAGGAGAATCCCATAGACTTCACTGTTAAAAATATTCCCGTTTTAATTCCATATCTAATAAACCGTTCATTATAAAATTCTGCAGCAAAAAGTCTCTGTATTTATAGATTTTTTAGGATACTTTAAGCATTTTTCAGATTTTTTGAATTTTTTTTAAAAAGTCCGATTTTTTTTTTTTTTTGTTTTTTCAGTTAACTTATTTTTTTTGTAACAGCCCTCTTTATTATCATTCCCTGGACCTCCTGTGAAAATTTCAGACATTTTCGCTCAGTAGTTTCTTTGCAAACAGCGTTTCTTTTTCCCAGATTCATACAAATGGTTTTTCTAATTTATTCACTGCCTCCTCTACGTCACAGCTGCTTCGGCTCTGTGTGATTCGGCTCCTGTTCGGCTCCTGTTCGGCTTTTTCGAAGGTTAATCCAGATGTTTTTGCTTGTTTTAAGCATGCATTCGGTTAGTTTTCGTCAGGTTTGCGGCAGCTTTTCCCTGCAATTCGGGGACCCTGTGCTGTTTGCTGAATACACCGCAGGGTCACCGAAATGCAATCGGCAAAAGGAACCGAATTGAAGAGAACGAAAAGTCACCGAACGTGCGGTGACTTTTCGAATCTCTTTGGATAACCCTGTAAATGTTAATTCCAGACATTTTCGTTCAGTAGTTTTTTTGGAAACAGCGGGGGATGGGTTCGTGGTGGCATTCGGTGGCTGATTCCCTGCACTTCAGGAACCCTGCGGTGAATTCACCAGGGAAAATTGATTCCCTGAAGTGCAGGGAACAACAAAACACTGAAATGTCTGCGTCATTTCGGTGCTCTGTGAATATCTCCTTTTAGTAGTGTTTTTTTTGCTGCCCCCTGGAAAGTGCCAGCCTTGCCTACCCAGGACATACTTGAAAATGAGAGAATTCTCAATGTATCCTTCCTGGTAAAATAGTTTTGTGTAAAAATAATATAAATATATATATATAAAGAGACCAAAATCCAGACGCACACGGAGACTTCTTTTCAAAGTTTAAACTGGAGCAAGAAATTTTCGGTATGTGGAGTGCGGGACCTCTTGACCCTTTATAGATATAGATAAAGTTGGGAGCATGGAATTGTCCAAAATGTCTTGGTATGCTGAAGCATTCAGAGTTCCTTTCACTGGAACTAAGGGGCCAAGCCCAGCTCCTGAAAAACAACCCCACACCATAATCCCCCCTCCACCAAACTTTACACTTGGCACAATGCAGTCAGACAAGTACCGTTCTCCTGGCAACCGCCAAACCCAGACTCATCCATCAGATTGCCGAATGGAGAAGTGCGATTTGTCACTCCAGAGAACACGTCTCTACTGCTCTAGAGTCCAATGGCGGCGTGCTTTACACCACTGCATCCAACGCTTTGCATTGCACTTGGTGATATATGGCTTGGATGCAGCTGCTCGGCCATGGAAACCCATTCCATGAAGCTCTCTGCGCACTGTTCTTGAGCTAATCTGAAGGCCACATGAAGTTTGGAGGTCTGTAGCGATTGACTCTGCAGAAAGTTGGCAACCTCTTCGCACTATGCGCCTTTGCATCCGCAGACCCCGCTCCGTCAGTTTACGTGGCCTACCACTTCGTGGCTGAGTTGCTGTCGTTCCCAAACACTTCCACGTTCTTATAATACAGCTGACAGTTGACTGTGGAATATTTAGGAGCGAGGAAATTTCATAACTGGATTTGTTGCACAGGTGGCATCCTATCACAGTTCCACGCTGGAATTCACTGAGCTTCTGAGAGCGACCCATTCTTTCACAAATGTTTGTAAAAACAGTCTGCATGCCTAGGTGCTTGATTTTATATACCTGTGGCCATGGAAGTGATTGGAACACCTGATTCTGATTATTTGGATGGGTGAGCGAATACTTTTGGCAATCTAGTGTATATATTTATGAGGTCTGTTCTTATTGAAAAGCTGTCACATGATATTAAATCAAAGTATTGGCGAGTACTTGAAAAAAGTATCGTTACTTGTACTCGGTCTTAAAAAAGTGGTATTGGTGCAACCCTAAATATCTCATCACTTGATGAACTAACACTGGGCAGCCTGCTTCATGACGGTCACAAACTGAGCGTTATCAGGCAGAGTTGCTTGACGAGCCCTCAGTGATTTATTTATTTATAAAGGATTTTACCAGGAAGGATACATTGAGATTTCTCTCGTTTTCAAGTATGTCCTGGGTTCAAGAACATTGAAGTGTTACAGTTACAGAAATACAAAGTAATACAATGCAAGATATTAAAAAACAACACAAATATACAGATTAACAGAAAATAAATATGTAGGAAATAGTCATTTATGTTACATGTTTACAGGTGCATTCTGTATTGAGATATGTTAGTAAGGAGCTCTTGAGTGACTTAAGACTGGGGGAAGATTTGATGGTGTCTGGGAGGTTATTCTATAATTGTGGTGCTCTGTAGGGTAATGAGGACCGAGCCACTGTCTTTTTGTGTTGTGGTATTGCAAGTAAGGTGCTGGTCCTGGATCGGAGGTTATAGGATAAGGGAGCTGCTGGGGGAAGCAGTCTATTCAGGTAGGGTGGCAGCTTCCCAGAAATGCTCTTAAACACCAGGCTGGAAAGGTGAAGGGTACGTTTAGACTCCAGCGATGGGCAGTTTAGCGCTTTTTTTTCTTTTTTTAAAACTTTATTTTTGAAATTGACAAACTCCGTTCAAGTACAATATACATATTCACATTCCCACCTCGGAAGTCATCCCTCCCATCCCATAGCTAACCAGGAGGATCTCCCATCACGAACATATTAAACTAGGGGTAACACATCTGGAAATTCTGAAAGTTTTAGGGGTGCCTGAGTATTAGGTCTTAGGGGAGGGGACGATAGGGATCTTGACAAGTACCAATTAGTAAATTCAAAATCTCTTTTCAGTTTTATAATGACATCTTCTGGCAAATATGACATAAAGCGTTCCCATTTTTCAAAAAACTGTTTTACTTTATCGTCTTTATGCAGAGCAGTCTCCACCCAGTCATATTGAAAGATAGCATAAACGCGGGAATAAAACATCGAGAATGTGGGGGGAGAGGTGGCAATCCAATTCCCCAAAATGGCCTTTTTAGCTACTGCGGATAGCACTCCCAATAGGGCCCTCTGATTCCTTTCCAACCCACGTCTTTCGCTATCGGAGAAGAGGTTAAACATAGCCCAGTCTGGGGTGGTGGGTACCTCCTATATTTAGGATCTGAACGCCAAATCTTCGTATGGACTTCCAAAAGTTTGACACTAATGGGCAGGACCACAAGCAGTGAAAAAGATCCGCGTTGGCCTGTGTGCATTTGAGGCATCGGCCAGAACTGAGGGGTGTTATCCGGGGCTATATAGGCGCCATGTAGTAATTTCAAAAACATTTCATCATATTGAGCCGAGGGGATCTGTTTACGTAAAGTATTAGTGGCCGTAATTAAGGTAAAGGGCGATTGTTTGGGAAGTTGAACACACCAGGCCGCTAAGCCTGTGGTCGCTACAGACCAGTCAAATTGAGGCCGAAGCAGTGCGCAAAATGATGCTGTGGACGGGCCCAGAGACGCCTGAGTATCAAGGAGAATGGAGAAGTCCTGTTGTTTTAAGGTATTTAATTGTGTTGATACAAATGCCGATAGTTGCATATAATATACCGAGTGTAGGGGAGCAGGGGCTGCTAGTACACATATGTCTCTATAGGAGATAAGGGAGTGAGTCGGACCCGACAACAGGTGGCCTATTTGAGTTAAACCTTTAGTCGCCAAGACACGAAATGCAGAGGCCGCTGAGCCAGATTGGAAAGCAGGGTTACGCAGTAAGAGTTGGAAAACCGAGGATGTCCAGGACAAGCCTCGCTGCTTTCGAGCTCGATACCACGCCTCTCGTCCTGTGAATAGCAAGGGATTAGATCTTTGGGTTGGGGGATCTTTGACAGGGGAGAGTGAAGGAAAGCCAGTGGGGATAATGGGAAAGACATGGCTCGATCCAAGGTGCAATCCGTGTACCTGGAGGAGTCCGCTATCCAGTCCGCCACAATTCGGTACAGGGCTGCGATATTATAGGAATACATGTCTGGTAAATTCAATCCCCCCATGTTATAGGGAAGCTGAAGTTTACATGGTGCTATGCGTGGTCTTCCCCCATTCCAGATGAATCTGGTAAACAGAGCATGGATGTGCGCTATATCCTTGCGTTTGAGAAGTAATGGGAGCATTTGTATCGGGTATAGTAGACGAGGGAATGCAACCATTTTTATAAGACTGCATCTCTCCAAGTAAGACAGCGGTAGTTTTGCCCAGGAGGTTAACAGGTTTTTAAGTTGAGACAGGAGAGGGGGGATATTAACCTCATATAATCTTGTGATATCTGTCGGCATAAGAACACCTAAATATTGAAAAGTCCCCGTCCGGCACCAACGAAAGGGAGTGTGCTGCCCAATCAAACCTTCATAATCCGTACCCAACGGTATCGCTAATGTTTTGTCCTAGTTAATCTTAAACCCCGATGCTAAGTGAAATTCTTCTAAATATGTCAACAGGGTTGGGAGCGCCCTATCGGGGTGGGATAGAAAGAGGAGCAAATCATCTGCAAAAGCGACTATTCGAACCTCCTGAGAGCCTATTTGTATTCCACGAAAATCAGGGCATGTTTGGAGAATTCTTAGGAGTGGTTCTAATGCTAAATTAAATAGTAGTGAGGAGAGTGGGCAGCCCTGGCGTGTGCCCCTTTCCAGTATGAAAGGGGTGGAATTAAGGCCATTAGTCGTGATGGTAGCGGAAGGAGTATCATATAGAGTGTTAAATATATTAAGTATTGGGACACCAAAGAAATGATATTTTAAGAATCGTCGTAAATAGGACCACGATATGCGGTCAAAGGCCTTATCGGTATCGCAACTAAGGAGTAAATCCGATGAGTGGGTGTGGCTATTTGATGACCAGATTGATGCCATGGCTTTTCTGACATTTTGCGTAGAGTGACAGCCCGTCAAAAACCCTGTTTGAGCGGGGGAGATAAACTGTGTTAGCAGACGCCGAGCCATTATGGCCGATAATAATTTCCAGTCTGTATTTAACAGGAAAATTGGGCGATAGGACGTCATTAGTAAAGGGTCTTTGTCTGGTTTAGGGATCATTATCAATCGGGACGCGTTAAAGGAGGGTGGTGGGGCCTTTCCCTGTAGTATATTGTTGAATAAGGTCGTGAGGTGGGGGACAAGGTGGCCCTCTAGCATTTTATAATATTCTTTTTTTTTCTTTCAAATTTTTTATTTTGCAAAAAATGTTAACAGAACAGAAACATATGACAGATAAGAGTGGTAGACAGCAAGGGTTCGTAAAGGTAACACTCCTAAAAGTGGGGATAGGGTAGGACACTCCAACTTTCTTCAGGGTGGCAGTACCAGGGAGGCAGTTATGTCAGCAGGTAATCAGTGGACGGGACATCAGGGCAGGGAGAGAGAAAAAAAAAAAAAAGGGGGAAAGATGGTGGATCGCCCATGTAAGCGGCATTCCCGGCGCACTCCAAGAACCCCGCAAGGGACTGGAGGCCGCGGAAGAGGCCACAGGGCCGGGTGAGCTAGGGCCAGAGGAGGTAGTCAGAGCCATGGTATCCACCTCCAACGGCTCGCCCAGCTCAATCCAGTGACCCGCACACCTAAAATAAAATAAAATAAATAAATTAAAAAAAAAAAAAAAAGGGAGGGGATAGTCCCAGTCCACCACAGAAAAGCCACATCTCCGGTAAAGTAGCCAAAGTCCGCCAAAGAGTGTCCAACACGGGGACCCATGAGAGGGGAGGGGGGGGGGCAAACTCAAAATCAGGCAGGGAAGAAGGCCAGCAAAAATAATACTCAGTGGACCCATCATCCGGCATCACGGAACGGTGGAGGTTGGCACACAGGCAGTGCCCCGCAAGGCAAGCCAGTGTATCCAGCTGTGGTATGTCCGTGGTCGTAAAATTGAGCTCCATGCAGAGCCAGGACCTGTGTCATCTCAGCTCCACCAGCTCGGAGCAGAGCTGGCCGCCGCGCCGAAGGACAGAGCTGCTTCGACTTGGGAAGGGAGGGAGGAGTAACCTCCACAACAGGCTCCGAGCAGGGATCCACCAATTGCCCCCTAGCAATGTCTGCCGCCTCGGGAACCTTGAAGCTCCAGCGCACCGTCGTCCCACCAGGCCGAGATCGCTCTCGGTGGCCGAGACCGCGGGGTCAACACCCCAGGTAATTCGTCACTCCCGGCACAGCTCCGAGACGCAGCCACAGTCTGCGAGCAGGCAGCAGAGGTACCTGATCCCAAGGCGGTCTCTGGTTTCTTCTCCTTCGGGGTCATCTTTTCTCGGCAGCCACGCAAGATCCCCAGCATCCGGCTTTATAATATTCTGCCGAGAAGCCATCTGGGCCGGGAGTTTTGTGGGAACGAAGGCGAAAAATGGCTGCCGAGATGTCATTTGAGCTAATTGGAGCATTTAGTTTTTCTCTTGCCTCGGGATCTAGTTCCGGCATCCCCGCTGTTATAAAAAATTTGGCCTGGACCTTCCATTCATCCGGTTCAGCTTTTATAAAATGCCTCAAAGTAGTCGCGGAAAAGCCTATTGATGTCTGACGGGTCGGTTAACACTTCACCAGAGGTGGTTTTAATCCTAGTTCTAGCCGGGATCGACGGGTGCTGCAATTTCAGTAAATTGGCCAGGAGTTTCCCCGGTTTGTTTCCCCAACGGAAGAAACGATTCTTCCGGTGTAGCCAGGAATATTGGGCCTTCTCCTCGGCTAACTTAGCATAGTTTCGTTTGTCCACCTTATACTGTTCTGATGTGGTAGGGGTAGGATGTACGACATGCATTCTATAAGAATTAACTAGGGAGGAGTGCGCCTCCAGTAGCCTTTTGTTGACCTCTTTGCGTTTACGGGACATATATTCGATTATGCAACCCCTCATGACTGGTTTAGCCGCCTCCCAAAACAAATTAACATCATCCACGTGCTCCAAATTATCGTCCAGGTAGTTGTTCCAGCTAAGTTCTATGTGTGCTTTGAAATCGTTGGAGTGAAGGAGAGTGGTGGGAAAGCGCCAATTTCGGGATCGTGGGAGGGGGGCCTTTAACTGTAAATCTACCGTGACAGGTGCATGATCAGATACGTGTATCATTCCTATCGCCGCGTCAGCTATGGAGTGGTAAAAGGTCGAGGATAGTAGGAACATGTCTATATGGGAAAAAGAATCGTGGGGGTGTGAGTAAAATGAGTAGTCCCTTCCTTCCGGATTGATGTAACGCCAGGCGTCGAATAAAGATAAGTGATCTTTTAAAAAGGTGGGGCCTGCAAAGGCTCGTGAGGGGCTGGACGAGAGCCTATATGAGAGCGATCCAAGACAGAGTCCAAGACTGCATTAAAATCCCCGCCTATAATGCAATGTGTAAAAGTATATTGAAGGAGAGTTGCGTATAGATCGGAAAAAAATTGTAAGTGAGGGGTGTAAACGTTCACTAATAAATAGGTCTCTCCTAGCACCGACGTCAGTACTATGGAAAAGCGACCGTGGGTGTCATTAGTTTCATCAAGGACTGTAAACGGGAGAGATTTATTTAAGAGGATAGCGGTACCCCTTTTTTTGTTCATATAAGGGGCAGAAGTTTGGTACCCAATCCAGGGGGCTCGGAGATGGTTTTCAGGGGAAGACCAGTGGGTCTCCTGCAGGAAGACCACATCGGGTTTCAACGTGGCTAAGTGTGCTAGTATCTTTTTTCTTTTAATAGGAGAGTTCAAACCCTCCACGTTCCGTGAGAGAAGTCTGAGGGAGGTTTTAAGGGTAGGTGGCTCAAGGGATGCCATGGGAGGGTCTCGGGATGATGGGGCACCATAGAGTGACGATCATGGAGGATATGGCATAGCCATTTCTAGTGGGGGGACCAGGGTCGTCCCAGCTACAGCCCTGGAGCCCAGCGAGGGGAGTGTGCGGTAGTTTTTGAATCATGTTTCTGAGCGTCAATAAATTTTTACTATTTCTTTTAAATGGAACCAGAGCTTGTAAAGAGGGTCTAGAATCAAACCCAAACTGTAACATAAACATAAACAAAAGGATCAACAGGACCCAGAGATCAGATGTGGCCAGTGGCCGCCAATCATCTAACCTCAATAGACTGGACCGTAAATTAACAGAGAACATTAGGTGCCACATAACAAACCAGAATCGCGCCATAGTGTGAAGGAAAGTAGGTAGAATGAATGTCCAGCTATGACCATGTCAAGGCCTTCCCGTGCGCATTCTCGTAGATGGCGTACGTGGAGGGAGGGGCGAAATAGACCTCTCGTGGGGTTGATCTGGAAGGAGAGCCCTGCTTGCCTCAGCCGAGGAATCAAAATAATGGGTCGCTCCATTAAAATTCACTCTTAGGCGAGCCGGATATAGCAGCGAAAAACTAATGTCCTTTGCCACCAATTCCGAACACAGGGGCGAGAATGCCCTTCGTTTCAGAGACACCGAAGCCGAAAAGTCTTGAAACAGTCTCAGAGGGGCTCCATTGTAATCCAAAGCGCTGGCCTTGTGAAAGGCTTGTAGTAGCTTAGATTTGTCAACAAAATTGAGAAGTCTCATGATGACAACTCGAGGTCGTCCTGATTGCGGATTCAGATCGGGGCCCACTCTGCACTCGCTCCACAGCCAACGGTAGGTCGGGGGCATCCAGACCCAATTGGTTAGGTAACCAGTTGGAAGCCCAATCTTGCAGGGCTCGTCCTTTCACAGTCTCCGGGAGGCCAACCACTCGTAGATTATTGCGACGGCTCCTATTCTCCAAGTCGTCCAGTTTTTCTGTCAGCGTTTGAATAACCGACTGTTGTGCGTCCATCTGTGCCTTCAGTGGATTAACATCATCCTCAAGGGTCGAGATCCGTTCCTCGACTTCTGTAAGCCGCTGTGTTTGCGATGTTAACTGCGACAAAACGGATTCAATGGTCGAGGAGGGTCGTCCAAGCTTTTCATCAAGCAGGGGGGACAACACCGCCGAGATATCCGCAATACAGACTCGGGAGTCTTGTCGACTGTCGCCATAGGAAGGAGAGGCCGACTGAGCTGTCTGCGATAGATCCAGTTGGGGGTCAAAGAGAGTGGTGGGTGGGGAGGATGGTAGAGTCGACCGTTGGGATAGCTTTGAGGTCGCTTTCGACGAGAATTTGTCTGGTTTTTTTTGTTTGTTTTGCTGGAAGATACAAATTTCTCCATCATGAACAAAAGGTAAAGAAGCTAAGGCTGATCTTTGACTGTGTCTGTAGAATTAGAAACAATGGTAGAATAAGTCTTTAGCTGTGCCAAAGTAGGAGAGAAAAATTGGGGCACGGACGTCCCTTAACCAGAGGAGGTTTAGAAAAGTGTAGGTGTGGAAAACGATGTAGACCGAGGGTCTTGAGATCACATACAAAGTGAAAAATTTCGGTGTGAAAAAGGGGCGCCCCCTAATTAAAGGAGACTGAAAGTTATTTTCGTTTGTTTTTTTTTTTTTGTTTTCCTCCTTTTTGTATATTTTTTTAAATTTTTTTTTTTCCGTTGCTTACCTTTTCTTTTTTTTTTTTTCTTTTTTTAAAACTTTATTTTTGAAATTGACAAACTCCGTTCAAGTACAATATACATATTCACATTCCCACCTCGGAAGTCATCCCTCCCATCCCATAGCTAACCAGGAGGATCTCCCATCACGAACATATTAAACTAGGGGTAACACATCTGGAAATTCTGAAAGTTTTAGGGGTGCCTGAGTATTAGGTCTTAGGGGAGGGGACGATAGGGATCTTGACAAGTACCAATTAGTAAATTCAAAATCTCTTTTCAGTTTTATAATGACATCTTCTGGCAAATATGACATAAAGCGTTCCCATTTTTCAAAAAACTGTTTTACTTTATCGTCTTTATGCAGAGCAGTCTCCACCCAGTCATATTGAAAGATAGCATAAACGCGGGAATAAAACATCGAGAATGTGGGGGGAGAGGTGGCAATCCAATTCCCCAAAATGGCCTTTTTAGCTACTGCGGATAGCACTCCCAATAGGGCCCTCTGATTCCTTTCCAACCCACGTCTTTCGCTATCGGAGAAGAGGTTAAACATAGCCCAGTCTGGGGTGGTGGGTACCTCCTATATTTAGGATCTGAACGCCAAATCTTCGTATGGACTTCCAAAAGTTTGACACTAATGGGCAGGACCACAAGCAGTGAAAAAGATCCGCGTTGGCCTGTGTGCATTTGAGGCATCGGCCAG
This sequence comes from Leptobrachium leishanense, assembly GCA_009667805.1. Taxonomy (NCBI): domain Eukaryota; kingdom Metazoa; phylum Chordata; class Amphibia; order Anura; family Megophryidae; genus Leptobrachium; species Leptobrachium leishanense. Next base: position 246,263,297 of record CM019066.1, read on the forward strand.
AACTGAGGGGTGTTATCCGGGGCTATATAGGCGCCATGTAGTAATTTCAAAAACATTTCATCATATTGAGCCGAGGGGATCTGTTTACGTAAAGTATTAGTGGCCGTAATTAAGGTAAAGGGCGATTGTTTGGGAAGTTGAACACACCAGGCCGCTAAGCCTGTGGTCGCTACAGACCAGTCAAATTGAGGCCGAAGCAGTGCGCAAAATGATGCTGTGGACGGGCCCAGAGACGCCTGAGTATCAAGGAGAATGGAGAAGTCCTGTTGTTTTAAGGTATTTAATTGTGTTGATACAAATGCCGATAGTTGCATATAATATACCGAGTGTAGGGGAGCAGGGGCTGCTAGTACACATATGTCTCTATAGGAGATAAGGGAGTGAGTCGGACCCGACAACAGGTGGCCTATTTGAGTTAAACCTTTAGTCGCCAAGACACGAAATGCAGAGGCCGCTGAGCCAGATTGGAAAGCAGGGTTACGCAGTAAGAGTTGGAAAACCGAGGATGTCCAGGACAAGCCTCGCTGCTTTCGAGCTCGATACCACGCCTCTCGTCCTGTGAATAGCAAGGGATTAGATCTTTGGGTTGGGGGATCTTTGACAGGGGAGAGTGAAGGAAAGCCAGTGGGGATAATGGGAAAGACATGGCTCGATCCAAGGTGCAATCCGTGTACCTGGAGGAGTCCGCTATCCAGTCCGCCACAATTCGGTACAGGGCTGCGATATTATAGGAATACATGTCTGGTAAATTCAATCCCCCCATGTTATAGGGAAGCTGAAGTTTACATGGTGCTATGCGTGGTCTTCCCCCATTCCAGATGAATCTGGTAAACAGAGCATGGATGTGCGCTATATCCTTGCGTTTGAGAAGTAATGGGAGCATTTGTATCGGGTATAGTAGACGAGGGAATGCAACCATTTTTATAAGACTGCATCTCTCCAAGTAAGACAGCGGTAGTTTTGCCCAGGAGGTTAACAGGTTTTTAAGTTGAGACAGGAGAGGGGGGATATTAACCTCATATAATCTTGTGATATCTGTCGGCATAAGAACACCTAAATATTGAAAAGTCCCCGTCCGGCACCAACGAAAGGGAGTGTGCTGCCCAATCAAACCTTCATAATCCGTACCCAACGGTATCGCTAATGTTTTGTCCTAGTTAATCTTAAACCCCGATGCTAAGTGAAATTCTTCTAAATATGTCAACAGGGTTGGGAGCGCCCTATCGGGGTGGGATAGAAAGAGGAGCAAATCATCTGCAAAAGCGACTATTCGAACCTCCTGAGAGCCTATTTGTATTCCACGAAAATCAGGGCATGTTTGGAGAATTCTTAGGAGTGGTTCTAATGCTAAATTAAATAGTAGTGAGGAGAGTGGGCAGCCCTGGCGTGTGCCCCTTTCCAGTATGAAAGGGGTGGAATTAAGGCCATTAGTCGTGATGGTAGCGGAAGGAGTATCATATAGAGTGTTAAATATATTAAGTATTGGGACACCAAAGAAATGATATTTTAAGAATCGTCGTAAATAGGACCACGATATGCGGTCAAAGGCCTTATCGGTATCGCAACTAAGGAGTAAATCCGATGAGTGGGTGTGGCTATTTGATGACCAGATTGATGCCATGGCTTTTCTGACATTTTGCGTAGAGTGACAGCCCGTCAAAAACCCTGTTTGAGCGGGGGAGATAAACTGTGTTAGCAGACGCCGAGCCATTATGGCCGATAATAATTTCCAGTCTGTATTTAACAGGAAAATTGGGCGATAGGACGTCATTAGTAAAGGGTCTTTGTCTGGTTTAGGGATCATTATCAATCGGGACGCGTTAAAGGAGGGTGGTGGGGCCTTTCCCTGTAGTATATTGTTGAATAAGGTCGTGAGGTGGGGGACAAGGTGGCCCTCTAGCATTTTATAATATTCTTTTTTTTTCTTTCAAATTTTTTATTTTGCAAAAAATGTTAACAGAACAGAAACATATGACAGATAAGAGTGGTAGACAGCAAGGGTTCGTAAAGGTAACACTCCTAAAAGTGGGGATAGGGTAGGACACTCCAACTTTCTTCAGGGTGGCAGTACCAGGGAGGCAGTTATGTCAGCAGGTAATCAGTGGACGGGACATCAGGGCAGGGAGAGAGAAAAAAAAAAAAAGGGGGAAAGATGGTGGATCGCCCATGTAAGCGGCATTCCCGGCGCACTCCAAGAACCCCGCAAGGGACTGGAGGCCGCGGAAGAGGCCACAGGGCCGGGTGAGCTAGGGCCAGAGGAGGTAGTCAGAGCCATGGTATCCACCTCCAACGGCTCGCCCAGCTCAATCCAGTGACCCGCACACCTAAAATAAAATAAAATAAATAAATTAAAAAAAAAAAAAAAGGGAGGGGATAGTCCCAGTCCACCACAGAAAAGCCACATCTCCGGTAAAGTAGCCAAAGTCCGCCAAAGAGTGTCCAACACGGGGACCCATGAGAGGGGAGGGGGGGGGCAAACTCAAAATCAGGCAGGGAAGAAGGCCAGCAAAAATAATACTCAGTGGACCCATCATCCGGCATCACGGAACGGTGGAGGTTGGCACACAGGCAGTGCCCCGCAAGGCAAGCCAGTGTATCCAGCTGTGGTATGTCCGTGGTCGTAAAATTGAGCTCCATGCAGAGCCAGGACCTGTGTCATCTCAGCTCCACCAGCTCGGAGCAGAGCTGGCCGCCGCGCCGAAGGACAGAGCTGCTTCGACTTGGGAAGGGAGGGAGGAGTAACCTCCACAACAGGCTCCGAGCAGGGATCCACCAATTGCCCCCTAGCAATGTCTGCCGCCTCTCGGGAACCTTGAAGCTCCAGCGCACCGTCGTCCCACCAGGCCGAGATCGCTCTCGGTGGCCGAGACCGCGGGGTCAACACCCCAGGTAATTCGTCACTCCCGGCACAGCTCCGAGACGCAGCCACAGTCTGCGAGCAGGCAGCAGAGGTACCTGATCCCAAGGCGGTCTCTGGTTTCTTCTCCTTCGGGGTCATCTTTTCTCGGCAGCCACGCAAGATCCCCAGCATCCGGCTTTATAATATTCTGCCGAGAAGCCATCTGGGCCGGGAGTTTTGTGGGAACGAAGGCGAAAAATGGCTGCCGAGATGTCATTTGAGCTAATTGGAGCATTTAGTTTTTCTCTTGCCTCGGGATCTAGTTCCGGCAGCCCCGCTGTTATAAAAAATTTGGCCTGGACCTTCCATTCATCCGGTTCAGCTTTTATAAAATGCCTCAAAGTAGTCGCGGAAAAGCCTATTGATGTCTGACGGGTCGGTTAACACTTCACCAGAGGTGGTTTTAATCCTAGTTCTAGCCGGGATCGACGGGTGCTGCAATTTCAGTAAATTGGCCAGGAGTTTCCCCGGTTTGTTTCCCCAACGGAAGAAACGATTCTTCCGGTGTAGCCAGGAATATTGGGCCTTCTCCTCGGCTAACTTAGCATAGTTTCGTTTGTCCACCTTATACTGTTCTGATGTGGTAGGGGTAGGATGTACGACATGCATTCTATAAGAATTAACTAGGGAGGAGTGCGCCTCCAGTAGCCTTTTGTTGACCTCTTTGCGTTTACGGGACATATATTCGATTATGCAACCCCTCATGACTGGTTTAGCCGCCTCCCAAAACAAATTAACATCATCCACGTGCTCCAAATTATCGTCCAGGTAGTTGTTCCAGCTAAGTTCTATGTGTGCTTTGAAATCGTTGGAGTGAAGGAGAGTGGTGGGAAAGCGCCAATTTCGGGATCGTGGGAGGGGGGCCTTTAACTGTAAATCTACCGTGACAGGTGCATGATCAGATACGTGTATCATTCCTATCGCCGCGTCAGCTATGGAGTGGTAAAAGGTCGAGGATAGTAGGAACATGTCTATATGGGAAAAAGAATCGTGGGGGTGTGAGTAAAATGAGTAGTCCCTTCCTTCCGGATTGATGTAACGCCAGGCGTCGAATAAAGATAAGTGATCTTTTAAAAAGGTGGGGCCTGCAAAGGCTCGTGAGGGGCTGGACGAGAGCCTATATGAGAGCGATCCAAGACAGAGTCCAAGACTGCATTAAAATCCCCGCCTATAATGCAATGTGTAAAAGTATATTGAAGGAGAGTTGCGTATAGATCGGAAAAAAATTGTAAGTGAGGGGTGTAAACGTTCACTAATAAATAGGTCTCTCCTAGCACCGACGTCAGTACTATGGAAAAGCGACCGTGGGTGTCATTAGTTTCATCAAGGACTGTAAACGGGAGAGATTTATTTAAGAGGATAGCGGTACCCCTTTTTTTGTTCATATAAGGGGCAGAAGTTTGGTACCCAATCCAGGGGGCTCGGAGATGGTTTTCAGGGGAAGACCAGTGGGTCTCCTGCAGGAAGACCACATCGGGTTTCAACGTGGCTAAGTGTGCTAGTATCTTTTTTCTTTTAATAGGAGAGTTCAAACCCTCCACGTTCCGTGAGAGAAGTCTGAGGGAGGTTTTAAGGGTAGGTGGCTCAAGGGATGCCATGGGAGGGTCTCGGGATGATGGGGCACCATAGAGTGACGATCATGGAGGATATGGCATAGCCATTTCTAGTGGGGGGACCAGGGTCGTCCCAGCTACAGCCCTGGAGCCCAGCGAGGGGAGTGTGCGGTAGTTTTTGAATCATGTTTCTGAGCGTCAATAAATTTTTACTATTTCTTTTAAATGGAACCAGAGCTTGTAAAGAGGGTCTAGAATCAAACCCAAACTGTAACATAAACATAAACAAAAGGATCAACAGGACCCAGAGATCAGATGTGGCCAGTGGCCGCCAATCATCTAACCTCAATAGACTGGACCGTAAATTAACAGAGAACATTAGGTGCCACATAACAAACCAGAATCGCGCCATAGTGTGAAGGAAAGTAGGTAGAATGAATGTCCAGCTATGACCATGTCAAGGCCTTCCCGTGCGCATTCTCGTAGATGGCGTACGTGGAGGGAGGGGCGAAATAGACCTCTCGTGGGGTTGATCTGGAAGGAGAGCCCTGCTTGCCTCAGCCGAGGAATCAAAATAATGGGTCGCTCCATTAAAATTCACTCTTAGGCGAGCCGGATATAGCAGCGAAAAACTAATGTCCTTTGCCACCAATTCCGAACACAGGGGCGAGAATGCCCTTCGTTTCAGAGACACCGAAGCCGAAAAGTCTTGAAACAGTCTCAGAGGGGCTCCATTGTAATCCAAAGCGCTGGCCTTGTGAAAGGCTTGTAGTAGCTTAGATTTGTCAACAAAATTGAGAAGTCTCATGATGACAACTCGAGGTCGTCCTGATTGCGGATTCAGATCGGGGCCCACTCTGCACTCGCTCCACAGCCAACGGTAGGTCGGGGGCATCCAGACCCAATTGGTTAGGTAACCAGTTGGAAGCCCAATCTTGCAGGGCTCGTCCTTTCACAGTCTCCGGGAGGCCAACCACTCGTAGATTATTGCGACGGCTCCTATTCTCCAAGTCGTCCAGTTTTTCTGTCAGCGTTTGAATAACCGACTGTTGTGCGTCCATCTGTGCCTTCAGTGGATTAACATCATCCTCAAGGGTCGAGATCCGTTCCTCGACTTCTGTAAGCCGCTGTGTTTGCGATGTTAACTGCGACAAAACGGATTCAATGGTCGAGGAGGGTCGTCCAAGCTTTTCATCAAGCAGGGGGGACAACACCGCCGAGATATCCGCAATACAGACTCGGGAGTCTTGTCGACTGTCGCCATAGGAAGGAGAGGCCGACTGAGCTGTCTGCGATAGATCCAGTTGGGGGTCAAAGAGAGTGGTGGGTGGGGAGGATGGTAGAGTCGACCGTTGGGATAGCTTTGAGGTCGCTTTCGACGAGAATTTGTCTGGTTTTTTTTGTTTGTTTTGCTGGAAGATACAAATTTCTCCATCATGAACAAAAGGTAAAGAAGCTAAGGCTGATCTTTGACTGTGTCTGTAGAATTAGAAACAATGGTAGAATAAGTCTTTAGCTGTGCCAAAGTAGGAGAGAAAAATTGGGGCACGGACGTCCCTTAACCAGAGGAGGTTTAGAAAAGTGTAGGTGTGGAAAACGATGTAGACCGAGGGTCTTGAGATCACATACAAAGTGAAAAATTTCGGTGTGAAAAAGGGGCGCCCCCTAATTAAAGGAGACTGAAAGTTATTTTCGTTTGTTTTTTTTTTTTTGTTTTCCTCCTTTTTGTATATTTTTTTAAATTTTTTTTTTTCCGTTGCTTACCTTTTCTTTTTTTTTTTCCTTTTTGTTTTGATTCGTTTTGTCTGTATCACCTTTCCTATGTCCCAAAAGTCTGGCGCGCAGGTGAAAATTTACAGGGGTCGGTGAGCAGGGGAGGGGGGTTGCCCCAGGTAATTTCTGGGACACCAAACGCAGTTCAAGGCTGAGGCTCAGCAACAGTTGGCGTGTGTTCAGATTGATTGAATGGGGGGAGGGTCGCCCCAGGCATGCCCTGGGACTCAAAAATTAGTTCAGAGGGTGTGGGCCCTCTGCAACTGAGAGTGTCTTGGGCGTATTGGGGTGCAGCCGTTAAGGGGATGGGTGTTAATGGTCTCCTTGGGGTGATACCAGCGAGCGAGTTGTCTTGGTATTGGGGCCAGCTCCAGGAAGTTGGTAGCGCAGTAAGGCCGGTCGTTTCCGGGTATTCGATGGGAGGTTGGGGCGTTGGACCGCCGCCACGGCAGGTACTGTCTGGGGTCACTTGCGGGCAGAGCGGAGCGTGGAGCACCGCCACGCGGCCTCCACAAGATGGCGGCCGTCAATGTCCGATTCGGGCACCACCTGGGTGGTCAGTACGAGGGACGCTCACCTCCGCAACCGGCAGCTTTTGATTCGGTGCGTCCGGACCCGTCCAGCAGAGCTGCAGAAGACAAGAGAGGGCTGAGGTTCCTGTAGGCCACTGATAGGGCCTAAAATGGCGGCTGGGAATCAGCCTGGTGACTCCGGGGGAAAAAAGTGCTGCGCCTTCGGGACCTGCCGAAGACCGTTCAAATTGAGCAGCTGTCGTTAGGGAGAGCTTCTGCCCTGATTATTTGCCTGTGTAGACCCCTACAAACCGGAATCCAGCAGGTTAAGGAGAGCGTTAGGCAGAGCTCGAGCTAAAAGCGGCCATTCATTCGGCCCGCCTCCCGGAAGTCTCCAGTTTAGCTCTTTTAACATGTCACAATGGTGGGTCATGTAGTTACATTGTAATGCAAAGCGGCAGAATGAGTTATACAATGTAGTAAGTTTCTGAAGGTGTGTTTGCGGGGCGGCTGCATACACTACATCTCCGTAATCAATAGCCGGCATAAGCATTTGTTGTACAATCTGCTTTCTTATCGCAGGGCTCAGGCAGGATTTGTTTCTGTACAGGGCACCTAGTTTGGGGTAAAGTTTAGATGAGCGTTTTTTTCGATGTGAGGGCCAAAGGATAGATTTGGGTCTAACCACATACCTAGATATTTGAGAGAAGTGACTGTGGTCAGCGTGCCATTTGATTTTGTCCCAACACATAGATGGGGATTTTGCAATTTGTGTAGTTTAGGTGCTGTTCCAAAGAGCATTGTTACAGTTTTGTCAGAATTTAAAAAAAGTTTGTTGTGTTTGATCCACTTTTCTACCTCTGTGAATTGTTCTTGCAGCACGGCCTCCAGCTGCGGGAGATTTGGTTTGCTGGTATAGATTACGGTGTCGTCTGCGTACATATGTACAGTTGAGGCTTTGCAGACGTTGGGCAGATCATTTATGAATATTGTGAATAGCAGGGGGCCTAGTATTGAGCCTTGGGGTACACCGCAAGTGACTGGGAGGGGCTGTCAGAAATTGTCACCTATTGTGATCGGTCGGATACATATGATTGAAACCAGGTTAGCGTGCGATCACCAATGCCAGAGTTTTTAAGTTTTTCTAACAAGATGCCATGGTCTACTGTGTCAAAGGCCTTGGCAAAATCAAGGAAGATGGCTCCAGTTAGGTTTCCTTGTTCCGTCCCAGCTTGGATATCAATGCAGACCTTTAAAAGGGCGGTTGTAGTTGAGTGATTTGGACGAAAGCCTGGATGATCTGGGGTTAAGTAGTTCCAATATTGATAACAATCACGTATTTGTGTGTAGATGCATTTTTCCAAAATTTTTGACATTACAGGGAGCAACGATATCGGACGTGATGACGTTGGCACACCGGTGAGACTGTTGTCAATCAACCTATTGACTGTCCTGCAGGGCGTCTCTTCCACTCACAGTGAATTATTGTTTTTCTGTACAGGTTTGTGTGGTGGGGTGGGAATGCTAACATGTATAAGTGATTACCTGGTGAATGAGTCCAATTCGTGTTGGGTTTGACAGCTGCAATTTAACATACTGTCTGGGCCTAGTACAGATTTCACTTTTATTCTTTGCTCCAGTTAACCTCAGTTCTCAGACCTGGTTGTCATTGTGTCAGAATCATGAAAGGACCACGTTGCCTTCACCCAGCATTCCTGCCCACGTGGTTCTTGGTGTCCACCCATCATCTTGGGTACAGGAATTAACTTAGTGATGCTGCCAACCATATTGCATTGAATGACTACCCTAGCCTCATGTCAATTCCCACCTTGTACCTGCCTGAAATGATGCCCACATCATTTCATGAGATCCGCACCATTTTAGCAATCGTTTCCAGAAAAGGATGAAGCCATGCTCCAAGGAGAGGAAATGATACTTGAATGGAAGATGAGGTAGCCTGCCTGTATTCATCTGGCAGATGGGGTGGATCCCAGTTCCTCTTTAGCGCTCAGATAATTGGATTCCAGCTCTACAGTAACCTGGTGTTATCTGTTCCAGTACCTACCCATCATGTTCCCATTCTGCTTCCCTGGATTTTTGAACAACTGTTTGTCTCCAGAATTACGTTAATCGTTTGGTATACTTTTACCTTGGCCTGACAATTCTCCTGCTCTGATCACCGGGCTATTGACTAGCTATCATCCCTGGACTTTGCCATCATCCGTTCTCCTTTCACTTTCATCCTATTACCTTCTCTGCTATTGCTATGACACCTACCTCCTCTTGGTGTTATAACTGCCAATAACCGCTTGCCCTTATTACAGGTCCTCGTGTTCAATTTTTATGGGATCCTGAGGTACAAAAACCGATCTGCTTAAAATATTGAAAGTTTCTAAAATTGTTCTCCTCCCTAGCCTGGTGAGGCTAGTTGACGGAGTGTGGAATCTTGCAGCACTTATGAAGAAAAAGGACCCAAGAAGACTGAATGGAGGAATGGGTCCAAACAGCCAAACGGTGCCCAGGACATCACACCTATGCATTTGACATCATTGTTTTTTTGTATCCCAACATATTTGCTCCCTTCTTACTTCCTCCAGAGCAGATTGTCCATAAATTGTCCTCTGATCAAGATGTCTGTCTTTCAATTTAGCCTACTCCTGCCCCTTTGTACAGGTAACTGTCATCATGTTATATTTTATGTCTTCTTCATCAGTCTCCCAATCAGTCTCATGAACCACACTCTTGTATAAGATTTGTTTCACCTAAAGCTCCCTTGTTTTCTGATGAGGGTGCTGTAGTTCGTTTGTTCTGCTCCTTTGCCTCGTGCCAGGTGGAATGAAAAATTGATGGAAACTGGATATGATATCACTCCTATATCACTGCAACACTCAAGTTTAGTGCCTCTGTTTCAACAAAAAGTACGAAGAATAAAAAATGAAATCGTTCTGAACTCTTTATTCCCACAAATCACTAGTTGACGAGGGAACTATAATTAACCAGCTATTATTATCCATCATTTTTATTTTGTTTGTTTTCCTTTTGTAACTTAAATGGCTTACCTGCTGTGTGGCTTATGCCGCAATTCCGTTCATTTGATGCAAGGAATGGAATTTTTGTTGAGCACTAAACTACATTGCTTATTAAACCACGCTGAGCATGGATTTAAAGAGGCACTTCAAATGAAACTCAGATAGTGTGTGTGTGTGTGTGTGTGTGTGTGTGTGTGTGTGTGTGTGTTCAAACTTTGTTCCCAAAATCATTCCTGTGTTTATTTTCCCCCGATAATTCACTAAAACAAATATAATACCATTCATAAGTCATGTACATGAAAAGGGAATCCAAAAATAGAAGAACCACTACCTCAATTCAATAACGTGCATTATCCACACTCTATCTCACACCCAATGTAGTGAAAATATCCTGAATAATACCGGATTACAGAAAAGGGGTTATTCACATCCGAATTGGCCCCAAAATTGCATAGATTGTTGATTCTCACCTTGGGTGCAATTTCAGGGCAATTCGTCAATTCGCCAAATATAGGCACGTTGATAGAGAAATACGGTGCGATTTGGCAGCGCCAAAATTGTAACCTTGTCCCATAGAAGACTATTATTATTATTATTTATTAAGCGCCAACACATTCTGCAGCGCTGTACAAGGTGCAATGGGTAAAGACAGGACAATTCTACGATACATACAGGAGGCAGGTCAGTATTCCTGCCTGCAGATACAGGAGGACATGAGGGCCCTATTCCCTTGGGAATTTACAATCTAGATGGGTGAGGGGATTAGAAACAAGAGGGAGGGACTGCAGTGACGAGTTAATGCAGGGAGAGGTGAGGACCGTTTTTGAGTCGGTAGGATGCAGTGGCGTAGCGTGGGGGGTACCACCTGACTGGCCGGACTGCGTGACCTGCACATACGCACGCCCGCAGCCGCCCACTCTTTCCACGGACTCTCACACTATTCAGGACCGGGCACCGCCCTGCATGGCATCCGGCCCCATGCCAATATATCAATGAGAGCTGGGCAATATATCCATGAGAGCTGGGCAATATATCCGTGAGAGCTGGGCAATATATCCGTGAGAGCTGGGCAATATATCCGTGAGAGCTGGGCAATATATCCGTGAGAGCTGGGCAATATATCCAAGAGAGCTGGGCAATATTGGCGGGAGCGCACAATTCTTGGCTGGACCCGGGCGCTGACAACCCACGCTACGCCACTGGTAGGATGTCTTTTTACGGAGTCAGGTGGTAGGCTTCCCTAAACAGAAGGGTCTTTAGGGAGCATTTATCTATCATGACTTCTATTCACAGAATGCTGTAGTGCCCTGATTGTCGGTGTTTCAGTTTGACAAGTTTACACAGAACCCATAGGTTCAGTGTAATAAATGGTATATCTTCTTTAATATATATATATTTTTTTTAGACCATTTATTTTTTTAATAGTCCATTTATTTTTGAAGACTTCTTTTTAAGAATAATTTTAAAATTTTGTACAAGACCTTTTTATTCTATAAAAAGCGTTTTTTTATTTAGTCACATTTTTACTACATTTTTATTGCCAAGCATCTCAGCAGCGAACCGGCATTGTGGCTCCAATACCCGACAGCAAACAGTGATGGCCGACATCCGGGATGTCGGCCCTCACTGTTGGATCATGGGAGTCACGGTGACGTAATCACACCAGCGTATAATGACGTCACATTCAGCGGTCACCTGGAAAGTGCCTGAAGGGGAAGTGGAAGGTCCTTTTGGACCTCTCCCTCCCCATCGGTAAGGGGCAGAGAAAAAAGGCAGGCACCACTTGGAAGGGCACAGTCTGCCCTTCCCGGCGGTGCTTGCCTTTAACCCCTTAGGGGCTGTGTGACAGACCGCCTGGCACACCGACCGTGTGCCTCTGTCAAACGCTAGCTTTCTTCAAGCTGGACCCCGATATCCAGCTTTAGCAGCCCCCCAAACCTTCTCTCTACAAAGCACCAGGCATAACTAGTGTTGTTGAGCAGCAAAACAAAGACTGACTCTTCATTTGAAAAAACAAAAAGGTAAAACACAGTTGAGACACAACCCCCTCCATTCCAGAATACACTACAGATTAGATCAGATAACGTCCATAAAGAACAATGGAATAGACCTAGCAGGAGGGAGGGATGAGGGAAGCAGGGAAAACAAAGGACTCTTCTTACTAAGTGAAAGTGTACAATATACAGAGGGGGGTAGCTACAGAAATATACAATATACGGACAGCTAATACAGAAAAGTACACTATACAGAAGACCGCTAATACAGAGATGTACAATATACAGAAGCACAGTCAACATAAATAATGGATTCCCTTGGCAATCCAGCTGACAAACCCCAGTTAGCACCTTGGCCCATAGTCAATAGGGAGAATGCTAGCCCCCAGGCTCCACCAACTGCCCCAGAGATAGCTGAGTCTGTCACAGGCTGTATCACTATTTGGCACTAAGGCTAGGGTCAGACGAACACCGTGCGAACGCACGTGCAGCCGCACTTTATCACGGCCGTAGTAGCAGCAAATGACGGGCAATGACAGGCAATATACGAAGTACGGCCCCACGAAAGTGCGGCAACGCAACGCAAGCGGCAAACAAACGCATTTTTTGGAGAATGTCAAACCGCCAGTACGGACGTACAGAGTGCGCTGCGTCCGCTAGCTGCATGTGTGCGTGATTAGGAGACGTCAGACGCTGCTAATGTCCGGCCAACATAACGTCCAGACGCAAAAAGGGTTTTATTGATGATCCGTACGAAATCACGGACGAAAATGCGCAGCGTATGACCGCTATCGCGTATTCCGTGAAAAAATACGTCCATTCGTTCGAACGCACTTTTTCACGGATGACGCGAAAAATGCGTTCGTCTGACCCTAGCCTAAACTGATGTCGGCCAAGCCTCCGGGACATCCCCCTGCCCATTGATGTCATCACGAATGGACGCGATGATGTCAGTTCGAGAGTTAACCGCTAGCTGCCACCTACGGTGGAGATAGGCGGGTCCAATGACCCCCCCCCGTATCTCCTGATCCGTGGCAGCCCCAGTCTCATGAGCTCAGAACAGAATCCCAGCACTACAGCAAGTGGGTGGTGAGGAGGTGCTAAATCTGAGCTTTAGAGGCCACTGGGGCATAAGATTTTTCCATGTTGGGTTTCTCAGGAGAGGGATCACTTTGGATGGCCATCAAGTTTGGTTGTCGGGTCTGGGGCCTTCTCCTATGCAAGTGTGTCTGGCCACAGCATTTGAAGCGTGAGGTGTTGGAGGTCTTCCAGAAGTGTAGGCAAATCACCACATCAATGAACCAGGTAGGAGCCACAGGGACTCATATCCATGCGACCGGTGGGTATGTGCCACCTCTATCGAATCTTATTAGTCAGCAGAACGCTGGTAAGAGGCTTAAGGGCTCTTGTGTTGGCTAGTGTGTCCTGGGATAGGTCAGGATATAGTTGAAGTGCTGTCCGTTTATGGGAGATATGCAGTGACTCATGTGCTTTCCTCAAAATGCCCTCCTTCCGCTTAACTACTTGAACGCGAAGGATGGGTGTGGATTGTCCTCTTGTTTCACTGCCGTGTGCAGAGGATAATCACGCACGTCTAAGCATTGCACCGACTCGGAGCCGATCTGGGGCTTCAATCACAGCGGGCTGACATCCTGCAAGTCAGCCCTTGCTCTGGGACTGCCCCCCCGACGCAGGAGTAATTGGGTATGCGCACGATGATGTCATAAAGAGGGAGTCCCTCGGCCCAGCAGAATAATCCCAATGCAGGAGATGCAGGGGTCCTTTGGACCCCTGTATCTCTGGAACTGTGCAACATAGGAGGTCAATTGACGTCATGACCAGAAAATCTGTAAAAATAAGTTCAGTGTTCAGTGCAAGTTCAGTGTTTTATATATAGTTGTATTTTTCATACATCACAATGCTCCAAAATACTAGCGCAAAAAAAGAAACGGTCCTGGTTTAATTGGGGGGGGGGGTGTAACTGTTTAACTGGTTTTCCATTTGTTTATTGGTTAGTCTTTATAAAAAGAAAATAACAGAGTATATAACCACAAAGGTTTGGATTATAAAATGTGGAAAAATAAAATTACATGCTGAAATCCGAGTGGAAAGTTACACTTTTTTGAATTTTTTTGAATTTTTTTTTGTTATAGCATTCTGATGGGTCATGACATATACATATATAAATTTATATATTTTTAATTCCACTGAAAAAAGGATATATAATTTTTCTCGGTTCTACAGTAAAACATGACTTCAAATCACGTTTAAACATGATGAGCCAAAAATGGTGAAAATGAGCTCAGCACACATGGGTGAAATGGCTCTGGAGCATAGAGCTACAAGTCCACAAGGCAGCGCACCACATACCGGGTGGGACCCTCCAGCGGCCTCCTCGGTCTGAGCGCCCTGTGGACCTGGACAAAATCAAGCGGGGTGTCCTTTGGCCTCTCCAAGATATTAATGAAGGTAAAGTGTACGTTGGAGTTGATGTTTGGATTCGTGAAGCCTCTTAGCCGTATGTTCTTGCGTTTGCCTCATTATCTAGGACCGCAATATGATCTGCTCGGCCTTGTAGTTGTATTTTGTGTTTATCATGTGTGAGCTTAGTGCGTTGTTGCGCCCGGGACCTTTCTGTTCCCCTGGGAGCACAGGGGTTTGCTGCTCTTCCCCATTTGGGGATGGGAGAGGTTGCTGGCATGTGGGTGTCCCGGCAGAGCTTCTACTTCATGTCACCATCTTTGGTGCCCAAGCCATGCCCCACAAGCCACATGTTATAGTAGCAACTCGGCACAAAATTGTATGGAGCCGCTAATGAATTCCCAAACCACTAATTTTTTTTGCCCTGGAAACTCCAAATATTCAAAGGAAACTTGTGTGAGATGCTTGCGTACCAGTGGGGCAGTTCTCCGTGTCCTTCGATCCATGGAAAGGAGGTTTTGTATTACGTCTTCCTTTTTGCTGCAAGTAGTAACTTTTCTATATTTTCTTTGTGATTATTGTGGATGCAAATTAACTATGTATGTGTTTTCTATGTGTATGCATGAAGTCTTGGGCAATTATTTTTATTTTTCTGTATGCTTGTGAGAGACTGGTGCATTTCATGCGTGTAAGAGGCACATCCTATATAATTCTGAGCTCCGTATTTAGATTTGTATATGTGGCTAATAAAGATGGTTGCCTAACTTCTTTAGAGAACTTGCCCATTTCCCAAGCTACAGATATGAAGGGTTCCGCTCTGTGCCACTCAATCTTCTGAGAAACATGGCTATAATGTTTTTAATAAACTTATCCGCAGCTTTGCTGTGATTTAGTATTTTAATGTTTCAGAATGATTTTATGCGTAGGCTGCCCAGGCAGTTGTTTGTACTGTCATATCTGTTTCGGAATGTATTTTAAAAGCAGCTCTCAGTATGTTGACCTTAATGTCATACACAGCAGATGGTGTCTTTTTTGTACAGGAGCACTATTTTAACACTAGGTTTGGGGCATGGGTCTGTCAGAAAACCTAATGATGGACAGCTGTTTGATCCTACTGGGATCCATCAATTTATTGTACATAGTGTTTTGTCTACTTAATAGGAGGCTGGAAGTGGCAGGGATGGTGCTGAAAACTCCCCCAATACTTCAAAAGAATAATTTATTAATGCATCTACATGGTATGCAAGTGTAAATGTCAAGCCCTGCAAAATTATACGTGGTCCTGGGGTCTTCAGAGATTCTGAAGATCATGGCATCGGATACACAGGATAAACTGATAGAGAATTAAGTAAACTGTAAGTTTTAGTATCTGATGTGGGCTTTACAGTCTCGCGTGTACAATACAGTAGACTTTTTTTTAAACCTTTTGTAGTAGGAAGAAAAAGACATACTGGGGCATACTGCTTCTCACTCGTAGAAGCTAATGTACGACTTAAGCAGAAGCACTCATTACTCAAGTGAATATTGAAAAGGTCACAGGCAGACAGTCGACCACTGCAGAAAAACATGTTTTTCCTGAACTTTTATTTAACTATATATTTATTTCACAGCTACTTTTAAGTACGTATTTATATACAATTACACTCAGATGAGAATTAATGTTTTGGCTTGGCCACGGCATAGATGGGTTGACAGTTTATGACTTGTTCAGGGCACCTGTGGTTCCAGGGATACAAACCTGTTCCTAACCCGGTGGCCCCTCAGTGCCGCAAAGGATTGGTCTACCCGGGATAACAGGAAATTTCCCAGTGGACCACAAAATCCGAGGCTGGTCAGAGCACCCTGACTCAGCACTGTAGTGAGAAAGTGGGTTGGCTATAGTCTGTTTGCTCCCACACCAGACCGCTGGGGAATATGCTTTTTTAACCATTTGCTGGATCACCAGCAAAAAAGATAAGCGGTAAAGGGGCAAAATTCTTTAACTAAATTGGTGGCTGTGGGAAGGTATGGGGCCCAGACCATTGATTTATTAAGGGGGCCTCTGAGTGGCAGCGTGACCATCAAATGGCTATTTGCTCTTGCCTCATCATGCCAAAACGTGCCATCACTCTTTGATTCTATGACTTTCAAAATATTTATTAAATTTGAGAAGAAAAAAGATATTTTAGGGTTAAAATTGGAGGGAGTAATGGAGGTGTTAAACAATAACTCCTCTGGACCGCCTCTGCAACCCTCTTCCATTTTAATTGTTGTTTTTTTGTTTTGTTTTTCCTTTTAAGACTACCCTTTTTATGTCCAGGGCAGCTCAAGCCTGTAATCCTCTGGACGTGACATGCTCCCATCTTTCAGGGAGTTGGAACCATGTCATGTGGTTGAGGGGGTTACAGAAATACAGATGTTCGGTGAGTGTCCATCCAATTTAGTTCCTGTGAGCGATGGTAGGAGGTGAGCAGTAAATTACTTCCCTCTTACTGGTCCCAGAGCCTGAAGCTCAAGAAATCAGTCCTTGCTGTTCTGAACTTCTAGGAGGAGCAAAGCCTCTTTTCTGGGAGGACTGAATTATCTCTGCAAAAGGAGAGGGGGGGGGGTGAGAAAACTTAGGGCCCCGTGACCACTCAATTTAGATTGTGGTCAAGGTGTGTAGAGTGTTCCTTTAAAAAAAAAATTAAAAACATCCTTCAGGTTTTTATCATTTTTACTGAGATCTGTCATATTTCCAAACTACTGACATCATTTGGTTTTAATTTTTAATTGTTCTATTTCATAATAGCTGGTTATTTGATTTTTCAGTTTCTTCTTCAGGTCGGAGAAGATTGGTTTTAAAGGTTTCAAACTGAATTACATTAATGTCTGTAACAGCAAACATAATTCAAAGTAATCTAAAACTATAGGGAGGGCAAGCTATTCTTGGTAGTAAACCCTTTTTTTTCTTTCCTTTTTTTTTTGTTCAATGTGTGTTTCAGAGACGAGAAACTGATTTTTGGGCTGGGGTCAGACCAGCGCACATTTAACGTGCGTTCTGGCGCACTTAATCACGGCCGCACTAGCAGCAAATGACGGCCAATGACGGCCAATATACGAAGTACGGCCGCACAAAAGTCCGGCTGCGCAACGCAAGTGGAAAATGAACGCATTTTTTCGAGAACGCAGAACCGCTAGTACGGACGTACAGAGTGCGCTGCCCCGCTAGCGGCGTGCGTGATTTGGAGACGTCAGACCCTGCTCGTGTCCGGCCAACATAACGTCCAGACACCCAAAGTTTCCTGGTTTGGATCCGTAAAAAATCACGCACAAAAATGCGCATCGTATGACCGTTTTCGTGTATTCCGTGAAAAAATACGTCAATGCGTTCGGACGCACTTTTTTACGTTCGCGTGTAAAAATGCTTTTGTTTGACCCTAGCCTAAATCTAGAACCTGGAAGCGGCTTTTGTTGATGTAAATCATGTAGATTGGTGTAGGATTTTTGCGTGCATTAACTGAATACATCAGCAAAATATAGAAACACATGCATCTATCTGTACAAGCCATCTGGAGTAGGAAAGCAGATTGCTTACTCATACTGACCTAAAAGTATAATTTGGCTTCCAGCATGCTAATTAATTAGCTAAACAACTATTGCTGAATTACAGTTTTGTTCTTGCAAGATCATCAAAAGGCTTAACTACACATTTCTCCATATTTTGTTTTCCTGAAAAGCATAATTTTTCCTAATAATACTTATAAATTGTCTAACTGTTATAAACATTCTTAATTTATCCAAGCAAGTAGTTCTTAGTCCTTAATTTATTTCTGGTTACCAAAACATGCTACGGCTTGCCAAAAATTGTAGTCAAGTTTATGGCTGAAGCAACTATGACGTGTCAAACGATGACGTGTGGGGGACATCCTCCACATACAGCAGGGACACATGAAGATGTCCCCCACACATCATCTGCAGTGAAGGGGTTAACCTCAGATTCTAATTTGGAGCTGATTGGAGAAGACATCCCACTGCTTTACTCTGTATGATTTAGTTCTAGGGTTATGTTGGACATCACCCGCTTGTTTTTATTTAGTTTACAACAGTAGCCAAACTATCACACAGACCTTGGGATACTGCCACTGGTCGGAGAAGCTGTACTGCCGGTGTTCTACCTTTACATGGAGTGTGAGTCCTGTGCCACCTCTCCACCCTCCCTCTCTCCGAACCAGAGCGGCCATCACTCCCTTTGCTCCTGCTCCCTTCCCCGCAAACTCACTCTCAAACAGAGGTTCAGTCTCTTGCTCATACTCACTCCCTCTCATCTCCAGTCCCTCCACCCGCACAGTTTGTTCATGAAATCATTTTAAAGGGACACACTATGCACCCTGACCACTTCAGCTTATTAACATGGTCAGGCTGCGTGGAGTTCCCCCCCCTACTCACCCTATTTTGCGTACTGACATTATTATGTCCTATACAAGCACTCGTAGCAACGTTTGTTCAGGGGGTTGTGGGGTTTTGGGTTGTGGGTTGGTTGGTTTTGTGTGATGGAGTTATATGGGTGGCTGGTTTTGTTTGTGTGTGGGTGGCTGGTTTTGTGTGGTGGGAGTTGTGTGTGGCTGGTTTTGTGTGATGGGAGTTGTGTGTATGTGCTGGGTGGCTGGTTTTGTGGATTGGAGTTGCTGTGCAGAGAATGGGTGTGTGTTTTGCAGGTATAAGATGCTGCTATGGTATTTTTTCTTTACTTTTCCCTGTTCTACCCTGGGCTGCCTATTCACTGGTGATGCAGTGAATGCAGCCTGGCCCCCTCTATGTAGGACCTCACCAAGAGGCAGGCAGCTCAATGACAAATTTCTGATCACTGCAGTGCTGGTTAAGGAAAGGTCCACTTTAAACAGCAGTAGGCAGACAGGGCTTCATATTCTGCCGATACCCCCCCTTTACTGTCATCTTCTCTCTCTGCACACAAATCACATCCCCCTCCCCTTTCCTCGAGCTGCTGCGGGACAAGGGAGGAGCTATGGAGGGAGGAGAGGGGGATTTTTATTCTATTCGATTTTATTCCTTCTGCAAACGCCCTGCTACGCTGCTCGTTGTTTGAGAACACAGCTCAAAGCTGACACACAGTGACAGTGGCACCTCCTAGTACCCCCTAATGACACCCCAATAATCACTGGTACCTGGGGCGACCCGCCACTCCCCTAAGTACACCACTGCTCTGTGATATGCTCTCACACAAGTTTGGCGAACTGCCAGCAAGTACGGTGCTGTTTGAAGGCAGTGCAAATCCCCATAGAGAAATAATGGTTAATCTATTCAGATAATTCCAAACAGCAGAGAAATGGCAGTGAAATACCCTGATGTTCGGTGGTTTCAATCAGCAGGTTTATTCAGGCGAACCCCATAGGTTTCAATGTTAAAAATATTCCCATTTTCATGCAATATCTAATAAACCATTTATTATTTTAATCTGCAGTAAAAAGTCTTTATTTATTGATTATTTTTTAGTACCTTTTAGTAATTTTTCAGATTTTTTTGGCAAAACCCCCCCCCCTTTTTTAATAGCGGTCTTTCTTTTTTCTGTAACAGAACTTTTTATTATCAATCATAGGATCTTATATGTAAATTCCAGACATTTTCGTTCAGTAGTTCTTTTGAAAACAGCAGGCCACGGGTTTGCCGTGGCGGCATTCAGCGGCTGACTCCCTGCACTTTGGGGACCCTGCGATGAATGGTGAATTCACTGAAGGGTGGGGAAATTTTATTCCCCGAAGTGCAGGGAACTACAGAACACCAAAATGTTGGCGTCATTTCGGTGCTCTGTGAGTAACCCATTTAGTGGTGAGGTTTTTTGCTGCCCCCTGGAAAGTGATAGCCTAGGCCTTGCCTACCCAGGACATACTTGAAAATTAGTGAAATCTCAATGTATCCTTCCTGGTAATATACTTTGCAAAAGTAAAAAAATATTTTTTTGGGGTGGTGCCACCCGGTGCGGGCTGCCACCTCCTGGAACGTGCCACCCTAGGCCTAGGCCTTGTTTGCCTAGGCCAAAATACACCACTGTTTTTACTATCTGATGAATCGATTAATCAAAAAATAATCATTAGTTGCAGCCCTAGTCAAGTTTTGATCTTACCAAGGCCCAAAACCCCATGGGCCCTAGTCCAACCGAGTCATCAACATTAATGATAAGCCATTAAGTATTATTGCCCAATTTGTTATTGTTTGTGGCTTCTGTCCTTTTTCTAGACAACCCACAAACTTCCTTTGCTGCTGTGGCTGCCAGGGATGGATTAACATGGGGGCTATTGGAGCTGCAGCCCCAGGCCCACGTCCCATAATGGGCCCAGAGAAAGGATAACTATGTCTGCAGTGATGGTCCTTTGGCCCTCTGTATCTCCGGAACCGTAGAAGGGTCATGTGAGGTATTATTGTAAAGGACAGATCGTGGCCTTTCCATTGATACCAAACATGACCAGGTGTTATGTAAAATAAATAAGTTAAAAAAATTATTTCTTACGCTTTTTTTCCCCTCTAACACAGCACTATTGTTCATTTCTCAAGAAGTGAACAATGATGCTACACTAATTCACCATTTTATATTCCATGTCGCCAGGAAGTGTGGAGGCGACATGGTTATCAATCATTATTCATCACAATCCTAAACCGCTGCACTTGAGTGAGCATTGCTGGGGGTCCTTTGGAACCCTGCATCTCTAATCTTTACACTGCAGAAGGTCAAGTGAGGTGTCATTGGAAAGGTCAGAGTTGGCCCTTTCTAACGATGCCTAATATGAACGTATAATGTATAAAAAAAATAGAAAAATGGGGGAGCAAAAGTTATCCTTTTTTTTCTCTGTCCTAAGGTATTAGCATTATGTGCTTTTACTTAGTGCAGCAGCATTGTTTTAGAACTCTCCTTCTCATTTCCAATGATGGGACCAAATGGGGAGGTGGTGGCCCAATCCGTTATTTTGTATTGGTCCATCTGCTACAAAAGCTACTGTACCGCTGCAAGGAGAACGGGGGTCCTTTGGATCCCTTTATCTTCATTGTTTCTTATTTCCCTCGACTTGAGCAAGTTCAGTGTTATTAACCCCAGGATAGTCTCACCGCGCTAGGAAAATCAATATACACCATCACTGTTGTGGATTTTTCTATATTATATACTTTACTAATCCCAATAAAGCGACATATGGCATACATGTACGGTATTTAAATGACAGGAATTCGTAAAGCGGGAAAAACACACGGCGGAAAAGAAACGGTTAACCCCTTCTGTTCTGGAGTGTAAGTCCCGTAAAATGGCTCAAAATATGTATGTGCGTGTGTCTAGGGTACCCGGGTACTGTATTCAACTGGCCAGTGAATGAAAAGGGCAATCTTCGACTAGTCATCCGTTGTGGCCCTTAAGGAAACAAATAAACAAGTGCGCAATGTTCTGCGTTTTCACCAGGCCGAAGCCTTCTCACCCATCCGGTGTAACCGCTTGCCCTGGATCGATGAACGCTGGATAAAAAGGATCTTCTACCAAGAGGATCTGTCCTCGCTGCCACTTGGAGCCCGATGCTGTTAATGCCTGCACTCCCGATCTGATTCTCCTCCGCCTGAACACGAACACATAGGCCGCCAGCACTCCACTCCGGTTTGCAGCCTCTCCTCACACGAGGTGCTCCTTCTCTCAAACCGCACTTTGTTCGGAACAGCTCAGCGGAATATGCAACCAGCCGATGCACACTCTCTCTCTCTGATCACTGCAACAATGGATGCCGCTGTCTCTCTGCGCTCCAACTCTGCCAGGATCCCAGAAGTGTCACCTGCGACTGCTCTCTCTCGCTGCCCAGTCCGTTACTCCACGCTGGCCATCCGGCTCCTCCCTTCCTCGCGCCAGAGATCTCACTTCCTTCCCCTTTCCCAGGGGTTTCTGGGAAATGTAGCGTATAGTCCAGCATAGTCTCTTATCATACATAATACTCTGGCTCCCTCCAGTGGTATAAGGCAACATTTCACAGAACCAGAGTTAATTTTAAAGCAGCGCTACACTTGGTTTTAGTGTAAATGTAAATGTGAACTTAGAGATGTGTTTTGAAGGTGCAGACCTTTCTTTTGTGTAGAATATAAATAGGTTTGAGTAATGAGAGATTATGCAAGAGGGCTTTTCTCTCTATCTGGTTGCATGTTTGAGGAGTCATGAGTCTGGAGCAGTGTTTGATTTTAATCTGATCTATTGGAACAATAGATTATGTAAATGATGTGTGATAACTGAATGCTAAATTATGTAAATATCTAACTGACCTAAAGTAATTAGAATTTTAGTATGTCAATGTTCGTCATTTGGTATGTAAATGATCCCTGTTGGACCATATAAATATGGTTTTCTCAGTAAAGCATATAGTTCTTGGTTGATACATTCAGCTTGTCTGGTGTGTTATTCCTCTGCACTATTCCCCTCCTTTCACCATCAGAAGGCACCGAGCGGCCATCTGAAAGACTGACCTAACATTGGGGCTACAGGTCAGGAGATCGAAAGCCTGCTGATCCCCAAAAGCTGCTGCAAACTTTGGCCCAGCACTAGCACAGATCCCTGCCATCCAGCCCAGGTCTCCCAGCAGGCAGGAACAAGTGGGTCAAGCTGCACGAGGCGCTGAGGACCACGTTCCCAGTAGCCGGGCTGACCGCAGCGAGGGGGTGTCTGGAGAGCAGGACAGGCAGAGAGCGGGTTTCCGTCACACTGGTGCTAACTGATTCTGCAAAACCGGAATCGGTTGGCCCCAGCTTGTGGGTGCCTGTACAAAAAAAAAGGTTAACCCTTTGGTGTGGTACTTAGCGTTAGGACTTTGTAATACCTTGCTTATTCTAACACTAATTGTACTCCCTAAGTTAAGTATAGGCAGGGGTGTGGGAATTGTGTCGCCCGACGCCCGGGACATGAAGATCCGTACACCGGGCACGTTGTTTTTTGGAGATGCAGTCCGGGAGGCAAGAAGCCCGCCGGACTGCGGGCCAATTCCAGGGATGCCCCGACACCGGAAGCCAGCATTGAGCTGGCTTGCCGGCATCCGAGGGGCTGGGACGGCTGTCCGAACACTCTAACGGCATTCGGTCAGGCCCCTGCAGCTTACCGCGTTCAGTTACCTTCCAACGAGCGCCGCCGGGTCAGTCTCCAAGCGGCCGCTCGTTGGGAAGCCCCAAGGCGAGATCTCGGCGTTCGCGAGATCGCGCCAGGAGCAACCTCGCGAGATCGCGCCTGGGGGCTTCCCATCGAGCGGCCGCTGGGAGACTTAGCCGGCAGCGCTCGTGGAAGGTAACTGAAAGCAGTCAGCTGCAGGAGCCTGTCCGAATGCTGTTAGAGCGTTCAGACAGCGCCCCATGTCTGGTCTGAGGTCTGAAACATGCCTGTGTGTGTGTGTGTATATACACACACAGGCATGTTTCAGACCAGACATGGGGCGCTGTCCGAACGCTCTAATGGCATTCGGACAGTATATACACACAGGCATACAACGGCATTCGGACAGTATACAGTATACACACACACACACACACACACACACACACAACACACACACACACACACACACACACACACACACACACACACACCTGCCCTCAGGGTGTATGTATGTATATATATATATATGTGTGTGTATGTGTATATATATTATATACATACATACATACACATTGCAGCCCTGTGTGTGTATACATACATACAATGTGTGTGTATGTAAATACACACACACACACAGGGCTGCAATGTGTATATAAAAAACGGCGTTCAATACCAGAAGTGGGCATTACGAGTATTTGGTAATGCCTTTTGGTCTCTGCAGTGCTCCTGCTGTGTTTCAGGAATTATCAATGACACTCTCAGAGAATTCTTACAATCATTCGTGATAGTATATCTACACAATATTCTGATCTATTCCCCTGATCTTGAGACTCATCATCATCATCTTCATGTACGTACAGTCAGGCCGGACTGGGGATAAAAACCAGCCCTGGAAATAATTTCATACCAGCCCCAGTAATATGTAGTGTGTGTTGAGGGTATCACAGAGCTATACAGTAATGTGCGGTGTGTTTGAGGTTATCGCAGAGCAGTGCAGCAGAGCCGTAGCTAGCTCCTTTTGCACCCGAGGCAAAAACAGAAAATTGTGCCACCCCCCCCCCCCACATAATTTTAAAAATCAGAGTCCCCGATCAGTGGCGCAGTGCTAAGATCCTGGATGCTCCCCGCAACCAGAAGCAGTGGATCCTTTGGACCCTTTGCGCTGTGGGATGAGTATGTGATTTTTGGGGGGGTTCCAGCTGGTGCTGACTGATTCTGCAGAAGCGGCATCAGTTAGCACCAGCGTCTAGCTGTGGGTAACTTTTGTAGCTATGGCGGGATGGTAATTAGCGTTAGGATTTTGTAATCCTAACACTATTTACTCTTTGCGCTCCCATGTTAAGTATAGGGAGCGCAAAGTACAGTAACCTCGCACTGAAAAGCACAATCTCCTGGATTTTTTAACCTGTTACCGTTCGATTGTAATAGGAGGGTCCTATGCTAGGATGTGATCTGGGCAGCATGCAGTAACCTCATTTAACCTAGCACCAACGCTCCCATGTGTGAGTGCTAGCGTTAAGGTGGTGATTGGGCCCTACATATATAGTGCACACACAGTACATGTACAAATACAGTACACACAGAATACATGCATGTACAGCAAAAGACCATTTAGCATAACATACACCCCTCCAGAATAATATACACAGCACTGAGCCCCTAGACTATTTTCCCCAGTTCACATGGATATTATTGATCCCAGCTCATATAGATATTATTGACCCCAGTTCATATGGGTTGGGTATATATTGCCCCAGTTCACATGGATATGCCCCCCAGCTCTCATGGATAATGCCCCCCAGGTCTCATGGATAATGCCCCCCAGGTCTCATGGATAATGCCCCCCCAGGTCTCATGGATAGTGCCCCCAGGTCTCATGAATAGTGCCCCCAGGTCTCATGAATAGTGCCCCCAGGTCTCATGAATAGTGCCCCCAGGTCTCATGAATAGTGCCCTCAGGTCTCATGAATAGTGCCCCCAGGTCTCATAGATATTACCTCCAGGTCTCATGGATAGTGTCCCCAGCTCACCTCTCAAGCCGCCGCACTTTGCCGGGGGCCGCTTTCTTCCTGCTAGAACGGCCGCTGACAGGAAGTGCACACGCTCGCTTGGGATCGATGAAACATCCTGCCGCGATCTCGCGAGATCGCGGCTGGCTGTTAGGAAGTGCAGCCGCTAGGCTGGGATCTGTCAGCGGCTGTTCTAGTAGGAAGCTCGCGGCCGCCGGCAATCGTTTCGGGCTCAGGCGGGGCTACAGCTTCATAGCTGTGAAGGGGTGCAGCCATGGCTTGAGTCCTGCGGGAACGCTGCAAGAACGCAGGTTCCCGCAACCTGCGTTCCCGCAGTGTTACTGCAGGTCTCGAGCCATGGCTGCGCCCCTTCACAGCTGTGCCCGAGGCACGTGCCTCACTCGCCTCGCCCTTCCTACGGCCCTGCAGTGCAGTATATTGCCCCCAGCAGCTCACACATGGAGATATATTTGCCCCCAGCTCACATGGATATATTGCCCCAGCTCACACATGGTTTTATTTGCCCCAGCTCACACATGGATATATATATTTTGCCCCAGCCCACACATGGATATATTTGCCCCCAGCTCACATGGATATATTGCCCCAGCTCACACATGGTTTTATTTGCCCCCAGCTCACACATGGATATATATTTGCCCCCAGCTCTCATGGATATATTTGCCCCCAGCTCTCATGGATATATTTGCCCCAGCTCTCATGGATATATTTGCCCCCAGCTCTCATGGATATATTTGCCCCCAGCTCACATGGATATATTTGCCCCCAGCTCACATGGATATATTTGCCCCCAGCTCACATGGATATATTTGCCCCCAGCTCTCATGGATATATTTGCCCCCAGCTCACATGGATATATTGCCCCCAGCAGCCAGCTCACACATGGATATATTTGCCCCCAGCTCACACATTATTTTTTTATTAAAGGTATTTTTTTGGAGGGTTTTTAGGCAAAATTTTGGGTTCCTTTTTTTTTTTTTACACTGGCTGTGTTCAGCATTGCTGTCCTTGGTGCTCAAAGCTTTTTCAGCACCAAGGACAGTTTTTTTCCCTGCAACGTTTGGTGATGGATTTTTTTTCGGTTTCGGCTACATTCGGGGCTGTCCTTGGTGCTGAAACCCCATTTCAGTATCAAGGACAGTTTTTTTTTTCTCTTCCTTCGTTTGGCAGCCTGTCAGTCAGCTGACCTGGGTCATCTAGACGCTTCCAGTGGACGACCTTGAGCGGTCGATAGCGTTGCCCGTAGGCGGACGACAAACTCCATCGTCTGATTACAGACCCAGTGGATGGCCAGCCTTAGGCCAATCATCCACTGGCATCATATTTGTGCGATGGTGCGATCATCCGATATCGTCTGCAGTCATCCGACCGATCCTACAACATGCAGGTGAATCAGGCCTCTTCCACTGCTTCTGACCACCGACTGACGATTTCAGACATTTTTTTGCGATTGCAACAGATTAGCGCTCTTTACAAATTTTTTTGATTCATCGGACAATCTAGTACAAGTTTGCATGAAAAAGATGCATTGTATAGTATAACCGCCATGTGCAGGGAAAATGTGAAAAGCTACATTGTATAGGAAAGCCGCTGTGTGAGAAGCCCATAGGATTCAATGGAAAAAATATTTTCTTTCTTTATTCAACCGTTTATTTTTTTTAACCCACAGCAAAAAGCCCTTTTATTTATTGAACTTTCCAAATTTTTTTTTTTTAGGTTCCTTTTTTTTTTTCTGTGCGAGCTGGCTGAATTCAGCGTTGCTGAAGCATATCCATAGACGCTTCCAGTTGCCAACCCTGATCAACCAATGGCATTGTCCGTAGTTGGTTGACCAAGTCGGTGCCAGTGGACAGCCAGCCTGAGGCTAGGGACAGATGAGCGCATTTTCTGCAGCCACCGTCAAAATGTACGTCGATGCGTGCGCACGCATTTTTACACGGAATACGCTTAAGTGGTCAGACGATGCGCAATTCTGGACGTATTTCATGACGGTGGGGTAAAAAGAAGTCTAGGGAAATCCGGCTGTTTGAACGTTATGTTGGCCGCACACTAGCAGCGTCTGACATCTCCTAATCACGCACACACGCTGCTATGCGGCCGCAGCGCACTCTGTACGTCAGTACCAGCGGTTTAACGTTCTCGAAAAAATGCGTTCATTTGCTGGTTGCGTGGTGTCGGCGCACTTTTGTACGCACGTACTGCGTATATTGGCCGTCATTGGCCGTTATGTGCTGCTACTGCCGCCGTGATTTAGTGCGCCTGCACGCGCGTTCCGACTGCCCCACTCTGACCCTAGCCTTAGCTGTCACTAGGGAATAGTACCCTGACTGTTTGGCTTAAAAATATGTTTCACGTCCTTCATGGAGATTTTCTTATGGACCGTAAATTTCAATCCATTCAGCCTAGGTGAAATCAGATTTGAGCAATATGCAGAGCAAATTTTGTGGAGACAAGTGTGAGCCTTGCAAAAGCTCTCCTAAGCAGGTTTGCACAGTGAAAGGACACTAGGAAATATCTGTTCCCTTGTTTGCTTTCTGAGAGGAGGTGGCAGTGCTTGTCATCATCTGGACTCTGGGAATAAAGGTACGTTTATAGACCTAAAGGATTATTCAGAGAAAGGTGAAAACCAGTAGAACTGGCAGGAGAAGAGAACAATCTAGACCAAATAGCCGATTTGAAAAGTGAGCTAAATGGGAGAATTTTTCTGGTTTGGCTATCTTGACCCAGAATATTCACTTCTCCAGTCATTCTCCTGAGTTTTACCTTTCTTTGAATAGCTATTTTTATATCTGCAAAACAAAATAATTTGACAGCTCAAACCATGTCCGGTCTGTTCACTAAAGGTGAAACTGTGGAGAATTAGCAGAAGAAAACAATCTAGACCAAATTTGCCAATTTGGAAAGCGAGATAAATAGGAGAATTGTTCCGGTTTGGCTATTTTGACCTAGAATGTTCACTTCTCCTGCCAGTTCACCGGAGTTTCACCTTTAGTGAATAGACCTCTGAGTTCAGAGATACAGGGGTCCAAATTACCTTTTTTAGTGAATAGACCTGTGTGTGTTTTGGGTGTTTTTATTTCTTTTTTTAATACCAGCTCGTGATGAGGAACAAGTGACCTTTGAATACAAATTAAAACTTCCTTTGCTTGTGGATTAGTTGATAACTGCAAGTTACTGTAAATTAACATTTCTTACACTTTGCAAAGTTTGCAGCTCAAGCAGAACAGTAGGAGCGCATTTAGGCTAGGGTCAGACGAGCGTGATTTCTACGGACTGTACGTCCGTGCACACGGACGTACGTTAGTACGGAAGACACAGTAGTGGCCAGACAGTCTGTTTTTTTCACTGACGTATATATTTTGACGGATGTAGGAGGGAAAATAAATTAAAAAGCAAAACCATTTTGTCCGTGAAAAATGCTGGACGTATAAATGCAGTCCGTCTGACCACGTTCCATCACTCACACACAAAGCTATGCAGACGTTGCGGACGCAGCGCACTTTGTGCAGCCGTTCTAGGGGTTGTACGTTCTTGCCTGCCTTGCGTCCGTTTGCCGCGGCCGTGGTGCGTCCGCAGTTCAGTGCGGACGTACTTTGTGTAACAGGCTCCAATGGACTTTCTTTCATGCTATCACGTACGTACTTTTAGGCGCAATCACGGACGTGAACACTACGCTCGTCTGACCCCAGCCTTAGAGTTAACTTGTGGGATGTTGAGCAGTATGTGTTGGCCTATGCAAGAATACATCTCTGGTTTAATGTTCTAAAAGGGTGCTTGGACTCTTTAGCGGTTCAACTCACAGGGCAACGAATGTGCTTATAATACCCCCTCTTCGCTGGACTTACGGCGGGTGGATACTGATCGAGGGGAGGATGCGCAATAAGAGATTAGCAATCAGACCCCTGCAAAGCAATACATGCAGCTAGTGACTTCACAGGCAGAGTGGGGACACTGTGGTCAATCAATATACAGCAAAGGAGAACAAGCAACGTGCTATAGACAATTTTTAATGCATTGTGGTGCCCAGGTGACAGAGCCCTGTACATGTGTGTATATATTATACATTTAGGGCCCCATTCCAAGGTTGATGTTAAGTTAGGGTGGCCATATCTGCCATGTTTAAAGGGACACTTATAATTCATTCATGCTGATGGGCAGTGCATGAAGAATGTGACCTCGCAGCATGCAGAATCTATATGCTGCTGGTAAACAATCAAAGAGGACTCCCAGGTGACCTGCCTTGATTGCCTTCCTGCAGCATATGAATTATACATGTTGCAGGGTTGCACTTTTTCCTGTGCTCCCCTCTGCATGAAATAACAATATGTGTCACTTTAAACATGGCCAATATGATCACCCTATGTTAAGTGAACAACTCCGTAGACTACAATGGCTCTGGTAAAGTTAACACCAACCGTAGTATTTTTGTATGATGGGGAACAGAATGGCATCTTATCTCTTCAGATATTTTGAAGCCGGAACTATAATATTTCACCCTCCATGTAGTTTGTGCCTCTATTACTGTATGTGTTGGCTCGTGATAGAGCAAGATTCATGAGTGTAATTTTTTTCAATGTTCAAGCTATCCACCCACTTTACAGTTCCTGCAACCTCTCTAGTGTCACTTGAAAGTGGGAGCTGTGGAGAAGTAAGTGAAGCAGGCTATTCTAGTCTACCATTCTAAGGAAATTGTTCAGTGAAAGAGTATTTTGGAGGAAGAAATCTTTTCAATAGCTGCAGCCTGGATGCATAGCTTTAAATATAATGGAGCTTTTAAAGTCAGAGAATGTAGCTTAAAGTGCCTTGAGAGTTTTGTTACGCAGAGTCTGAAGAAAAAAAAATCTGTATGTGTAAATTGCGACTGTGTCAGAGGTGTGATTGTGGAAGGGAGGTATTTGGGACCCAGAATCCTACATAGCCAGTATCCGCTACATGGGAGTAATCTGAACTACATTTCCTTGGAAGCAGATCTGCAGGTGGGGTTGCAAAGGAGCCACACCTAACACTATTTGACAATGAAAAATGGTGTATAATAAAGGTCAGAGCATGAAAGATTCTGGCCCTTGGCTTTTCCTTTTGCTGGGTACAAAGAGAACATAGACCTGCATCCAATGTAACAAGATTGGAATATAAATCATTGCTTCCATGTTTTGTTTATTTTGAAACTGGTAAATGGAGTTTGCCATCCAGAGATAGTCAGGGAATGAATGTGTTATATTTAGTGCTCTGTGGAGAGCTAGGATTTATTTTCTGTTTTAATTTTCTTTTGGCAATGAATGAGAAACCATCATACTGGATTACACAAATAAATTGGTGTTAAGACTTTCCAGTGTTTGTGATGTATAACCCTAGAAGACACTGCCAACAGATCCGTACACTATATCTATAAAGGACAAAATGTTGGGAATTAATTCTGACATTTATTGAAATGTAATAAAATAAATAAATGTCATGCCTTATCAAATTAACAAATTATTATGTAATAAAAAAACTACAGGATGTATACTGCGTGAATATGCTTGTAGGCAAAGCGCTATATGATGTATATACTTTTGCGTTCATTGTATGGTGAGTGTCCCATTCCCTGGCCTTGGCTTTCCATAGAGGCTTTATAATAGCCTTTTAAAAATGGAGGCCTACCACGCTGTCTGCAGGCTCCATCTGGACACATTAGTTGGAGAATAGTTCAGAAGGAATTACTTCAACCCACATGAAAATCTAATAATTAGTGCTTTTGCAATGAGCAGCATCCGCCTGTATTGGTGCTCTTTCTCGTGTCTATTGCTAGGTAGGCCGCAGCCTGCTACCTAAGGCTAGGGTCAGACGAACGCATTTTCACGTTGTCCGTGAAAAAGTGCGTTCGAACGAATGGACGTATTTTTTCACGGAGTACGCGATACCGGTCATACGATGCGCATTTTTCGTCCGTGATTTTGTACGGATCATCAATAAAACACTTTGTGCATCTGGACGTTATGTTGGCCGGACATTAGCAGTGTCTGACATCTCCAATTCACGCACACACGCCTCTAGCGGACGCAGCGCACTCTGTACAACCGTACTAGCGGTTTTACGTTCTCGACAAAATGCGTTCGTTTTCCACTTGCGTTGCGCGGCCGGACTTTCGTGCGACCGTACTTCGTATATTGGCCGTCATTGCCCGTCATTTGCTGCTAGTGCGGCCGTGATTAAGTGCGCCTGCACGCGCGTTCGCACTGCCTCAGTCTGACCCTAGCCTAATACAGCAAATGCAGGGTGTCCCATTTTTAATATACCTACTGCCAGTGCTTTTTTTTCTGGAAAAATAGGTGGGGGTACTCTCACGCACAGGGAAAAACTGATTATTATGACGATTTTTCGTGTCCTAATAAATACTTCTTTATTCACACTGGATACATTGAACCCAGCTCACACATGGATATATTGCCCCCAGCTCACACATGGATATGTTGCCCCCAGCTCACACATGGATATAAAATACAAAGAGAGGTTAGGTAGCGCTGATAAATGAGTATAGGAAATCGCTGATACACCTGAATGGTCCTTGTTTCTCAACCATCAACATATAACGACAAAAAGGGGGAGATGGTGTAGCGATATGTCCTTTCACAAGATGGAGTCAGAGTCACGTGGGTTATATTCTTGTCTTCTCCTCAAAGAAAACACAAGGACTACATCATAGTGCGACCCATAAATAAACACACGTGTGTGGATAGATAATTGCACTCACATGTAGTAGACCCCTCCTGGTTCTGGATGATGTGCCTTAGGGATATTATCGGCTTCCCAATTGCCCTTTTGTCACGTCTCGGCCTTGCCCCCTGGTGGTGAAGGGTCTTCATGTTTGTTTTTCCCCTATGGTGTGTCTGGCTGTGCTGTTTAGGGCTGATCTGGGGTTCTGTTGTGATCTCCTGGTCTGGGGTCACATGGCCCAATCACACAGACCCACTCCCTATATATTCCCAGCAGCACAGAGCCTCATTGACTGTTTGTGGAGTTTGATGGTGGTTCTGTCTGGGTCGTGTTTCCTGAGTTGCTGCAAAGCATTCCTGTTCAAGTGTTTTCTGGTTCTGACCTCGGCTTTATTTTTGACTATCCCTTCTACTCCCCCCTGGTACTGTATATTTCTGATCTGTTGCCAACCTCTGCCTGATTGACGATTCTTGTATGTTTCATGTTTTATGTACCTTGTCTGTCTTAGTTTAGTATATTATTCAGAGGCCGCTTATAAGGACCTCTTTTAGTATAGTCTGTCTGTTTTGTTTACTGTCCTGCAGCCTGCTCCCTTCACGGATTGTCAAGTGTATCTTTGTGTTTCTGAGTGTCCTAAATTGTCTGTCGGTCTTGAAGCCTTCAGAGCTTAGTGGCAATTCTGTTCTGTTTTTTGGTGCTCCTTGGTTTTGGAGAAATCCGTCTGTCCTTGTGTCCAGTCAGTTACTCCTCTGCCTTAAGGGCTTCATCTCATGTTCCAAGCCACCACGATGGCCCAAGCAGGGGCTAACCGTTACACCTTTCAGGTCGAGGTTCACTGGATCCAATAGAAGGTCCAAGGTGAGATAGAATTCCGTATCTTTCTCGTGTCTTCCTCCAGCGGATTAAATCAGCAATCTCAAAAGGACATTTGAGATTGCTGATTTAATCCGCTGGAGGAAGACACGAGAAAGATACGGAATTCTATCTCACCTTGGACCTTCTATTGGATCCAGTGAACCTCGACTGAAAGGGCAATTGGGAAGCCGATAATATCCCTAAGGCACATCATCCAGAACCAGGAGGGTTCTACTACATGTGAGTGCAATTATCTATCCACACACATGTGTTTATTTATGGGTCGCACTATGATGTATTCCTTGTGTTTTCTTTGAGGAGAAGACAAGAATATAACCCACATGACTCTGACTCCATCTTGTGAAAGGACATTGATATCGCTACACCATCTCCCCCCTTTTTGTTACACATAGATATATTGCCCCAGCTCACACATTGATATATTGCCCCAGACCAGCTCACATGGCTTTATTGCCCCAGGACAGCTCACATGGATATATTGCCCCAGGCCAGCTCTCATGGATATATTGCCCCAGGCCAGCTCTCATGGATATATTGCCCCAGGCCAGCTCTCATGGATATATTGCCCCAGGCCAGCTCACATGGATATATTGCCCCAGGCCAGCTCACATGGATATATTGCCCCAGGCCAGCTCACATGGATATATTGCCCCAGGCCAGCTCACATGGATATATTGCCCCAGACCAGCTCACATGGATATATTGCGCCAGACCAGCTCACATGGATATATTGCGCCAGACCAGCTCACATGGATATATTGCGCCAGACCAGCTCACATGGATATATTGCGCCAGACCAGCTCACATGGATATATTGTCCCAGACCAGCTCACATGGATATATATTGCCCCAGGCTCACACATGGCTATATTGCCCCAGGCTCACACATGGCTATATTGCTCACACATGGCTATATTGCCCCAGGCTCACACATGGCTATATTGCCCCAGGCTCACACCTGGCTATATTGCCCCAGGCTCACACATGGCTATATTGCCCCAGGCTCACACATGGCTATATTGCACCAGGCTCACACATGGCTATATTGCCCCAGGCTCACACATGGCTATATTGCCCCAGGCTCACACATGGATCTATATTGCCCCAGCTCATACATGGATCTATATTGCCCCAGCTCACACATGGATCTATATTGCCCCAGCTCACACATGGATCTATATTGCCCCAGCTCACACATGGATCTATATTGCCCCAGGCTCACACATGGATATATATTTCCCCCCAGCTCACACATGGATATATTTACCACCAGCTCACACATGGATATATGGCCCCAGCTCACCTAAGCCAGGCCCCTCCGAGGGGTGGATCCAGCGGCGGCGAGATCGCGATCTCGATCGCGGCAGGCTGGAGGATGGATCTCAGGCGAGCGGCAGATACTCATGCAGGTGGCCGCTCGTTGAAGGAATGAATGCGGCGGCCGCTGGATCTGACACTGTGTCGACGAGACAGCTCCAGATTCAGACTCCGAGAGTCCGATACCGGAGCTGTAAAAAATTTAAGGCGGCTGGCAATGAGGTGCCGGTACGGCGTACCGGCGTGTACCGCCTAAAAAAAAACCCTGCCTACTGCCACTTTAATGATGACTACTGTAAATGAGGTTTTGTTCTTTTTAAATGCAGTGTAGCATACATCATTGTATGGGGTGGTTTCACTCAATGTTCACTGTACTTGCAAACAACATTAATCCTCAACATTTTTGGAACTACAGTGGATTACAGCTATCCAGAGATGCAATAACTGCACACAAATTTGCTGTAAACAAAGCGAGCAATGGAACCATGGTTATTCTCCCTTAGAAGGAGTCAATTATGGCTATTCTCAATTTAGCATTGTTCCATTGTTGTTTGCAACCAACAGGAATATACTTTGATGATTTGAAAGTGTCAATCTTCATTGAACTCTGATATAAACCATGGTAAAATTTGTGAATGTGAACAATGGTGAAAATCTAGACCAACTACAATAGGTTTTCTTAAGGACAAAGGCAATTTTACAAGTTCCGAACACCTCTAAAAGTAGAATTTCAGCTATTTGCCTGTTCAATCATAATTTAACTCTTTCATATTACACCCTCCCACCCTTATTACATACAATTTTTTGTTCAGGAGAAATATGGCTTTCATTTTCCAAAGATTTATATATATTTTAATATGAAAAAAATCTAAACAATGAGAAAATAGGAAATGTTGCTATTTTCAAAGTTCGGCATTGTATTAGCTTAGCTTTTACTGCAATAAAATCTATATTTGCGTTCGGCAATGTCTTACGAGTTGAACGGTACCCCCCTGTTGTAAATTTTTTTTGTGTTTTATAAAAAAAATTGCCCTAAAAGGTCAGCTTGATCAGAGAGCCCTCTGGTCACACCGATCACTGACACAGTACAGCACTGCTACTGTGAATAGTGAACAGGTAGCGGAAAAAAGGGTTAATTACTTTTATTTTTTTAAAAACAAAACATACAGGTAAAACTTGAAAAATTTGAATATCGTGCAAAAGTTCATTTGTTTTAGTAATGCAATTTAAAAGGTGAAATTAATATAGGAGACTCATTACATGCAAAGCAAGATAGTTCAAGCCGTGATTTGTCATAATTGTGATGATTATAGTTTACAGCTCATGAAAACCCCAAATCCACAATCTCAGAAAATTAGAATATTGTGAAAAGGTGCAATATTCTAGGCTCAAAGTGTCCCACTCTAATCAGCTAGTGAAGCCATAACACCTGCAAAGGGTTCCTGAGCCTTTAAATGGTCTCTCAGTCTGGTTCAGTAGGAATCACAATCATGGGAAAGACTGCTGACCTGACAGTTGTGCAGAAAACCATCATTGACACCCTCCATAAGGAGGGAAAGCCTTAAAAGGTAATTGCAAAAGAATAAAAAATACAGGTATATGCGGCGCCGGTTGTAGAGAAATAACGGGAACATCGCTTGACATACAAAATTGGCCTTATCACCCAATAAAAGATGTTCCAGAAAAAAAGGGGGTAGTATGAACCGATTCCAATGTCTCAAATAGATGGAATTATACTTCAGAGAGATTTCTTCTGTGCTTTTCTTTTCTTCCTCCAATGCCCTCAAATAGAATAAAGAGGAGACATAGCGTGACCTGTGTTATAGAACATCAAAATCCACCATAATTTAGGTCACACTCACATGCTAATGAGCCACCCTGGCTCTGATGTGACAGCTTCTGGGTTATTTGATGGCCACCCAAATGCCCCACCAAACTTCTCTGTAGAACTTGAACCTTCAAACATGAAAGACACACTTCATAGCGTATACCATATGATCACAATAAAAAATGTTTAATCGGATTCACTCACATGGTGTAGGACCATATCCTGGTCCTTGGTGTAAGAAGCGCGGGAGTTGATTTGGAGGCACAACTTCCAATAAAGCCTTTCCTTGTAAAAAATTCTTCCAGACAGCAGTAGATAAAAACCAGAACGCGTTTCACCCTCAGGAGTGATACCCCTCTTGGCTTCCTTAGTTGGTGTGTCTGGAATGCCGCCAGCACTCCGCTCTGTCCGCGTCCTCCTTACACGAGGTCCTTCTCGAACACAATTGCCACTGGAACAACTCCGCGTGATACACTCCAGATCGATATGCACTTTCCCCAATCACTCCAGCAATGGATGCCGCCGATTCTCCGCACTCCAACTTGCTCAGATCCCGGAAGGTGTCTCTCATGCGACTGTCTCTGTTCACCGCTTCCCTCGTTCTCCTCATGCAGCACACGAGGCCCTTCACTTCCTGGTGCCAGCGCGCTTGCTTCCTTCCTCTCTACCCAGGGGTTTCTGGGGGATGTAGTCCATAAGTCCATTATAGTCTTTCCCATGCATTACGCTCTGGCTCCCTCTAGAGGCAATATGGTTTCAGTTCCCAGAGTCAAGTTAAACACAGTGCTACACATACATCTTGTGGCTCATTTCTGGACTACACTTGTAAGGCCCTATTACAATCTTCGCATAAACGTCAGCGCGTGCGCAGAAACGCATTATCGCGAGGGGCAAAACCCTTTGCGCTGAACGTCGTATTACAATGTCAGCGCAAAAAACGCTCGTATACGTCTACCGTGGGTGAACCTGTGCGGACGCTGCGCGAGCTTACTGTACTTCGCACGTCCTATACTTAACATTGTAAGCGCAAATGCGTTTGTGCGCTGGTACGCGGATGGTAATCCAATCTATGCGCAATTTGTAACACACAGCCTTTGCGCACATAATTTTAGCAACTCCTAAAGGCTGGTGTTAATGCCAAATTCTATTAACCTGGCCGAAACCAAATACACCAGCCCAAAAAAAAAAAATACAGCTAAGTATAGTTACACTTTCTAAACATACCAAACCAATAAATTTGAGAAGTTGTGCATGCATTTTTTATTGATGCAGCACATATGCGCAGATTGACTTTGACAGGCGCAAAAACTTAACATGAGACAATTGTGGTTCTTAATTCTGATTGGCTGAATCGTGTGAAAAAACAGTCCGCACACTGATTTCTGCACGCAGCGTTGCTGCACGCGCGATTGTGCGCGTCCGTTTTACGCATGTTATTTTTTGACGGATGAAAAAATGCGCGAGGATTGTAATACCAGCGTTGATTTACGCGCGTTAACGTTTAACGCTTTGCGCAAAAATTCACGCTTTGTGCGTGCGTTTCTGCATGAAGAATGCAATAGGGCCTGTAATCATTGAATTTAGGCCATTTTATTTGCCTCATTAATAGGAATATATACTATAAGGTTTATTCCTTTATATATGGGATTCTCCACATATTTTGGAGGTAGTAGTGCCATATAGACATAATCCTAGTCATGAGTAAAAATATTTCATGTTTCCAGTCTGACGCCCCACCAACTAGAGATGTCACCAACCGCCACTGGTATCAGGTATTCATCACTGAACGATTATACAGTACTTCTCTTCTGAAAATTGTAATTAATAGAGCTGTTAAATTTAGTTTCACAGATTGGTGTAAGGTAAATGATTTGAAATAATTAAATATGTAAAGCTTACTTGTGTTGAAAGATTTACAAGAATAATGCATAAGGGAATCTGAAGTGAACTGATGCGGTTTTGCAATATCCTCACTGTGCAACACCCATTTAGGAGAAACATGTCAGCGCCTAGCAATGGGTTTTGGTAAGCAACAGTTGATATTTCAATAAAGGATAAGATATTGCATTTATCTTTATGATTGAATTGATATCCACTGCTTGATGAGACATCACAGGAAAAATTAACCTTTTGATTGAACGATCACTTTAAAAGAAAGTTTAATGCAGGGATCTCAAACTCTTGCTCCCCAGAAGTTTATTGCATAAAATTCACAGAAACTGAATGCAATAAATGGCCAGAGAATCATGGGAGGTGAAGTTCATAAACATCTGGGGGGGGGGGGGGCATAGTTTGAGATACCTAGTTTAAGGGGACACACCTGGAATCATAATCCCCTGTGCTCTTTGTCAGGGCCAGTGATTGACTCCCTTGTGCCCCTCCCCAATTCTTTTCATATTTTTTCAAAAACATGCTCTTTCTCGCCCCCATGCTCTTTTTCTTTATTCCCCTGCATGCTCCTCTTTTATTCCCCCCCTCTATTTCTTTGGATTCAAGGAAAGGAAAAGAATGCCAGTGATATTCTTTTTCCTGCACGACTTGGTGGAAGTAAGTAAAATATTCTTAATGTCACTTCCTCTCAGCGCTGTTGTGGAGGAAGGAAGAATGAGCATTAGGAAACAGGCAGCCGGTGTTCTGGCACATGTGGGAACCTCTCATATGTGGGGACCGGCGCACTTCCGGTGACGTTTCAGCTGCTCACATCAAGGAACCACCAGCAATGCGTCGGAGACGCGCTCGTTGCGATTACAGCCATCTGTAATTGTACTTGGGGAGACACAGGGTATATATCAATCAGAACTTCACAGGGACTGCTTCCTGTTATTTGCTGAAAATATCAGCAGATGGCAGGACAAACACTGTATCGCCCTTGCAGGACCTCATACAGCTGTGCTCTGCAAGCAGCCTGCGTGTGCCTGCATGAGAGCTGGGGTATCCAATCGGCGGTACGCATGCGCATTGCTGGTGGTTCCTTGATGTGAGCGGCTGAAACGTCACCGGAAGTGCGCCGGTCCCCACATATGAGAGGTTCCCACATGTGCCAGAACACCGGGAGCCCCTTAATGTGTGCACCCTGTGCAGTGGCACAGAGTGCTTTTATAAGATCAGCCGGCCGCAGTATGTGGGGTCAGTCTTAACATTTATATCAGTGCAGCCGGCCATTCTCATTATACTTTATTGTGCCTAGATGGTCTAATCTAGTGCAAGCACTGGCCCTGCTGTTTGTGCAAATTATTACGCAAAGTTGTCTTGGCTATCCTTGTTTTAAGTGCATTCCCTTTTGCTACTAGTTTCCTTTTCTCTAACAACAGAGGCATCCACCCATGCTTCTTCCTCTTGCTATTTACATTGATTAGCCTACACATGCTGGCTGTATTTATGGACTTCTTGTTCCCCAATTGAAACTCTGCTTTAGTCCAAGTTGCAGAAAGTGAAATATAGCAGGGCACTCTAGAGTCTTGAAAAAAATGTTACCACTCTGGTAGAGTGCAAACACTGAATAACGTAATTTTCTCTCGTTTAATTAATATATTTAGTAATGGTGATTTACTTTAATAGGAAAGCTTTTATTTTTTTCTCTCAAGTAATTCGAATGCATATATATGTATATGTGTATATATATGCATTAATATGTTTCCCATTGCTATATATATATATATATATAAATTTGTAGATGGGAAACATGCCAGTCTGTGTCAGGCTCAATTTATATTTATTTAAATAAATGGCTTGGCAAGTGCTACACACATATACTCCCTGTGCTGTGTGATGTACGGTACAGTGTGTAACACACTGTGCTATATATTGCATTGCGCTGACGCTGTACATAATACTGCATATAACACACTATACAGTGCAATGCGATATATAGCACAGTGCAATATACACTTTACTATACATCACACACTACACACCGAGCTCCAGGGGTCAAGTCCTGGGGTGAGTTCCCTCACTTTTTTCCCAAGAATTCCACAACCCCCATTACCTGAAGAAAAAAAAATATATATATATACACAGTATATATATATATATATATATATCACACACACACATCACGAGAATCATGTACAACCAGGCACAGGCCCCCCAGAATTATATATAACGAAGCACAAACCCCCAGTATTATATATACCCAGGCACAGACCCCCAGAATTATATATAACCCTGTGAAGGCTGTGACACGGCCTACAGCCGAGCTCTCGCGAGAGCGCGTCACAGCCTTCAGAAGCCGGCGGCTGTGTGCAGGAGCAGGCTGCCACTCACAGGAAGACGCTGGTCACCGGAGGTCTGAGCTGGGTAAGTATAATTCTTGGGGACCTCTGCCTGGCTATATTTAAATTCTGAGGGTCCTGTTCCTGGGTATATAAAATTCTAGGGGTCTGTGCTTGGTTATATATAATCTGGGGGCCTGTGCCTGGGTATATATAATACTGGGGGTTGTGCTTGTTATATATAATTCTGGGGGGTTGTTCCTGGTTATATATAATACTGGGGAGTCTGTGCATGGATATATAAAATTCTGGGGGTCTGTGTTTTGTTATATATAATTCTGGGGTTCTGTGCCTGGGTATATATAATACGGGGGGTCTGTGCCTGGGTATATAAAATTCTGGGGGTCTGTGCTTGGTTATATATAATTTTGGGGGTCTTTGCTTGGTTATATATAATTCTGCGGGCCTGCCTCGGTATATATAATACTGGGGGGTTGTGCTTGTTATATATAGTACTGGGGGGTTGTGCCTGGTTAAATATATTCTGGGGGGTGGTGCCTATTATATATAATACTGGGGGGTCTGTGCCTGGGTATATATAATACTGGGGGGTTGTACTTGTTATATATATATATATAATACTGCTTGTTATTAATAATACTGGGGGGTTGTGCTTGTTATATATAATTCTGGGGGGTTGTTCCTGGTTATATATAATACTGGGGAGTCTGTGCATGGATATATAAAATTCTGGGGGTCTGTGTTTTGTTATATATAATTCTGGGGTTCTGTGCCTGGGTATATATAATACGGGGGGGTCTGTGCCTGGGTATATAAAATTCTGGGGGTCTGTGCTTGGTTATATATAATTTTGGGGGTCTTTGCTTGGTTATATATAATTCTGCGGGCCTGCTCGGTATATATAATACT
Organism: Leptobrachium leishanense; assembly: GCA_009667805.1. Taxonomy (NCBI): domain Eukaryota; kingdom Metazoa; phylum Chordata; class Amphibia; order Anura; family Megophryidae; genus Leptobrachium; species Leptobrachium leishanense. The sequence goes on from CM019066.1 coordinate 246,304,439, forward strand.
GGGGGGTTGTGCTTGTTATATATAGTACTGGGGGGTTGTGCCTGGTTAAATATATTCTGGGGGTGGTGCCTGTTATATATAATACTGGGGGGTTGTGCCTGTTATATATAATACTGGGGGTCTGTGCCTGGGTATATATATACTGGGGGGTTGTACTTGTTATATATATATATAATACTGCTTGTTATTAATAATACTGGGGGGTTGTGCCTGGTTATATATAATACTGGGGGGTTGTGCCTGGTTATATATAATACTGGGGGGTTGTGCCTGGTTATATATAATACTGGGGGATCTGTGCCTGGTTATATATAATACTTGGGGCTTGTGCTTGGTTATGTATATTTCTGGGGGTCTGTGCCTGGGTACATATAATACTGGGGGTCTGTGCCTGGTTATATATAATTCTGGAGGTCTGTGACTGGGTATATACAATACTGGGGGTTTGTGCTTAGTTATATATAATTCTGGGGGCCTGTACCTGGATGTACATGATTCTCCGTGTGTGTGTGTGTGTGTGTGTGTGTGTGTGTGTGTGTGTGTGTGTGTGTGTATATATACATATATATTTTTTTTCTTTAGGTAATGGGGGTTGTAAAATTCTTGGAAAAAAAGTGAGGGAACTCACCCCAGGACATGACGGGGGGGTCTGTGCCTGGGTATATAAAATTCTGGGGGTCTGTGCTTGGTTATATATAATTTTGGGGGTCTTTGCTTGGTTATATATAATTCTGCGGGCCTGCCTCGGTATATATAATACTGGGGGGTTGTGCTTGTTATATATAGTACTGGGGGGTTGTGCCTGGTTAAATATATTCTGGGGGGTGGTGCCTGTTATATATAATACTGGGGGGTCTGTGCCTGGGTATATATAATACTGGGGGGTTGTACTTGTTATATATATATATAATACTGCTTGTTATTAATAATACTGGGGGGTTGTGCCTGGTTATATATAATACTGGGGGGTTGTGCCTGGTTATATATAATACTGGGGGATCTGTGCCTGGTTATATATAATACTTGGGGCTTGTGCTTGGTTATGTATATTTCTGGGGGTCTGTGCCTGGGTACATATAATACTGGGGGTCTGTGCCTGGTTATATATAATTCTGGAGGTCTGTGACTGGGTATATACAATACTGGGGGTTTGTGCTTAGTTATATATAATTCTGGGGGCCTGTACCTGGATGTACATGATTCTCCGTGTGTGTGTGTGTGTGTGTGTGTGTGTGTGTGTATATATACATATATATTTTTTTTCTTTAGGTAATGGGGGTTGTAAAATTCTTGGAAAAAAAGTGAGGGAACTCACCCCAGGACATGACCCCTGGAGCTCGGTGTATATATCGCACTGTGCTATATATCGCATTGCACTGTACAGTGTGTTATATGCAGTATTATGTACAGCGCAATGCAATATATAGCACAGTGCATTACACACTGTGCCATACATCACACAACACAGGGAGTATATGTGTGTAGCACTTGCAAACATGCCATTTATTTAAATAAATAAATATAAATTGAGCCTGACACAGACTGGCATGTTTCCCCTCCACAAATAAATAAAAAAATATATATATATATATATCGTGAAACTCGAAAAACTCGATAAATATATATATACATACAGGTGAAACTAGAAAAATTAGAATATCGTGCAAAAGTTCATTTATTTCAGTAATGCAACTTAAAAGGTGAAACTAATATATGAGAGAGTTCAAGCCGTGATTTGCCATAATTGTCATGATTATGGCTTACAGCTCATGAAAACCCCAAATCCACAATCTCAGAAAATTAGAATATTACATGCAATCAATAAAACAAGGATTGCGGGGGCGTGGCTGGCTGCGAATGAGAGAGGACGCGGGGTCTCTGGAGCTCCGACCCGTCTCTCTCTCACCGGGTTACCTAGCCATCTTTACTCCCTGCAATTTGATCCTCTGGACACTGGAGCGGCTAGCCACCGGAGATAAGATGTCCGGGGTCCGTTATGTCCCCCACCCCCGGACCAGAGACGAGTTTAGTGGCCAGGGCACGCTCTCGGCGGCCATCTCGGGGCCTACTCCACTGATCAGCCCAGAGGCGGTGTTTCGGAGCCTGGAAGACATGTTGGAGGGAGAGGACGATCGCCCGCTGACGCGAGGCGATATGTGACGCTTCATCGAAGTCCTGAAGGGTTACGGAAGTGCGGAGATCTTGAATGCAGTTGCGCCTGGAGAGTCCCTGAAGGAGCCTGAGCAGTCTGGCTGCGCGGTGGTGGCGGAGAATGACAGATCGGAAGATCTCATGCCACGTCAGCGCTCCCAGAGATCGGGGGGTGTCCCTGGCCCACCAGCTACCGATGGGGAGTCAACCACCATGAGCCCTGCTGAGACGGCACGCGCTAATCTGGATGTTGTGGCCTACCCTGTGAGATTTGTTTTTGTGGAGGTCCCTGATTGCGGCGGGCTGGACCCCCCCGTGCGGTTGGTGGTAGAGGAGCTGCTGTGCCATGAGGTGTTGCTCGCGGGGAAGAAGTGCTACTGGCCCTGGTCTGGTGGAGCTGCCCCGATCATGGATGGGGAAGGGGACAGAACCGGAAGAGTTCGCCACCCAGCTGCAGAAGTGACCTACCTCGGCTGTGAGGAGTTGCCTGCCGTTATCACAGTACCGTGTTTGGACACGGGCTGATGTGACTCGCCCCATATTTTGGCTTGCCTTGACTCGCTGAGTTCCCCCATTCTTATCCCTCTCAATGTTTTTGATGCCCCCCCTTGCTGAGTCGTCTCACCCCCCCCCTGCGGTGTGACTTTCTTATGTGTCCTAATATGTCTTCGTGACACTGCTTGACTGCCTGCCCCACACCGCATCGAGACACGAGTTGAAAAGACTCCTGGCGCACAATTGCGTATCTTTTTCTGCTGACTCCATACCCCTTCCCCCCCCGCTATTTTCAGAAGTATTCCACCCCCCCATAGAGGACTTTTTATTTTCCCCCTCCATTAGCTGAGCTTTAATATCTTTTTGTCTACCCCCTTATTCTTTGAGACTCCCATTTCTCCATAACCTTTTTCTGATGACTTTGTCTCCCCCTCCTGCCCCAGTGTTGTTATATGCTGTTCCCGAGGACTCTCTTGATGTTAGCAGTGTTACGAGGACTTTTCTATACCCCCTTTTTTTAAATTACTCTTAATTTTTTTCTGGCATATCCGGGTTGTCTTGGGAGGTGCTACAGTGGCCTGGTGCCCAACCTGGCCCCCCGAGTGCCCGGGCCTGGTGCCATTACCCCCTGGACCCCCGCCACGGTTTTATAGCCATTCGGGAACCCGCCAGGGCAGTCACAAATTTGGCCTTTGCCATCTTTTCCCCCAACCCCCCCTTTTCCCTTTTTTTTTTTATTTTTATGTTCGCTAATCACAGCAGTATTTTCCTGCAGTTGCTTCTTTGTTAAATTGCACCTCTGTAGATGAGAACCCCCATTAGGGGATGTTTTACTTTGCTTACATATATCGCTAATCTGAGATGACTTCATTATTTGTTCTATCTCGCTGTCTGAAGAGAATAATGGTCTCCAATTGTCCGTCCTTAACCCCTAAGACCCTGTCTTAGACACACCTTGAGTTAACTCTCCTTCTGCGCAGGGAGAGAGAAAATCCTTTCAAAAAGGACACACGAGGCATGTAATTTTGTCTGGCAATTTCTCTCTGCCTTCCAACGTTTTTTGACGCATATTTATGCTTCTAACAAAAACGTTGTCTCTTTATTTCATTGGTTAACATTTCAAAACATAACATAGTTCATTGGCCAGTTTCAATACAGGTCTGGTGACACATTTCTAGACAGTCCCGTGGCCTCGGCATGTGATTTCTTGAGATATCAGCATTTCTTAAGACATCAGTACTTTTTTTAAGACATCAGCACTTTTTTATCACTTCAGAAAAACATTTGCAAACATCAGCATCCTTGCCATTTCTAAAGACATTTGCAAACATCTTGAGAAGTGAACCTTAGTCCTATAATACTGCTGATTATCAATTTATCTTAAAACTATTTCTTATATTTTAAACCTTAATTTATCTATTAATATTATAATTCCTGGGGTGTTATTTAACTACTTATAGGGTCCTTCTTATAGGTTAGCAGATGGTGGTCTGAGGATTCCTTTTCCTTCACTGTCTATTTTGTATATCGGACCTCTGAAAAGTATAAGCATGCATATGTACTCAGTACTTGGTTTGGGCCCCTTTTGCAGCAATTACTGCCTCAATGCGGCGTGGCATGGAAGCTATCAGCCTGTGGCACTGCTGAGGTGTTATGGAAGACCAGGATGCTTCAATAGCGGCATCAGCTCTTCTGCATTGTTCGATGCAAAAGTTTCTCTCATCAGAAAAGAGGACTTTGAGGTACAGACCAGGTCTGTTTTTCTTTAGCCCAAGTAAGACGTTTCTGACGTTGTTTGTTGTTCAGGAGCGGCTTGACAAGAGGAATACGACATTTGAAGCCCATGTCCAGGATAGTTTGTGGTGGCTTTTGATGCACTGACTCCAGCTTCCGTCCACTCCTTGTGAATGTCCCCAACACTTTTGAATGGCCTTTTCCTGACAATCCTCTCCAGGCTGGGGTCATGCCTGCTGCTTGTGCACCTTTTTCTTCCACACTTTTCCCTTCCACATAACTTTCTATTAATGTGCTTTGTCACAGCACTTTAGGAACATCCGACTTCTTTTGCAATGACCTTTTGAGGCACAATGTTGCCTCCTTATGGAGGGTGTCAATGACGGTTTTCTGCACAACTGTCAGGTCAGCAGTCCTTCCCCTGATTGTGATTCCTACTGAACCAGACTGAGAGACCATTTAAAGGCTCAGGAACCATTTGCAGGTGTTATGGCTTAATTAGCTGATTACAGTGGGACACTTTGAGCCTAGAATATTGCACCTTTTCACAATATTCTAATTTTCTGAGATTGTCGATTTGGGGTTTTCATGAGCTGTAAGCCACAATCCTCACAGTTCAAGCCATGATTTGTCATAATTATCTCATATATTAGTTTCACCTTTTAAGTTGCATTACTGAAATATGCACGATATTCAAATTTTTCGAGTTTCACCTGTGTGTGTGTGTGTGTATATATATATATATATATATATATATATATTAGCAATGAGAAACCTATTTCATTAAAGTATACAGTCATGGCCGACATTGTTGGCACCCCAGACATTTTTCCAGAAAATCAAGTATTTCTCACAGAAAAGTATTGCAGTAACACATGTTTTGCTATACACATGTTTATTCCCTTTGTGTTTATTGGAACAAAACAAAAAAGGGAGGAAAAAAGCAAATTGGACATAATGTCACACAAAACTCTTGGGCTGGACGAGATTTTTGGCACCCTTTCAAAATTGTGGATAAATAAGATTGTTTCAAGCATGTGATGCTCCTGTAAACTCACCTGGGGCAAGTAACAGGTGTGGGCAATATAAAAATCACGCCTGAAAGCAGATAAAAAGGAGAGAAGTTCACTTAGTCTTTGCATTGTGTGTCTGTGTGTGCCACATTAAGCATGGACAACAGAAAGAGGAGAAGAGAACTGTCTGAGGACTTGAGAACCAAAATTGTGGAAAAATATCAACAATCTCAAGGTTACAAGTCCATCTCCAGAGATCTAGATTTGCCTTTGTCCACAGTGCGCAACATTATCAAGAAGCTTGCAACCCATGGCACTGTAGCTAATCTGTGGACGGAAGAGAAAAATTGAAAGGTTGCAACGCAGGATAGTCCGGATGGTGGATATGTAGCCGGAGTCAGACAGGTTCACTTCATTAACGGCGCCGGACCAGACACAAGCAAGGATTGTCCAAACACGAGTCTCTTCAGGAAAGGCAAGAGTTTATTGTGTCGTCACACAAGTGCTCACACAGGATTGAATCGCTTAGAGTGAGCCCCGATTACACAGAGACATGAGGTTTTATGCCCCAAATACATAATTAGGTACATCCCCATTAGCCCACCTCCCTATGACACTCTATTCCACCCCACGTGGGTTAATACCTCCCATCATTAATTCGAACACAAAGAACATTCCACATATAACTATAAATTGATACACTTCTCGTTAGTTTGACAGTCTGTGATTTGTTTGTGCTGTCTTTCTCCGGGCAGTGCCTCCCTCCCTATCGGCTATGTTTATTCAGATGGCCTGGGGCCCGGTCTTCTATACTCCTTCGTCTTTTCACGGGCCCAACGACCTTGGAATATCTACTTCTCCATGCCAGAAACAGCAAAGATCTTTCATAAGGCTTTAATTGCTTTTCTGCTAATCTAAACGCATTCCTAAATTTCTACGTATACCTCATTCTAGTCTCAGCTACAAACCTGTCTAGTTATATACAAGTGAACCAATATTCTGAACAAGATGGCCGCCTGTGTACAATGGCGGCCGTCTTCCAGCCTATTTCCACTTCATTCCCCCCTTGGCTCAAGTGTCAGGATCTTTTCCTGGCACTTGTAGCCATTATACTCCACTATTCTGAAACTACTGAAAAATGGGGGGTTTCTTTCACTGGGAACATACCCTGTGGAATTATCAGTGCTGACTTGCACAGTGGCCATATGCATAGCCCTATGCGGTATATCAGTATCCCTATGATCAAGATCACCACTATCATGAGTATCATGGATCCAATCTTTGAGATGAATCTCAAGATGGAACCAAACCATTCTCCCATTGCCCCAAACCCCCGGAGCGGATTCCAGCCTTCGGCAGCAATCCTCCTGGCTGTGCCCTGCAACTGTGCTACCTTCTCCTGATGATCTTGAATTACCTGGTAATAGTCTGGGACTTCGTGTGTAGTGTTTCTGATGAAGGTGCAACATTCATAGTGCATTGTCATTTCACACAATCCATTCAAGGCCGCACTGATCTGCTCAAGCGCCATTTCATATATCATTTGCACCTTTCATAACTCACGCATTTCCAGATTCAACAGCTGGATATCCATACTGGTCCTATTCAGAATCTCATCCATCAGATTGACATAGCTATTCTCCTCATCATCTCTCCTCCCCATCCAGTCCATACTGGCAACCATGTCCATATTCGATCCATCTTCGCAAACAATTCTCTCTTCGGTCTTTCAAACACCAGTGGGTACCTAGGGTGTAGTTCTGTGTCTGTGTTTGTGTCTTCTCCCCTTAGTTTCTGGATTGGGACCAGCTTAGCCAAATAACACATTCCCGTTATTGTTGGTGGTACCTATGTGTAACACACCCTTTCACAGCACACCTGGTATCCTCCTTTCACTATAAATAGCAATAAATGTAGTGTTCCCTTTGATATCTCTATCGCAAAATGTCTCAGCCGTCTCATCATATCCACTGCACCCTGCCTCCCATTGGTCACATTCCCAATCACCGCCTCTTGGTCTCTAGTGAGTTGCCTGCATCGTATGTATAAATAAATCGCCTTTTGTCCTGTTTTGAATATGTAAATATATAATGTCCAGTTGACCTGACTTGAGTTACATAACCCCCTCGTTATTTGTTTCTTTATCTGGTCCTAGTTGAAAACACCATTCTGGTGGATACACTGGTCCTATTATAGGGTACCCGGGACTGACTGATTCTGTCTTTTCCCTGATACAAACATACTCAAATTCATTGGAACAGAGGCAAATGGTATATGAATTGTCTCTGGGTGCAGTCTACTACACACCCAGCATACAGTTTGCCCAGACTTTTTAGCATAGTCATATTTGAATTGCACAAGTAAGTGTCCTCTTGGGTTGGTTCCAGATAGCGCCTCTCGTTTTTGTCTCCACATGGTACGGTTCTCCATCACCGGGTGCGTACCATTCCAGATATGGGAAATATCCACTTTCCCCACATTGCCCGTACAATTAGAGCATACTCCACGCGAGAGTCCATAAACAAATTAGCAAAATATAAAATCAGCACCACAAATGCCCCGAGTGTCAGAATTCCTTGGGCAATTCTTTTTACAGTCACATAAACCCAATCCCTCCCCACTGGAATTTCAAAAGTAAAGAACATTTCTGGATAATCAAGGGTGGGGGCCGGGCCCCTAAAAAACACCCTGTGGGTATCCCCGTTGGCGGGTGGTCAGGACCTGCCCATCAAAACACCCACTTGTTGATCCTCTGTATTATCTGGGTTAGAATCATTTAGGTGCTCATGGCTGTGGTCTTTGTCAGCTTCAGCCTCAGGGTTGGTCTCGTTGGTAACAACCTTCCATGTTGGTTCAGGACTGGCTGCGGCTGCTTTTACCCTGGAGTGATATATCCACGGGACCACCTCGGCAACCTTTACTGCTATAGGGGTTGATAACAGGACAAAATAAAAACCTCTCCATTTTGGACCTAGTGGATCATTTTTCCACTCTTTTACCCATACTGAGTCACCCGGACAATACTTATACAGTGAAGGATACAGAGAATACGGTATATTATCCCCCACCCAAATATTTAACTTCTGCATTGATTTACCCAGCATTACTACCTGATCATTTAGTTTAATTTTCTCCAATGCCCGAAGGTCCCCCCTTAGTCCATTAATCAGAGGGGTTGGCTGTCCAAACATAAGTTCGTATGGACGTAGCTTCAATTGGGGGGTTGGTCTGCACCTAATGTGCAAAAGGACTATCGGCAGTAAGTCCAACCAGCCTAGTGACGTCTCTTGGCACAGTTTGGACATCAAAGTCTTTAGGGTACGGTTCATTCTTTCAACTTTTCCCGAACTTTGGGGCCTGTTCTCGGGTTGTTCTTGGCACATGTTACACACTGCTGAGCTGTTGCTTTGCAGATTGCTGACAATCCTGGTACGTAGAAATATGGCTCCAACTGTTGCTCCATCATTTCTCTTCCTCCATGGGTACTTGCGTGAAGTGCTCTTACGATTTCAGGAGCCAGTGTTGCTGGTAGGACTATTAGTCCGTTCTCCATCTGGAACCATCCATCTTCTCCATACCCTCCGGGTTCGTCTGTCAGCCACTTCTTTTCTTTCTCTGAGTACACAGATGTCCATTCGCTCAGTGGCGCCGGTAGGAGTGCAGCCACCACTGGTTTTGGTTTGTATCGTGCCAATTCTCCATAATTTCCCCAGATAAATTCTCCTAGACTGTGCAGTATTCGTGTGATTCGTAGATTATTGTGAGAATTGATTGTCAAATTTTCAAAACGTGACGCGAAATTTCAATTTTCTGCTCGTTCAACTTCAGTTATTTCTTTGTCTTCCTCCTCCCCCACTATTTTTACGCCGAAGAATTTCAGCCTCATCTTGCAGACTCTGCGCAGTCTTTGCTGAACTTCTGAGGTGTTAACCATTAGACATGTCTCTTGCGGATTTAGGGGAGTAGAGTAGAAATTTCGGCCTTGTGTTTGAGTTGGAAAAAACCATTGGATATAATCATAATTGAGTTCTAACAGTTCATAATCATCTTGCCATTTGTTCAATATTATTTCAATGAACTCGCCGTGGGGTTCAAATTTTTTTTTTTAAATTCATATAGAACTCGTAATTTGGCATGGAAGATTGAGGCTCTTGCTTGCAGATCAGTACTTTAGCTTGAGCTTCTGCTTCTGTTGGTGGTGGCGGTTTTGCAGCTGCTTTTGCGGGTTGGTCCGCGCGTCTGTTACCTTTTGGAATTTCATCACGGCCTTTTTGATGGCCACGACAGTGCATGATGCTGACAGCACTTGGTTTCCACACTGCTTCCAGGAGGGCCGTGATTTCTGCAGCATATTTAATTTATTGTCCTGAAGACGTGAGTAGGCCTCTTTCTTTGTCGAGTGCGCCATGTGCATAGACTGTCATAAAGGCGTATTTGGAATCTATATAGATATTTACTCTTTTGCCTTCAGAAATTTCAAGGGCTCTGGTTAAAGCTGTTATTTCAGCTAGTTGTGCCGATGTATGGCCTGGCAGTGGCTTTGCTTTGATAACTTCTTCTGTTGAGACTACTGCATAGCCGGAGACTTCTTCCCATCATCCATATAGCTGTAGATCGTATTTGTCTAGGGGTACGTCTTTCAAATCTGGCCTGCTACTGAACACTTCTTCCATGACTTGGAGGCATTCATGATTTGGATCCTCTTCACAGTCAGGCAGTAAAGTAGCAGGGTTTAAAGTAGCGATGAGGTCCAAATGAACCCGTGGATTTTCACACATCATGGCTTGGTACTTCGTCATCCGGCTGTTGCTAAACCAGTAACCTCCTTTGACATCCAGCAGAGCCTTGACAGCATGGGGCACCTTGACATAAAGAACTTGTCCAAGGGTCAGCTTGTCTGCTTCTGCTATCAGCATTGCGGTGGCAGCCACTGCTTTCAGGCATGGGGGTAGGCCGCAGACCACAGGGTCGAGTTGCTTGGAGAGGTAGGCCACAGGCCTCAGCCACGAGCCAAAGGTCTGGACCAATACTCCTGTTGCTGTTTGGTTATATTCATGTACGAACAGCTGGAAAGGCTTGCTATGATCTGGCAGACCCAGCGCAGGAGCTTCCATCAGCAGAGTCTTTAATTTCAGAAACGCTGCGGTTTGCTCTTCTTCCCAATGAAAGGGGTCTAATTCTCTTTCCTTGGTTGCTTGATGAAGCGGCTTGGCAATTTCTGCGAAGTTGGGGATCCACAGGCGGCAGAAGCCTGCAGCTCCCAGGAATTCACGGACTTGTCTCCTGGTCTTTAGTTGGGGTATGCGGCACATTGCTTCTTTCCTTTCTGCCCCTAGTGCACGTTTGGTACCTGTTAACTGGAATCCCAGGTATTTTACACTCTGTTTACATATTTGTGCTTTCTTTTTTTTAGACACTCTGTAACCTGTTTGGCTTAGCAGATGTAGCAAAAGTTTTGTGACAGATAAACAGTCTTTTTCTGTGGGGGAAACCAGTGTAATTAATCAACATACTGTAGCGTGGAAGGACAAAAGGTCCTGGCTGAGCGCGCATCCATTGTAGATACCTCCCACTGAGAAATAAAAAAAATAAAAAAAATAAAAAAGTTGTCTTGCTGGAACAATGGTGTGTTCCACGGTGACACACAGAATTTCAATATACCGTAGTCTTTAAATCTCTGCAAATATATTTGTATATTCTGCTTGGCTTTCTTTGGGATATAATATTGTCTTAGAGCCACCGGTATTGCGCCGGACTTTAATTCAACTAATCTGGGCGGGTTGTCCTCCGCCCCCACCTCAGAAATTCCAAGGAGTAGTGCGTGCGGATCCAGCGTGGCAGACAGAGTAGGTGCCGTGCGCCATTCTTCTTCCCTCGGCATAACTACTGCGATTTTCACAGATTGGGGGTTGTGCGGGCTGGCTGGATTATACTACCGAACAAAACTGCCACCCTCCGGCAGGTTTAATTGAACGTGACCCCCGGGAAAAAAAAAAAAAAACATAATTTGGGCTTGCAATTTGCAAAAAATATCCCGCCCCAGGAGCTGGATGGGACATTCGGGCATATACATATACACATTGTGTAAATAATATTCTCAGAAATATTTTCCCATAGCCCAAAACAGACTCTTAATACTACATCGAAAAAAAACAATAAAAATAAATCATTCCATCAAAAATCAAACAAAAACATACCTTGTAAAAACAGTAAAGAAAAATTACTTTAATTATTTCTCGAATTAATTTTTCTAACCGTTTCATATATTTCAATTTAGTTTGTTAATAAATTTTTATATTTTAGTAGGCAATATTGTATACTATTACATACTTATTAAACTTAAACTTTCGGAATAATATCAACACAAAATATAAACATATATCTTGCACTCAACCGACTTCAGACAAATATTCTATTGTAACACACACTAAAATTAGCTAAACATAGTACGCTGCACAAGTACACAAAGGGTTATTTTTTCCACCTTTCAGAGAGCAAAGAAAAACAAACTGCTCCCTCCTCCTCCTCTCTCTTGCAAACAGTCTGTCAGAAAAAGGAGGGGCCTATTACACCAGGGACGACGCTCAATCTCAACTTTTAATTGAACAGTTTAATGATCAATTAAAAGCACAATCGGACAAAATCAGTCTGAACCACACATATAAACTATACAGCACCGCAACTATCTCACTCCGTGAAATATTAATTAATTTATATATGCTCCCATCGGGCATCTCAATCTTTTCTGGTGGAGCCTCTCTATCTCCCTTATTTTGGGGGTCCTGTTTCTTATTCCTCCCCGCTATCATTATAAAATGACTCTGGTTTTTAATGCAATATCTCCATATATCTATATACGGGTATTGTTCAGGATGTCCATACTGCTCTGTAACTTGGGAATGTACCTTCTGTACTAACTCCGGGTCCATTGACCCCTGCTCTGGCCATCCTGGGACTAATAACGGCCACACAACTGTACACATTACTTTTAATTTCTCTTTTGTCAATTCTACACCATAATCATACGTTTTTATATAATGCTTCGAAATTCCGCACCATATATTCTAGGGGCATCTCACCCTCCTTTACCTTCTTGGGCTTAGATGACCCGTTACCCATTGTCACTCCTAAAAAACAATACTTTGCGATACAAATATCTTATTTCAACAACAGTTAAAATCTACAGTCTGATACTTCAGTCAACAATTTATCCGCATCCACATACGCTTCCCCCTTCAGTAGCCGACTGCAGTCGCCTGAGCCGAAACCGTAATTATCTGGGTCAAATCTCGTATTTGCTTCCTCGTGGAGCGAGTAGGCGCACGTTCACTCACAGCACTCAAGTCAATTCATTCACAACACATTCCGTATCAGATACTTTCAGCACAATACAGAACATATATCACTTCAACTCTTTCCATTAGCCGAGGGCGTATTCCCTCCTTAGTGGCTCCTTATACCCCGTAATTTGAACTCTAACTCTTGACTGCTTGTGGCTATGTGCACCTCGTTCCTTGTCTATCTCTGTAGCTATCGCTGGCTTTACTATAAGCCCTTTTCACTATACGGCGTACACACTAGGCACTGACTCAGGCTCTTAGCCCAGTCACAGAAAATCCCTCCTCCTTTCCCTTTTACCCACGTGGCGAAGCTCTATTTACAAACACTGAACTATGCAACTCCACGCAGCTACCTTCTCCCTCTCATACAGAACTACCCTTTGATTGGCATTCAATTCCCCCGAATCCAGACGCCCGCTAGCCACTCTGGCTCCTTAGCAATGTCAGCGCTACCAGTGGCGGGAAAGATATGCCAATAGGATGGTGGCCATCGCATCCTCTTATCCGTCTATCGCAGTCGGACGTTTCCCTTAGATACCGGTATTTCCTTTAGACATACAAAACATAGAAGACACGTTACCTATCGCCGGCGCTGCTTGCTGTTTCCTCAGACTCGTTGGTGTCCCAGTTTTCCCGGGTCAGGGGGGTCTGTTTGGGACGAGATGAGGTCCACTGTACAGGAAATCCTGCTTGGCGCCTGCAGATGTCAGCTCACCTTCAACGGACGCCCCCAACCATCGGGATTCTGGCACTGCTGCAGTCAAGCGCCGCACTGTGTTCAGCAGCCGTTGCCTGTGTCTTGGCAAAAGGCCCGTTATCCCGGCTATCGAGACCCCAGAAAATGTAGCCGGAGTCAGACAGGTTCACTTCATTAACGGCGCCGGACCAGACACAAGCAAGAATTGTCCAAACACGAGTCTCTTCAGGAAAGGCAAGAGTTTATTGTGTCGTCACACAAGTGCTCACACAGGATTGAATCGCTTAGAGTGAGCCCCGATTACACAGAGACATGAGGTTTATGCCCCAAATACATAATTAGGTACATCCCCATTAGCCCACCTCCCTATGACACTCTATTCCACCCCACGTGGGTTAATACCTCCCATCATTAATTCGAACACAAAGAACATTCCACATATAACTATAAATTGATACACTTCTCGTTAGTTTGACAGTCTGTGATTTGTTTGTGCTGTCTTTCTCCGGGCAGTGCCTCCCTCCCTATCGGCTATGTTTATTCAGATGGCCTGGGGCCCGGTTTTCTATACTCCTTCGTCTTTTCACGGGCCCAACGACCTTGGAATATCTACTTCTCCATGCCAGAAACAGCAAAGATCTTTCATAAGGCTTTAATTGCTTTTCTGCTAATCTAAACGCATTCCTAAATTTCTACGTATACCTCATTCTAGTCTCAGCTACAAACCTGTCTAGTTATATACAAGTGAACCAATATTCTGAACAAGATGGCCGCCTGTGTACAATGGCGGCCGTCTTCCAGCCTATTTCCACTTCAGATAAGCATCCCCAAACAAGTTCCAAAGCTATTCAAGCTGTCCTGAAGGCTCCGTGAGCATCAGTGTCAGTGCGAACTATCCATCGACATTTAAATGAAATGAAACCCAATGGCAGGAGACCCAGGAGGACCCCACTGCTGACACCGAGACATAAAAAAGCAAGACTACAGTTTGCCAAAATGTACTTGAGTAAGCCAAAATCCTTCTGGGAAAACATCTTGTGGACAGATGAGACCAAGATAGAGCTTTTTTGTAAAGCACATCATTCTACTGTTTACCGAAAACGGAATGAGGCCTACAAAAGAAAAGAACACAGTACCTACAGTGAAATATGGTGGAGGTTCAATGATGTTTTGTGGTTGTTTTGCTGCCTCTGGCACTGGGTGCCTTGAATGTGTGCAAGGCATCATGAAATATGAGGATTACCAAAGGATTTTGGGTCGCACTGTAGAACCCATTGTCAGAAAGCTGGGTTTGCGTCCGAGATCTTCCAGCAGGACAATGACCCCAAACATACGTCAAAAAGCACCCAGAAATGGATGGCAACAAAGCGCTGGAGAGTTCTGAAGTGGCCAGCAATGAGTCCAGATCTAAATCCCATTGAACACCTGTGGAGAGATCTTAAAATTGCTGTTGGGAAAAGGCGCCCTTCCAATAAGAGAGACCTGGAGCAGTTTGCAAAGGAAGAGTGGTCCAAAATTCCGGGTGAGAGGTGTAAGAAGCTTATTGATGGTTATAGGAAGCGACTGATTTCAGTTATTTTTTTCCAAAGGGTTTGCAACCAAATATTAAGTTAAGGGTGCCAAGAATTTTGTCCAGCCCATTTTTGGAGTTTTGTGTGACATGTCCAATTTTCTTTTTTCCTCCCTTTTTTTGTTTTGTTCCAATACACAGAAAGGGAATAAACATGTGTATAGCAAAACGTGTTAATGCAATACTTTTCTGTGAGAAATACTTGACTTTCTGGAAAAATGTCTGGGGTGCCAACAATTTTGGTCATGACTGTATATGTATTTGAATTACTTGAGAAAAATGAAAACAAACTTTTTCCTATTAAAGTACAGCACCATTACAGCAGCTGGTCACCCCTTGCCAACTGCTATAATGGTGCTATATTTTCAAATTAAAATAATTTGAGGAATCTTGTGGTGTGGGAGGAGTGGAGTTAACTGGGGAACAGGTTGGTAGCTGGGTGTCAGTGACACGTGGTAGCGGGGGGTGGGAAGAGGAAAAGGTTGGCTAGTCCTGATCTTGCGCACAAAACAGATTTGCCCCTTTGAGCAAAGATGTTGGGTATATCAACTCAGGTGTAGCAGTACTGGAGGAGGCTACTCCCTCTAACAGCAGGGGGATCAGCCCACCAAGTAAGGGAGGGATAAAGAAGGCAAGTAAGCCTAGACAGGTTGTGGTGGTAGGGGACTCTATTATTAAGGGAGTAGACACGGTAATCTGTCACTCTGATCGCCTTAACCGGACAGTTTGCTGTCTGCCGTGTGCCTGTGTTAGGCATGTGGTTGACAGAGTTGATAGATTATTGGGAGGGGCTGAAGATGCCCCAGCTGTCATGGTCCATATTGGTACCAATGACAAAGTAAGAGAAGATGGAAGGACCTGAAGAATGAGTTCAGGGAATTGGGAAGTAAACTGAAGAAGCGGTCCTCCAAGGTAGTATTTTCTGAGATACTGTAGCGTGTGGCACAGGTAGTAACAAAAGGCAGCGGGAGATCAGGGAGGTCAATGCGTGGCTTAAATCTTGGTGCAGGAAGGAGGGCTTTGGGTTTTTAGAGCACTGGACTCATTTTGCACTGGGGTACAATCTGTATAGTCGTGATGGATTGCACATGAATGGAAGAGGGTCTGCTGTGCTAGGGGACAGGGTGGTTAAAAGGTTGGAGGAGACTTTAGTGGAAGGGGGAGAGATACAGAAGCGTGCAAAATGGAGACAGAACAGATAGCGGAAGGGTTTCAGCTCAGACTAATGTCAGAACAGTGGAGGCATGCAATGTAAAGTCACATTTAGCATGTGTGGGTAGAGAGACAATATTAAATGTATGCTTGCTAGTGCAAGGAGCCTCAATAACAAGATGGGGGAACTAGAGGCAATAGCATACACTAAGCAATATGACATAATAGGACTAACAGAAACGTGGTGGGATGAAACGCATGACTGGGCTGTAAACTTACATGGTTATGCAATGTTTAGAAGGGATAGGAAACATAAGAAAGGGGGTGGGGTATGTTTGTATGTAAATCAGGTTTTAAAGGCAATTATTACACACCTTGTAAGCGATGAGGGAAATGTGGAATCCTTATGGGTAAATGTTTCTTTGGGGAATAAACAGGGAAGTCAACTATTGGTTGGATATGCTATAAACCACCTAATATAGATAATGATGAGGAAGAACATCTGTTAGAGCAAACTAGGAAGGCTGCACATCGTAGTAACACTTTAATTATTGGGGATTTTAATTACCCGGACATTAATTGGGATAGTGGGACTAGTAATTCAGCGAAGGGAATCCGGTTTCTGAACCTTTTAAATGATACCTTCATGACACAACTGGTAGAAACACCAACTAGAGAGGATAACTGTCTGGATCTGGTTATAACAAATAATGGGGATCTTTTCTCAAATATTCACGTAAGGGAACAGTTGGGAAACAGTGACTATAATATGGTGTTTTTTAAATAAATTTTAAAAAACACATTCATAGGGGTCATGCTAAAACATAATTTTAGGCCAACTTTATTAAAATAAAGGAAGCTCTCAATGTCATTGACTGGCAGAAACTCTTTCATGTGAAAAACACTGAGGAAAAGTGGAATATCTTTAAACTAACACAAGAAAAGTACACGTCACAATATATTCCACTGGTTAATACATATAAAAGAAACAGACTGAAACCAATGTGGCTTAGTAGGAAGGTAACCAAGGAAATGAAAAATAAAAAGAAGGCATTTAAAGCTTTTAAATCTGATAAATCTGAGGCATCCTATAAAGCCTATAGGGCAGCCAATAAAGCATGTAAAAAAGCGATTCGATGGCCTAAACTAGAAAATGAAAAAGAAATGGCCAAAGAGAGCAGTACCAACCCTAAAAGATTCTTTAGGTACATAAATTCTAAAAAACCCAAGAGTGAAAATGTAGGTTCACTAAAATCTGAGTCAGGGGTATTGTTAACTGAAGATCAAGATAAGGCAGAAATTTTTAATGATTATTTTTCTTCAGTATTTATCAAAGAGAAACCTATAACAGGAGACATGCAATTCATTGATAAAAACTTACTAAGAAAAAATGACTGGTTGACTCAGGACAAGGTTTTGCAGCAATTAAACTATGTGAATAAAGCCCCAGGGCCAGATGGAATTCACCCACGAGTACTGAGGGAGCTATGTGATGAAATATGTAAACCTCTGTTCTTAATCTTTAAAGATTATTTTTTTTCAGGAATCATACCAGAGGATTGGAGAAAAGCTGACCTGGTCCCTATATTTAAGAAAGGTTTCAAATTTATGCCTGGGAATTATAGACCTGTGAGCTTAACATCTGTGGCTGGGAAAGTATTTGAGGGGTTACTAAGGGATAATATTCAGGAATATATTGTAATTGGCAAAAATCAGCATGGTTTTATGAAACACAGATCATGTTAGACTAACCTAATTGCATTCTATGAGGAAGTAAGTAGAAGTATAGATCAGGGGGTCGCAGTGGATGTGATTTACTTGGATTTTGCCAAAGCTTTCGACACAGTTCCACAGAAGAGGTTACTATTTAAATTAAGAAAAATTGGACTAGATGAAAATACTTGTTCTTGGATAGAAAACTGGCTAAAAGATAGGGTACAGAGAGTGGTCATAAATGGTCCATTTTCAAGATGGACATCAGTGGTAAGTGGTGTCCCTCAGGGATCTGTTATAGGACCAATTCTATTCAATTTATTTATAAATGACCTTGAGATAGGCATTGAAAGTCATGTATCAGTGTTTGCAGATGACACAAAACTAGGAAAAGTAATACATTGTGAACAGGATGTTACTTCGCTGCAGAGGGATTTAGATAGATTGGAGGACTGGGCACTTAAATGGCAGATGAAGTTTAATGTAGATAAATGCAAAGTTATGCACTTTGGAGTGAAGAACTCACAAGCAATTTATACCCTAAATGGTACGGAGTTAGGGAAATCAAAGCAGGAGAAGGATTTGCGAATAATCATATACTTCAAACTAAGTAACAATGCCCAAAGTCAAACAGCAGCCACCAAGGCCAGCAAGGTATTGGCATGTATTAAAAGGGGAATTCATGGGGGGCGTGGGCAGCTGTGAAGGAGAGAAGACTCTTGTCTCAGGAGCTCCTACCCGCCTCTTTCTATCTGGGTTCCCCAGATGTCTTAATCCGCTGAGTTTTGTTTTAGTGGGACCCTGAGCGGTTAGCCACCGGAATGGAGATGCCCGGGGTCCGCTTTGTCCCCCCCTGGACCAGCGACTGATGCGTGGTGGTCGGGGTGAGAAGCCGGTGGCCATCTTGGGACCTACCATCGGGTTGTTCCCCACGGCAGAAGTTTTGGGTCCTCCACTGTTTGGTCTAGAGGCAGCGTTCCTGCGCATCGAACACATATTGTTAAAGACTGGAGACAATGAGCGCCCGCTAACACAAGGAGACTTACGGCGCTTTACCGAGGTCCTGTGGAGGTGGAGTGGGTCCCCTGAGCGGAGTGGCTGCTACGGAAAGTGACCGATGAACCTGGCGGTGTGATCACGAGGATGCCTGCTGACTCCTAGGATTCTGTGCACCAGCCTCTGTGTCCAGAGACGTCCCCCGAGCCGCGAGTATTTAAAAGGGAGCCTGCACGTTTGACCCTTGCTTGGGCGGTGACTGCTGAGAGGAAAACTGCGGCCCCCCTTCAGAGGCTTACTCTGGCGGCGCTGCTCGGGATGCTGGGCCTATGCACCGAAGGGAGGCAGAACCGGCCTTTGGTCTGGGCAGTACCCGATGCGGCGGCTGGCGAGACCTGGTTACCGGAGGCCCGTGGTGTTTGGGGCAGCCTGCGGAAGACCCTTGCTTCATGTTCCCGCTGGACATGGGATGAGGGGACCTATCTTGATGGCCTGCCGCCTCCCTGTTTTCTGACCCTGGCTTCATGTGACCTGCTGAGTTCCCCCCTCCGGTTCACCACCTCCTGATGACCCCTTGATGAGATCCCCCTTTTCGGGGATGACCCCTTGGGACCCTGCACCCCCCTTGAGATGTCCCCCCCCCACTTTTATCACTACGACCTGCTGACACCCCCCCCCCCCCGTTTTTGTTATTCTGAGTTGTCTTCTACGCAGTGTTTTTGATTATTTCTTAGCCGAGTATGTTATTTTGATGACCCCACCACTCCCCCCGTCTTTCTCCCTTCCCTCCTTTTCCCATGTTTTTATTTTTCTACACACCACCTCGTGCTGCAGACTTTCTTCCCCCTTTTTTTTTTCTTTTCTCTTGGCGCTTGGGGCGAACTCTGGGTGTGCCATTGTGGCAGCCACCATGGCTCTGCCTGCCATACCTGGCCCTCGAATGCCCCGACCTTGTGACCTGCACATTTCCGTGGCCTCCTACGGTACCTCGGACCTTCAGGAGCGAGCCAGGAAAGTCACATATTTGGCCTTTGCCACCTTTTTTTATTTTTTATTTATTCTTTGGGTCCTGGAACACTTTTTGGTGTGTCTCCCCCCCCCTCCCACCTTCCTATTTTGGATACCCCTTGCCACAATATTTGCCTATGTGTCTTTGGACTGTGTTTTTGAGACTTTCTTTGTCGGCGTTATTACACTTTAAAGAGACCCCCCACTTGGGGCTGTTATTTTTGTAGACTACTTGCTGCACCTAGATGACTTTTTATCGCTTTTTCTGTACCTTCTAGACGTTGGCATTTTTTGAGTGACCTTTCCGTGCCTTGGCCCTGCGTGGCTATACTTTCTTTGTATTTGTTATACTGCTGATTTGATTTGCAAAATAAAAACATTTTGAATACGAAAAAAGGGGAATTCACTCTCGGGATGAAAACATACAGGGTTATCCAAAGAGATTCGAAAAGTCACCGCACGTTCGGTGACTTTTCGTTCTCTTCAATTCGGTTCCTTTTGCCGATCCCATTTCGGTGACCCTGCGGTGTATTCAGCAAACACCACAGGGTCCCCGAATTGCAGGGAAAGGCTGCCGCAAACCTGACGAAAACTAACCGAATGCACGCTGAAAACAAGCAAAAACATCTGGATTAACCTTCGAAAAAGCCGAACAGGAGCCGAACAGGAGCCGAATCGCACAGAGCCGCTGTGACGTAGAGGAGGCAGTGAATAAATTAGCAAAACCATTTGTATGAATCTGGGAAAATGAAACGCTGTTTGCAAAGAAACTACTGAGCGAAAATGTCTGAAATTTTCACAGGAGGTCCAGGGAATGATAATAAAGAGGGCTGTTACAAAAAAAATAAGTAAACTGAAAAAAAATCAAAAAAAAAATCGGACTTTTAAAAAAAAAAAAAAAAATCAGAAAAATGCTTAAAGTATCCTAAAAAATCTATAAGTAAAGAGACTTTTTGCTGCAGAATTTTATAATGAACGGTTTATTAGATATTGAATTAAAACGGGAATATTTTTAACATTGAAGCCTATGGGATTCTCCTGAATAAATTTGCCGAATTAAACCACCGAATGACAGGGCATTAGGGGAACCTTTCACTGCTGGTTTGTGCTCTCTGAATAGCCGAAGCGGTGCTTTTTCATGGGGTTTTCACTGCCCTCGAACAGGCACCAAACAGGCACCGTATGTTCAGGCAATTCGCCAGGATTTGGCGAATTGCCTGCTCTCTGGATAGCCGAATGGTCAGGAAAGGTAACCGAACACTGATTTTCAGCATTCGGTTACCTTTCTCAAGCAATTCGGATCTCTTTGGATAACCCTGATAGTTTTGCCTCTGTATAAATAAATGGTTAGACCGCACCTTGAATATGCCGTGCAATTTTAGGCACCTGTCTTAAGAAAGGATATTATAGTGCTTGAAAAATGCAGAGACGGGAGACTAACAGGGTTATTCAGAGAGTGTGAAAAGCAGGAGAATGACTGGAGAATGAAAAATTCTAGGTCAAAATAGCCGATTTGGAAAGTGAGATGAAAGGGAGAATTTTTCTGGTTTGGCTATTTTGACCTAGAATTTTTCATTCTCCAGTCATTCTCCTGCTTTTCACGCTCTCTGAATAACACTGTATATTAATAAGGGGAATGAAAGGTTTAAGTTCTAACAAGTTTAAAGTTGTTTAGTTTAGAGAAGCGGCACTTTAGAGGGGATCTGATAACCTTATATAAATACAGTTGTGTTCAAAATTATTCAACCCCCAATGCTGTAAAGGGTTTTAGGGAATTTAGTGTACATTTGTAATTGTATTCAGAATGAAATCCTACAAGGACTTTTTAAAGAACCATATGCAACTAAAATGTTCAATTGGTTTTGTAATACAGTAGTAAATGTTTCTTTTGTGAATTCTTCATTGACACAATTATTCAACCCCTTAAAGACTACCACTCTGAAGAACAGAGGTTCATTCAAGTGTTTTCAATCAGGTATTGAAAACACCTGTGGATGTCACGGAGCAGCAATAAAGCAATAATAAGCACCAATTGGGCAGCTTTAAAATGACTGTGATACTCGGCTCCTTCTAGACATTTACTGGTGTGGTTACAAACATGGTGAAGTCAAGAGAATGGTCCAGGAAGACGAGAAGAGGTGATTACTCTTCACAGGAAGGGCAATGGCTATAAGAAGATTGCAAAAATGTTAAACATACCAAGAGAGACCATAGGAAGCATCATTCGCAAATTCAAGGCAAAGGGCACTGTTGAAACGCTACCTGGTCGTGGCAGAAAGAAGATGCTGACTTCGACTGCTGTGTGCTACCTGAAGCGTAGAGTGGAGAAAAGTCCCCGTGTGACTGCTGAGGAACTGAGAAAAGATTTGTCAGATGTGGGTACTGAAGTTTCAGCTCAGACAATACGGCGCACACTGCGTAATGAAGGCCTCCATGCCAGAACTCCCAGGCGCACCCCCTTGCTGTCTCCAAAGAATAAGAAGAGTCGACTGCAGTATGCCAAAAGTCATGTGGACAAACCACAGAAGTTTTGGGATAGTGTTCTGTGGACTGATGAAACAAAATTAGAACTGTTTGGGCCCATGGATCAACGCTATGAAGAAAAGAACACCTTGCCTACTGTGAAGCATGGCGGGGGTCAATCATGCTTTGGGGCTGTTTTGCTTCTGCAGGTACAGGGAAGCTTCAGCGTGTGCAAGGTACCATGAATTCTCTTCAGTACCAGGAGATATTGGATGACAATGTGATGCAGTCTGTCACAAACCTGAGGCTTGGGAGATGTTGGACCTTTCAACAGGACAATGATCCCAAGCATACCTCCAAGTCCACTAGAGCATGGTTGCAGATTAAAGGCTGGAACATTTTGGAGTGGCCATCGCAGTCACCTGACTTAAATCCGATTGAGAACCTCTGGTGGGACTTAAAGAAAGCAGTTGCAGTGCGCAAGCCTAAGAATGTGACTGAACTGGAGGCTTTTGCCCATGACGAATGGGCGAAGATACCCGTAGATCGCTGCAAGACACTTGTGTCAAGCTATGCTTCACGTTTAAAAGCTGTTATAACTGTAAAAGGATGTTGTACTAAGATTGAATGTCACTTGGGGGTTGAATAAAACTGATAATGATGTGAGCACAGAAAAGACATTTGTGGTTATTTCATTATAAATGTTATATTTGTCTGACCTACACGTGCCTCTTTGATTTAATTGTAAGCAAGATGACTGAATGATCAAAATCAATGTCAAACTGGCCAAAACACTCAATTTCAGTGGGGGTTGAATAATTTTGAACACAACTGTATATACGGGGCCATTATAAACCATTGTCTGGAAACCTATTCATTAACAGGACTATACACAGGACACAAGGTCACCCATTTAGACTGGACGAAAGGAGATTCAGCCTAAAGCATAGGAGGGGTTATTTTACAGTGAGAACAATAAAACTGTGGAATTCTCTGCCTGTTGAGGTGGTTGGGTCAGAGACTGTACAGACTTTTAAAAAATGACTGGATGACTTCCTGCAGACACAGAATATTAAACATTATTAGAACAATATTATTAAACAATATTAGAACAGTCATTTTCCATTGGCTTCTAGCCCACTCATTGCATTGTGTATAATAGTTATCTCATATGTTTAACCCCTTCGCTGCTGTTGAGTCATTTCACGTCTGTGTGCTGAGCTCATTTTTACCACGTTTGCTCATCCTATTTAAACGCGATTTGAAGTCAAGTTTAATATACGACCCAGACGTATATCCTTTTGTTTCGGCAGACTCGACAGATTCATAATATATCATTATTATATGTATACCTCATGCCCTGCCTGAATATTCTAACAAAAAATGCAATAAAATTAAAATTTTCAATCATCTACAGCGTGTAAAAGTGTTTTTTTTTTTTTCACATTTTATCAACCGAGCCTTTGCGTTTAGATTTTCTACGGGGTGTGCGTGTTAAAAAAATAGAAATGGGACAAGTTACATTTTTTGGGGGGGGAATTACGTGATTTTTAGCAAACCCCCCCCCATAGAAAAAAATCGTTATTGCAGCATCATTGTTCACATTATAATTGAAATGGGAACAATATTGCTGCATTAATAAAAATAACACTTTTTGTAATTTCTTACTTAATTTGAACTTGGTCATGTTTGGTATCATTGGAAAGGCCATGCTCTGGCCTTTCAAATCACACCAAACATGACCCGCTATCTGCGACTGTTTAGGAGATAGAGGCATGGGCGTCTGCAGAAATTTTTCCGGGAGGGGGGAAAATTTTAAGGGCATCCATATTCTGCCCTTTTGACAATGTCATGAAGGAGACAGTCATAAAATAAAGCGTAGTAATACAGAGGCTGCGAAACATGATGCAAGTCTAATGGTGTAAGTGTCTGATCTGAGTGTTGCATTTTCTAGTCTGTTAACGCTATTCAATGCACCACACTAGTCATACACCCAGGATCAAGGCACTAAAGAAAGTGTTTTTTTAAGGCCATCTCTGTATACACAGAGCCTGCTCTGTATACACAAACCATGACCCCCCCCCAGATACTGGCACACACCAGGCCCCGCACTCCAAATAATATATACAGTACTGTGCAAAAGTTTTAGGCAGGTGTGAAAAAATGCTGTAAACAAAGAATGCTTTCACAAATGGAAGTGTTAAATATTTATGTTCATAAATGAACAAAATGCAGTGAATGAACCAAAGAGAAATCTAAATCAAATCAATATTTGGTGTGACCACCCTTTGCCTTCAAAACAGCAGCAATTCTTCTAGGTACACTTGCACACAGTTTTTGAAGGAATTCGGCTGCTAGGTTGTTCCAAACATCTTGGAGAACTAACCACAGATCTTCTGTGGATGTAGGCTTTCTCACATCCTTCGGTCTCTTCATGTAATTCCAGACACACTCGATGATGTTGAGATCAGGGCTCTGTGGGGGCCTTGCCATCACTTCCAGTACTTCTTGTTCTGCTTTACGCTGAAGATATTTCTTAATGACTTTGGCTGTATGTTTGGGGTCGTTGTCCTGCTGCAGAATATACGCCTGATGGTATTGCATGATGGGTACGTATCTGCCTGTATTTCTCAACATTGAGAACACCATTAATCCTGACCAAATCGCCAACTCCATTTGCAGAAATGTAGCCCCAAATAGTTCAAGGAACCTCCACCATGCTTTACTGTTGCCTGCAGACATTCATTATTGTACTGCTCTCCAGCCTTTCGACGAACAAACTGCCTTCTGCTACAGCCAAATATTTAAAATTTTGACTCCTCCGTCCAGAGCACCTGCTGCCATTGTTCTGCACCCCAGTTCCTATGTTTTTGTGCATACTTTAGTCGCTTGACCTTGTTCCCACGTCGGAGGTATGGCTTTTTGGCTGCAACTCTTCCATGAAGACCACTTCTGGCCAGACTTCTCTGGACAGTAGATGGGTGTACCTGGGTCCCACTGGTTTCTGCCAGTTCTGAGCTGATGGCACTGCTGGACATCTTCCGATTTCGAAGGGCAATAAGCTTGATGTGTCTTTCATCTGCTGCACTAAGTTTCCTTGGCTGACCACTGCGTCTACGATCCTCAATGTTGCCTGTTTCTTTGTGCTTCTTCAAAAGAGCTTGAACAGCACATCTTGAAACCCCAGTCTGCTTTGAAATCTTTGTCTGGGAGAGACCTTGTTGATGCAATATAACTACCTTGTGTCTTGTTGCTGTGCTCAATCTTGCCATGACATAAAACTGTTTTTCACAACCTCACCTTGGTAGCAGAGTTTGGCTTTTCCTCACCCAGTTTTAAGCCTCCTACACAGCTGTTTCTGTTTCAGTTCATGACTGGGTTTCAACCTACGTGTGACATTGATGATCATTAGCACCTGTTTGGTATAATTGGTTGATCATACACCTGACTATAATCCTACAAAATCCCTGACTTTGTGCAATGAGAATTGATGCTGGTTTGAAGGCAAAAGGTAGTAACACCAAATATTTATTTGATTTAGATTTTTCTTTTGTTCGCTCACTTTGTATGTTGAAAATTGACAAATATAAACAATCATTATTTATATTTCTGAAAGCATTCTTTGTTTACAGCATTTTTTCACACCTGCCTAAAACTTTTACACCGTATTGTATATACACACACACCAGCCCCCTTCCTACACACTCACCTTCCATGCATACACACCTACATATCTCCTCTCCTCAGCCCTCTCTTCTTAGATTGAAAGCTCTGGAGCAGGTTCCCATTCCTCTTATATTGTAAGCTCTGGAGCAGGGCCCCCTCTCCTCTTAGATTGTAAGATCTGGAGCAGGGTCCTCATCCCCACTGCCCATGCAAGACCCTGTCTAGAGTTCGTGTATACTGCCAATATTGCCTTGGTCTGTACCTCATGCAAGCTCTGTGAGCTTAACACAGGTCCCCACCAGATTACTATTAATCATTTTATGTCCCTCTTCCCCAGACAGATAAACTAGACCTCAGATCAGGGGATTCTCATAAATAAAGACACTGGCATCAAGTTTATTAAAAATGTATTTATTTGACAATCCTTACCTTTTTTCGTGTGTCCAGCATTCCATCCAGTGGCCCATAGCAGCTGCACCTGCATCTCAGCCCTGCCTCTCCCAGCCTGCAAAATGAGTGGGAACATGTGGTGGATTGGAGGTGGAGTGGGGATGTGACACTCGTGCAGCCTATTGGAGAGCCCAGGAACGGCAGCAGTGCAGTGAATAAATTATCATAATTTAAGCCTGTTGTTCCGGGGGGGCAAGTGCCCCCCTTTGCCCCATGCTACGGACGCCCATGTAAGGAGGTTCCTTTGAACCCCCCCCCCATCTCCACCATAGGATTTCCTTAGGAAATCCCCAGGCAGCTAGGGGTTCCCCGGCTAACTGACGTCATTGCGCCATGCGCGATGACATCAGATGACGAGGGGGACCCGAAGGTGGAGCTGCCATCCAAGATGACGACCCCACCGGAACTAGGACCGACGTTTCAGGGGTTAAAGTCAGGCACCGCTTAAAAGGGGAGGGCCCTTAAAAGCAGCGTACGACTTCAGAGGAGAGAGGTGAGTATGTTTTAGGCTCCCGGTAAGCGGATGACGTGTGGGGAAAGTCCTCTGCATACAGCGGGAGCCTCCTAGGACTTTCCCCACACGTCATCCGTAGTGAAGCGGTTAAAGTTCAGTTCTTGTTCTACCTCAACACTGGTTCTTTCTAGTGCTTGCGGTAATCTGCTATACTCAGCGCCTTTCTTCGGCCATTATTTAGTTTCTGGATGGTAGAGTTCCTGGGTGCTGTCCCGGGCTGACGGAGCATGGTTTCGCAAGAGTTACCCAGGTGGGGTACAGGGAGCTTCTTGACACACTGTAATTAAAATTAAAGTGTATTTAGAATTAGGGATGCACCGATACCACTTTTTTAAGTACGCGTACCGATACTTTTTAAAAGTACTCACCGATACCAAGTACCGATACTTTTCTTTAATGTCATGTGACGCTTTCCAATAAGAACAGACCATATAAAAATGCCCCCAGCTCACATGTATATATCCCCCCCAAGATATATATATATTCATACTGCCCCAGCTCATGGAATATGCCCCAGCTCATGGAATATGCCCCAGCTCATGGATATGCCCTAGCTCACACATGGATTTGCCCCAGCTCATGGACCTGCCCCTGCTCATGGATTTGCCCCAGCTCATGGATTTGCCCCAGCTCACAAATGGATATTGCCCCCAGCTCATGGATTTGCCCCAGCTCACACATGGATATGCCCCAGCTCACACATGGATTTGCCCCAGCTCACATATGGATTTGCCCCAGCTCACACATGGATTTGCCCCAGCTCACACATGGATTTGCCCCAGCTCACACATGGATTTGCCCCAGCTCACACATGGATTTGCCCCAGCTCACACATGGATATTGCCCCCAGCTCATGGATTTGCCCCAGCTCACACATGGATATGCCCCAGGTCACACATGGATTTGCCCCAGCTCACACATGGATATTGCCCCAGCTCATGGATATGCCCCAGCTCACACATGGATATTGCCCCCAGCTCATGGATTTGCCCCAGCTCACACATGGATATGCCCCAGCTCACACAAGGATATGCCCCAGCTCACACAAGGATATGCCCCAGCTCACACATGGATATGCCCCAGCTCACACATGGATATGCCCCAGCTCACACATGGATTTGCCCCAGCTCACACATGGATTTGTCCCAGCTCACAGATGGATTTGCCCCCAGCTCACAGATGGATTTGCCCCCAGCTCACACATGGATTTTGCCCCCAGCTCATGGATTTGCCCCAGCTCACACATGGATATGCCCCAGCTCACACATGGATATGCCCCAGCTCACACATGGATTTGCCCCAGCTCACACATGGATATTGCCCCCAGCTCATGGATTTGCCCAGCTCACACATGGATATGCCCTCCCTCGACGATACTTACCTTCCTGAGCGACACCGGGAATGTCTCTGCGCGTGCGCTCGTTGGAAGGACCCCAGCCGCGATCACATGGTCCCACGTGGTGCGGCTGGGGTCCTTCCAACGAGCGCACATGCGGAGACATTCCCGGCGTCGCTCAGGAAGGTAAGTATCGTCGCGGAGAGCTCCAGGGGCGGCTGTCCGAATGCCGATAGAGCATTCGGACAGCCGCCGCAGCCCCTCGGATGCCGGCAACCCCGCTCAATGCCGGCTTCCGGTATCGGGAAAAATATCGGGGGGTACTACACGAGTACCAAGTACTCCTGCAGTACCCAGTATCGGCCCCGATACCGATACTAGTATCGGTATCGGTGCAACCCTATTTGAATGTATGTGTGTATAGTCACAGGGTTAATGGCTAGTTTTAAGTGGTTTCCCATTTCCCATTGGTTCATGTCACTGGATTTTTGATACAGTTACTTGTTATTGAAAGCGTTAAGTATTCTGTGTAACCACTTCCATTTTGATCCCACACATTTTTCATTTCATTGTTTGCCTCCCCTTCCCACCTCTTTGTTTGTCATTCTTTATTATTTATTATAAATAAATGGTTTGCACACTAGAATGCTTATGTTTGTTGTATTGAATTGAAAAACTGTCAATACTTTAATTACAAATCTAAATTATTTTTTGTTTGAATAAACTGCAGAAAACAGCTGTCTCGTGCATCTGCACTGGTATGATTTTGTTTTAAACTGTATTCCTTAAACATTTGCTGTCCCCCCAACCCCGTCCCCCAAGCTCAATGGGGGTGAGTAGGATGGGGCAGAGGTCCAGCTCCATGTCCATGAATTTCATAATCCCGCAGTGGACAAGTAATACGTCTACATCTAATAAATTTAAATATGATCCTTTTTTTGGACTCTCTATGCACTCTCCCGTATGCTGTTGTCGGTAGTTTTTTCTATTTAATATCTCGTTATGTTGTTTTTGCATTAATACAAATCTGAAACTAAACGCTGACCATCCTCCACCTTATCTCACAAAAATGCAGCTTGATTTTTGGCCAATTTCTGCAGCCGTCCTTCCTCTTTGTCCTGTTCATCTTCAACCTTTTTCCAATCTGTCATGTGTTCTGTGTTTTGCCTGCGCATAATTTGATGTTTGATGTGAGTTAATTTGGTCCTTCCCATGCAATCCCTGCTCTATTCTTCTGACCACCAGCTCTTATATCTTAGAGATCATGAGAAATCTGATTGAGCAGTTGGTTAAAGTGCTGTACTAGCAGGAAAAATATCCTATGGGCAGGGTCGTCTCCACCTTATGTATCATTATTACGTCTCATGTTTGTGCTCCCCCTTTGCAAAGTGCTACGGAATATGCTGGCGCTATATAAGTGACTGTAACTGAAACCCCATCCATCACCTCTGGGTATTGCAGACATTCAAGCTCTTGAAGTTTGGGATGACGTATCATGGATAATTGGTATTTCAGATCTAAGGCCCGTGTCAGACGAACGCAGTGATCACGTCCGTGTTGCTGCACAGTTTAACGTCCGTTGTAGCATAGAATCCTGAGCATTAGAGACACGAAGTGCGTCCGCACTGAACTGCGCACGCACAACGCACCTGGCAAACGGATGCAAGTTAGACAAGAACGTAAAACCGCTAGACGGACGCGCAGAGTAGCATTCTGTGTGAGTGATGAGATGTCAGACGCAGCGCATTTGCGATGTCCAGCACCTTGACACACACAATGGCTTTTCATATCCTTTTAAAATTTTTATAATTTTTCATATTTTATTTCCCATAGTTCCCTTTTTTTTCCCCTACGTTCATCAACAAAAACGGACCGTGTGGTGTATACAGTATCTTCCGTCAGTACATCTGTCCATTGTGCACGCATGCAGAGTGCGCTCAGACTGCATTCGTCTGACTCTAGCTTTAACAATCGGGATTTTTTATCCTCTGAATATACAGTATAAAGAAAAACCCACACACAATGTTGTGCGCAGAATTTGATTTGTTGTTGTTTTTTCTCTGTTTGAGACAGGTTATTAAAATGTTTGTCCTAACCTTTCATTATGATTATTTTTTCTATGATAGAAAGACAATACCATTTCACAGGATTAAATAATATCTTTGCTAAACAAAGCTTTTCAAGTGAAGTCCTGAAGAATGTATCTTTCCACTCGATTGTAGTGATTGTAGTATATTCGATGTGACTAGGTAGCACTAGCAACCATGAGTCATTCTTTGTTCTAAATTACACCAGCAAAGTGCTGATTGTTCTTATTTCAGTGCTGTTAATTTCAATGTCTAATAAGCTCGCACAACTTCCTTAATCATGGGAAACCAGCTGTTTGTACGGAGCTCAGAAGACAAAAAAAATGGGTGAGACTTTTCTTTTTTTTCTTCCTCCACCCTTCGCTGGTCTGGAGCACATAGTTGCGAAGCAGCTGCACATAATGTGTTATTTATTTTATTTTTTTTCTTCTTTTTGCTGAAGAATCCTGAAATATGCTTTGTGTCTCCCTCCCACACCTGGAAAAAATGGAGTGATGTATTTTAAGGTTTTTGTTAGCACGTGTAATTACGACAGATCACATTTCTAGAAATATGATACACCTGTTTTTACAGGAATTCATTTGAATTTAGAGTATGGTCTTTCTATTTCATCAGCTAAATCTGAAGATGGGGGGGGGACATATATATACTGTATATACCTTTAAATACATTGCTCAGGCTATGCTCAATTCCTATAAAATATAATTGCTAGGCTCCAAGCATAGGACTAATTGTCATATATGACAATGTGTAATGGAAAATTAATTAAATTTTTTTTAATAAATTTAAATACTACATGTAATCTGTCATAGAATTTATTTATAAAGGATTTTACCAGGAAGGATACATTGAGATTTCTCTTACTTTCAAGTATGTCCTGGTTCAAGAACGTTGAATTTTTACAGTACAGAAATACAAAGTAAAAAATGCAAAATATCAAAAATAACACATTTATTTTCTGTATATGTAAGAAATTTACTCACTATTTTTTGGGCTTTTTTTTGAGAAAGGATTTTACCAGGAAGGATACATTGAGATTTCTCTCGTTTTCAAGTATGTCCTGGGTGGCGAGTGTGTACCGTTAGGTGTCTTGCCCAAGGACACTTACTGGAGTGGTGCTCTTGCTGGGATTTGAACCTGTGTCTCCACGTTCTCCAGTCACAGAGCAGTGATGTTACCTCTACTCCACCCAACCGGTTAGATGTATGTTACATGTTTACAGGTACATTCTGTATCAAGGTATGTTAATAGAGATCTTTTAAGGGACTTTGGACTGGGGGAAGATTTGATGGTGTCTGGGAGGTTATTCCATATTTGCAGTGCTCTGTAGGAAAATGAGGAACGAGACATTTTCTTTTTGTAACTTAAGTAAGGTGCAGGTTAAAGGAAGAGGGAACCGCTGGGGGAAAGCAGTCTATTCAGGTAGGGTGGTAGCATCCCAGAAAAGCTCTTAAACACCAAGGGCCCTATTACACTGTTAACGCTAACGGTAGAGCTCACCTGCTTGAGCACTACCGTTAGCCGCGGTATTTACCGCGTATTACAATCCAAATGCAAACGGGTTAAGAAACCCATTTGCGTTTGGTACCTTGAGCTCCTCTGCGCGAGGTTACTGCACTTTGCGCTCCCCATGTTAAGTATAGGGAGCGCAAAGTGTTAATCAGCGCTGGTATTACAAAGTCCCAGCACTGATTAACGTCTGGCTCTGGTTAGCGAAAAGTTAACCAGAGCCAGAACCTGGTGTTAACGGATTCCGCTTCTGCAGAATCCGTTAACACCAGGCGAAAAAATAAAACCGTACATCGGATACTTACCCTCTGTCCCGCGGTGAGGACCGCGGCTCTGTCCGCCTCCTCCGGCCACCGGGAGCAGGGAAAGACTGGGGGGAAAAAGGCCCCCCAGTCTCTCCCTGTGTATCCCTACGCTGACCGGCTGGATCTCGCGAGGCGAGATCCGGCTGGTCATGTGACCGCCGGCGTCTGCTTCAATGGAGTCTTATGGACTCCACTGAGAGGATGCGCGCGGCTGCGCTTAGCGCTGCCGCGCGCATCCCGGGACACAGCGGACGCAAACAATGCAGGCAGCATTTTTTGCGCCTGCATTGTAATCCCCCGTTAAAACGGGGGCGGTAGGAGGAAAACTGCGGGCGCAGTTTTTTCTCCATACCGCCCCCCGTTTTAGCGCGGGGATTGTAATAGAGCCCCAAGTTGGAAAGGTGAAGGATGCATCTGGATTCCTGCAATGGCCAGTTTAGGCTGCGCACGGAGTACGTCCGTGTGACCGCTCTTTCCTGCGTCCATCGCAGCTTTGTGATGGCTTAATGGGGAGGGCCACACGGTGTAGCGTGCTCACTAGTTGCGTGAGAGATAGGGGGGTGAGGATCCTGAGGACGAGCAACAGCACTAGTGGCCTGCTCTACGGTGGGTGCCCGCTCAGGTCTCACAAGGTTTTAGCTTGCTTGTGCCATTACAGGGATGAATGCACCATATGCATATCAGTCTGCTCTCACCCAATGAGGGTGGCCAGTACTGATTGCCAAGGACGTCATCCCTGCACGAGAGGTGCAGCAACCCCCGATGATCATTTTGGCCTAGTTAGTAACTAGTTGCGTGTGCTACAGCGATCATGATTTAAGCCACCCTGTCAAATAGCTATGACGGACATAGGTCGGGGCTACAAAGCGTGATCCTCCATAAGAGGATCGCGCTTTTACTGCAGAGCGCACTAACTCCTCTCAGCAAGGTGGCCACACGGGTGTCAAAGTGGAAGGAACGTCCACTCTCATGGATGTTCCTTCCCCTCTCAAAAACGCTTGTGCCTCCGCAGCCTTAGCTCTTTTAACATGTCATAATGGTGGGTCATGTAGTTGCACTAAACCATTGTAGTATGTGTTAAATGCATACATGTATACGCTTGGGCAATTGGAAATTGATAATGAATATTAGAAAAAATAAATAGTTCTAAGGATATACAGGTGAAACTCGAAAAATTTGAATATCGTGCAAAAGTTCATTTATTTCAGTAATGCAACTTAAAAGATGAAACTAGACTCATTACATGCAAAGCAAGATCGTTCAAGTCGTGATTTGTCATAATTGTGAAGATTATGGCTTACAGCTCATGAAAACCCCAAATCCACAATCTCAGAAAATTAGATTATTACATGCTATCAATTAAACAAGGATTGTACATAGAACAATATCGGACCTCTGAAAAGTATAAGCATGCATATGTACTCAGTTCTTAGTTTGGGCTTCTTTTGCAGCAATTACTGCCTCAGTGCGGCGTGGCATGGAAGCTAGGCTTGTGCACCGATTTTTTTTTTCGGTTCGATTCGGTTCGATTTTTCGGATTTTTCAACTTTTCGATTCGGCCCGTTTCGACCGATTTCGGTTTCGATTCGATTCGGTTCGGCACGTTTTTCGGGTACATTTTTTTTTCGGAATTTCGACCATTTTTCGTATTTTCGTGTCACTGCTCGGTTTTTGTATCGACTTTTCGTAATTTCGGAAATTTTCGTTTTTCGGAATTGCACATTTTTCGGAATATCGACCATTTTTCGTATTTTTCGTGTCATTTTGCCCGTTTTTTGTATCGACTTTTCGTTTTTTCGAAAAAGTTTCGTTTTTCAGAAATTTTCGTTTTTACAAAATTTTCGTTTTTCAGAAATTTTCGTTTTTACAAAATTTTCGTTTTTCAAAAAATTTTCGTTTTTCGGAAAATTTTCGTTTTTCGGAAAATCTGTTCTCCTCGTTTGACACATTTCAAGTCCATTCGAAAAATCCGAAAATTTTCGTTTCGGCTCGGAAAACATTTCGGATCTGACATTTTCGGATCTAAAATTTTTCGGAAATTCGGCCGCATCCGAAAACACGAATCGGGAAATTTCGTGAAAATTCCGAAATTCCGAAACCCGAAACGCACATCCCTAATGGAAGCTATCAGCCTGTGGCACTGCTGAGGTGTTATGGAAGACCAGGATGCTTCAATAGCGGCCTTCAGCTCTTCTGCATTGTTCGGTCTCATGTCTCTCATCTTTCTCTTGGCAATGCCCCATAGATTCTCTATGGGGTTCAGGTCAGGCGAGTTTGCTGGCCAATCAAGCACAGTTATCCCATGGTCATTGAACCAGGTGTTGGTGCTTTTGGCAGTGTGGGCAGGTGCCAAGTCCTGCTGGAAAATAAAGTCTGTATCCCCATAAAGCTCGCCTGTGGAAGGAAGCATGAAGTGCTCCAAAATCTTCTGGTAGACGGCTGTGTTGACCCTGGACTTAATGAAGCACAGTGGACCAACACCAACAGATGACATACAGTCAGGTCCAGAAATATTGGGACATCGACACAATTCTAACATCTTTGGCTCTATACACCACCACAATGGAGTTGGAATGAAACAAACACAATGTGCTTTAACTGCAGACTGTCAGCTTTAATTTGAGGGGTATGTACATCCAACTCAGGTGAACGGTGTAGGACTTTCAGCAGTTTGCAGATGTGACTCCCACTTGTTAAGGGACCAAAAGTAATGGGACAGAATAATAATCATAAATCAAACTTTCCCTTCTTAATACTTGGTTGCAAATCCTTTGCAGTCAATCACAGCCTTAAGTCTGGAACGCATAGACATCACCAGATGGTGGGTTTCATCCCTTGTGATGCTCTGCCAACTCAGGTGAACGGTGTAGGACTTACAGCAGTTTGCAGATGTGCCTCCCACTTGTTAAGGGACCAAAAGTAATGGGACAATTGGCTTCTCAGCTGTTCCATGGCCAGGTGTGTGATATTCCCATATTACCCCAATTACAATGTGCAGATAAAAGGCCCAGAGTTCATTTCAAGTGTGCTATTTGCATTTGGAATTTGTTGTTGTCAACTCTCAAGATGAGATGCAAAGAGCTGTCACTATCAGTGAAGGAAGCCATCATTAGGCTGAAGAAACCAAACAAACCCGTCAGAGATAGCAAGAACATTAGGCGTGGCCAAAAGAACTGTTAGGAACATTCTCAAAAAGAAGGAACGCACCGGTGAGCTCAGCAACACCAAAAGACCCGGGAGACCACGGAAAACAACTGTGGTGGATGACCGAAGAATCCTTTCCCTGGTGAAGAAAACACCCTTCACAACAGTTGGCCAGATCAAGAACACTCTCCAGGAGGTAGGTGTATGTGTGTCAAAGTCAACAATCAAGAGCAGACTCCACCAGAGTGAATACAGAGGATTCACCACAAGATGTAAACCATTGGTGAGCCTCAAAAACAGGAAGGCCAGATTAGAGTTTGCCAAACAACACCTAACAAAGCCTTCACAGTTCTGGAACAAGATCCTATGGACAGATGAGACCAAGATCAACTTGTACCAGAGTGATGGGAAAGGAAGAGTATGGAGAAGGAAAGGAACTGCTCATGATCCTAAGCATACCACGCATGGTGGTGGTAGTGTCATGACGTGGGCATGTATGGCTGCCAATGGAACTGGTTCTCTTGTATTTATTGATGATGTGACTGCTGGCAAAAGCAGCAGGATGAATTCTGACGTGTTTCGGGCAATATTTTCTGCTCACATTCAGCCAAATGCTGCAGAACTCATTGGACGGCGCTTCACAGTGCAGTTGGACAATGACTCAAAGCATACTGCAAAAGCAACCAAAGAGTTTTTGAAGGGACAGAAGTGGAATGTTATGAAATGGCCAAGTCAATCACCTGACCTGAATCCCATTGAACATGCATTTCACTTGCTGAAGACAAAACTGAAGGGAAAATTCCCCAAGAACAAGCAGGAACTGAAGACAGTTGCGGTAGAGGCCTGGCAGAGCATCACAAGGGATGAAACCCACCGTCTGGTGATGTCTATGCGTTCCAGACTTAAGGCTGTGATTGGTTGCAAATCCTTTGCAGTCAAAGTATTAAGAAGGGAATGTTTGATTTATGATTATTATTCTGTCCCATTACTTTTGGTCCCTTAACAAGTGGGAGTCACATCTGCAAACTGCTGTAATGATGTTCACCTGAGTTGGATCTGCATACCCTCAAATTAAAGCTGACAGTCTGCAGTTAAAGCACATTGTGTTTGTTTCATTCCAACTCCATTGTGGAGGTGTATAGAGCCAAAGATGTTAGAATTGTGTCGATGTCCCAATATTTCTGGACCTGACTGTAGCTCCCCAAATCAACACAGACTGTGGAATCTTCACACTGGACTTCAAGCATCTTGCAGTGTGTGCCTCTCCATTCTTCCTCCATACTCTGGGTCCTTGGTTTCCAAATGAGATGCAAAAGTTGCTCTCATCAGAAAAGAGGACTTTGGACCACTGAGCAACAGACCAGGTCTGTTTTTCTTTAGCCCAGGTAAGACGCTTCTGATGTTGTTTGTTGTTCAGGAGTGACTTGACAAGAATACAACATTTGAAGCCCATATCCTGGATCCGTTTGTGTGTGGTGGCTCTTGATGCACTGACTCCAGCCTCAGTCCACTCCTTGTGAAAGTCCCCAACACTTTTGAATGGCCTTTTCCTGACAATCCTCTCCAGCCTAAGGTCATCCCTGCTGCTTGTGCACCTTTTTCTTCCACACTTTACCCTTCCACATAACTTTCTATTAATGTGCTTTGACACAGCACTTTAGGAACATCCGACTTCTTTTGCAATGACCTTTTGAGGCTTTCCCTCCTTATGGAGGGTGTCAATGATGGTTTTCTGCACAACTGTCAGGTCAGCAGTCTTTCCCATGATTGTGATTCCTACTGAACCAGACTGAGAGACCGTTTAAAGGCTCAGGAACCCTCTGCAGGTTTCAATAGCTGATTAGAGTGGGACACTTTGAGCCTAGAATATTGCACCTTTTCACAATATTCTAATTTTCTGAGATTGTGGATTTGGGGTTTTCATGAGCTGTAAGCCATAATCATCACAATTAGTTCAAGCCGTGATTTGTCATATCTCATATATTAGTTTCATCTTTTAAGTTGCATTACTGAAATAAATTAACTTTTGCACGATATTCAACTTTTTCGAGTTTCACCTGTACATGTATAGTTTTTAATGGTTCTTTTTTACTAATACATAAGTAACCGAACAGAATGATCCCTACTGTCCATCCAAGTGAGCCTTAGTGATGGAAAAGGAATGGAGGTCTGCATCAGTATTGGATGGACTCCATACAAGTGGAGGTAAGAAAGTCGCAGACACCATGACCAGGTTATTTTGCCTTACTCTGCCTTGCAGGGAGATTCAGTGCATGGTAGAGTAAGGTAAGGTTGCTAGTAGAGATTTATTTTCTTGGCTACACAGTTTATGCGGTCAACATCAAAATATGGTATGGTGTTTCTTCAAACTAGCTAATGATTTTGTAGAGGACACATTGCTTAGTCAACTAGATGGGCTTCTTGTGAAATTCCTGAAATCTAAACGGAGGACTCCATTCCACCCAAATCCTTTCCATTAATGAGTAGGGTTGTTATCATAATTGCTTTCATCCTTTTCCAGCTGAGCAGCAAATTCTTGTTGCGGCTGGCTACTGTAAATTGAGGCTTTCTTTACAATTTAAGGCTAATGAGTAGGCAGCCGGATGAGTGATTCCAAAGTCACTCTTTATTCTTCCTTGCAGCCAGTAATGAAAAAAAAAGAAAACTGCATGCTGTAGGAAACCGATGGCAAGTGATTTTGCCCATGCAAGAATAGGGCCCTGAATTAGTTAATTAAATAGTGAATGTTCTAAATCTTTAGAGAATGGCAGACTACAAGCGCAAATGAGGTATTCTAAAGTGCACAATTTACTATAAGGACTCAAAATTTAAAATTTCAGCACCTGCTAAAAGCTCGTGTTAAATGACTCTGCAAATGCAAAATCATTTAGCACGCTCTAAACGATCCTGGGTGGCCCGATCCCCGCTTTTTTTCCTCCAGAACAGAGTGAGACTGGGAACAAATATTTCCTAGTCTCCCTCCACAGTGCTGTGTGATTTCACATCCCGGAAGAGCAAGCCTCCACGGAGTCCTATGCACTCGCGGTGTCACAGAAGCGCTTCTGCAAGGAACAGTGAGGTTAATAATGCATTTCAGGGCAAGGTGCTGAGATAGCACCTTCCCTGGAATTCAGTGCTGTCACTAGGGTTGGTGTCACCCGGTGTGATAACTTGTGGTGTCACCCCCCCCCCCGAGTTTTAAAGATTTTTTTAACTACTTTTACTCATAAATCAGTACTCCCATATAACACTGAATGCTCATACATGGCGCACATTACTGTGAGGTTTATTGCTGTGGAGCTCTCTCATAAACTCGCACACAAATTTTGGAGAACTGCCAGCAAGTACAGTGCCTGTTCGAAGCCAGTGAAAGTCCCAATAGAGAAGTAATGGTTAATCTGGTCAGAGACCCCGAACAGCAAAGAAATGTCCTGATGTCCGGTGTTTTGATTTGGCAGGTTTATTCAGGCGAACGAACACCATAGGTTTCAATGTTAAAAATATTCCTGATTTTATCCAATATCTAATAAACCGTTTATTCCTTTTAGGCTGGGGTCAGACCAGCGCACTTTTAACGTGCGTTCTGGCGCACTTAATCACTGCCGCAGTAGCAGCAAATGACGGGCAATGACAGCCAATATACGAAGTACGGCCGCACAAAAGTCCGGCTGTGCAACGCAAGTGGAATTTGAACACGTTATTTCGGGAACGTAGAACCGCTAGTACTGACGTACAGAGTGCGCTGCGTCTGCTAGCGGCGTGTGTGTGTGATTAGGAGACGTCAGACGCTGCTCATGTCCAGCCTATATAACGTCCAGACACCCAAAGTTTCCTGGTTTGGATCCGTACAAAATCACGAACAAAAATTGCGCATCGTATGACCGTTTTCGCGCATTCCGTGAAAATATAAGTCAATGCATTCGGACGCACTTTTTGACGTTCGCGTGTAAAAATGCTGTCGTTTGACCCTAGCCTTAATCTGTAGTAAAAAAAATCTCTTTATTGATTTTATTTTTTTAGTATCTTCTAGGCATTGTTCAAAAAAATTCCACTTTTTTTCTCTAATAGCGTTTTATCTTTTTTGTCTGTAACAGACCTTGTTCTTACAATTCATAGGACCTTATATGTTAATTCCAGACGTTTTTGTTCAGTAGTTGTTTTTTTTAAACAGCGGGAGACGGGTTTGCGGTGGCATTCGGTGGCTGATTCCCTGCACTTCAGGGACCCTGCGGTGAATTCAATGGGGAAATTTGATTCCCCAATAGAACACTGAAATGTCTGCATCATTTCGGTGCTCTGTGAATATCCTCTTTGGGTTTTTTTTTTTTGGCCCCCCCTGGAAAGTGCCAGCCTAGGCCTTGCCTACCCAGGACATACTTGAAAATGAGAGAATTCTCAATGTATCCTTCCTGGTAAAATATTTTTGTGTAAAAATTTAAAAAAAAAATTAGGGGGCGGTGCGGGCCGCCCCCCCACCCCCTTGGGACGCCACTGCCTGGAATACAAGGTTACATGGAGACCGTAAGGGAAAATCTGCAAGTGCAAATTTTCCTGCTTACTTTCTCCATGTTAGGGCCCTATTCCATTCTTAACTCATTTCAGCATATGACACCTGTGATGATAATGTTTTCAGATATTTGCTGAAGTGATTAGAATTTTAGCCCTGCCTGTTCATCGCCCAAACACCAGGACCTAGAAACCAAAAACGATTTGTATGAATGTCATCTCTTACTTTGCTGGGCTGGTCATATTTTAATAACCGTATGTAATAACAATTTAATATTTAAAGGAACACTCTACTTTAAAGTAGAGTATTCCTTCTTTTGCCCTTAAATAATTGGGCAGAGGCTGCTTTCAGTCTCTGCCCAAATATTAAAAAAAAATTTGACCAATTTTATCTCCGGGACTCCCGAACCAGGAAGTGTCTGAGTCTCTATCTTGCTCCATTTGTTCCTCCTGCACTACTTGCATAGTGTAGGAAATGCTAATTGCGCACCACAACGGAACTTTACATACACAAGTCCAGTAGCACCTGCGCAGGATGATGGATCCACCTCGGCCTCTCTGAGACTGATCGCTTATGTGATTGGCCTCAGAGATAGTGACGTTGGCACGGTCCCTTGTGGTATTTCTACTAAAATGATATAATAAATCACTAGGGTTCGTCTAAAATTAGAGTATTTATTCAGTGGTAATTACACAGAGGTAAACAATATACGACACAGAGACTGCGACTCATCTAGCCAACTTATCTATTTTATCTAAAACTTCCATAAATAGTGTATATAAACATGCATACAAATATATTAATCACCAACTGCGAAGTAATGAAAAGTGATTCCTTTTTTAATGAAATCAACCCAATATCCCAGATCTCACCTACATACAGTTGTGTTCAAAATTATTCAACTCCCACTGAAATTGAGTGTTTTGGCCAGTTTGACATTGATTTTGATCATTCAGTCATCTTGCTTACAATTAAATCAAAGAGGCACGTGTGGGTCAGACAAATATAACATAACATTTATAATGAAATAACCACAAATTGCTTTTCTGTGCTCACATCATTATCAGTTTTATTCAACCCCCAAGTGACATTCAATCTTAGTACAACATCCTTTTACAGTTATAACAGCTTTTAAACGTGAAGCATAGCTTGACACAAGTGTCTTACAGCGATCT
Source organism: Leptobrachium leishanense (assembly GCA_009667805.1). Lineage (NCBI taxonomy): Eukaryota > Metazoa > Chordata > Amphibia > Anura > Megophryidae > Leptobrachium > Leptobrachium leishanense. Next base: position 246,345,464 of record CM019066.1, read on the forward strand.
ACGGGTATCTTCGCCCATTCGTCATGGGCAAAAGCCTCCAGTTCAGTCACATTCTTAGGCTTGCGCACTGCAACTGCTTTCTTTAAGTCCCACCAGAGATTCTCAATCGGATTTAAGTCAGGTGACTGCGATGGCCACTCCAAAATGTTCCAGCCTTTAATCTGCAACCATGCTCTAGTGGACTTGGAGGTATGCTTGGGATCATTGTCCTGTTGAAAGGTCCAACGTCTCCCAAGCCTCAGGTTTGTGACGGACTGCATCACATTGTCATCCAATATCTCTTGGTACTGAAGATAATTCGTGGTACCTTGCACACGCTGAAGCTTCCCTGTACCTGCAGAAGCAAAACAGCCCCAAAGCATGATTGACCCCCCGCCATGCTTCACAGTAGGCAAGGTGTTCTTTTCTTCATAGGCCTTGTTCTTCCTCCTCCAAACATAGCGTTGATCCATGGGCCCAAACAGTTCTAATTTTGTTTCATCAGTCCACAGAACACTATCCCAAAACTTCTGTGGTTTGTCCACATGACTTTTGGCATACTGCAGTTGACTCTTCTTATTCTTTGGAGACAGCAAGGGGGTGCGCCTGGGAGTTCTGGCATGGAGGCCTTCATTACGCAGTGTGCGCTGTATTGTCTGAGCTGAAACTTCAGTACCCACATCTGACAAATCTTTTCTCAGTTCCTCAGCAGTCACACGGGGACTTTTCTCCACTCTACGCTTCAGGTAGCGCACAGCAGTCGAAGTCAGCATCTTCTTTCTGCCACGACCAGGTAGCTTTTCAACAGTGCCCTTTGCCTTGAATTTGCGAATGATGCTTCCTATGGTCTCTCTTGGTATGGTTAACATCTTTGCAATCTTCTTATAGCCATTGCCCTTCCTGTGAAGAGTAATCACCTCTTCTCTTGTCTTCCTGGACCATTCTCTTGACTTCACCATGTTTGTAACCACACCAGTAAATGTCTAGAAGGAGCTGAGTATCACAGTCATTTTAAAGCTGCCTAATTGGTGCTTATTATGCTTTATTGCTGCTCCGTGACATCCACAGGTGTTTTCAATACCTGATTGAAAACACTTGAATGAACCTCTGTTCTTCAGAGTGGTAGTCTTTAAGGGGTTGAATAATTGTGTCAATGAAGAATTCACAAAAGAAACATTTACTACTGTATTACAAAACCAATTGATGTCATTTTAGTTGCATATGGTTCTTTAAAAAGTCCTTGTAGGATTTCATTCTGAATACAATTACAAATGTACACTAAATTCCCTAAAACCCTTTACAGCATTGGGGGTTGAATAATTTTGAACACAACTGTATCTGTCCTCTAGGCTAAATTCCACAGGTCTCCTCAATGGCCCCTGGAGCTACAGTCTGTTCACCAACAAGGTAGGGATAGAGAGAGAGAGGAAGATTCTGCTTTGTTTCTACCTTCTATACCTCTCCTACCCTGCCCCACTTCCTGCTTCCTTCCAGGTAGCCATGTGTTCATAATGAGATGTGGGGGAGGGATGTAAGCCTCCACATCCCTTCGTACCGGCCAATGGTGTATTTAGGTTTTGTACTGCCCTAGGCCTGACTAAACTCATGCAATCCCCAATTTTAATTTCACACACCCCTTCCTGTCAAGGTCACATCTCTTCCTGTTTAAACCACACCCTTCCTCTTTAGGCTCCACTTTTTCCTCTTGGAGCTCCGCCTTTTCCTCTCTATTAAAAGTGGATACCAAGTGCCTACTTGTATATTTTGTATACCATTTCAAATGTTGTATCTATTGAAATAATCAAATAAAATTATGAAATGTTTAAATTCAACCATTTTTAAAAAGATCAGCCATGCATGTCTAGCAAGGACATGCAGTCAGGGGTGGCAGGTAGGGCCTCACCTGCCATTCCAGTAAATTAATGTGCTGTTAATGTGTGTATTTATCTGTAAAATAAAAAAAATTATTGGAAAAAGTTTTCATACTCTCCTGCTTCACGATCCCTCACCGTCCTTCTCTGTCTGCTTTTTGTTTTCTTCTTTTAGTTTGCCGGCTATTTGTGTAGCTCAAGCTGGCTGAGTGATCCAGCCTGAAGCTGCTTCCTGATTCTATTCTTTTCAGTGACTCTGAGAGGCACTGAGAGCAATTGAATTGCTTGAGCCAATGGAAAAGTACCATTGGTCTCAAGTAATTTAAAAAAAAAAATGCATCTGCCTCCCATGGATTGATTGACACTGGACAGTCATGTGACTGTCCTCGTCAGTCATGGGGGGGCAGAGCTCAGAGCACGTGTGTGCTACTGTGCTGCTGGGTGTGTGTGTCACATTTCGGCCCTCCCCCTGGTGGTGGGAGCAGGGATTCATCAGTTTAATAGATCTCAGGCTCTGCAGACCGTCTCATTTTGGCTGATAGTCTGCGGTCACATGACCTGCTCAGCCCTATATATAGGGCCAGCAGTACACTTGATCCTTGGATCAGGATAGGTCTTCACCTATCGAGTCCTGGATATATTGTTCTGCATCTGTGTTTCTGTGTATGACCCTCTTTGGTTCCTGGTATATTCTCACGTCTGTCCCCTGAAGTTATATTTCTGAATTTATCGTGTATGACCTATGGCTTCTTGGATCTGTCTTCTTTCTGTACCCTGTACCTTGCCTGTTTGAGAACCCCTTATGTCACCTATCTGGTACTAAGTCTCTGTACACATCGTACTGCATTGTCACTGATTGTGGGTCTGCCCTGCAGGTTGCTGAATTCATTGTACGTGCATTCTACGTTGCTGAGAACAAGTATATGGGAGTCCTCTCTTTTTGTAAGACTACCCTCTCTGGTGCCAACTCGGAACATACGTTTGACCACGTGCTTGATAACCTAAGTTATATATACTTCTTGCTCCACTATCTTTGTGTATAGTTAACTTGCCTTCGCTCAGTAGACACTTGGTCACAAAATCATTTTCTACTTTGTGGTATCTAGTATTCTGTCTCACCTCCCTGGCTAAGTGTGGCAGTCCTAACTGCTATCATATTGAGTATTAAAGAAATCTATCCTAAGGATACAAACCACGGTTATCCGGGGTGAGCGCTACTGTGTATGTATCATCCTTGTGTTAAAGTCTTTTGCTAAACTCATGTTATTCATTGTGTCTACCCTCAGCCATGTAATCTGCATTTAGATTAGAAATCATACCCACTGCAGGGCTCCCCCTTGTGTCAGTGCAGAAGACAATCTCTCTTGTTTCTGTGCTTTGCAAGTGTGTGCTGGATTCTGCTATAAGCAGCAAACCACTAACCTGCCTTAAGGGCTTCAAACTACGCAGCCCAAAGGCCCCCCTCACCCCCTCCAGGGGGGTGTTCCTTACAGTGTGTGGCCTCCGCTAACTTCTGACACTGTTTGAGTCAGGCAGTGTCAGAGAGATGAGACGAGTGTCAGTCACATGACTGACTACTCGTCCATTCTGCGCAGGAGAGAGACAGAGTGCGCGGCTGGAAGTGGAACCAGAATCAATACGCCTGGCGCCAGTCACACCACAATAGCTGCTGTACTACAGTAGTAGGTAATGTGTTTGTAAAAAATAGAGATATACTCATACTACTGATATATAGAGTGGCAATTTCATCATCATGCTTTATGCTTGCAATACCACAATACAAAAAGAAAGTGGCTCGATCCTCATTTTCCTACAGAGCACCGCAATTATGGAATAATGTAAGAATAATGTAAGCTAATGTAAGTGTAGCCGCAGGCTTCCAGAGTGGCAGTGTAACCACAGGCGTCCAGAGTGGCAGCAAGGCCACAACCGTTGTGTCAAGCAATAAGTTCACTGTGCCCTCGTCCCACAGTGAAGCTGCAGTGTCTGTTACTAGCAACGAGAAGCTAGTCCTGTCTGTTACTAGCAATGAGAAGCCAGTCCTGTCTGGTATTGGCAATGAGAAGCCAGTCCTGTCTGTTAGTGGCCATGAAAAGCTAGTCCTGCCTGTTACTGGCGATGTGCCACCTACGCCTGCAGCTGGCAATGTGCCACCCATGATGCCCGAATCTGGCGCGGTGCCAGTGATGTCCGTTCCTGGCAGGGTGCCAGTCATGAGTTCTTCTTGCGAGATGCCAGTGTTGTCCGGTTCTGGCAATGAGAGGCCACTTATGACTCATTCTGCTGATGTGTCTGTGTCTCCTGTATCTGACTACGTGTCAGTGTATCCTGAGGCTGGCTATAAGCCGGAAAACCCAGAGACTGGCTATACGCCGGAGCACCCAGAGACTGGCTATAAGCCGGAGCACCCAGAGACTGGCTATAAGCCGGAGCACCCAGAGACTGGCTATAAGCCGGAGCACCCAGAGACTGGCTATAAGCCGGAGCACCCAGAGACTGGCTATAAGCCGGGGTGTTCAGAGTCTGGCGAGGTGCCTAGGGTTTCCCAGTCTGGCGATGTGCCAAAGATCCCCCAGTGGGTCAAGACTCGCCTAGCGGGTAGCCCTTCATGTCTAGTTTGAGCAATGAGCCCTTCATGCCTGTTTCTGGTGGCAAGCTGCCAGTCATACCAGATGCTGGCGAGCTGCTACTCATGCCTTTTACTGGCGATATGTCAGTCCTTCCGGTTACTGGCTATATGCCAACCTTGTCCCATACTAGCGATGGGACCCTCATGTCTGGTTTGGGCGATACGCCCCTCATGTCTGTTTCTGCTGGCGAGCTGCTAGTCATACCAGATGCTGGCGAGCTGCCAGTCATGGCTGTTACTGGTGATACACCAGCCCAGCATGTTACTGGAGATGGTTCCATCATATCTGATACTGGAAATAAACCAGCTTTGTTTATGTCAAGTGGTATAATCACTGTGCCCATGTCCCATAGTGAATCTAATGGTACCATGCTTTGTTCTAGTTCTGAGGGAACTTTGCAAAATTATATAGCTACATCCAGGCTGGCAGGCACCATAATTTCAGAATTTTGCCCTGTCCCCAAGGGATATGATACCTTATGGGAGGTTGGTCCGTGAGGAACACATGGCAATCTTCAAGAAATACCCTAAGGTTTGGAGGTATTTCGAGGAGGATTCCGACGATTCGGATGGTCCACAATATACTCCTCCAGGTGAAATTTGTACAACTGGCAAGGCACCAGTTATACCATGTCATGGCAATATCCTATGTTCTGACGGCGAGCTGCCAGTCATGCCCGATGCTGGCGAGCTGCCAGTCATGCCCGATGCTGGCGAGCTGCCAGTCATGCCCGATGCTGGCGAGATGCCAGTCATGCCCAATACTGGCGAGATGCCAGTCATGCCCGATGCTGGTGAGATGCCATTCATGCCCGATGCTGGGCGAGCTGCCAGTCATGCCCAATACTGGCGAGATGCCAGTCATGCCTGATGCTGGTGAGATGCCAGTCATGCCCGATGCTGGCGAGATGCCATTCATGCCCGATGCTGGTGAGCTGCCAGTCATGCCCATGTTACCTTGCGAGACAGCTGCGCCCATGTTGGGTTGCGAGGCAGCCGTACCCACGTTGAGCTTCGAGGCAGCCTTGTCTATGTTGAGCTTCAACGAAGCTGTTTCCACGTCAGGTGACGAGTCCACTATGCCCATGTCTCACAGTGGCTCCATTGATGCCAAACCCAGTTTGGATTCGAGAAGTCCAAATCTTGTGGTAATACACAGATAGCCAAGTCTGTTCCCACCGTTGCCATGTCATGTGAGGTGGTCACCATGTCCATGTTTCGATCTAGAAGACGACGAAAAAAGGATGCAACGCTCCATTCTGGGTCCAATGATGCCACGTTCCGTTTTGGGTCCGAGGATGCCACGCTCCACTCTGGGTCCGAGGATGCCATGCTCCGCTCTGGGTCCGAGGATGCCACGCTCCGCTCTGGGTTCAGTGATGCCACGCTCCAATCCAAGTCCCGTGATGCCACGCTCCGTTCTAGTTCCAAGGATGCCTTACTCTGCACCTGTCTCGAGGAAATCCAGCAAGATGGTGGCTTGACTGGTACTTTGATCCCCAAAATGAGGCGTGTTCCTAAGGGGTATATGCAAACGCCTTCTGGGTCGTTGTTACGTGAAACACATTGGGTAGTGATCCAGAGATACCCTAAAATTATGCGAAGGTTGGAGGAGGAGGAGTCTGGCGACTCAGCTGACCCTAATGGGTACTGGTGACTATTGGTCATATCTAGTTTCGATCCATCATCTGCCGAGTTTTTTGTTAGGTGCCCAGAGGTCACCTGTAAGGGGGGGGGGGTTATGTCACATTTCGGCCCTGCCCCCTGGTGGTGGGAGCAGGGATTCATCAGTTTAATGGATCTCAGGCTCTGCAGACCGTCTTATTTGGGCTGATAGTCTGCGGTCACATGACCTGCTCAGCCCTATATATAGGGCCAGCAGTACACTTGATCCTTGGATCAGGATAGGTCTTTACCTATTGAGTACCTGCTCCCTGGATATGTTGTTCTGCATCTGTATTTCTGTGTATTACCCTCTGACTTTGGTTCCTGGTATATTCTCACGTCTGTCCCCTGAAGTTATATTTCTGAATTTATCGTGTATGACCTAGCTTGGCTTCTTGGATCTGTCTTCTGTCTGTACCCTGCCTGTATGAGAACCCCTTATGTCACCTGTCTGGTACTAAGTCTCTGTACACATCATACTGCATTGTCACTGATTGTGGGTCTGCCCTGCAGGTTGCTGAATTCATTGTACATGCATTCTACATTGCTGAGAACAAGTATATGGTAGTCCTCTCTGTTTGTAAAACTACCCTCTCTGGTGCCAACTCGGAACGTACGTTTGACCACGCTCTTGATAACCCAAGTTATATATACTTCTTGCTCCACTATCTGTATAGTTAACTTGCCTTCGCTCAGTAGACACTCGGTCACGAAATCATTTGCTACTGAGTGGTATCTAGTATTCTGTCTCACCTCCCTGGCTGGGAGTGCTAGGTGTGGCAGTCCTAACTGCTGTCATATCGAGTATCAAAGAAATCTATCCTAAGGATACAAACCACGGTTATCCGGGGTGAGCGCTACCATGTATGTATCATCCGTGTGTTACATTCTTTTGCTAAACTCATGTTATTCATTGTGTCTACCCTCAGCCCTGTAATCTGTATTTAGAATAGAAATCATACCCACTGCAGGGCTCCCCCTTGTGTCAGTGCAGAAGACAATCTCTCTTGTTTCTGTGCTTTGCAAGTGTGTGCTGGATTCTGCTATAAGCAGCAAACCACTAACCTGCCTTAAGGGCTTCAAACTACGCAGCCCAAAGGCCCCCCTCACCCCCTCCAGGGGGGTGTTCCTTACAGTGTGTGGCCTCCGCTAACTTCTGACACTGTTTGAGTCAGGCAGTGTCAGAGAGATGAGACGAGTGTCAGTCACATGACTGACTACTCGTCCATTCTGCGCAGGAGAGAGACAGAGTGCGCGGCTGGAAGTGGAACCAGAATCAACACGCCTGGCGCCAGTCACACCACAATAGCTGCTGTACTACAGTAGTAGGTAATGTGTTTGTAAAAAATAGAGACATACTCATACTACTGATATATAGAGTGGCAATTTCATCATCATGCTTTATGCTTGCAATACCACAATACAAAAAGAAAGTGGCTCGATCCTCATTTTCCTACAGAGCATCGCAATTATGGAATAACCTCTCAGACGCCATCAAATCTTCCCCCAGTCTAAAGTCTCTTAAGAGATCCCTGTTAACATACCTCAATACAATGAATCCACACACTGCTGGGAAGCGCTTCTCTTCTCTGCAGTATAATTAATGCAGCCTATGAATCCATACACTGCTGGGAAGCACTGCCAGCGCTGCTATTTACTGGTGCACTAGTGTTACTGTGACAGGAATGGCTCAGAAATTAGCCGCCATCTTGTATACCGGCAGCCATCTTGAGCAGGGCCATGGCACAAGTAATTGTACATAGAGAATACTAACTGACTTTAGATAGAGGTTACATAGATACTAACATTCCAGAGGTTCCTGGTGTAGCAATTAGAAGAAGAATCCGGCCTGAATAAACAAAGGTGCCAAGGAACTGATTTATTTTGGCCAAGGCCATAAAAGTCTCAGGCCTGGGTAGAGTGTGAACAAAGGATTCCTTTAGCGCAGATGGGGCCTTATCAGTTTTGGGAGGAACAGGCCCGCTGGGGGATGATATTGGCAGGATCTAGCTAGCTTCTAAATCAACTAACAGGGTTATTCAAAGAGTATCGAAAAGCCACCGCACATTCGGTGACTATTCGTTCTCTTCAATTCGGTGCGATTTGGCGATCCCATTTCGGCGACCCTGCGGTGTATTCAGCAAGCACCACAGGGCCGTCGTAGTATAGGGAAAAGCCGCCGAAAGCCTGCCGAACACTCCCTGCAAAACCCAGGCGAATGCAAACCGAAACCGGAAAAAAAAAAACACGTACGCTTGAATGTTTGAAAAGTGAAACGCTGTTTGCAAAGAAACTACTGAGCGAAAATGTCTGAAATTTACATATGAGGTCCAATGAATTATAATAAAAAGGGCTGTTATAGAAAAAAGACAACGATTTAAAAAAAAAAACTGATTTTTTATTTTAGCGGGAAAATCCCGAAATATGCTTAAAAGATCCTAAAAAATCGATAAATAAAGAGACTTTTTAATGCAGAATACTATAATAAATGGTTTATTAGATATTGAATTAAAACAGGAATTTGTTTTGGCGAAGTGTTTTTTTTGTTGAAGTAAATAGCAAAGTGATACATTGTACATTTGTCTAGGCATAGTAAAGCAGCAAAAATTAGTCTAGACATTCCATAGTACATTCAAAGCATATTACTTAGGTGTAAAAACAATCTGAGCAGTTAAACCAAACATATTGGCGAAAACGAATGGAAGACGGATAACAATATCTATCAATAATAAGAACAAATATCTCTGCAGGTCACCCACGTAGCAGCAGGAATCTGATAGCGGGGACCTATAGAAGGGATTCCGCGTCCGCTTCTCAGGTGAACTCTCTACCCGATCTAACGGGAAAGAGATGCCACGCGGAAAAAGGTGAGCTCATAACACGGGACTTAAGATATAATAACACTTAGAGGCAAATTCGTAGTTTGCCAGTGTAACAATGAAAAGAGAAGGAGAAGGCAGTAAAATTGAGATGTAAGATAAGTAAGTGAGGAAAGTAAACAAAGCTTTGGTTTTTTTTGGGGGTGGAGGGGTGAACAAACTAAGAGACTATCCAAAGGAGATGAAAGACTAGAGAGGGGAAGAGAGAGAAAAAGATAAAAAAAAGGGGTTGGGTTGGGGGAGGGTAGAAGGCTATTAGGGGGGACTTGAGAGACATTCAGCACGGATAGTATCGAAGGTCAAAGGTCAGGGAGCCCAGGGCACAGAGGCAGCAAATGGACGTACCTACTCCGAGGCCTCTGAATCAGACGGGACATTCCCTAGCCAAGCAGTAAAGGCCGAAGAATATTTTTAACATTGAAGCCTATGGGATTCGCCTGAATAAACCTGTCGAATGAAGCCACCGAATGGCAGGGCATTTCGGCAACTTTTCACTGCTGGTTTTTGTTCTCTAAATAGACAAAGCTATGGGGTTTTCACTGCCCTCGAACAGGCACCGTATGGCCAACATTTGGCGAACTGCCTGCTCTAAAGCGTTTGGTTACCTTTGGGCAGCCTGTCATTGTCCACACCGTGCCGACCTTCCACCAGTTGATTGCCGGTAACATCACCACATTTATTTGAACAGAAATACAAAATACAAACGTTTTGGGGTCACAGCCCCTTCCTCAGTGCACAGAGGGCATTGTGCCCTGAGGAAGGGGCTGTGACCCCAAAACGTTTGTATTTCATTCTGTTCAAGTAAATGTGGTGACACTAGTGCACCAGTAAAAAAGATCCCCGTGTTTATCAAATACAGGTGTTTCTTAAATCGTTTATTATTTTCAACTGCAGCAATAAGCCATTTTGTTTATTTTTTGGGATTTTTTTGGGATTTTTTGGGAATTTTTGGGCTAAACTTTAGGTTTCATAACTTATTTTAAAGAAACAAAGGCTTTATTCCACCATAGTTTTCAATGTAATAAAATATTCGCGTTTTTATTAAATATTTATTAAACCGTTTATTATTTTCAATTGCAGCAAGAAGCCATTTTGTTTATTTTTTAGGGTTTTTTTCGGCATTTTCAGGACTTTTTTGGGTTGATTTTAAGGTTTCAGAATTTATTGTAAATGTAATCGCAAGCGAGACATGTTGTTTCCTTTGCTGAACGCAGCTTTACTGCTTTATCACAGTCCGTCTGCGTTCAGCAATGATTTGGAATTACTTTACATTGTATCAGAACCACAGACCGCTGCGAGCGAGCCTTAACCAATGGTCCTGAACTCCTGAAAGTGAAACATAGTATCATACTATGTTGTTTCAGTTACAGGACCAAGGAGAGCTCGCCGTGCTTCTGATACAATGTAATGTATCCATCCATCATTTCTGAACGCAGATGGACTGTTATTAAATAGTACAGCTGCGTTCATCAAAAAAAAACATGCCTCGCTATTACATTTAAAATAAATTCTGAAACCTTAAAATAAGTCGAAAAATGCTAAAAAAATAAACGGTTTAATAAATATTTAATAAAAACGCGAATATTTTTTTACATTGAAAACTATGGTGGAAAAAAGCCTTGTTTCTTTAAAATAAGTTAGGAAACCTAAACTTTCACCCAAAAATTCCAGAAAAATGCCCAAAAAATCCTAAAAAAAATATAAGTAAGGAGACTTTCTGAAATAATCAATAAAAAACAAAATAACTCATAAAAACAAAATACAAATCAATAGACGAAATAACTCATAAAAACGAAATACAAATCAATAGACATGTGCACAACACAAAATTTTGTTTTGAACTAATGGATTAGTCCTAAAACGCAATTTATTTAGTTGCTAAAGAAATTTGTTTTCAGTTCTTTAGTATGAAAACTGTGACGGATCCCGGTACTGGGGGTGAGTAGATCTGCCGTCAGCGCCGAGTACACCTGGAGGTCGGTAGTGTGGTAGCGAGGTGCCGCTGGTGCTCGTAGAATACCCCGAGGTTGTAGCGCTGTAGAGAGGTCCTTGAAGCGTCCCAGTTCCCAAAGCCCTGTTATCCCCAATTACTAGCCGAGGCAGGAGTAAAGGTTCAAACGAGTGATTTATTTTTCATGGAGAACACAGCTTATTTATGGGGAAAAAAGACATTGTTCTCCCCTGGTCCGCCCTCAGCCCTCCCGGGGTGATTTCTGCCACTGCCTAGCCATGGCCCAATTTCCCTTTGTTCACCTTGGGTCCCCCTGGTGGGTGCAGCCCTTATCTTGAGGTTCGGTGCCAGCTCGTCTGGTGAACTTTCCGTGGCTCTGAGCGGGGAACAGGGGAACAACAGGGAAAATCATATTGAGGTACTTATAAAAATAAGGGCTAACGAACTTTTAAAAACACACAAATAAATAAACACTTGATCTGTTGTACTGCGCAACAGCGTAGTGGCGGCCGTCCCGTCACAAAAACTAATTTCATTCATCCGAAAACCAGCAGATACAATTACTATTGCAGTGGCTCCTCAGAGAGCTGAGATCGCTGCTTGCTACAGTATCTCACTCTCGGCACAATGTGTCAGGCAAAGCTGTTACAGTAACTGACTGCTGCTCATCACAGCGCTCAGTTTCAGTAAAACTAGTAAATAATATTTTTATATATAACAATATTATTTCCTTGTTTTACTGAAACTCTGAGCGCTGTGATGAGCAGCAGTCAGTTACTGTAACAGCTGAGCCTGATACATTGTACTGAGAGATAATATAACAAGCAGCCAGATCTCAGTGCCCCCAGCCACTGGATTTAAAGGGCTAAAAAAAAAGCTCTGCTCTGTATAATGTATACAACATCCACCTGCATTAATTAATACCCCTCTCTGTATAATGTATAGAACATCCTCCTGCATTAATTAATGCCCCTCTCCGTATAGAAGAAAACATCCTACTGCATTGGCATGTGGAGGGTGCAGAACTTCAGAATGCAAGAATTATCCAGCACAGGAGAGGGAACTTTTACTTAAACTTTGTATCTCTGTGGGGGAGACAGACAGGATTATAAAAGCAAGGGAGAGGGAAAATATTAACGTAAATCGGTCTGAAAGCTCAGAGAAGAGATGACTAGCGCAAATTTATTTCTATAATAAAATAAAGCACTTTAAATCCAGGGAAAACATTCAAATAAATCACACGCTTCCAAAGCACACGCAGAAGAGAAAATAGCTCAGTCAGTAAAAAAGGGGGACAAAACATTTTTTAGATACATAAAGGAGAAAAGAAAAGTAAAACAAGGATTAGTTAGATTAAAAACAAAGGAAGGAAGGTATGTAGAAGAGGATAAAAGTCTTGCTGACTGCCTCAATGAATATTTTTGTTCAGTCTTTGCAGAAGAAAAGGAAGGAAAGGGACCTCAGTTAGGAGGAAACACTAAAGAGACATAAACATATGAGTTTACAGAGGAGGAGGTTCTACAGCAGCTGTCTAAATTAAAGACAAATAAGTCAATGGGGCCTGATGGGATCCACCCTAAATTATTAAAAGAGCTCAGTGATGTAATAGCAAAACCGTTAACAGATTTATTTAACCAATCCTTGTTAACGGGAGTCGTCCCAGAAGACTGGAAATTAGCAAATGTTGTGCCCATTTACAAGAAGGGTAGCAGGGAGGAATCGGGGAACTATAGGCCAGTTAGTCTTACGTCAGTAGTGGGGAAATTAATGGAAACCATGTTAAAGGAAAGGATTGTTGAACATCTAAAAACACATAGATTACAGGATCAGAAACAACATGGGTTTACCTCAGGGAGATCATGCCAAACTAATCTTATTGATTTTTTTGATTGGGTAACTGCACAGGTGGTGCAGTAGACATTGCTTATTTAGATTTCAGTAAGACTTTTGATACTGTTCCGCATAGAAGGCTTATCAATAAATTGCAATCTTTGAGCTTGGATTCCAATATTGTTGAATGGATTAGGCAGTGGCTGAGTGACAGGCAACAGAGGGTTGTGGTAAATGGAGTTTATTCGGCGCAAGGTCTTGTTACCAGTGGGGTACCACAGGGGTCAGTACTTGGACCCGTTCTCTTTAATATTTTTATTAGTGATATTGCAGAAGGTATTAATGGTAAAGTATGTCTTTTTGCTGATGACACAAAGCTTTGCAACAGGGTTGACGTTCCTGGAGGGATCAGCCAAATGACAAATGATTTAGGTAAACTAAAAAAATGGTCGGAGCTGTGGCAATTGAGTTTTAATGTGGATAAGTGCAAGATAATGCACCTGGGGCGTAAAAACCCAAGGACTGAATATAGAATATTTGATACAGTCCTAACCTCAACATCTGAGGAAAGGGATTTAGGGGTTATTATTTCAGAGGATCTAAGGGTAAGTAGTCAATGTAATAGAGCAGCAGGAAATGCTAGCAGAATGCTTGGTTGTGTAGGGAGAGGTATTAGCAGTAGGAAAAGGGAAGTGCTCATGCCACTGTACAGAGCACTGGTGAGACCTCACTTGGAGTACTGTGTGCAGTACTGGAGACCGTATCTCCAGAAGGATATAGACATCTTAGAGAGAGTTCAGAGAAGGGCTACTAAAATGGTGTACGGCTTGAAGGAGAAAAGTTACCAGGAAAGGCTTAATGATCTTAACATGTACAGCTTGGAAAAAAGACGAGACAGAGGAGATATGATAGAAACATTTAACAGTTAGATACGTAAAGGGAATCCACAAGGTAGAGGAAGGGAGTATATTTAAAAGGAAACAAAGTAGCAAAACAAGAGGACATAGTCTTAGATTAGAGGGGCAAAGGTTTAAAAGTAACATCAGGAAGCATTATTTTACTGAGAGGGTGGTGGATACATGGAACAGCCTTCCAGTTGAAGTGGTAGAGGCCAAAACAGTAATTGAATTTAAGCAGGCATGGGATAGGCATAAGGCTATCCTAAACAAAAGATAAATCCAGGTAAAGTATCCATGTAATTGGGCAGATTAAATGGGCCGAAAGGTTCTTATCTGCCGACATTTTTCTATGTTTCTATGAAATGAGGGGGTGAAAAGAGAGGGGAATGAAATGCGGGAGAGAATGCAATTAAAAGAGTGGGAATGAAATGCATTGAAATGAAAAGTGGGGGAATGAAATGAAAAGAGGGGGGAATGAAATTAACATGAGAAAAGTGGGTTGAAATGGAAAGAGTGGGAAATGAAAAGGAAGGGGGTGAAATGGACATGATAGAGGGAGTTGGGTAGATAGACATGATAAAGGGAGGGTCACATGATAAAAGAGAGACTCACTGCATTTGCCGTTAGAGGTCTATTGCTGTGGATCCTGCGTACACTCAGACTCATTGCCTTAACAGTTAGAGGTCTATTGCTTTGGATTCAAGTGTACGTTCATACTCACTGCCTTTACCTTGAGAGCTCAAACACACCGCACATTATTGTAAGTTCTTTTGCTGTGGAGCTCTGTGATATGCTCATACACACCGCACATTACTGTGGGTTTTATTGATGTGGAGCTCTGTGACACCCTCATAAACACTGCACATTACTGTGGAGCTCTGTGACACCCCCATAATGTGCAGTGTTGTATGGGTGTCACAGAGCTCCACAGTAATGTGCGGTGTGCATGAGGGTGCCACAGAGCTTCACAGTAATGTGCAGTGTTGTATGGTTGCCACAGAACTCCACAGTAATGTGTGCAGTGTATGAGATTATCACAGTGCTTCACAGCAATAAAACTCACAGCAATGTGCGCTGTATAGAAAAAAAAGGTTGGCTGCTCAGTCCAAAATGCCTGGGTCTATATTTTGTCCCAGTCTAGGCCTGGTACAAACCTAAACATTACAGAGGAGTTGTACCACGGGTGTTTTATCCTTACTTTGAGCTGGAGTCCTATGCCACCACCTCACCCTCCCTGCCTCCCTCTCTCTGGCCTGAAGCTGTCCTCACTCAGTTTGGTTCTATCCCTTCCCCCAAATTCCCTCCCACATTTGGGTCTGGCCTCGCGCCCAGACTTGCTCTCGTTCACCTCTGGTCCCTCCCCACTCATTTTGTTCTTGAAATTGTTTTGAAAGGACTCTTTATGCATCCTTGCCACTTAAGTTTATTAATCTCTCACCCTGCTTTGCGTGCTGACATCATCATGTCTGTTCGAGCACTTGTAGCAGCAATCATTTGGGGAGAAAGCAGACAGTGGCTTTAGGTTTGCATGTAGCACCAATCCATCACTCTGACCAGTGGGCGAAAAGCATTTGAGATACAGTTTGCTTGTGTACGTACGAAAGTTACATGCACTTTGCAAATTGCATAGGGAAAAAAGGGGGTGAAGAAAGGTAGGGTACATTTGCATAGTGTTCTTAGTAAGAAAACAAAATATATATATATTTTATATCCGACGAATTGATTAGTTGTCAGATTATGTTTTCGGTTAATCAATTATGATAATAATTGTTTCAGCCCTTGAAGTTTCCTTACCAAATATCATCCAAATGAATTTGGCCTTCAGGGATGAAGATGCTGCGCTCAGTGGGCTACAGTACTTAGATCCTTGTGTCTTCCATTAAGCCTAGGAGACAATAGTTACCACTCTTCCACAGCATCTCCTCTGGCATGTCTGTAACGTTATAGAAACAAAATAGAGGCTGAAATGTATCCTGTAGCTTGCTTTGAAGCCCTAACAACACCATTGTGTGTTTTGATTTACTTGTCTGTGTCTTGTGTTCCATTGTGGTACTGAGCAAAAACAATAACATATATAAAATATCTTGTACAAGATGAAATGTCTTTTTTGAGACGTTCATAAACCACTTGGACAACTTATTTCAGTGGGCTGAATTCTTTCAATCTTGCATGTATATTTTGTTTTTAATCAATTGCATCTACGGTAATTTCATTCGTCATACGAGATAAGTATCACTTGGTGACCTATATTTGGCGTTCTGTAAAAGTTTATATAAGTCTGTTTTCAGTTACCCAGCACTTAATATATTTATGGAGTTTCATGTACATTAGTTAAATCTCTTTGATGTGAAAACTAAAAAGAAAGATGTAGGGCTAACCCTCCAGCAGTGGATTCATATTTGAAGATAAATTTAATTTTTCTTGGCTCAATCAGTGACAAATACCTGTGAAAATTCTCTCTACAATATTTTACCTCGCATCATTTCACTATTTATAGATTTGGGTCTCTATTTTCTTTAGATCAGTGTTTCTGAATATGTTGGCATACCTTGTAGTTGTACATGTCCTAAAATATATACAAAAGCCAGGTACAATTTGTATAGCGCAAGCACCCATATCTGATAAAAGTAAATGTAATTTCACACTCTCTTCATCCTATTTCCTGTGATAAAGCTGGCCAACATTTTGCGCTTTTGAAATGACTTGGTGTTATTCACATTAGGGGTCAGTTCACTGTTATACTTTTGCCTTTTTTTTTGTTGTAATTAACAATTTTTATTATTAACTAGGTGGAAAGCCTGCCCAGAGGGCAGTCTATTGTTAAGTGAAGCAGCTCACATGGGTCTATTTGCCCCCCAGCTCACGTGGGTCAATTTGCCCCCCACCTCACGTGGGTCTACTTGCCCCACAGCTCACGTGGGTCTATTTGCCCCCCCAGCTCATGTGGGTCTATTTGCCCCCCAGCTCACGTGGGTCTACTTGCCCCACAGCCCACGTGGGTCTATTTGCCCCCCCAGCTCATGTGGGTCTATTTGCCCAAACGCTGGATGCGCGCGCAGCCTCTACCTGTCGGCCGCGCGCGCATCCAGGAGAACAGGACGCGCACGCAGCAGCCAGGAGAGGCTGCGAGCGCATCCTGGTCTACTGGATGCGCGCGCAGCAGCCGGGTAGAGACTGCGCGCGCATCCTGGTCTACTGGATGCGCTCGCAGCCTCTACCCGGCTGCTGTGCGCGCATCCTGGTCTACTGGATGCGCGCGCAGCCTCTACCTGGCTGCTGTGCGCGCATCCTGGTCTACTGGATGCGCGCGCAGCTTCTACCCGGCTGCTGTGTGCGCATCCTGTAACCGTCGCAGCGGATGTATGCGCGCGCGGCAGCCAGGTAGACGCTGCGAGTGTGTCCAGCTCTACAGGATGTGCGCGCAGCCTCTACTGGGCTGCTGCGTGCACATCTTGTAACCGTCGTGGAACGTGCACAGCCGGCGTGTGCCGCGGTGGTTACATGCGCGCGCAGCCAACCGCCGCTGGTTGCGTGCGCATGCGCAGTGCAGGCTTGGCGACTGACACGCCAAGCCTTACTGTATTATAGTATAGAAGAGTGTCGTCAGGAAACAAGATTGCATAACAGCCATGCAGGGCCAAGTCTCAGAAGGTATCTAATCAGCAAGAGGAAAAAAAAAACCACATTGCAGAACACAGTTCAAATACACTTAGACACATAGTGTGGCAGGGGGTATCCAAAAGAGAAAGGTGGGGGGGGGACGTACCAAAAAGTGCTCCAGGACCCTAAAAAAAAAAAAAAAAAATGAAAAAGGTGGCAAAGGCCAAATATGTGACTTTCCTGGTTCACTCCTGAAGGTCGAAAAGGACCAGAGGAGGCCATGGAAATGTGCAGGTCACAAGGCTGGGGCATTCGAGGGCCAGGTATGGCGGGCAGAGCCACGGTGGCTGCCGTAATGGCACACCCCGAGTTGGCCCCAAACGCCAAAAGAAAAAAGTAAAAAAAAATGAAATAAAGAAATAAAAGAGGGGGAAAGGGGGTCTGCAGCACGAGGTGGCATGTAAAAAAAACGGGTGTGTGTGTAAAGGTCATCAAAACCTACACAGCGAAGAAGCAATCAAAAACAGTGCGTGAAATATCAGACAAGTGTCCTCAAAGTCATCCCCTAGTGGGGGGGGGGTCTCATCAAGTAATAAGAACAAAAAGAAAAGTCAGCAGCTCACTGTGACCCGCCGCCCCATGGGACGCGCTGTACGCGGCCACCGGTGACAGGCCGCCGAGCGCTGCCTCCTTCAGTCTCCTCCTTGCGGCAGCCTGCTACTGTGCGCTGGGAGCATAGGCGACTCTACAGGGGGGCAATTGCCCCCCCCCCTAGGTTATTCCTTGCCCCCCATGTGCCCCCCCCACCAAAAATCATCATCCAGCTTCCCACACTTGTTCGGACCAACGTATCTCCGTAGCTATGCATCGTATATGGATGAACTAGGTGTCATTTGAAAGGGCAGATTCTGGCCTTTCCAATGATACCCCACATGACCATATTCAGTGTGATGTAAAAGTCATAAAACATCAAATAAAAACATGCACTTAAACGTAAACATTTTCACAGGGTTGAAATGGCTCAGCAGTGAAATGGTTAATGTTCAGACTATACATTACATTGTGTATTACGTTAGTTTATGCCTTGGTTTAGTTGTATATTAAGGGTTAATGGGCAGGCTTCATCCCTCACAGTATACATTGGTTTTTTCCTTGATTAATGGCATTTTAGGGGTTAATGGGTAGGCCTCAGTGTATTCATTTCATGTTTTCCCTTGATTAATGGCATATTAGGGGTTAAGGGGTAGCTAAATGGCACATTGTTTATTATTTTTATTGCATTTCTCTGGGTTTAAGGCATTTTAGGGGTTACTATGGAAGTTAGAATCTAAAGGGTCTAATGATCTGTAGATCCTCTGCTTTCCGTCACATTTCGGGGAATTTATTTTGCAGAAAATAAGATGAATTCCCTATTCAGTGAATGGTCACTGTAATTTGCTAAAAGTGGAGTTGCTGAAGCAGTTATCAGACATTCAGCGGAAACTGCCAAATTGCAGCGAATAAAATATTGAATTTAAGTATCAGGTTAGTACAACAAAAAGGCATCATTGCATCACATTAATCATTGCATCACATTACTCTGGGGTTTTGTAATCTTATTTATATATATACTTATTTAGGGCACTATTACCTGGTGTGAGCTAACACTTGCGTCGGCGTGATTTTGCGTTAGCGCCAGGTTAATTCAGTCTAGCGCCTGACCAACAGATCGTTTGCCTCCCGCTACAAATGGGAAAAATCACTTAGCGCGTCGCTATTAGCGATTTGTACCGCGAGCTTACTGTACTTTCCGCGTCCTATACTTAACACGGGGAGTACTAGATATCTTTACAGATCACTTGGTGCCAGCACTAAATTTTTTGAGGTGCACTAATTGCAACATTTTACCTACTGCTCAACCCTGGTGCTAACTCCAAAAAAACAGAAAAAACAGGTCCTCGTCCAAAATTAACAGGCAATTGAAAGGAATGCAACACAGGTGTTCTCTTGGCCCCATACACCATAGTAATGGATATGGTCAGCAATGTCGCTGCTGTTGCAGTCGGCTCTATTATAAATGTATCCTTTATCCACATATATCCTAATTCTAATATATTGCCTAATTTTAAACATTTTATGCTGGGGGCTATTCATAGTATGTAAGCAGTTGATTATTAGGGTGACTGTGTGGACCATGTTTAAAGGAACACATGGATAAGTCTTGCCCTGAAACATGTATTGTTTATATGCTGTAGCAGGGAAATTTTTGTCGCTCACCTGGCCTTCCTTTTGGATCTATTAAATGCAGTGTAATGATTCAACATGCTGCTGGGAGGCATTTATCATGCAATGCCCATCAGCCTTAATATATGTGTGCATCAAAACATGGATGATACGGCCACCGTGGAGGATTTTAATAATGCAGGGGTGAGCGGTTATTCACTGGATGTGTTCATATTCAAGCTTGTGAGGGTGGGGGATAGGTATGGAAAAGAAAAAACGTTCTATCCTGTACACAACCGCATTAGCGCTGGGTCTCAACTTGGGTCTTAGAGTTTCCCTAGCGTGCGCCAAACGACCTTGTTCATGGACTACTGCAGACAAGGTGATCTGTTAGTAGGTCGTCCGGCACTAACAGGGTTATTCAGAAAGCGGTGAAAAGCAGGAGAATGACTGGAGAAAGGAAAATTCTAGGTCAAAATAGCCGATTCTTTGACCAAGAATTTTCCATTCTCCAGTCATTCTCCTGCTTTTCACCTCTCTCTGAATAACCCTGTAAATTTTAGCGACTCGCACTAAATTTTTCCTTTAGTGATGTTGTCTTAGCTCACACCAGGTGATAGGGCCCTTACTTTTATTCAGTGGTATGATTTAGTGGTGAAAATTATTAGTGCCCCCCCAGTTTTGACTGCGGTATCTTCTGTGCCCCCCCCTAAATATTGTTCCTAGAGTCGCCACTGGCTGGGAGGAAGTGAACATATAACGTCACTTCCTCCTCCCAGGCTAGACCACTGGTTTCCCTCAGCTCCGCCTCCAGGCAGCCATTTCCCAGCAGTGGTGCTGCAGCGTGCCTGCTTCCCACAGTGTTTACTCAAGCAGGCACGTTGCTTAGGCTCCGCCCCCTCACTGATGCGCGCAGGGCAGAGGAAGAGAGGCTAGCTGGACTCCATCCTTACTGCGGAGTCCAAGATTGTGAATGCCGGTGAGATGAGCAGCCCACGGGGGGATCCAATTGATTTTGCTGGCGGGGGGAGGGAGGGGGAATCCAATTGATTTTGCTGGGGGGAAGGGAGGGGGATACACTTGATTTTGCTGGGGGGAAGGGAGGGGGAAATCCAATTGATTTTGCTGGGGGGAAGGGAGGGGGGGAATCCAATTGATTTAGCTGGGGGGAAGGGAGGGGGAAATCCAATTGATTTTGCTGGGGGGAAGGGAGGGGGGAATCCAATTGATTTAGCTGGGGGGAAGGGAGGGGGGAATCCAATTGACTTTGCTGGGGGGGAAGGAGGGGGGGAATCCAATTGATTTAGCTGGGGGGAAGGGAGGGGGAAATCCAATTGATTTTGCTGGGGGGAAGGGAGGGGGGGAATCCAATTGATTTAGCTGGGGGGAAGGGAGGGGGGAATCCAATTGACTTTGCTGGGGGGAAGGGAGGGGGAAATCAATTGACTTTGCTGGGGGGAAGGGAGGGGGAAATCAATTGATTTTGCTTGGGGGGAAGGGAGGGGGATACACTTGATTTTGCTGGGGAGGATGGGAGGGGGAAATCAAATTGATTTTGCTGGGGGGTGGGAGGGGGGAATCCAATTGATTTTAGCTGGAGGGGGAGGGAGGGGAAATTTTGCTGGGGGGAAGGCTGTCCCCATGTCTAGTCAATCAGGAGAATTAAGGGGTCCTTGTACATAAAGTTCACACATATGGAAGTGTGCTGATACACTTCAGATTGTAGTAACGATTATAGTACAAGGACTCTGTGCACTTGCAGTTTTCAAATCCATACATTTTGTTTTTAAGAAATCAGGATTTAAAGTATATATTTCAGAAACCTTTCATTCAGATCAGGGAATTGCATTTCCTGGATTGCACACCTAAAGGGTATACACTTTAATGGTATATGTGAGGTATCTTTGTAGTTTGTTTTACAGGACACACTTGAAAATGAAAGACGTCTCAAAGAAGTCTCAATGTATCTTTCCTGGTAAAAGACTTCATAAATAAATATTGAAATGGTATTGTGTTTTTCTGGACAGGTATGGTAATATTAGTTGTGACGGAAGCCTCCGCCACCTTTTCAGTAATTTGTGTTCCAAGTGTCTGGGACTGGCGGCGCAGGCACTCACAGCATTGCCCTACACAACATATAGACTGTGTGCCCCTTGGAGAGGAGGAGATGCCAGCCTCGTGCATGCAGACTATTGGTAATTATGGCAGAGAATGTTCATAGGGCATTACCATACTGTTTGTGATTTAGTTTGAATAATTTCTTTGTTGAACCAGAACAATGTAATTAGGTTTGTGTAATCTGGATTATGCAAGAATACTGCCTCATTATTTGTCTATTCGTCTCTGTGTATTTGTTAGCTATTTATATTTGAATAGGTTGTAATCTGCTGTCTGTAGGTAATCTAATTAGATTTATGTTTGTCCATTCTCATTAGAAATGCTACGTAATGTTTACTGTAACTGTCTACGCTAACTGACCTAATGTAATTAGATTTCACCTTCCAATAAGTCAATGTTTGTGCAAATTGTTTCAGCGTAATTAGGTCCCCCAGCGGTTTCAAATGGGGTTTTGTATATGCAAATAACCAATGTATGACCACATAAATGTCTGTGTCCCTGATTAAAAGTGCGTTCCATTTCTACCCTGAAAGACCTCAGATCTACAGCCTCACCTTATTTCTGGGGGATGCTAGCAGGCTGTATGTGTCGCGGTCCTTGAGCTTCATCTGAGGACTGGAGGAAGGTACGGGAGTCTGGCTGGGTAGAACACGGGGGGTCCTGCAAGGAAGCGGCATTGGCAGATGTGACCCCGTCGGGGTACAGAGATCTGTCACATTGGCTGGCAGCGGCAGGATTTGCTTCCTGATATTGGGGACCCTTTGCCGTGGATGGAACGGATATTGAAGGAAGGACCAAAGGCACAAGTGTGGTGCAAACCTGAGCGAGATTGAGACGCTCAAGGAGGTAAAAAGACGCTTCAAGCAGTATGGTCCGAACCCTAGCGTGGACCTGTTCCAGAGTGTTTGGAATGAGGTGTGTTTATTGCGGCAAGGGGGAGCTGTGCAGGACAAGGAAGATTTTAACCCTCTGCATGTGGAATACAATAAATACAAGGTCCCAGGCTGGATTGAGCCAGGGGACATTCGTAGCCAGGAGAACTGGCTGGCCACTACACCACACACCCAGAGGGTGCCTACAGACTTGGATTGGCAGAGAGGCAGATGTGACCCTGTCGGGGTACAGAGATCTTTCACATTAGAGTTGTCAGATTCTACATTATTTTCGGAGCATATTCTATATACTTGCCAATGCACGGTATGTGAAAATCATGGCTGTCATATGTTAAATCTATACAGTGTTGGTAGGATACCAAATCATTAATCTTGCTGGGCCACCAAATGAACTGCATTGATTAGCACTCCTCCTTCCCCAGTCAACTCTACATCGACTCTCAGCCTCTTTATCCCAACCACAGAGGATGAAGTCCATTCTCTACGGTCTTCTGTACGCCCCACTACCTTCCCGCTAGACCCTATCCCCTCACACCTACTATCTTCTCTGTCTTCATCTATCACTCCTACTCTTACTCACATTTTCAACCTATCCATCTCTTCTGGCAAATTCCATTCCTTTCAAGCACGCCATTCTCAAGAAGCCCTCCCTCGACTCAAATTCTCTTGAAAACTACCGTCCAGTTTCACTACTTCCACTAGCGTCAAAACTGCTAGAAAGACTGGTCTATGACCGCTTAATCTCTTCCTATCCTCCAACTCCTTGCTTGACCCCTGCAATCCGGCTTTCGCTCCCAACACTCAACAGAAACCACTTTCACAAAGGTTATCAATGACCTCCTCTCCGCTATATGCAAAGGCCACGACTCCATACTGATTCTACTTGACCGCTCAGCTGCCTTTGATACATTCGACCATCCCCTCCTCTTACAGACCCTCTTCTCGCTTGGTCTCTGTGATACTACCCTCTTATGGCTAAAATCTTACCTCTCCAAAAAGATCCTTTTCTGTATCCCTTGCTGGCAATTCCTCCTCTTCAATGCCTCTGTCAGTCAGCGTACCCCAAGGCTCAGTCCTAGGTCGTCTGCTCTTCTCTCTCACTGGGTAAACTCCTCACCAATTATGGCTTCAAGTATCACCTATACGCTGATGATACTCAGATCTACCTCTCCACTCCTGATCTCTCTCCCTCTGGTCTCTCTCAGATCAGTGACTGTCTGTCTGGGATCTGTGCCGAATGGCCTCTCACTACCTGAAGATCAATATGTCCAAGACAGAGCTCCTTCTAATTCCCCCCTCTAACTCTACTCCGATCTCTGACTTTTCTTTGAGTGTTGATGGTATCCCCATCCTTCCTTCAGTCCATATCCACTGCCTCAGAATGACTCTTGACTCCAGTCTTTCCTTCAGCCCCTACATCCAATCACTCTCCTCAACTTGCTACAATCACCTTTGCAATATCGCCAAAATTTGTCCATTTCAGACTAGTACCACCGAGCAACTTATCCACTCTCTTGTTTTCTCCCACCTGGACAACTGCAACAACTTCCTGACTGGCCTTCCTATCTCCTGCCCTCCCCCTACAGTCCATTCTAAATATATCAGCTCGATTTATCCATCTCACCCATCGCTCTGTCTATGCCACTTCTCTCTGTGAATCTCTACACTGTCTCCCCATCCACAACAGAATCAAATTCAAACTACTCCCCCTGTTCTTCAAAACCCTCACTAACGCCACTCCTCACTACCTGTCCTCATTAATCGCCAAATACACCCCAGCCTGCCCCTAAGGCTGGGTTCACACCTGCGTGTTTTTTTACGCACGCAATACGTGTTTTTTTTACGAGCGTATCACGCAAACGACGCGCGAACGCACATTGCAGCGTTTTCACGGCCATAGACTGCAGAGTGAGCGCGCTGCAAATACGCCCCAAAGATGCTCCCGTACTTCTTTGGGCGTAGGACGATTTACAGCGCGTTCCTGCGCGCTGTAAAACGCCCAGGTGTGAACGGATCCCATAGGAAATCATGGGATTTCCGTGTCTCGGCGTTTTACAGCACGCAGGAACGCGTTTTAAAACGCTGAGGTGTGAATCCAGCCTTAGATCCAACAATGACCTGCTCCTGGCATCCTGCATCATTACCTCTTCACATGGCAGATTGCAGGACTTTTCTCGTGCTGCACCAACCGTATCGAATGCGCTTCCTAGCAATATCAGACTGTCCTCAAATCTGGCTTCATTTAAACATTCCCTAAAGACCCTTCTGTTTAGGGAAGCCTATCACCTAACTCCGTAACAAGCTATCCGACCGACCCAAAAATGGTCCTCACCTCTCCCTGCATTAACAATTCATCACTGCAGTCCTCCCCTCCTGTTTCTTACCCCACACCCATCTAGAGTGCAAATTCCCATGGGAATAGGGTCCTCATGTCCACCTGTATCTGTTAGCAGGAATACTGACCTGCCTCCTTTATGTATTGTAGAATGATCTTGTCCAGCGCTGTATTGGCGCTTAATAAATAATAATAAAAAAATAATAATTAGGAAATTGAGTTGTGTGTCTTGTGTATATCTGTCACGATTCTTCCTGATGTCTGGGAATCCGATCCCTATACGCAGCATGTCTATCCTAAATCTCCGATCCTTATAATGGTCGGTAGTACTTATATCTATAGTCAAGAGCCAGAATACAGTAACCAGGTTTTCAAGATATACAATAGAATGACACACAGGGTTAACATGAAGAGGGATTGTCAGCCGTTTGCCAGGGGTCAGTATTCCAGAGAGATAAGTCATACAAGCAGGGTCATACACAGAACAGAAATGATTTCTAAACACAACACTGAGAGGAGAAGGTGAAAACCACGTCGGGACTAGGGATGAGCCGAACACCCCCGTGTTCAGTTCGCATTCGAACTCGAACAATTTCAAAAGTTCGAGTTCGAACACGAACCGAACTCAATGCAAGTCAATGGGACTCAAAAGTTTGGTTTTTCGAGTGCCCTGCAAGAGGGCATATATGCAAGATATTTGCCATAAAAGGTGTATGGGGGTCCGGGTAGTGCCCTGGGGGACAGGAAACAATGACAAAAAGTAAAAAAAAAAACGTTTTTAACCCCTTCACTGCTGACGACGTGTGGGCTCAGTTACTCCCGCTGTTTGCTGAGGAGGACGTGTCCCACACATCATCAGCTTTGCGGGACCCCCGGCGGAGATACTCCTCTCTCTGTCCGGGGTCCCACGGCGTTCTGACTTCACGTCCTCAGATGCTGAAGTCAAGCTCCTCCCGACATAAATGAAAGGGAGTTTTCCATGAAATAAGAGTTAAAAATAAAAACGAAAAATTCCTTCAAATATCGTGCCTAGGAGGTCCCCATAACCTGCCCGTGAAGTGGCGGATTTGTAGGATGTATAGAAACATTTAAAAACAAAAAAATGATGTTTCAAATGACGGTAAACGGTTTTCCTTTAATCTATTCATAAATAACTGCTTGGGGCAGCAGTCTGTATTAAAAAAGGAGACATTTTAGGACACGCAGAACAAGTTTAGTGATTTTTTGGCTAAATTATGGTGAAACTTATGCAGGCTTTGGATGAAAGTAACAATAGGTGCTTTAAAATTGGGCCTTTTAATGTCGGCAACAGTAACCCATCTGTGGCATTGTGGAAGAGTGCACCCTGCGGTCCAAAAAATTTAAATTATATAAATCTGGAACAGGCGTCAGTGAACCCAAATATTGTGCCTTTCATGGCAGCAAGTGCCTTCACACCGTAACCCTTTTGTGGTATTGTGGAAGAGTGCAGGGTTGGACCCTGCATTCCAAAAAATTTAAATGATATAAATCTGGTACAGGCGTCATTGCACCCAAATTTTGTAATTCAAGGTTTTTATTTTGTAAGAAAAAAACACCTAATAAATCAACAGAAGTGGCCTCGCAGGGCCAGGAAAACTCGCATACGTAATACATAGGACACAAAAGATCTATTGACATAGAAATGTCTCAGAAAATAAGAGTGGGTGTAAGATAATAGGGAAGAAGGGGTTTATATACGCAACGCTGCCAAAAAGATGGTGATCCAAATAACCGTAAAAAGGAAAAAAGAGAAAAAAAAGGGGGGGGGTGTGGGGAAAGGCAAAGGCCATATCCGTGACGCTCCTGGCACGCTCCCGAAGGAGGCCATGGAGGGACAATGTCACGAGGCCCGGAATCCTAAGGGCCAATCATAACACTTAGTCATGGTGGCACACCTCAGGCAACCCAGTATTGCCAAAAATATTTAAAGAAAAAAAAAGGGGGGGGAATGGATACACCATCTCCAGCAGAACAAGTATCTATCATACCAACTAGGATAAAAGGGGAAAGGAACAGACAAGTAAATAATACAATAATCACGCAAGACTACCATGCTAAGAACAACAGTCACCCACGGAGTCAGTATAAAAGGAGAGAGGGGGCATAAAAAGAGAAAAATAAATAAATAAAAGTAGAAAATGAAACACCCCTCCCGAAGGTAGTGGTATTCACCAGCGCACCCCGAAACCACAACAGCGTTCAGAGGGCCAATGAAGAGGGCACAGGGCAAGGGCAGGGCCAGGTGGGCGGCGAGAGCCTAGGTGGCAGCCCAATGGCACACCCGGGGCAAAGCCCATGTTCCATTTAAAAAAAAAAGGAAGGGGGACAGAGATGACTCCAAAAGTCACTGATAAATCCATTAAGCTAAAGTAACAAAAATAAAACGAAAAAACCCACGTCTTTCCAGGTCAGGGTAATAACTATAGAGCCCCCATAAAGGTCAGGTTGCTCAGTCCAGCTCCCTCGGGGGAGTAGAAGATGCAGCCAACGATCCCCCTCCACTCCAATCCAAAGAGGGAGCAATCAGGCCCAGGTCCCGAAGGTATGCATCCGCTTCCTCCATGGTAGTCGCCGAGAAGGTGCGCCCATCACCACAGAGGATCGACCAGGAGCCGAGCGTGCCCCATTGATAACGAATGTCATTGGCACGCAGAAGGACGGTAATGGGTCTAAACATTCTCCGGGCCGCCAGAAGGAAAAGGGGGAGATCCCTGTACACCGCTATGGAGGCCTCCTCAAAAGGGATCCGGGGCGTATTTCTCACCGTGTCCAGGAAAGCGACATGGAGGGACACATCGCAAAGCACTACGATGACGTCCCGTGATGCCCCCACTGGCGCCGCAGCTTTCCGGATATGAGATGCCGATAGCACAGGGTCTGGAGGAGTCGCTCGGGGGGAGAGACCAGCCATCATGAAACGGAGAACATAGGCAGGTAAATCTGCGTCTCGCACAGCTTCTGGGATGCCCCAGAGTTTCAGATTCCTTCACCGGTGTCGCATTTCCAGGGTCACCACCGCTGATTGTAAACTCTCAACCTGCTTCTGAAGCGCCTGTAGATGAGACGTGGTCGTGGCCTGCTCTCCTTCCAGCTTTTGCGTGCGTAATTGGACCTCTCCCACCAGGGTCCGAGTGGCAGTAACGTTGGCGTCGAGGGCCAGAATATCAGTCTGCCATGAGGATCTGGCGTCTGCTAGCAGGGTACGAATGTCCCCTCGTGTAGCTGGGAGATCGTCATACGGCAGTCCCAAGGCATCGACCTCCACCGGGGCATCAGGAGCAGGGTCAGGTGGATCCAGAGGTGGGTGACATCGCCCTCGCCCTCCCCTAGTGAGATCCTTATGTCCGGGGTGCGTGGGTCCTCTACAGCCCCGCTGCCTTTGGTTTTCTTCCCCATCAGTAAGCTGGGGCACTGCAGACAGTGTTCAGGCCACCGCAGGCTTCAGAAAGGGCAGTAGGCCGCAAAAACCCGGCCCGGGCAGAACGTACCGCTAGTCCGGAGGGGGGGAGCAAGTCAGGCTCCGGATCACTCTTCCTGATGGCAGCAGCAGGGAGGCAAGTCAGGGAACAGTTAGGAGCAGAAAAATAGACAAAAATCCCGAAATCCGGGATAAAAACCACGGAGCACTGCAACAACATGACTGCTCACCATCACAGCTAGCCACGCCCCTGCACCCAAATATTGTGCCTTCACACCGTAACCCTTTTGTGGTATTGTGGAAGAGTGCAGGGTTGGACCATGCGTTCCAAAAAATTTAAATGATATAAATTTGGTACAGGCGTCAGTGCACCCAAATATTGTGTCTTTCATGGCAAGTGCCTTCACACCGTAACCCCTTTGTGGTATTGTGAAAGAGTTCAGTGGTGGAGGTTTTGTGAATGTAGAAGACATCCCCGATCTATTCCGTTACGTCAGCATCAGGGGATTGATAGCTGCTGATCCAGGACTGATTCATTTTTATAAATGTCAGCCAGTCTACAGAGTCGGTGGATAGACGCACTCTTTTGTCTGTGACAAAACCTCCAGTGGCACTGAACGTCCTTTCAGAAAGCACGCTGGATGAAGGGCAACCTAGTAGCTGCATAGCATATTGGCTAAGTTTTGGCCAGTGATCCAATCTCAACACCCAGTAAGCCAGTGGATCATCTGCTGGAAAGGTATCCAGGTCTGCCATTGCCCCTAGGTAGTCCTGCACCATACGGTGAAGACGCTGGCAATGGGTGCCTACATTTGATGTCCCTGGGCGTCGTGGACTAAAAAAAAATAAAAAGGCATCAGTCAAGTGGCCCCGGCCTTCACCACTATTCCTCTGATCATCCGCAGCCTCAGAAGCACCTGTGTCATCACTTGGTAACCTACCAGTGCCTGGAAAGGTGTTACACAAGTGTCACTTTAGAGCCTCCTCAAGTTGTTTCATCCTGTGCTCCCTCTGTGCGGGCAGGATGAGCTCTGCAACTTTACCCTTGTATCGTGGATCAAGAAGGCTTGCCAACCAGTAATGATCCCTCTCCTTGATAGCACGAATCCTGGGGTCCTTTACCAGGCTTTGCAGGATAAGGGAGCCCATGCAGCGTAGGTTGGAGGTGGCCTTAGCTTCCGAGTCTTCCTGGTCAACGAGGAGGATGACCCCATCGTGCACTTCCTCCTCCCAGCCACGTACTAGTCCTTGTGTTTCTGGGCACACAAAACCCTCCCTTGAGGAATCCCCACCTTCAATGCCCCCACTACTTAAATATTCCTCTTCATCCTCCGCCTGTCTGATCTGAAGAGGACCCGCTGGAATGCTGTCTGCGGAAAGACTGGGTTCTTCAGAGCTAGGGAAGGCCTCCTCTTCCTCCCGTTGCTCTTCCTCTAGAGCCACATCTAAAATTCCCCGCAGATTGTGCTCCAGCAGGGGCACTAAATGAACTGTCACTGATGCATGCACTGTCCCTGCTCACCATCCTTGTTGCCTCCTCAAATGGTGACAGTACAGTGCATGCATCCTTGATCATCAGCCACTGCGGGGGGAAACCAAGTTGACCTGAACCTGTCCTTGTGGCATACTCACACAGGTACTCATTGATGGCCCTCTGCTGCTTGTGCAGACGCTGCAGCATTGCTAATGTCGAGTTCCACCTGGTGGGCATGTCACAGATCAGACTGTTTGTGGGAAGGTGGAATGCTCTTTGAATTTCTGCCAGGCGAACACTTGCTGGGAATGACCATCTGAAGTGGCTGCAGACTTTTCTGGCCTGGCTGAGAAGGTCTGCCAGCCTTGGGTACCTGTTTAGGAAACGCTGTACCACCAGATTTAGGACCATCTCTGCACCTGCCCCTGCAGAGCTGACAGAATTTCTGGCCCGGTGTGGCTCCTGTCCCCTAAACAAACCAGCTCAAGCACAGTATGGCATCTTTTTGCTTGAGCTATTGCGTAGCCCCTGTCACGCGTCGGTTTAACTGCCACTTCGCCAGAGACAGAGAAGGAGGAGGAGGAGGAAGAGGGAGAGGTGGTGGTGGAGCAGACAGACCTCATATAAGCAGCTTTCTGGAGGAATGGTGGATGAGCAAGCTGCAGCACAGAGCCCCGTCTTGGATCCCTCCCAGCTGCAATCAGCGTTACCCAGTGTGCCATGAAGGAAATGTAATGGCCCTGTCCATGCTTGCTGGACCACGTGTCTAAAGTCACATGCACCTTGCTGCTGACTGCCTTTCCCAATGACTCGATTACATTGTCTTCCACGTGCTGGTATAGTGCTGAAATGGCCTTTGGAACCTGCCACTGTGTACAGTACATTCAGAAAGTTCACGGAAGGAAGCAGAGTCCACCAGCTGGAAAGGCAGCAGCTGTAATGCAAGTAATTTTGCTAAGCTGGCATTTAGACACTGTGCTTGGGGATGGTTGGGACTAGGGCTGTGCAATACGGACAAAATAATCATATTGCGATTTTTTTTGAATGAATATTACGATTGTGATTTTATTTGCGATTTAGGCAATTGTTTTTGCTTTTTCAAACCTGCTACATACATTCTAAATGTATTCAGTGCGCAAGAAGTGCATAACAAAACATTTCACAATGAAATAACATAGTATTAATAGTTTAATAAACAAAACTGTAATAAAATTGTCTTTAAAACAGACAACATAAAATAAATTAAGATTAACTAAACTAAATTCCAGTCATAATAAACTCATTATGTCAGACATGGATACTGCCTCAGCTCATGGATACTGCCCCAGCTCATGGATACTGCCCCAGCTCATGGATACTGCCCCAGCACATGGATACTGCCCCAGCACATGGATACTGCCCCAGCACATGGATACTGCCCCAGCTCACCTCTTTGTGCCGCGTGTTCGGCTCCCTGTGAGCTTCCGGCGGCATGGAGCTTGGGTGCTCGCCTGGGGGAACCACGTGACGAGCCGCGAGAACGCGGCTGTACACGTGGTTCCCCCTGCGAGCGCCCCAAAGCTCCATGCCACCAGAAGCTTACAGGGAGCCGAACACATTAATTTCCGCAGCCCTAAACTGAATAGATAAAATCGCAGTCTTATGCGGTTTAGAAATCGTATGTGCTTAAATCACAATTTTTTTGCGATTGCGATTAATTGCACAGGCCTAGTTGGGACTATATTTTTTCTTACGCTGCAGCAGCTGGGGCAACGTAATCTGACTGCGTAAATCTTCAGCTGATGGGATGCTGTCACATTGTGAGGAAGGTTTTTTGTTTTAATGATTAAATCCACAGGAACAAAATACTTTATCAATGGGACCAAATGTCCCCCTGTGTTGCTGCAGGAGATGGTGTGTGTGAGAAGCTGAGCGTCAAACCTGAAAAAAAGATTTAAAGAGACATTCATTTGGTCCTGTTGATAAAAAAGTATTTTGTTCCTGTGGATTTTATCATTAAAACAAAAAAGGTTCCCAATTTTTACGTATTCAGTTTGCTAACAAGACGTTTTGGGAGAGACGTCTGGGATACCGTGAGGTTGTATATATTTTTATACATTCTGTACCTTCTAGTCCCACCACAATTTATTTTTTTGTACATTGTGAGGAAGGACCTGGTACATCCATTACTGTAGCATCATCCCTGTCAGTGGAGGTTGGAGTCAATGACATGGCAGGACATATAGTGGGGGTAGAGACAGGTGAGGAGGACCTACGCAAAGTTTTGCGCCAACGGGATGCGTGGCAGGTGGTCATATGTCGCCTCAAGCAGGTGGTACCCAAGCGTCCAGTGTCTTTCCCACGCTTGAGCCTCATCTGACATAGATTACAAATAGCAACGGTGCGGTCTGCTGCACATTTCTTAAAGAACTCCCAGACAGCAGAGTTCCTGGATGTGTGCTTTGAGACAACAGCGCTCTGCACCTGAGCAGCTCTGACATCTGATGCCTTGGACTGGCTAGTGCTACGGTTGGTGATAGAGGACGTTGTGCCTCGTGTTTGTTGTGCCTCCTCACTTGACTCCTCTGTTCGATCAGGCACCCAGGTGGAGTCAGGGGGTGATGACAATGATGATGAGGTCACTATCTCCTCGTCACTGGAGCCAACTTGGCAGTATGCTGCAGCTGCTGGGGCAACATGAGTGCCAGTTATTTGTGTGTCACTGGCACCCCCTTCCTCTAGGTTGATTATACTCCCTTCCTCAACCTCAGAGATTGAATCAGAGCACTGTAGTTGCTGCGCATCCTCAAGCAGCATGTCACTGTCATTGTAGTCAAACAATTCAGCTGGCTCCTCCGTGTGTGATAGTGAGGCTACGGCAGGAGTAGCTGTGGACATGGAAGCTGCATTAGATGCTTTGGCAGCTGAGGTGGACTGTAAACCACTACAAGCCTGGCTGGCAGAGGACTCGGAGGATGAGGATGGCCTGGTTAGCCAATCCATCAAATCCTCTGTATGTTGCTGCTGCTTAAAACGGCCAGCACCAGTTAGAAAGGACAAGCGTGCCCCAGCAGAGGATGCACCACGTCCACGACGACCAGAGGCACAGCCTCCCGACACAGAGGCTGCTTGCCCTCTTATCTGTGTCTGGGATTGTCTGCCTGTCCTTTTTGGTCTTTCTGACATGGTGAGTGATATATAGATTAAAGATATACAGAACTCTGATTCAACTCTGTTATAAAAATTGGAGATATGCTGCAGAACTCTGATTCAACTCTGGTATAAAGATTAAAGATTTCCAGAACTCTGGTCTA
Source organism: Leptobrachium leishanense (assembly GCA_009667805.1). NCBI lineage: Eukaryota > Metazoa > Chordata > Amphibia > Anura > Megophryidae > Leptobrachium > Leptobrachium leishanense. The sequence goes on from CM019066.1 coordinate 246,378,521, forward strand.
ACTCAGTGAGACACCCTGGTAGCTGGCAGCCAGTGACAAGACACAGATTACAATTCCCAGAAACCTCCTATAAATCAGTGAGACCCCCTGATAGGACCCCCTGATAGCTGGCAACAGTGACAAGACACAGATTACAATTCGCAGAAATCTGCTAGAAGTATGTGGGACCCCCTGATAGCTGTCAGTGAGAAGACACAGATTACAATTCCCAGAAACCTCCTATAAGTCAGTGAGACCCCCTGATGGGTGGCAGTGAGAACACAAAGATTACAACAATTCCCAGATATTTTGTAGAAATGAGACCCCCAAAATACTTGGTGGCAGTGAGAACACACAGATTATCACAATTCCAAGATATTTTGTAGAAATGAGAAATGGTCAGGTGCAAGGCTGTAGCCAATTACAAGCTTCAGGCCCATGGAAAAGTGCATTGTGGGCGAACATGCAGCGAACACGCAGAAATGTTCGTAGTTCGCGAACATGCGATCAGGCGATGTTCGAATCGAACTCCGAACCGATCGAACCGAACAGCTCATCCCTAGTCGGGACAACGAGAGAATGAAAGCCAAGAGGTTTTAAACTCTGCGGTGCCGTGCCACCGCCCCCCTGTGTCCCTCTTGACCATCGCGGCTCTGCTCTTCACTTGGCGTCCGGCCAGCGAGCCGCAAAGACTATGCTGCCGAGCAGCGTTGGAATAGGACGTGACAATATCTCCTTTGTCCTCAATGCTTTATTTTAATAACAAGAAACACGTGATTGGGAGGTATCAAGTGGATGGATCAGACAGATGGTTTTGCAGTGGCGTAAATCTAATTGATAAACCTATATATTTTTTTTAAGTTTTAAGACTAGAAAGTAGGACTTTTTATGTTCTCTAGATACTGTTTTTTTTGGGAAAATGTGAAGTGCATTTCATCTATCTTTTGAAGGCATTTGATTTGGCCGGTCCTATCCAAGACAGACAATTTAAAAGGATCACAGATTTTGCTCTTGCGAAGAAGTGGAACAAAAGGGAGCTTTCTTTTATAACCCCTTCACTGCTGAGCCATTTCAACTCTGTGTGCTGAGCAAATTTTTACCGTTTGTGCTCATCATGTTTAAGCACAATTTGAATTCACAAATGGTTGTGCTTAAAAGCTTAAGGCCCGTGTCAGACGAGCGCAGTGTTCACGTCCGTGTTACCACACAGAAGTACGTCCGTGATAGCATACAATTGTGTTAAATGGAGCCCCGCACACGAACTACGTCCGCACAGAAGTGCGGACGCATGATGGATGCGGCAAACGGACACAGGTTAGGCAAGAACGTAATACTGCCAGAACAGACGTGCGGAGTCTGCAACGTCCGCATAGCTTAGTGTGTGAGTGATGGGACGTGGTCAGACGGACTGCATTTATACGTCCAGCATTTTTGACGGACAAAATGTTTTTTCATTTTAATTTATTTTCCCTGCTACATCCGTCAAAAATAACGTCAGTCACAAAAACGGACTGTGTGGCCACTACTGCGTCTTCCGTCAAAACGTGCGTACAGGCCGTAGAAAACACGCTCGTCTGACACCAGCCTTAATTGACAAATCTGGTTATAATAGGGAACGCTTTTTTATGGCATGGTGCTGTTGCTCTACGGGAAGCATTATGTTGTGATTATGTCAGAGGTGCTTTTCATGCTAAAGAATGTGCTTTTGATATATGGATACAGGGCAAGTATACGAAATCCACATTAAGGAGACTTGAAGGGATACAGCTCTTAGGGGTACTACACTCTGATTACTGGGTTGCATGACATGCTATTGATTTTAAAGGTTGCATATGAGTGATTTTATGGTAATCCTAATAAAGGTTATATTTTAATGATTCTTACACAGGGTAATTCAAAGAGCTCCGAATTGTGGCCGAAAGGTAACCGAACGCTGAAATTGAGCGTACGCTTACCTTTCCTGGCCATTCGGCTATTCAGAGAGCAGGTAGTTCGCCAAATGTTGGCGAATTGCCTGCACATACGGTGCCTGTTCGTTGCCTGTTCGAGGGCAGTGAAACCCCCATCGAGAAGCAATGCTTCGTCTATTCAGAGAACAAAAACCAGCAGTGAAAAGTTGCCGAAATGCCCTGCTGCTCGGTGGTTTAATTTGACAAGTTTATTCAGGCGAATCCCATTGGCTTCAATGTTAAAAATATTCCCGTTTTAATTCAATATCTAATAAACCGTTTATTATAATATTCTGCAGTAAAAAGTTTCTTTTATTTTTTGATTTTTTTTTTAGGATCATTTAGGCATTTTTCGGGATTTTTTTGTGAATTTTTTTTCCCGTTTTTTTAAATACCTTTTCTTTTTTCTGTAACAGCCCTTACTATTATCATTCATTGGACCTTATATGTAAATTTCATACATTTTCATTCTGTAGTTCGTTTGCAAACAGCGTTTCACTTTTGAAACATTCAAGCGTACTGTTTTTTTTATTTTCACTCCATTTGTCTGCGGTGTCGGGTTTTTCTGGCGGCTGCTCTGCGCTCTGATTGGCTCCTGCTCAGGTTTCTCCGGCGGGTTCGGTGGGGTTACTCCAGATGTTTTTGCGGGTTTCGGTGTGCCTTCGCCGGGTTTTGCAGTGAGTGTTCTGTCGGGTTTAGCAGTGGCTTTTCCCTGCACTATGACGGCCCTGTGGTGCATGGTGAATACACCACAGGGTTGCCGAAATGGGATCGCCAAATCGCACCGAATTGAAGAGAACAAAAAGTCACCGAACGTGCGGTGGCTTTTTGATTCTCTTTGAATAACCCTGACAGGGTTATTCAGAGAGAGGTGAAAAGTAAGAGAAAATTCTAGGTCAAAATAGCCGATTTGGAAAGTGAGATGAATGGGACAATTTTTCTGGTTTGGCTATTTTGACCTAGAATTTTCCATATCCAGCCATTCTCCTGCTTTTTACCTCGCTCTGAATAACCCTGTTAGGGAAAATTGACTCCTCAAGAGGAATTTTGTTGTTTGTTGAACTTACTTTGTTTAATCACTATTCTCCTGTTGAAAGCACGTATCAAACCTCACGATTGGGAGTGGTGTATTACTTTTCCCAGACATGGTTTAATGTATGCTTTTTGGATTTTAGTTTTGAGAAATGCCAACAATTGTCAGCATGGCAATATCGGCGATTTTCAACTGTATTTGCAACACAAGAATGTGGCTTGAATAAATTGAAGGGGTTATTCATTATAACAAACGCTGACTATAAAGCATTATATCAACAAAACGTAAAATAAAACCATTCAGTGGTTGCATTTGAAGTCTACTTAAATGATTATTTTTCATGTTCTATGCCGAAATCTTTCTAGAATTATTTTTTTCAAGGATTGCCAGTTTAAGCTCTAAAAGTGGATGTCCGGAACCTTGCCTGCTGCTGGATCAGTTCCATGAAAGCTGCTGCCCTTATGGTCAGAACTAACTACCAGCACTGAAAGGGGTTTAATAAGTCAAGCACCAAAACACACACACAACCACACCCCCTGTCTGTCCATAAAGGACCTCTTCCTCCTATGTGCCTTACCTCAGTATTGGTCTATTTCCTGATCTGTTCAGATGTATATTCTGCATGCTCATTGATTCACCATGTACCAGACCCCTCTACTTTGCCCACCGACCACCGCCTTGTGCTAATCCTCAGACCTCGGACCTCCTATTGACCACTCTCCTGTCTAATCCCATTGTACTGCGCTCTGGTATCACCCAGTATCCGCTTCCACCAAGATACTGAGGTGTGGGTTTCCCTGCATACTGGGCTCAGACCCCCTGAACCTTGGGGTCCCACCATGGCCCGTGCCAGGTACCACCCAAACAGTGGATGAAGAAGAAATCCAAGCCTAGAGTATCTTCCAAATACATGTAAATAACATTGAAAGAAGTTAATTAATCTATTCAACAATCTCCACGCGCAGTCTCCTAAAATAGCCTTGAGAAAACACTTGTGATGAAAAGGGAGAATGTCATCTTTTTATAGCTAAAAGGCGGGACTTCTGTGAAGAAAAAACATTCTTTCTGCACTATTCATATTTACTTATTTTTCTTGTGTGTGTTTATTTTTGTTCAATCCTCTTTTGATACATTTTATATCAAGTGCAACAGCATAATAAACATTTCCATTTTTTTTAAAAAAAATTTTAAAGCTGTTATTGTTATTTATCCCAAGGATGGTCAAATCCTATCGTCTGATTCCCGGGACTGGCAGTTCCAGGGGCCAGACAGGTGGTATTGTTTTCTATTTAGCACTGTTGCGGACAAGCAGCAGGGTTTCCGAGCGGATACTAGAGTGTTGGTTGTTCAGCACGTGTGTGCGCTCCGAAATGCTGGCGAAAGGTAACCGAATGCTGAAATTCAGCGTTCGGTTACCTTTCCTGGCCATTCAGCTATCCAGAGAACAGGCAGTTCGCCAAATGTTGACGAATTGTCTGCACATACGGTGCCTGTTCGAGGGCCGTGAATCCCCATAGAGAAGCAATGCTTCGTCTATTCAGAGAACAAAAACCAGCAGTGAAAAGTTGCCAAAATGCCCTGCCATTCGGTTGCTTCATTCGACAGGTTTATTCAGGCGAATCCCATAGGCTTCAATGTTAAAAATATTCCCGTTTTAATTCAATATCTAATAAACCGATTATTAGAATATTCTACAGTAAAAAGTATCTTTATTTATAGATTTTTTAGGATCTTAAGCATTTTTTGGGATTTTTTTGCAAAAAAATTTCCTTTTTTTTTTTTTAACGTTCTCTCTTTTTTCTGTAACAGCCCTTTTTATTATCATTCATTGGTCCTCATATGTAAATTTCAGACATTTTCGCTCAGTAGTTTGTTTGGAAACAGAGTTTCACTTTTCAAACATTCAAGCGTACTGATGTAGCTTGCTATTCTGTTAAATAACTGATTTTACTCTTCTTCTTTTACCCAAATGGAGAATTTGGATTTTATTCCTTTTTACCTCTTGTTGCATCTCTTGTTTACATGGTTACATCTGTCGCTGAATACCTTTCAAATTCTTTTTTCCCTACACAACTCAGTAGTTTATCCCTGGCTAAATCTGTCAGTACCTGCACATTTTCACACATACAAGATGTTTCTTTTGCTGTATCGACACTAGGGATTGCTCTACATCTTTCCATTAGCTCCTAGCTTTAAATGTTTTATGTAATCCTTTATCTCACTCAACGTGGCAGACATATAAAAAGCAATTCCATTTCTTCTATAATCTCCATAGTCTTTTCTGTATCTGTGCATAGATTATATGAATGTAGATGTCAGATTCCGTTTTCTACATGGAAATAAATAGAAGCACAACTGTTCTATGCTACTATCATTTTCTGACATTGGAAATCCTTTATTCTTGATGCTAATTTGGCTTGTTTAAAATGCTACTTTGCCCTCATGAGTACACACATACCGTACATCTACAATCTATTGTGTTCCTGTCTAGTGTGTATATGTGTATATAACATTTCAATAGCACTTCACATAGTGATTACTTTGATACCTTCACATATATATGCAATTATTTAGTTTTTCACCAAAGGCTTAACAGAATTAAATCTATGTTGTTCTTTCATGACCTTAAATAAATTTTTCTAATATATTCAATCTAGTGGTTTGAATTGAACATTTGCAATTTGTCTGGATTCTGTGTTTTGAGGACCAATAGAATCTTAGTATTGTCTTTATTTGTTGACACCCAGTGTTTTACTGCCAAACAGTGAGTCATGGTTTTCCGACTCGGTCAGCAAAGCGTGCTGACTTGGTGATGAGGTGGGTTGTTTGACTAAACAGACTGGTACAGTTGCATGAGCTACGCTACTATGACTGCCATATGTTTGGAGGCGTAGACGTTGTTAGTATAACATAACTGAAATTGCTGACCAGGAATGTACTTCCACTACAGCCATCAGTATTTACAGCGAATGGTGTAAACAAAACAAAAATATTTCAGTGGGTGTTTTGTAGCCGAAAAATGCCTTGTCCAATGGGTTAAATGAGACTGACAAGACTCTTTCAAGCTGATGGAAAGTCCACAAATAATCAAACCCTCTTTATGACACTGATTTGGTTTAATTCAATGGGTCACATCAACATTAACAGAAGCTTATCAAGTTAAGTAAAATTGGATGAACAAAGAGGGAAACATAACTGGTAAAATGATCAATTAAAAAAATTCTGGCCTTGGTTAGACAGGTTTATATTTATTTTTGCTAGACTATATAAAATGCTCTTTCTAGTTGTCCTGGATGTACAGGTATCAATATTACGAGAGGAGCAAGCAAGGTATTACGGTGTGCTAGCATCAATCGCACAGTAAGAATCTAGCTCAAACTGCACATCTTCAGCTATCTATCTATCTTCGTGGTATGAAATGTTAAGGTATACTCTATTGTGCTAAATCCATTGGTATAAAAAATTTGATAATTCCTGCCGCATAACAAAGCATTGTTGATGACCATGTACACTTCTTGAAAACTCCCCGTTTTTACCATAGAGCAGTGGTTCCCAACCCTGGTCCTCATGCCCCCCTCCCCCCAACAGGCCTGATTTGCTAGATACCGACCGGGAGACACAGCTCCTACGGCCCTGCCAAATAAAGGTGCAAATAGCTGACTGCAGAGAGGCCAGATCACCCAATTTGACAAGAATGCTAGTGTGCGGAAATAGTAGAGGAGCTTGGGCAGGAGGGTCATTTTCACAGAGCATAACCGCCCTAAAAAAGAAAGTCTAAGCTTAGACCAGCGTGTAATTAGCATCATAGAGACATGATATCAGGGGTGTTAGATAAACCCCGAAGGAGAGCATAGAGACCTGGTGCCAAGCATAGGGAAAAGCCCCCTGGCAAAGAGAGGTTGAGTGCTTCGCTCTTTGTCTTGTTGACCTTATAGCCGGAAACCGCTCCAAATTCCTGGAGGGTAGCATGTAAGACCAGCTGAGTTGTCAGAGAGGAGTTTAAGGAGAGGAGCACATCGTCTGCGAATAAACTGATCTTATATAGCTCCCCACCTACCTCCATACCCTGGATGCCCCCCAACTCTCACACCCTACGCAACGGGGACACCCCTGCCTCATCCCATTCTGAAGAGAAAGCGAATGCGACAAGAACCCCCCCCCCCCATGTCCACCTGTGCATTTGGCTTGCAATACAGGGACTGGACACCCCTCAGGAAAGTACCCCCGGAGGCCAAACGATTCCATCGCCTCCCAGAGGTAGCACCAATGAACCCTGTCAAAGGCTTTTTCCTCATCTAAGGACAGCAGAAAGGTGTTTCTGTCAATTGAAAGAGGTTAAGGGCCCGGTGAATGTTGTCAGGGGCCTCGCTATCCGGGATAAATCCCAGCTGGTCAGGGTGAACCAAAAGTTGGAGATAACGTCCCAGCCAAAGGGCCAACAACTTAGCAGATATCTTGACATCGATGTTGATGAGTGAAATTGGCCTGTAGTTAGAGCAAAGGGAAAGATTCTTTCTTTCAGCATACGGCCGGTTGGAGACGCCTCACCCTTTAAGGCATTAAACAAGTCGGTGAGGTGCAAGAGCAAGATGTCCTTTGTAACCTTATAATAATAATAGGCAGAGAAACCATCAGGGCCCAGAGCTTTAGAGCTCAGCAGGGTCTTGATAGCATTCAGCACTTCCTCTTGCGAAACAGCCTCCCCCAAGCGGGAGTTCTGCTTTGAGTTCAGGGAAGGAAGTCAGCAGCTCGCCGAGACAGCCTGGATCCCATTGAGTTCAGAAGGGCCCACTCCTGTAGTGTGCCCTGGTAGAGTCTCAAAAAGACTGGCGATCGCCTTAGGGTCATGGGTAACTGTCCCCTGCCTTCCCCGCAAAGACCGAACAGAGCATTCCCTAGTTTGCTACTTCAAGCGCCTTGCCAGCATGGAGTCAGGTTTATCACATGTCTCAAAATTTTTTGACCTGTCCACCTAAAAGCCACCTGGACCTCTCTGGAGTGCAGCAAATTGAGCTGTGCCTGAGCGTCCAACACCTGCCTAAGGACCTGGGGGTCCCGAGACCCGTGATGTATTCACTCTCCTTAACCCGAGACGCCAGCTCACCCATTTCTCACGCCCATTCACGCTTCCGATAAGAGACTGCCAGATGATGCGGACGCGGATATGGGCCTGCCACACCGTGATGAACAAGACATCTGGGGTCAGATTATGATGAAAGAAATCCCGTAGATCTGTCAGGAGATTTGTTTTAAAAACCTTGTCCATGAGCAGCGAATCATTGAAACGCCAGGTACAGTGCGAGCTGCAGGTCCCCTAGCCAACCCTCACAGAAGTAGCGACTATGGCGTGATCAGACCAGGATATCTCATGGATGGTGGAGGACAACAACCCTGGCACCAAGACCCTACTACAAAATATATAGTCTAGCCTGGAGTACATGTCATGGGGGTGGGAGTAAAATGTGTAGTCCGGGTGTCCAGGTGAAGCAAGCGCCAGGTGTCGAACAAGTTAAGGTCTTGAATCAGTGACCTCCCACCAGAACATCAGTATTGGGGAGAAGGATAAGTCAGTCTTCCAGCGCCCGATGGGGAAGGGACATAAATGCTAACGATCGTGAGTGGGTGTCCCACATCTCTACCATCCACCCTTAGGTACCTCCCATCCAGATCCAAGAAATTGCACTCATGATGGAAACAGAGCCCCGCTCAGATCAGGACAGAGGCCCCGTTCCTATGGATCCTGGCCGCAGCATGAAGGTGGTGCACAAAGCCAATGATCCAAAACCTTGTTGTCTCTGGAGAAATGAGTCTCCTTCGCTTCTGTAGGGAGCATTATGAGAAAGGACCCGTAAATCCACCCGCTGGATCATCAGTACCCTCACTTACCATCGACCAGCCTCAAAGGTACCAGAGGATGAGGGAGGTAGGAGGAGACCTGAGAGAAGGAAGCATGAAGGGAACCAGGAGTAGTGATGAGCCGAACATCCCCATGTTCGGTTCGCATTCGAACTCGAACAATTTCAAAAGTTAGATTTTCGAACTCGAACACGATTCGAACTCCATGCAAGTCAATGGGACTCGAAGATATTTCAGGATGCAAGATATTTGCCATAAAAGGTGTATGGGGGTCGGGTAGTGCCCTGGGGGACAGGAAACAAGGACAAAATGTTTTTTTAAAAAAAACATTTTTAAAGGAACAGTGAGTTTTCCATGAAATAAAGGTTAAGAATAAAAACGAAAAATTCCTTCAAATATCATGCCTAGGAGGTCCCCATAACCTGCCCGTGAAGTGGCGGATTTGTAGGATGTATAGAAACATTTAAAAACAAAAAAATGACCTTTCAAATGACGGTAAATGGTTTTCCTTTAATCTATTCATAAACAACTGCTTGGGGCGGCAGCCTGTATGAAAAGAGGAGATATTTTAGGACAAGCAGAACAAGTTTAGTGATTTTTTTGGGCTAAATTATGGTGAAACTTATGCAGGCTTTGGATGAAAGTAACAACAGGTGCTTTAAAATTGGGCCTTTAGTTTCAGCAACAGTGCCGTCACACCATAACCCCTCTGTGGTATTGTGGAAGAGTGCAGCGGTGGACCCTGCGGTCCAATATTAAAATGATATGAATCTGGTATAGGCGTCAGTGGCAGTGCACCCAAATATTGTGCCTTTTGTGGCAGCAAGTGCCTTCACACCGTAACCCCTCTGTGGTATTGTGGAAGAGTGCAGGGTTGGACCCTGCAGTCAAATATTAAAATGATATGAATCTGGTATAGGCGTCAGTGGCAGTGCACACAAATATTGTGCCTTTGGTGGCAGCAAGTGCCTTCACACCGTAACCCCTCTGAGGTATTGTGGAAGAGTGCAGTGGTGGAGGTTTTGATAATGCAGAAGAGATCCCCAATCTATTCAGTTACATCAGCAGCTATAACAAAACCGGGTCAACAATGTTTAGGCACTTGTACTGCGCTACTGTATATGGTGGGAATCGGCACACACCAGTAGCAACAGGAAGCAAACAGAACAACCAGGGAATACACAGAGAGAATAGTCAAATGGCAGGCAAAATCGGCAACCGATCGGGTCCTCAGAACAAGCAGGGTCAGTAACAAGTATACAAACTGATTCGGTAAGCTAGCGATGCGGGAATAAAGGCTGAGACACACTGAGCGTGTAGCGACGCACAGCATAGCGAAGAGAAGCAAACATTTTGCAGGCTTGACTTCACTCCGCTCCGCCTTGCAGCGTGTCTACACTGCAGTACATTTGCTTCTCACCGCACTGGACAGGACCCTTCCAAACCATGCATGCCTTTAACCCCTTGGTTGCCGGATCACGATTCGGCGCCGAAAAGCGCCAAATCAAGATCCTCTCCCGGAGCTGGCCGACATCTTGGATGTCGGCCAAGCTTCCGGGAATGCCCCCTGAGGACTGGCGTCATCGTGCATAGCACGATAACGCCAGTCCTGGAGTTAACCCCTAACTGCCACCAATGGTGGAGATAGGGGGTTCATTGGAACCCCCCATCTCCCAATCCGTTGCAGCTAAGGGAGTTGGATCAGCCAGAGCATGGCCTTTCCAACGATACCAAACCTGACCATGTAAAAAAAATGTTTTAAAAAAAAAAATATTTTAAAAAAACATTATAAAAAAAATAAACAAGTTTTTTTTCTTTTTTTTGGTTTGTTAATGCAGCAATATTGTTCCCATTTCAATTATAATGTGAACAACGATGCTGCACTAACGATTTTTGTATGCGGTGCATTTGTTAAAAATCGTGTAATTTTCCCCCCAAAAAATGTAATTAGACCCCATTTCTAATTTTTTTAACAAGCGCACCCCATACAAAATATAACCGCAATTGCTCGCATGTTAAAATGTGAAAAAAAACACTTTACACGTTTGTAAATTATTGAAAATTCATATTTTATTTCATTTTTTGTTATAATATACAGAAAGGACATCACGTATACATATAGTAATGACATATTATGAATCTGCTGAGTCTGACGGAAAGAACGATATATAATATGTCTGGGTCATATACTAAAATAAGTCTTCAAAACACGTTTAAACAAGATGAGCAAAACAGGTAAAAATGAGCTCAGCACAGAGGCGTGAAACGCCTCAGCAGCGAAAGGGTTAATGTTTTCCTTATTGTAGATGTGTCAACAAAAATGTTAGCATGTGCCAGAGATTTCTGTAAGTCTTTAGCTGACACTCTAGGATTCTTCTTTACCTCATTAAGCATTCTGCGCTGTGCTCTTGCAGTCATCTTTTCAGGACGACCACGCCTAGGGAGAGTAGCAAGAGTGCTGAACTTTCTCCATTTGTAGACAGTCTGTCTTACCGTGGACACATGAACATCAAGGCTTTGGAGATACTTTTGTAACCCTTTCCAGCTTCATGCAAGTCAACAATTCTTGATCGTAGGTCTTCTGTGAGCTCTTTTCTGCGAGGCATGGTTCACATCAGGCAGTGCTTCTTGAAACCAGTAAACCCAAAACTGGTGTGTGTTTTTAAAGGGCAGGACAGCTTTCAGCAACACATTCAATAATATCACACTGATTGGACTCCAGGCTGGCTCACTCCTGGCTCCAATTAGCTCTTGGAGAAGTCATTAGGCTAGGAGTTCACATACTTTTTCCACCCTGCACTGTGAATGTTTACATGTTATGTTCAATAAACACATGAAAACATATAATGTTTGTGTTGTATTATTTTAAACAGACTGTGTTTTTCAAATTTTTGTGACTTAGATGAAGATCAGAGCACATTTTATGACCAATTCAGGCAAAACTCCACGTAATCCCAAAGGGTTCACATACTTTTTCTTGCCACTGTATACACATACAGTTGTGTTCAAAATTATTCAACCCCCACTGAAATTGAGTGTTTTGGCCAGTTTGACATTGATTTTGATCATTCAGTCATCTTGCTTACAATTAAATCAAAGAGGCACGTGTAGGTCAGACAAATATAACATAACATTTATAGTGAAATAACCACAAATGTCTTTTCTGTGCTCACATCATTATCAGTTTTATTCAACCCCAAGTGACATTCAATCTTAGTATTTAGTACAACATCCTTTTACAGTTATAGCAGCTTTTAAACGTGAAGCATAGCTTGACACAAGTGTCTTGCAGCGATCTACGGGTATCTTCGCCCATTCGTCATGGGCAAAAGCCTCCAGTTCAGTCACATTCTTAGGCTTGCGCACTGCAACTGCTTTCTTTAAGTCCCACCAGAGGTTCTCAATCGTATTTAAGTCAGGTGACTGCGATGGCCACTCCAAAATGTTCCAACCTTTAATCTGCAACCATGCTCTAGTGGACTTGGAGGTATGCTTGGGATCATTGTCCTGTTGAAAGGTCCAACGTCTCCCAAGCCTCAGGTTTGTGACGGACTGCATCACATTGTCATCCAATATCTCCTGGTACTGAAGAGAATTCATTGTACCTTGCACACGCTGAAGCTTCCCTGTACCTGCAGAAGCAAAACAGCCCCAAAGCATGATTGACCCCCCCGCCATGCTTCACAGTAGGCAAGGTGTTCTTTTCTTCATAGGCCTTGTTCTTCCTCCTCCATGGGCCCAAACAGTTCTAATTTTGTTTCATCAGTCCACAGAACACTATCCCAAAACGTCTGTGGTTTGTCCACATGACTTTTGGCATACTGCAGTCGACTCTTCTTATTCTTTGGAGACAGCAAGGGGGTGCGCCTGGGAGTTCTGGCATGGAGGCCTTCATTACGCAGTGTGCGCCGTATTGTCTGAGCTGAAACTTCAGTACCCACATCTGACAAATCTTTTCTCAGTTCCTCAGCAGTCACACGGGGACTTTTCTCCACTCTACGCTTCAGGTAGCGCACAGCAGTCGAAGTCAGCATCTTCTTTCTGCCACGACCAGGTAGCGTTTCAACAGTGCCCTTTGCCTTGAATTTGCGAATGATGCTTCCTATGGTCTCTCTTGGTATGTTTAACATCTTTGCAATCTTCTTATAGCCATTGCCCTTCCTGTGAAGAGTAATCACCTCTTCTCTTGTCATCCTGGACCATTCTCTTGACTTCACCATGTTTGTAACCACACCAGTAAATGTCTAGAAGGAGCCGAGTATCACAGTTATTTTAAAGCTGCCTAATTGGTGCTTATTATGCGTTATTGCTGCTCCGTGACATCCACAGGTGTTTTCAATACCTGATTGAAAACACTTGAATGAACCTCTGTTCTTCAGAGTGGTAGTCTTTAAGGGGTTGAATAATTGTGTCAATGAAGAATTCACAAAAGAAACATTTACTACTGTATTACAAAACCAATTGATGTCATTTTAGTTGCATATGGTTCTTTAAAAAGTCCTTGTAGGATTTCATTCTGAATACAATTACAAATGTACACTAAATTCCCTAAAACCCTTTACAGCATTGGAGGTTGAATAATTTTGAACACAACTGTACGTACGTGGGGGGGGTGGCATGTGGACAATCTCAACTAAATGTACCACCCCCATTTGGCTGATCCCTCCTGAAGAAATGTTGAACCCGACAGAGCAGAGAATATATATATCATTCTCTGCTCTATCGGGTTCAACATTTCTTCTGGAGGGATCAGCCAAATTGGGGGGGGGCAATTAGTTGCCAAAATGTGTGTGTAATACAAGTCTGGATATATATATTTATAAGAATATAGATATATATCTTATCTATATATATATATATCTCATAATATCATACCTGCCCTTACCTTTCCCTATAAGTTTGCTAAAAATATACACACAGAAAACCAAACCACTGCCTGAGACCCTGCACAGCCCACATGCCACCCCCTCTACCTGGCTGAATGTATTTAATTATATATATTAGATACATTCAGCCAGGTAGAGAAAGAAAAAAAAGGTTTTATTTTATGTTCCCGGGGACATTTAAAAATGTCCTCGGATTTTATTTTTCTTAGAAATGTGTCGCCTTACCTTAGCCTGGTGGTCAGTGGGGGCTCCCTGGATCCTGGTTGTGGGGGGGTCTGCCGTGGCCGCAGGTACAGTGGCTCCCTCCCTGCGCCGCCTGTCTCTGCCACATGCACCCAGGCGGCTAGCCCGCACAGTCGCAGTTCTGTCATCCGGCGGCCGCATGCTCCGCAAGGGGATCCTTGGGAGGCCCCTGTCAGGCTGCCCTCTACAGTGCCTGATTAGAGGGCCGTGTCTGCCTGATGTTTAAGTAACAAGAATGTTTTATCCCATAGGCTTCAATGTTAAAAATATTCCCGTTTTAATTCAATATCTAATAAACCGTTGCTTATTATATTCTGCAGTAAAGAGTCTCTTTATTTCTAGATTTTTTAGTATTTTTTAAGCATTTTTTATACTTTTTTTAAAAAAAAACGTTATTTTCGAACTTTTGGCGAACGTCCCAAAAAGTTCGAAGTTCGTGAACTTTTGAACAGCCGATGTTCGATTCGAACTCCGAACAGATCCGAACCGAACGCTCATCCCTAACCAGGAGTAGAGAGGAATAGAGAGAGAAATAAGGAGAGAAGGAACAGAGGAGAGAGTGGTAGAAGAGAGAGTGGGGGGAGGAGGGGGAGACTAAGAGACGAAGAACAAGGGAAGAAGAAAACTAGGGGAAAAGACCATAACAGTGTCCGGTGGTGAGAGATATGTTGCCACAAAGGCCAATCCGAGGGGAAGGAGAGGCAAAATCGGGAGCCGTCCACCGCTCCAAACAAATCCGTTACCCAGCTGTGTAAACCCCAGAACAAGCCCCCCCCCCACTAAAAAAGCAGCTTAGGGACCTTTTAGAACACCAAACCGAAAATCCCATGGACTCCCTTCTCAGGCCACTGAGCGATCCAACAGTCCAACCTTCAATACTGCGTTCTGCGTCTTCAAGGGGTTAGTGTGACATAAATATAAGAATTGCTTTAACCTACCTGGTGGTATTCCCGAGTGTGACTTGGGGTTTAATTTCACTACCGCGAACGGTAACCCCGAGCCACACGCGGGCTGGATGCATACTCACCTCCTCCTGCGCTCCCTGGCTGTCCCCCGCAGTGTGATCGCGGCGAGTTGCTTCCTGGTAAGGCTCCCTGCGAGTCACACGATGCAGGGGGATAGGACCAGGCAGCAAACTTAATTTGTTTTTATAATACACTGTATTCCAATGTGCAATATTTATGAACCGCCATTAGGTGGCACTACGGGATAAGAAACAGACCATACATAGTGTAGCGCTCACTCCCGGAGGAGCCGCTGAAAATGAACCACGGGTCAGTCTCCCCGCACTAGGGAATAAATATACTCCAACACCGCTGTGAGTTTTTATCATTTAAATAGTTTACTAAAATTATAGGCAGATGTTGAGACACGGTATTCACAGATATTATTACAGTACTTTCGTATTTCGGTAAAACACGTAGCGGAAAAGAAACGAAACACGAGGCTTCATATTTCGGAAGTATAAAATATTCGCAACCGAACAGAAAAATATATGCAATTACTCAATAGTTCGGAAAAACAGAGACACGTAGCGAACCCCAAAATACAATCTCTTCGTATTACGATAAAGAGAAAAATATGTATTCGGAACGTATCTTTAACCCCCGTTCTGATTCGTAACAGAATGAGTCCTGCACAGGTTAAGTCCCGGAATGTAAAAGGTGTGTATGTGTGTATGGTACCCGGGTACTGTTCAACTGGCCAGTGAATTTACTGAAGGAATGTCTTCGACTAGTCAGTTGGGGCCCTGTGGACTTTAAAGAGAAAACAGCAGCGTGTCCTTTAATCACAAAACAGCCTTGGAGGCCTCTCACCCATCCGACGATTGCTTTAGGCTCCGCTGACCCAGGACGTCTCTCCGCTCGATTTTGACTGGGGATACTAGCGGCCGGATCCGTTGTCTGACTTTATGCAGCTTGTCCAGCTCACCGCCTGCTCTCCGTACCCGATCAACTCGCGGTGACTCCTCACTCGAGGTCTTCGGTTCCTCCGGTCTGTAGCAATTCCTGGATTCTGGCAAGTCTCCTTCTCCTCAGGTTGAGTGACCCAATAATGACTGGCAGGTCTCACTCAGGCTCTGGCCTAGGCCCTCTCGCGATCTCTTCAGTGCGTCTGCTTTCTCTCGTTCCCTGGCGCGCTCTGGCGCGTTCTCCACGAGGTGGAGGATGTAAGTGTCCAGTCCCCACCCACTTCCTGTCTCCTTGCAAAGCATGCACGGAAATGTAGTCCCAATGTCCAGTGTCTCTAATCGCGACTGTCTCCATCTTGTGGCCAAAAATAGGTAATGCCACTGCAAGATTTTAACACAGCGCTACAATAGTCTCACCCTTGTTTTCAGACAGATTTCAGTGGTTTTTGTTTTATTTTATTGAAGATCATTTATTTGCATTATTTTGGATAATTATTCTTGGGATAATAAATTATTATGTCAGGTTTCAAACTTTATCGGACTTTTACTATTAAATTTATTTATTTATTTATTTATAAAGGATTTTACCAGTAAGGACTCTTGCTTGCACAGATTTCAGTGTGTGATTCCTAATTATTACAGGCTAACTATGTACAAAAACACATTTCCTTTAAAAAACCTTCAAATGAGGCCCTATAATTGCTCTGGTACGCTTACAACAACTCTGATTAAGTTTATTCCGGGCTTGGATTAAAGCCCCTCATTTTCAAATCATGTATTTAAATTAACTGGTAAATGTAGAGCTGGGTCCCCCTGTCGGCTGTGACAACCTTCCAAAGTGGAGGTCCACCTAGACAGCCTGTAGGATTATGCTCACTGTTCTAGGGAGACCTAACTGGCCATTGCTCCTTCATCCCCCTACCCCTTTCCCGTTTTTAGCTTGTAGTGTACTTTGCATATACAATTTGTGTGTCCTTATATTTGCCTATTAGGTTCATTTTGAAAAATAGATATTCTGTAAATTGAAGAAAATGGTAATTCTCACAAGTCTATCAGGGCTATTCAGAGAGAGGTGAAAACCTCAAGAATTGGCAGGAGAATGATCAATTTAGACTAAATAGCCAATTTGGAAAGTGAGATAAATGAGAGAATTTTTTGGTTTGACTATTTTGACCTAGAATTTTCACTTCTCCAGTCATTCTCAAGGTTTTCATCTCTCTCTGAATAGCCCTGTAGTTTATCCTGTTTTAAGTTGAAAATTTTGGGTGTGGAACTAGTGACCTCCTGGTGCTTGGGGGGGGGATCTCTTCACTACACCCTACATTTTAATGAGTTTGAGGCACCTTGGAAGGGGAGGGAGAGGTGCTTCACACACCCTGGCCACTATAAAAAGTGAAAGTGGTCAGGTGTGTAGAATATCCTTTTAATGTTATCTTTGCATTCCATGTTTCAAATAAATGTTATGATGAAAAAAAGTCCGTAAAAGGTGCATGGTGTTGAAGGGATTAATCCCTTCTCTGTGGATGATATGCTGGAGACGTTGCCCAGTTTTCTTGTTGCATGCAGAGGACACCAGCACATCATTTTACCTGCCTGGCGGTATTCCCGAGTGTGACTCAGGGTTAAATATCGCTACCGCGATCGGTAACCCCGAGTCACATTCGGGCTGTATATACTCACCGCATTCCTCGCTCCCATGCCGTCTCCGCAGTCACTGCAGTGTGATCGCGGCAGCCGGCGACTTGCTTCCTGGTTCTGCTCCCTGCGAGCCACGCGACGCAGGGGGGCGGGACCAAGCGGTAAATTCAGAAACTGTAAAAAAAAAAAATACTGTAAAAATACTGTAAAATAAAGTTTGTGCAGTGCAGTTGGTGCTGTGATTCCTGTTCAGTTGTGGACTCCTTTTCCTTTGCCAATGAAATACAGGACACGGGGGTACCAAAAAAATTTGAGGATTTATTCTCAAAAGCAGCTTTACAGAAATAAAAGGCAAATAAAAATAATTAGTAAAATGTAATAAGGCTTTCCAATACATGTTTGGATCTGGGCAAGCACCAGCGAAACGTATATTGGAAAGCCTTATTACATTTTTATTTGCCTTTTTTTTTTCTGTAAAGCTGCTTTGAGAATAAATCCTCTAATTTTTTTGGTACCCCCGTGTCTTGTATTTCATTGGCAAAGGAGTCCACAACTGAACAGGAATCACAGCACCCAGAGGAAAAAGGCATGTTTTTGGTTTGATTATGTTATTGAATATAATTTATTTCCATTATTTTGGATAATTATTTTTGGGATAATAAATTATTATTTAGTGTTTCAAACCTTCTCTGACTCAGTGTGTTTACTTGACGCTTGTTTGCACGTATTTCAGTGAGTTATTCCTACGGATTACAGGCTTACTATATAAAACAACACATTTCCTTTCCAAAAAAATTGAAACGCTTTTAGACACAAAATTTTGAAAAAATTAGACCGCCAGGGAGGTTAAATTCCCTGTCTCAACACTGCACCTTTTTTACTCTAATGCATCACTATTGTTCACTTTTCAATTATAAAGTGAACAATGATGCTGTGCTAACTCACCATCCCATTTCCTATGTCGGCAACAAGGTTGGAGGGGATAGAACAATGTGTTATTATGCATTGCTCCATCAAAAACCTAAACCGCGGTACTGCAGTGAGGAGCACAAGGGTCGTTTGGAACACTGCCTCTCTAAACTTTCCAATGACACTTCCGTGTCCTTGTGCAGGGAAAAGATTAGAGTCTGGCCTATCCAGCGATACTAAATATGACCACGTTGTCAGGATCAGTACTGGAGTGGTACCGGACCTATGTGTATGAGCCTGGTATGCTGTGATATTTACGAATGCGCACACTTTAGGGCGGAGTGGAGGCAGAAACAGGAGACCCAGCAAGCTGTTGTAATAAGCAGGGATGGCAGAGTGCTGACCAGGGTGGAAGATGGGAGAGATTACCAGGGGTCTTGTGTACACTTGAGGGGGGGGGACACAATGCGGCTGACGGTACCAAGACACTTGGGATACACTTGGAACTTGGATACACTTGGGATACACTTTGAGGTAGAAGACAAAAGGGTGCTGTAAACAGGACACAGGAGGGATCCATTCGTAGTACCAAAGGGATAATCCAGAAAGGAGTAATCAAATAAGTTTCCAGCTCTTTAACAGATACAAGTAGGAGCAGAACAGGTGTACAGTGGCAAGAAAAAGTATGTGAACCCTTTGGGATTATGTGGAGTTTTGCATGAATTGGTCATAAAATGTGCTCTGATCTTCATCTAAGTCACAACAATTTGAAAAACACAGTCTGCTTAAAATAATACAACACAAACATTATATGTTTTCATGTTTTTATTGAACAGAACATGTAAACAGTCACAGTGCAGGGTGGAAAAAGTATGTGAACTTTTGGACTTAATAACTGGTTGACCCTCCTTTGGCAGCAATACTCTCAACCAAACGTTTCCTGTAGTTGCAGATCAGACCTGCACAATGATCTGGAGTAATTTTGGACCACTCCTCTTCACAAAACTGTTTCAGTGTAGCAATATTCTTGGGATGTCTGGTGTGAATCGCTCTCTTAAGGTCATGTCATAGCATTTCAATCGGGTTGAGGTCAGGACTCTGACTGGGCCACTCCAGAAGGCGTATTTTGTTTTTTTGAAGCCATTCTTTTATTGAATTACTTGTATGCTTTGGGTCATTGTCCTGTTGCATCACCCATCCTCTGCGGAGCTTCAGTTGGCGGACAGATGGTCGTACGTTTTCCTGCAAAATGTCTTGATAAACTCTGGAATTCATTTTTCCATCAATGACAACAATCCGTCCAGGCCCTAAGGCAGCAAAGCAGCCCCAAACTATGATGCTCCCTCTGCCATGTTTTACAGTGGGAATGAGGTTTTGATGTTGGTGTGCTGTGCCTTTTTTTCTCCACACATACAGGGTTATCCAAAGAGATTCGAAAAGTCACCGCACGTTCGGTGACTTTTCGTTCTCTTCAATTCGGTTCCTTTTGCCGATTGCATTTCGGTGACCCTGCGGTGTATTCAGCAAACACCACAGGGTCCCCGAATTGCAGGGAAAAGCTGCCGAAAACCTGACGAAAACTAACCGAATGCACTATGAAAACAAGCAAAAACATCTGGATTAACCTTCGAAGAGGAGCCGAACAGGAGCCGAAAAGGAGCCGAATCACACAGAGCCGAAGCAGCTGTGACGTAGAGGAGGCAGTGAATAAATTAGAAAAACCATTTGTATGAATCTGGGAAAAAGAAACGCTGTTTGCAAAGAAACTACTGAGCGAAAATGTCTGAAATTTTCACAGGAGGTCCAGGGAATGATAATAAAGAGGGCTGCTGCAAAAAAAAATAAGCAAACTGAAACAAAAAAAAAAAAAAAATCGGACTTTTAATTTTTTTTTAAAAAATTCAGAAAAATGCTTAAAGTATCCTAAAAAATCTATAAATAAAGAGACTTTTTGCTGCAGAATTTTATAATGAACGGTTTATTAGATATTGAATTAAAACGGGAATATTTTTAACATTGAAGTCTATGGGATTCTCCTGAATAAATTTGCCGAATTAAACCACCGAATGGCAGAGCATTAGGGGAACCTTTCACTGCTGGTTTGTGTTCTCTGAATAGCCGAAGCAGTGCTTTTTGATGGGGATTTCACTGCCCTCGAACAGGGACCGAACAGGCACCGTATGTTCAGGCAATTCGACAGGATTTGGCGAATTGCCTGCTCTCTGGATAGCCGAATGGTCAGGAAAGGTAACCGAACCCTGATTTTCAGCGTTCGGTTACCTTTCTCAAGCAATTCGAATCTCTTTGGATAACCCTGATAGTGTTGTGTGTTTTTTCCAAAAAACTCAATTTTGGTTTCATCTGTCCACAGAATATTTTGCCAGTAGTGTTGTGGAACATCCAGGTGCTCTTTTGCAAACTTCAAACGTGCTGCAATAGTCTTTTTGGACAGCAATGGCTTCCACCGTGGTGTCCTCCCATGTACTCCATTTTTGTTTAATGTTTTCCTTATTGTAGATGTGTCAACAAAAATGTTAGCATGTGCCAGAGATTTCTGTAAGTCTTTAGCTGACACTCTAGGATTCTTCTTTACCTCATTAAGCATTATGCGCTGTGCTCTTGCAGTCATCTTTACAGGACGACCATGCCTAGAGAGAGTGGCAACAGTGCTGAACTTTCTCCATTTGTAGACAGTCTGTCTTACCGTGGACACATGAACATCAAGGCTTTTGGAGATACTTTTGTAACCCTTTCCAGCTTCATGCAAGTCAACAATTCTTGATCGTAGGTCTTCTGAGAGCTCTTTTCTGCGAGGCATGGTTCACATCAGGCAGTGCTTCTTGAAACCAGTAAACCCAAAACTGGTGTGTGTTTTTAAAGGGCAGGACAGCTTTCAGCAACACATCCAATAATATCACACTGATTGGACTCAAGGTTGGCTCACTCCTGGCTCCAATTAGCTCTTGGAGAAGTCATTAGGCTAGGGGTTCACATACTTTTTCCACCCTGCACTGTGAATGTTTACACGTTATGTTCAATAAACACATGAAAACATATAATGTTTGTGTTGTATTATTTTAAGCAGACTGTGTTTTTCAAATTGTTGTGACTTAGATGAAGATCAGAGCACATTTTATGACCAATTCATGCAAAACTCCACGTAATCCCAAAGGGTTCACATACTTTTTCTTGCCACTGTAGGTCTATACTCTATGGGCCATATTACATTGATAATGCTAACGTTAGCACTCACCTGTGTGAGCGTTAACGTTAGCTCTGGTTGCCCTAGCGCGGGCGGACCATATTACAATCTGAACGCTAACGGGCTAAAAAAATATGTTAGCGATTTGGATCTTGCGCTTTTCAGCGCGAGCTTACTGTATTTTGCACTCCCTATGCTTAACAAGGGGAGCGCAAAGTGTTAATTAGCGTTAGGATTACTATGGACTCCATGGAGAGGATGCATGCAGCGGCCCTTAGCACTGGCGTGAGCAGCACTAAGCTTAGCACCATGTTACGGTGCAGGCTGCTGGTTTAACGCCTGCACCATGGTGTCGTGCTAAAACGGGGACGCTAAGGAGAAACCTGCAGGCGCAGATTTTTCTCCTTAGCGTCTCCGTTTTATCGTGATTAATGTAATATAGCCCTATGAGTAAGAGAGTGTCAATGCTGAAACCCTGAGGGAAGGGGTGGTCCTTTATTCAGGGCAGGTAGGTGTGGTGTGATTTTTTTTTTTTTGTGCTTAACTGTTTAAGTTCTGGATACCAGTGCTGAGCCCTAGCAGCACATGAAAAGTATTGCCTGGCGTTAAATGGCAGGCACGGTACAGTCAGCGACGGGGAGCCTAAAACACGTAATCTGGAAAAATGTATAAAATGCAAAATTTACTTTTCTTTCTTCTCTTTTCTAAGACAGTGACATTAGGTGCTTTTACTTATAAAGCAAACAATGTCACTGGACTAACTTGTCTTCTCATTTCCAGCGACGGGACCAAATGTGCTGCTGGTGGTGCAATAAAATAGTCAATTTGTCATGTATAAAATGAGCATTGCCACTGCCAATACTCGCCGTTCCCTCCCTATGAGCAAATTCAGTGATTAATCTTACTATTCATAAAACACAGTCCTCCAAATTATAAATGAAAAATATCTCTTGGTTAAAATTCTCATAAACATGCAGTACCAGGTTCCCATTTCTAGTTTTATTTAACAAGAGTACCCCATAGAATATAAAACCACAAAGGTTCGGATGATAAAATGTGAAAAGTAATTTTTACTTGCTGTAAATTATTGAAATCTGAATGTAAATTTACATTTTTTTAAATTTTTGTTAGCATTCTGATAAGACATGACATATAAATACAATAATGATATGTTTTGAATCTGCTGAGTCTGCTGGAAAAAAAAGGATATATAATTTGTCTGGGTTCTATACTAAAACTTGACTTCAAAACCTGTTTGAACATGATGAGCACAAAGTGAGCTCAGCACATGGGTGAAATGGCTCAGCAGTGAAGGGGTTAAGGCTGCTGTCAGACGAGCGTAGTGTTCACGTCCGTGATTGCGCCTAAAAGTACGTCCGTGATAGCATGAAAGAAAGTCCATTGGAGCCTGACACATGAAGTACGTCCGCACTAAACTGCGGACGCATGACGGACGCTGCAAACGGACGCAGGTTAGGCAAGAACGTAATACTGCTAGAACGGACGTGCGGAGTGCGCCACGTCCATAACGTCTGCATAGCTTTGTGTGTGAGTGATGGAGCATGGTCAGACGGACTGCATTTATACGTCCAGCATTTTTGACGGACAGAATGTTTTTTCATTGTAATTTTTTTTTCCCTCCATCTGTCAAAAATAACTTCAGTGAAAAAACGGACTGTGTGGCCACTACTGCGTCTTCCGTACTGACGATGTCCGTATTGCACGGACGTACAGTCCGTAGAAATCACGCTCGTCTGACCCTAGCCTAAAGTGTATAAAGTGTGCTAAAGCTCGACATAAAAAAAGTGGATCTGTATATTTATATATAAGAGTACACAAGTTGGAAGCACCCAAATATTTGGTTCAGTGGCACAGTGCATTTGGTGGAAAACACTTGTTTCTTGTAAACTACACAGTTTAGATCTCTGTTTAAATGTAAATTACTCTCATGTTGTCATTTACTCAAAGGATGTATTGATGTTAAATAGGGCACTTTCTTGTTTACAGGATATTTACTGAAATGCAGGAAGGAAAATGTTTTTTGCAGAGTTCTGCCTATTGTGTTATGTAGACAACAGCGT
Source organism: Leptobrachium leishanense (assembly GCA_009667805.1). Taxonomy (NCBI): domain Eukaryota; kingdom Metazoa; phylum Chordata; class Amphibia; order Anura; family Megophryidae; genus Leptobrachium; species Leptobrachium leishanense. Next base: position 246,402,209 of record CM019066.1, read on the forward strand.
ATGAGAATATTTCTTGGTGCGCCTAAAACGAATGATAGCAGCTGTTACATACTACGTAGACCTTATTCATCCATTATGTATGTAGAAAGGGAGAGGAAGTTCTTTTCTTTAAGCTCATTGTTGTTTATGCAGGATTTATTTAAAAAAGTAAATTCTTGGTAGTTTACTCTCAACTGTTATCATTTTGGAAGATTGCCAAGCTAACTTGTAAAAGGGCTGTAAAAAAATAAATAAGTGAGCATGTCAGAAACAGCAAAATATAATATAGTGTAGTTTTTTTAAATGTACTTTTCTTTTTCAATCCTGTACCATATCGTAGGCTGTCTTGTAATACAATTTAAAATTACTATAGGAATTACTATAGGAAAACTCTTCTCATCCTGACGACTTTGTTATAAAGGACTTGATGTGTGCCCCCCCCCCCTCCCTGGTGCCCTGTTATGGTGAAATCACTAGGTGAAATGGAGGAATTTGCTCCATCCTACCCATCGTCACCAGCAGCCGGGATTTTGAATTTCCTGGCTGCCAGTAACAAGAGGCTGTAACTCGTGACGTTGGCACGTAGAGAGTGTGCTGACATCACCCTCTTTTGAGACAACCCGCGATAGCGAGTGGTCAGAGACGCAGTGTTGGTTTGGATCTTTGCATGTGTGTGCAGTTCCAAACCATTGCTCTGCGTAGGCGCTGCAGAGCTTGAGTACATAAAGTGCACAATTTCCGGTTCCGACTACACAAGATGCGTAGGAGCACAAATTGCATCAGCTGATGGGACTTCCAGGTTTAGAGGTCTGTTGAGGTGTCATAGGAAACATGACCAGTAAATCTGTAAAAATTAAATAAATAAATAAAAATATTTTTTAAGCAGCAGTGTTGTTCACTTTTCAATAATAAAGTGTATTAATTTGCAGCACTACCGCACCTCATTTCCCACACCAGCAGCAAGTATGGAAGTGATCGAGCAATATGTTATTACGAAATCTTAAGCTGCTGTGAAGAATGTAGTGGGAACTTTGGACCCCTGCATCACCATTCTGTACTCCCAACAACAAGGTCAAGTTAGATTTCATTGAAAAGGTTAGAAACACTTATTTATTTATTTGCAAAGTATTTTACCAGGAAGGATACATTGAGATTTCTCTCGTTTTCACATATGTCCTGGGTTCAAGAACATTGAATTGTTACAGTCGTTCCAGAAATACAAAGTAATAAATGCAAGATATTAAAAACAAAACACAAATATACAGATTAACATTTCGTGGGAAAGACTAGAACTTTTGGGCTAATTAGGGTGATTGGCAAAGTGGAAGCAGCTGGAAAGGAAGCTACAAATTTTAGACCAGCACTGGGTGGGAGGTTGAGTGGGACAGCATAGTCCAGAAGCAGGCCTTGTGGCAGAGGGTGATGTGAGATGGATACTGTGTGAAGAAAGAGGTTGCAGAATTAAGGAGTGTGGGCTGTGTATGCCAGGTAGTTACTATTAAGGACGAGCTGTTCGGTTCGAAGTTCGGCCCGAACTTTGGTTGTTCGAAAGTTTGCGAACTTCAAACTTTTTGGATGTGTTCGGTTCGAGTTCGAAAAAAAAAAAAGAAATTTTGAAAAAAGTATAGAAACTGCTTTAAAAAATTCTAGAAATAGACTCTTTACTGCAGAATATTATAAGCAACGGTTTATTAGATATTGAATTAAAAACTAATGTGTACGTGCACAGATTCTCATTCAACTCTAAATGACCTGAGTTTTTCAAACGTCATAACAACAACAGATGTTTTAGTCTGGTTTAATCAATTTGATACATTGTAGACTATACTGAGGTACTGAGGGGGTGGGGTAGTGTCTGCTTCTGATTGAGATTTGAGAAGTGCTAATTTCCCTCCTAAAACTTCCTAATATGCTGCATTTAACTGCTGTGTGAAAAAAATACAAAATTTCCTCATTGCCCGCTTTTAACATCTAAAGCAATGTTATTTTTCACCTCGGGATTAAACATTCACAGGGTTATTCAGAGAGCGATGAAAAGCAGGAGAATAACTGGAGAAGTGAAAATTCTAGGTCAAGATAGCCAAACCAGAAAAATTCTCCCATTTATCTCACTTTCCAAATTGGCTATTTGGTCTAGATTGTTCTCTTCTCCTGCCAGTTCTCCTGGATTTCACCTGTCTCTCAGGGTTGTTCAGAGAAAGGTGAAAACCAGGAGAATGGCAGGAAAAGAGAACAATCTGGACCAAATAGCCGATTTGGAAAGTGAGATAAGGCTAGGGTCAGACTAACGCATTTTTCACAGCGACCGTCAAAAAGTGCGTCCGAACGCATTGCCGTATTTTTTCACGGAATGCGCGAAAACGGTCATACGATGCACATTTTTGTGCGTGATTTTTTACGGATCCAAACCAAGAAACTTTGGGTGTCTGGACGTTATGTTGGCCGGACATGAGCAGGGTCTGACGTCTCCAAATTACGCACACACACCGCTAGTGGACGCAGGGCGCTCTGTACGTCAGTACTAGCGGTTCTGGATTCTCAAAAAAATGCGTTAATTTTCCACTTGTGTTGCGCGTCCGTACTTCATATATTGGCTGTCATTGCCCGTCATTTGCTGCTAGTGCGGCCGTAATTTAAGTGCGCCTAAACGCATGTTAAAAATTCACTAGTCTGACCCTAGCCTAAATGGGAGAATTTTTCTGGTTTGGCTATTTTGACCTAGAATTTTCCATTCTCCAGTCATTCTCCTGCTCTTCACCGCTCTCTGAATAACCCTGACAGGGTTATTCAGAGAAAGGTGAAACTCAGGAGAATGACTGAAAAGAAAATTCTAGGTCAAAATAGCCAAACCAGAAAAATTCTCCCATTTATCTCACTTTCCAAATCGGCTATTTGGTCTAGAATTTTCCATTCTCCTGCTTTTCACTGCCAAAAAATCAGTAAACTTTTTCTGCGTGTCCGAAAATGTCTCCTCTTTTCATACAGACTGCCGCCCCAAGCAGTTGTTTATGGATAGATAAAAGGAAAAGCATTTACCATCATTTGAAATGTCATTTTTTTGTTTTTAAGTGTTTCTATACATCCTAGAAACTCGCCGCTTCACGGGCAGGTTATGGGGACCTCCTAGGCACGATATTTGAAGGAATTTTTCGTCTTTATTTTTAACCCTTATTTCATGGAAAACTCACTGCCCCTTTTTAAAAACTTTTTTTTTACTTTTTCTCCTTGTTTCCTGTCCCCCAGGGCACTACCCGGACCCCCATACACCTTTTATGGCAAATATCTAGCATATATGCCCTCTTGGAGGGCACTCTAAAAACCGAATTTTCAGCCCCATTGACTTGCATTGAGTTCGAGTTCGGGTTCGGATCTGAACATATGGAAAGTTCGGGTTCGGATCCGAACATATGGAAAGTTCGGGTTCGGGCCCGAACCGAACTCGGGGGGTGTTCGGCTCATCCCTAGTTACTATATGGGGAGGCAATATGAGAGCAAGGGTTTAACAAAGCAGAGCAAAAAGTTAACAAGAAAACAATCAGCCAAAATATGAATAAATAGATGCAAGCATAAAATATGAACAGTACCATTAAAATCGAGATTGTAGAGTAGAATTGCAGAAGACATGTTGATCGCCGATACCTTAGGTTCAGAGTCCAGAAGCAGGCCCTGTGGCAGAGGGTGATGTGACCATATATTGTGTAGAAAAAAAAAATAGCAAAATTTATTTTTTATTTATTTTTATTATTTTCCTTTCTAAGGCAGTGGCATTATTCACTTATAATGCATACAATGCTGCTGCACTAATACACCTTCTCATTTCCCACACTGTGGGCAAGTTTGGGATTGATGGCACAATGCGTTATTACGTATTGTTTCATCTAAAACACAATCCATTGCACCATTGCAAGGAGATGCGGGGGTCATTTGAACCCTCATATCGCCATTTTTTTACACCCCACTTGGTCAAGTGTTGTTAGAAAGGTCAGAGTCTTGCCTATCCAATGATGCCAAACATGACCATGTAAATTATAAGAAAAGACCAAAATTAGAGGGAGGGGGGAATAAAAAGTTTTTTTTAAGGCTGTGACATTGTCCATTTTTCACATATAAAATGGGCAATACCAATGCCATTAGTCCCCTTCTAATTTCCAATGCCGAGAACAAGTTCAATGTTTTATGTATATGTATGTCTGTCATAGTTTTCATAAAAATTTAGCCAAAATACTAGCAAAATAATAAATTTTTCTCCAGTTTTGCTTAATTTGCAGCGAGAAGTAATTGGGTCTCCATTTATGTTTTTTTTTTCATAAAGACTAACCCATAGAATATATAACCAGAAAGATTTGGATGATAATATGTGGAAAAATAAATTTACACGCTGCAAACTATTGAAATCCAAATGGAAATTTACTCTTTTGACATTTTGATTTATAGCATTCTGACGGATAATGACATATAGAAATTTATATTTTTCGAATCTCCTGAGTCTGCTAAAAAATATGTATAATTTGTCTGCGTTCTACAATTAAACATGACTTCAAATCACGTTTTTAAACCAGATGAGCAAAAAATTATGAAAATTAGCTCAGCACAGGGGTAAAATGGCTCAGCAGTGGAGGGGTTAAGGGGAAAAAGGGAACTATGTTTTTACAGCGTGTTCCCTTTATAACACATGCGCGTTGTTTCCTCTATCGCAAGTTGAATACTCTGCTCAAGAACACTGCTATAAATATACCCTATTAATTACAATGAGGAACATGTACGCTACACAGACATAATGAATACTTTTACCCGTAATCATTCTATAGGTGTGTTGATAAATTAAAATATTGGAGTATCAGAAAATGTAAATTACAGCATATTCAAATGGCCTGCTTTCTTCAAATTGGAAAAAATCGATACAATATTGGAAAACTAAAAGTGTATTCTTTGTCCTCATCGATCCCTCCCACTCTTAAATTATCAACCTATCCCTTTTTTCTGGCTCATTCCCCTCTCCTTTCAAGCATGCCACTATCACACCCATTCTCAAGAAACCAGTGGCGACTTTAGAAACAATATTATGGGGGGCACAAAGGATACCACAGTCAAAACTGGGGGGGGGGCACTAATAATTTTCACCACTAAATCATACCACTGAATAAAACTAAGGGCCCTATCACCTGGTGTGAGCTAAAACACCATCACTAAAGTAAAAATTTAGCGCGAGTCGCTAAAACGTAGTGCCTGACGACCTACTAACAGATCACATTGTCCGCGGTAGTCCATGAACAATGTCGTTTAGTGCACGCTAGGGAAACTAATGCGGTTGTGTACAGGATAGAACGGTTTCTTTTCCGGTGCAGAGTGCCAGGCCATACCTATCCCCCGCCCTCACAAGCTTGAATATGAACACATCCAGTGAATAACCTCACACTCCTGCAATATTAAAATCCTCCACGGTGGTCGTATCATCCATGTTTTGATGCACACATATATTAAGGCTGATGGGCATGATAAATGCCTCCCGACAGCATGTAGCATCCTTACACTGCATTTAATAGATCCAAAAGGAAGGCCAGGTGAGCGATTTCACAAATTTCCCTGCTGCAGCATATAAATAATACATGTTTCAGGGCAAAACTTATCCATGTGTCCCTTTAAACATGGTCCACACGGTCACCCTAATAATCAACCGCTTCTATACTATGAATAACCCCCCAGCATAAAATGTTTAGAATTAGGCAATATATTAGAATTAGGATATATGTGGATAAAGGATACATTTATAATTCTCTCTTAGCTGTGTGATCCTCTATCCCAGCTGGACTTATTATTGAGATCCTGTTCAGTAAAACAATTATTGTTGCTGGATTCTACCACCCACCGAGTTCCCCAGTGCACTCCCTTTCTGACATAACCCAAATCCTTAGTAAATTAGTAGCTCAAAACAAAAAAAGTGAACAGCTTGTCCTCGACGACTTTAATGTTGATTGGCTGAATCCTAAAAACAATTAACACTGCTCACTGTTTAAGACTTTGCAGCTAACGCAATTAATCTCCTCCCCCACTCGCATTAATATGAAAAGCCCTAACCACACCTTGCTGGACTGGATGCTCTCCTCATGTCCTGATCGAACACAGGAGGCAGGCGTTCTAGCTAAAAGTTTCAGTGATCACTCCCTAGTGTACTGTGTGCGCAAAATAAAGGCCACAAAATGTCCACCAAAAGTAATAATCACCAGATCTTTCAAGAAATTTAATCTTGAATCCTTCCTAAATGATCTCAAACAGCTCCCGTGGTACAGACTAAACCGAATCCCATACCTAGACTCTGCAATTGAATACTTTCAGTCCGAGCTCCTGCAAGTCTGGAATTCCCATGCCCCGCTACGTAAAGTGCGAGTAAAAGGGGCCCATCTCCTCTGGGTTACAGCTGACCTCACGCAAATGTTCCCGTTTAGAGACTCAATGTGGTCAAACTTCAAGAGTACTGGTTCCATGAACGATCACTGTGAATACAGAAAATGGAGGAATGCATGCAAAAAACAAACAAAAATGGCTAAAGCCCGATACTTCAATGAAAATGTAAACAATAACATATCAAACTCTAGAAATTTTTAGAAGATCATAAGTAACATACAATCACCCCCGTCCACTCCCAACCGGCTGCTGTCAAAGTAAACAACCAAACCGTACAACACCCCCTAGATGTAGCAAATGCTTTTAATAATTATTTTTTTGGATGCGCCACCACCCTGATTGCTAAGCTAGGAAATGACACACAATCAGAAAGGCCGCACACAGGGCAGGCCCCACCAACTTTGCAAAGACCCTGTAAAGCAGAGGAATTCAGTTTTAGACCAGTGCCTGTCAGTGTCATTACTAAACTTCTCCACAACCAAAAAATTAAATACCAGTCTGGACCTGATCAAATCCCAGCAATGCTGCTGAAAATCAGTGCGCCGGCAATTGCAAAACCTGTCGCAACCCTAATCAATGAATCACTGGTGACTAGATACATACCCAAACTCTGTAAGACTGCAAGGGTGGTACCTATCCATAAAAGTGGAGACAATACTTTGGTATCCAACTACCGCCTGATATCACTGCTACCTGTAATGTCAAAAATTCTGGAAAAATGTGTCTACACACAATTACGTGATTATTATCAGTATCGGAACTATTTAACCCCAGATCAATCTGGCTTTCGTCCAAATCATTCAACTACAACTGCCCTTTTAAAAGTTTACAATGATATCCAAGCTGGCATGGAACAAGGAAACCTAACTGGAACCATCTTCCTTGATTTTGCCAAGGCCTTTGACATAGTAGACCATAGCATCCTATTATAAAAACGTAAAAACTCCGGTATTGGTGATCGCACGCTAACCTGGTTTCAATCATATGTATCTGATCGGTCGCAATATGTGTCCATTTCTGACAGCTCCTCCCCCCCAGTCACATGCGGGGTACCTCAAGGCTCAATACCCGCCCCCTGCTATTCACGATATCCATAAATGATCTGCAAAGCCTCAACCGTACACATGTACGCAGACGACACTGTATTCTATACCAGCAAACCAAATCTCCCGCAGCTGGAGGCAGTGCTGCAAGAACAATTCAAAGAGGTAGAAAAGTGGATCAAACACAAAACTTTTTCTAAATACTGACAAAACGGTTACAATGCTCTTTGGAACAGCACCTAAACTACATAAATTGCAAACACCCCATCTGTGTGTCAGGACAAGAACAAAAGACACACTGACCACAGCCACTTCTCTCAAATATCTAGGTATGCGGTTAGACACGAATCTATCCTTTGGCCCCCACATCGAAAAACTCTCATCTAAACTTTACCCCAAACTAGGTGCCCTGTACAGAAACAAATCCTGCCTGAGCCCCGCAGTAAGAAAGCAGATTGTACAACAAATGCTTATGCCGTCTATTGAATACGGAGATGTAGTGTATGCAGCTGCCCCTCAAACACACCTCCAGAAACTTACCACATTGTATAACTCATTCTGCCGCTTTGTGCTACAATGTAACTACATGAACCCACCATTGTGACATGTTAAAAGAGCTAAACTGGTAGTCGCTGGAATCTAGACGATCTCTTCACCTTTCCAACCTGGTGTTTAAGAGCTTTTCTGGAAAGCTACCACCCTATCTGAATAGGCTACTTCCCCCAGCAGTTCCCTCATCCTATAACCTCCGATCCAGGACCTGCACCTTACTTGCAATACCACAATACAAAAAGAAAGTGGCTCGATCCTCATTTTCCTAGAGAGCACCGCAATTATGGAATAACCTCCCAGACACCATCAAATCTTCCCCAGTCTAAAGTCCCTTAAGAGCTCCCTATTAACATACCTCAATACGGAATGCACCTGTAAACATGTAACATAATGACTTTATTTCGACAAATTTATTTTTCTGTTAATCTGTATATTTATTATGTGTTAATAACTTGCATTTTACTACTTTGTATTTCTGTAACCACTCCATGTTATTGAACCCAGGACATACCGGTACTTGAAAACGAGAGAAATCTCAATGTATCCTTCCTGGTAAAATCCTTTATAAATAAATAAATAAATAATATAACCTACTGCAACAGCAGCGACATTGCTGAGCAGATCCATTACTATGGTGTATGGGGCCAAAAGAACACCTGTGCTGCATTCCTTTCAATTGCCTGTTAATTTTGGGCGTGGATCTGTTTTTTCTGTTTTTTTGGAGTTAGCACCATGGTTGAGCAGTAGGTAAAATGTTGCAATTAGCGCCCCTCAAAAAATTCAAACGATCTGTTAGCTGCAAAAGCACTAGAGATCGCTAGCACTCCCCGTGTTAAGTAAAGGACACGGAAAGTACAGTAAGCTCACGCTACAAATCGCTAATAGCAACGTGCTAAGTGATTTTTCCCGTTTGTAGCGAGAAGCAAACAATCTGTTGGTCAGGCGCTAGACTCAATTAACCTGGTGCTAACGCATAACCATGCCAACGCAAGGGTTAGCTCACACCAGGTAATAGTGCCCTAATTAAGTATATATATAAATAAGATTCCAAAACCCCAGAGTAATGTGATGCAATGATGCCTTTTTGTTGTACTAACCTGATACTTAAAGTCAATATTTTATTTGCCGCAATTCGGCAGTTTTCGCTGAATATCTGATAGCTGCTTCAGCGACTCCAGTTTTAGCAAATTACAGTGACCATTTGCTAAATAGGGAATTCACCATATTTTCAGCAAAATGAATTCCCCAAAATGTGATGAAAAGCAGAGGATCTAAAAATGATTAGACCCTTTAGATTTTATCTTCCATAATAACCCCTAAAATGCCATAAACCCAGGAAATACAATAACATTTATAAACAATGTGGCATTTAGCCTACCCCTTAACCCTTAAAATGACATTAATCAAGGAAAAAATAAAATGTATACTGTGAGGGATAAAGCCAACCCGTTAACCCTTAATATACAACTAAAACCAAGGCAAAAACTAACGTAATACACAATGTAATGTGTAGTCTGAACATAACCACTTCACTGCTGAGCCATTTCGACCCTGTGAAAATGTTTAAGTGCACGTTTTTATTTAATGTTTTATGACTTTTACTTTACACTGAATATAGTCATGTTGGATAACATTGGAAAGGCCAGAATCTGCCCTTTCCAATGACACCTAGATCATTCATATGCACAGGAACGGAGATACCACAGTCCGAAGAAGTGTGGGAAGCTGGATGCTGATTTTTGGTGGGAGGGCACATGGTGGGGCAAGGAATAACCTAGGGGGGGCAATTGCCCCCGCTTGCCCCCCTGTTGAGACGCCTATGCAAGAAACCCTTCCTCGACCCAAATTCTCCTGAAAACTACCGTCCAGATTCACTACTTCCACTAGCATCAAAACTGCTAGAAAGATTAGTCTATAACTGCTTAACCCTCTTCCTATCTTCCAACTCCTAGTTTGACCCATCTGGCTTTCGCTCCCAACACTCAACAAAAAACGCTCTCACAAAGGTTACTAATGACCTCCTTTCAGCTAAGGGCAATGGCCTGTAGGACATACTTGAAAACAAGAGCAATGTATCCTTCCTGGTAAAATACTTTGCAAATAAATAAATGGCCACTACTTCATACTGATCCTACTTGACCTATCAGCTGCCTTTGATACACTTGGCCATTCCGTTCTCCTAAAGACCCTCTTCTCTCTTGGTCTTCTTCTCTCTTGGTCTCTGTGATACCACCCTCTCATGGCTAAAATCTTACTTCTCCAATAGATCCTTTTCTGTATTCCTTGCTGGCAATTCCTCCTCTTCAATGCCTCTGTCAGTCAGCATACCCCAAGGCCCATTCCTAGGTCCTCTGCTCTTCTCCATCAATACCTCCTCACTGGGTAAACTCATCACCAGCTATGAGGTTACGCTGACGACACTCAGATTTACCTCTCCACTCCCAATGTCTCTCCCTCTGCTCTTCTCTCTCACTGGGTAAACGGTAAACTCCTCACCAATTATGGCTTCAAGTATCACCTATACGCTGATGATACCGAGATCTACCTCTCCACTCCTTATCTCTCTCCCTCTGGTCTCTCTCAGATCAGTGACTGTCTGTCTGGGATCTCTGCCCGAATGGCCTCTCACTATCTGAAGATCAATATGTCCAAGACCGAGCTACTTCTAATTCCCTCCTCTACTCTGATTTCTGACTTCTCCATAATTGTGGACAGTATCGCTATCCTTCCCTCACTCAAAGTCCGCTGCCTCGGAGCGACTCTCGACTCCAGTCTGTCCTTCAGCCCCTACATCCAATCACTCTCCTCATCTTGCCACATCCAACTGCGCAATATTGCCAAAATTCGTCCATTTCTGACTGCCAACACCACCAAGCTACTTTTCCACTCACTTGTTATCTCCCTTCTGGTCTACTGCAACAACCTCCTGACTGGCCTTCCTATCTTCCGCCTCTCCCCCCTGCAGTCCATCCTAAACACTTCAGCCCAGCTTATCCACCTCACCCATCGCTCTGTCTCTGCTGCTCCTCTCTGTTAATCCCTACACTGGCTCCACATCCACAGCAGAATCAAATTCAAACTACTCACCCTGACCTACAAAACCCTCACTAACACGCCCTCACTACCTGTCCTCACTAATTACCAGATACACCCCATCCCGCCCCCGAAGATCCAACAATGACATGCGCTTGACTTCCTCCATCATTACCTCTTTACATGCCAGACTGCAGGACTTTTCTCATGCAGCGCCGACCCTATGGAATGCACTCCCTCCCAATTTCAGACCGTCCCCAAATCTGGCTTAATTTAAACACTCCCTAAAGACCCTTCTGTTTAGGGAAGCCTACCACCCGACTCCATAACAAGACTTCTGACCGACCCAAAAACACTCAGCATCTCTCCCTGCATTAACTCATCACTGCAGTCCCCCTCCCCCTGTTTATAATCCCTTTACCCATCGAGATTGTAAATTCCCATGGGAATAGGGCCCTCATGTCCTCCTGTATCTGCTGGCAGGAATACTGACCTGCCTCCTTTATGTATTGTAGAATTGTCCTGTCTTTACCCATTGCACCTTAGTACATCTGCGGAATGTGTTGGCGCTTAATAAATATTAATTATTATTTTAATGGCTTCACAACCTTCAGGTTGGCTGGTCGCAATGTGATACTGGAGTTGATGAATGAATACTATCTTTTTTTTTTTTACATATAATTTTTTTTATTGGTGAATATGCAAAATTGAACCGCACAAAACTTTGCTTCACTCAGTACAAGAGGTCACGCAGGATCGACATATATATAAACAACTGATGGGAAAGAAAAAATGCGATGAGTTATGCAGATATGACAGAGAATGCCGTAAAGTAAGAAATGAACACCTTTTTAGAATAAGAAAACCATAACTAAGCAAAAAGAAAAACAAAAACAAAAAAAAAGAATAATGGCAGTAACAAGGTAACGATAGCATGAGCACGCTTCAGCAACTAGAGAGGGGCCCCGGAGGATAAAAAGGTCGACCACCGCTCCCACGTCTCCGAGAAGGTGGACAGAGAGTTAAACAGTGTGTGAAACATGTGTTCATATTTATACACCCCCTCTACCTTAAACAACACTTCTTTAAAAGTGGGCGGCATAGTAGAGCGCCAGTGTTGGGCAATAACTGACTTGGCCACTGCAAGTACAATAGACAACACACATCGGAGAAACACCGGGATCGAAGTAGAGAGGCAGAGCCACCATCAGGGCATTAAGTCCCATGCTGCCGTAAGGGGACCGGGCTGCCGGGGCCCCATTGGCAGTGGCGTCGCCCTTTTACAGCTCCTGTATCGGACTCTATGAGACACTGTGTCTCCTCTGGCTCCTGGCAGCATCGCTGGCTGGCTGGGAGGGGCCAAGCAGCGTGTGGGGGGCCTCCCAAGCACACTGCTTTGGCTCTGCCCCCTCCAGTCAGTGAAGCTGTGCACCTGAGACGGAGGGCCGTAGAGCAGAAGAAAAGAAGAGCTGAAGGAAGGAGGACAGGGAAGGAAGACGGCGGAGTGGTGAGCCAGGGCCCAGCCTAGACCCAGGGCCCAGACCCCAAGGCCCAGACCCAGGGCCTAGACCCCAGGCCAGACTCAGGGCCCAGACCCCAGGGACCAGACCCCAAGGCCCAGACCCAGGGACCAGACCCCAAGGCCCAGTCCAAAGGACCAGACCACAGGGCCCTGACCCCAGGCCAGACTCAGGGCCAAGGCCCAGACCCAGGGACCAGACCCCAAGGACCAGACCCCAAGGCCCAGCCCCAGGGACCAGACCCCAGGCCAGACTCAGGGCCTAGTCCCCAAGGCCCAGACCCCAGGGACCAGGCCCAGCCTAGACCCAGAACCCAGGGACCAAGGCCCAGCCCCAGGGACCAGACTCCGGACCCCAAGGCCCAGACCCAGGGACCAGAGCCCAGACCCAGGGACCAGGCCCAGACCCCAGGCCAAACTCAGGGCCCAGACCCCAGGGACCAGACCCCAGGCCAGACTCAGGGCCCAGACCCCAAGGCCCAGTCCCAGGGAACAGAGTCCAGACCCAGGGCCCAGACCAGACCCCAAGGCCCAGAGACCAGACCCCAAGACACAGACCCCAAGGCCCAAGCCAGACCCAGGGCCCAGCCCAGGGACCAGACCCAGACCCAAAGGCCATCATATACAGCCCGTTACTGTGAGATTTATTTCTGTGGATTCTTTGATACGTTCATACACACCGCACATTACTGTGAGTTTTATTGCTGTGGATTCTGTGATACGTTCATACACACTGCACATTACTGTGAGTTTTATTGCTGTGGTGCTATGTTATGTCCTTTTTTTTTTTGAAGGGGGAGAAAAGCTGTTAGAGGTTGAGGGAGTGCCCGGGGGGCCCCGTCGTGAGGTTCAGTAAGGGGCCCCATCATTTCTGATGGCTGCCCTGTGGGGAGGAAATGGAGTAGGTACAGTTCCGGGGTCGGTTGTATGTCCAGGGATGTGCAGTGCCAAATGAATCTCCACACCTCCGACCAGAAGCGACCCAGTGCTGGATACTGCCAGAAGACATGGAGGAGCGTCCCCCTGTCCCCTAGGCAGTGCCAGCAGAGATCCGAAGCCTCGGGTATATAGATCAGTCTGGATGGGTTGCGATACCACCTATACAGTAGTTTAAGATGCGATTCCCTAAGGTTAGTACTCCTTGTAAATTTGTAAACTGAAGAGGAGGCATAATACCAATCCTGAAAAACGAATCAAGCTAGCTTCAGACTAAGCCCAGACGGGCGAAACACGTCAAGCTATGCCTCCTTGTTGTTGTTTTTAACTGTATTTTGGTTGGTGAGGGTAGTTGTTTGGGTTTGCTATATGCTGTCTGGTACTCCTTATTACATTACTGGTTATGTAGGTGGCTTGAACCGCCGAGGTATAGACCCTTCTACCTTTTCATTGTGCATTTTTGCTTATTGATTGGTGGTCCTTGTCCCACCCTCCACACCCTCTACCACCAACCTTGCAATTTTTCATTCATTGTTTGTTTATGTGTATCATTAAATTAACCTACTCTTGGTACTCAAGTTGCACTTTGTGCAAATTGATTCATTTTTCATGATGTTTTGGGTTATGCCCTTTTGAGTACCTGGTGTCCCTTTCGTTGTGCTATTTTTCATAATACCAATCCTCAATGGGAAAAGTTAAGCCAAGATCCTTTTCCCATCTAGTCATGCACAATAGTTTTTTCATGGATTTAGGGGAAACTAAGCTTTGGTAACACCGAGCTAGCGTTTTTTGAGAACATTTTTTACCCAAATTTAGTTTATGGAAGGGGAGGAACTCCTTATCTGAAAAGGACTTGAGGTTGTTCTTTAGCATGAGGTGTTTAAGACGAAGGAATGTGAACAGTTCACTGGGCAGCAGACTAAATTCTGAGCACAAGTCAGGAAAAGTTTTAACAGCAGTGTGGGATAGGAGTTGGTGGCTGTGGGTGACGCCTTGTAAAGTCCATCTATGCAGGGACAGGTCAGAATTCAGATTGCCTAAAAAGCAAAAGGGTGCAAAACAAAGTAGGGGGAAGGGTTGCAGAAGCTTCATTCCCCACTTCCACCAGGTGGACAGGGAGATGGCAACATACCAGCCATCTCGGCCCTGGGAGCATGAGCGTATCACATAAAATCATGAACAGTATATGGTTTAACCATAGCATTTTCCAGGCGGAGCCATAGAGGAGATTCCTCCACATGCAGAGAAGACAGGAGTTGGGCTAACAATGCCGCTTTGTAGTAACAATGGATATCAGGGAATGCAAGTCCACCGCGGGACTTGGGCATCAGAACGACGGCAGTCACCAGCCTGGGTGGCTGCCGGTTCCAAACGTGGGCAACCAATAATCGCTGGAGGTGGAGCAGGAGATATGTGGGGATGTACGTTGGGAGATTGCGGAAGTGGTACAGTAGTTGGGGCAAAATCATCATCTTAATAGCGGCTAGGCGGCCGAGCCAGGAGACCTACACTCCTTGCCATTGTGACAGCTGTCGCTCTAATGTCTGGAATAGGGAGAGGGAATTTTCCTTAACTAAAGAACTCCTAGACTTGGTGAGGGAGGCACCTAGGTATTTTAAAGAAACGGATCGCCAATCAAAATGGAAACTCTGACGTTGTTGGGTAAGGGAAGACGCTTTAATATTAATAGGCAAAGCCTGTGTCTTAGCTATGTTAGTCTTGTAATAAGACAGTGAGCTGAATCTATCCAGTAGGCGGAGCAGGGGGGGCAGGGAGCTCTCAGGGTTCATGAGGAATAACAAAATGTCGTCAGGGAACATCACTAATTTTTGGTTACCTATAGGGGTCAAAAGGCCCGATATGTCAGTAGATCTGCGAATGTGCAAGGCTAGAGGTTCCATTGCCAGCACAAAGATCAGTGGGGAGAGAGGGCAGCCCTGGCGGGTGCCATTTGTAATTCAGAACAGTGGAGATAGAAAGCCTGAGGTGAGAACTCTAGCCGTCGTTGAGGAGTGTAACGCCAGAATGCTTTGAATAATGGAAGCTGGAATCCCATAAGCCTCCAACGCCTGTTGCATATAACCCCAGTGGAACCGGTCAAGCGCCAACAAAAGGCCAGGGGTACCAGATCTGTGCGCCAAGGTCTATAACATCTATAATGCAGCGTGTGTTGTCGCCCATCTGCCTACCTGGAATAAATCCCGTCTGTTCGGCCGAAATAGGTTTCGGGAGCAGAGGAGCCAATCTAGAGGCCAGCAGCTTAGCATAGAGTTTTGTGTCCATGTTAAGTAAGGATATAGGTCGAAAATTTGCACACTGGTCAGGAGGTTTGCCTGGTTTAGGGAGGCAAATGACTGTCGCCTGAAGCATCTCAGTCGGAATCTGCCCTGTCGCTTTAATCACATTAAAGACCGGACTAAGGGTCGGTACCAAGAGTGGGCTGAATCGTTGGTAATAAAAGTTGGAGAAGCCGTCAGGGCCTGGGGCCTTGTGTTTGGGAAGTTTCTTAACCCTTTCACTGCTGAGGATGTGTGGGGAACGTCCTCATTGACTCCTAAGGAAAGATGGGGTGGAGATAGGGGGTTCCTTTGAACCCCGATACCTCCCGACTGACAGAGCATGGCCTTTCCAATGATACCAAACATGACCATGTTTAAAGTAAAGAAAAAAAATAAATAAAAGTAATAATAAAAAAAGAAAGTTTTTTTTTTTTTTAAGACGCGAAATGGCTCAGCAGTGAAGGGGTTAATAGCCAGAAGAACCTCGTCCTCACTGAACGGAGTAGTCAGGTCTGCGTGCTGGGAGGGGGACAGGTTTGGGAGGGCCGCTTCCTGCAAAAGTTTACCAATATCCGGACCCAGCGGTTGAGGCCCTAGCGCAGGGTTCAGCAACCTTGGCTCCCTGATGGTTTGGGAACTACATTTCCCATGTGGCTCAGTCAGCCTAATGGGTGACAGAGCATCATGGGAGATGTAGTTCCCAAAACATCAGGGAGCCAAGGTTGCTGAACCCTGCCCTAGCGGATCAGCTGCTAAATTGTAAAGGGATTCATAATAGCGGGCAAATTCGGCAAGCATGTGGGTTGGATGTTGAATCAGCACACCTCCTGAGGACTTAAGATGTTCAATTTTGGATTGGAGGCGCCTAGCTCTCAGCTTAGATGCCAGAACCGTGCCTGCCTTGTTGCCCTGGGTGTAATGTGTGTAATTAAGTTTATGGAGGATGCGCTCGGTAACCTGTAAATTGAGAAGTTCTAAGTCCTTGCGCAGGTTAGAAAGTTGGGAGGTCAGCGCGGGAGAGGGGTGTGCCTTGTTCTGTGCTTCTGTTGCAGCAGTTTGGTGGAGAATCGCATCCCTGCTTTTGGTAAACAATCGCTTGCGCCGCGCGCCTAACTGAATGAGATGATCGCTAACCACCGCTTTATGAACCAACCATGTTGTAGATAAAGCGACTTCATTGCACGTGTTTAGCTGAAAATAATCCCGAAGCACGTCTGAGGTAGAGGTTAGGCCTTCCTCATCAGATATGAGGGAATCATTCAGACGCCAGGTGCCCATGCCTCGAGCCGGGAATGCAGCCTCGACAGTAATCAACAGCGGGGCATGATCAGACCACATAATGAGTCTGATATGGGCTGCTATCAGTTGGAGAAGGGTCGATCTGTGGACTAAGCATAAGTCGATTCTGCTGTAGGAAGAGTGGACGTGGGAGAAGTCTGTGTAATCCCTCATAGCAGGGTTATGCAAGCGCCAAGCATCATATAAATCTGAGGAGTCTAAAAAGTCACAGAGCAGTCGGCTGGAGGCTAGAGCCATGCGAGAGGGGGTTTGGCGGTAGCCCGACTGGGTGTCCACCTCGGGGTTGGGCATACAATTGAAATCACCACAGATGAGCTGAGTACCGTGGGACCAGGCACAGATCTTAGCGTAGACTTTCTTAAGGAAAGGGACTGGGTTGTCATTGGGCAGGTACAAGTTAGCTATTGTAATTGGAAGACCATTCATAGCGCCTACCAGGACCATAGGACATAGCGCCTACCAGGAGTCCCTATATTCAGAGGTACAGTTAAACCCCCAATCTTTATGGAATAATATGATACTCCTTTAGCTTTAGACGGGGCTAGGGAATGGTACGCAACCGGGTACTTTGCAGATCGGAGGCTTGGGGGGGGGGGCGCCGGCACAGAAATGTGTCTCCTGCAAACATATAATCGCCGGTTTAGCTTTATGTAAGTCCCTAAAAATACAGTGGAGTTTGAACGGGACATTTAAACCCCTAACATTAAGAGAAAAGATTTTAAAACTGGGGGTAACCATATTCAAAGATACATAATATATGCGAAACAGCAAACTGTCCCTCGAAGGGGCCCTCAAGACCCAACACATCACAAAGACCCTGCAAAAGGCAATATATGTTACTGAAGCGTGTACTTAGGAAAACCCATAGTTCAAGAAAAATAGAAAACAGTAACCAGTGAAAAAGGAAAAAATATGAAAAAAGGTGAAGTAGATCTGCAAGAAAGAATTACACAGGCATAGTGCAGACCGCAGATACACAAATTAAAATTTCGAGCCCCCGCTAGAATAGCACTCACAAGATGTAAGCTCAAATCAGGCATATAACGGGTTCTTTTTACCCTCTCCTGGTTAGGATAGATTACCTCCTGCAGTCCCACCGTCTGGAACACCACCAAGATCGCGGCTGTCTGTTGAATAGATCACAGGCGAGCGGCCGCGCTTCATTCCAGCCGCCGCTCGGAGGACGAACACGCGGCCGCCGGGACGGCAGCTAAATTTTTCGGGCCTGGCACCTGGCAGAGAGGTGAGCTGGGGGCAAATATATCCATGAGCTGCTGGGGGCAAATATATCCATGAGCTGCTGGAGGCAAATATATCCATGAGCTGCTAAAGGCAAATATATCCATGAGCTGCTGGGGGAAAATATATCCATGAGCTGCTAGGGGAAAATATATCCATGAGCTGGGGGCAATTATATCCACGAGCTGGGGGCAAATATATCCATGAGCTGCTGAGGGCAAATATATCCATGAGCTGCTGGGGGCAAATATATCCATGAGCTGCTGGGGGCAAATATGTCCATATGAGCTGGGGCAAATATGTCCATATGAGCTGGGTTCAAATATATCCATATAACCAGTGCTGGGTATATTATTCTGGGGGCTCAGTGCTGTGTATATTATTCTTGGGGCTCAGTGCTGGGTATATTATTCTGGGGGCTCAGTTCTGTGTATATTATTCTGGGGGCTCAGTGCTGTGCATATTATTCTGGGGGTCCAGTGCTGTGTATATTATTCTGGGGGTCCAGTGCTGTGTATATTATTCTGGGGGTCCAGTGCTGTGCATATTATTCTGGGGGCTCAGTGCTGTGTATATTATTCTGGGGGTCCAGTGCCTGTGTGTATTTAATTCTGGGGGGGGGGTCTGTGCCTGGATATATATATATGTATGTGATATATATATATATTTATATATAACGTGTTAGTCCAGTTGCTGAAATCACGAGTGTACCTGTACGTAGTGATACCTTTCACTGATCAGTATAGTTTCCAGACCTGAAGAGGAGAGGTTATACTCTTGAAAGCTTGTCTTTTAAATGTAAGGTTAACCCAATAAAATTTTTATCACCACGTACTGCTATACTCGTGATATATATACATTTTTCTTCAGGTAATAGGGGTTGTGGAATTCGTGGGTGAGTTCCCTCACTTTTTTTCCCAGGACCTGACCCCTGGTTAAAACTATTTCTGTCTTGAAACTGTTAGTATTTTAGAAGCTGGTTTGTGTTAGAGATATATGGCTATATTACAATCTTTGTGCAAAAACCCTTGCACAAAGTGTGAATTTTTGCGCCAAGCGGTAAACTTTTGCGAGCGCAAATCACCGCTGGAGTAGACTGTGTAACTATACTCTGCTGCTTTTTTTTTTTTTGGGCTGGTGTATTTGGGTTTGGCCAGGTTGTTCAGATTTGCCATTAACACCAGCTTTTAGGAGTTGCTAAAATTATGCATGCAAAGGCAATGCGGTAATTACCGCGAAATAGATTGTAATACCATCCTCGTACCAGCACAAATTCGCATTTGCGCTCACAATGTTAAGTATAGGATGCGCGTAGCACAGTAAGCTCGCGCAGGTTCATCCACGGTAGACGATTGCGCGCGTTTGTTGCGCTGACTATATGTAATACGGGATTAGGCACAAATGGTTTTACCCCTCGCATTAATGTTTTTTTGCTCCAGCGCAAACGTTTGCGCGAAGATTGTAATTTAGCCCATAATGTAGACATCTTGTTCTCGCTATCTGTTTGCCCCTAGATTGATCTGATGTGGTCTGTTTGCTAATCTCGTATAGTGTGTACTGATCAGGTTTCTGCATCTCCTGAAAGAATTCACATCCCTCTCATGTAAACAATGTATTCTGTTGATTATGTCATGCTACCTCCCCCTCCCTGTTTCCGTTATATCTGGTTCCATTTCCAATAAAACATATTACTACTTCCCTGCACTAAGTTGTGTCTGGTGTTTGGGGAGAGATACCTATAAATATACAGCACTCCCTCAAGTTCTGGCTGAGAGTTATGAGGGAAGGAAAACTGCTGCGGATCAGCTTGGCTAGAGACCAGGGACGGACGCTGTAACAGGTCCGGGTCTGGTCCACAAGCCGGAGACCAGTAAACCCCAGTTGCTTTTACACGGGTGAACTGAATATTCGCTTCTCTGCCACTGTGAAAACAAGACTCACTCACCCGCTGACTCACTCACTTGCTCTCTTTCATGGTTTACATACTATCTCACTCAAACTCCCTCACACAGTCACTCACCCTCACACTCTTTCTTGTGCATTCTCTTGTGTGCGTGCTCACGTGCTGTTTCTCTTGCACGCTCTCTCACTGAGCTTTTTCTTGCAGGAATTTTTCCCCATCTCTCTGCAGTAGCTGGGGGTGAAAGCATTACAGATTGGAATGGTATGCAGCCCCGCCCTCCCCTCGACTCAATGTTCAGGAGGGAGGTGGAGGTGAGCGATCACTTCCAGTAGCGGCAGGAAGTACTGAGTGCCATGAGGTATCGTGGCACTCAGTACAAAAAAGTGATCAGGTGCTCTGCTGGGTGCCTCGAGGGATCAAGGCACCCAGCAGACTAAATAAAAGTGTAAAAAAAGAAAAAAAAGAAAAAAAAATAAATAAAAATGAATAAAACAAAATAAAAGTGACAGCCAAGATGGCGCTGCCCTTCTAAGGGCAGAGTCATCTTGGGGCTGTGTGGGATGTTCCTAGCCTGCCTCATCAGAGAGGCAGGCTAGCAACATCCAATCAGAAGTTAGAAAAAATATAAATAAAATTTCTAATTTGTCAGGTCAGGTCAATATTTTGTAAATCTTGGCTCTGACCTCTGTGATTCTCCCTCCCTCTCCTCACTTGTGTTTTGGTGAGCGAGAGAGCGAGAGATCAGATTTGACAGGTTAGAGATTTTAGGTAGATTTAGTGAGATTAGAAAAATTGAGGCAGATTTAGAGAGATTTTAGGGAGATTTAGAACAATTGAGGCAGGTTTAGAGAGATTTAGGTGTTTATTTTTATTTTCTTGTGAAACCCAACGTTTCTTTTGAGAACCCATAATCCGCTTATATATATATTAATTATAAAATTTTATAATCTATTATATATAATGTCTGAGAGTGTGTACAGCGCTGAGGAGGCATATGCCATCCTGGCGTCAGAATCTGTGTCTGACTCAGACCCAGATTTTGACCCTGCTAGGTGCTCAGATATATCACTAGATACATCGTCTACGCTGGCTGATGTATCTCCTAGTGATGTTTCTGATGCAGATCCTGGGCCACCACCTGCCAGCAGGAGACGCACAGCTCCAGCTGTGGAGTGGGTAGTGCCTCATCGCCAGAGGCCAGGTATCCCTCTTTTCACGGCAAATCCTGGCATTGATATTTATGTTGCAGGATTTACCGCCACACAGTTTTTGCAGGTGTTTTTGGGGGATGATTTGTTGGGCCACATTGTTGCCCAATCAAATCTGTATGCCCATCAGCATTGTGCTGCGAAGCCAGACTCCTACTTGGCAAGGCAGCAATGGACCCCTCTAGATGTGCCAGAATTTCTGAAATTCTGGGCACTTACTATGCTGATGGGCATCATAAAGAAGCCCTCAATTCGCTCCTACTGGAGCAGTAGCCCCATCTGCTCTACCCCCATTTACCCCCAATCAATGTCACGTAGAAGGTATGAAAACATTTTGCGTTTCATGCACTTCAGTGACAACAGCCTGTGCCCCCCTAGAGAGCATCCCCAGTTTGACAGGCTGTATAAAATCCGCCCCCTGATTACCCACTTCGCCGCGAGGTTTGCAGAGGCTTATACACCTGGAAGGAATATCTGCGTGGATGAATCCCTAATGAAATACAAGGCAAGGCTGGGATTCAAGCAGTATATTCCTTCCAAACGCTCCAGGTATGGAGTGAAGGTGTATAAGCTCTGTGACAGCGAGAGTGGGTATACTCAGGCCTTCCGGGTGTACGAGGGAAAGGATAGTAGCCTTGACGCTCCAGGTTGCCCAGAACACATGGGAACCAGTGGCAAGATTGTGTGGGACCTACTTTTTCCCCTGATGAACAAAGGGTACCACTTGTATGTTGATAATTTTTATACAAGTGTCCCTTTGTTCAAGCTGCTGTATTGTTTTGATACAGTAGCATGCGGTACTGTTTGCAAGAACCGCGTAGGTTTCCCAGCACAGCTTGCCCGCACCCGATTAAAAAGGGGGGAGACCCCAGCTCTGCGCCAAGAGGAGCTGTTGGCAGTCAAGTACAGAGACAAGAAGGATGTATACCTTCTTTCCACCATCCACTCTGAGAGATCTGTGGAGGTCTCTGTATGTGGCAGAGCTGAGGACATCAGGAAGCCAGTGTGCATCAAAGCCTATAACCGGCATATGGGTGGGGTTGATCTGGCAGATCAGCTGCTCCAGCCCTACCAGATTATGTGGAAGTCAAGGGCCTGGTACAAAAAGGTTGCAATTTACCTGATGCAAATTGCAACCCACAATGTCTTTTTGCTCTTCAAAAAGGCAAACCCCGGAGTGACACCGTCCTTTTTACAGTTTCAGCTCCAGGTCATTTCGGGGCTTTTGTACCAGGGTGCACCTGCTCCCCGGGCGGTGATGGGGGACAGAGTTGGGGCTACACATTTTATTTTTAAAATCCCCCCTACTGAGGGCAAACAGAGACCCCAAAAAAGATGCAGGGTGTGTTTCAAGAGGGGGCAGAGGAGAGACACAACCTTTTACTGCCCAGAATGCCCTGGACAACCCGGTCTGTGTCTTGGGTACACATTTGCATTCGTTTTAGTAATAAAACGATTTAGTCCGAATTTTGGGATAATTTAGTTTTAGTATGACTCAAGAGATACGAATTCTGCTCAGTACAAAAAACGAAAGAAACTAAAATAAAATGCACTACATTTTAGTTTCAGTCCTTTTTGTAAAATTACATTGAGTGAAGGAGACCAGTAATGAAGCGCAACATCGCAAAGCTACAGAAAAGGTTTGTATGCGTAATCCTTCCCGACCCCCTACCCAAAAATATGACAGTGATAGAGCTCCAGAATACTCACTCGCAGCACAGAAGAGGAAACCTTTACTTAACCCTTGCATGTCTATGAGGCAGAGAAGATGATAAAAGCAGCTGGAGAAGGAAAACATTCAAATAAATCACACTGAAAGCTAATGACAGAGGAGGGCTGGATAGTAAAAACCCCTTAATAACAAGCAGCGCTGGGAGAAGAGAGGGACTTTATAAAACTTGTGTTATCTCCCCTCCCGCTCTGCGTAATAGGGACTTAGCTCTGATACATTTTATATTATCCAGGAGCACTATCCCCCTTTCCTCATCTATAATACACGTTTTATATAAAGTCCCTCTCCTCTCCCAGTGCTGCTTGTTATAAAGGTTTTTTTACGTCTGATACATTTAGTATCCAGCTCTCAGTAACTGTCATTATGAGCCTTCAGTGTGATTTATTTGAATGTTTTCCCAAGATTTAAAGTGCTTTATTTTATTATAAAAATCTATTTGCTCCAGTCATCTCTTCTCTGAGCTTTCAGACCGATTTACGTTAATCTTTTCCCTCTCCCCTGCTTTTAGATTCCTGTGTCTCCCCCATAGAGATACAAAGTTTAAGTAAAAGTTCCCTCTCCTGTGCTGGATAAGCATTGCATTCCGAAGTTCTGCACCCTCCACATGCCAATGCAGTAGGATGTTCTATACAGAGGGGGGCATTAATTAATGCAGGTGGATGTTGTATAGAGGGTTATTAATTAATGCAGGAGGAGGATGTTCTATGCATTATACAGAGAGGAGCCTTTTTTTTAGCCCTTTAAATCCAGTGGCTGTGAGCACTGAGATCGGCTGCTTGTTATATTATCTATCAGTACAATGTATCAGGCTCAGCTGTTACAGTAACTAACTGTAACAGCGCTTAGAGTTTCAGTAAAGTAAGGAAATAATATTGTTCTATCCTCTTATATATAAAAATATTATTTACTAGCTTTACTGAAACTCTGAGCACTGGGATGAGCAGCAGTCAGTTACTGTAACAGCTTTGCCTGACACGGGGCAGTATTACAATGTTGGTGCTAACTTAACCAGAGCTGTTGTAAACTGAAAACCTCCATAGGCTATAATGGCTCTGGGAAGTTTACAACAGCTCTGGTTAAGATAGCACCAGCTATGTAATATGGCTCACATTGTGCTGAGAGTGAGAGATACTGTAAGAAGCAGCGATCTCAGTCCTCTGAGGAGCCACTACAATAGTAATTGTATCCACTGGTTTTCGGATGAATGAAATTAGTTTTCATACTAAAGAACTGAAAACGAATTTCTTTAGCAACTAAATAAATTGCATTTTAGGACTAATCCATTAGTTCAAAACGAAATTTTGTGCTGTGCACATGTCTAGTCTTGGGGACTGTTTCAAGGTATATCACACTGTGCGTGATCTGTGATTTTTTTTTCCTTTCTATTTTTTCTTACAGTCTAGTTAGTTCAGTTTATTTATTTTTTTCTTTTACTGCACCAGACTTATAAATTTTATTCCTACATTTTTATGTTCTACAATTGGTGCTGTATTTTGCCAAAATCTTGGCAAACCTATGCATGGGGGGCATGGGTGTACTCAGGAGACCTTGCAGAAAACAACCTGGAGAGTTTTCATGCAGTAACCGACAACAGTGTCTCCTAAATCAAAGTCTAAATCTAATGTGGGCGTAAAAATAAAAAATAAAAATCTAAAAATTACCGCCACACACCTTCTCAAATGTTTTGGGCTAAAACCGTTGCATCCATGGCATCAAAGCACTCCATATATAATACCTTGGGGTGTCAAGCATTTCAAATATAAACACTTTTCTGGCAATAATTCAAACTGGGGTATGCGGTAGACCCAAAACGAAAGATAGGCCTACCTGAAGAAATAATCTCAATTTCAACTCCAATGACAAAGTCATAAAAATTGTATTTGAACCTTCCCAAAATCCTGGCAAACCTATGCATGGGGGGCATGGGTGTACTCAGGAGACCTTGCAGAAAATAACCTGCAGAGTTTTCATACAGTAACCGACAACAGTGTCTCCTAAATCACAGTCCAAGACTAATGTGGGTGGAAAAATGACCACCAAACAGTATCCAATTTGTTTGGAGCAAACGGTTGCATCCATGGCATAAAAACACTCCATCTACAATACTTTGGGGTGTTAGCTTACCAAATATATGCACGTTCATGGCAATAAAAAAAATTGGGGTATGTAAAAAGGCCCCTAAAAAGAAGATAAGCAAAAAAGATATGTCAAATTAGAAAAATGACAAGCACATGTCAGAAGATTGGCGTAGCACCCCAAAAACAACCCAACAAATCTATATATGGGTGGTATCACTTTACTCAGAAGATGTTGCTGAACATATTTTGGGGTGTTTTTTGGCAGTAACCCATAACTGGATTTGACAATTCATGCCTAAAGTACAATGTGTGTGAAAAAATAACACAAAAAGTGACTACCTGAAAGTTTGACAAAGAGCTAGTGCATGGAAAGTGTTACAATACAGCTCTGAAGTACCCTAGGGTGTGCCCTTTCTAAAAATATATGGTTTGATGGGAGTAAGTTACTTTGGCCGGCTTCAAAAATGTCCCAAATAGGACATGGGCACATGATGACGAAATGTTAAAATTCACAAATTAGGTAGCTGTATTTTATTTTTTTAGTTCAATGCAGTTACAGTAAGTTCTAAACTCCTGCTGCCTGGCATCTTTCAAAGTGTAATTTATTTAGCTAAATTGTAGTGTCTGAAAAAGTGGTACTTTTTGTAGTTTTGTTTTTATAAAGTAGACAAAACATTGAAAATAAATTGTCACAATAGCCACTGGTAGCTATGGAAACTTCACAAAGCTTCTAAAGAGGGATGGAAGGGGCTAAATGGGTCAATGATCTAAAGAATTGTGTGACCACTGCACTCTGGGGCGGCTAATACAGATCCTACGTCAATCACTAGTTTAGGTGTTGTGAGACAGAAAATTGCATGCTTTCTAAAAACATGGATGCCAGATATCCCTTGCAAAAAAAATATTTCACCAGAACACTTGTTCAAATTTTGCCATCAGTGGAAGTTTGTCTTTAGGAATATGATGAAACCAGTTTTAAATTTTGAATGTGTTTTTGCTCTTTTTAAAAAAAAAACAAAAACACTTGTCTGGGAAGGAGAACAACTTCCTGGTATTATGACAGGTCTATTCACTAAAGGTGAAACACAGGAGAACTGTCAGGAGAAGTAAAAAATCTTGGTCAAAATAGCCAAACCAGAAAAATTCTCCCATTTATCTCACTTTGCAAATCAGCTATTTGGTCTAGATTGTGCTCTTCTCCTGACAATTCTCCTGAGTTTCACCTTTTAGTGAATAGACCAGATGGTTTTACTCAAGAATTTCTGTAGCCATTCTGCCATTTTTAGTCATGTCTGTGTCAGGGAGGAGTTGTGCCTTGTTTAGAATTGTGTCTCCTAGGAGAGCCACCAAAAGGTGCCGTGAGTAATTGGAGCTGGTCAAACCAAGAAGTTAGTGGCACATGATATTGGAGCAAAGGGAGGATGTCACTGCAATATCTCATTGAGACGGCGGGTATTGGGTATTTAGAAGGACTCTCTCACCAGCATGCCTGCTTAAGATTAATTGAGTGACCAATCTCTATCAAAATGTGGAAGCAGCTTCTCAGAGATAATGTCTTACCTCAACCTTGCGTGTTATCAGATGTTGTTAAGCCTTCTTCTTTTTTGGGCTACCTGGTCCACAAACTATCTCACCACAGAAAGAAGTGCTAATGTAATTTTGGTTAGGAGTCGTCCAAACAAGTATTGGTCGATGTACAGTTTTATCCAAAATCTTTCTCAGAAAATATTATTGGGTGACAGGCATCCAGCTACTTCCTGCAGCTGGATTTCTTCACCATAAAGTGGTGGAGGGAGAAAACCTGGGATTCTAAATTAAACTATAGAATAGGGTTTAATTTATTTATTAAAATGGGTGGTAGCAGGAATTAATAAAAAATTAACCCTTTGTTGTGGGGATTTGTGTTCTTACGTTTGTTTGTTTTTTGTTTTGTTTCCGATTGGGTAGAAAGTGAAATTGGAAAGTATTGTGTGCTTCAAATACATTTTGAAACATCTTTGTTGTGCATGCCGATATATACATTTATTACATGACTGTTATGGGGTCTCGCTCTGTGAAAGATCTAATTTTCATGTATAAAGTGTTGTGTCGCATATTATGTTTGTACCACACTTCTTTTTGTATGAAAACATAAATGCAATAAAAAAAATGACCTACCTTTGGAACCAACACATGTGAAGCATGTGCTTGTGGTTATACACACTGAGTATGCCAACTTGAGTATAAAAGTCAGCTGGGTGACTTCATCTACGTGCTTGAAAACGTAGACAAATACTAAGCAGTCTGAATAATTCAGGTCAATCATCCCAGATACAGGATACAGCCATGTTTTATAAATGACAATTCCCTGATGACCAAACATTGTGATTCGTTCTTAGAATGTATTCTTATCTTCAGGAAAAAGGTTTTCTATTGTAGCAGCCGGGACAGTTTCATACATGTAAGGCTGGTCGTCCACTGGATCCGTAGTCGGTCGACCGACTTTTTTGTCAGACCATGGACGACGTCGGTCGTCTGACCGTGTCCGATTAGGGTCGTCCACTGCCAGCTACCATGGAGGTCCGATGTCTGCCGTCGTCTGCCAGTGACGAACGACCGGTATCATCCACTACGTGCGATCTGTCGTGCGACCACGGACGATCGCAGATCAAAATCAGACAGAGGTGGAGTGCAGAGCCTGCCAAAACCAGAATGAATTGGTTTTGTATATAAAACCAGCACATCCTGCTTTTGAAACACTCAGTTCTTTGTGTGAGAGAGGGAGAATGGACATGAATATGGATCCAGACGAGCTGATGATAATATAATACAACACAACACAAAATTTATTTTTGGAATAAAGACCTTTTTCTCTACATCGGAGAGAGGCATCCGTTCTTCTGAGAGGAAAAGGTAGGTTGGTGTACCTATATATTACACCGCAGGCGTTCATACAGAGCCAGTGTCCTTTTCACAGGCTCTGGGCCATGTGAGTTTATTCATAAGTGCAAACAGTTTTTCTGTGGGAAAATACAGTATCGCGCTATTATTTTCTCCCTTTGTGTTTTCCATGCATGTACATCTGCAAGGGATTTGCCAAAAAGGGTCATCCTTGAAAGGACCCACTGCCAGAATATTGAGCCTTAACCCTTTAGGCTCTGAGCCACGTGAGTGGTTACCCGCTATCCACATTTTATAATATTTGTGTGTATTGGTTGCGCTATGTAAATTTCTTTTTGTTCCCATTTATATATGTTATGAAAAACGGTGTCCTGTCTAAGAGTGGCTGTATACCCCTATCACCACGGAAAAGGGTAATATTTTGTGTGTTCGCACAGTGTGTGGGGGTGTTCGACACATAAGATATATACGCCTATTATCTCATACATTCTGTGGGCTATAAAGGTGCTTTCCTAAATTGTGTTGTATGCTGTGTATTTTGAAGGGTTATGGTAGGGAATTCCCTTCTAGGAAATAGCTGCCATATCTATACTATAATACAGTAAGGCTTGGCGTGTCCGTCGCCAAGCCTGTACTGCGCATGCGCGCGCAACCAGCGGCGGTTGGCTGCGCGCGCATGCAACCACCGCGGCACGCGTCGGCTGTGCGCGTGCCACGACGGTTACAAGATGTGCACGCAGCAGCCCGGTAGAGGCTGCGCGCACATCCTGTAGAGCCGGACACGTTCGCAGCGTCTACCGCGCGTGCATACATCCGCTGCGGCGGTTACAGGATGCGCACACAACAGCCGGGTAGAGACTGCGCACGCATCCAGTAGACCAGGATGCGCACACAGCAGCCGGGTAGAGGCTGCGCGCGCATCCAGTAGACCAGGATGCGCGCCCAGCCTCTACCCGGCTGCTGCGTGCGCGTCTTGTTCTCCTGGATGCGCGCGCGGGCAACAGGTAGAGGCTGCACGCGCATCCAGCGTTTGAGCACATATGTGAGCTGGGGGGCAGATAGACCCATGTGAGCTGGGGGGCAAATAGACCCATGTGAGCTGGGGGGCAAATAGACCCATGTGAGCTGGGGGCAAATAGACCCATGTGAGCTGGGGGCAAATAGACCCATGTGAGCTGGGGGCAAATAGACCCGTGTGAGCTGGGGGCAAATAGACCCATGTGAGCTGCTTCACTTAACAATAGACTGCCCTCTGGGCAGGCTTTCCACCTAGTAGTACATAGTTTGTGAGGGATTATTGCCATTCTAGCGCCTCCTATTTTTTCTTTTTGAGCTGGTGATAATGGCAGAAAACCCATACCTGATACATCATCGGCTGAAGCGAAAACGTTGGTTCTGGGTGAACCTAATATTGGTGAAAAGGAGCCGAATAGGCGAATTCCACCATTTGCACGACGAACTCCAGAAAGACGCTGCAAAGTTCTCCGATTATTATCAGATGAGTCTGGAGACTTTCACCTGCATTTTGGATGCGATTCGGCCATCTATCACAAAGTCTTCAAATTTCAGAGACCCAATATCACCTGAGGAACGGCTTACCTTCGCTTCGGTAAGTTACTTTCATTTTGAAATAGCCACTGTGTATTATTGCCTTACATGTATACGTTGATACATGTATATATTAGGGATGCACAGATACCACCTTTTTGTAAGAGTAAAAAAAAAATTTCCTTTTTTTTTTTCAGGTTCTCACTGATGCTGAGTACTGGTACTTATATTTAATGCCATGTGACGCTTTCCAATAAATAATTTAGGACTTTGCTGAAAGCTTGTCCAAATTATGCTGATATTGAAATGTGTGGCCAGACACCCCATTTACCCACTACACAGCCTGCACACACACCGACACCAAACCTCATCTCAGATATATATGTATACCCACTCAGATACATGTATACTTACAGACCTCAGACCAGATATACCAACAGACCTCACTAGTATCGGTGCATCCCTAGTATATATGTATACAAGACATGATGTGTGTTCATATATGATACATAATAAAAATAAAATTACAGGCACTACAGTAGTGGTATATAAACAGGATTTTTTTTTACAAACAAACTGTAAAAAAATTGTTATAAAACTTTTTAGATATATATATTTTCAGTTTTGTTTTTTAATAAACTAATTAAACCTAAATTAATCTAAATATTTATATAAACATTTAGGACATGGTGTCCTCCATGTTGGACCCCAAAGAGCCATAGTATTCCGTCAAAGCGGGGGTGAAAAATGGCTCTGAACCTGATGGTGTGGGTTCTGGTGGAGCTGCAGGACTTGCTGGTGGTAGATTGATAGCTTCAATCTTGGAGGCTGGATGAAGTGGCGCTTTCTCAGGATGGTGGCGGGTGGCAGCCGCTAGTTGTTCCTCGTCATCTATCAGCTTCAATAATTTCCGGCGCACTGCAGGTCAATGGGGATGCGGTCAAGGAGAGCAACCATGCTCATACAAAAATGGTAGTTGCTGTTCCCCCTCATTTGGCTGCCTTCAGAAATAATTTTGAGCTTTTCTTTTTCTATTTCGACCAGCTCGTCGTTGGTTGCTCTTCCCGCTCGCTTGCGCTTCTGCGCACGTAATCTCTGGGGCCTCCGGCTGGTTCCTGGCTCACTACTTTGCTCCATGGAATGGGGAGTAGTAGGTGTCAGTGGCAGAGCCGATGACGACATACCCACGCTTGGGTCATCAGTGGCGTCACTGACCTCTTCCTCCTCCCGCACACGAGCTGTGCTACTTCCTGCTGGGGATACGTTTCCCTCTAGTTGTCGTGGCTCGACCGTATCACAGACAAACAGCATTTGCCGGTAAAATGCCCAGCCTGAGCAACTGTCGGAAATACCACCATCTCCCGAACGGTGTGCCATCACTTTCTTGTGTTCCCTCCTCAACACATCTCGGAGGTTCCTCCATCTCTTCTTCACTTACTCCACTGTAATAAAAGGAATATTTCATTGCATTAGAATTTAAATAAACTTTTTTTGATTATTTGTATTTACTAATATGATTTTATATTTTATTACAGATACTTGACAACAGGAAGTTCGTTTAAAACCCTGTGCTACTCGTTCCGAATTTCGGATGTTACGGTTGGAAGGATCGTCCTGGACACTTGCAAAGCTATTTGGGACAAACTGCAGCCGCTACACATGTCCTTCCCCAAAAATGATGAGATGGGGCCCCTTGTTGATGGCTTTTGGGAAAGGTGGCGCTTTCCAAACTGTGTGGGGTGCATCGATGGAAAGCACATCGGCATCCTCAATCCAAAACATTCTGGGAGTATGTTTAGGGACTACAAACATTTTTTCTCCATAGTCCTCCAAGCAGTTGCTGGGCCGGATTACAGGTTTATTGCTGTAGACGTGGGCGCATATGGGAAAGAAAGCGACGGAGGGATCTTTAGCAATTCAAACCTGTCACGGCAGCTGGAGCGAAGAGCATTGGGTGTGCATAGACCCACCGCCCTACCAGGAGCCCAAATAATGACACCACGTGTTATATTGGGGGACGAGGCGTACCCACTGAAAACATACCTGAATAGGCTGCACCCAGCATCCAGACTTGGGCCATCAGAAACTGTTTTTAATAGCCACCTTTCCAAAGCAAGACAAGTGGTGGAGTGTGCTTTTGTAATAATGACAAGCAAATGGAGAATTTTACACAAGGCCATGGAAGTGAATCCAGCATTAGCTAACAAAATTGTGAAATGCATTTGCTTGCTGCACAACATTGTCATCGAAAAAGAGGAGGAGCAGCAAGCGGCAACTTTCGCAAACCTCCAAAAGAGTAGTGCCTGGACGTAGATTTACTCACCTCGGGGGAAAATAGGGTGGTAACTTCAGCAATAAACATCAGGGAGAAATTTAAAAAAAAATTTGCTCCCAAGAGGTGGATATGTGAACATTTAAATGATGTATCTGTTTTGTGTTTCATATGTTTTTTGGCCTAATATTTCTTATTAATATGGTTGTATATATTGTTTTTGTTATAGCCTACTTTTATTGTTTGATAAAATATAGTTTTTATGTTTATTAAAGTTGACATGTTAATAAATTTGCCCTTTTCAAAAATTCTGATATGTATGAATTATTGGATCATAATTAGCATTAGTGCCCATTTCCTCGGCGACTTTGTGCCACAGATTTTGCTGGACATCTCTGGCGTGGTAACGCTTGTCGCGCATGTCCCATAAAGGACGGAGCTCATGCACGATACTGTTGATCAATAAAAATAACAAAAATCGCATTAAATGAGTGTAGCGCTGGGTTAAAACACTGTCGCTGTAGTACTTATTTTTGGCCACCAGAGGAAGACAAGCGCAGTGTAAGACACTGGACAATGGGACTACATTTTCTAGCATGCTTTGCGGCGGGGAACAGGAAGTGGGTGGGCAGGAAAGACTTACATCCGCAGCCTCGTGGAAAGAACGAGCAGAGCGCGCAGAGGAGTGAAGAGAGTAAGACGCACGTGAGAGAGACAACGATCGTGACCAGGCCGGAGCGCAGGTGCGGCCTTGCGGAGCTGGAGACCGATTTTACTTTACTTGCCAAAGCCCTAGTGATCCACCGCTTGGAAGTTTACACAGATACAGAGTATGCTGAAGGACCCCGAGTTAGGAGACCGCAGATGATCTAACGGGAGTGCAGGCGGTGAGCTGAGCATCTTGTGCAGAAACAGACAAGCAAGACAGCGGATCCGGTGACACAGAGTCCCAGTCAGATCGAGCGGAGATACGTCCTGGGTCGAGCAGAGCGCAGAGTATCTGGCGGATGGGTGAGAGGCCTTCCCGGCCACAGTAAAAATAATAAAGCACGCTGCAGTTTTTGTCAAAACCTACAGGGCCCCAACGTGACTAGAAATCATTCACTGGCCAGTTGAATCTTGTACCTGGGTACCAATACACGCATACACGTACACTTTCTTGGGACACAACCTGTACGGGACTCACACTCCAACCACGAAGGGGTTAAAATTCCTTTTTCTTTTCCGCTGCGCGTTTCTCGCATTACGAACTACTGTAAATATATATACGTATACCGTGTTGCTCTTTATATGCCAGTTTATTCAGTAAACTATATAACTTATAAAATCCACAACAGTGCTGGTGTATATTTATTCCCTAGTGCGGGGAGACTGACCCGAGGTTTAAATTCAGCGGCTCCTCCGGGAGTGAGCGCTACACGAGTTTAATAACAAAAGGTCCTAAAATAGTTAATGACATGGGACAATATTACATTCTTAACGCTAACCTTAGCGAGGTTGAGTGACCTAGCCATGCCCACCATATTACATTCTGAATGATAATGGTTAACAAAAAAAAAATTGCGCTTCAGAGATTGTGCTTTTCTGCGCAAGCATTCTGTACTTTCCACTCCCTATCCACATCCATTAGCTTCCCCACAGCCCAGGGTCTGTTACAGAAATAAATATATATACATATAACAAAAAAAATGGACACTAAAATTGCGTGTAACAAAAAACAAACGTTCAGGAAAATACAGTTGTGTTCAAAATTATTCAACCCCCAATGCTGTAAAGGGTTTTAGGGAATTTAGTGTACATTTGTAATTGTATTCAGAATGAAATCCTACAAGGACTTTTTAAAGAACCATATGCAACTAAAATGACATCAATTGGTTTTGTAATACAGTAGTAAATGTTTCTTTTGTGAATTCTTCATTGACATAATTATTCAACCCCTTAAAGACTACCACTCTGAAGAACAGAGGTTCATTCAAGTGTTTTCAATCAGGTATTGAAAACACCTGTGGATGTCACGGAGCAGCAATAACGCATAATAAGCACCAATTAGGCAGCTTTAAAATGACTGTGATACTCAGCTCCTTCTAGACATTTACTGGTGTGGTTACAAACATGGTGAAGTCAAGAGAATGGTTCAGGAAGACCAGAGAAGAGGTGATTACTCTTCACAGGAAGGGCAATGGCTATAAGAAGATTGCAAAGATGTTAAACATACCAAGAGAGACCATAGGAAGCATCATTCGCAAATTCAAGGCAAAGGGCACTGTTGAAACGCTACCTGGTCGTGGCAGAAAGAAGATGCTGACTTCGACTGCTGTGCGCTACCTGAAGCGTAGAGTGGAGAAAAGTCCCCGTGTGACTGCTGGGGAACTGAGAAAAGATTTGTCAGATGTGGGTACTGAAGTTTCAGCTCAGACAATACGGCGCACACTGCGTAATGAAGGCCTCCATGCCAGAACTCCCAGGCGCACCCCCTTGCTGTCTCCAAAGAATAAGAAGAGTCGACTGCAGTATGCCAAAAGTCATGTGGACAAACCACAGAAGTTTTGGGATAGTGTTCTGTGGACTGATGAAACAAAATTAGAACTGTTTGGGCCCATGGATCAACGCTATGTTTGGAGGAGGAAGAACAAGGCCTATGAAGAAAAGAACACCTTGCCTACTGTGAAGCATGGCGGGGGGGTCAATCATGCTTAGGGCTGTTTTGCTTCTGCAGGTACAGGGAAGCTTCAGCGTGTGCAAGGTACCATGAATTCTCTTCAGTACCAGGAGATATTGGATGACAATGTGATGCAGTCCGTCACAAAGCTGAGGCTTGGGAGACGTTGGACCTTTCAACAGGACAATGATCCAAAGCATACCTCCAAGTCCACTAGAGCATGGTTGCAGATTAAAGGCTGGAACATTTTGGAGTGGCCATTGCAGTCACCTGACTTAAATACGATTGAGAACCTCTGGTGGGACTTAAAGAAAGCAGTTGCAGTGCGCAAGCCTAACAATGTGACTGAACTGGAGGCTTTTGCCCATGACGAATGGGCGAAGATACCCGTAGATCGCTGCAAGACACTTGTGTCAAGCTATGCTTCACGTTTAAAAGCTGTTATAACTGTAAAAGGATGTTGTACTAAGTACTAAGAATGAATGTCACTTGGGGGTTGAATAAAACTGATAATGATGTGAGCACAGAAAAGACATTTGTGGTTATTTCATTATAAATGTTATATTTGTCTGACCTACACGTGCCTCTTTGATTTAATTGTAAGCAAGATGACTGAATGATCAAAATCAATGTCAAACTGGCCAAAACACTCAATTTCATTGGGGGTTGAATAATTTTGAACACAACTGTATATACGGTTTAAAAAAAAAAGAAAAAAAAAAGACCTTTTAAACCTTTGGGATATGCACAAAAATCAGGGCATTTCGTCAACACTTCAGTGCAGTTTGGCGCTGATACTTTTGGGAAGTATACAGAACTTTTTAGTGCTTTATAAAAGCTTGTAACTTCAGGGGGCAAGTACGGTGCTTAGTGGATAACCCCTGTGCACAGCTTTGCACTGGGAACAAGGAGGCTGGGGGCACTCAGCCATACTATGCACATGTCTGGCTGTCTAGGGTTGCCAGGGCAACCATGTTTTCCTGGACACACAATTCATAAAGAAGAGGAGCACATGTAAAAGTGCTGCCCTGCACATGTATAACTTATAAGCTTCAGGAAAATCAGTTTCCTAGTAGTTACTGGTCACCTGGAATACCTTTTTGATTTACCTGCAATGTATGGATTGTACATGTAGCAGGCTGGCACTTTTCATGCACTGCCCATCAGCATATAAAGTGAAACTTGGCCAACCACCTGGTAACTCTAGTGTCTGCATATATATATATAGATTTGTTGGTGGGAAGGCAGAACATGAAACCTGCAGTCTCCATCTGCCACTTCCATTTACCTAAATCCATCCATAATCACTCACCTAATCCGCTTGTCCACATCCATCTTCTCTCCAGGGATCTGTCAGATGGCAGCGATTTTCCCCTCAAATTGAAGGCGTCACCCATCTGATGGCATCTTTATCCGTCGCCGGACGTCTGCCGTCGGCTGTAATGGACGATGGTCCATTCACTTGCATGTTTTCGTATCGGTCAGACGACCAGACACGATATCGGATGATCGCACGAAAACAGTTCCAGTGGACGGCCAGCCTAAGGGTTTCATCTGAAATCTTGCGGACCCTCACAGAATCCGTGGATGGGGTTCTTCAACAACCTCCCGCACAACCTGCCCTGGCATGCCCCCTTTCTCAACCTGCTGCTGATCCTCAGCATACATGTT
This sequence comes from Leptobrachium leishanense, assembly GCA_009667805.1. Classification (NCBI taxonomy): domain Eukaryota; kingdom Metazoa; phylum Chordata; class Amphibia; order Anura; family Megophryidae; genus Leptobrachium; species Leptobrachium leishanense. Next base: position 246,438,441 of record CM019066.1, read on the forward strand.
TGCTGTGCATATACCTCAGCATTCAAGTTCCTACCATATCTTGGAGATGAAAGCCTCCTCTATAGCCTAGTATATACAGAGTATAAACCAAAAAAGAGGGATATTTTGGTACATCTGTGTACAGCCCATTATGACTAAACCAGAAACTCATAGGTATGCGCAGCCTATTGCATTTGGGTGTGTACCCAAAATGTGCGCTGTGTAGGAGTGTATCACATAAAACTCACAGTAATGTGACTTATCTCAGATCTCCACAGCAATAAAACAGTAATGTGCAGTGTGTATGAGCGTATTAGAGCTCCACAGCAATAAAACACGCTTATTCACAGCGCACATTACTATGAGTTTTATTGCTGTTGAGCTCTCTGATATGCTCATACAGACCGCACATTACTGTATTACAGAGCTCCACAGCAATAAATCTCACAGTATTTTGCAGTGTGTATGGAGGTAGCTCAGAATCCACTACAATAGAAAGAAAAAACAATTATATTTAATTCATAAAATTTTTAATTCTATATGAATGCATTTAAATTAATGGTAAAAACTATTTAAATTGACTACATTATAAATTTATTTTAATACTAAAAAACTTAATATATAAATTATTAAAATGTATAAAAATACATTAATCTATATATATAAATACGAAAGTCCTGGCTGACTGACTGACTAACTCCTCAACACCCAGCTGAAACCGTTTAACCTAAGAACGTGAAATTTTGAAGGTGCACTGTTTTTATGACGTAGGCACCCACTGAGGAAGGATTTTGGAAACTCCGTCCCTAAGGTTGTTGAATATTTTAAACAGGATACCTATAGCTCAAAAAGAGAAGATGTTACAGATGTGTATTTAGATTCGTCTTGAAAAATAAAAAAAACACATTTTACCGTTTTTCAAAAATCCAAGTGGGGAGGGCAAAAGAAGGGGGTTGAATATTTTAAATATTTTAAACAGGATACCTATAACACAAAAACAGAAGATGTTAGACGTGAAAATTGGTATTTAGATTCGTATTGAAAAATAAAAAAAAACACGTATTTTACCATTTTCGGAAAATTCCTTGAGGGGGCAAAAAGGGGGGTTGAATACTTTTATATTAAACGTGAAAGTCCTGACTGACTGACTCATCAACGTCCAGCTAAAACCGTTTAGCCTAGGAACGTGAAATTTTGAATGTACACTGTATTTATGACATAGGCACCCGCTAAGGAAAGATTTTTGGAAACTCTGCCCCTAACGGGGTTAAAAAGGGGGTTGAATATTTTAAACAGGATACCTATAACACAAAACCAGAAGATGTTACAGATGTGAAAATCGGTATTTAGATTCATCTTGAAAACAAAAAGACACCTACTTTGCCATTTTTCTAAAATCCAAATGCGGGGGGGGGGGGCAAAAAAAGGGGTTGAATATTTTAAACAGGATACCTATATCTCAAAAACAGAAGAGGTTACAGGCCTGGAAATTGGTATTTAGATTCGTCTTGAATGATAATAAAACACGTATTTTACCATTTTCTGAAAATCAAGTGGTGGGGCAAAAAGGGGGGTTGAATACTTTTATCAGTATACCTATATTTCAAAAACCAAAGATGTTACAAGTGTGAAATTTGGTATTTCCAATCTTTGGGAAAAAAAGCCAAACGTGTTTTACCATTTTCCAAAAATCCACTTAAGGGGGGTCAGGGGAAAGAGGTGTGAATACTTTTATCAGTATACACTACCTATATTTCAAAAACCAAAGATGTTACAGGTGTGAAGTTTGCTAATTATAAACATAATTATGAAAAAAGGGGAGGATGAATACTTTTGAACAGGATACCTATAGCTCAAAAACAGAACATGTTACAGACGCGAAAATTTGTATTTAGATTCGTCTTGAGAAATCAAAAAACACGTATTTTACCATTTTCCATAAAAATCCAGTGGGGATGTCAAAAAGGGGGGGGGGTCGAATACTTTTATCAGTATACAGTTGTGTTCAAAATTGTTCAACCCCCACTGAAATTGAGTGTTTTGGCCAGTTTGACATTGATTTTGATCATTCAGTCCTCTTGCTTACAACTAAATCAAAGAGGCACGTGTAGGTCAGACAATTATAACATAACATTTATAATGAAATAACCACAAATGTCTTTTCTGTGCTCACATCATTATCAGTTTTATTCAACCCCCAAGTGACATTCAATCTTAGTACTTAGTACAACATCCTTTTACAGTTATAACAGCTTTTAAACGTGAACTGTCTGGCCCAGTGATGGTACGCTGGGCCGCTATATCTGGCCTGTCCCTATATCTGTCCCTCTACATCCCTGGCGTTCAGAGTGGCTGTGGGGTCAGCAATACCATCTGTTTCACGCTCAGACCACATAGCACTCTCTGACTCTGTCAGTGAGTGCCCAAGTCTAGTACCGACTGGGTGGAGTAGAGGTAACATCACTGCTCTGCATGGAGAGAGCCTGTGGAGTCATGGGTTCGATCCCAGCGAGCAACCTCTCCAGTAAGTGTCCTTGGGCAAGACACCTAAGGCTGGGGTCAGACCAGCGCACTTTTAACGTGCGTTCTGGCGCACATAATTACGGCCGCACTAGCAGCAGATGACGGCCAATATACGATGTACGGCCGCACAAAAGTCCGGCCGTGCAACGCAAGTGGAATTTGAATGCATTTTTTTGAGAACGCTGAGCCGCTAGTACTGACGTACTGAGTGCGCAGCTGCGGCATAGCGGCGTGTGTGCGTGATTAGGAGATGTCAGACGCTGCTAATGTCCGGCCTACATAACGTCCAGACGCAAAAAGAGTTTTATTGATGATCCGTCCAAAATCACGCCCGAAAATGCGCGTCGTCTGACCTTTTTTGCGCATTCCGTGAAAAAATACGTCAATGCATTCGAACGCACTTTTTCACGTTCGCGGGGAAAAATGCTTTCGTCTGACCCTAGCCTAACGGTACATACTCGCCACCCAGGACATACTTGAAAACGAGAGAAATCTCAATGTATCCTTCCTGGTAAAATCCTTTCTCAAAAAAAAAAAGTCCCGTGTGGGAAGTGCTTTGCGTCTGTGACGAAGCACAGATCGTGTTGCAGACCCCACAACCACCTGCACCACCACCAGGGATTTATGTCCATGGGGAGCAGCAAGCCTGGCCCCAGAGTGTGCCATGAGCCGGGATTAGGGTGTGCCCAGCCACACCCAGCACTCCCCATACGCACGCCTATGCAGAACCTACATGCATTTTGCCAAAACAATGAGCTGCTTCCTTGGGATGTCTTCGCAGAATATAGTCTTGAGTCGAAAAGAACAAGCTACGTTGGAGTAGCTCGTTCTTCTCTGGCTAACTGCAAATTAAAAGCTTGGTCAGAATAGCAGCTTGAGCTGTCAATATTGTGGCTGCAGCCGCAAACATGAATGGCTTGGTTTCATTCTGAAATAACTCCGTTGGAACAGGGCCCTTAGTGAGTTTGTGCTTAAGATGGAGGTCTGGGTTTGCATATGGATATATTAACCGAAAGCAAGAGTATTTTGAGTATTCGCCTGTAGTTATTCCAGTGTTTCTGTATGATATTATGATATCTGCATTTATTAACAAAGACATTAAATACATTTGCAGTTGTTTTAAGATGTAGAATTGCACCTTTTTTTCTGCAAGGGAATTTAAATAGTTTAGTCAGATTACACAGTAATGATATTCAGATACCAGATGACTTTGTGCTCAAGTGAAATATTGTTCATCTACTCAAGGTCATTTGTCCCTTGCATTGTAGCGCTGCAGATTATTAATTGTGTTTTCAGACAAAATTTGCATGTTGGTTCTGCCCAGTGGGGAAACAGCTAATTACTTGTTACGTACAAGCCACAAATCAATGATTACAACATGATTAAAATGAAGCCTTGGCAACAGCTCTCCCCTGTGCAGCTTGTTATGGCTATAATCTACACAGTTTATTCATAACCATGTTTAGTTTTCACAAAAAGATTGACAAAAGCAAAAATAAACATTACCTGTGGTATAGTTTGCTTCCAATAAATTAGATTTATTTTTCTACAGTGCGGTCTCTTGTGCATATGCTTTTGGAGAAACACATATATCATCGTTTCTTATTCCTGCATTGTTTTGGCTCAAATCTTTTTGTTGACGGTGTTAACTCCATGATAAGCCCATAGGTTTACATAAACTTTATATTCCCTTTTGCCAATTATTGATGGGGTTATATCCTTTGTCGCCCCCCTCATTCGTTAATGCTTTCCGAAATTTGCCATCCAAACATGGACTTTGGCGTATGTTGAAAAGGCATCTCATATTGTGACAGACCAGGGATGTCACGACTGGATATTTCTGCCAAACCATGCTTCCCTTGCTCCAGGACCACAGAAGAGGATCACGATTTACAGCAAAATACCCCAAACACGAGACAGGACTCAGATTGAAGTAAACTAAGGAACAACTGTGTACAGGCCCAGACTGGGACAAAAAATAGGCCCGGGCATGAGCTGCCCACTTTTTTTTCTACACACACCACACCTTGCAGTGGAGCTCTGTGATACCCTCTAACACACTGCACATTACTGTGGAGCTCTGTGATATCTTCACACACATCGCACATTACTTTGTGCTCTGTAATATCCTCATACACACCGCACATTACTGTGGAGCTCTGTGACAACCGCATAAACACCCACATTAATGTGGAGCTCTGTGATACCCTCATGCACATTACTGTGGAGCTCTGTGATACCCTCATGCACACCGCACCTTACTGTGGAGCTCCGTGATACCTAACCACAGATTCAGAATCTGAAACAGTACAGGGACTATTATGAGGGTTATAACTAGGGATGAGCCGAACGCCCCCGCGTTCGGTTCGACTTCGAACTCGAACAATTTCAAAAGTTCGAGTTCGAACTCGAACAAGAACCGAACTCAATGTAAGTCAATGGGATCCGAACGTTCGAATTTTAGAGTGCCCTCCAAGAGTGCATATATGCTAGATATTTGCCATAAAAGGTGTATGGGGGTCCGGGTAGTGCCCTGGGGGACAGGAAACAAGGACAAACAGTTTAAAAAAAAAAAGTTTTTAAAGGAACAGTGAGTTTTCCATGAAATAAAGGTTAAGAATAAAAACGAACAATTCCTTCAAATATCGTGCCTAGGAGGTCCCCATAACCTGCCCGTGAAGTGGTGGATTTGTAGGATGTATAGAAACATTTAAAAACAAAAAAATGACATTTCAAATAACGGTAAATGGTTTTCCTTTAATCTATTCATAAACAACTGCTTGGGGCGGCAGCCTGTATGAAAAGAGGAGACGTTTTAGGACACACAGAACAAGTTTAGTGATTTTTTTGGGCTAAATTATGGTGGAACTTATGCAGGCTTTGTGTTGGGACAAAATCAAATGACACGCTGACCAGTCACTTCTCTCAAATATCTAGGTATGTGGTTGGACCCTAATCTATCCTTTTGGCCCCCACTTCGAAAAACTCTCATCTAAACTTTACCCCAAACTAGGTGCCCTGTACAGAAACAAATCCTGCCTGAGTCCCGCGGTAAGAAAGCAGATTGTACAACAAATGCTTATACCGGCTATTGATTACGGAGATGTAGTGTTTGCAGCCGCCCCGCAAACACACCTTCAGAAACTTACTACATTGTATAACTCCTTCTGCTGCATTGCATTACAATGTAACTACATGACCCACCATTGTGACATGTTAAAAGAGCTAAACTGGCCATCGCTGGAGTCTAAACGCACCCTTCACCTTTCCAGCCTGGTGTTTTAAGATAATTTCTGGGAAGCTGCCACCCTACCTGAATAGACTGCTTCCCCCAGCAGCTCCCTCATCCTATAACCTCCGATCCAGGACCAGCACCTTACTTGCAATACCACAATACAAAAAGACAGTGGCTCGGTCCTCCTTTTCCTACAGAGCACCACAATTATGGAATAACCTCCCAGACCCCATCAAATCTTCCCCCAGTCTTAAGTCACTCAAGAGCTCCTTACTAACATACCTCAATACAGAATGCACCTGTAAACATGTAACCTAGTGACTATATTTCCTACATATTTATTTTCTGTTAATCTGTATGTTTGTGTTGGTTTTTGTTTTTTTTAATATCTTGCATTGTATTACTTTGTATTTCTGTAACTGTAACACTTCAATGTTCTTGAACCCAGGACATACTTGAAAACGAGAGAAATCTCAATGTATCCTTCCTGGTAAAATCCTAAATAAATAAATAAATAAATAAATAAAGTAACAATAGGTGCTTTAAAATTGGGCCTTTAGTGTCGGCAACAGTGCCGTCACACCGTAACCCCTCTGTGGTATTGTGGAAGAGTGCAGGGTTGGACCCTGCGGTCAAATATTAAAATGATATGAATCTGGTATAGCCGTCAGTGATAGTGCACCCAAATATTTTACCTTCGGTGGCAGCAAGTGCCTTCACACCGTAACCCCTCTGTGGTATTGTGGAAGAGTGCAGTGGTGGAGGTTTTGGGAATGCAGAAGAGATCCCCGATCTATTCAGTTACGTCAGCATCAGGGGATTGATAGCTGCTGATCCAGGACTGATTCATTTTTAGAAATGTCAGCTGGTCTACAGAGTCGGTGGACAGATGCACTCTTTTGTCTGTGACAAAACCTCCAGCGGCACTGAACGTCCTTTCAGAAAGCACGCTGGATGAAGGGCAACCTATTGACGGGCAACATATTCTAATTTGCTGAACTGTGGTATAACTCACTGATACACACTGATAACAGGCTGTGCCAAGACAGATTCAAATTCCCAGAAATCTCCTACAACTCACTGAAACACACTGTCTCTGATAGCCTGGCAGTGCCAACACAGATTCTAATTCCCAGAAATCTCCTACAACGTCACTGATACACCCTGACAGAACAATCTCCTCTCCTCTCTTATTCACTCCTGCAAACACACACGTTGGGGCTGCAGGCAGGGAAGCCTTATATAGTGTGCTGCGGGACTTAGCTCTGTGAGCCCATGATTTGACAAAATTTGCCCAATCAGGACTCTGAGCCGTGATTGGCATAGTCTTGCACCTGTCCTGTGGTCAGGTGCAAGGCTGTAGCCAATTACAAGCTTCAGGCCAGTGGAAAAGTGAATTGTGGTCCATTGTGGGCGAACATGCGGCGAACACGTGGAAATGTTCGGAGTTCGACGAACAGCCGAACGGGCGATGTTTGAATCGAATTCTGAACAGATCCGAACCGAACGCTCATCCCTAGTTATAACGCGTTTAAACATGGTGAGCGAAACCAGTAAATATTTGCTCAGCACACAGGCGTGAAATGCCTCGGCAGCAAAAGGGTTAAGAGATATTTAATAAAAAGTTAAAAATGCAAATATGTTTTTGCATTGAAAAGTATGGAGGAATAAAGCCTAGTTTTGTTTAAAATTGGTTAGAAACCCTAAAGATTAACCCAAAAATTAACGAAAAATGCCCAAAAATCCTAAAAAATTTATTTGAAAAAATGGCATATTGCTGCAGATGAAACTAAAAATGTTTTAAGAGATATTTAATAAAAAGTAAAAAATTCAAATACTTTTTTACTTTGAAAAGTAAAGTATGGAGGAATAAAGCCTAGTTTTGTTTAAAATAGGTTAGAAACCCTAAAGATTAACCCAAAAAGTGCCCAGAAAATTGTAAAAACTATAAGTAAGGAGACTTTTATTTTATTGGTAGTATAGTATCAATACTGTTAGACTGGGGATTTAGGAAAAAGCTAATTAAATATTTAAAATCATATATTACTGATGTAGAAATGAAAGAGCACTGGAACAAGTGAAAAACGTGACTGACATTACGAAATCAGCAAGGAACCGAAACTGACTCGAAACGATACGGAATCAACAATGGAACCGAAAAATACGATGTCCGAAATGGATCCAAAATCACGAATGGAACGAAAATGACTTGTGATTTTGCAAATTTCACGTCCATACGAAATAACAAAATTATTTTGTTTCGTATCGGAAATTATTTCAGATGCTGTGTATTTTGGTGCCGATCCGATTCGGAACATCGGATGAATCTGAAGCACCGAATCGGCCCGTTTTGTGAAAAAAAAATGAATCGGTCCGAATCTAAACGCACATCCCTAGAAATCACAATAGTTCCCCCATGTTTTGTTTATAAACATGGGGGAACTGTGTATTTCTCCATCTGTTTCAAAGAAGTACATTTAACATTTAGATATATTTGTTACAGATGCATAGTGCTAGAGATAGTTTTGCTTCTATGCTTTCAGCGTCATAAAATGTTAACATGGTACCAAAATAACCGGGGACAGAAATAAAGAGTAACGAGCAATACAGGACATAAGATTAAGAGAGCGGGAGGGGGTGTACACATACAGTTTGCAGTAGCAAAACATTTTGTTCCCATTGGTTTCGCAAGTTTACAAACATTCTCGGGGAGGTTAGGGGATAATTTCAAGTTCTTTTTTTTATCCAATTCTCATTGATTCAGAGGAAAAAAAAAACCAATAACCTATGGAATTCCCCAGATATCCTATTACCCAAATTAGAGCTTCCCCTCTTCTCCATCACATGTGGGGGAGGTGAATGATTAATATTCTTATGTGGGAGCTTGACACAAATAGACCTACTGTCTCCTGGGCTGAGTAGTGAAGTTCTAAATGAAAATGAAATGCAGCAGGTTCCTTGGGGACGCAGGAGTTTTTAAATTTCACCCAAACGTTTTTCCTTGATGCATCGATGTTGGAAAGGAATCTCCAAACTCTATAATCATTAAAATGTAATTTATAGGTCGTCTCTTTATAAATAATTATAGTGGTCATGGTGCAACGTGTCTTGCCCCTCCTAGTTTTTATCATAAGTTATGTGTGTGATTTGTAATGGAATACTGTGTGCAATCCATCTCTTCTGCACTGGAGTACAATTTCCTAATTATCTGCCCAAAATAAATGACTGGTTTAGGTGCTCTAAATTGTTGTCATCCCTGTAAATATTCCTTATCTATCAACTACCAAATTTACACTGGCTTCTTGTACAATAAACTAATGTATTTATGGTGCTTGGATACTATTTAGACCTGATCCTGAACAACTTCTTCTACCTTTCAATGTATAGAAAACTGCAATGGACTGGGGATGATAAGTGGCCTGGGAAGGGGTGTATGCCAAAAAAACGGCCTCATGCATATGTTGTGCATGGCATCAGCCATGGGTGATACTTGAGTAAGGCCTGTGGTTCCTTGGTATCCTTCTGCATTTGTGCATTCTCCCTGATGGTAGGTCCTAGCCTTACAAGACTTTATAGGATTCCCTAGAAAAAATTGTCTCTCTGATAGCAGATATCAGTAGAGCCCTCCTCTAGGCCCTTCCTCCAACTCTCTCCTTGCAAGAGATTGACGCTGAGATGCTAATTAGGTCGATAATATCACTACAGAGGACCAATCCTACAGAGTTGCGTAACACCCACAATGAAGGAAGATATTGCTGCCAGGGGCTGGAGCCGGTTAAGCTCTGGTTGCCCAATCTCTTCAAATTCACTATCCCTAGGAAGTCTCAAAGTAATATATTCTTCCTTGAATATGGCAGGCTCACTTTAAATGATAGGTATTTGGCTGGAAAGATGGTCAATAACACTACTGTTAAAAATATCTACCAATGTGCTTCCTGTTGGATATAGAAAATGTTTCACTTTTTCTTTCTTGTAGTTATTATTTAGTGTGGGAGTTAAATTGGGTTACCTGCCTGTCCCTGTAATAGGAAGAGGCTGTTGAATTGGTCTAGAACAGTGATGGTGAATCTTGGTGCCCCAGATGTCCGTGGACTGCACGCCCTATGATGCAGTCAGCCTAACATGTGGCGACCCATCATGGGACATGTAGTTCTGAAACATCTGGGGTGCCAAGGTTCGCCACCACTAGTCTAGAACAATTCAGCTCTGGTACAAATGTAGTTCCTTGAGAAAAACATAATCTGTCAATCTGGTTTAACAATATCAATGTAGTGTATTCTTCATGGGAATTGGTTAGAGTTACTACAACTTAAAAATGATGTGATAGAACAGATTGCATTAGTGAGTATCGAGGAATAAATTCTGCTTTGCAATCCAGTTATTCCAAATTTAATAAGACAAGACAAAAGTGAAAATCTGGGAACAGGTGCAGAATTACTAGGTATTCTAATCATACAAGCAATTTTCATTCTTTCTTTTTTTTGAGAAAGTATTTTTACCAGAAAGGATACATTGAGATTTCTCTTGTTTTCAAGTATGTCCTGGCCTGGGTGGCGAGTACGTACTGTTAGGTGTCTTGCCCAAGGACACGTAGGCTGGGGTCAGACGAGCGTAGTGTTCACGTCCATGATTACGCCTAAAAGTACGTCCGTGATAGCATGACAGAAAGCCCATCGGAGCCCGTTACACGAAGTACGTCCGCACTGAACTGCGGACGCACAACGGACGCGGCCAACGGACGCAAGGCAGGCAAGAACGAACAACTCCTAGAACGGCCGCACAAAGTGCGCTGCGTCCGCAACATCCGCATAGCTTTGTGTGTGAGTGATGGAACGTGGTCAGACGGACTGCATTTATACGTCCAGCATTTTTCACGGACAAAATGGTTTTGCTTTTTATTTTATTTTCTCTCCTACATCCGTCAAAATATACGTCAGTGATAAACGGACTGTGTGACCACTACTGCATCTTCCGTACTGACGTACATCCGTGTACACAGACGTACAGTCTGTAGAAATCACGCTCGTCTGACCCTAGCCTTACTGGGGAGATACTGTGGGATGCAGAATTGTGTTTGAAGTTGGCTTATGTTACAGTTATTGAACCTTGGACTAGACACTAATGATGGCAGACTGTGATTTGTATCATATGGCAAAAGGTATGTGGTCAGTCACCTCCTCATGAAAAATGGATTGCAAATGTTCCAGCCACAGCATTACAGGTGTATAAATGCAGCCAATAGCCAAAAAAATCTCCATAGACAAGCACTGGCAGTAACATGAGTAAGACCAAGGCTCGGCAACTTTGGATATGGTGCTATCATAGGATAACACCATTACCGTGAATAGGTTTGTTAACTATCCGCTCAACTTGATCTGCACCGGTCACTGTAAGTGCAGTTATTTTGAGGTGGAAATGCCTAGGAGTGACACAACAGCCACAAACTCGGAGCAGGACAATGGAGTGGTGAAGGTCATAATGTATGAAATCATCTGCATCATTTGCTACAGAGCTCAAAACTGTCTCTGGGAGCTACTTCACTTCAAGAACTGTGCGGTGGAACGTCATGAAATGGATTTTCATGACTAAGCAGCCGATCAGTGTCACCGTGCAATGCATCGGCTGGAGTGGTTTAAAGCATGCAGCCACTGGACTCAGGAGCAGATTAAATGTGTTCTCTAGGATGATGAATCACATTATATCTGGTCATCTGATAAAATGATCTGTGTGAGGATATCCAGAAAATGCTATTTACAGTCAGTCTTGGTGCTACTTTAAAGCTTTTAGGAGTGGTAATGGTGTGCAGCTGGTTTTCAGGATTAGGGAGTGAGCCCTTGATTCCAGGGAATGGTCCTGTCAATGCTGCAAGATGTAAAGACTATTTTGACAATTGTTTGCCACCATCTTTTTGGCAAACGTTTAAGGAGGGTGCATTTTTGTTTCAGGTTAAAATATACCTTCCCTTATGCACAGTAAAACTATAAACTCTGTGCGTAGTGACAAAACATATTGTGGTATAGCACATAAAAATGTATTGTCAATGCAGCAGAACTCCTAAATAGGGATGAGCTGTTCGGTTCGATCTGTTCGGAGTTCGCATCGAACATCGGCCGTTCGGCTGCTCGCCAAACTCCGAACATTTCCGCCTGTTCGATTTGAGTTTGCCTACAATGCACCACAATGCACTTTTCCACTGGCCTGAAGCTTGTAATTGGCTACAGCCTTGCACCTGACCACAGGTCATTGTTGTAATCTGTGTGTTCTCACTGCCAGCAGCTATTGGGGGGGGGGGTCTCACTTCTACAAGATATCTGGGAATTGTTGTAGTCTGTGTTTTCTCACTGCCAGCAGCTATTGGGGGGTCTCACTTCTACAAGATATCTGGGAATTGTTGTAATCTGTGTGTTCTCACTGCCAGCAGCTATTGGGGGGGGTCTCACTTCTATCAGATATCTGGGAATTGTAATCTGTGTCTTGTCACTGCCACCCATCAGGGGGTCTCACTGATTTATAGGAGGTTCCTGGGAATTGTAATCTGTGTCTTATCACTACCACCCATCAGGGGGTCTCACTGATTTATAGGAGGTTCCTGGGGAATTGTAATTTGTGTCTTGTCACTGCCACCCATCGGGGGTCTCACTGATTTATAGTAGGTTCCTGGGAATTGTAATTTGTGTCTTGTCACTGCCACCCATCAGGGGGTCTCACAGACTTGTAGCAGATATCTGGGAATTATAACCTGTGTCTTGTCACTGCCACCCATCAGGGGGTCTCACTGATTTATAGGTGGTTTCTGGGAATTTTAATCTGTGTCTTGTCACTGGCTGCCAGCTGTCAGGGTGTTTCACTGAGTTATACCAGAGTTCTGGAAATCTTTAATCTAGATAACACAGTTGAATCAGAGTTTGCATATCTCAAATTTTTATAACAGAGTTGAATCAGAGTTCTGTATATCTTTAATCTATATATCACTCACCATGTCAGAAAAACCAAAAAGGACAGGCAGACGATCCCAGACACAGATAAGAGGGCAAGCAGCCTCTGTGTCGGAAGGCTTTGCCCCTGGTCGTCGTGGACGTGGTGCATCCTCTGCAGGGGCACACTTGTCCTTTCTAACTGGTGCTGGCCGTCTTAAGCAGCAGCAACATACAGAGGATTTGCAGGATTGGCTATCCAGGCCATCCTCATCCTCCGAGTCCTCTGCCAACCAGGCTTGTAGTGGTTTACAGTCCACCTCAGCTGCCAAAACATCTAATTCAGCCTCCATGTCCACAGCTACTCCTGCCGTAGCCTAATTATCACACACGGAGGAGTCAGCTGAATTGTTTGACTACAATGACAGTGACATGCTGTGTCACGGTTCCCGGATCCCACCACGCACCCCTTAAAGCCCAACACTCCACAGAGCCAAAAAGCTACCAACAGAGTAGCCGTAGAACAATCCCTAACTGTCTGGTCCTTAAATATTGGCCAGGTATAAGTATACTAGCTAGACAGAAAGGGTTAAGCAAAGACAATGTCGTAACACAAAACCAGGTCAGCAACACGGGGTTAGTCAGACGAGCCAGAGTCAGGAATACAGAGAATAGAATAGTCAATAGGAATAGCCGGGTCGATATCAGTGCAGTAGCGTAGTACGAGGAAAATAGTCTAGGGCAACGGAAGGCAGAATGGTCAGAAAACTAGCAGAGGTCAATAACAAGTTAAATCACAAGAGAATTCAGGTACAGGGAGCTCAGGTATGGATAACCACGATCTGGCACTGCTGAGAAGGAACTGTGGGTTTTTAAAGACCTTCACCAGACCGCGCCCCCAAGCCACGCCTCATGCAGCCACCTCCCTGCCTGTCTCTATTTAAACCGGGTGTTGGTCAGTGAGCAGCATCAGACATGCTGCCTTCAAGCACACTGGAGAGGCTGGAAGCCCCCAACGTTACATGCTGCTTGAGGAAGTCACAGCTGCTCAGGCGCAGAGCGCTGTTGTCTCAAAGCACATTTAGAGATGGTTTTAATTCTCTGCCATGGTAGTACTTATTTTTGGCCACCGGAGGGAGACAAGCATGATGTGAGACACTGAACATTGCATTGGGACTACATTTCCCGGCATGCTTTGGGAGCGGACACAGGAAGTGGGTGGGACACAGAGAGATACATCCTGAGCCTCGTGGAGAGAGCTGGCAGAGCGCGCCAGGGAGTGCGAGAGACAAGACACAGTGCTGCAGAACGTAACAGTGACCAGGTCGGAGCGAGGGTGCGGCCTTTACAGATCGGGTTATTCAGCCTTACCAAAGGGAGACCCAGTGATCCACAAGATTGCCCAAGCTGCTATTAATGAAGCCGAGGACCCCGAGTTAGGAGTACTGCAGGTCGATCGGACTGGGAGAGCAGGCGGTAAACTGGACAAGTCGCGGCAGGAGCAGAAAGCCAGACAGCGGATCCAGAAGCCAAGAGAACCCCAGTAAATATCGAGCGGAGAGACGTCCTGGGTTAAGCGGAGCCTCAAGTATCTGGCGAAATGGGTGAGAGGCCTACTAGGCCGTTGTAAAACCAAGAAAGCACACTGCTGTTTGTTTCCAAAACCCACAGGGCCCCAACTTGACTAGTCGAAGATACCTCTTAAGCAATTCACTGGCCAGTTGAATAGTGTACCCGGGTACCATAACACACACACACACTTACATTCCGGGACATAACCTGTGCGGGACTCACTCCCCAATCACAAAGGGGTTAAAGACTTATTTTCCTTTTTATTTTCCGCTGCGCGTTTTCTCGAATTACGAAGCATTGTATTTTCTTTTCCGCTGCGCGTTTCCCGAATTACGAAGCACCGTATTTCTTTTCCGCTGCGCGTTTACCGCATTACGAAGTACTGTAAATATATATACGAACACCGTGTTATTCATTATATGCCTTTTATTCTAGTAAACTATATAATCTATAAAATCCACCACGGTGCTGGAGTATATTTATTCCCTAGTGCGGGGAGACTGACCCGAGGTTCAATTTCAGCGGCTCCTCCGGGAGTGAGCGCTACACACATGTACAGGAAGTCTGCTGTCTGGGAGTTCTTTAAGAAATGTGCAGCAGACCGCACCGTTGCTATTTGTAATCTATGTCAGATGAGGATCAAGCGTGGGAAAGACATCCCACGCTTGGGTACCACGTGCTTGAGGCGACATATGACCACCTGCCACGCATCCCGTTGGCACAACACTTTGCATAGGTCCTCCTCCTCCTCATCTGTCTCTACCCTCACTATATGTCCTGCCATGTCATTGCCTACAACCTCCACTGACAGGGATGATGCTACAGTAATGGGTGTACCAGGTCCTTCCTCAGAATGTGACAGCATCCCATCGGCTGAAGATTTACGCAGTCAGATTACGTTGCTCCAGCTGCTGCAGCATAAGAAAAAGTATAGTCCCAACCATCCCTAAGCACAGCGTCTAAATACCAGCTTAGCAAAATTACTCGCATTACAGCTGCTGCCTTTCCAGCTGGTGGACTCTGCTTCCTTCCGTGAATTTGCTGAATGTGCTGTACCACAGTGACAGGTTCCAAAACGACATTTGTTTTCACGGAAGGCCATTCCAGCACTATACCAGCACGTGGAAGACAATGTTATGGAGTCATTGGGAAAGGCAGTCAGCAGCAAGGTGCACATGACTTTAGACACGTGGTCCAGCAAGCATGGACAGGGCCGTTACATTTCCTTCACGGCACACTGGGGAACTCTGATTGCAGCTGGGAGGGATCCAGGACAGGGCTCTGTGCTGGAGCTTGTTCATCCACCACGCCTCCAGAAAGCTGCTTGTATGAGGTCTGTCTGCTCCACCACCACCTCTTACTCCTCCTCCTCCTCCTTCTCTGTCTCTGGCGAAGTGGCAGTTAAACCGACGCGTGGCAGGGGCTACGCAATGGCTCAAGCAAAAAGATGCCATACTGTGCTTGAGCTGGTTTGTTTAGGGGACAGGAGCCACACCGGACCAGAAATTCTGTCAGCTCTGCAGGGGCAGGTGCAGAGATGGTTAACACCACGCCAGCTTCAGCTGGGAATGGTCGTCTGTGATAATGGCAGCAACCTTCTCTCCGCCCTACGCCAGGGTAAGTTGACGCATGTACCATGCCTAGCACCCGTCCTAAATCTGGTGGTACAGCGTTCCTAACCAGGTATCCAGGGCTGGCAGAGCTTCTCAACCAGGCCAGAAAAGTCTGCAGCCACTTCAGACGGTCATTCCCAGAAAGTGTTCGCCCGGCAGAAATTTAAAAAGAATTCCACCTTCCCACAAACCGTCAGATCTGTGACTTGCCCACCAGGTGGAACTCGACATAAGCAATGCTGCAGCGCCTGCACAAGCAGCAGAGGGCCATCAATGAGTACCTGTGTGAGTATAGCACAAGGACAGGTTCAGGTCAACTTGTCCCCCCCCCACAGTGGCTGATGATCAAGGATGCATGCACTGTACTGTCACCATTTGAGGAGGCAACGAGGATGATGAGCAGGGACAGTGACACAATTCCTTTAGTGTTCCTGCTGGAGAGCACTCTGCTCGGAGTTATAGATGTGGCACTAGAGGCAGAGCAGCAGGAGGAAGAGGAGGCCTTCCCTAGCTCTCAAGGCCCCAGTCTTTATGCAAACAGCATTCCTGTGGGTCCTCAGATCAGACAGGAGGCGGATGAGGAGGAGGAGGAGGAATATTTAAGTAGTGTGGGCATTGAAGGTGGGGATTCCTCAAGGGAGGGTTTTGTGTGCCCAGAAACCCAAGGACTAGTACGTGACTGGGAGGAGGAAGTGCACAATGGGATCATCCTCATTGACCAGGAGGACTCGGAAGCTAATGCCACCTCCAACCTACGCTGCATGGGCTCCCTTTTCCTGCAAAGCCTGCTAAAGGACCCCAAGATTCGTGCTATCAAGGAGAGGGATCATTACTGGTTGGCATGCCTTCTTGATCCACGATACAAGGGTAAAGTTGCACAGCTCATCTTGCCCGCACAGAGGGAGGACCGGATGAAACAACTTGAGTAGGCTCTAAAGCGACATTTGTGTAACACCTTTCCAGGCACTGGTAGGTTACCAAGTGATGACACAGATGCTTCTGAAGCTGCGGATGATCAGAGGAAGAGCGGTGAAGACGGGGCCACTTGACTGATGCCTTTTTAATTTTTTTTAGTCCATGACACCCAGGGACGTCAAATGTACGCACCCATTGCCAGCGTCTTCACCATATGGTGCAGGACTACCTAGGGGCAAGGGCAGACCTGGATACCTTTACAGCAGATGATCCACTGGCTTACAGGGTGTTGAGATTGGATCACTGGCCAGAACTAAGCCAATATGATCTGCAGCTACTAGGTTGCCTTTCATCCAGCGTGCTTTCTGAAAGGACGTTCAGTGCCGCTGGAGGTTTTGTCAATGACAAAAGAGTGCGTCTGTCCACCGACTCTGTAGACCGGCTGACATTTATAAAAATGAATCAGTCCTGGATCAGCAGCTATCAATCCCCTGATGCTGACGTAACTGAATAGATCGGGGATGTCTTCTGCATTACCAAAGCCTCCACCCCTGCACTCTTCCACAATACCACAGAGGGGTTACTTACGGTGTGAAGGCACTTGCTGCCACCAAAGGCACAATATTTGGGTGCACTGCCACTGATGCCTATACCCGATTCATATCATTTTAATATTGGACCGCAGGGTCCAACCCTGCACTCTTCCACAATACCACAGAGGGGTTACGGTGTGACGGCACTAAAGGCCCAAATTTAAAGCACCTATTGTTACTTTCATCCAAAGCCTGCATAAGTTTCAACATAATTTAGACAAAAAAATCACTAAACTTGTTCTGCGTGTCCTAAAATGTCTCCACTTTTCATACAGGCTGCCGCCCCAAGCAGTTGTTTATGAATAGATTAAAGGAAAACCATTTACTGTCATTTGAAATGTCATTTTTTTGTTTTTAAATGTTTCTATACATCCTACAGATCCGCCACTTCACGGGCAGGTTATCGGGACCTCCTAGGCACGATATTTTAAAGAATTTTTCATTTTTATTCATAACCTTTATTTCATGGAAAACTCACTGTTCCTTTAAATATGTGTTTTTTTAAACTTTTTGTCCTTGTTTCCTGTCCCCCAGGGCACTACCCGGACCCCCATACACCTTTTATGGCAAATATCTTGCATATATGCCCTCTTGGAGGGCACTCTAAAAATCGAACTTTCGAGTCCCATTGACTTGCATTGAGTTCAGTTAGTGTTCGAGCTCGAACTCGAACTTTTGAAATTGTTCGAGTTCGAATGCGAACCGAACACGGGGGTGTTCGGCTCATCACTACTCCTAAATTCATTTTGATAACCTCAAGAGATGCATATAATAAACACTAGTGCAATACTGTTGACATATGCATTAAACTATTTTGATCCTTAGAAATGCTCACTCACATGATGCAGAGCCTCTAATATCACCTCTCTATGGAATGCCTATGCCTTTGCTGACTCTGAAGCAATACCACAAAAAAAGACCTGTACTGCCCCAGAGATCCCTCCAAGAGACCTAAGAGGCTGCATAGGGTAGTACATAGGTGGAACGTAGGTTCCATAAAACAGATAAATGGTGGATTATGAAAACTCAGCAGAAGTGGCGCCTATGGGGGACCTTGTGCACATATAACACTCTCCAGAGTGATATCCTAATCTTTTTTGTCCTTGTGCCTGGTGCTTGTAGTGGGTTTCTAATAAAAACAATGCCCAGTGCACAATATTAAAATGTGTACTGTGATGTTGGGGAGCCCACAGAGCGAGCACTTGCACAACGTCTTGGATGAAACAAAGCAACTTTATTTTTCCTTTCAGGGCGGCCAAAACACTAAACATTAAACATAAAACACACACTTATCTCCAGCGTAATTAAAGTAAAGTCCAACTCTTCAGCACAAGAACAGAAAACAAGTGTGGCTCACCAACTTGAAAAAAGTCACAAACCTGGGGAATCCTTTCCTAGGAAATATAAGTCCTTCCAGCAAGGCACAGCAACACAGCTCTCAGCCTCCTGTTTCAGTGCAGCTGATCATTTCTCCTCAACTCCCACAATCCTCTCTGGGAGTTGCTGACCTTTAAACATCTTCCTGGAGAGGAAGGTTAAGCCTGTGGTTGTCCTTAAAGGGATCACAACCCGAATAGGGGTGAAACATAGCGCCCATCCAGGACCCCCAGCCTTGCCAACCTTTACAGTACCAATTAAGTATTGAAAAAATATATGAATAATAAATTACAATAAGATAAAAAAATAATAAAAGCTGAACAATAAAATAATATTGCACTGACTGGGGGGGTGTTATTGATTCTGAATGGGGTTTTACTGAAAATCAATAAAAATTATAAGAAAAAGGAGCTTTTCTGTAGGAAAATGTAAATCGAAAAGTGCAATAACAACAGATGTATATACAGAAATATACAGAATATACAGAAATATATGGAACAGTACCTAAACTTCATAAATTGCAAACTCCACATCTATGTGTCAGGACAAAATCAAATGGCACACTGACCACAGTTAGTTCTCTCAAATATCTAGGTATGTGGTTAGACCCAAATCTATCCTTTGGCCCTCACATCGAAAAACTCTCATCTAAACTTTACCCCAAGCTAGGGGCCCTGTACAGAAACAAATCCTGCCTGAGCCCCTCGGTAAGAAAGCAGATTGTACAACAAATGCTTATGCCGGCTATTGAATACGGAGATGTAGTGTATGCAGCTGCTCCGCAAACACACCTCCAGAAACTTATTACATTGTATAACTCATGATTCCGCCTCTTTGTGCTACAATGTAACTACATGACCCACCATTGTGACGTGTTAAAAGAGCTAAACTGGCTGTCGCTGAAATCTAGACGTACCCTTCACCTTTCCAACCTGGTGTTTAAGAGCTGTTCTGAGAAGCTACCACCCTACCTGAATAGACTGCTTCCCCCAGCAGTTCCCTCATCCTATAACCTCCGATCCAGGACCTGCACCTTACTTGCATTACCACAATACAAAAAGAAAGTGGTACGATCCTCATTTTCCTACAGAGCACCACAATTATGGAATAACCTCCCAGATGCTATCAAATCTTCTACCAGTCTGAAGTCTTTTGAGAGATCTCTATTAACATACCATGATACAGAATGCACGTGTAAACATGTAACATAGTGACTATATTTATTTTCTGTTAATCTGTATATTTGTGCTGGTTTTTAATACCTTGCATTTTATTACTTTGAATTGTTACAGAAATACAATGTTCTTGAACCCTGGACATACTTGAAAAGGAGAGAAATCTCCTTCCTGGTAAAATCCTTTATAAATAAATAAATGAATACTGTTAAATTTTCTTTTGTCTGTACCAGAAGTTCTTAACGTTCAGTTTCTTCATTTGAGACCGCAATCAAATGGTTGGTTAGTGTTTACATGTGTGGTGAAGATTCTTGACATGTCATCATTCCTTCACTCATACAGCACAAAAAGAGAAGAGTATTTTACTGATTCAGAGAAAGGAATAGAGAGACTGGAATAAAAAGAGTAAACCGATTGACATGTTTTGACATTAATTGGATGAATAAAAAAGGGCAGGCTTCAATGGGACCAGACAGGCAGAAAAAAACCAAAAACTAGGAGCAGGTAGAAATAAACTCAACCACTGGAGCAAAGCAGCCAAGGGAAGTAAGAACCATGTGAGATAAACAAACTAGAATTGAAAATCAGTAGGACTTGATTTCAGGGCTTCATAGAAGTGACACCTCACCCCCACCCCCTTCTGTACGTCTGACTAAACCCGACCTTTGTATGACTGGAAGAAGAGATTAAATAAACTAGTTACATGTTTATTTAAACCGTATTAATACTTATAAACACGAATAGATGTTATATCTTGGTTTTCTACTTTGATAAATGTTTTTGAGATTAGTGTTTAGTTTGTTTCTCACTTTCTAAGAGTTAATCGATTAATTGGATTATAAAGGAAAAATAACAAAAGTTTGAGTGCGTTTGTATGTTTTTTTTTTTTGTTCAACCTGCAAATCCCCCCCCCCCCACAAAAAACTTCTGTTGTCTATACATTCAGATTCTATATTTGGAGTTTAACTTTTTTTCCCCTCTTCCTTTTAAAACAAGTTCTGTCGGTGATACTGTTAACCATTCAACCACTTAGAGCTTGACTTAAAGAATGTGTTTTTACTCTTTCAAGGACTTGAATTGTTTCCTTTTTGCTTCTTTTTGTTTCTAAGGAAGCAGGGAACTGATGTCATGGTCTAACCCTTTCTCTTTACATATGCTAATTATCTGCTTGCATTAGCAGTTGGTAGCTTTGTCTGGAGGGGTGGAGGAAGAGTGGATTGTATGACAGCTGTATGCTTGGTAGCTAAACTGATCTCCTAAAACAGACAGATTTCTTTCCAAATAGGCAGAATTCGACCCTCAATAGCAACTGTTCATTGCTTTTAATGTAAGTAAATACGGGAAGGGTATAGGTTATGAGCATTTGTATATGTACCACCAGACTGACGATGATGTCTGCCTGCAACCAGCTTCTCCAGCAGCTACAAATTGCTTCTGACAAGGGAACATTCCTGCCTGAGAAAACTCCTTTTGTTTCCATCCTTTAATGGGACTAAACGTGATGGAGGAAATTGAAATCTGTTTTCGTTTAGCAAAATACACTACGTGTAAGCCATTTAAGGAAGTACACACTACTACTAAAATTATGGAATTAACAGGATTGCCAGCAAATATGTTTTTTATAGTTTTTATATTTCGTTTTTGCTCCTGATATTACTCTTTTGAGGATCGCAGATGAAGATAATTTAACCATTTTTGTAATGCAGAGCTACATTTAAGGTTTTTATGTTGTTACTGAACAATTGATGAATTATGAACCTCTGAATAGTATTATTGGCCTTTTTTCCCATCACACACTTAACAATTATGAAAAAGACCAATTTAATATTCCACTGTGCATTTTATGAAACTCTTGGCTGTTAAACGTATTCGTGATTCGCTGTTCCACTTTCACCAGTTTATAAAGCTTAATTCTCAATATTTAATACACTAAATTAAGATATCACATATCACTCCTGTGTGATTTTTTTTTCTTGATTTCTCTCTATTTGCCAGTGTTTAATATATATTTTTACACTGCAATTCAGTGTATTTATAAACGGTGCTTTTGATAGTGCCAACATTTTATCTTAAATATATAAAAAGGATGGATTAACAAGATTATAGCAATAGGGAAGACCTACAACAAGATGATGTTTGTGATAATATGTGTAACAGCCTTACAGCACCTGATTAGTTCAGTCTTTAGGAGACCCTTCCTTCTGGTTATTAAAAACATTCCTTTTATGTTATTGAGAATATGCTCTCAAACATACTGTGCTAAAAATAACATTTTTTTTCTACCATCCGTGATTGCAGATCACCAAATAAGGCTAGTCTTTCTAGTGCTACCCGACTAGACCCCTCTTCTACCCCTCTTCTGTTCTGCACCTATAATGTAGAATGACACTAGATTACTGTGATTTAGTGTTTATTAAGTATCTTTGGTCATTTTCGTTGTGGCATGATTAACACACTATTTGTTTTCTTTAAGTTCTAGGATTGAATATTGTTGTATTGCCACAATAATAATGTTTATATGCTATTATATTTGTGTATACATATTTTTAACATCACTATAGAGTCTGATCAAACTCACCAGGCACCTTTTGATACCCTGGGTGCTTCAGGGTTGAGTGCTCATCAGCTTGAATATTTTATTTCATGCCACATGTTCGCAAACAACCAGTTTAATGCTCTCGCTGTAATAAAACACCCGGGTGCAAACTGTCAGTCACTGATTTATCTAACCGTAAGATTCCTTCTGTGAAAGTCTTTGTAAAAACACAAACAGAAAATTGTTATGTGAATATATGCATGGATAGAAATTACATTGTATGTTTTTTTTTGTAATTTGTAGATGGACGATAAAGTGGGGTTTACAGTGCTGTTGCTTCTAATGTCCAAATGAGTGACTAAAAGAAAACCACACACTACTCCGGTGTAAGTATTTGTTTATCATGACATGTGTCACTTCTGACATAAGATTAGCTTGTATTTCAAAACACATATATAAAGCTTTATATATTGTTATGTGTATTTTTTTTTCAGATTTCCTCTCAGAAAATATGTGTGTGTGTATGTATGTATGTATGTATGTATGTATATATATATATATATATATATATATATAATATACATATACACATCCAGGAGGGGAACAGCACTCAGAATTACAAAGGTGCTGTCCGTGCATGAAATATATAAAATTTATTGCTGGTTTGGGAACAAATATATATATATACAGGGTGTCCGTTAGGGATGGGCCGAACACCCCCGTGTTCGGTTCGCATTCGAACTCGAACATTTGAAAAAGTTCGACCGCAAACACGATTCAAGTCAATGGGGCTCGAACGTTCGAAAATTAAGGTGCCCTCCAAGAGGGCATATATGCAAGATATTGGTCATAAAAGGTGTATGGGTGTCCGGGTACTGCCCTGGGGGACAGGAAACAATGAAAAACAAGTTTTAAAAAAAGCATTTTTAACCATTTCACTGCTGAGTGATGAGCCATTTCACCGCTGTGCGCTGAGCTAATTTTTACCACTTTTGCTCATGTTTAAACGTGATTTGAAGCCATGGGAAATGTTTGAGCAACAACGAGTGGGAAAAATTACCCTGCGCCAACTCTCTACCACATGCACCCGGCCGACCTGCCCGCACAGTCACAGCTCTGTCATCTGGCGGCCGCATGCTCCTCAAGGGATCCTTGAGAGGCCCCGCCGGGCTGCCCTCTACAGTGCCTGATTAGAGGGCCTTGTCTGTCTGATGTTTTAGCAACAAGATTGTTGTATCCCATAGGCTTCAATGTTAAAAATATTTCCATTTTAATTCAATATCTAATAAACCATTGCTTATAATATTCTGCAGTAAAGAGTCTCTTTATTTTTAGATTTTTTTAGGATTTTGTAAGCATTTTTTTAAAAAAAAATCAAAATTATTATTTTTTTTCGAACTTTTTGCGAACGGCCTGAAAAGTTCAAAGTTCGCGAACTTTCTAACAGCCGATGCGAACATCGAACCGATTCGAACCAGCAGTCCATTCCTAGTGTCCATAAAGTCTCTTTACACTTTCAAAAATTTATTACAAAGGCAAGTGAAAATTATTACAAAATGAGACATGTATATATTCAAGTTTTTTTCCCTCATTTAATACACCTCTACATGGGCACCATTAGTTGCCTGAAGCACATCAAGACGGTACTCGATTTCTTGCCATGTTTGCTGTAGCATACCCTCATCAATGGTGGCAATGGCATCAGTGATCCTCTGCATTAGATGGTACTTTCCTGTTATCTGGACCACATCAAGTTTTTATAGTTTCATAGACAGAATAAACTGAATCAATTGTCATAGTTTTATTTTTATAGATAATGAACTGAATAAACGGGAAGACAAACATATGAGAACATGTGACAATTAATAAACTGTAACATATGACAACATGACTTAACTTATAGTTGAGATAATGGTGGCCAGAAAGTTAGGGTTATGGGGTTAGGGTTGGGGTTAGGGTTACCCTAACCCTCTAACCCTAACCCCTAACCCTCTAACCCCCTAACCCTAACTTTCTGGCCACCAGTATTTCAATGATAAGTCAAGTCATGTTGTCATATGTTAGTTTATTAAATGTCACATGTTCTCATATGTTTGTCTTCCCGTTTATTCAGTTCATTATCTATGAAAATAAAACTATGACAATTTACTCAGTTTATTCTGTCTATGCAACTTTAAAAACTGGATGTGGTCCGGATAACAGGAAAGTACCCTTTAGATAAATGTGTGGTGTGGGATTATGTGCAATCAAATCATTGGTCCATTTTTCTTTTTGTGAGACATCAATTACTGCAAATGTTTACCTCGACCTTTTGACTGAATACGTGGCGCCACAACTACATGACCTTCAACCAACCATCATTTTCCAGCAAGATGGTGCACCACCACATTGGGGACTGCATGTTCGTGGGTTCCTAAATTAAATATTTCCATTCTGGTGGATTGGAACTGGTGGCCCACCGCCCATTCCCTGGCCACCTCGTTCACCAGATAACACTCCCCTCGACTTCTTTCTATGGGGTTATGGTAAAGATATTGTATATCGAACAAAGGTACAGGACATCACTAGTCTAAAGCAGAGGATCACTGATCCCATTACCACCATTGATGAGGGTGTGCTACAGCGAACATGGCAAGAAATCAAGTACCGTCTTGATGTGCTTCATGCAACTAATGGTGCCCATATAGAGGTATATTAAATGAGGCAAAAAAACCTTAAATATATACATGTCTCATTTTTTAATTTTCACTTATCTGTCTTTTCATTTGCCTTTGTAATACATTTTTGAAATTGTAAATAGACTTTATGGATATGGATTATTATTCTTTGAACTGAACTAGAAAAATGCAGTGATATACTTCATATGACTTATTGTCCTTTTGATGCTTAGCTTTAATAGTACCAGAGTTTCACCGTGCTTCCTGATAAGTGTAGCGTCAAAACACAAGGATACCAGAGTCTCTGGCACCTGTCCAAGCCAAATGTTAGTATGCAGTTTGGCTGTGTTAAACTTACAACTCGGTTTTCATCATTCTGTACTAGTGGATGAATTACATTTAAATTGTTGCTGATTTTTCTGAATATGGGTAAATTTTAAGTGCTGATAATCTTTTTAGAATTATTTTGTGGATATTTTCTTATTGCTCGTGCGGGATATTAATGCATAAACAAACTACAAATATGACTGTGCATACTAAAATCCCATGGTGATTGTGTAAGGCAGTGTTTCCTAACCCTAACGTTTGGTCCACTAACAGGCCAGATTTGAAGGATAATCTTGGGGAAATGCAATTTGAATTCTGCAATCACTGAGCATTAAATCATATCACCTGTACTGTGCTTTAGATGTCTTGCAAACTTGGCCTGCTAGTGGTCACTAAGGACAGAGTTGAGAAACACTGGTGCAGGGAATTTATATATCGGCGACAGGATTCACAGGGAGATGTCATACTGGAGTTCTGGATAGAATTTCTTGTTTGCTGCAGTCTGTTACTCCTGTAGAGGGGGCCAAACAATGTTTGCATTCTTTTCTGTCATTCCTGTTTATTGCATTTTAATTGTAAGCACTGTACAAGTACCATAACACCTGGCAGCCAGGCATGCATATGTGCTAAAAGGTTCTATCACAGAATTGATTCCCAAAGATGCAAAATACCAGCTGTTGGTGAACAAAGTGCTAGACTCCATGCCTAGCATGGGTGTCCGCAGAAATTTTTCGGGGGGGCAACATTTTAATGTCATCCATATTTTAATCATCTATTTTAATGGCAGTTACAACTATTTGAGGTGACCCTTGAAGGTCATTTATTGTAGGCTTGTGCACCGATTTTTTTTTCGGTTCGATTCGGTTCGATTTTTCTGATTTTTAAACTTTTCGATTCGGCTCGTTTCGACCGATTTCGGTTTCGATTCGGTTCGGCTCGTTTTCGGGTACATTTTATTTTTCGGAATATCGACCATTTTTCGTATTTTCGTGTCACTGTGCTCGGTTTTTGTATCGACTTTTCGTGATTTCGGAAATTTTCGTTTTTCGGAATTGTACATCTTTCGGAATATCGGCCATTTTTCGTATTTTTAGTGTCACTTTGCTCGTTTTTTGTATCGACTTTTCGTTTTTTCGGAAAATTTTCGTTTTTAGAAAATTTTCGTTTTTCGGAAAATTTTCGTTTTTCCGGAACGACTGTTCTCCTCGTTTGACACATTTCAAGTCCATTCGAAAAATCCGAAAATATTTCGTTTCGGCTCAGAAAACGTTTCGGATCTGACATTTTCGGATCTAAAAATTTTCGGAAATTCGGCCGCATCCGAAAACACGAATCGGGAAATTTCGTGAAAATTACGAAATTCCGAAACCCGAAACGCACATCCCTAATTTATTGTATAGAGCTTCAATCCTTATCAATTGTCGCAAGAACACCACACTTTGTTGCATTGATTTTAATATGTTTTTGGCATTGAGCACTGTCTATTTATGTTTATAAGGTTGTCGATCAATTTTATATTTCTTTAATAAAAGTAAAATTTTATATTGCTCTCAGGGAGACACTTGTATTCTGATGGTCTCATCAGAATAATTGTATTGCAATTATTATTTAGGGGGAAACCCTTTGGTCTCTCTTGATCTTCCTTATTTCATTAATACAATTTTTCCTGGTACAATATTGTTACGCTCTACCCTCGTGGTAGGGATTTTCAACCAGTAGCTGCTGGTTCCATTGATAAACTCCTATGACATTGAGAAGGCACCTCAGAGATGGCAGAGACTTCTGATGCAACTACTCAGATATAATGTTCGGGCTGTGCATATGCTTGGGAAACAACTGGTGGTGGCTGATGCACTCTCCAGGGTCCCGCTGGCTGCAGCTGAAGAGTCATCGATCAAATCCGACATGAAGGTGGACGTGGATTAAATTTTTGGCTTCTAAATCCATCTATTCAGGGAGATTGGAGCAGATTAAGAGAGAGACACACATCTAGACACTGATCTCCAAGAGGTCATAAACTACATAAAGAGAGGCTGGCCCGAGAGATGAGGAGTATGGATGCTGCTAAGTGCTTTCCAGTCAAAGAGAGCGCACCTTACTGAATTAGAAGCTGTTGTTTCAGGACCGTATCATTACAAATACCTGCCAGTATACAGCAAGAAATGTTGAGTCGAATTCACGATGGCCATTTGGGAATTTCTAAATGTAGAGCGAGCTGCCTCTGCAGTGTGGTGGCCTGGAATCACCACTGATATTGCATCTGGACAGTGACCAAGAGACTCAAGAGGTTTTCTTTGTAGGGTATGTGATTAACCAGTCCGGCTCTGAAGAAGATTGGCGAGTTACACTCACATTGATGGGTGCAAGGATTGCTTTTAAAATCGAGCAGAAATTACTGTTATTTCTTTTGAAACGTTCATGAAACTGCCACGACGACCACAGCTTGAGAAAGTTACGATAAAAGTTCACAGCCCTGGAGATCAAATCAATTGTGCCGGGAGATTTCTTGCTACCAGTGGGTACAAAGAAAAAAAAAATATTCTGTGGGTGTATGTGATAAGAAGACACTGTGTTAATAACCTACTGAGCCGCAATGCAGCCTGTAACCTGGGCCTTGTTGCGCGAGTGCACGAGATCTCTGCGACTGAATGATGGCAAGTAACAGCCCATTGCCTACTGCTCTCATACACTAACAGCGACTGAGATAAAATACACTCGGATAGAAAATGGAGTGTCTGGCTGGAGTTTGGGCTTGTGAGCGTTTTCAACAATACGTGGTGGGATATTAAGGGTTTAGTCGGTCTGATGCGATCAGTTCCACATACCCCCACACCCAACTCCCACCTTCAGAACTTCTCCTGAGCTTCCCCTTTTCTATGGAACTCCCTCCCCCGCAACATTAGACTCTCCCCGTCTCTCCAGTCCTTCAAGAAGTCTCTGAAAACTCAATACTTTAGCGAAGCCTATCTGCTCACTCAATGATCCCTCACTGTATATCTCTTGCTCCATCTTCCCAATCAGCCCACATGTGTTATGCTACTACACATACTCCAGGTACCCTAATCTACTGTGTCACCCCTCTCCTCTTAGATTGTAAACTCTCGAGCAGGGTCTTTCCCTCCTACTGTTCGGTGTGTGTGTGTGTAACGTGTATGTATATTGATTTTTCTGTCTCTCCCATTGTACAGTGCTAAGGAATCTGGCACTTATAAATGCTTGTAACTGTACCAGGAAGACAGCACAGAGAGAGAAGGCAAACAGTGTTTCTCCCCTTGTGTTAACTGCTGCAATAAACACGGTAAACCAAGCTTGCTGTGTTGTTTGGATCTCATGACAACCCCTTAAGTCTTATATACCTTTAACCTTGGCCTCAAGCTGTGTGCCATACTTTTCTGTTTCTTGTAGATTCAGGGTTGAGTATAAATCTCTGGTTTTGTGATAGCCTGCACAATCTGATTATAACGTCATTTGATTTTCGAAAACATTAGTTATGGGATCCTGCAAGACTGCTTGATATGTTTTGGTTTGTAAAGTCTTGGGAACGCAAAGTTTGACAAAGAGTATGAAGACCTAAAATCAGTTCAATTTACATTTCAAACCACCATTAAAGTGTACCTGCCGTGTGTTAGAGATTTTTGATATGTGACTCACTGTAGCTTGGTTAATCCAGTAAACCTTTTTATTTTACAACTTCCAATGGAGTTTTGCGAATTTATATAGGTTTTAATGTGGCTGCTATTGTCTTGGAGGTGGCCTTGTTTTTTTACTTCCTTTCTTTTGTGGGAGAGATTAAACATCTAAGTGGTGTGATTGACGGATCAGCCTGCAATGGCTCAGATGGGAGAAAGGATGTTCAGATGGCACGCTTTTCCCAAGAAACTATTCCTTCAGCTGACATTTGCAAGGACATTACAGCAGTGTAGAGAAGGGTTAACAGTCGAGCCTCACCAAGCATCCTTATTCATTCAGAAGATCTGTTATTCACTCCAGAGGGGAACCAGTCTTGTGGCATGCTGCAACTCTGATAGCAAACAAGAAGCACAGGGGATTGGTTTTCTGAAGAAAGAAAAAAAAAGCTGTCCATCTGTCAGCAGTTTGGCTAACAAAATTTATAGGGAGATCTTTAACCCCTTAATGACTGCTGACGTACCATGTACGTCCTGCCCACGGGTCTCCATTAGACCCGCGGACGTGCATAGTATGTCAGCGGCTCCTAACCTCCCTTCCGTCCGACACTTACCTCCCTCGCTGGCTCCAACGGAGTTCTGGCAGGGAGTAAGCCTGCCCCTCTGTTTTAGAGGGGGGCTCTCTATCTTTCCAACCATGGCTCCTAGAAACATGCTTTTTACACCGCTGGAAAGGGGACAGTCTCCCCTTTTCAGCGGTGAATAAAGTTAACAGTTTCGCTGCCGGATCGCGACTTGATGCCAATCGGCGCTGAATCGTGATTTAAACCTGGAGGTGGCTGGCATCTTGGATGTCAGCCAAGCCTCCAGGTCAACCCCCAGCCACTGACATCCCCACCATATGTGTGCGGATATCAGTGGGCCAGTTAACCCCCTAGCTGCCAAGGGGAGATAGGGAGATCCTATGGATCCACTTATCTCCTGATCCGTGGCAGCTAGAGGGTCATGTTGATGGAAATAATGGTATTTTTAGAAAGTCCAATTAATGGCGGGAAAAACGGTGTATAATATGTGTGGGTTGCTTAAACGAGTAAGAGGAAAATTTGACCTAAACACGAACAGAGCAGAAACGTAAAAACAGCAGTGGTCACTAAAGGACGGATTTGTGTAAAACCGCCCAGTCACGAAGGGGTTAAATGACCTAAAGTTGTTTTGATCATAATCATATTTTGGGCCATTGTCTTAGCCTATATTTTGAGCAAAACTACAGGATCAAGTGGCTGTGCCACATTGGTTTCAATCAATTCTACATAAAATCAGTTCATTTGTAACTGTCGTGTCCCCCAGTTCAGGTTTTATATGGTCGAATTCCTGATCTTTTTCTTCTATTGGGTACAATTGTTCACGTGACTACGCCATGTCTATGTGCATAGGTCACTTACATCGTCTCATTTAGTTTCGGTTGCAGCAAATGACACAACCACTGCTCTAAATCAGAGTTGTGGTTCTCCGGCCCCTCAGTTGTCTCCCATGATTCCCTGGCCATCTTTTACATTCAAAGAATTCTATTAATTGTAGGCCATCAACATCTGGTGCTGGATTTTGACATCTCGATTATTTTGACAGCTCACCTTTGCATATTGTCTAGTTCCTTTTGTGAAGCCCAATTTATAATGGTACTCTTTAATATCCTTTGATTTTTAGACCTGACAAACTTTTCACGTTTGACTTCCTTTGGCATGCCATGTGTGTGTAGCTCTCTGCTTACTGTTTTAACATTTCTATTAGTTTGTCATAAGGTTCCACAGTTCACTTGATTTCTCAACCTTCCTTATTAGATTCCTACATGTGCTCTGAGAATTTGGGAATGTTGTTATCCTGACTAACCTATAATCTCCCATAATAATGTCTGTGCTCAGATGAGATGGCACTTGCCTGAACTTGCACTTTAGTAACACTAACATCAGAAAATCCCCTGAGTGCCCTGCCCCTGCCAGTCTGGTGAAATGCACAGCAGATTTGCATATTATCCTCTCTGTATTTTCCTTACATTTGAGGCAACTCCTCTCTGGGCTGTCATACCATGTTGACACATTTATTACCATATACACCATCCTCTGCATGGTTTCATACACTCTGTATTCGTCAAGTGGTAATATGGATTTAGTTACAAGGAAAAAACTGACATGGGACACCAGATGATAGACTCAAGATGGGAAATAGAGATGACTCCAAGTTCTTAGTTTAATATGTAGCTGGGAGGAATGGCTCCAAGACAAGACTGGAAGTTCCCAGCAGTGTGTGGATTCTTTTTTTTTTAATTTGACAATTTTTATTGTGCACAGAATAAAATACAGTGGACAAAACAATACAATATGCATGGTGACTGTAAAATAAAGGCAAGCAGTTGTTTCGTACAAACGTTTGTCGTGCAACATTTTTCCTTTTTATCTGTTATGTCAACAATTTTGTGATGAGTAATTATTTAACCATAAAATTAGAACAAAGAAGTCAAAAACAAACAAAACAGTGTGTGGATTCTTATGCGGCATTAATTATACTGCAGAGAGGTGCTGCCCGGCAGTGTGTGGATTCATATGCTGCATTGAAACCTATGGGTTAAAAAGCCTTGTTTCTTTAAAAAAAAGTTGGGAACCCTAAAATTTCACCCAAAAAATGGCTACAAAAACCTAAAAGAATAAATAAGTAAAGAAACTTGCATTCTATTGGTACTAGTAATCTACTTCCCATTCTTAAATAAGCAATAAAAAAAAAAAAAACTCTTAAAAAACAAAAAATCAACTGATCCGAATCACCCGAAATGATCCGAATCGCCGAAACGATCCAAATCGCGCTGAAATTTCGGATCGATCTGAAATTTTCGGATGGTAGCTATTTTCTTTTTCGGAAATGCTCCCGAAAAAGGAAAATGGTGAATTTCATCTGAATTTCGATTTGGACCGAAACTAATTACACATCTCTATTTTAAACCTGTCAAACTGAAATACCGAACATCAGGGCATTTCATCAGTAGTTCAGCATTCTGTGAATAGAAGACACAATAGTCTTCTATGGGCAGTTTGTACCTAATATTTCCGAATTGACAGTTTAGTGAATTGATGAATTTGGCCTGAAATTGCACCGACCGGTACATTTTGGTTACAATTCGGAGTTTAGTGAATAACCTCTTTAGGTTTGGGAACCGAGAGTATAGTAACTTTATCACAAATGAGTTGGAGGTGCTTAGATAAAAAAAAAACATTCAAATAAGCAATCAGATTTTATGAAATTTTGATAGTGCCTAGCATATTATATTATTGCAGCCTTTACCGCTATTTCCTGTTCATGGTAAAAACAAATTGGACGCAGACCCCCAAATGTAAAGGAGTTTGGTAATTCTTGTGTTATGGAATGCGCAGTTTCTGAACAAACAGAAGAGTGACGCTGGCCAGACCATTGAGGCTAATGGGACTCTCATAGATTGGCTACCTTCTCTTTTTACATCTTGGGCTATTGAGGTGGACATTTCTCTCTTCTAATATTCTATTGGTTTAGATTATTATTTGTATTGTACTGCATCATCTTTTAGCTTTGTTTAATGATTGTATTTATTTTTTATGAAGTTTATTTAATTTCAAGTTGGGGTACAGAAAAGAAAACGGGAAGCAGAATAACAGAGTATACAAATTATCCAAAATGAAAATACAATGTAAGTGATGAAGGTAAAAACCCAAAATCAAACAAAAGGGGAGTCAAAACATAAACGAGAATAGAGAGAAAACCCCAGATCATACAATAACTCATACAGGGTTATTCAGAGAGCGTGAAAAGCAGGAGAATGATTGGAGAATGAAAAATTCTAGGCCAAAACAGCCAAACCAGAAAAATTCTCCCTTTCATCTCACTTTCCAAATCGGCTATTTTGACCTAGAATTTTTCATTCTCCAGTCGTTCTCCTGCTTTTCATGCTCTCTGAATAACCCTGATAGTATATACTTGTATATTGTTTTTTGCAACAGAATCTACGCTTACGTCCCCATTTTGGACCACTGTGTAAGCGGAAATCGTGTTAGTATCCTATATCGACCAATGGTCTCATTTATGTTTGTGAATTCTTGCTTCATCTCGTGCCATAGTATCTAAATTATGAAGGCCAAGAGTTAGGGGTTCAATCTTAATTTCTGGAATTTTAGTAGTCTTCCAACATGATGGCAACTACGGTTATTACGGTGACAACAGCTTCATTTGTGAGTTAGAGAAATAAGGTAGGGAGGTTTGCTCTTATCCTGTAGCTTGTTTCTATTTCTTTTGTCTGCATTCTGATTTGCACTTGTCAAATTTCTAAAAACTTAAATAATCTCAGTTTCAAAAAAAGACATGGTAAGGAAGGGTTCTTGACATACAAGGAATTGCATGATGTAATAGTTATTCTTATGAAATCAATTGTATTCTAGACACAGTAATGTATACAAAGAAAAACTTAGGTGTGTTCAGTAATGCAAATAATTCATCATACCCACCCCAGCCAGGGCTTGTTGCATAGAAATAACTTTTGTTCAATAGATCATGACAAAATCTCTGGGAAGTGATCTTACTGACAAAGAAAGACAAAGCTGCTAATTTTAAGAGACATCATCATAAAGCTTGTCACCGTGCTTTGGGAGGATTAAACCAAAAATGTTTATCATTAAGCAATGTATACACTAAATGAGAAGTGCGAAAAGTACAATAATGCTTCGATAGAGAAGCCAATAGTAATGGAATGGATTCGTATGATGAGGATTTGGCACTATGGTTGAGTGTGCATTGAATGTGATGGCAATCACTGTTGAAATCTAAAGTGACCTAGAAGTCACAAGGGAAATGTGTGCACAAAAGGCAAGTATTACTCCCAGAAAGACTGTGTCATTTTTGATGTATTCAGTTCAATTGAAATTTTTAATTAAAGTTCAAAGTCTATAAATGTGTATCTTGAAGATGTTGACCTACATTGAGGTCTCTTGCTGCATTGAGCAGTACCTGTGGGATGCAAGACCGTTTGACAGTACCTTTGTGGGGGGTGGAGGGGCATAATCATAATATAATACAACTTAATTTTTGTCAGGAGACAAGTAGCCGGGGTCTACTACACATTTATTCTATTAATCTTCTACTACACATTTGTCTCAATTTACTTTCCCAATTCCTCACAACACAAATCTTTGCTCCACATTCTCCATTCCCTTCGTGATTTTCAGAAAGGCTCCCTCTTTATTGGAGGTGATCTGAATGCACCATTGGACCCTAGGGTGGACACATCCCCTGTTACCTCTAGTCTCCCCTGGGGCACCCTGAATCACATGCATCGCTCAGTCGATGCCTTTCGCTTCATTGATAGCTGGAGGGTCCTTCACCCCTTGGAAAAAGAATACACCTTTTTCTCGAACCTACACCATACGTACTCTCGAATAGATTATATCCTCATGCAACAACATTGCTTCGATGTTTTCCTGGAGGCGTCTGTCAGAGGTCGAACCTGGTCAGACCACGCACCGGTGACGATACTGATTCAATCTCACTCTTTTTGTCCTACGGATAAAACTTGGCACCTTAACACCTCACTTCTTTCTGACCCAATGTTCTGTGCTGACATTTCTGCTGCCATCCAGATTTATTTCACAGAGAACCTCCTACTAGAAACTCCTACACCGCTAGTCTGGGAAGCGCATAAGGCAGTTATCAGGGGCATTGTCATAGCTAAAGTGACGGCTCTTAAACGGCGCCGACAGGGAGATATCTCAGACATCCTATATCTGCCTCGGATCCTGGAATCGGATCATGCCTCGACAGCGTCGGATGCGTTTTACCAACAAATTCTATCTCTCAGACACCGCCTGCAGTCCTTACTGACCGCGGAGACTCGTCTCCACGCTTTGACAGCGAAAAGTTTTTTCGCCCTTCGGGAGAACAAACCAGGACGTCTCATGGCACATATTCTTCGGAAAAAGAGGGCCTCCGCTTACATCCCTCGCATCAACTTAACTCTGATTTCCCGACCCAACTACATCATGAATGTCTTTCGTGACTATTACCAGACACTTTACAAGGACTCTACAGACCCTCCTTCACCGACGTCTGCTCAGAGATTACACACATTCCTGTCTTCTAACATCACCACTTGCTGGACGGAGACAGCTGCCACGGGTTTTGGTTCCCCCATCTCCACGGAGGAACTTGCAGTGGCGGTCAAGGTCTCTAAAAACGGCAAAACACCGGGCCCGGATGGGTTCCCGGCAGAATACTATAAAAAATTAGCAGAATCCTTGTACCCACACGTGTTGGCAACTTTTAATGCAATACAAGAAGGGAGCGAACTCCCAAACTCAACCCTGGCCGCAAATATAACTATCCTCCCAAAACCTGGCCGAGACCACCTGTTTTTCGATAATTACCACCCCATCTCACTGATCAATGCCAACAGTGGCGTCACTAGGGTTGGTGTCACCCGGTGCGGTAACTTATGGTGTCACCCCCCCCCCGAGTTTTACGGATTTTTTTTTAACTACTCTAACTACTAAATCAGTACTCCCATATAACACTGAATGCTCATACACACAGCGCACATTACTGTGAGGTTTATTGCTGTGGAGCTCTCTCATATGCTCACACAAATTTTTGCCAACTGCCAGCAAGTACGATGCCTGTTCGAAGGCAGTGAAAGCACACATGGATATATATTGCCCCCAGCAGCTCACCCATGGATATATATTACCCCCAGCTCACATATGGATATATATTGCCCCCAGCTCACATATGGATATATATTGCCCCAGTTCACAGTTATATATTGCCCCCAGCAGCTCACCCATGGATATATATTGCCCCAGCTCACATATGGATATATTGCGCCTCAGCTCACACATGGATATATTGCCCCAGACCAGCTCACACATGGATATATTGCCCCAGACCAGCTCACACATGGATATATTGCCCCAGACCAGCTCACACATGGATATTGCCCCAGCTCTCATGGATACTGCCCCCAGCTCTCATGGATACTGCCCCCAGCTCCTCTCATGGATATTGCCCCCAGCTCCTCTCATGGATATTGCCCCAGCTCCTCTCATGGATATACTGCCCCAGCTCCTCTCATGGATATACTGCCCCAGCTCCTCTCATGGATATACTGCCCCAGCTCCTCTCATGGATATAATGCCCCAGCTCCTCTCATTGATATAATTCTCCAGCTGCTCTCATTGATTTTGACCCAGCTCCTCTTATGGATATTGCCCCAGCTCAAGGATATACTGCCCCAGCTGCTCTCATGGATTTTGCCCCAGCTCATGGATATGCCCCAGCTCATGGATATTCCCCAGCTCATGGATATTCCCCAGCTCATGGATATTGTCCCAGCTCAAGGATATACTGCCCCAGCTCATGGATATTGCCCCAGCTGCTCTCATGGATTTTGCCCCAGCTCATGGATATGCCCCAGCAGCTCATGGATATGCCCCAGCAGCTCATAGATATTGCCCCAGCTCACCTCATGGAATTGCCCCAGCTCACCTCATGGATTTGCCCCAGCTCACCTCATGGATTTGCCCCAGCTCACCTCATGGATTTGCCCCAGCTCACCTCATGGATTTGCCCCAGCTCACCTCATGGATTTGCCCCAGCTCACCTCATGGATTTGCCCCAGCTCACCTCATGGATTTGCCCCAGCTCCCCTCATTAATTTGCCCCAGCTCCCCTCATGGATTTGCCCCAGCTCCCCTCATGGATTTGCCCCAGCTCCTCATGGATTTTCCCCAGCTCCTCATGGATATGCCCCAGGCCCCCATGGATTTGGCCCAGCTCACCTCCTGGATATGGCCCAGCTCACCTCCGCCGTGTGTTCGCTCCTTCTGAGCATCCGGCGGCGCGCAGCTTGGGCGCTCGTCTGGGGGAGCCACGTGACCAGCCACGATTGGCTGGTGACGTGTTTCCTCCAGGCGAGCGCCGAAGCTGAATGCTTTGGACGCTCGCAGGGAGCGAACAGGCGGCAGAAGGTGAAACCCCAGCCCTTAGGGTGACGGTGTCACCCTAAGGACTGGTGTCACCTGGTGCGGGCCGCACCCCCCGCCCCCACGTTACGACGCCACTGAATGCCAACATCAAATTGCTGGCCAGAATCCTTGCAGATTGCCTTAAAGTACATCCCCCCCTCCTTAGTTGTCTCAAATCAAATCGGCAGAATGGCTAGGGATGCTACCACTAGAGCTCTGAATGCTATTTGTTTAGCTAGATGAAGCGATGAATGCCTACTCCTTTTGTCACTGGCGCAGAATAGGCATTCGACAAAGTTAATTGGTGCCATCTTTTCAAAACGCTCCATGAAATGGGCTGGGCACTGACTTTTTGACGTGGATCCTGGCATTGTATCATAACCTCACTACCCGAATGCAGGTTAACGGCGTTTTATCCACTTGGTTTGATATCCGGAGAGGTACGCAGTGTCACATCCCAAGCTGATTCTTGGTGCGCCGGGCAGCGTCCTGCTCACTGCTCACTGGCCGGGCGCCGAGTGAAGAACACAGAGTTGTGGTCACGTGAGACGCCAGGCAGCAGGGCGCGGCTTGATGACGCAGAGCCCACCAGGTTTAAAACCCAGCGTCTCCTTTACTCCTGTGCCCTGACGTGGTATTCATTTCTCTCAGCGCTCTCAGTAATGTTGGCTATTCTGTGTAATGACCTGGCATTCTCTGATGAACCCGCTCTGTGTAACGATCTGGCCTTGTTTGACAACCCTGCTCTATGTACCGACTTGGCAAGTACTAGTGACCCTGCTCTGGGTATCAAAATTGGCACACGTCTGACTGGTACTAAGATCCCTGCTCCATAAACCAAGTCTGTTCTAATATTCTGGTGTCTGTTAACCCTGCTGGTTACGTGCCGTTTGGTTCCCTGTAGATAGTTATCTGTACCGACCATCCAAGGATCGGAGGGGTAGATAGTATACTGTATACAGAGACCAGTATCATAGACCAAGGGGGGATCCATGACACACGGCAAGGCTGCCTATTAGCCCTCCTTCTTTTTGCCTTGTTTTTGACCTCTATATGCACTAACTAGATGATCAGAGGCCTGACTGGTAAGACTGTCTCCCATAAAGTCGCAGTTTAAGTCGACGACCTATTGTTCTTTATCACCAACCCAAGGACCTCCTTGTTGGCTATACACGACAAAATGACGTGGTTCAGCGCTCTAGCAGGACTGACCATTAATGCACAAAAATCTGAAATGCTGAATGTCTCTTTAGTCGCGTCCCAGGTCACCTGGGTCCGACGCACCTATCCTTTTCGATGGTGTGTCGGACGAATGAAATATCTAGGTGTGTGGCTGTCAGCTGCTCCATCTCGTCTTTATGATCTGAATTTTGACGCTCTCTTCACTGATCTTAGAAGGGACCTTTCTGATTGAAATCAAAGTATATATTGTGGCTCGGTAGAATTAACGTGATCAAAATGAATATTCTCCCTCAAGTAATCTATATC
The DNA here is from genome assembly GCA_009667805.1 of Leptobrachium leishanense. Lineage (NCBI taxonomy): Eukaryota > Metazoa > Chordata > Amphibia > Anura > Megophryidae > Leptobrachium > Leptobrachium leishanense. Next base: position 246,476,998 of record CM019066.1, read on the forward strand.
ATGCAAGCGGTGCCCATTTCCCTTTCAGCCCATTTCTTTACTTCCCTACGTTCCACCCTTGTGGGTTTTATGTGGCCCCGCAACTGCCCTCGGGTTCAGATTCTGTCATGTGTAGATTGCGATGTATGCAGCAAGTGGGGTTGTGAGCCCAAGATGCAGTGAATAGGCAGGTTGCAGGGTAACTAAAAAGGTTTATTTTAGAATAAACACAAGAACATAAAAGATATGAACTAAACAACAGATCAGAACTAGACACTGGAGGAGACTGGGCACAAAAGGGAATAGCTTAGAGAAGGAGAGGAGATGCAAGAAAAGGAGGTAGAAGCAATAGAAGGATGGCTGAGAGTTGTGGGAAGGGAGGTTTAAGGAGAACTGAATATGGAAGCGGTTTAGGAAAGCAGGAGAAATGAGGGATAGCAAGATGAGAATAAGAGACTAGAGAGTGAGAGTGGAAATAGACACAAAGGGAACTTAACAGCACATGGGGCAAGCAATGAATAAATAATAATACAGATAAACATATAACACAGATCTTAGAAATCATGGTCTCAGGCAAGGGGCAGGCAATAGAATGGTCAAGGCTAAGCAATGGGTCTGGTACACGGGGATCCTAGATGGGGGGCAGAAGGGAGCAGGATGGGGGGTACCAGTAGAATGGTGAAATGTCCAGATATAGCAGAGGGTCCTTAGGTAAGTCTTTGGCAGAGGAATCAAATGGTTCTCTCAAGAAGTTCAGGGAGCTTTGACAAACAGGTTCTCACAGTCTGGGACTTCAATGTGGAAGTGGGCTGGGGAGGGTGTAACTTCCTTAAATGCTGAGCTGATTAAGGAAAGGTGAGCTCAGGTGGGTTCCCAAGGCTTGGATGCTAGATGCAAACAGAAGGTCCAGGAACGTTTATTGTTCACAGGGTTTACCCTGTTGCAGGGTTTACCGTGGGTACCAGAGGCCAGAGCGTGGTGACCCTGACAGATTCAGATTCTGTGCTTGCCCAAGTCGGGTGACAGCCTTGCCTTACCGGACATCTGTCTCTATTATTTCCCCACTCACCTTGTTCGACTGACGGACTGGATGAAGATAGAATTGGACCAGATGTGGCTAGATCTAGAAGAACGAAGTGCGGGCAGACCTTTATGGACTTTACCTTGGATTCTTCGAGATCTCTCTAGCAGGGACCTGGACAGACAATCTCCAGGCTGGGACATGAGAAGGGTCATTTTCCTTGAAGACACAGAGGCGACGAAATGCGTCACAATATTGTCCCTATGTTGTTTTATTGAATTTTACTGATCCCAGTCGTAGAATATTTTTTCCGACTGTGGCAGTCCATGGTTCTAATCCCCCATCAGGATCGGTTCCAGAGAAAGCAGCACTGTGGAGGAGGCTGAGTATATTATTGATATTTGTTTATTTATAAAGTATTTTACCAGGAAGGATACATTGAGATTTCTCTCGTTTTCAAGTATGTCCTGGGTTCAAGAACATTGAAATGTTAGTCGTTACAGAAATACAAAGTAATACAATGCAAGATATTAAAAAATAACACAAATATACAGATTAATACAGAAAATAAATATGTAGGAAATATATTCACTATGTTACATATTTACAGGTGCGTTCCGTATTGAGATATGTTAATAGGGAACTCTTGAGTGACTTAAGACTGGGCGAAGATTTGATGGCGTCTGGGAGGTTATTCCATAATTGCTGTACGCTGTAGGAAAATGAGGATCAAGACACTTTCCTTTTGTATTGTGGTATTGTAAGTAAGGTGCAGGTCCTGGATCGGAGGTTATAGGATGAGGGAACTGCTAGGGGAAGCAGCTTATTCAGGTAGGGTGGTAGCTTCCCAGAAAAGCTCTTAAACACCAGGATGGTGAAGGGTGCATCTAGATTCCAGCGACGGCCAGTTTAGCTCTTTTAACATGTCACAATGGTGGGTCATGTAGTTACATTGTAATGCAAAGCGGCAGAATGAGTTATACAATGTAGTACGTTTCAGAAGGTGCGTTTGCGGGGCAGCTGAATACACTACATCTCCGTATTCAATAGCTGGCATAAGCATTTGTTGTATAATTTGCTTTCTTACTGCGGGGCTCAGGCAGGATTTGTTTCTATACAGGGCACCTAGTTTGGGATAAAGTTTAGATGAGAGTTTTTTCGATGTGAGGGCCAAAGGATAGATTTGGGTCTAACCACATACCTAGATATTTGAGAGAAGTGACTGTGGTCAGTAGGGATGTGCGTTTCGGGTTTCGGAATTTCGGAATTTTCACGAAATTTCCCGATTCGTGTTTTCGGATTCGGCCGATTTTCCGAATCGGCTCGGACCCGAAAACCGACAGATCCGAAAAGTTTTCCGAGCCGAAACGAAATATTTTCGGAATTTTCGAATGGACTTGAAATGTGTCAAATCGAAATTTATTTTCGCTCTATTCATGATTTCAGTTCCATTCGTGATTTCGGTTCCATTTCGGTAATTCTGGACATCGTATATTTAACTATTATCGGTTATATCGCTGATTCTGTAAATTTTGTATTTGTAAATGCGTATTTTTGATCAACTACTTTTCCGTTTTAAAACCTTTTTGTTCTGGTTTTTATTTTTAAAGTCAGACCATTTGGGTCAGTTTAGCGTTTTTTAAATCGTTTTGTTCATTTTTTTTGTTCCTTGGCTTTCATAACATTTTAATATGATTAAATTATTTATTTATTTATTTATAAAGGATTTTACCAGGAAGGATACATTGAGATTTCTCTCGTTTTCAAGCATGTCCTGGGTTCAAGAACATTGAAGTGTTACAGTTACAGAAATACAAAGTAATACAATGCAAGATATTAAAAAACAAAAAAAAACAAAAAAAAAAAAACAACACAAATATACAGATTAACAGAAAAAATATGTAGGAAATATAGTCACTAGGTTACATGTTTACAGGTGCATTCTGTATTGAGGTATGTTAGTAAGGAGCTTTTGAGTGACTTAAGACTGGGGGAAGATTTGATGATGTCTGGGAGGTTATTCCATAATTGTGGTGCTCTGTAGGAAAATGAGGACCGAGCCACTGTCTTTTTGTATTGTGGTATAGCAAGTAAGGTGCTGGTCCTGGATCGGAGGTTATAGGATGAGGGAGCTGCTGGGGGAAGCAGTCTATTCAGGTAGGGTGGCAGCTTCCCAGAGATATAGTTGTGAAATAAAGTTGTGAAATGTATATTCATAAGAAAAAAAGATCTTTATTTAATAAAAAAAAACACGATAGAATCGCCAGAATTATCGTATCGACAGAATGAATTAACGGATCCGAAAAACAAACCAAAAATTTATTATAAAAAAATATATAAAGTATAAAAAAAGTAAACCATAGTAGTTTACGTCAAAACGAATAGAGTTAGACACTTTGAAATGAGGAGAACAGACGTTCTGAAAAAAACTAAAATTTCCGAAATCACGAAAAGTCGATACAAAAACCGAGCAAAGTGACCCGAAAACACGAAAAATGGCTGATATTCCAAAAAAAAATGTACCCGAAAAACGAGCTGAACCGAATCGAAACAGAAATCGGTCGAAACGAGCCAAATCGAAAATTTTAAACATCCGAGCAAATCGAACTGAATCGAACCGAAAAAAAAATCGGTGCACAAGTCTAGTGGTCAGCGTGCCATTTGATTTTGTCCTGACACATAGATGGGGATTTTGCAATTTATGTAGTGTAGGTTATGTTCCAAAGAGCATTGTTACAGTTTTGTCAGTATTTAAAAAAAGTTTGTTGTGTTTGATCCACATTTCTACATCTGTGAATTGGTCTTGCAGCACTGCCTCCAGCTGCGGGAGAGTTGGTTTGCTGGTATAGATTACGGTGTCATCTGCGTACATGTGTACAGTTGAGGCTTTGCAGACGTTGGACAGATCATTTATGCATGTTGTGAATAGCGAGGGGCTGAGTATCGAGCCTTGGGGTACACCTCATGTGACTGGGAGGGGGAGGGAGGAGCTGCCAGAAATGGACACATATTGCAATCGGTCGGATACATACGATTGAAACCAGGTTAGTGTGCGATCACCAATACCAGAGTCTTTAAGTTTTTGGAACAAGATGCCATGGTCTACTGTGTCAAAGGCCTTAGCAAAATCAAGGAAGATGGCTCCAGTTAGGTTTCCTTGTACCATGCCGGCTTGGTAGTTGAGTGATTTCGACGAAAGCCGGATTGATCTGAGGTTAAATAGTTCCAATATTGATAATAATCACGTAATTGGGTGTAGAAACATTTTTCCAGAATTTATGACATTGCAGGGTGCAATGATATCGGACTGTAGTTGGATACCAAAGTATGGTATCAAAAGCTCCTGAAGAAATTGCCTTGAATAGCGGCAATGAAATGCGCGTTGAGCGAATTTTTTCTGCACCAATGTTGCGCTGATTCAGCTAATAAGGATTGTATGTTGATATTCCAGAGGATATGACTTTACTAGTTGGTGGTCTGAATTATTCTGTGTGTTCATGAAGTTATTGGAATGAGGATAGTGGCATTCGCTATTGTGGTCCTTCACATGTGGATCATACCTATTTAGGGCTAATTATCAAGTCCCACACAAGGAGACTTGGAGATAAATTTAGTGATCCATGTGTATGAAAAAGAATAAGGATTGTGATAATTGCTATTGTGCTTTTTTTACATGAGGAATTTGGCTATTTAGGGCTAGCAATTTGAGTCCCATACAAAGGAGACTTGCAGGAAATTCTAGCGATTTATGTGGGTTCAATAGCAGTCATCCAACTTGGTGTTACAGCAACTTGGATTTTTTTTTATTTTTTTTCCTCCCACAAGCAGCAACACAGAATCCACCACAAGTCAGTACTCTGGAAATTTTTAAATTTGTATGTTTAAGTATACTAATAAAGGTTTATTTTAATGAGTGAATTTTGGTCAATGTACCTTGAATTTTTCTGCAACAATGTTGCGCTGATCTAGCTAATAAGGATTTATGGTATTAGAGAGTCAATACCTCTATTTGTTATAGAGCAATCTTTTCCTCAATGTCAGTAGGTGTTTAATCAGCAACCTCTCTAATTGGTACATTCCATTATAACGTTAGGGAATCATGGTTGCATGATCCTTGACGGCTGTTTGGATACCAAAGTATGCCTGTATGTAACAGATATCCTGTGAGATATCATAGCAGGGTGTAAACTGTGTTTGCCTGCACAATACTGCTGTATGTATGGTTTCTGTTTTCTGTTTAGAGTGATCTCTTCAGGGATCCCCTGAAGATATGTGTTATAAGACACGTATATTATTCCATTTTATGACCTCATCCCCTTTGTTTTTGTTTCTCTTTGTATATCTGGCATCACATTAGAATTAGATTTGCTCTGTCCTCTGCCCCTTTCGCTCTACTCCCTTTGGTTTCTAACCCAGATTTTGCACCAGGTGTTAGAGGTACCCTACAGTTACGCTTCACTATGGGTCCTAGAGCTACAGTTTTTCATGTTCTTGGCAGCGGTACCTTCCCTGCTTTGGCCGACATGCCGAGCGACTCACCCCTCATTTTCTGGATTGTTTTAATTACCATCAAGTTCGTCACTATCTTAGACAACTTCCGGGAAACTCCTAGCCTCACGCGACCCCTTATGACCTTTGAAACCTTTTGCAATCTGGGTCTGCCCTTGGCTCATGGTGTCTCAACACGCCACTGCTTACTGCAATCAGTGAATCCAGATGTGCCTACTTATATAGAGCGATGGGACAGGGAATTAAGAAAGTCAATAACCCAAGACCAGCGTTTGAAAATTCTGTCTCTAGCCCACTCTTGCTCCATGATCATGTCCATTGCTGAAACATCCTTTAAACTTCTTACGTTCTGGTACCGCTCCCCTTACCACCTCTTTCGTATAGGCACTACTTCCACCACACTATGCTGGAGAGAATGCTCGCGAACTGCCAAGTACCTACATGTTTGGTGGTCATGCCTGACCCTAGTGCCACATAGGCAAATGGTTCGTACCATGGTTATGGACACTTGTGACTTTTACCTGTGTTTTTGCTCCTGATTATCGAGACATCCATTAAGTCGATTAAGAAATCTCTACTGCTTCGAATTTTGTGCTGTGCCAGACTTCTGATCCCGACTCATTGGAGAACTGCTGTGATCCCCACCTGGCCGGAGCTGGTGGAAAAAGTGAACTCGCTCTGTGCTACGGAGGAGACCTTGGTGCTAACGGATAAAGAAAGGGAACGCTTCAAACAAACCTGTTTTTACTGGTCTCGTTATGTGGGTGGCTTGCCGGCATCCGTGGCTCCCTCCTAGCTTGTCGTAACATCTTGTGCTGATGTCGAGATGTGACTCTTGGATGTGTTTCCTCTGGCTGAATTACTGGTGCCCTCCATACCCCCCTTTTCTCTCTCTCTTTCTCTTCCCTTCATCTTTGGTTCTGCTTTCCCCTTCCTATCTCTTTCCCCCTGACTTGTTCTGGACTCTTTTTCACATCCACCTGACCCACATGGTTCTGGTGCACGCAGATCTAATATCCGATTATCCGACGCCCCCCTTCTTTCGTACCATTTCTCTTTATGTAAAATTTTGCTTTTCCATCTGTAAATTTAAATCCGTTTGCTCTTTTCATTCCAAGTCTGTTTAATGTTTTATGTTCATGTTTTGTGATAGGTTCATTTATTCAGTAAACATTTTCATACAAAAAATAATAATAATATATTTCTAAAATGTACGCCATGAAGAACTGATTAACGTTCTGCATTACATGCATATCTGCATTCTGTGATACAACCGCTATATCAATATTTGCAGATCCTATTTACTGACTAATGCAAACATAATACATTATTATTCCAAGGGCAACAAGTGATGAGCCCCACATCCTAGTGGTAAGGTGAATGTACCTTATCTGCTTTTTATATTTAAGCAGGCATGGGATAGGCATAAGGCTATCCTAAACAAAAGATAAATGCAGGTAAAGTATCCATGTAATTGGGCAGACTAGATGGGCCGACAGGTTCTTATCTGCCGACATTTTTCTATGTTTCTATATGTAGGTCTTGAACTTCTCACCTCTATGACAAGCACTGAATTCCTATGCAGTGTCCATGCACGATCTACGGTACAGCTTTTCATGTAGCTATCCAAAATTTAATGATATGTGCTCCACTTCTATAAATCAGAGTAATTCATGGAACATCTTCCTGGTATGGGTTGTTCATCAGTGCCAGTGAAAACTTTTAATGCAAGAGCAGGGAACTGAGGGGATGACTATCGCTTTTAGATTTTAAATGCATTACCTATACTAAACCTTTAAAAATGGGATCATTTCAAGACATTTGCATTAATGATTTGCCCTTCATCTCATTAGGTAATGTTGCCTTAATGCCTGTCAGGTATGCAAACCAAAGTTGTTTTGGCTGGAATAGCCTGGCCTGGTCCTTAGTGATGGGCAAGCAAGATTCTATTGGAGGAGATGAGAGTGTAGCACAGGGATCTCAAACTCTGGCCCTTCAGATTTTTCTGAACTACAGCTCCCACGATTCTTTGGCCATCTATTGCATTCAAAGAATTCTGGGAATTGCTGGCAATTAACATCTGGGGGTCTAGAGTTTGAGATCCCTCAATAACATTAGGTGCAGCAGTACAATGTTTACATGTAGGCGAAATTACGAAATAGAGGGGATGGGACAGAATTGTAATGTACTGTACTGAGTTTCCAGAATCTCTCCTCTTATAGATCATCCTGTCTCTTGTGATTAGTTTTCCTGCAGACAGACCAAAAGAATAATTTTTTTATTTTTTTAATAAATCAAAAGTAGCATCTCATTTGTAGATGGGTTGATGAAATTCTTTAAACGTTTGTGATTGTCAGAACTAATGCAGTGGAAAAGAGTTTTATCTTAAATGATAACAGACATTTTTGTTTAGCTTCCTTACTTTGTGACTTATGTATTTGGCTTTCTACTAACCTTTTTCCATCTTAATTGGATTGCTGAATATCATTAGAATCACCGACTGTACAGATAGAATGTCAGAGGTTAGTCATGCCTGGCACAGAACGATACGAACGCGAATGATACAAAGCAGTCCCTGGTTGCTCTTTGTGGGACTATTGATTCACTGTTCTGTGTTTTGCAATAACTTTTGAGCCTTTGACTGATTTACTTTATTTCTTCCAGTATTGCCATTAGCGATACATTGTTGTCCCATGACTAAATGTTAACCATAATTTTTTGGCAAGAATACCTAAATAATGGTTTGCATAGACCTCATGGCACTGAACCAATTTCATCTTCTCCTAATAGTTACAGTGCACCCTGTCCCTGTAGTCTATCAATCCGATCCAGAGAATTATGTTTAGCCTAAGGCTGGGGTCAGACGAGCATTTTTCAGAGCAGAAGAAACTTCTGTGAGAGTGGACATCCCTTCCACTCCGACTCCCGTTTGGCCACCTCTCTGAGCGCAGTTAGTGCGCTCAGCGCTGCAAGACTCGATCCTCCTATGGAGGATTGCGCTTTGCAATGCCGTGGAACAAGCATCGCCGTGTTTCGATGGGGAGGCTTTCAGCATGGCCGCTGTAGTGCGTGCAATTTGTGCTCACGCTACAGCGTGTGGCCGGCTCCATCGAACTGTCACAACGCTGTGACAGGCGTCGTAAGGCACGTCAGTATGGGTGCACGTAGTGCGTTCATCTGACACTGGACTATGGCCGGGGTCAGTCATCGCACTTGGTGCGCCCATAATGACGTGTCTCCCGGCGTCCGTCACAGCGTTGTAATGCATTCGACAGGGCCAGTCACACACTGGCGTGCGCTCAACCGACACGCGCTACAGACGGACGTGCAGAAAGTCTCCCAGTCGAAACGCTAGACGAGCGTTCCATGGGGCTGCAAAGCGGCACCCTCCATAGGTTGGATCAAGCCTTACAGCGCTGAGCGCGCTAACTGAGCTGAGCAAGTTGGCCAGATGGGTGTCGGAGTGGAAGGAACATCCACTCTCACAGACGTTCCTTCCACTCTTAAAAACGCTCGTCTGACATTGGCCTTAACAGTCATTGTATTTGTGAGTAATCAGTCTCTTTTGTAAGTAATAGAACGTTATATTTTATATACTACACCCATCTACACCTCCTCCCTGGGCAAAATCATCAACAGCTTTGGCTTTAATTACCACCTCTACGCTGATGACACTCAGATCTACCTCTCTACCCCTGATCTCTCTCTCCCTGTCCTTTCCAAAGTCAGTGACTGTTTATCTGGCATCTCCTCCTGGATGGCCTCCCACCACCTAAAGATCAACATGTCAAAGACTGAGCTCCTACTTATTCCTCCCTCTAATGCCGCCCCACCTCCTGACTTCTCGATCACGGTGGAGGGTATCACCATCTCCCCATCAAACCAAGTTCGCTGTCTTGGAGTTACACTTGACTCTGCTCTTTCCTTCATCCCCCACATCAAGTCTCTTTCCTCCTCCTGCCGATACCAACTGCGTAATATTTACAGAATTCGGCCATTTCTTACCGCTGTCGCCACAAAACAACTCATACACGCCCTGGTAATCTCCCGACTCGACTATTGCAATAATCTCTTATCTGGCCTCCCTCTGTCCCACCTCTCCCCCCTACAATCCATCCTGAACGCCTCCACCAGGCTAATTCACCTCACCCGCCGCTCTGTCTCTGCCGCTCCCCTCTGCGAGTCCCTTCACTGGCTCCCATCCACTGCAGAATTAAGTTCAAAATCCTTATCCTTACCTACAAAAGCCTCACTAACTCAGCTCCCACTACCTGTCCTCACTAATCACCAAATACACCCCAGCCCGCTCCCTAAGGTCAAACAGTGACCTGCGCCTAGCTTCTCCCGCATCACCTCTTCCATGATAGACTGCAGGATTTCTCACGCGCAGCCCCCACTCTCTGGAACGCTCTCCCTCGTACTGTCAGACTTTCCCCTAACTTCTCTTCCTTCAAACGCTCCCTTAAAACATTCCTATTTAGGGAAGCCTACCACCCAACTCACTGACGCAACCATCAATCACTCTCACCTTACAGTCCTCTCCTCCTGTTTCCAACCCCAACCCTCCCAGATTGTGAGTTCCTACGGGAATAGGGCCCTCATCTCCTCCTGTACTGTTTGTCAAATGTTGTTCAATGTATTGTAACCCTGTCTATACTGTGCTTATTGTACAGCGCTGCGGAATATGCTGGCGCTTTATAAATAAAGAATAATAATAAAGAAGAATAATATACTCCTTTTTTAATTATGTGTACATTTTACAAATGTACTTTTATGGATAGATGAATTATTAGTGTGACCAGAAGCCACCATGGTTTTTTGGACATTTAGGTCAATCTGGTAAGCAGTGTGTGAAATGTGCTGAAATGCAGTAAGCAGAATCTGTTCGTAAGAGGTAGGAAATGAAAATCCAATGATACCTCAAATGTCCCTCCAGCCCAGTGTTTTCCAAACCGGTCGTCAGGACCCGCTGACAAGCCAGGTTTGCCAGATATCTGAAGCACAGCACAGGTGATACAATTTGCTTCTCAGTGATTGCAGGATTCAGTGTGCAATTCCCCAAGGTGATCTGCAAAATCTGGGCTGGTTCAGGGTCCCGAGGACAGGTTTGGGAAGCACTGCTCTAGTCCTTAGGGCTCCAGAGATACAGTGATCTAAATGATTGTAAAAAAAACAACAAAAAAACTCCATTTATGGTTTTTTTTTCGTTTTTTTTTACAGAGCAAGGTGCCCCCTTGTGGCAGGCGCTTTTAGACACATGCCTACTCCGCCTAGTTATAAATCGGGCCCTGATCCTTGCAAAATACAAACTTTTTTCTCTTCTTGCCTCATGTCCCTTTAATTGTTGTTCTTGGTAACACTAACATAGATGAGCTTTGTACAGTATGCCTAACAAATTATTAAGGGTTAAGTATTGTGCTCAAATCAAAAGCTTAAACAGAAGAAGCAGACCAAATTCAGACCTTTACATATTTATTTTGACCTGAAAGAAATTGACCTATTTGTAGTCGTTGAGTGAGAGAATTTGGCAGGAGGCTAAATTGTTCAAATCTGTAACAAAATTGTCAAAACTGTCTTTCCTCCCATCCTATGTCAAAAACACTCAGTCAATGAACTGTAAATATTTAAAAAGATTATACTACTGTCATATCTCCTCTTTCCACTGTATATGGACACAAATGACAGCGCTATGTTTAAGCATGTTACTAGTTAATCTAAATACAATTTTGTCAATATAAATACACAAGACGTATTAAAAGTTTATTGGCTTTCACAACAAATGGTATTTTTAAAAAAGAAAACCTGGAGTTCAGGGATAAATAATTTTAAACTGGAACATATCATCCCAAACTCTGGTACATTAAGAATGTATTCAGACCCCTTAATTTTTTTTAAAAAAAGCAGCTTGAAAGGGTTAAATCTCCTATCCCCTTTAGAGTACACAGAAGTTGGCAGGAATTTTAAGTAGGCTACCCTAAGTTAAAAATGCACACCTCTACGCAAAGCTTCGACATACCTCAAGGATATGTGCCTGAAACTCTATTGGCTAGCTAAGTTTAATTTACTGGATTTTACCTAATTTCTGGGAATTCAATGATGTTAACCTTATTACATATTCAGAGAAGTGCCTTTTATGTGATTTCTGCAGATGCAAGATGCATGTTTTCTTTACCTCTCTTATCTATGATTTGCTGAAAAGTGCCACAGTATGACTTGAGTAATCTACTCTCTGTACCACACTATATATTCTTTGTCTCCGCTTGGAGCCCCTTCAACAGAAACTTGGAATTCAGAACTCCTGTTGTTGTGATTATTGAGCTCTATGCCAGCGGTATTATGAAACTAGTTTGAGTACATGACTGTGATTCTTACAGGTTTAAGTCCATATGGCAGTTTGGAGAGTGTGTGTATATTTATTTATTTATTTATAAAGGATTTTACCAGGAAGGATACATTGAGATTTCTCTCGTTTTCAAGTATGTCCTGGGTATATGTAATATATATTGTGTGTGGTTTTATAGGCCTGTGATCTGTCCTCTGTTTGCCTGACTAGACCATACAATTCCACTATTAGTATTCACAACACCCCCTTCTGCTTGGCTCTTTATTGTTGGGTCTGGGTAAAAGGCGGATCAATGCTCTTTTCATCACAAAACGCCAGATCCTGCCAGATCCATGCATTTTTTCGAGATATCACATCGGATCTTTGCATATTTCATTAAAACACAATAGTATCCTTTAGGATCCACAACTTTTCCCCCAATAAATTGCTGGAATCTAGTGGATCCGTGGACTTTGTAATTTTAAAAAATGCCAGATCCTGCCGGATCCATGCATTTTTTTGAGAAATCACATCTGATCTTTGCATATTTCAATAAAACACAATAGTTTCTTTTAGGATCCACAACTTTTTCCCCAAAAAATTGCTGGATTCTAGTGGATCCATGGACCTTTTCATTTAGTGTTAAATTCTATGATTTTGGTCAGTCAAGACCAGAGGAAAAGAAGTATCACTACTACTGCTATACTCTGGTGAAACACACATTCTATAAGGTAAAGCAGCGAGCATACTCAAACACAGCCTTATGCTAAATTATTTATATTTTTTAAATCCATTTGCACCTAATACCCCATAATGACAAATTTAAGAACAAATTCTTGACAACACTGCGAATTTATTAAAATTAAACTGAAATATGACATAAGTATTCCAACCCTTAAGGCTAGGGTCAGACTGAGGCAGTGCGAACGCGCGTTCTGGCGCACATAATCACGGCCGCACTAGCAGCAGATGCCGGGCAATGACAGCCAATATACGAAGTACGGTCGCACAAAAGTCCGGCCGCGCAACGCAAGTGGAAAATGAACGCATTTTTTCGAGAACGTTAAACCGCTGGTACTGACGTACAGAGTGCGCTGCGGCCGCATAGCAGCGTGTGTGCGTGATTAGGAGATGTCAGACGCTGCTAGTGTGCGGCCAACATAACGTTCAAACAGCCGGATTTCCCTAGACTTCTTTTTACCCCATCGTCATGAAATACGTCCAGAATTGCGCATCGTCTGACCACTTAAGCGTATTCCGTGAAAAAATGCGTGCGCACGCATCGACGTACATTTTGACGGTGGCCGCAGAAAATGCGCTCATCTGTCCCTAGCCTAATTCTTCAGTACTTTGTTGAAGCACCTTTGGTAATGATTACAGCCTCACATCTTTTTGGGTATGATGTGACAAGCTTTGCATACCTGGATTTGGGTATTCATCTCTGCATATCATCTTGAGTTCTATCAGTTTGGGCAGACGCAATCAGCCATTTTCAGGTCTCTCAGAGATGTTCAATTGGGTTTAAGTCTAGGCTGTGACTTAGCCACTCAAGGATATACACAGAGTTGTTCTCAGGCCACTTATGTGTTGTCTTGACTGCATTATTGGAGTCATTGTTCAGTTGCAAACAGAACCTTCCGCCAGAATAAAGCCACATAAGATTAAGTATCTCTGAATCATGTCTTTATTGATATGTTGCCAAATGAAAATATATATGTTTTAAATGTTTCATATGCACTTGTCAAATAAATCATTGGCACCTTGCTCTAAGGTGGCCACTGTGCTCTCATGGAGAGCAAGTCCGTGGCTGCCATTTGTGTTGGTAAAGAAACCAGTGAGTTATGCCCCTACAGAGGTGCAGGAGTGGCAGTCCTATGAAGCATAGGGATATTGGAGTCCTAGGGTAGCACCAAGCCTAATTACACCTATGCATATGATAAGTGGTATGATGTTACCTTGTGTATTGGAGACAAAATACACTTACTCATGACAGATTCATTTTGCGTGCCTGTAATGCACACATTTAAATACTCAGACATGTCGCTTCATTCGTCTGCGAAACATTATTATTTTTTTTTTATTATTCTTTATTTATATAGCGCTACATATTCCGCAGCTCTTTACAAGTTCAGTGTACAAGGGGTTGATACATTGGAATACCACACATGGATGATACGGCTGATTCAGGGGTACTCTGTTCCCAAGGGAATTTACAATCTATGAGATGTACAAGTATTTTGTGAGGTAGGCGCATCCATATCGTTAGGTGTCTTGCCCAAGGACACTCGCTGGTGGCGTCTTCTGAGTGGAATCAAGTCATCTTTCCATGAATGCAGTGATGATCAGCGACCTGGTGGTTAGGTTGAACCCGCTTCTCGTAAAGTCGAGACTTCTCCACAGTTGTACTGGAGGGATGTGCCGAACAGGACCTTGACTTGCTTCTCCACAGAGATGTTACCACTGGAGGGGGTAGAGATGTTACCACTGGACTCCACAGCCGATATTGTGTGGTAGGCAAGTGTGTACCATTAGGTGTCTTGCCCAAGGACACTTACTGGAGAGTTGCTCTGGCCGGGATTCGAACCTGTGACTCCACATATTATATACATACACAAAATCAAGCCAGTGTCGGTGCCTCTGGGAGAGATTCTGCAGGGGGCCGTGTTCTAAAGGAGTTGGGTCATTGTAAAGTCCCAAGGAGAGTAATGGGCGCCATGCCTCCTTAGGGGTGACAGCTGAGTGGCAAAAATGATCACGGGTGATTAGTAGAGAACCCGCCACCCCCACCAATATTGGACTCTTTTGCTCTGTAAAAAGGCTACCACTTCACAAAATCGTCTCAGCCATCAGTGTCATAAAGTGCAAATCATTAAACAGAGTCCGGGTAGAGTCTTTGAAAGATATCGCAACTTGAGCTGCAGGATAAAACATTAAAAGGTGTTTGGGGCCTCATCTCTGGCGACCTCAATCACATCCCTTGGAGCATTCACTGAGGCCCTAGCTGCCTTCCTTGTACGCATAGCTGCACTGAAAATCTCCTGTGCTCCAAATAGTGCCCAGAGAACGTGATTAGCAAGTTGGTTAACATATGCAAATAAAACGTCCGAAGAAATCTTTTCAGGGATCCCCCAGATCTGTACATGATGCCTGCGATGGCGAGCCTCCATGGTCTCAACAAACCTAGAGAGGTGGTCCACCTGGACCTGTAGGGACTCGACTTTGGTTATAAGTTGGGTCTGCGCTGCCTCAGTGCCTTCCGTCTGCTTTTTTAACATCTGCCACTTGGCCCTTTACAGCATCCACATCAGCCCACAGGTCTTTAATGTCCAAGCGCCAGAGAGTGCGCATCTAGGCAATCATATGTCTGATATCTCCCTTCGTGGAGACTAAGTAGTCATCTCCATCTTTGCCCTCAGAAATGACCAGGGGCTCACAGCCGCCGCACTTGACCTGCAGTGGCCTGTATTTGTCAGTGTCCTCTTCACTAGGGACTTTGCAGAGTCGGGACCGTCCCCGGTCCCCGTTCTGCTCGCTACTCCTGTGGCCGAATTCTGAGGAGTCACCCTGGCCCCTGACCAGAAAAGGCAATCATTGTCTGAGCAGCCTGCGTTGGGGATTCCTCATGGTGCCGGCGACAGTCTCTTTCGGATACCCAGTTGGTGGGCAGCCCTCCACCTAGCAGGATCCCTTCCTTGATTTCGTCCCCATTAGGTTACCTGGGTAGGAAGGTGGTCAAGCAGCGGCAGCAAAATGCACAACATGCCTCGAGGTGTCGAGGGAAACTCCAGGATGGCTGCTAGTGGCAAGACGTGGGAGTAGGCCTGAAGCCACAAATCACCCCAAACTTGATGAAATGTTATGGGGACAGACCAGAGCTCTGGGATCTTCCCTCAATGATAGGCACTCTTAAGCCGCCGCAACAGGTCGTGCAAAATCTGCAGGTTTAGTAACAACGGCCAGAGAGCTCATCTAATTGCGACTGCACTCGTCGGCTGTGAGCTCTGCCACCCGTGCTACTTTTAGCTTTGACATCTTAGATGTTATATAAGGTTTTCCACATATATGCATATACTGTACACAAACAAACACACAGAAGAAAAGTAGGACTAATCTATTGGCCGAATGTTCGGCAGAGAACGGGCATAACCCAAAATTGAACTCACTAAACAACTTTATTAATACAAACTTTACAAGAAGACACCATTAAAAAACATATTAAATTGAATAAATGACGTGTATCGGATGGGCACTATGTGACTATAGCAATACTGAAGGTTGGAGTCCCATCCTAAAGCTGTGGTAAATTAACAATACAACCACTCTGACGTACAGACCATTCAAAAGTAGTCCTAAGCTCTCAAAAGATGGAATGCTACTACATATAGAGATGTTGATACATTAAAGGATCTAAATCCTCAAACTTGAAAAATAAAGATAAAAAGTTGACCGTTTATGTTTTTTATTTGCAACAGACCGCAACAGGTCGTGCAAAATCTGCAGGTTTAGTAACAACGGCCAGAGAGCTCATTTAATTGCGACTGCACTCGTCAGCTGTGAGCTCTGCCACCCGTGCTACTTTTAGCTGTGACATCTTAGATGTTATATAAGTTTTCCACATATATGCATATACTGTACACACAACTTTACTTTAAATATTGCACACATTTAAATATCACAAATATAAATATATGCTCAAATACACTTCTTGCTAGTTTAGGGAACAGTGAGATGAGCAGCAGTCCCTGCTCGCCTCTGCTACTATCTCTTTAAAGACTGTGACACACTGAGTGTGATTGTGTGTGGTGTTGAGCGCTGTGAGGTGGAGGGGGAGCGGCAGCTGGGGTGCAAAGCAAGGCTAAGCATGGGGAGGTGCAGTTAATTGAATTTGGCTCGTTTGTATGATCGGCATGTCTTTTGTGCCATGATGTGGCGATTTATACATGTGCTCTTATTGATGAAAGTTCAATAGTTTTAAGTCCCATTGCTCACCTACACAACCTGAAGGCAGCTGAGCACGGGAGAAGAAAAGGGAAAGACACACTGGGCACATGACACCATCCCCCCCCCTGCATTGCATTCAGTGTGACATTCTTAAGAGAGCTGATCGAAGACCCGAGAGATATTGGTCCAGGGTATGCATCACAAGGATGTCAATGTTCTGGGTAAATGCACAGCCAAGAATCCTCTTCCTCACATTGCCTCCTTATGACCTGACATTAAGCCTTCCTTAAAGGATAACCCCCTCCTGATGTATTCTCCTCGCAATCACACTGTCACACAACCCAAGCAGAGAGTCTGAATTTTACATTCCCTTTTTTTATCTTGTGACTCACACACTTGATTATATGTGTGCCAGCTCAGTTGGAAGATCAGAAATAGTTTCCAAGACTCCTAGGACTCCCACATACTAATGGCAGAATAAAGTGCTCCCCTACAGTATACAGAAATCAGTTGCCCTCTGTTATTGTATCCCTTTTAAGGCAAAATTATACCTTTTTATGCAGTTCATCATACTACGGAGCACTTTTCATGTGTCACCAATAAGCATATATGTATAATGGAAAATCTGGCAACCATAGTGTCAACCTTTTTTTTTTTGAGAAAGGATTTTACCAGGAAGGATACATTGAGATTTCTCTCGTTTTCAAGTATGTCCTGGGTGGCGAGTAAGTATGTACCGTTAGGTGTCTTGCCCAAGGACACTTACTGCTGAGGTACTCTTGCCGGGATCGAACCCATTTCTCTACAGGCTCTTGTCACGCAGAGCAGTGATGTTACCTCTACTCTGTGGGATTTGAAACCAACAATTCAAATTAAAAAGACGCAAACTGTCAAAATAGGGCATATCACTTTTTTTGTTATGATGTACTGGGTCCAGTCAATTAGATTTACAGCATTAGGGTAATATGTTTTTGTAAGTTGTTTTTTTTAACTAACTTGGACCATGTGATGTTTCTTTACAAAAATGTTATATAGCACCTGAAATTGACATTTCAGTTCATGGATGTGTTATGAAAATGTTGTAAAAGCTGTGTTATAGTGTAACATTTATTTCTTTAATAGTTTTTGTACAAATATTTATGTCTATCAAGATCGACGCTGCCCCCAACCCCCTCCCAACGTACCTTTTAATAGATCACATGACATTCAAGTGATATTATTTGTAGCTGAAGAGTAGAAATCCAAGTCCTTCCTAATTTGCAAAAGTGGTTTTTATGCAGGATATTCGGTATCTGGAACACAGCAATAATAGACATGGGATGGATTCATGCAATTAAGGAATGTTTTAGGCATTCAGATATCCAGAAGCTGCTGCAATTACACTGTCTCTTCATATTTACCAAGAGACACTCTAGGCAAACTAACATAACGACAAAGAAAGGAGTTAATCATTAACCCCCGCTGAATACTCGCCCTATTTTTTTTGGGGGGGGGTGGGGGGGGGGTGGGGGTTTGCTTATAGTCTTAAAACTCACATTTTGTCCCATGCCAAGGTCTCTTCTTCAGTCATCCAGCTCTTGGCAATTTAGCTGCAGAAAGTAGCTAGATGTCAGGACAACTGTCAAATTGGCTGGTTAAAATTAATTCTGACTCCCCTCGACTCACTGAAAGCTGTCCAGTGGCTGTGGATTCTCAGCTTTCAGACCTCCTGTTTGAAGCACTATTCCAGCCACTGGGAAGACATAATCATGCCACCATGAACATTGTACTTAATTGGTTTTGGCGAGCATCTTACCCTTCTCTGAGGTCAAAGGGGATGTAACAGATTTCCAAATCTGTGCAGCTCTTATACACTCAGGATGTATTGTATAGGGTAGCCTTAGTGTGTGTGTGTGTTCTAAAATGAGAGTGTAGGACTACAGTTAAGATAAGGAGTAGGTGTATTGTGCATCAAGTACGATTAAGAACAGGTTTATGGTTAGGCTAGGGCTTTCAGGTTTTCATTATTAACACAAGTGGGGATAAAAAAACATGATTTTTATTTTGTCAAACAATCACAGGGTTTTTATCTAGAATTTTGGGCTTCACTTTGCCTGGAAAGCTGGCAATTCGCTCTTGCTGGGTGACTTTCTGAATTTCAATCGGCTGTTGCAAGCCTTGCAAAGTGGATGGTCCATTGCCTCTGAATGCTTTTGTACGGAGAAGAATTTGGCAGTGTCAGCCCCTACTGCTTCCTGTATCCGTCAGTCATCCCGGAAGAGCGTTGAGCTGGAAATAAGATACGGTAATAGATTCTCTCTTAGGCCTGACGGGTTTACAGAATATTTAACATTTAAAGTAAAATACATTATAAATAAATAAAGGGCCACAACCACCAAAAATGTAAATGTCTTTATTTGGTTTATTTTATGTCGCTGATATCTTGCATGTGCTTTGTTATTCTCTTGTTTAGTTAAGAAAATATTTTACTCTATATCGGTCATTGGGTGCATCCATTGTGTAAACTTTTGTGTTGTAAGCTACCCACCCCTCCCTACACGCAGTATCTTTCAATCACTCAGTGGTAATGGCCATAGAATGGAGTCTGTGGAGTTGATCTCTGACTCAAATCATTAATTTGTGTGGGATTATATTCAAAGGACACCACCAGGAGAGTAGATTAGAAGTCATTTAAATTTCCTATTTTATCTCATTCAACTGCCAGCTATTATCTGGAGTAGCATTCAGGACACACAAACTTTATCTAAACATTGCCTCCTCCACCTCATTAACCCCTTAGTGACGGGGTGGTTTTACGAAAGTCTGTCTGAAAGTGCCTGCTGCTGTTTTTGCATTTCTGTGCTGTTTGTGTTTAGGTCAAATTTACCTCTTACTCGATTATGCAACCCACACATATTATATACCATTTTTCCCGCCATTAAATGGACTTTCTAAAGAAACCATTATTTCCATCATATCCTATAATTTACTATGAGGAAAAAATGGAAATAACACACTTTTTCAAAATGTAATCCCCGAAATCTACAACTGCCAAAAAAGACCCTGGCTAAATAGTTTCAAAATATTTGTCACGGTTCCCAGATCCCACCACGCAGTACTTAACGCCCCACACTCCACAGAACCCAGAAGCTACCAATAGAGTAGCCGTGAAAGATCTAACTGTCTGGTCCTTAGAATTGGCCAGGTAAACTAGCTAGACAGATAGGGTTAACAACACGGGGAGTAGTCAGCCGAGCCAGAATCAGGAATACAGAGTTCAGAATGGTCAAATGGAATAGCCGTGTCGATATCAGAGCAGTAGCGTAGTACAAGAAAATGGTCTAGGGCAACAGAAGGCAGAATAGTCAGAAACAAGCAGAGGTCAATAACGGGTTAATTCAATATAGCAGTCAGGTACAAGGAGCTCAGGTATGGATAACCACGATCTGGCAACTGCTGAGAATACACTGAGGGTTTTTAAAGACCTTCACCAGGCCACGCCCCCCACTCAAGCCGCGCCTCTTGCAACCACCTCCCTGCCTGTCTCCATTTAAACCGGGCTTTGGTCAGCGAGCAGCATCAGACATGCTGCCCTCAAGCACACAGGTAGGGCTGGAAGCTCCCAACGTTACAATATTGTCCTGAGATTAGAAATACCGAATTTTTACATGTTTTTGCTTCCCGATCCTCTAGCTGCCACAGATCGCGAGATAGGGGGATCCATCTCCACTTGGCAGCTAGGGGGTTAACTAACCCACTGACATCATCACACATATGATGACAACGTCAGTGGGTGGGGGGTGACCTGGAGGCCACTTCCGGGTTTGAATCATAATTTGGTGCCGATTGCCGCCGAATCACGATCTGGCAACGGAGGGGGTTAAAATCAGGTACCACTGAAAAGGGGAGACTCTCCCCTTTCCAGCAGTTCTTTTCTTTTTTTGTACATGGAGCGGTTTAGGAAGGCGAGGGCTTCAAATGATCCCACCCTTCCCTTTCAAATTTTTCACTACTGGCACTGGGGGGCGCCTGGCGACATGGGCGTCCGCAGAAATTTTTACAGGGGGGGGCAAAATTTTAATGGCATCCATATTCTGCCCTTTTGAGAATGTCATGAAGGGGACACTGACAGTCATAAAATAAAGCATAGTAATACAGAAGCTGCGAAACATGATGCAAGTCTAATAGAAGAATAAAGGTGTAAGTGTCTGATCTGAGTGTTGCATTTTCTAGTCTGTTAACACCATTCAATGCACCACACTAGTCATACACCCAGGATCAAGGCACTAAAGTGTTTTGTTTTTTTTACAGAGAATCTGTGCTAAGTTAGCAACTTGGCACTGAACGCTATTATGTGGCTCAGCGCTCAGCACTGCTAACATAGCACTTGCAGCCAAGTCGAGAGGTGCTGCGGGGTCAGCTGAGTGTGACGTGGGAAAGATGGCCACCTCCACGCACCAAATAATCCAATAAGGAAAAGTTCAGTTTGAGGTTTTGTTGGATTAAAACACTAAATATTTATTGGAACATGGTAAACATTAACACTAAAGTGGTAATAAAATGGAACAAAAGTGGATATTGCAGAAACAGCACCTTTCGTTAAGCAATCCTTTGCCCTTTCACTTCCATATTCACAGCCAAAGCGTTCGGTGAGACTGCTGCAGCAAACTGAACTGCTGCAATGAAACAATTCAGCAGCTGCTGAGGAACTGAACGCACCTCTGATTACTGACTGCACACTCAGTCACCACCACCAATTAATCCATCCAGATTCATTCATTAAATATATAAATAAATGCTGCTCGCGGCCCACATACCGTGTGAATGTCTGTGATGACTTGAGTTGTGAGTGTGACACACTGCAGTCTGCAGGCAGCTGCTCAGCTGGCTGATAGTGATGCCTGAACAGCCTGCCCTGATGTGATGGGCAGGTCACTCAGTGGAGAGCCTGAGCCCTGAGGTCACTCACTGGCAGGCTGGACTGTCCTGGAGATCAAATGCTGCCTGGATGCTGCCTGGAGGGGAGACCACAGCCCGCAGGCCAGACGCCGACCGGAGGCCACAGCTGCCTGGCTGGACGTCGGAGGCCGCAGGGCAGGGCTGCTTGACTCTGCCTGGATACAGGAGGGAAGCCGGGGCCGGGATGGATGCCGGAGCCGCCCGGAGGCCGCAGCTGCCTGGGTGTCGGAGGCCGCAGCTGCCTGGATGTTGGAGGCCGCAGGGCAGGGAGCCTCAGCCTGCCCAGATGCTGCCTGGAGGGGAGAGTGGACCGCAGGGGCTGGACTGACACCCAGAGGCCACAGGGGCTGTAAGCCTGGAACCTGGAAAATGCTGCCTCGGAGCCTCCTCACCTGCCTGGCCGCCTGCAGGCTCTCAGAGTCAGGCTGGATGGTGTGGTGCCGCGCGGTGAGTGAGGGGGACGAGCGAGGGGAAGAAGAGCGGCGGGATTTCTAGCACGCGCTGCCGCCGGCGCATTAATCCTGATTCCTTCCCACCACTCTGTCTCTGTCTCCCTGACCGCGGGTCCGCGCCCACACACATGTGGTCTCAGGCGTGCGGAGGGAGCGTTGCGCGCATGCGTCGCGGCCGCCGACGCTGCCTGCTTTAAAAACAAATAGTGCAGGCTGAGGGAGGCCACACGCGGCGTGCAGCGCCGCGAATTTGAGGAATTTAAGGATTTGCTTCCACGGCTCCAGGGGGGGCACGTGCCCCCCTTGCCCCAACCTGTGGACGCCCACGTCTGGCGATGACATCATCAGAACATTGATGACGTCATTGCGACTGCTGGGCCCCCTGAAAAGGCAGGGCAGACTTCCAGGCTGCCAGTCCGCTGCGGGAGCCCGGACAGAGAGGTGAGTATAGGGAGGGAGGTTGTTTAGGAGACCGTGACTTACACAGTACATCCGCGAACGTAAAGGGGATTTCCCCGCAGGACGTATGGTGTACGTCAGCAGTCGGGAAGGGGTTAACTGATAAATACTGTATAAGATAAAACACAGTCGCAAAGCAAAACTCACCATTAGATTTTGGTAAATGTTGAATCATGGGGGAAAATGCACAAAATGGAAACGAGATAAAAAACTAATTTTATTTTTCATTTTTACATGCACTTACTTCAAATAAAAAAAAAACACAGCATGTGTTTTAGAACGTGGGTTTCTTTGTAATGCACAAGTAATCTAGTTACAGATCATGTAAGCGTTAGGGCCCCTTTAGGAACAGTCAATGCTTAAAAGAACAGTCAATGGTAAGGATTGGAGGAGAGTGGACTTAATGTGGACCGTCAGTTTACGACAATGTGAAATATGTTGTTGAATAGGTAAAGTGGCTATAATGAGCATACTGTACTTGAGTCATGTCCATTCATGCAAACAATTCCGTATTTAGTAAAGTTGGAAAGATATGGGACCTAGTTAAAACCTCTGTTTCATTCTTTCCTCTCTTCCTGCGGGCACTTGGCATTCCAGAATTCACACCAGTACTATCAGTTGAATGTTTTTATAAACCTAAGAAATCACTTAATGGGATTTTGCTCCCAAGATGTATTGTTTTGGTAATTGTGATTTGCTTCTCTATTTTAATTGTCTTTTGTGTTGTTTGAGTTGTAAGAGATAGTGGCTACTTTACTATCAAACCATATTTGAAATTAGAGGAGTGGCATTTTTGTACCTTTTTTAAATTTTATTTCTTCGAGTGAATTTTCGAGCACTTAAGGGTCAGTCCCTGGTAAACCCATCAATGTCTATTTTAGGCCACTGCATATTCTTAAACACCAACTTCACAGTGCTTAAACGATCACATAAAACCCCCAGGGACTATGGAATGGAAAGATCATTTACACAGCAAATGGCTGTTCGACATCTTTATGAGGCAATGGAAAAGATTTTCTCATCCATCTTTTCAAGACGCCCTGTGTCTCTTAGGCGTCTCTTAACTACTTGTATATCACAACTTGATTACTGTAATTTGCTTCTTATTGGCCTCTCCAACACCCAAATTGCCCCCCCCCTCGTAATCCATAATAAATGCTGCTGCTGGGCTTGTATATCTCACCCGACCCTCTTTGCTGGTGTCTCCTTTGGCTTCCTGTACATTTCAAGATCACTGGCAGATCCAGTGAGGGGCACAGGGGGCAATTCACCCCCAAGCTGCAATGATACAGGGACCTTTGACCCTTTGAACCCTTGTCTCTGATTCTATACAACCTACATGGTCAAGTGATGTGTCATTTGTAAGGCCAGTCTCTGCCCTTTCCAGTGATGGCAAACATAACCATGTAACTTTGTAAAATCTACAAAAAGAGAAAAACATTTCTGGGGAAAAATTTATTTTTCCAATTTTGACTGAAATTGCATAATTCCTTAAAAAATTTAACCGATTATCTATTTAATTTTTTTTTAATAAGGATACCTTGGCGAATAAATAACCAGAAAAGTTTGGATGAAAGCATGTGGGAAAATAATTAACACAGTGAAAATGATTGAAATCTGAATAATCAAAGTATGTCAAAAATTGTAAATGACATGGCATCCTAAATCCTAAATCCTGAGGCTATCCTAAATAGTACAATGTTAGGGAAATCAAAGCAGGAGAAGGATTTGGGAATAATCTTGAACTTCAAACTAAGTAACAATGCACATTATCAAACAGCAGGCACAAAAGGCCAGCAAGGTATTGGCATGCATTAAAAGGGGAATTCACTCTCTGTATAAAAACATAATTTTGCCTCTTTATATATCAATGGTAAGACCAAACCTTGAATATGCCGTGCAATTTTGCGCACCTGTTTTAAGATAGGATATTATGTAGAAAAAGTGCAGAGACGGACAAGTAGATTAATACGGGGAATGGAAGAGTTAAGTTATGAACAAAGGCTAACAAGCTTAAACCTGTTTAGTTTAGAGAAACAGAGCCTTAGAGGGGATCTGATACTTTTTCTTGCAACTGTATATAAAGTTATGTGAACCCTTTGGGATTACGTGGAGTTTTGCATGAACTGGTCATAAAATGTGCTCTGATCTTCATCTAAGTCACAACAATTTGAAAAACACAGTCTGCTTAAAATAATACAACACAAACATTATATGTTTTCATGTTTTTATTGAACAGAACATGTAAACATTCACAGTGCAGGGTGGAAAAAGTATGTGAACCTTTGGACTTAATAACTGGTTGACCCTCCTTTTGCAGCAATAACCTCAACCAAACGTTTCCTGTAGTTGCAGATCAGAACTGCACAATGATCTGGAGTAATTTTGGACCACTCCTCTTCACAAAACTGTTTCAGTGTAGCAATATTCTTGGGATGTCTGGTGTGAATCGCTCTCTCTTAAGGTCATGCCACAGCATTTCAATCGGGTTGAGGTCAGGACTCTGACTGGGCCACTCCAGAAGGCGTATTTTGTTTTGTTGAAGCCATTCTTTTGTTGAATTACTTGTATGCTTTGGGTCATTGTCCTGTTGCATCACCCATCCTCTGCGGAGCTTCAGTTGGCGGACAGATGGTCTTACGTTTTCCTGCAAAATGTCTTGATAAACACTGGAATTCATTTTTCCATCAATGACAACAATCCGTCCAGGGCCTGAGGCAGCAAAGCAGCCCCAAACCATGATGCTCCCTCCGCCATGTTTTACAGTGGGGATTAGGGATGAGCCAAACACCCCCGTGTTCGGTTCGCATTCGAACTCGAACAATTTCAAATGTTCGAGTTTGATCGTGAACACGAACCAAACTCAATGCAAGTCAATGGGACTCAAAAGTTCGATTTTTAGAGTGCCCTGCAAGAGTGCATATATGCAAGATATTTGCCATAAAAGGTGTATGGGGGTCCGGGTAGTGCCCTGGGGGACAGGAAACAAGGAAAAAAGTTTTAAAAAATACGTTTTTAAAGGAACAATGAGTTTTCCATGAAATAAGGGTTAAAAATAAAAACGAAAAATTCCTTCAAATATCGTGCCTAGGAGGTCCCCATAACCTGCCCGTGAAGTGGCGGATTTGTAGGATGTATAGACACATTTAAAAGCAAAAAAATGACGTTTCAAATGACAGTAAACAGTTTTCCTTTAATCTATTCATAAACAGCTGCTTGGGGCGGCAGTCTGTTTTAAAAGAGGAGACATTTTAGGACACACAGAACAAGTTTAGTGTTTTTTTGGCTAAATTATTGTAGCGCTCACTCCCGGAGGAGCCGCTGAATAAACCTCGGGATAGTCTCATCGCACTAGGAAATAACTATACACCAGCACTGTTGTGGATTTTTATATATTATATTCTTTACTGATCCCAATAAAGCAGCATATAATACGCATATACGGTATTTGAGATTTGAGTAACAAGAATTTGTAACGCGGGAAAAAAAACACGCGGCAGTAAAAGAAAACCGGTTAACCCCCTCAGTTCTGGATGGTAAGTCCTGTGAATAATAGCTCAAAAATATATATGTGTGTTGTCTAGGGTACCTGGGTACTATGTTCAACTGGCCAGTGAACGAAAAGAGCAATCTTCGACTACTCACCATTGGGGCCCTGTGAATTTAAACAATATTGCAGCGTGCGTTTCTGTTTTGGAATTGTGGCCTGGAGGCCTCTCACCCATCCGATGAACAAAACTGTCCACTCGATGCCTCGATCAAAAGATCTTCTCCGCTGTGCCACTGAATCTGCTCCCTGCTTGCCCAAATCTCCGCAACTGCAACAACGATCCGCCGCCTGCACTCCCAATCGATCAGCGTGGTCTCCTAACTTGGGGTCCTGCTGGATCCAGCTTGTCCTCCAGACCTCTCAGCGCTGCGTAGGTAGGTCTCAACACGGCCACTATCCCGATCTCCAGCACCAGTAAGACAGCGTCTGTACTCCGGCCTGGTTGCGATCCCCGACAGCTCCAACGTGCGTCCTCCACCTTTCACGGCTCCGCTCACTCTGCCCATGCCTTGCACAAGGCTGCTGATCTCTTTTCTCCTCCTGTACCACCTCCTTTCTGTCCTCACGCAAAGGATGATGGTAGATGTAGTTCGGTTTTGTCCAGCATAGTCCACAATGTCTCTGTCTCCCTCTGGTGGCAGCAATAGTTCAATGCACCAGAATACAGTGTTTTTAAAGCAGCGCTACATTATGGTGAAACTTATGCAGACTTTGGATGAAAGTAACAATAGGTGCTTTAAAATTGGGCCTTTGGTGGCAGCAACAGCAAGTGCCTTCACACTGTAACCCCACTGTGGTATTGTGGAAGAGTGCAGGGTTGCAAAAAATTATAAAATTATTAAATTATATAAATCTGGTAATATAGGCGTCAGTGTCAGTGCAGCCAAATATTGTGCCTTTCATGGCAGCAAGTGCCTTCACACCGTAACCCTTTTGTGGTATTGTGGAAGAGTGCAGTGATGGAGGTTTTGTGAATGCAAAAGAGATCCCGATGTATTCCGTTACGTCAGCATCAGGGGATTGATAGCTGCTAATCCAGGACTGATTCATTTTTATAAATGTCAGCCAGTCTACAGAGTCGGTGGATAGACGCACTCTTTTGTCTGTGACAAAACCTCCAGCGGCACTGAACGTCCTTTCAGAAAGCACGCTGGATGAAGAGCAACCTAGTAGCTGCATAGCATATTGGCTTAGTTCTGGCCAGTGATCCAATTTCAACACCCAGTAAACCAGTGGATCATCTGCTGGAAAGGTATTCAGGTCTGCCCTTGCCCCTAGGTAGTCCTGCACCATATGGTGAAGACGCTGGCAATGGGTGCCTACATTTGACGTCCCTGGGCGTCGACTAATTTTTTTTAAAAAGGCATCAGTCAAGCGGCCCAGGCCTTCACCGTTCTTCCTCTGATCATTCGCAGCCTCAGAAGTACCTGTGTCATCACTTGGTAATCTACCAGTACCTGGAAAGGTGTTACACAAGTGTCGCTTTAGAGCGTCCTCAAGTTTTTTCATCCTGTGCTCCCTCTGTGCAGGCAAGATGAGCTCTGCAACTTTACCCTTGTATCGTGGATCAAGAAGGGTTGCCAACCAGTAATGATCCCTCTCCTTGATAGCACGAATCCTGGGGTCCTTTAGCAGGCTTTGCAGGATAAGGGAGCCCATGCAGCGTTGGTTGGAGGTGGCATTAGCTTCCGAGTCTTCCTGGTCAATGAGGAGGATGACCCCATCGTGCACTTCCTCCTCCCAGCCACGTACTAGTCCTTGTGTTTCTGGGCACACAAAACCCTCCCTTGAGGAATCCCCACTACTTAAATATTCCTCCTCCTCATCCTCCTCCTGTCTGATCTGAGGAGGACCCGCTGGAATGCTGTCTGCGGAAAGACTGGGGCCTTCAGAGCTAGGGAAGGCCTCCTCTTCCTTCCGCTGCTCTGCCTCTAGAGCCACATCTATAATTCCCCGCAGAGTGTGCTCCAGCAGGAACACTAAAGGAATTGTGTCACTGATGCATGCACTGTCCCTGCTCACCATCCTCGTTGCCTGCTCAAATGGTGACAGTACAGTGCATGCATCCTTGATCATCAGCCACTGCGGGGGGGGGGGAAACAGGTTGACCTGAACCTGTCCTTGTGCCATAATCACACAGGTACTCGTTGATGTCCCTCTGCTGCTTGTGCAGACGCTGCAGCATTGCTAATGTCGAGTTCCACCTGGTGGGAATGTCACAGATCAGACAGTTTGTGGAAAGGTGGAATTCTCTTTGAATTTCTGACAGGCAAACACTTGCTGGGAATGACCGTCTGAAGTGGCTGCAGACTTTCCTGGCCTGGCTGAGAAGCTGTGCCAGCCCTGGGTACCTGGTTTTGGAAACGCTGTACTACCAGATTTAGGACGGGTGCCAGGCATGGTACATGCGTCAACTTAACCTGGCGTAGGGCGGAGAGAAGGTTGCTGCCATTATCACAGACGACCATTCCCAACTGAAGCTGGCGTGGTGTTAACCATCTCTGCACCTGCCCCTGCAGAGCTGACAGAATTTCTGGCCCGGTGTGGCTCCTGTCCCCTAAACAAACCAGATCAAGCACAGTATGGCATCTTTTTGCTTGAGCCATTGCGTAGCCCCTGTCAGGCGTCGGTTTAACTGCCACTTCGCCAGAGACATTGAAGGAGGAAGAGGAGGAAGAGGGAGAGGTGGTGGTGGAGCAGACAGACCTCATACAAGCAGCTTTCTGGAGGCGCGGTGGATGAACAAGCTCCAGCACAGAGCCCCGTCTTGGATCCCTCCCAGCTGCAATCCGAGTTACCCAGTGTGCCGTGAAGGAAATGTAACGGCCCTGTCCATGCTTGCTGGACCACGTGTCTAAAGTCACATGCACCTTGCTGCTGACTGCCTTTCCCAATGACTACACAACATTGTCTTCCACGTGCTGGTATAGTGCTGGAATGGCCTTCCGTGAAAAGTAATGGCGTTTTGGAACCTGCCACTGTGGTACAGCACATTCAGCAAATTCACGGAAGGGAGCAGAGTCCACCAGCTGGAAAGGCAGCAGCTGCAATGCGAGTAATTTTGCTAGGCTGGCATTTAGACGCTGTGCTTGGGGATGGTTGGGACTATATTTTTTGTTATGCTGCAGCAGCTGTGGCAATGTAATCTGACTGCATAAATCTTCAGCTGATGGGATGCTGTCACTGTCAGTGGAGGTTGGAGTCAATGACCTGGCAGGACATATAGTGGGGGTAGAGACAGGTGAGGAGGACCTACGCAAAGTTTTGCCCCAACGGGATGCGTGGCAGGTGGTCATATGTCGCCTCAAGCACGTGGTACCCAAGCGTCCGGTGTCTTTCCCACGCTTGAGCCTCATCTGACATAGATTACAAATAGGACCGGTGCGGTCTGTTGCACATTTCTTAAAGAACTCCCAGACAGCAGAGTTCCTGGATGTGTCCTTTGAGACAACAGGGCTCTGCACCTGAGCAGCTCTGACATCTGATGCCTTGGACTGGCTAGTGCTACGGTTGGTCATAGAGGACGTTGTGCCTCGTGTTTGTTGTGCCTCCTCCTCCTCACTTGACTCCTCTGTTCGATCAGGCACCCAGGTGGAGTCAGTGACTTCATCATCCTTGTCATCATCCCCTATCTCCTCGTCACTGGAGCCAACTTGGCAGTATGCTGCAGCTGCTGGGGCAACATGAGTGCCAGTTATTTGTGTGTCACTGGCACCCCCTTCCTCTAGGTTGATTATACTCTCTTCCTCAACCTCAGAGATTGAATCAGAGCACTGTAGTTGCTGCACATCAAGCAGCATGTCACTGTAATTGTAGTCAAACAATTCAGCTGACTCCTCCGTGTGTGGTAGTGAGGCTACGGCAGGAGTAGCTGTGGACATGGAGGCTACATTAGATGCTTTGCTAGCTGAGGTAGACTGTAAACCACTACAAGCCTGGCTGGCAGAGGACTCGGAGGATGAGGATGGCCTGATTATCCAATCCACCAAATCCTCTGTATGTTGCTGCTGCTGCTTAAGACGGTCAGCACCAGTTAGAAAGGACAAGCGTGCCCCTGCAGAGGATGCACCACGTCCACGACGACCAGAGGCACAGCCTCCCGACACAGAGGCTGCTTGCCCTTTTATCTGTGCCTGGGAGCGTCTGCCTGTCCTTTTTGGTCTTTCTGACATGGTGAGTGATATATAGATTAAAGATATACAGAACTCTGATTCAACTCTGGTATAAAGATTAAAGATTTCCAGAACTCTGGTATAACTCAGTGAGACACCCTGATAGCTGGCAGCCAGTGACAAGACACAGATTACAATTCCCAGAAACCACCTATAAATCAGTGAGATGGGTGGCAGTGAGAACACACAGATTAGAACAATTCCCAGATATTTTGTAGAAATGAAATCCCCACAATTGCTGGTGGCAGTGAGAACACAAAGATTAGAACAGTTCCCAGATATTTTGTGTAAATGACTGACCCCCAAAATAGTTGGTGGCAATGAGAACACACAGATTACCACAATTCCCACGTATTTTGTAGAAATGACTGACCCCCAAAATTGCTGGTGGCAGTGAGAACACAAAGATTAGAACAATTCCCAGATATTTTGTAGAGATGAGACCCCCACAATAGTTGCTGGCAGTGAGAACACAAAGATTACAACAAGTCCCAGATATTTTGTATAAATGACTGACCCCCAAAATAGTTGGTGGCAGTGAGAACACAAAGATTAGAACAATTCTCAGATATTTTGTATAAATGACTGACCCCCAAAATTGGCAAACATACCCATGAGAGCTGGGGGCAAATATACCCATGAGAGCTGGGGGAAAATATACCCATGAGAGCTGGGGGCAAATATACCCATGAGAGCTGGGGCAAATATATCCATGTGAGCTGGGGGCAAATATACCCATGAGAGCTGGGGGCAAATATACCCATGTGAGCTGGGGGCAGATATACCCATGTGAGCTCGGGGCAAATATACCCATGAGAGCTGGGGGCAAATATATCCATGAGAGCTGGGGGCAAATATATCCATGAGAGCTGGGGGCAAATATAATCATGAGAGCTGGGGCAAATATAATCATGAGAGCTGGGGGAAAATATACCCATGTAAGCTGGGGACAAATATATCCATGTGAGCTTGGGGGAAAAATATACCCATGACAGCGGAGGGCAAATATACCCATGTAAGCTGGGGGCATTATATATATCCGTGTGAGCTGGGGACAAATATATCCATGTGAGCTCGGGCAAATATATCCATGTGAGCTGGGGGCAATATATATATATATATATATATATATATATATTTGTCTTTAAACAGGCTGCTGTGTGTAAAAGTCTGCATCTGTGTCCTTGTCGCAGTCCAGCGTTGTCCCCTTGCCCTGCACCCAAAAGGCTGTTATTGCTCCGGGAATTGCCACATTATCTGCTGCCTGCATTGCACAAAGTAAGAATGACTTAGTAAAACTGCCTCTGTCCTTAAAGGGTTAATAAAGGAGTATTTATTAGGACACAAAAAATAGTCATAATAATAACCGTTTTTCCCTGGCCGCGAGAGTACCCCCACCTATTTTTCCAGAAAAGAAAGCTATATATATATATATTTATATATATATATACTGTATGTCCAATGCTATGTTTGTATATCTGCGTATCTATCTTGTGTGCATAGCTATGTATATGTATTTTTGTGTGTGTGTCTAGGAGTTTGTATCCAGCTGTGTATGAGTGTGTGACAGGGTGCATATCTCACAAATTTCCCTGTTTTTGAGGGACAGTTCCTATTTTATTCTGGGGAGAATATGACGAACACAGCCTGAAATTTAGCACAAGTACAACCCCTCTAAATTACTCTGGTTTGCAGGTCGCCTCCAACTGTCCTGTTTCCATCCACACTAGACCTATCTCACTTACCCTTCCCACATCATTATAGTTTTCATAGCTTGCCTCAAACCTCTCAATATTTCAGATGCACATGCTAGTACTAGTGACCCATACCACATGGTGGTTACCAGGGGACAACTAATAGGGCCCCCGGGCAATTGGAGATTGTGGGGCCCCTTGTGCCACGCCCACAGTAGGCCACACCCATACAAATCCGCACAACCTACATACACATTGTTGCGTTAAAGAATTTATTTCTTTACGCAGTTTTCAAAATAATTATTTTAACGAGTTACTACAATGCACTCAGGCCCCCAGCAAATTGGAGAATCCATGGTGCCCCCTCCAGACTTACAAACTGAACAGATTCCACAGCAATATAACTCATAGTAATGGCCTGTGTGTATGAGCAGGTACATAATCCACAGCAATATAACTCAGTTAGCCATGGGGTGTATGAGCATTCACATCATCACAGCAATATAACTCACAGGTAACAATGGGGTGTTTGAGCAGGCACAGGATCACAGCAATATAACTCACAGGTAACCATGGGGTGTATGAGCAGGCACAGAATCTCAGCAACATAACTCACAGTTAACCATGGGGTGTATGAGCAGGCACAGAATCTCAGCAATATTACTCACAGGTAACCATGGGGTGTATGAGCAGGCACAGGATCACCGCAATATAACTCACAGGTAACCATGGGGTGTATGAGCAGGCACAGGATCACAGCAATATAACTCACAGGTAACCATGGGGTGTATGAGCAGGCACAGAATCACAGCAATATAACTCACAGGTAACCATGGGGTATATGAGCAGGCACAGGATCACAGCAATTTAACTCACAGGTAACCATGGGGTGTATGAGCAGGCACAGAATCACAGCAATATAACTCAGTGTGAATGAGCAGAGCAGGCACAGGATCACAGCATTCTTTTAAATATTTCCCACAAAGATGTTTGGGGCCCATCCTCCTGTGCATCCTAGGTGACTGACTGTCACGCTCCACAGGTGCGCTGCAAGAGCGGGCTCTGGTTCGTCCACACTCACACAGGTGAGGGTGTGGCCTAGTTTGAGAGCCTGTAATTATGATGAGTGAGAAGCCATGTGGTAAACACTGCGGGCCCGCCCCTCAGGGAGATCCACATCCGCGCTGAACATTTTGCTGGCGACGCCCTCATCCACTTGACCCGGCAAAGCGTTCATGCACATACACAGGGGCAAATCGAGACACCACACCACCATCTAATCTGCGGAATCCGGGCCCCCTTTTACCCATGGACGGCGCCCGAGTGCCCAATGGGTCAGTCCGCCCCTGGTGGTTACTCCTCTTGTACTCTTCAATCCCAACTACTCTAGATTGTAAGCCAATTTGAGTATTCTGCTCCTATGTCTCTTGTTCCTAAATTTGTAAGGTATTTAGATTAATTCCTCCATTCTCTAGAAATATGGGGAGCTTAGATGATTAGGATGAGTTTAGCAACACTAGGGAGACGCAGTGTTAAGGATGATGTAGATAGAAGGGGTTATTCACAAAGCAGCAAAATTTCATTGAAATTTTGGTGCTTTTCACTTCACTGCTCTTCGGCGATTCACCGTATGGCAAATTCACTATTTAGTGAATGGTCACGGTAGCGCGCGGAAGATGGAGTCGCCAAAGCCTCACGAGAAAGTTGAACAACACCGATGAGTACCAAAGTGGTGTTGGCGAATTCCAACGCAAAAAAAACACTCCAATTATCCTAATACAGTAAGTGTTTAACACCTTAACTGTGGAAGTTGTGGGGAACATCATGGGAGTCTCTCGCTATATGTGGAGAACAATCCCCACACGACGTCCGCTAAGTGGGCTCTCCTCCCCATTCTCACCTCTCTCTCCTCTGGGGTCCCACGGTGATCTCACTTCATGGAAGCCCTCTCCTGGCGCACACTGACAACATTGCAATGGGCGCAATGACGTTATGTTCGGGTGCCCCCCGGGAGCCTGAAAGGATGGGGGGAAGAGGTTCTTCAGACCTCTCTCCCTTCAGACCGGGAGGAGGTAAAAGTCAAAGACAGTCACCGCTGGAAAGGGCAAAGTCTACCCTTTCAAGCAATGCCTGTCTTTTAACCCCTGAGGTGCCTTTTGGCGCCGGATAGTGGACCACTCCCAGAGGTGGCTGAGATCTTGATGTCAGCCAAGCCTCCAGGGCCTCTCCTCGACCACTGATGTCATCACGCATGGCGCAATGATGTCAGGTTTAGAACTCCCTATGGAAACCCCATTGTAGAGATAGGGGGATCTTTTGGACCCTCATATCTGCCGTTCCGCAGCAGCTAGAGGTTATGGCTTGGTATCATTGGAAAGGCCAGAGCCAGAGCATGACCTTTCCAAAGATACCAAACATGACCATGTTAAGAGTAAAAATAAAATAGTAATCATAATAATAAAAAAGAGAAAAAAAGAAAAACTTGCTTTTTATTAATGCACCAATATTGTTCCCTTTTTCAATAATAATGTGAACAATGATGCTGCACTATAGATTTTTTTTATTTTTTTGGGCGTTAACTAAAAATTAACGGGTTTCCATTTCTAATTTTTTTTAACAACTGTACCCCATAGAATGTAGAACCGCAAAGGCTTGGATGATAAAATGTGAAAAGAATCATGTTACACGCTGTAGATCAGTGTTTCCCAAACCTGTCCTCGGGACCCTCTGCCTCACCAGGTTTGCCAGATACCTAAAGCACAGGTGATATGATTTGCTGCTCAGTGATAGCAGGATTCAGTCTGCTTTTCCCCAAGGTGATCTGCAAAATCTGGCCTGGTTGAGGGTCCCGAGGACAGGTTTGGGAAACACTGCTGTAGATGATTGGAAATTCAAATTGTATTGCATTTTTTGTTACAACATTCAGGCATGGCATGAATTTGCAGAGTCTGCCAAAAAAAAGGATATATAATTTGTCTGGGTCCTACAATAAAACTTGACTTCAAATCGCGTTTAAACAAATAATAAAAAAGGACCCCATGCTGGCAGGCGATATGTGCCCGGTGGCGGGCAGTATATTAATGCCATGTGAAACATCACGAGAGTTAATGGAAGTGGGACGGGGTCATCCCTGAAGGGACCCACTGCGGACAAACTGAGCCTTAATCTGTTAGGCTCTGACCCACGTGAGTGGCCACCTGTATATGTACATATTTAGCTCAAGTGTGCCTTATGTACTGCGTAATTGTTTTTGTCTGTTTATATTTTTCATGTTACAAGAACACTAGCATCGTGTCATTCCATCTATGAACACCAGTCTTGGTAATAGCCTTGTGTATTTATAGTGTATTGGGTGTTGACACTTTGAGAAATTGTCTCTATATAAGGCGGTTTATTAAACCACATTTCATTCTTTCTGCCACATTCTACGGGATATATACAGGCGCTTTCCCTTTTTTTGTGTGCTAGGTGCATTAATGCCGGCTGCTGCGCCGAGCCCCTTCTCGCGAGATCTTGCACAGTTTGAGATCTTGCGAACAGTGAGATCTTGTGAAATTGCAGCTGGAGTTTTCCCACAGTTAGAGCATTCTGCCAGCCACCCCAGCCCCTTGGATGCCAGCAAGTCAGCTCAGTGCTGGCTTGCGGTATTGGAGGCATCTGCACAAGTACCCAATACTCATGGAAAGGCCAATATCGGCACCGATACTAGTATCGGTATTGGTGCATCCCTACTTTCTATGGCAAATATAGGAGTAAAGTGCCATCATGTGCAGTTGCACAATATGGTACTGAATTATTGCTTGGGGTTGTAAAATGTATGCAAGAGGAATATTGAAACTGGAGAGTAGCATGAAAAAAAAATGATTCATAGATTAAAACTCCATTTGTTAAATGCTATACAGTATAATATATAATAGTTTATAAATTATAAAAACAAATCTACTGTACTTGTCCAACAGACTAAAATGGTGTCTGATCTACTTGTCTCTCAAAAAGATCTATTTGTCCTGGTTAAAAAATCTCTATCTTTACCATATCATGGTTTCTGCTTTTAGGGTCACTGCTTGTATTGCAGAAGCTGTAGCCTTAATAAAATAACATTTATTTTTAAAGCGTCAACATATTCTGCAGTGCAGTTCAATAAAGATACAAGCAGAAGCTGTAACCCTAATAAAATGACATTTATTTATAGTGTACTGCGCTGCAGAATATGTTCGCTCGTTATAAATAAATGTCATTTTATTAGGGCCACAGCTTCAGGAAAAAGCTTAATTTTCCCATCCCCTCTTCTATAATATGTAGTTGCTCTCTCCAGCATCCTCCTCTTAACTAGGGACGATTAACAGGTTTTTTTTGCATTGCCGGGCTGTATAACTCCCAGTGACAGGCAATGCAGTTATAAATTTCCCACTCAACCAGCAGAGGGTGCTACTGCACCTGTGCTGAGCAGGCAGCCCGATTTTCATTGACACTCACAGTGACCAATCCAAAGCCAGAGGGCGCGGACAAGCAGCTCTGTCCGGAGCTCATATACCGCCGATCCCTCACATACAGTATCTCACAGAAGAGAGTACACCCGTCACATTTTTGTAAATATTTTATTATATCTTTTCATGTGACAGCACTGAAGAAATGACACTTTGCTACAATGTTCAAGTAATGAGTGTACAGCTTGTATAACAGTGTACAATTGCTGTCCCGTAAAAATAACTCAACACACAGCCATTAATGTCTAAACCACTGGTAACAAAAGTGAATCCACCCCTAAGTGAATATGTCCAAATTGGCCCCAATTAGCCATTTTTCCTCCCTGGTCAGGGCCGGATTTATAATTAGGCAGGGTAGGCATGTGCCTACAGGCACCTGCCACAAGGTGGCGCCTTGCTCTGTAAGAAATTTTTATTTTTACAATCATTTAGACCACTGTATCTTTGGAGCCCTACGGGCTAGAGGGACTTATGAGGTATCATTGGAAAGGCCAGATTATGACCTTTCTAGTGATTACAAAAATGTCCAGGTTAGATTTATGTAAAATTAAATTACAGATATAATATAATTTTCCTCTTTTTTCTTTCTTCTAACGCAGCACTATTATTCCGTTTACTATTATAAAATGAACAGTGATGCTGCGCTAACTCACCTTCTCATTTCCCACACTGCCAGCAAGTGTGGAGCTGATGATGCAATGCATTGTTTAATCGACAACCTACACCATGGTTCATGTAATGTGTAAAAATAAAAAAAAATTAAGTAAATGCAAAATTATTTTTTTTATCTATTCTACAGCAGATGCAATATATGCGTTTATATATAACATAAACAATGCCACCGCACTAACTCAACTAGGGCGACAGGTTCCGTCCCTTCTTTTGATTTGAGTGCAGGGAGATACTAGTTTTCTGTTCTTTTAAAAAAAAAAATATTTCATTTTGCCCCGAAACGAAAATTTTAGTCATTTTGGTCAAATTTAAGTATTTTTTTTCCCCTGGGGAGGGCTCAAGGCAAATTTAAGTCCTTTTTTCCCCTGGGGGAGTGCTCCACATTTCTGTGCCTACAGGCTCCTGAGATGCAAATCTGGCCCTGTACCCGGTGTCATGTGACCGGTTAGTGTTACAAGGTCTCAGGTGTGAATGGGGAGCAGGTGTGTTAAATTTGGTGTTATCGCTCTCACGCTGGTCACTGGAAGTTCAACATGGCACCTCAAGAACGCTTAGAGGATCTGAAAAAATGAATTGTTGCTCTAAACAAAAGATGGCCTAGGCTATAAGAATATTGCCAAGACCCTGAAACTTAGCTGCAGCATGGTGGCCAAGACCATATAGCGGTTTAACAGGACAGGCTCCACTTCGAACAGGCCTCGTCATGATCAACCAAGGGAGTTGAGTGCACGTGCTCAGCGTCCTATCCAGAGGTCGTTTTGGGGAATAGATGTATGAGTGCTGCCAGCATTGCTGCAGAGTTCAAAGGGGTGGGGGTGTCAGTGCTCATTTGCCGCACACTGCATCAAATTGGTCTGCATGGCTGTCGTCCCAGAAGGAAGCCTCTTCTAAAGATGATGCACAAGTAAGCCCGCAAACAGTTTGCTGAAGACCCAATTTGGACATTTTCACTTAGGGGTGTACTCACTTTTGTGCCAGCTGGGTTTAGACATTACTGGCTGTGTATTGAGTTATTTTGAGGGGACATCAAATTTACACTGTTAAACAAGCTGTACACTCACTATTTTACATCGTAGCGAAGTGTCATTTATTTATTTATTTATAAAGGATTTTACCAGCAAGGATACATTGAGATTTCTCTCGTTTTCAAGTATGTCCTGGGTTCAAGAACATTGAATTGTTACAGAAATACAAAGTTACAGTTACAAGTACTTATACAGCGCCAACAAATTCCATAGTGCTTTACAATGGGGAAGCACAAACAGCAGACTTACATGATACAAGAGGAAATAAAACCCTGGTCGTCGGATAACTGTCCAGGTTATACATCACTTTAAACCAAAAGCTCAGGCAGACATCCCATGAGCTTACACTCTAAGGGACTAGGGTAACTGAAACAAATGGGAGCAGAGGGAAGGTGAAACTGGTGGCCAGTAGAATATCATAGGGATTGCATGAAATGGACCAGATTATTTGGGTTTAGTAAGGGTAATTAGTGAGAGAAGTGGAGACAGCTGGAAAGGATGCCTGAAATTAGGGACCAGCCCTGGGTGGGTTGGGGCCACAGAGGGAAGGAATGGAGGTGAGTCTGTGATGGAGTTTGCTGTGGAAAGAATGAGGTTTGTGACTTGCACAGATAGCACCAATTAACAAACGTGGGGGAGGGAGGAGGAGGGAAACACAAACAGATTTTTTCTATCTGAAATGGAGGGAGATTCAAAATACTTGAAAAGACTAGTCAAGAAATAATACATGCAGACATAAAAATACATTTGCAAGATTATGACAGCCTGGGGTATGATGTCGGACGCCTTGTTGAAATGGCATATACCTTGAATTCTTGGTTCAGGGCCACAGAGGGAAGGAATGGAGGTGAGTCTGTGATGGAGTTTGCTTGAATGCTTGGTTCAGGGCCACAGAGGGAAGGAATGGAGGTAAGTCTGTGATGGAGTTTGCTTGAATGCTTGGTTCAGGGCCACAGAGGGAAGGAATGGAGGTGAGTCTGTGATGGAGTTTGCTTGAATGCTTGGTTCTTCTTGCATTTCTTCGGTGTTGTCACATGAAAAGATATAATATTTACAAAAATGTGAGGGGTGTACTCACTTCTGTGAGATACTGTACATATCAACTGCCCTCTGTGTTACTTGAAATACAACAATATTTACTTTTGCACAGTCACTGATTTGACGTCAGGGGAACCAAACAGCGTTGATTATTTTGCTTTTTGAGAATAAGTCCACTGATGCCTGACTGATACTGAATAAATGAATATCTAAAACTTTACGTAAGAATGATAACTAGCATAAGAAGATCCAAAATGTCAAGTTCTGCTTGGAAACTTGTACTTTGTATTGCTCAGTAATATAAATAAGAAAAAGCTGTTTATGTAAATTAACCCTTTACATTTTTCTTTTCATTGTGCAACTTTCTAGAATGGAATCTATTTTTTATTCCATTACTTCTCTTTAACGTAAAATGGAAATATAGTTTAAAATTGTGAGTAATGTTTATTATAAAAATACATATATAATTAAATTACCAATCAATAAGCATAGTGATTCTCAGCAGTTCCTGCTTTAGTGAATAACTCATGTCAGTTTCATGTTGATAAACTATTGCTGTTTTTACTATACTGTGTCATGGGACTATAAATCCGTTTATTTCACCCAACAGATTTGGGGTTATAAGCCTTGAATTTATCTATGTCCTAATAGAGCAGAAAGAAGTTCAGTGACATATTTGCCGTATAGTTTCTCGTGGCCTTTTGGAAGTTTGTAGAAGTGGGGCTCGAGACAAGGCTGAACGTTTTTTCCATATCGGGACTTTCCTTTCGGATCTGAGACAATCTGAAGGCGTGAGAGATTAGTTGTATCGAGCTGCCAGCCTTGGTCGGTTTATATTGTATTTGGACTAGAAAGTGTTTGGAAACTGAGTGTTCTCATCCATTGAAATAAACTATGTCATCTCTGAAATTTGTCAGTGGTTCCAAAACAATTTATAACTATAACCCACATGGATATATTTGCCCCCAGCTCACATATGGATATATTTGCCCCCAGCTCACATGGATATATTTGCCCCCAGCTCACACATGTATATATTTGCCCCCAGCTCACATGGGTATATTTGCCCCCAGCTCACATGGCTATTGCCCCGTTTCCCCCCCTGGATCCGCCCCTGATATTCCCCCTGTGTTTTTGAGAGGGCATTGGGCTGTTTGAACCCTGCAGGAAAAATATGTGTTTTAAATTGTTCCCCGGTGCTGCAAGGTTTCCCCACCTGCTAATTAAAAGCCCTTAAATTTTTCCTGGGTGTGAGGAACCAGTGAGAGGAACTAAGGAGATTGAGAGAGAGAGAGAAACACAGAGAGAACGGTGGAGCTTTGAGGCTGGCAGCTCGATAGAAGGACTTCAAAAGCTGGTATTTATTTTGGTTATTTCCCAGTGTAGTGAGGGACGCTTTATTGTTAAGTCAGCATTTAGACATGTTAGGTTTTGTTTTCTGTTATATTTTGTTTATTTGCTGCAGTGCAGAAATAAAACTCTGAGCTATATAAAGAGACCTAGAGGACCGCGCTATAGCGCCCCCATGTGACAATATATATATATCACTGCAGAGTAGTCTAGGATCGCCAGAAACTGGTACACAATAGTCAGTACTAATTACAAGCCAAATCAGTAAGAAATCAGAGTGGTCAGATATGCTAAGGACTGGTACACGGAGGTGGTTCTCAGACAAGCCAGATAAATACACGAAGGAGGCTGAATACAACTGAAACAGATAATCGCCAAGAGTACTAGCACTGAGGGAAGCAAACTCCACAACAGCTCGATGAGCCGGATAGCGACGGGTCCGCTTCATCATACCGCTCCCCGCCATCCACGCGAGCTCCAGAAGCCGACGCAACTCCTGGCACCTGGCTGGTCGATGGCGCCGCCAGGTGCCGGCACCCCCTCTGAGCCCCAGACGTAACAAATGGTAGGTGAGGAGCGGGTTTAGTCAGGCATGTGGTACACTACTCTGAAAATATGAGATTTGGGGGATATCTTGAAGGATCGAAGATTAGGGGAAAGCCTGATAGGGTGAGGTTGGTCATACCCAGGACTAATGCTGCCCTTGAAGTCTTGGAGGTGGCAGTTAAAAGGACACTAATTTTGAAGACTTTGCATTTATAAAGTGGTCAGGAGTGCCCCCCTCTCTACCAATTTGGCGAAGAGAAGCTGTGTGAAGTCTCCTCCATCCCACCAACAACTTG
Source organism: Leptobrachium leishanense (assembly GCA_009667805.1). Classification (NCBI taxonomy): domain Eukaryota; kingdom Metazoa; phylum Chordata; class Amphibia; order Anura; family Megophryidae; genus Leptobrachium; species Leptobrachium leishanense. Next base: position 246,518,449 of record CM019066.1, read on the forward strand.
GATATTTGAATTTCCCGACTTCTGGCTACCAGTGACGTCGGCACGCAGAGCGTGTGCTGACGTCAATCTCTCTGAGACCGGTTTCCAAGAGGCAGGTGATGGATCAGATCTGCCAATGAACACAGCTTGGATCAATAATTCTTAGCTGGCGCTATAGAACTTGCATGCGCAATGTGCGCAAGTCCCTTTTGCGCTACACAAGTTGCGTAGGAGCGCAAACTGTTTTAGATAAGCTTCAGGGACTTCTGGATTTGGGAATCCCTGAAGGCGAAGAGTAAGAACTGCTCTCGGCAAGGGACAAAAAGTGAGTAAAATATAAATAAATAAATGAGCAGTGGCTGTCAGCAGGGTCTGGCCATTTATTTTTAGGGCAAAAAAGGGAACTTATTAGAGCATTCCTTTAATGGTGCAGGTGAAAGCAGAGGACAGACTGAGGTTTTCTGCAAAACAGAGTGATCTAGAAGGGGTGTGCTTGTAGAGTAAGGAAGACCGATGAGAAGGGGTACATATTTGAGGTTTCGAATGTGATCTTCTGTGGTTTATATTGTATTCTGAAATATACAGGTGCCAATGGAGAAACTGGAGGTATGTAAGGTGCATGGGTGAGAAATAGAAGTTTGGTGTGTGTAATATAGAGTCAGGTCCAGAAATATTGGGACATCGACACAATTCTAACATCTTTGGCTCTATACACCACCACAATGGAGTTGGAATGAAACAAACACAATGTGCTTTAACTGCAGACTGTCAGCTTTAAGGCTGGGGTCAGAACAGCGCACTTTTAACGTGCGTTCTGGCGCACATAATTATGGCCGCACTAGCAGCAGATGACGGGCAATGACGGCCAATATACGATGTACGGCCGCACAAAAGTCCAGCCGTGCAACGCAAGTGGAATTTGAATGCATTTTTCTGAGAACGCTGAACCGCTAGTACTGACGTACTGAGTGCGCAGCTGCGGCATAGCGGCGTGTTTGCGTGATTAGGAGATGTCAGACACTGCTAATGTCCAGCCTACATAACATCCAGACGCAAAAAGAGTTTTATTGACGATCCGTACAAAATCACGCTCGAAAATGAGCGTCGTCTGAGCGTTTTTGCGCATTCCGTGAAAAAATACGTCAATGCGTTCGGACGCACTTTTTCACGTTCGCGGGGAAAAATGCTTTCGTCTGACCCTAGCCTAATTTGAGGGTATGTACATCCAACTCAGGTGAACGGTGTAGGACTTACAGCAGTTTGCAGATGTGCCTCTCACTTGTTAAGGGACCAAAAGTAATGGGACAATTGGCTTCTCAGCTGTTCCATGGCCAGGTGTGTGATATTTCCTCATTACCCCAATTACAATGTGTGGATAAAAGGCCCAGAGTTCATTTCAAGTGTGCTATTTGCATTTGGAATCTGTTGCTGTCAACTCTCAAGAGGAGATCAAAAGAGCTGTCACTATCAGTGAAGCAAGCCATCATTAGGCTGAAGAAACAAAACAAACCCATCAGAGAGATAGCAAGAACATTAGGCGTGGCCAAAACAACTGTTTGGAACATTCTCAAAAAGAAGGAACGCACCAGTGAGCTCAGCAACACTAAAAGACCCGGGAGACCACGGAAAACAACTGTGGTGGATGACCGAAGAATTCTTTCCCGGATAAAGAAAACACCCTTCACAACAGTTGGCCAGATCAGGAACATTCTCCAGGAGGTAGGTGTATGTGTGTCAAAGTCAACAATCAAGAGAAGACTTCACCAGAGTGAATACAGAGGGTTCACCACAAGATGTAAACCATTGGTGAGCCTCAAAAACAGGAAGGCCAGATTAGAGTTTGCTAAACAACACCTAACAAAGCCTTCACAGTTCTGGAACAAGATCCTATGGACAGATGAGACCAAGATCAACTTGTACCAGAGTGATGGGAAGAGAAGAGTATGGAGAAGGAATGGAACTGCTCATGATCCTAAGCATACCACCTCATCAGTGAAGCATGGTGGTGGTATTGTCATGCGTGGGCATGTATGGCTGCCAATGGACCTGGTTCTCTTGTATTTATTGATGATGTGACTGCTGACAAAAGCAGCCGGATGAATTCTGAAGTGTTTCGGGCAATATTATCTGCTCACATTCAGCGAAATGCTGCAGAACTCATTGGACGGCGCTTCACAGTGCAGATGGACAATGACTCAAAGCATACTGCAAAAGCAACCAAAGAGTTTTTGAAGGGACAGAGGTGGAATGTTATGCGATGGCCAAGTCAATCACCTGACCTGAATCCCATTGAGCATGCATTTCACTTGCTGAAGACAAAACTGAAGGGAAAATGCCCCAAGAACAAGCAGGAACTGAAGACCGTTACAGTAGAGGCCTGGCAGAGCATCACCAAGGATGAAACCCAGCGTCTGGTGATGTCTATGTGTTCCAGACTTCAGGCTGTGATTGACTGCAAAGGATTTGCAACCAAGTATTAAGAAGGGAAAGTTTGATTTATGATTATTATTCTGTCCCATTACTTTTGGTCCCTTAACAAGTGGGAGGCACATCTGCAAACTGCTGTAAGTCCTACACTGTTCACCTGAGTTGGATGTACATACCCTCAAATTAAAGCTGACAGTCTGCAGTTAAAGCACATTGTGTTTGTTTCATTCCAACTCCGTTGTGGTGGTGTATAGAGCCAAAGATGTTAGAATTGTGTCGATGTCCCAATATTTCTGGACCTGACTGTAGATTTGTGTGTGTTTGCATAAGATGTGTTACGTACCAGTTTGGTGCTCACCATGCAGGACAAAGCAGACAAAGTGATGGCGGCACTGTGAATGTAGTAAAAATTAATGCCCTGCCCCTTGTTTTGTACCTATTCCAGACTCTCACCATTTTTCTACCCGGTCACTTTTTAACACAATTTAAGAGGTTAATCTCTGCGTTTGTATGGGACTCCAAAAAACCGAGGATAGCTTTAGCTTTGCTTCCTGCCCCTAAACAGGCAGGCAGGGTGGCCTTGCCACATTTCTGGCATTACTATGGTGCGTCTCACCTCCATCGCACAATGGAGTGAATGACGGGTTCGGCAGACAAGCAGTGGATCGGCCTAGAACAGGCCAGTGTTACATGCAGTATGTCTTGTTTGCCCTGATTGCCGGTCCCAGTACAGATTAAGATGTTGGTCCCTCACCCCATAATCATTGCGACGCTATGCGTTTGGCGTACGCTTATGGCTCACCCTGGCCTGGCCCCTTTTCCCTACCCGCTGATGCTACTGCAGAGGCTGCCGGTGTTTTCTCGTTCCCTAGCCCTACCGCTGACAGCTGATCGACTGACTCCTCCCCGGAGGGAGCACTTTCAGGTAGGATCAGACCCCATTGCCTGTTTCCAGCTGTCAATTGCACATCCAGAGTCATTTCTTGCACAATTCCACCACCACTGTCTCATATTTGCACTCCCACGCACCCTTAGCTGCGTTCACAAGACCACAAACCCGTTTGAAGTTGTAGTGGACAGAGGTAGGCTCCCGACACACTGTCTTTCCGCAATGTATGTTATGCTGCAATCCCTGACAACCCTATCGTCAACCACTCGAACTAACTGGGAACGGGAACTTGGTCTTACATTTGAAGACCATCAGTGGAGTATCATGTGCTCCTTGGCCCATACCAGCTCCCCGGCTACGAGAGTCCAGGACGCTAACTATAAAGTGTTGACCAGATAGCATAGGACCCCTAATGTGCTGAGACATATGTCGGACAGTGGGGAGGCGCAATGCTGGAGATGTGGCACATCTGTTGCCACTCCTTTGCACATTTGGTGGTCCTGTCCCTCCATGTACCAGTTCTGGCGCACTGTGCATGACCGTGTCTGCGAGGTTATGGAACCTCCGCCAACATTTTCAACCGAATTCTGCCTCCTTAGTTATACTGAAACACAACCTGAGGCATTTAGAAAATCTGAAGCCATGCCTCTTACAGGCTGCCTGCTTGGTGATACCTCTGTATTGGTGTAAACCTGACCCTCCCCCGCTTGCTTTGTGGCTCAGACATGTTGAATTTATCCGCTCCTCTGAGGAACGGATTGCCATGGCTTGGGGTAATTCAGAAGAAAACAGTTTAAGATGGTATTACTGGTTGATGACCTGCTTGCCCAGGATGGGGCACCTCAACCCAACCCATTGATCCCTTTCAGCTGAGAGTTCCTCTTCCCCCTTACAATATATACTCCTGCAGATATTTGTTTTTGTTTGACCTTTGTGTTCCGCTGTTATTTTCCCGCATGTATGATTGTATACCTTTTTCGTATTGCACACCTACGGTTTTTTATAATGTTATGTCAAGCTAACTTTACTTTTGCCTTATTACTGGCTTTGTATGTACCACATAAAAAAAAAAAAGCAGGCAAAGTGATAACGCAAACATGGGTAAAGTTAACGAGGCAAATCCAACAACATGGTCCAAAGTTTGGGGCAGGCGGCAAAGAGGGTGAACAGGGTAAACGAATGCAAACGTCAATAGTCAGGAATATCAGTCAGATGGGAACACTATGAGGTCTGCGTGCTTGGAAGGACAAAAACAACTGTGTGCCCCCTTCTGGAGCAAGGGGTTTAAATAGGCTGGTAACTGCCATCATATCTTATCTCTGAATCTAGGGGGTTGCTGGAGGAGGCTCAGGAACAGGAGTCAAAGGTTCAGGAGTAAAATAGCGGGAACCTGTGTAGCTGTCATGGCAGACTGTACTGTGGGTGCTGCTGGACACTAGGGTTCAACTCCATCCTGGTCTCTTAAAGAGGAGGCCACATCTTTCTGTCTACAGGCTCAAGGTGAACCATAACCGTTTGTTTGCTTTTTCATTATAAGTAACAGTCTTAGAAAACGAGATTTTTTAAAAATCTGTTCTATTTGTACTTTTTGATATTCTTATCAGGGAATTGGAGAAAAAGATCCATATTCCATTTACAATTGGTGTTACGTCGGCATGTCAGAAAAAAAAATCATTCATACATAAAAATAACTACGGTACTTAACACATTGCAGCTCTAAAATCCCTGATCTAAAAGAGGTTAGTAATAATATAGCCCATGAATGGTGGTTTATGCAGTGTATCTTAAATAATGCAGTTGGCAGTATCTAGGTATTGTCTGTAGGTGGAAAAAAAATATTAATGAAATTCCTTGCTAGTAATGAAGGGCATGTGCATAATCACAAAACTATTTTAGAGCACCTACAGAGATCATTAAATGTTCATTAATAATAATATTTTCTGTATATTGATATTCCTCTCAAATCTACATAAATGTAATGGTCTAATGCATTTTTATACAAGTGTTTCAGTTTTGAAAAGTATCTTTTTTTCTGACAGAGAAGTTGAGCAACGTAAGATTTAAAGTGCAGCATGTGTTATTTTCCTCGTTTGACGAGGAATCGCTCCATTTATTTGTCAGCATTTTTTGCTAACACATACAGTTGAGAAAAGGAAGTTATTCCCTCTCAAAGTGCATCCGTTGTTCACGTCAGTGTTCCATGCCGCAAATGGGAGGGTCAGTTGAGTGGAGAGCTCCCTACAGGACAACCCTGAGAGATGTCAACTCTGATGGTAAATCATGCATCACTGCACATGGGATATTATTCTCATCATTTATATAGCGCCAACAGTTTCTGCAGCGCTTTACAATAACCAAAGGGAACAAGATACAGGTAAATGGACATAGGATGGAAAGAAGAGGTGTAGAGGGCCCTGCTCATAGGAGCTTACAAAGAGAATTTTACTGGATGGCAGGATCATTAGTGCCAGTGGTTTGGGAATGGTGGGGTCATAGAAGCAGCTTCAATCATGTGTGAGTAGGTGAGCAGAGGGATGAGTTGCATCAGTGATGTGGTACGCTAATCTGAAGAGACGGGTTCTGTGGGATTTCATGAAGGCCTGAAGATCAGGGGAGAGTTTGATAGGGTGTGGCAAGTCATACCACAGGACCGGAGCTGCCCTTGAGAAGTCTTGGAGGTGAGAGATTTGGCAGTGCGGGTGTAGACAGATGACAGGTGGAGATCGCCTGCCGCCTGGCGTTGTCTAGACAGGACGTGCTTGTGGAGAAACAAAGACATGTAGAGACGGTTGAGTTATTGAGCGATTTGATTGTGAGTGTCAGTATTTTAAACTGTATCCTGAAACGTACAGGAAGTCAATGGAGGGACCGACAGAGGGGGGGTACGCGAGGCGCTTCTGGTGAGAAAAATAAGCGTTCATTACAGATTGCAAAGGGGCAAATACGGGAGTTTGGGAGGCAAATGAGGAGCGAGTTACAGTAATCAAGTTGTAAAATGACAAGAACATGAACCAGCACCTTTGCGGTATCTTGTGTCAGAAAGGGGCGGATCGGACTATGTTCTTGAGTTGATAGTAACAGGATCTGGTCACTCTCTGGACGAGAATTTCAGTTTTGACAAGAGTTTAAGGAAGCGGGAAGCCATCCAATTTGAGAGAGTGGAAAGACGGTCAGTGACTTGATCCAGGAGAGCCGGCGAGAGATCAGGGGAGGAGAGGTATATTTGAGTGTCATCAGCGTATAGGTGGTACTGGAATCCAAAGGAGTTGATCAGTTTGCCTAGAGAGGCAGTGTAGATCGAAAAAAGAAGAGGGCCCAGTACTGAACCTTGGGGCACCCCAAGAGAGACAAGCTGCCGTGAGGAGGTACTTCCAGAAAATGAGACACTAAACGGTCGTTGGGACAGGTAGGAAGCAAACCATGAAAGAACAGTACCTTGATGGCCTATATCACTAAGAGTTTGAAGGAGGAGCGAGTGGTCAACTGTATCAAAGGCAATAGAGAGGTCAAGAAGGACCAGCAGTTAGTAGCACCCATTAGATTTAGCAGTTACAAGTTCATTGGTTAGTTTCGCAAGTTCGTTTCCATCAAGTACAGTGAGCGAAAGCCAGATTGCAGAAGGTCAAGGAGAGAGTGGGTGTTGAGGTAGTCAGACAGGCATACACAAGCTTTTCAAGGAATTTGGAGGCAAAAGGGAGCAGGGACATGGGGTGGTAGTTGGAGGGAGCATTGGATCCATAGACAGATTTTTTAGGATTGGGACTACCATGGCATGTTTGAGGGGAACAGGAAAGACCCCAGAGGTTGAGGACAGATAAAATGTGTGGGTCAAGGACGGTACAAGAGAAACGGAAAGTGTTTTGGTTAGATGTGAGGGGAACGGAGTCGAGGGGGAAGGTAGTGGGATGAGAGGATCATGATAACTTAAAGACCTCTTGTTCAGTCGCAGAAGGGAACGAGTTAAACTTGTGAAGATAGACATGATTAACATCTTCCTGCATGGGTGATAGCAGCATTGTTGAGATCTCAGTTCTAATGTGTTCTATTTTTGCTGTGAAAAAGCACGCTAGGTGTTTGGCATTGATAACAGTCTGAGGAACAGCCACAGCAGGACAGAGAAGGGAGTTGAATGCGGAGAACAGGCGTTTTGGGTTCCAGGAGTGAGTGAGTATGAGGGCCGTAAAATATGACTGCTTGGCTAGAAAGAGGACAGAGCTGTAGGACTGGAACATAAATTTATAGCAAAGAAAGTCAGAGTGGAAGCGGGTCTTTCTCCAGTAGCGTTCAGCAGTTCTCGAACATCTTTGGAGATACCAGGTCAACTTGTTGTGCCAGGGTTTCAGGTTTTGACGCCTCATTGACTAGGGTTTTGACGGTACTAACTTATCAAGACAAAAGTGCACCTAGGCAGTACAAGTGCACTTTAAGTTTTATATCTGTGTGCTTGTCATTTGTAAGTAAGAACATCATACATGTTTTGCTAAAGGATTCTATTTGTGTCTCTTGGGTGCTCGATGTTCACTCCTTAATTCCACCAAGCTTTCTGAGAGCTATTGATATTTGATACAATTCGATGTTGTGCAGATGTTGCCTGTCTGTTCAACAAATGTGAAATACCTCCTTCCACCTATGTGACCCTTGGGGGGGGGGGGGGTGACGACCATCCGCTGTCTGTCCAGTCGGTACGTGTGGAGGGAGGGTGTACAAGGGGTCAACAGCTCCAAGAGTCTGGACTACCTAACTCTACCCCCACTCAGGGCCCCAGGTTATGCCATCCTAACCCCCAAAACCGTACACACCCTCCCAAACAATACACTGGCACCATGAAAGTTATAGGGCACTGTCGACCCCTTAACTGTATACCACCCCAATCCAGGAGCTTCACCATGTGCAGCTAAAATATCTCAAATGGTAAACACTACGTTAACGCAGAAAACCCCAGCTATATGGGAAAAACAAGACTAATCTAGAACAAAGACAGGACTGGGTTACAAAGTTTTAATGGCAAACAAAAATTAGACGTTACACAGTGCCAGGATCATATAAAACAAGACATATAAAATATACCAAAATATGCAAGCACAGTTCTTGAAATAAAATGGGGCTTAAACAAAACACAGAAGCCTAATTTACATAGATAGCATGGAAAACTCCCATGAGTATTTCAGCTTTTAAATCCCCGGAATATTCTTTCAGAAAAAGTCTTTATGAAGTACCAAGTTATATGGTTGGTATTCAGTATACAAGAACTGGTCCTTCTTACCAACCCTCTCACCCAGTCATCTATCTGGTTCAGGGATGAGTCCCCTGGATCAGGTTTGCATCCCCCCATCCATCCAGGAGACTAGATTAACAGATAAGAGGTCCTGACTCCTGAATGTGTAGGTTATAAATACCAGCAGGGCAACATTAAAGCACTTGGCCTTCTGTAGTGGAATATTGATAATATTTTCTAAATCTGCCAGTTAGCCTTTCCCATCCCAGTTACTCTGATATTATTATTCATCAGGACAAATGGTTTCATTTGAGTCCAAACATGACCCAGTTACAATATTAATGGGCCAAGTTAATACAGAATACAGTGTTCCTTTGTCCTTATATTCAAGATGAGAGTTAACTCCTTTGAAATGAAGACACAGAAAGAAACCCACAAATTCTGCTTTTAAATCTGCACAACAACCAGCCCTGTGCAGGGCTGTGCAGGGGGGGGGGGGTTCGCCCTGGACCCAGTCAATATTAAAGGGACACTACCAGTTACATAATTTGTAACTAGATTACTTGTGGATTACAAACAAAACTACCTTGTTAACCACATGCTGCGTTTTTTTTTCTTCTTCTGTAGTAATTACATTTAAAAAGGAAAAATAAAATGAGTTTTTTATCTCCTGATTCCATTTTGTGTATTTTTTCCCATGATGCTACATTTACCGGCCACTAGTGCTGTTGCTTATCCTTAGGACCCTCACAAACCTCTCTTTTTTTCACTACAAGTATACAGGGTAATCCAAACGTGGTCCCTTTGCTCGAGCTGCCTAGAGAGGTGTCAGTTATACCCTCCTGATGAGGCCTAGCAAGGCTGAAATGATCTTCGGGGGTTACTGCATCTCTCGTGCAAGGGTGACGTCCTTGGCAATCAGTACTGGCCACCCTTTCTGGGTGAGAGCAGGCTGATTTGCATATGGAGCATTTATCCCTGTAATGCCACATTCAAGCAAAAACCCTGTTAGACCACAGCGGCCCCACCGTAGAGCAGGCCACTAGTGCCGTTGCTCGTCCTAAGGACCCTCACAAACCCTCTGTGATTGACCCACAGACTCTTCAATGGCTATTGCCACAAAGTGAGGAGCAAGTGATGTAAAGATACTGGGCCCTCTCACCTAGTGTGAGCTAATCCTAGCATCAGCATGTTTTTGCATTCGCACCAGGTAAAATGAGTCTAGCAGATGAGGAGGGAGTTACAGTGAAGGCGCTAGTGTTATTGGGTGGATGTATTAGTGTTATGCAGCCAACTGGGATGTAAACACAAAAACTCGACAGAAATGTGTGAAAGGTACAGTGGAAAAGGAGTAGGTCCTAGTGGCGCAATCTCTTTTGAGGATGGTTAATGTACAGTCTTAAATACAACAATTAAAATATACCTAAAAGGTAGAAGGGTACAACGTTGCCACTATTCCAAAAAAGTGCACGGTCGAAACGACCACTAAAGTGCTGCCGTGGATGGTCTCTCCCCTCTTCCCTCTCTCTCCCATTTATTGGGAATCGGGAGTCTATATAGGATTTAGGTGAGGACATCGCATCAGGACTCATATGCACATCTCTGAACTGCCCATGTGGAGACTCAATCAGACTACCGTATCTCCAACATAGAACACATGGCCGGTTGGACTTTTGTATGAATCTCTGTTTTCACCAGTGATTTGGAAAATAGGACTTGAACGTAACAGTCCATATAAGGACTATCAACTGCACTTATATGCACTTATATGCATTTGCACTTTATGTGATTTTGATTGTATCTGCACTTCATGTGGGCCTTTTTTGACTATACCAGTACTTCTATTGTTCATTCACTTGCACTTATTGCTCTATTGCACAGCGGCATTAGTGCACATAGACCATCCACGGCAGCACTTTAGTGGTCGTTTCGACCGTGCACTTTTTTGGAATAGTGGCAACGCTGTACCCTTCTACCTTTTAGTTATATTTTAATTGTGTTATTTAAGATTGTACATTAACCATCCTCAAAAGAGATTGCGCCACTAGGACCTATTCCTTTTCCAAAATGAGTCTAGCGCCTGACCAACAGATCATTTGCCTACTGCTAGAAACGGAAAAAATCATTTAGTGCGTGGTAATTTGCGATTTGTAGCACGATCTTACGGTACATATCGCCACTGGCGTCATAACGTGGGGGCGGGGGGTGCGGCCCGCACCAGGTGACACCCACCTTTAGGGTGACACCGTCACCCTAAGGGCGGGTGTCTCACCCTCCGCCTTGTATTCGCTCCCTGCGAGCGTCCGAAGCATGCAGCTTCGGCGCTCGCCTGGAGGAAACACGTCACCAGCCAATCGCGGCTGGTCACGTGGTTCCCCCAGGCGAGTGCCCAAGCTGCATGCTTCGGACGCTCAGAGGGAGCGAACACGCGGTGGAGGTGAGCGGGGGCATATCCATGAGGTGCTGGGGCAGTATCCATCTGCTGGGGCAGTATCCATGAGGTGCTGGGGCATATCCATTTGCTGGGGCAGTATCCATGAGGTGCTGGGGCAGTATCCATCTGCTGGGGCATATCCATGAGGTGCTGGGGCAAATCCATGAGGTGCTGGGGCAAATCCATGAGCTGCTGGGGCAAATCCATGAGCTGGGGCAATGTCCATGAGCTGGGGGCAATATCCATGAGCTGGGGCAAAATCCATGAGCTGGGGCAGTATCCATGAGCTGGGGCAAATCCATGAGCTGGGGCAATATCCATGAGCTGGGCAGTATATCCATGTGCTGGGGCAATATCCATGAGCTGGGGCAGTATATCCATGAGCTGGGGCAGTATATCCATGAGCTGGGGCAGTATATCCATGACAGCAAAACAGAAGTGTGCTCTTTCCCAAGGCTATAAGCAAATAAGCAAATGGTAGTGTACAACCTTATAGATCTCTAAATCGTCTCCTCCAAGCGACGTGCAGTAAACAAAACAGAAAAAGGGTAGAGATCTATAAGGAACAGGAATGGTAAAGGAACATAGTGTAATGCTGTAAACACAGTTGTCATAACACGCAGCCCCTGTTAAAATCTCACTCACAAGATTCAGGAGGTTTCAATGCCCATAGTGTTCTCTTTTCTTTAAATGCGTTACTAGCAGAGAGCCCGGAATGCTATCCTGCGAACAGGCGATCTCACCAGGTTCCGTATAGCTCCACTGCTCCTTAGATAGATACCAGGGCTGCACTCAGCGAGAAGGTTCCACTTTGAAAGAAATTCACAGGGAGGATTCAGCCAAACAGCAAGGATAAAGTGCAAAAAGAAATTTATTGGACCAGACAGTACATCCAACGCGTTTCGTCAGCCCTAAAGGCTAACTTCATCAGGGATAAACCTGATATCCCTGATGAAGTTAGCCTTTAGGGCTGACGAAACGCGTTGGATGTACTGTCTGGTCCAATAAATTTCTTTTTGCACTTTATCCTTGCTGTTTGGCTGAATCCTCCCTGTGAATTTCTTTCAAAGTGGAACCTTCTCGCTGAGTGCAGCCCTGGTATCTATCTAAGGAGCAGTGGAGCTATACGGAACCTGGTGAGATCGCCTGTTACCCAGGATAGCATTCCGGGCTCTCTGCTATTAACGCATTTAAAGAAAAGATAACGCTATGGGCATTGAAACCTCCTGAATCTTGTGAGTGAGATTTTAACAGGGGCTGCGTGTTATGACAACTGTGTTTACAGCATTACACTATGTTCCTTTACCATTCCTGTTCCTTATAGATCTCTACCCTTTTTCTGTTTTGCAGTATATCCATGAGCTGGGGCAGTATATCCATGTGCTGGGGCAGTATATCCATGAGCTGGGGCAGTATATCCATGAGCTACTAGGGCAGTATATCCATGAGCTGCTGGGGCAGTATATCCATGAGCTGCTGGGGCAGTATATCCATGAGCTGCTGGGGCAGTATATCCATGAGCTGCTGGGGCAGTATATCCATGAGCTGGGGCATTATCCATGAGCTGGGGCAGTATCCATGTGCTGGGGCAAAATCCATGAGAGGAGCTGGGGCAAAATCCATGAGAGCAGCTGGGGAATTATCAATGAGAGCAGCTGGGGCAGTATATGCATGAGAGCAGCTGGGGCAGTATATGCATGAGAGCAGCTGGGGCAGTATATGCATGAGAGCAGCTGGGGCAGTATATGCATGAGAGGAGCTGGGGCAGTATATGCATGAGAGCAGCTGGGGCAGTATATCCATGAGAGCTGCTGGGGCAGTATATCCATGAGAGGAGCTGGGGCATGAGAGGAGCTGGGGCAGTATTTCCATGAGAGGAGCTGGGGCAGTATATCCATGAGAGGAGCTGGGGCAGTATATCCATGAGAGGAGCTGGGGCAGTATATCCATGAGAGGAGCTGGGGCAGTATATCCATGAGAGGAGCTGGGGCAGTATATCCATGAGAGGAGCTGGGGCATATCCATGTGTGCTGGGGGCAGTATCCATGAGAGCTGGGGCAATATCCATGTGTGAGCTGGTCTGGGGCAATATATCCATGTGTGAGCTGAGGCGCAATATATCCATGTGTGAGCTGGGGCAATATATATCCATGGGTGAGCTGCTGGGGGCAATATATAACTGTGAATTGGGGCAATATATCCATATGTGAGCTGGGGGCAATATATATCCATGGGTGAGCTGCTGGGGGCAATATATATCCAGAGCTGCTGGGGGCAATATATATCGATGTGTGCTTTCACTGCCTTCGAACAGGCACCGTACTTGCTGGCAGTTGGCAAAAAGTTGTGTGAGCATATGAGAGAGCTCCACAAACATAAACCTCACAGTAATGTGTGCTGTGTGTATGAGCATTCAGTGTTATATGGGAGTACTGATTTAGGAGTAAGAGTAGTTAAAAAAAATTTGTAAAACTCGGGGGGGGGGTGACACCATAAGTTAGCGCACCGGGTGACACCAACCCTAGTGACGCCACTGCTTATCGCGTCATATACTTAACATGGGGAGCGCTAGAGAGCACTTGCGCTATTGCAACCAACAGATCACTTGGTGCCTGCGTTATTTTTAGACCAACACTAATCGCAAAGTTTTACCTACTGCTCAACCCTGGTGGTAACTCCAAAAAAACAGGTCCTCGCCCAAAATGAACAGGCAATTGAAAGGAATGCAGCAAAGGTGTTCTCTTGGCCCCATACACTATATTTTACTGGATCTGGTCAGCAATGTCACTGCTGTTGCAGTATGCTATATTATGATTTATTTATTTATAAAGTATTTTACCAGGAAGGATACATTGAGATTTCTCTCATTTTCAAGGATGTCCTAGGTATATATATATATATATATATATATATATGTGTGTGTTTATTATTACAGAAGCCACTTGCACATCACAGCAATTCGATGAATTGCATCCCAGAGCTCCTGTGCCACATTCCCCATATGCAGCAAGGAATTCTGGATAGGATATACAAATTACATCTGTCACACTTTTATGCATCCTGGGTCTGTTATTACACAGAGCCCTAAAATCAATACTATGCCACACCGTGGCTTTGTAGCAGAGATAAGGGTTATGCAACTGGTCAAAGCCACTCCTAGGACAGCTCTGTTTCGGGTTTGTTGGACCCTCATCAGCTAGGAGCTAGGCATGATGACCAGTTGCAGTGATCTGCTACAAAGCCACGGTGTGGCATAGCATTGATTTTAGGGCTCTGTGTAATAACAGACCCAGGATGCATAAAAGTGAGACAGATGTCATTTGTATATCCTACCTAGAATTCCTTGCTGCATATGGGGAATGTGGCACAGGAGCTCTGGGATGCAATTCATCGAATTGCTGTGATGTGCTAGTGGCTTCTGCAATAATAAACACACTTATTATAGTGTGGAGGCTTTTTATCTCACTTTTTGTCCTCCACTACAACCCTTGTAGATATATATATATATATATATCTAGATAGATATCCTTTATTGACATACAGTTGTGTTCAAAATTATTCAACCCCCAATGCTGTAAAGGGTTTTAGGGAATTTAGTGTACATTTGTAATTGTATTCAGAATGACATCCTACAAGGACTTTTTAAAGAACCATATGCAACTAAAATGACATCAATTGGTTTTGTAATACAGTAGTAAATGTTTCTTTTTGTGAATTCTTCATTGACACAATTATTCAACCCCTTAAAGACTACCACTCTGAAGAACAGAGGTTCATTCAAGTGTTTTCAATCAGGTATTGAAAACACCTGTGGATGTCACGGAGCAGCAATAAAGCATAATAAGCACCAATTAAGCAGCTTTAAAATGACTGTGATACTCAGCTCCTTCTAGACATTTACTGGTGTGGTTACAAACATGGTGAAGTCAAGAGAATGGTCCAGGAAGACAAGAGAAGAGGTGATTACTCTTCACAGGAAGGGCAATGGCTATAAGAAGATTGCAAAGATGTTTAACATACCAAGAGAGACCATAGGAAGCATCAGTCGCAAATTCAAGGCAAAGGGCACTGTTGAAACGCTACCTGGGCGTGGCCGAAAGAAGATGCTGACTTCGACTGCTGTGCGCTACCTGAAGCGTAGAGTGGAGAAAAGTCCCCGTGTGACTGCTGAGAAATTGAGAAAAGATTTGTCAGATGTGGGTACTGAAGTTTCAGTTCAGACAATACGGCGCACACTGCGTAATGAAGGCCTCCATGCCAGAACTCCCAGGCGCACCCCCTTGCTGTCTCCAAAGAATAAGAAGAGTCGACTGCATTATGCCAAAAGTCATGTGGACAAACCACAGAAGTTTTGGGATAGTGCTCTGTGGACTGATGAAACAAAATTAGATCTGTTTGGGCCCATGGATCAATGCTATGTTTGTAGGTGGAAGAACAAGGACTATGAAGAAAAGAACACCTTGCCTACTGTGAAGCATGGCGGGGGGTCAACCATGCTTTGGGGCTGTTTTGCTTCTGCAGGTACAGGGAAGCTCCAGCGTGTGCAAGGTACCATGAATTCTCTTCAGTACCAGGAGATATTGGATGACAATGTGATGCAGTCCGTCACAAACCTGAGGCTTGGGAGACGTTGGACCTTTCAACAGGACAATGATCCCAAGCATACCTCCAAGTCCACTAGAGCATGGTTGCAGATTAAAGGCTGGAACATTTTGGAGTGGCCATCGCAGTCACCTGACTTAAATCCGATTGAGAACCTCTGGTGGGACTTAAAGAAAGCAGTTGCAGTGCGCAAGCCTAAGAATGTGACTGAACTGGAGGCTTTTGCCCATGACGAATGGGCGAAGATACCCGTAGATCGCTGCAAGACACTTGTGTCAAGCTATGCTTCACGTTTAAAAGCTGTTATAACTGTAAAAGGATGTTGTACTAAGTACTACGATTGAATGTCACTTGGGGGTTGAATAAAACTGATAATGATGTGAGCACAGAAAATACATTTGTGGTTATTTCATTATAAATGTTATGTTATATTTGTCTGACCTACACGTGCCTCTTTGATTTAATTGTAAGCAAGATGACTGAATGATCAAAATCAATGTCAAACTAGCCAAAACACTCAATTTCAGTGGGGGTTGAATAATTTTGAACACAACTGTATATCCTAATTCTAATATATTGCCTAATTTTAAACATTTTATGTTGGGGGGTTATTCATAGTATAGAAGCGGTTGATTATTAGGGTGACCGTGTGGATCATGTTTAAAAGGGACACATGGATAAATCTTGCCCTGAAATATGTATTATTTATATGCTGCAGCTGGGAATTTATTGTCGCTCCCCTGGCCTTTCTTTTGGATCTATTAAATGCATTGTAATGATTCTACATGCTGTTGGGTGTCATGTATTATGCAATGCCCATCAGCCTTAATTAATGTATGTGTGCATATAAACATGGCCACCTTTTTGAGGATTTTAAAAATACAGGGGTGTGAGGGCTCTTCGCTGGATGTGTTCATACATATACAAGCTTATGAGGGCAGAGGATAGGTATGGCCCTGGTATCTGCACTGGAAAAAAACAGTTCTATCCTGTACTCAACCGCATTAGTGCTGGCTCTCAGCCAGGGCCTTAGCGTTTCCATGGCGTGCGCTAAACGACCTTGTACACGAACCACTGCAGACAAGGTGATCTGTTGGTGGGTTGTCAGGCGCTACCTTTTAGCGACTCGCTCTAGATTTTGCCATTAGCGATGGCATTTTAGCTCACACCAGGTGATAGGGCCCACTGTGGGGTGCCAGTTTACAACACAAAAGATCACAAAATGGATGCACTCAGTGACACATCTAGAGTAAAATATTGTCTTGACTAAACATACAAGAGAAATACAAAGCACATGTAAGATATCTGCAACTTAAAACCCCCAAAATAAAGACATTTCGTTTTTGGTGGTAGTGGCCCTTTAAAGACGGCCCTGGAGACCCTCATCTTCTGCACTTCTTGGAACCAGAGGAGGAAGCTTTGGAAGGTGTTAAGAGTGTGTGTTTTTGCGTTCTTTTTTTTTTTTAATCTGTTTTGTTTCTATTGGAAGGTGTATTTATTTTTGTTTAAAAGACATCTCTTAGTTTATTTTTAATTTGATTAGTTTACTAACCTTACCTGGAACATTGTCAAACAATATTTTTGAGGTTAAATGGGGAATTTTGTACTGTCCTTAGTATACCTGTGTAATTCTTGTTTGCAATTAAAATCCTTCTTTTACACTACTTTATAATGTCACTCCTGAAAGTCTGAACAGCACTATATAAACATGAGTGACTTTATTTTCCTTGTAATATATTCTAACTTTCATTTAAAAACACCTTGCTGGATTACTCCAGAATTTTGCTGTGCTGCTATTTTTCCACATTAAATTTCCCTTATCTGAACTGTCATTTTAAGAAATCCCAGTCAAAGCAAATACCAGTGCTCTTTGATGCATGGATGACTAGTTCTGCACCTTCTTAATGTGCATTTTTTTTCAGTTTTCTTTAGGGAGAGGAAAACATTAGTGCATTAGTCAATTGATTTAATGGTTTAGGAATGCAAGAAAAGCAAATTTAAAAATAAAATATATTTGGAATAATGCTAGAGAATCAAATGAAAATTACCAAAATATATATTTATAATACGCAAATGTATTTTATTTAAAATGAGAGGTTTCAATTCAACAGTGAGTGTTGCCATCAATATAGTATATTTGACGTTTTAGTAATGATTAGAATTGTAGAATGAAATGCTTCCTTGCTCACTGTACCCAAGTGTTTGATAATCTTTTAAATTTCTTATGATCTTGTTATTGCTTTAAATTCATAAAAATAAAATATCTTTTTAATCCCTTCAGGGGTCAAGGATTATATAGATAAAAGGGAATTGCTTATTTTTGGCCTTGAGGGGGTTGATGTTAAAAACCATATCATATGCCATTAATCACATTTTGTACTTTGCTAATGAACGTTCATAAAGTTTAGGATTCCTGTCTAAGATCTGCCTTAGGTTATATAGATAATACAACTTTATATGTGAGTTATTGCTTAAATCAGCGGGGAGTTTGTCACTCTTTTTTTCTCCATAATTTTAATAAGACTTGGCATATTGCTATCAGTGAATTAGATTCAATAAGACTCTGATTCTGGAATCAAAGATGAGAAGCCTCTGAAGGAC
Source organism: Leptobrachium leishanense (assembly GCA_009667805.1). Classification (NCBI taxonomy): domain Eukaryota; kingdom Metazoa; phylum Chordata; class Amphibia; order Anura; family Megophryidae; genus Leptobrachium; species Leptobrachium leishanense. The sequence goes on from CM019066.1 coordinate 246,536,596, forward strand.
ATTGCGGATAAAATATTTGATTTCATAAGAATCTCTCCATTGATGGAGAGATGAGAAGTGCTTCCTATTACAAATATAGGACTTGGACCACTCAGCTGGCTTGAAGGCCTTCGTTGTGAAGTGAAAAAGTTTTTGCGGCTGAGCCCAAAAAATGTCACACTGATATAAAATAACATGAGGTAGCAAAGGGTTAACACTGAAACTGTCTATGTGCATGTGATTGTAGCATGTCTGATTACTGTGCTCTCCCACCCAAGATAAGCAGCTGTCACCAGTCCTCCGTACCTATGCCTCCCACTCAAGGCCAAGAATTGCTTCTCCCCAGCCAAGAAGTGTTGGAAAAAAACACTTTGTGTTAATTTTGCATTAGGCATTCCTTTGTTTTCCTAGCTGTCCGGTTTATATAACCAGGTCACGTAGACAGGAGGCAGACTTATGTATGAAATATATCCTATAAATGCTGTATGCTGTGTAATATTGGACATTCAGGGTTGTGTAGTGGACAAGATCTCGTCTGGGTAATAAACGCTGTTTTGCTGCAACTGGCTTGTGTCCATCCGTCATTTAGCGTCTCCTCCGATAACAACGCATCTTTAAAATGATAGTTTTTGTAGGTGTATTTGTATGTAACTAATAGAAAATCATGGAAAATTTTAGAACACTGCAACTTCTCTAAGACTAAGCTAGAGAGGAGACAAGGCTTCACAAACACTGCAGTTTCAGTGAATCCTGTTCATTAATGTTTTGTAATGTCAATTTGGTTACGTTAAAAACCACAGACATATCTTTTTCTAATTGATTTTATTACCAGGATATTTGTCTATGCATTTGTAAACCATCCTGTACACATTCCAGAGCAGCCCACTAGTGCACTTTGTGTGTGTCAGTTTTAGAGCCTTGTCTTTGAGTGAACATACAAACAAGATCCAATTAATTCACAATTGAGAGCTTTGATAAGCAAATCGAGAAGAAAGGTAGAATGGATTTAGCATAAAATTGCAAAAACAAATATTAGAACTAAACCTAGGAATCCTAAATGTGCAAAACGGCAGTTTTTAACATTTTGCCTCCGTTTTTGCTCTGCTCTTGCTTGTTTTCCTCATACAAATATTGTTTCTTCTTGATTTTTTTTTTTTAACATGTCTCGATTCAGTGTGTTGTTTTTTTTCTCTCTGTTCCTATTTGCCCTTTTTATTTCCCACCCATATTTTTCGCTCCCGCTCTCGGATGATATTGCTTTCACTTTGTAACATTGTCACCAATCACTTGTTTTCCTTTATGAATTGGATTCTGCCATTTCTTTGTTTCCTATGACTGTCATGTGTACCTACCTAAAATAAACTTTAAAATAAACCAAATAACAGCAGTTTTAGCCTTTAATTGCTACTGTTTATGGTAAATGGAATATAGTAACTGCTGCCTTATGAAGTTGGGGGGGGATTGTCAAGAAACACACAAATCTGTTTCTATATTTTTTATGTTGATATTAAATTCAATAGAGTGCTAATGTAAAGACCTACAGCAATGTACTACTGAAACCGAGTGCCAAGTGTTACAATCTAAATATTGTTTTGATCAGAGCACTGTCACTGCCCACCACCACAATGCGTTCTCTCAAAATAAACATCAAATTACACTCCAAGAACCATCAGGAAAATAAATACTGTAGCCCCAGTGGGACATTACTTTAATCTGACAAGCCACTCCATTCAAAACCTCACGATTAAAATCCGCAAAGGAAATTTTAAAGACTCCCAAGAACGTAAGACATTCGAAATAAAAATGATCACATATTTTAACACCATAAAGGAGGGTCTCAATGTAGACTCTGGCTTTTTAACTCACTACCATAACGTCGCTTAACATTCAGAATTCTGGATTGTGTTTTGGTTTTTCTTTGGGTTTTTTTCGTTCCTTTCTTTCCTGTTTTTTCAAGTTGCCTTATTGACCTTTTTCTCTCTATGCATATAATCAGATGTACATCATGATCTTATCAATGTTGTTTTATGGGCCTAAGATCCCTCATTAATTAGTTTGTTTACCCTTTTAGACTATACTATGTCACTCTCAGTGTTTACGACACCTATCCCTACCCCCCCCCCCCCACCCTTGTGCTCTTTAATGTTCAATTCTATGATTTCGGTCAGTATAGCGTCCAGACCGGAAGAAAAAAAAGTAGCACTACCTATTGCTATACTCTGGTGACACCATAAAGCCCTACTGGCCAACAAGGTTCACCCCAAACCATGTGGGCTGCAACAACTCATATCCACCCTGATCATCCAAAGCCCCCATGAATGCAACCTGACAAAATATTAAGTAAAGGCCCTAATTAACGATTCCAGGGAATACTATATCAGAGAATGGAGACATGATATAGCAAACTCTCAGAAACTCACCATTTACCAATCCTTACAGAGGGAATACAAACTGGCCCCATACCTGGAGGTACTACAAGACCCCAAGGACAGACCGATCCTGAGCCGGTACAGACTGAGCGCCCACAGCCTGGAAATCAAATCAGGGCAGCATAGACAGACATACAAGCCCAGGGAGAATAGACTGTGCCAGCATTGTGACCAGGGGGCCCTGGAAGATGAGGTCCGCTTCCTCCTACAGTGCCCCAAGTACTCAGCACTGAGGGAAACTCACTTCCAGAGACTCTCCGCTCTCATCCCGGACTTCACCTCTATATAAAAGAGACTAGGAAACTCCACATCATACTGGGAGAAGAGGAGCCGGCGGTGAAAATATCTGCCCACTATGTCACAGAATGTCACAGACTGAGAGGAACATGAGAGATCCCGGACTTATAAATCCCCAACAGGGGGGGGGGCCTAGCTGACCGTGTTCGGGAGCAGACGTGTCTAAACTGAGCTCCGATTGTGATAGCTGGAAAGGACAGTTTTCTCCCCGGAAGCATTTCTAGAATACCCCATACGGGGATCCCGACGCAGCTGGCTACCGGGTAGACTGCTCTGGAGCCTGTTTGGTCCCCCCCTCCAGGGCATAGAGGAGTTTGTGGCCCTGTCTCCACACTAGAGATTCCGGCCGGCGGCCATCTTGGGGCCTGTCTTCTGGATTAGCCTTGGTCCAGGCCTCCTCCTGTAGAGTTCACTGCCCGGGTGGTCGGCTGGCGCGGGAACGGAGGATGGAGGGCCCCTGTCCTCCTCTGAACGCGATGGCTGTCCCTTTGGCAGGGCTGACGGCAAAGCACGAGGAATGGCAGCGGTTGTCGTGTTCCCCACCCACTAGAGGTCTGGAGCTGCTCTAAGTGCTATGGAGGACTGCCTGCGGCTGCTACAGGAGGATGAAGAGAGCCCATTAACCCGCGGCTCCTGGCGACGCTTAATGGCCGCACTGCGAGATGGCGTGGAAAAAGTGACAGAGGCCCCTGCGGAGTATCTGAAGGAGGAAGCCTTACCTGTTGGCTGCAATGAGGGCTCTACCAAGGAAGCGGAGCATCGTTGTGATGACAACGGGCCGGTGTTTGTTGGGATCGGAGATGCGGTGGAGGCTCCCACGCTGATGGCCGTTGGTCCCCGGGCGTTATATGTGAGGAAGGAGATGCCGAAGGCAGCTGTGTGTCTTACCGCCGGGATGACTCCGATCGCGGCCGATTTGTACCGAAACCTGCCGAGTAACCGGGCCCGTTGTAGGAGACTGGTGCCTGGAACATCTGGCGGCGGTCTTCGTGGAGCGGATCCGGTCCTGGCGGGGCCTGAGGGCTCCCTTCATGTTGGCGGGATGGGAAAGATGGGATGCCTCGGCCTGCTGTGCGACACGCTGCCTGCTTTCCACACCTTACCGTTTCTTGATGCTGGCTGAGGAGACTTTATGCTGGTTACAGGCCGACTTTTTGTTTTTATTTTCCATGCTGACTTATGCTGGTTACAAGCTGACTTTTTATTTTTCATGCAGATTTGTTTGTTATCTAGCACAGTGTTTTTGATTTGTCTCCTAGCTGAGCATGCTCCCTTGATGACTCCTACCCCCCCCCCGGTTTTCCTCCCTTTCCCCTTGTTTTTACACGCCACCTCGTGCCGCAGACTCCCCTCCCCCCTTTTTTTATTTTTTATTTTATTATTTTTTCTTTTGGCGTTTGGGGCCAACTCGGGGTGTGCCATTGTGGTGGCCACCATGGCTCTGCCCACCATACCTGGCCCCCGAGTACCCCGGCCTTGTGACCTGCACATTTCCATGGCCTCCTACTTTAGGAGCTAGCCAGGAAAGTCACATACTTGGTCTTTGCCACTCTTTTTTTTTTTTTCCTGGAGCACTTTTTGGTATGTCCCCCCCCCCCACTTTCCTATTAGAATATTGTTTTATTACTTGCTGAATACCTGTATGTTGATCTTGTGTTATTGCTTTCATTTATTTGAACTAGCTGATTGTACCGCTGACTTTCTTTCAAAATAAAAATTTTGAATACAAAATTTTTTTAAAATAAAAATAAATCCCCAACACGGACTCGCTTCATCCCACTTAACATTATCCCTTACCCCTGATAATGTCCATGGACTTGCCCATCCCCCCCCCATATATGTCCCACTACCCCCCCCCCTCTCCACCCCATATAACCTCCCCATATGCTTTGGCAATGCTAAAATGTATTTGGTCCTGCCAATAAAGCTTATTTTGATTTGATTTGATTTATTACACCAGGAAAGCAGCACTCAACCTTTACTCAACATTACGGGCGGGTGCTTATCAAGACAGAAAAATACAACAAACCGGAAAGAAAGCACACAACTCATACATTTAAAAATGTCAAGAGTAACTCATACATTTAAAGATTTTTATCCCTTTAGAGATTTTAGCAGATTTTTAAACTTAAGCTCTGTTAAAAAACGATAGTTCACAAAATATTGCCATTAATTGCTTAAGCCTATCACAGTGCAATGAATCCCATCTTGAACAGGTCCTACTGTAAATCACCTAATGACCGCGTTTATGGATTAACTCACTGGAACTCTCAGCGAGGTTAAACAGAGCCTGTAAATGGAACAACCTGAGCTGGTGTGGTCTTTTCCTGGTTTGTGTATATATATATATACAGTATGATTTATTATTGCAGAAGCCATTTGCACATCACAGCAATTCAAAGAACTGCATCACAGAGCTCCTGTGCTACATTCCCCAAATGCAGCAAGGAACTGTTTTCATATATATTATATATATATATATATATATATATATATATATATATATATATATATATATATATAATCTTAAAATAGCTCTCACACTTTGAACCTGTTAGGTGACTTTTTTTTTTTGTTGCCCCAAAAGTGAAAGTTAATGGGTTCAGCACATTTGTAGCTCCAGACACTTTTTTTTCTTCTTTTAAAACAAGCTTCTTACTCTTTGAAGTGAAAAATAGTGCTTCTATGTTGTATCATCCGTGTCAAAAAACAAATGAGAAAGATTTGGTAGAATATAAACATGCAGGGAATTTAGCTGGATTTGGATCTTTTAAATTCAGGGTTTATTATGATGATAACCCTCCAAAACTACCATCAAATAATAGCATGAAATGTATTCGGCAAGAACTCTCGATATTAAATGTAAATATTTATTTATAAAGTATTTTACAGGAAGGATACATTGAGATTTCTCTCGTTTTCAAGTATGTCCTGGGTTCAACAACATTGGAGTTGTTACAGAAATACAAAGTAGTAAAATGCAAGATATTAACACAAAACAAATATACAGATTAACAGAAAATAAGTATGCAGGAAATATAGTCACTATGTTACATGTTTACAGGTGCATTCCGTATTGAGGTATGTTAATATGGAGCTCTTAAGAGACTTTAGACTGGGGGAAGATTTGATGGTGTCTGGGAGGTTATGCCATAAAAGTACCGGCTGGGTGGAGTAGAGGTAATGTCACCGCTCTGCATGGAGAGAGCCTGTGGAGTCATGGGTTCGATCCCAGCGAGCTACCTCTCCAGTAAGTGTCCTTGGGCAAGACACCTAACAGTACATACTCGCCACCCAGGACATACTTGAAAACGAGAGAAATCTCAATGTATCCTTCCTGGTAAAATCCTTTCCTCAAAATTGCGGTGCTCTGTAAGAAAATGAGGATCGAGCCACTTTCTTTTTGTATTCACATTCACAGTTACCTAATTAAAAATATATTTTCACAGTTTTAAAACAAAACATAGAGGTAATGGTCACTGATATGTTTTACCATCTGTTTATGTATGTTGAACTTCTTGTTGTATGTGTATGTTGTGGCCTGTATCTCAAAATCCTTTTTATGCTTTTTCCAGCCTCATTGAGACCCAGGCAGATGCTGTCGGTCTATGCATAAACAAACACTATTAGTAACAGCTCTCAAGCACATCACATTGTGACTGTTTGAGCTGCTTTCTGATGTTCTGAAGCATTGAATGCTAACCTTGGCAACTCCGACTTTTGTGGACTGAATATCATGATGCTCTGCCAAGCATTTCAGTATCAGTCATGCTGGCTGAGCAACATGAAGTGGATGTCAAAACGATCTGGGTTGCCAAAGTTAGGTGTCATTGCTGGTGCAATATTAAAATATATAACAATATATTTTAGCATGATATCTATATATTTCTAATAGGAATTAATGCAAGAAGGTCTGCATTTAGTAACCATGACAGGTTCCAAATGCATCCCTTGTTAATATTTACCTATTATAATGACCTATAAATATTGTTTTCCCACAGTACTTTAACTAAAGCTACCAAAATGAGTAGCAAAATTTAATAAGACACACTGGATAAGTGTAATTGGCTTAGATTAGTTTACAATCTTGAAAAACAAACTTATTTTTATCTCGGACACAATAAAACATTTTTCTATACTATCTGCACCTAGACATAGATACAGAAGTTATGTGTCATCATCAATTCCCAGTGTGGTATATTGTATTGGTAGGTAATTGGATTTTTTTAACCACTAAAAATGTAGAGACTACCTCAACACACTGCGGTGCTTTTATGGAGAACATTTTAGCAGAATTCCAGCAGATTGTCTAGATTTGTTTTATTTTTCGTTTTTAATGCTTTTAGAAGACTGCATAGTTTTCCTTTTGTGCTATCATTTTGGTTTCTTTGTGCAGTAGTCTCATACATCATCCAGCAAATACCAATTTATCTCTGCTGCTCTTCTGGCTCTATTTTTAAGCTGCAATTGAGCAGAGGTAAACCTCTACTTGCTTGATTCTTGCCCTTCAGATACATTTACATCATGTTCTGTACTTCTGTACCTTCACTGCTAGATTAGAGATAATTCACTTGACTGTCTTGTTGAGTGCCCTAGCTCTTCTAGTCTGTCATTTCTTTGTGGTCCTGATCATTGTTAAAATAGGTTTGATTGCATATAATGTAGATAATATGCTTTAGTAGCTAGTCTAAATATAACATTATGAACATAATTAGGGATGCACCGATACCACTTTTTAAAGACCGAGTACGAGTACTGATACTTTTTAAAAGTACTCACCGAGACTTTTATTTTATGTCATGTGACCACTTTTCAATAAGAACAGACATCATATAAAAATGCCCCAGCTCACATGTATATATCCCCCCGAAATATATATATACAGAATGCCCCCAGCTCACATGTATCTTGCCCTCAGCTCACATGAATATGTAGCTTGCCCCCAGCTCACATGGATATGCCCCCAGCTCACATGGATATTGCCCCCAGCTCTCATGGATATGCCCCCATCTCTCATGGATATTGCCCCCACCTCTCATGGATATTGCCCCCAGCTTTCATGGATATGCCCCCAGCTCACATGGATATTGCCTCCCAGCTCTCATGGATATTGCCCCCAGCTCACATGGATATGCCCCCAGCTTTCATGGATATGCCCCCAGCTCACATGGATAGGCCCCCAGCTCACCTGGTGGATCCGGTCGCATGGCTGTGACGCGGCCGCCGGGCCGTGGAGGCCTTGACTCTGCCTCCAGCCGAGATCTCGCGGCTGGCGGCTGGCGGCAGCGTCACAGCCTCCACTGCCCGGTGGCTGGAGGGGAACGCTGGTGGAGTGCTTTTCATGCCCGCGGCCAGCTGCCCCAGGCCGGCGGATACTGGCAAGCCGGCCCAGCGCTGGCTTCCAGTATCGGGGGTATGTATCGGGCCATTTGCACGAGTACCAAGTACTCGTGCAAACGGCAGTATCGGTACCGATACTAGTATCGGTATCGGTGCATCCCTAAACATAATGTTGCCATGCACTTACAGTTGCAAGAAAAAGTATGTGAACCCTTTGGGATTACGTGGAGTTTTGCATGAATTGGTCATAAAATGTGTTTTGATCTTCTTCTAAGTCACAACAATTTGAAAAACGCAGTCTGCTTAAAATAATACAACACAAACATTATATGTTTTCATGTGTTTATTGAACATAACATGTAAACATTCACAGTGCAGGGTGGAAAAAGTATGTGAACCCCTAGCCTAATGTCTTCTCCAAGAGCTAAATGGAGCCAGGAGTGAGCCAATCTTAAGTCCAATCAGTGTGATATTATTGGATGTGTTGCTGAAAGCTGTCCTGCCCTTTAAAAACACACACCAGTTTTGGGTTTACTGGTTTCAAGAAGCACTGCCTGATGTGAACCATGCCTCGCATAAAAGAGCTTTCAGAAGACCTACGATCAAGAATTGTTGACTTGCATGAAGCTGGAAAGGGTTACAAAAGTATCTCCAAAAGCCTTGATGTTCATGTGTCCACGATAAGACAGACTGTCTACAAATAGAGAAAATTCAGCACTGCTGCTACTCTCCCTAGGTGTGGTCATCCTGTAAAGATGACTGCAAGAGCACAGCGCAGAATGCTTAATGAGGTAAAGAAGAATCCTAGAGTGTCAGCTAAAGACTTACAGAAATCTCTGGCACATGCTAACATTTTTGTTGACACATCTACAATAAGGAAAACCTTAAACAAGAATGGAGTACATGGGAAGACACCACGGAGGAAGCCATTACTGTCCAAAAAGAATATTGCAGCATGTTTGAAGTTTGCAAAAGAGCACCTGGATGTTCCACAGCAGCACTACTGGCAAAATATTCTGTGGACAGATGAAACCAAAATTTAGTTGTTTGGAAAAAACACACAACACGATGTGTGGAGAAAAAAAGGCACAGCACACCAACATCAAAACCTCATCCCCACTGTAAAACATGGCGGAGGGAGCATCATGGTTTGGAGCTGCTTTGCTGCCTCAGGGCCTGGATGGATTGTTGTCATTGATAGAAAAATGAATTCCAGAGTTTATCAAGACATTTTGCAGGAAAACGTAAGATCATCTGTCCGCCAACTGAAGCTAGAGGATGGGTGATGCAACAGGACAATGACCCAAAGCATACAAGTAATTCAACAAAAGAATGGCTTCAACAAAACAAAATACGCCTTCTGGAGTGGCCCAGTCAGAGTCCTGACCTCAACCCGATTGAAATGCTGTGACATGACCTTAAGAGAGCGATTCACACCAGACATCCCAAGAATATTGCTACACTGAAACAGTTTTGGGAAGAGCAGTGGTCCAAAATTACTCCAGATCGTTGTGCAGGTCTGATCTGCAACTACAGGAAACGTTTGGTTGAGGTTATTGCTGCCGAAGGAGGGTCAACCAGTTAAGTCCAAAGGTTCACATACTTTTTCCACCCTGCACTGTGAATGTTTACATGTTTTGTTCAATAAAAACATAAACATAAAATGTCTGTGTTGTATTATTTTAAGCAAACTGTGTTTTTCAAATTGTTGTGACTTAGATGAAGATCAGAGCACATTTTATGACCAATTCATGCAAAGCTCCACGTAATCCCAAAGGGTTCACATACTTTTTCTTGCCACTGTATATAACATTGGTCAAAATGATTGGCTATAATATATAGTTTTTTTTTCTTTTGCCATTTTGAACAGTTATCTCAGGACTCCCAATATATCCATACTCCGTTCAAACTTTAGACGCCAAAGTCTCGGTCGCAAATTTACAGTATTTTAAATTTGTGTCATTTTGGGAGCTCTAGCTACAATGTCTCCATCTTGTGCATGACCATGAGAATGTAGGTCACTCACAAACCGTGTTTAAATGTGACTTATTCAAGTTCCTTGCTCTTTGTGGTTTTTGTAGTATATTTTTTTAGATGATTTGACTAGACGGAGTATAATTTGCTCCAGTGTTCATTTAGTAGACTACAATAATGGCTAAAGCTAAATGGCATTTTAGTCAATGATTAAAATTGGTCCCTCCCTAACATTTTTGTGTAGTTTTTAGTAGGTAACAAAAATTTCAATACATTTTCCTCATAGTTTTAGTTATTACAAATTGGTCAACTACATTTTTTTCCGTGACAAAAATAAGACTATTTAGAAGCACCGAAATGTCAGTGCTTTGTAGTTCGGTGCACTTCGGTTCGCTTCGGCAATTCCATTTTTGAACTGCAGAAGAAAAAAAAAACATAATTCTGCTATTCTTCTAATAAGTCTTTTAAACCATTGAAAATGGATTAAAATGTGTCTAAATAATAAAGGTCCTTTTTTAAAAATAATGAAAAGGTTTGTTGAGAAAGTCTTGAATCAAAAATTTCATCCAAAAACTACAAAAAGATGATTTAAATAAAAAATAAAGCTTTTTGCTGAAAATAAATTGTTTAAGAAAAAAATAAAATAAAAACAATAATAATTAATTCCCATTGAATCCTATAAGATTCGCCTGTTTATCCCCTTTCCGCCCCAGGAAGTGTTATGCCATCCTGATGGCGGGAGGGCTCTGTACATGTACGCCCCATTGTCCTCAGTGGGCCTCCTCGGCCCCTTCACGCAGCCTACAGGCGCCGCACGTCATTGGCTGCACAGGGACGGCCTGAACTCAGGCCGTCTCATTGCAGACAACGACACATGCTGCACGTCGCTGTGGGGCGGGCAGCGATTTGCGGCTCGCGAAGGTACCTGTCGGTACGCCTCGCCGGTGTTAAGCCACCCCCGATAGGTGACGCCCACCCACCGTTAAGGGGTTAAACCTGTTGAAATGAACCACCAAATATCAGGGAATTTCCCCAGACACTTCAGTGTAGTTCAGCATTCTGTAAAAATATTAACCTATACTTCTCTATGGCAAACTGCACCGTATTTCACTGTCCACTGCACTGTATTTTGCTGTCAATTCGCCAGTATTTGGTGAATAGACGAACTGCCAATTCAACATTCGGTGCAATTCGGTGGAAAGTTCTGTCTTTTCAGAATAACCCCTTAAGTCTTTGATGAAAGTTTAGTTGACTAAATTTACATTACTTTACTCTTGACTTTTTTTTTATTCTTTATTGACATAGCGCCAGCATATTCCGCGGCGCTGAACAATGGGCACAATGTAGACAGGGTTACAATACATTGAGACTAAACCACATTTTGACAAACCAACTCAAGAGGAAATGAGGGCTCTATTCCTGTGGTAGCTTACATTATAAAAGGGTTTGGGTTGGGAAACAGGAGGAGAGGACTGCCAGGTGAGAGTGATGGACTGGTTCAGGGGCGGATCCAGGGGGGGGGCAACGGGGCAATTGCCCCCCCCCCGAGATTTGAGCCGGGGACCCAGATGCCGCCGGGCAGCGCAGGAGCGCCTGCCCGGTCCTGAAGAGTGCGTCCTTGTAAAGGGGATGCGGCTGCGTGCAGGCGCAGCCGGTCACGTGGTCCGGCTAATCAGGTGGTACTGAGTCTCTGTACCACCTGACTGGCCGGACCGCGTGACCTGCGCACGCACGCAGCCGCCTCCCCTTTACAAGGACGCACTCTTCAGGACCGGGCAGGCGCTCCTGCGCTGCCCGGCGGCACCTGGGTCCCCTGAACACCGGAGCTGGAGGCCTGGAGCAATATCCAGGTGAGAGCTGGGCAAATCCATGACCTGGGGGTAAATCCATGAGCTGGGCAAATCCATGAGCTGGGCAAATCCATGAGCTGGGGGTAAATCCATGAGCTGGGCAAATCCATGAGCTGGGGGTAAATCCATGAGCAGGGGGCAAATCCATGAGCAGGGGGCAAATCCATGAGCTGGGCAAATCCATGAGCTGGGGGCAAATCCATGAGCTGGGCAAATCCATGACCTGGGGGCAAATCCATGACCTGGGCAAATCCATGAGCTGGGGGTAAATCCATGAGCTGGGGCAAATCCATGAGCTGGGGGCAAATCCATGTGTGAGCTGGGGCTCTCTGCTCCTCTAGATTGTAAACTCCTGGGTGCCCTCTGCTCCTCTAGATTGTAAACTCCTGGGTGCCCTCTGCTCCTCTAGATTGTAAGCTCCTGGGTGCCCTCTGCTCCTCTAGATTGTAAACTCCTGGGTGCCCTCTGCTCCTCTAGATTGTAAGCTCCTGGGTGCCCTCTGCTCCTCTAGATTGTAAACTCCTGGGTGCCCTCTGCTCCTCTAGATTGTAAGCTCCTGGGTGCCCTCTGCTCCTCTAGATTGTAAACTCCTGGGTGCCCTCTGCTCCTCTAGATTGTAAGCTCCTGGGTGCCCTCTGCTTTTCTAGATTGTAAACTCCTGTGAGCCGGGCCCTCTGCTCCTCTAGATTGTAAGCTCCTATGAGCCGGGCCCTCTGCTCCTCTAGATTGTAAGCTCCTGTGAGTCGGGCCCTCTGTAAATTCTCGTGAGTCGGACTCTCTGCTAAAACACCTTATTTTCTGTCAGTGCCCCTCCCGAGACTAGTCTCTGGATCCGCCCCTGGACTGGTTGGGCTAGTCTTGTGTATTAGTGAGTTGGGTGGTAGGCTCCCATAAATAGGAAAGTCTTAACGGATCGTTTGAAGGAAGGGAAACTAGGGAAAGTCTGACAGTATGAAGGAGAGTGTTCCAGAGGATGGGGACCGCGCATGAGAAATCTTTCAGTCCATCATGGGAAGAGGCTATGCAGGAAGCAGCTAGGTGCTGGGCACTGTTTGACTTTAGGGAGCGGGCTGGTGTGTAGTTGGTGATTAGTGAGGACAGGTAGTGGGGAGTGCAGTTAGTGAGAGCTTTGTAGGTCAAGGTAAGGATTTTGAATCTTCACTTTACAGTGGATGGGACTCAAAGAGAGGAGCAGCAGAGACAGAGTGGCGCGTGAGGTGGTTGAACCTGGCAGAGGCATTTAGGATGGACTGTAGGGAGGTAGAGAGGGAGGACAGTTAGATTCTTACAATAATCAAGTTGTGTGAGAGATTACAAGGGCGTTAATAAGTTGCTTTGTGGTGTCAGCTGTAAGAAATGGACGAATTCTGGAAACATTACGTAATCATAGCGGCAGAAGGAAGAAAGCGACTGGATATGGGGGACGAAGGAAAGAGCAGAGTCAAGTGTAACTCCAAGACCGCAAACCTGGTTTGATGGGGAGATTGTGATGCCATCAACCATGATAGAGAAGTCAAGATCTGGGGAGGCATTAGAGAGAGAAATTAGTAGGAGCCCAGTCTTCGACATATTAATCTTTAGGTGGTGAGAGGCCACCCAGGAGGAAATGCCAGATGATAAAAATCTGAATGACACACTTGCTGTTATTAAAATTATTTTGCGCATCAGGGCAAGTAGATTGGGCTGCTGCTCTAGTCGGTTCAACAAATAGAGCTTTTATAAATTTCCACACCACTGTGGCTAAAGCAAGCAGTGAGTGTGGGATAGGATTGTAGGTGATGTACTTGTTAAAAAATTGCATACTAAAGGTCACATACACTTTTACAATTCATAAATATACCCTGTGAAAAAGTTCTAACAACTCAGATACAGAGCTATATATATTTTCATGGAATGTAATTTTTTTTTATAGATTGAACAAATGCTTCAGTAGAATACAATAAAATGTTACAATACCCATTAGGAAAACACAGTCTCCAACTTGCTTCCTTCCATTTACATTGTGCTAGGAATGGTAAAATCTGAATTATGCTGAAGAAAAACTTCGGATTATTATAGGAAGTTGGTGTCAGTCCACTCAGATATAAGGTTGAGTAATAAAATGTAATGACATATTTGTTTTTCTTCAACCAAAAGGAAATAAATAAAAAACAGTATATTACTGCAATAAGGAGGGGTCGAGTTATTGAGTGATTTGAACGTGAGCATCAGTCATTTTATTTTAAACTGTACCTTGAAATGTAAGGAAGCCAAAGGAGGGACTGGCAGAGGGGGGAGCTACTTGAGGTGCGCAAGTTCACTTGCCTGTATTGTAAACATATTTATTAGGGTTTCAAAAGTTTTGTTTACACACATATTCGCTAAAATGGGTTTGGATTTAGAAAAACTCTAGGATTCTGATGTCTTTATGGTGTCGCATGCTCCACTTCTGATATGAGTAGTTTAGAAGGGGTTTTATTACATACAAGGTCTATCATATTATATGGGCTAAAAATATATGCATGCCAATCTTTTTAAACTGTAGGGCTTGTGCCCGAAGGGATGTAACCCAAAGATTTTATTATTATACGCAGACGTTGCTTAGTTTTTCTAGTAAAGGTATCAATACTGCAGTAGGTCTAGGGTGCTATACAATAAAATGTGCTTAATAGATTTGAAATAATTGAATTATTCTTTATATAAGAAATAATTTGAAAAAAGAACTTTAAAAGGAAACTTAGAGCGGTTTTTAGATTGTTTTATATATGAAGATTTCACGTTATCAGTTCATTGGGTAAATCCTATAATTAATGTCCTTTTCCATTTTTGACTTTGACAAGGTCTTAATTATGAAATCCTTAATGTCGCATGCACATTTTTTTCCTCATTCATTCATGTTTTTTTCTCTGCTTTATAACAGGTTATGTCAATCAAAGGAGGAAACAAGTCAAGAAAGTAATTTCCTTCCAAAGACATTTTTGCAATGCCACTACTGAAGAATCCGAACAGCAACAAACATGTAACCTAAATGGCGCATTAGTCCTTAAAGAGGCCTGCGCGACATTTCTCTTTTACAATGAGTGAGAATAATCAGGAAGATCATCTTATCCCCAGTCGAATTACACTAAAGAAAAAGGAGTCTTTTACGAACATGCAGCTGGATGACTTGTTTGCTAGAAAATGTAAAGCCATGAATGTTGCTATGAGTCCTTCTCCTATCTTAAATGCCACTACTAAAGTAGAATCGAGCGGACAGAATGGAACACCTGCTATGCCTAAAATGGGGGTACGAGCACGAGTTTCTGATTGGCCTCCTAAAAAAGATTGTTCTAAAGAAATGTGTACCAAACTGTCTTGGGAAAGTAGAGCTCAAAGCAGTTATGAATGTTCTGCTTCTATGACTACTATTGGTCTGAATGATCAAAGTGACATAACAGAGAAATCTGTAGATTTAGAATATTCTGAGGCCAAGTACTCCGTTGGAGATCTTTTTTGCCAGTCTCCTCACAGAGGACTCTATCCCATACGACAAAGGAGTAACAGCGATGTGACCATCAGTGATATCGATGCTGACGATGTTCTTGACCAAAATGCTGTTAACCCAAACACTGGAGCAGCGCTTCATCGAGAATATGGGAGCACATCTTCCATAGACAGGCAAGGTTTATCTGGAGAGAATTTTTTTGCAATGCTCAGAGGATATAGAGTTGACAGCTCTGAACACAAGAATTTGCCATCATTTAAATTTACAGATGTATTTCATTGTGACCCTACAGTTTCTCCTAGTTTACATGAGGCAACACAAATTTCAAGAGGGCAATTTGTACGAATTTCTGGTTTTGATTATATGGACAGCGCCCTATTAATTGGAAGAGACAGAGACAAACTGTTTAAAAAGAGATTAAGACCAGATCAGTTTGAGGCTCCTTTGTTTAGGAAGTTAAGAACTGTAAAGAGCGAGCACGATGCATTAAAGTTTTCCTTTGATCTTGAGGACAGTAGCTTTGAAAAGAGTGTGTATCTCTGGACCTGTGAAAAATGTTTTGCACATTATGACGTTCAGAGTATTCTGTTCAACATCACTGAAGCCATGGCAACACGGTCCAGTGTAGCCAAGCGAAAAAATATAACTACCGGAGCTTCTGCAGCATCTCAGTCACCTACATCTGGTGGTCAACCTGGGACCTGTGAATCTCCTTTGGGAAGTAAGGAAGACCTGAACCCTAAAGATACTACTGAAACTGATGAGGGCGACGGCAAGAGTAATGACATCGTTTTAAGCTGCCCATATTTCAGAAATGAGATTGGAGGAGAAGTGGACAGAAGGGTTGCTCTTTCAAGGTCAAACTCCTTGTCCTCACCTACAGGTGAAAGTTGCTCTTTTGAGTCTTCTCTCAGTTCTCACTGTACTAATGCTGGAGTCTCTGTTCTTGAAGTGCCGAGGGAAAACCAACCTGTCCATCGGGAGAAAGTCAAACGTTACATCATAGAACACATAGACCTTGGCGCTTACTACTACCGAAAGCACTTTTATGGAAAAGGTATGTTTAATGTGGATTTGAATATTTGTTATTTGTTTCCTTTTATAATTTTCAGTTTGTTTCAGGTTTTTGTGCACTTTCAAAAAGGTAGTGATGAGGTTCTCAAAGCTCTGAAAAGAGGAAATCAAGGTTAAACAATCACCATTATAGCACGTAGAATATTTCTTTGGCTATATGAATAATAGATAACTAGAACCACTAAAACAAAAAGAGAACTTTTACAACATTTGAAGACATGCAAGAGAAATTAAGTTGTTGTTGTATGGATAAATGCTGTAATACTGGGCTAACTTTATGTGTGCAGTGTTTAAAAGAGTATAACCACCCATGTAAATGGGTGACAGAAAAAAATTAAAAAATTACATAGTAGTTACATAGTTATATAGGCTGAAAAAAGACATGCGTCCATCGGGTTCAGCCTCTCCCACATAACCTACTGCTGTTGATACAAAAGAAGGCAAAAAACCCAGTCTGAAATATGCAACATACTGGGAAAAAATTCCTTCTTGACCCCAGAATGGCAGTCAGATTTCTCCTTGGATCAAGAAGCTTTTACCCACATATTAAATATTATAACCCTTAATATTCTGTGTCTGCAGGAAGTCATCCAGTCGTTTTTAAAAGTCTGTACAGACTCTGACCCAACCACCTCAACAGGCAGGGAATTCCACAGCTTTATTGTTCTCACCGTAAAATAACCCTTCCTATGCTTTAATCAAAATTTTCTTTCTTCCAGTCTAAATGGATGACCCCTTGTCCTATGTATAGTCCTGTTAATGAATAGGTTATCAGACAATGGTTGATAATGGCCCCGTATATATTTATATAAGGTTATCAGATCCCCTCTAAGGCGCCTTTTCTCTAAACTAAACAGGTTTAAGCTTGTTAGTCTTTCCTCATAACTTAACCCTTCCATCCCCCTTATTAATTTAGTTGCCCGTCTCTGCACTTTTTCTAGCGATATAATATCTTTTATTAAGACAGGTGCCCAAAATTGCACGGCATATTCAAGGTGCGGCCTGACCATTGATTTATACAGAGGCAAAATTATGTTTTCATCCCGTGAGTGAACTCCCCTTTTAATGCATGCCAGTACTTTGCTGGCCTTGGCGGCTGCTGTTTGACATTGCACATTGTTACTTAGTTTGAAGTCTATGATTATTCCCAAATCCTTCTCCTGCTTGGATTTCCCTAACTCCGTACCATTTAGGGTATAAATTGCTTGTGTGTTCTTCACTCCAAAGTGCATAACTTTGCATTTATCTAGATTAAATTTCATCTGCCATTTAAGTGCCCAGTCCCCCAATCTATCTAAATCCCTCTGCAGCCAAGTAACATCCTGCTCACATTGTATTACTTTTCCTAGCTTTGTGTCATCTGCAAACACTGATACATGACTTTCAATGCCTATCTCAAGGTCATTTATAAATAAATTGAATAGTATTGGTCCTATAACAGACCCCTGAGGGACACCACTTACCACTGGTGTCCATCTTGAAAATGTACCATTTATGACCACTCTCTGTACCCTATCTTTTAGCCAGTTTTCTATCCAAGAACAAGTATTTTCATCTAGACCATTTTTTCTTAATTTAAATAGTAACCTTTTGTGTGGAACTGTGTCGAATTGTAAATATACATAACAAAAGAACAGTAATAAAATATTTTTTAAGAGTCTTAAACTGTACATAATATAGGACTTTAAAGTAAATAAAAAAACAACACAAAACATATATGATCCCTCCATATAGGTTGCCCTCTTGGTATATACAGAATTAAACCTCTTTTCTCCTTAAAGGGACACTCTAGCCACCATGACCATTTAAAGTCATTTTGTGACAGCCCGTCAAAACAGAGGTATTTCGTCCAATGTGAATGAGGTCCATCGGCAGCTGATGGATACCCTTCTGGGGATAGAGTTCATGTACATTCATTGGTATAATCAATGAACCATCAAAATACTCTCAATGCTTCGGATTGGCTGCATGCGCACTAGGCAGATACCATCTCGCAGAACCAGGCTCTTAGGAGACTTTGGTTCTCTACTGAAGTGGAGTTTTAACATTTTACTCTAAATTAAACTGAATCACGGAGGAGCCAGAAGCAGTTAATTATCCCTTTTAGGCCCCTCATCCTGTTTAGCCTACAGTGTCCATTTAACTCATCATGTCAATCTGTTAATATACTTCTTTATAGATTTAACATTTTATTTCTTGTTTTATATAATTGTCTAAAAGATCCAAGTCCTGCTTAGAAAATGCACTGACAGAGGGCAGCTGACCCTTGTCATCTAATTGACTGTCACCACACTGCACTTCTCATAAAATAAAGAAACGGATGCATATTTATTTTTTATTCTGGTTAACATGCCTGAAAGCACAACGTCAACTATTGTTATTTTCCTACTCCTTAATGAGTTATAATTGAGAATTGAAACTCATCTGTTACCTTAACGGACCTTTTGAGAATGGTCAAATTCTATGAGGTACTGTTTCATTTGCCCTTCACTGTCCCCACTCATATCACAAAGTTATAGCTCCCTTTTGCATTTACAGAGAAATCCTATATTATGTGTAAATAAGCCTGATCCAGCCTAAAAATGTCAGGGGGTTTGTAGCTGATACCCAGTGGTGTATTTAGGTTTTGTGCTGCCCTAGGCGTGACTAAACTCGTGCACCCCCTAATTTAAATTTGAGGCACCCCTTCCTGTCAAGGGCACACCTCTTCCTGGTTAATCCCCACCCTTCCTCTTTAAGCTCCACCTTTTCCTCTTAGAGCTCCGCCTTTTCCTCTCTTTATAGTAAAAGTGGATACCAAGTGCCTACTTGTATATTTTGTATACCATTTCACATGTATCTATTGAGATAAATAAAATTATGAAATGTTTAAATTCAAGCATTTTTACTAAGAACATGCCACGCATGTCAAGTATACTGGATCACAGCTGCTCTAATTAGTTGAACAATAAAATCCACAGAAACGTGCACTGCATATGAGTGTATCACAAAGCTGCACAGCAATAAAACCCACAGAAATGGGCACTGTGTATGAGCATATCAGAACTGCACAGCAATAAAACTCACAGTAATGTGCAGTGTGTATGAGTGTATCCCAGAGCTCCAGGGCAATAAAACTCACAGTAATATGCAGTGTGTATCACTGAATCTACAGCAATAAAACTCCCAGCAATGCAATAAGCAGTGTGTATGAGTGTATCAGAATCCACAGCAATAAAACTCCCAGCAATGCAATGTGCGGTGTGTGTATCAGCGTATTAGAATTCACAGCAATAAAACTCCCAGCAATGCAATGTGCGGTGTGTATGAGTGCATCAGATTTTTATTCTATTCGATTTTATTCCGTATGCAAACGCCCTGCTCCGCTGCTCGTTGTTTGAGAACACGGCTCAAAGCTGACACACAGTGACAGTGGTACCTCCTAGTAACCCCTAATGACACCCAAATAATCACTGGTACCTGGGGCAGCCCGCCCTCCGCCACTCCCCTAAGTACACCACTGCTCTGTGATATGCTCACACACAAGTTTGGCGAACTGCCAGCAAGTACGGTGCTGTTTGAAGGCAGTGCAAATCCCCATAGAGAAGTAATAGTTAATCTATCCAGAGAACACCAAACAGCAGAGAAATGGCAGTGAAATGCCCTGATGTTCGGTGGTTTCAATCAGCAGGTTTATTCAGGCAAACCCCATAGGTTTTAATGTTAAAAATATTCCCGTTTTTATGCAATATCTAATAAACCATTTATTATTTTAATCTGCAGTAAAAAGTCTTTATTGATTTTTTTTTTTAGTACCTTTTAGTAATTTTTCAGCAAAATCCCCCCCTTTTTTTTAATAGTGGTTTTTCTTTTTTCTGTAACAGAACTTTTTATTATCAATCATAGGATCTTATATGTAAATTCCAGACATTTTCGTTCAGTAGTTCTTTTGAAAACAGCAGGCCACGGGTTTGCGGTGGCAGCATTCAGCAGCCGACTCCATGCACTTTGGGGACCCTGCGGTGAATGGTGAATTCACTGCAGGGTGGGGAAATTTTATTCCCCGAAGTGCAGGGAACTACAGAACACTAAAATGTTGGCGTCATTTCGGTGCTCTGTGAGTAACCCATTTAGTGGTGAGGTTTTTTGCTGCCCCCTGGAAAGTGAAAGCCTAAGCCTTGCCTACCCAGGATATGCTTGAAAATTAGTGAAATCTCAATGTATCCTTCTTTTTTAGGGGAGGGGCCACCAGTGCGGGCCGCCTCCCCCTGGAAAGTGCCGCCCTAGGCCTTGTTGGCCTAGGCCAAAATACACCACTGCTGATACCTCTAATTAAGGAACCATTGCTGGAATATCTTGCATTTACATGGAGGCACTCACTGTACTACCACGCAGAGGTGGCTCTATAATTAGGCAAAGTAGGCATTCACCTAAGGTCAGTGTCAGACAAGCGTTTTGAAGAGTGGAAGGAACTTCCGTGAGAGTGGACGTTCCTTCCACTCAACGCCCGTCTGGCCGCCTCGCTGAGCGCAGTTAATGCGCTCAGTGCTGCAAGGCTCGATCCTCCTATGGAGGCTCGAGCTTTGCAGCTCCGTCAACGTGCGTCCTAACGCTTTGACAGAGAGGCCTGCTGTATGTCCGCAGCACGGCCGCTGTTGCGTGGGAAATTCAACAGCATCTGGCTGGCCCCATTACAGTGTCGCCACGCCTCACTCAAACAGGGGCCTCACTTTAAACCATTTGTATGGCATTTCAGTATGTGTGCCTTTATTGTGACTGTTGATATACCACACATATAAACACACTCCTACATCTACATACATCAGTTTGCCAAAAGAGCAGCCTTAGCCTTTATTATAGTTTTTTTGGGTTAATTTCTGCATTTTTGCAGAATAATGTGGTCTCTCAGTAGAGCTTTGACTAAGGCCTTCCTAACACTTGAGCTGCTACTGCGTCAGAACAAGTTTGAGGGCAAACAACAACTTAGGCTGGCGTCAGACGAGCGCATTCTTCATGTCCGGCTCGCCGCACTGTTAGACGTACCCATCGTAGCATTGATATGTTATCAATAAAGAACAACACACGTAGTACGTGCGCACCGTAGTGCGCACGCACCACGCATGCTGCAATGGATGCCATTGAGGTCTTCATTGTAAAAGCGCTATGACGGACGCCCAGAGTGCGCAGCATCCTGTGTGCGTGATGACGTGCCGTCAGACGCAGCGCATTTGCGACGTGCATGACGTTGACACTCAGATTTTTTCTTTGGTCTGGCTGACTGTACCTGTGTTCCTGTTTGCTGTGTCCATGGATGTGGAACAACTCATCACTGCAGTCCAACAACACCCAGAATTGTGGGACACTGCTTGTGAGCAATACAAGGACAAGGTGAAGAAGGCAAATGCTTGGGGTGAAGTGGCCAAAGAAGTCTTCCCGGAATATGATACCTGGTCTGAAAATGAGACGAAGATTCAAAGTATGTATACCAATGTTTTTTATTCATAAACAAAAGCTTTCCGTAACAGAATCAAATATAAATGCAAACAAATAACTGATAACCATCAGATTTTAAATCCTCCCCTGCTGCCATGGCACTTGACCACTCTCGCTACAAAAATAATTAGCCAAAGCATCCCTAAACTGATTGGAGTGTTTATTCACAGGCAAAATATCATTATTATCATATTCTTCTAAACCCAAGACCGTCAAAGATTCATCAAAATTGTACCCATCCCAGTTACGAACGTAATATTGCAAAACACTGCAGCACTTCACTATGTCAACAGCAAAATCCACATTTACATCCAATGGTCTATGAAAAATACACCATTTGTTTGTGAGGATGCTGATTTGCTACTGCCAATAGGCCAATGGAAAAGAAATGTTTATTGTTCTGGTATAGTGAACCACTTCGATGTGACTTGACAACCTGAATGTGCTTCCCATCCACAGCTCCAAGGCAGTTGGGGAAGTTGGCTCTATCCAGATATCCTTCCGCAATTCGGGCCCATGTATTTTCTGTGGGTGTGGGAATACATTGTTCTTTCATTGTGTCCCAAATAGTCTGGCACACTTTCTGTACAATCTCGCCTGCTGTAGATCTCCCAATCCTGAAATTGTAGTGGATATACTGCAAACTGCAGCCACTCGCAAGATACCTGAAAAAAGGAAAATATGTTTTGTGTCATTATTACATTCAATGAACTTAACCTATGTCATTCTTGTCATGTTTTTCAGTACAAGAAGCCATGTCCAAATGGCGCACCGTGAGGGACAACTACGTCCAGAATTTGAAAAAGCTTGAGGAATGCTCACGGTCAGGATCAGGGGCAAAGAAGACCCGCACATACATGTATGCGGAACAATTGGCATTTCTGGAAAAAAGTCTGGAGCCAAGACCAAGCATCAGCAGCATCCATCCAACAACATCTGGCTTGAAGGATCAAGCCCCCACCCCACCGAGCACAACCTCCAGCTTCTCCATTGATGTAGATTAATCTGAGGAAGATTTGGAGGTTGGTAGGAGAAGGAGAAGGTAATGCTGGACAGATACCAGTTCCTGCATCTACTGCAAATGGAAAACCTCCATCCAGCCATAAAAAGGGGGGAGCTGTCAATCCGGAGCAAGCCATGGTGAAATTTATGGAGTCCCATCAGCCACAGCCACCACCACCGAAATCCCTGGTAAAGGATGGCTTTTTTCTATTCCTGCCTGCCCATGCTCCAGAGAATGACGCTAGATCCGTAGATGACATTCTGCGTTTAAACCATTAACACAATGCGCAACATCCAAACCCCACTTCCAAACCCACCCATGTCCCGTGGTGCTGAGCCTCAACCACAGTCTAACAGTGCCTACTACCGCAGATACATGCCAGGTTCTTTTGACCCAGAAGTGCCGGAATATGTTAATTTGTAGTGTTTTTATCCTACACATTTGTTTCAAGATGTCATGTTCAAAATTCTATACTTTTACTGTTAATAATATGTGTTGAGAATATATTGTTCTGTTTTAATTTGATAAGTTAATGGATAAAACATTTACGCATCAGCTTTGTTGTCGGCCTCATAACTTATTGAGTACGTGTGATCAAATGTGTTGCCTGAGCGTGTGTGAGTATGTATGTGAGAATAAGTGAGGAGCACACTGCAGACCTCTACAGTAGAGACTCAGCACACCGAGCAAATGGCTGGTGACTGGCAGCGAGGTCCTGAATGCTGGTGTTGGCAGGGTTTTTGTGAGTACTTACAGTAATGTGATGACAGCATCTCCTCTGGTGGTATGGCGGCCCTCATATTCGTGTACATCTTTGTCAGCACCGTCTCTTGTACCATGGCCAACAGCTCGTTGAAAGAGTTAATGGACATACGTAGGTATTTGAAAAACGTCAACGGGTCCTTTTCTCTGAGGGCTTGTACAGTGTCCTAAAGTGGCCATGTGTGTATCTGCTGGAGTTGATGGGATGAACCCACCACCTCCTTTTTTCTTTCTTTCTTCAAATACAGGTATGCCATTGCAACAAACAAACAAGCTTCTCCTGCATCCATCTTGGATCAAACTCCACCCTCCACAAAATGACTTTTTATATCCCTTTCCCATATTTTTTTTTCCTTTTCCAATTAATTTTCTTTTTCTAATTTCCACTTTTTTTATACATCCGTAAAAAAAAAAAAAAGGACCGTCTGGTGTCTATGGTCACTTCAGTCAGTACGTTCGTCCGTTATGCACGCATTCAGAGTGCACTCGTCTGCCCCCGGCCTTACTCATTAGCTTTTACTCTGCTCAGTGAAGGCCTAAAATGTAAGGGCTAAAGAATAATGGAAGACTATTCTATAAAACAGGAGGTTCTATAAAGGGCCTTTAACTCCTTCACTGCCAAAAATGTATTTACTGTACATTGTTCTGCATTGAAAAACTAAATTCAGCCTATGAAATGCTCTCTGTTTTGTATAACCATAATGGTTTGATTTCAAAAAGGTTAAAGAATATCATGTCAGATTATAATTTGTAGAAATATTTTATTTGCCAACCATTAATGTGAATGTGTTGTTTAAGCCCTTAATGCCATTCAGGTTTTCTATGCAGTCTGTAAACAGCTGTTTGGTAATGCCCTTTGATGACGTAGAATGTCCTGACATATGTAGGAGCCAAATCCCAGCTTGTGCCAGGAAGATCCAGGTATAAAATGATACCTGGGACTCCCCTTTATCAGCTGTGATCAATTGTCAAAGATCTCTTCTCACTCTCACACTTTTTTTTATACCTCATGATTGCTAGGGAGATAAGGCGGCTGAGCCAAATCTTAAAATGCCTCAACCAAGATTTAAAAACTGACCTCTAGGTGTCAGATCAGACTCCCTGAGTGATTAGACACTGAATTTCATATCTGCCAGGGAGTGTGAAAGTGACATCATCATTAGAGAATTTAGCAGCAAAAGGGTTAAACCACTATTTATGCTGTACATTTCTAAGGCTGCAGCATGAAATTGCTAGGGGCTTTTTAACTAAACAAAGAATTGTTGAGACTTCACAGTTAAAGCATAATTTAGTGAGGGAAAACAAACCTTAGAATTTTACAAGCAGGTATCTACTAATAATATGAAATCTGTGGAGGACGGATAGACCCTATATTGGATAACGAACTGCAAAAAATATATCCAAACAAATGAACTTTTTTAAATAAATATCACAACAAATATGCCAACCGTTCTGAATTTTGTGTGACGGTCCTATTTTGGCTGGTGTTGTGTTTTTTTATGCAAAGCTAAAAAATTAGTATTGATAGGTCCATAATCTGCCCAATTTTGAGTTCCTAAACACTAGAAAATCTGTACATGTGTTCTACCACTGCAATAGTGGGCTGTTATTGAAACAGAAATAATATACAGTATCTCACAGAATGAGTACACCCCTCACGTTTTTGTAAACATTTTATTATATCTTTTCATGTGACAACACACTTTGCTATAATGTGTACAGCTTGTATAACAGTGTAAATTTGCTGCCCCTCAAAATAACTGTGCACACAGCCATTGATGTCTAAACCTCTGTCTAAACCTCTGCCAGCAAAAGTGAGTACACCCCTAAGTGAAGATGTCCAAATTGGGACCAAAATGTAAATGTTTTGCTGTGGCCACCATTATTTTCCAGCACTGCCTTAACCGTCTTGGGCATGGAGTTCCCCAGTTTCACAGGTTGCCACTGGAGTCCTCTTCCACTCCTCCATGACGACATTGCGGAGCTGGTGGATGTTAGAGACCTTGCGCTCCTCCAGCTTCCGTTTGAGGATGCCCCACAGATGCTAAATAGGGTTTAGGTCTATCCTCATACTGTCAGACTTTCCCCTAGTTTTGCTTCCTTCAAATGCTCCATTAAGGCATGCCTATTCAGGCAAGCCTACCACCCCACTCACTAATGCATCCCACTGCCTAATGCATCCCACTGCCCCAACCTGTCCATCACTCTCACCTTGCAGTCCTCTCCTCCTGTTTCCATTCCCAATTCTTCTAGATTGTAAATTCCCACAGGAATAGGGCTCTCATTTCCTCCTGTTCTGGTTTATCAAATGTTGCTCAGTCTCAATGTATTGTAATCCTATCTATATTGTGCCCATTGGTCAGCGCCGAGGATTATGCTGGCGCTATATAAAGTATTATAATACAATAATGTATCTGTAACCGCAACTGCAGTTGACTGGTCTCTAGCTTGGGGACCAGTTCCAAACCTATTACAGTGTCCACCCCTTCTCTCCAGTCAAGCATATCTGCTACAGCTTTCCCTCCTTCACAATCCTCAGCCAGAACTTGAGGGAGAACTGTGTATCTCCTGGGAGCTCTCCACAAACACCAGAGGCGACTTAGTGCAGGGAAGAATAATGATCTTTTATTTTAGACTAGGTGGAAAGCCTGCCCAGAGGGCAGTCTATTGTTGTTGTCGCCAGGTCAGAATTCAAGTCCACATAGTTTTTTTTCAATGTCCAATCCAAGAGTATCTCTCTATATAAATACGTTTGTAACGCGTCCATCGCCATCCCACCCGCAACAGGAGGGCCGACTGAGCAGCTGTGATGGGTGCGCGCACAGCTGACAGCGCATTACAAAGGAATTTATATATTAGAGTAGGTTCCTCTTCCCTCTTAGATTGTAAACTCACGGGAACCGGACCCTCAGATTGTAAACTCGTGGGACCCCTCAGATTGTAAACTCGTGGGACCCCTTAGATTGTAAGCTCATGTGGCTCCTTAGATTGTAAGCTCATGGGGCCCCTTAGATTGTAAACTCATGGGGCCCCTTAGATTGTGTTGGGCTTGGGCGGGCATTTTTTTTGTAGCGTATACATTATGCGTATGTTTAATGGCACGTAGTATGAATGGCATGGCAGGCTGGTATTTAGGCACACTGGTATTATGAGACACTGGTATTATGAATGGCAGACTGGCATTATGGCTGGCAGACTGGCCTTGTGCATGGCAGACTGGTAATATGGCTGGCAGACTGGTAATATGTCTGGCAGACTGGTATTGTGCATGGCAGACTGGTAATATGGCTGGCGAACTGGTATTGTGCATGGCAGACTGGTAATATGCATTGCAGACTGGTAATATGCATTGCAGACTGGTAATATGCATAGCAGACTGGTAATATGCATAGCAGACTGGTAATATGCATAGCAGACTGGTATTGTGCATGGCAGACTGGTAATTTGGCTGGGAACTGGTAATATGCATGGCAGACTGGTATTGTGCATGGCGGACTGGTAATATGCATGGCAGACTGGTATTGTGCATGGCAGACTGGTAATATGGCTGGGAACTGGTATTGTGCATGGCAGACTGGTAATATGCATGGCAGACTGGTATTGTGCATGGCAGACTGGTAATATGGCTGGGAACTGGTATTGTGCATGGCAGACTGGTAATATGCATTGCAGACTGGTAATATGCATGGCAGACTGGTATTGTGCATGGCAGACTGGTAATATGGCTGGGAACTGGTTTTGTGCATGGTAGACTGGTATTATGCATGGCAGACTGGTAATATGCATGGCAGACTGGTATTGTGCATGGCAGACTGGTATTGTGCATGGCAGACTGGTAATATGTCTGGGAACTGGTATTGTGCATGGCAGACTGGTATTGTGCATGGCAGACTGGTATTTTGCACGGCAGACTGGTAATATGCATGGCAGACTGGTAATATGCATGGCAGACTGGTATTGTGCATGGCAGACTGGTAATATGGCTGGAAACTGGTATCGTGCATGTCAGACTGGTAATATGCATGGCAGACTGGTATTGTGCATGGCAGACTGGTAATATGGCTGGGAACTGGTAATATGCATGGCAGACTGGTATTGTGCATGGCAGACTGGTATTGTGCATGGCAGACTGGTAATATGCATGGCAGACTGGTAATATGGCTGGGAACTGGTATTGTGCATGGCAGACTGGTAATATGCATGACAGACTGGTATTGTGCATGGCAGACTGGTAATATGGCTGGGAACTGGTATTGTGCATGGCAGACTGGTATTGTGCATGGCAGACTGGTAATATGGCTGGGAACTGGTAATATGCATGGCAGACTGGTAATATGCATGGCAGATTGATATTGTGCATGGCAGACTGGTAATATGGCTGGGAACTGGTATTGTGCATGGTAGACTGGTAATATGCATGGCAGACTGGTAATATGCATGGCAGACTGGTATTGTGCATGGCAGACTGGTAATATGGCTGGGAACTGGTAATATGCATGGCAGACTGGTATTGTGCATGGCAGGCATGGCAGACTGGTAATATGACAGGCCGGGCACGGAGGAGATGGAGGCCGGGCACGGAGGAGATGGAGGCCGGGCGCAGAGGAGATGGAGGCCGGGCGCGGAGGAGATGGAGGCCGGGCGCGGAGGAGATGGAGGCCGGCAAGGAGGAGATGCAGAAAACAAATCCGATCCATTGGAGAGGCGCTGTGCTGTGCGCCTCTCCAATGGATCGGATTTGTTTTGTCCCTCTCGCACGCCGGCTGTGCGTGTGCCACGGCCGTTGGATGCGCGGGCAGCCAACTGCCGCAGGTTGCGCGTGCATGCGCAGTAGGGTTTTGGCGACGGACACGCCAGGCCTTATTGTTTTATAGTATAGATGCAGAGGCTTAACTAGAAACCACAGGGCATAGGTGAAAGAATCCACAAAGGGCCCCCCCTCTCTCTATAAACGTATCACAGAGCTCCACACACAGCAATATAACAATATGTAGTGTGTACGAGCGTATCATGGAGATCCACAGCAATAACACAATTATAATGAGTGTGTGTATCACAAAGCTACACTGAAATAACACACTAACTAAAATATTGGATTATGTGTACATGTTTGATATTAAATGAAGACCCTCTGTGTTTTTAGAACCTAATGTATAACATAGAAAAACATTCCTCCTCGTAGTAGAGAAGACTGCTCCTGAGGAAACTGCCAAGTGAGTGGCAGAGAAACGCTGCGTTGAGCCTATTTGTTTGTCAATGTGACAAGGAAATTGTTGGTTTTTATGTCAATTATGACAGGAATCATGCTGCCAGTTTACAACTAATTTAGTTGAGCCTGTATGGCTGGTAATTACTGATTATATTGTGGTGGTCACTATTGATGGGGTGTTTGTAGCCCCAGTGTGTGTAAAGTTGAAAATAATTTGTTTTGCTGCCCAGAGTGTGAAAAGTTGGGGTAAAAAAGGAAAAAGAAAGAGAAAAAAAACATTTTTTGAGGGAGGTATTGATTTCTACCAATGTTTCTGTGCACCAGCTGGAATTTTCATTATTACCTGGACATCTATACGCTAAGGCTGGGTTCACACTACGGCGTAGCGCAATGCGCACGTTTTTTTTACGCGCGTTCGCGCATACAAAAAAACGCGCGAACGTGCGTTGCAGCGCGTTCGCAGCTATGATATGGCCGCGAACGCGCGGCTATATGCCGAAAAGAAGCTCCCGGACTTCTTTTTGCGTCGGCCGTTTTAAAGCGTGTTCCTGCGCGCTTTAAAACGCTTAGGTGTGACATGCCCACATAGGCAATCATGGGATTTCATGTTTAAGCGTTTTACACCGCGCAGGAGCGCGCTGTAAAACGCTTAGGTGTGAATCCAGTCTTAAGGTAATCCAAGTGTGTCGTTCACAACGAATTGTTCCTTGCTGCTGTTTGGTTACCCATATTTATAATATAAACTGGAAAATTAACCATCCACGGCATTATTTTGTTAATGTGTCCTGTCTATATATGATTTGAATGTTGTGGATTATGAATGTCCTGGTACTGGATTATTAGGGAGCTACAACCCTCATATGACAAACCACATGCACCTTGCTGAATAATTGTTTGTTACTTGTGTAGCGCTGTGTTTAAAATCTTACTGTGGCAATACCTATTTTTGGCCACCGGAGGGAGACAAGCGCGATCAGAGACACTGAACATTGGGACTACATTTCCCGGCGTGCTTTGCAAACAGACAGGAAGTGGGTGGGACACAGACGCTGTACATCCTGAGCCTCGTGGAGAACGCGCCAGAGCGCGCCAGGGAGTGCAAGGAAGAGGACGCAGTGCTGCAGAGCGGAATCGTGACTAGGCCGGAGCACAGGTGTGGCCTATCAGGATTCGAGTGGGGTTATCCTGCCTTGCCAGAAGGAGCCTTACCCATTGACCATCACCACCCAAGTTGTTATCCCGACAAGCTGAGGACCTCGAGTAAGGAGTACCGCAAGTCCATTGGATGGGAGAGCAGGCGGTAGCTGGACAAGTCCAGGCCGGAGCACAGAGAGCCTGACTATCGATCCAATAGCGGGTATCCCAGCGAGGAAACGAGCGTAGAGACGTCCTGGGTCAGCGGAGCCTTGGTGATCAACGGATGGGTGAGAGGCCTCCAAGGCCGGTTTTACAAAAGCTCAAGCAAACACGCTGTTGTTTATTTCTGAAACCCACAGGGCCCCAACTTGACTAGTTGAAGACATCGCTTAAAAGATTCACTGGCCAGTTGAATAGTACCCGGGTACCATAACACACACATACACTCACAAATCGCGACTTAACCTGTTCGGGACTCACTCCCTAAGATCCGAAAAAGGGGAAAAGATTCGCATCTTATTTTGTTTTTCCGCTGCGCGTTTCTCGTAATTAAGAAGCATTGTATTTTTCTGCTCGGTCGCGTATTTTTCCAGAAATACGAAGTCTCGTATTTCTTTTTCCCGCTGCGCGTTTACCGCAATACGAAATACTGTAAATATATCTATGAACACCGTGTCTTATTATATGCCTTTTACTTCAGTAAACTATATAAATTATAAAATCCACAACGGTGCTGGAGTATATTTATTCCCTAGTGCGGGGAGACTGACCAGTGGTTCATTTTCAGCGGCTCCTCCGGGAGTGAGCGCTACACGTGGGGGCTCGTTTCCGGGATCCAGTCTCCGGAAAAACCGCATCTAAAGGGTTAAATATGGATCCAGATACTGTTGCCGAATGGTGTGAGGAGCACAGTAGTCAGTTAGAATGTTGTATAGTCATGGATATTCCCGCAGACACTTGGGCCGAAGATCAGATTCTCCAGGCCGTGGCCGCGCTGACACCAGACCATCGGGGGTTAATTCTGGACATTAAAAAGGACACAGATACCTCTCACACGTATGTTCTTTTTGAATGGAGAAAGGGTGTTCCAGTATGTTTTCAGGGTGCAAGCATGAAGCTGACCGATGAGGTGGAAGTCCAACTGATTCAGCCAAGTGCGCCACGTGGCGAATCCGCAAGTGTTCCCGCGCCCAGTCCGTTGGCCATGATCGGGCCTGAATTCATAGTGGCTATTGGAGATTTGCTGGCTAAGTGTCAGAGAACAAGCCCTCCGCACACTAACTTCGGTTATCGATGGTTGAGGAATTTTACAGGAAACGTACCAACTCCGGCGGGAGAAGAAACCTTTGAGGAATGGGGGGAACAGGCGATGCAGGCTCTGGATGAGTGGGACGTCCCTGAAGCCCAGAAAAAGCAAAGGATCACCAAGAGTTTAAAGGGACCGGCGTCAGAAGCGGTGAGAAACCTAAAACTGAGTAGAAAAGACTGTACTGCTTTAGATTATTTAAAAGTTTTGGAGGAAGTTTTTGGGCGAACAGAAAAGGCCGCAGAGCTTGTATATCAGTATGAACACACCTATCAGCGGAAAGGTGAGAGAATGACCGAATACATGAGGCGTCTAGATAAGATTCTGCACCAGATACTCCTCAAGAAAGGGGCCGAGCCGGCCGAAGTGGATAAGATCCGAATAAAACAGATCCTGAGGGGCTCTCAACCTCTAGATCCAGTGATGCTGCAGCTGAGAAGCAGAGCAGGTAATCAAGAACTGAAGTACCCGGAACTGATCCGAGCTGTCAGAGAGGAGGAGGCTTTGCTGGAGGAAAAATCCTTCAGGCGAGGGGAAAGAGCTTACGCACAACCTGTAAGGCATAACGACGGTCTGCAGCCTGAAAGCGATTCGCTGGATACTTACGGGTCCGACGTGGACGAGCAAGAGCACCTGATCGTTTTTAAATCCACAGAGAGGGCTGCCAAAGAATTACACCTCTCTGAACGTGGTGAGTTGCACAAAACTGTTAAGAAAGTACAGGAAGCTCAAGCCGAATTGCAGCAGGCGCACGCGGAACTGTGCCGAGTGTTGATGAAGGTGACAGAGATGCAGGCAGAGATGCAGAAGTTCCTTACAGACATGCAGACAACCGGAGTTGCTGTGGCGTCTAGCCAAGGTCCTTTAACTGAATCACAACAGGCGACTGCGTCTCCACTTTCTAAGAAGAGGTGTTTCGGTTGTGGAGAAATGGGCCACTTCCGCGCACAATGCAAAGACCGAAAGCCTGAGAGGAATAGAGTTGATGAGTTGTTAAAAGCCTTAGAGGGACTGTTATCTACCTCACCGGCGGGAAACGCCAGAGGGCGCCAGTGAAGGAGAAACCTAGGTGCCCGAAGATTGAACCCCGCTCCAAAAATCAAGCCAGGGCCAAGAGGGCGAGAGGGCCCAAAGTCCGGCCAACTGCTGAGCCTGCCAGGACTGAAAGAGTCACTCCCTTAGCATCCGGACCTACGTCATGGGGAAGCAATGCACACCCAAAACCTACACGGGCCAAGAAAAGGGCCAGGGTACAGCAAACTGGGTCTAAGTGTCCTGATACCACCACCAAGTTTCCTGACCAACTGATAGGTCCTTCTCCTATTGTGCCAATCCAAGTGGAGGGAGTCTACACTAAAGCCTTGTTGGATTCAGGGGCTCAAGTGACATTGATCTACCGAGACTTCTATGAGAAACATTTGAAGCACATTCCTCTACAGAAATTGAAGGACCTGGAAATCTGGGGTATCGGAACTGAGAAACTCCCCTATGACGGGTATCTACAGGTGAAATTGGAGATCGGATCCGAAGTCATCGGGCAGTCCGGAGGTTGTGATGCATTGGCCATTGTGTGTCCTCGACCCTCAGGTGCAAACAGAAGTTCCATGATAGTGGGGACGAATACTGATTTGGTGCGGCGTCTCCTGACACCTATCGTATTGGAAGAAGGTTCTACTCAAGGAGTACACCCAATGTTACATCCGGTCTATCAGCGGATGGTCGAAGAACAGAAGGCACCTGCCGAAGTGGGGCGCCTATAGAGATTAGAAGGAACAGAGAAGGTTCTGCAAGCAGGAGAAGTAGCAAGTTTCCGGGCTTCAGTCAAGTTGAATGGATCGCAACCAGGCCCCTATGTGGTGCTGGAAACCGATTTTAATCATGGGAGTGAAGCCGGAGTTGAAGTAATCCCTGAAATAATCTCCACTAAAGCTCTGAAAAGAACACGAGGAAGAGTCTCAGTCAGCGTGTGCAATGTGTCTGATTCTCCAGTAGTCCTTAAAGCACGAATGCCCATCGGGCAAGTAGAGTCCGCTACGCCCCTCTCCACCGATTTAGGAGGGGGAGTGGATAAAGAGATTCCAGATGAAAGATTCTACCCCAAGGACGCTCCCATTTCCTCCGAGTGGAAGAAACGTCTTCAGTCTCAAGTTTTGAAGTGGAGAGAACTGTTCTCGAAAGATGAGTTCGACGTAGGCCTAGCTAAAAGTACTGAGCACCGCATTCGATTACAAGAAGACAAGCCGTTTTGTGAAAGGTCAAGGCGAGTTCCGCTGGGAGACTTAGATCAGTGGTCCCCAACCCTGGTCCTCAGGGCCCACTAACAGGCCAGGTTTGCCAGATATCTGAAGCACAGCACAGGTGTTATGATTTGCTGCTCAGTGATTGCAGGATTCAGTCTGCTTTTCCCCATGGTGATCTGCAAAATCTGGCCTGTTAGTGGGCCCTGAGGACCAGGGTTGGGGACCACTGACTTAGATGATCTGTGAGAGCAGCTGAATGAATTGCAAAGAACCAAGGTGATCCAAGAGTCCAGGAGTCCATACGCATCTCCAATAGTGATGGTCCGGAAGAAGAACGGTTCTGTCCGCCTATGCATAGACTACCGCACATTGAACCGGAGAACCATCCCAGACCAATATGCTACTCCTCGGATAGAAGATGCCTTACAGTGTTTGTCTGGAGCGAAATGGTTTAGTGTACTAGACCTACGAAGCGGATATCACCAGATACCAATGCATCCCGAAGACAAAGAGAAAACTGCGTTCATCTGTCCATTGGGGTTCTTTGAATTCAACAGAATGCCTCAAGGCCTTACGGGGGCTCCAGCCACGTTCCAACGGTTAATGGAGAAGACAGTCGGGGACATGAATCTGATCGAAGTTTTAGTGTACCTGGATGACATAATCGTGTTTGGGAAGACTCTGGAAGAGCATGAGCAACGTTTGGAGAAGGTCTTGAAGAGGCTCCATGAAGAGGGATTGAAACTGTCTCTGGAGAAATGCCAATTCTGCCTACCGTCTGTTACGTATCTGGGACATGTGGTCTCAGCAGAAGGTGTTTCGACAGATCCTCGGAAGTTGGAGGCCGTAGCTTCTTGGCCCAGACCCAGAAACGTCACTGAACTTAGATCTTTCTTGGGGTTCTGTTCCTATTATCGAAGATTTGTAGGAGGATTCGCAAAGATAGCTCAACCACTGAACAAACTCCTACAGAAGGAAAACACCGAAGAAGGCTGCAAGGCTTCTGACCGAAACCCATCAGCTCCAGGGCCAAGGAAAGCTCGAGAGTCCATACAGGGCGAATGGACTAGTCAGTGTGAAGGTGCTTTCTTGAAGCTAAAAGAGAGTCTAACTCAAGCTCCTGTCTTGGCCTATGCGGACCCTCACAAGCCGTATGAGTTACATGTGGATGCCAGCAGAGAAGGGCTAGGAGGAGTCCTGTATCAGGAATATGGTGGATTGCTGAGGCCTGTAGCGTACGTGAGTCGGAGCCTTACGCCTTCAGAAAAGAACTATCCTACCCACAAGTTGGAGTTCCTAGCCTTAAAGTGGGCAGTGGTAGACAAGTTAAAAGACTATCTGTATGGAGCCGAGTTTGTGATAAAAACGGATAACAATCCTCTTACCTATGTTCTCACTACTGCGAAACTGGACGCAACGGGACATCGGTGGTTGGCCGCTCTGTCAGGGTTCCGGTTCAGCCTGAAGTATCGCCCTGGGGTGAATAATCGAGATGCTGATGCTTTATCGAGAAGACCCTACACTACAGAATGGACTCAGTTAACTCCAGACTGGGTGCAAGCTTTGTGTCAAGGAGCAGAGCGCCGGGTCAAGGGAGGGATTGAAGCAGAGGCCATAGGAGTCATGGCTGCGGCTGTTCCTGTGTTTTACTGTAACCCTACACAATTGAGGGATGAAAGTCTACCTACCTTTTCAAAACAAGACCTGAAGGCGGATCAGGCCAGAGACCCTTTAATTGCATTGACCATAAAGGCCCTAACTGCGAACCAGCGGGAAATTCTGCTGACCAATTCCCCGGATGGAGCCAGATTGGTCTACAAGGAGTGGGAACGGTTGAAGATGTTGGATGGGGTGGTCTATCGAAGGGGCCCCTCAACCAATGCTGAAGAGACGCAACAGCTATTCCTTCCCACTAAGCATAGATAGAGTGTGCTGCGATCGTTACATGATGAGCATGGACATTTGGGTGCTGAAAGAACTTTTAAGCTGGTGCGAGACAGATTCTATTGGCCTTGCATGAGAGCTGAAGTGGAAAGTTACTGCCATTCCTGTCTGAGGTGTATTCAGAGGAAGACTCTACCGACCCGAACCGCTCCAATGAGCCATCTACAGAGTCAGGGACCCATGGATTTGGTGTGCATTGACTTCCTGTGCTTAGAGCCGGATGCTAGCGGGCAAGGGAATATTCTAATAGTGACCATTTCACTCGTTACGCCCAAGCCTTTTCCACGAAAGATCAACGCGCTCCGACAGTAGCCAAGGTTCTGATGGAAAAGTTCTTTGTTCACTACGGCCTGCCGAGGAGAATACACTCTGATCAGGGTAGAGACTTTGAAAGCCGACTTGTTGGGCAATTGTTGGAACTGTTGGGAATCCAAAAGACCCGAACTACACCATATCACCCTCAAGGTGATGCTCAGCCTGAAAGGTTTAATCGCACGCTGCTGAATATGCTGGGAACTTTGTCGACCATAGAGAAGCAGAGTTGGAGTCGTCACATAGCTACTCTGGTGCATGCATATAACAGTACGGAGAGTGATGCAACTGGATACTCACCGTACCGTCTTATGTTCGGAAGAGAAGCCCGACTGCCGGTTGATTTGGCGTTTGGGTTATCTCTAGACCAGACGTCGGTAGCTTCCCATAGAAACTACGTGGATAGACTTCGGAAGAACCTGGCTTCTGCGTTTGAACAGGCCCGTTTGACCTCAGGAAACGGGGAGCAAAGGAACAAGAGGAATTATGACTTGAAAGTTCGGATACAAGATCTACAACCCGGTGATAGGGTTTTGTTGAAGAACTTGGGTGCTGCTGCGAGACACAAGTTGGCAGATAGATGGAGTTCTCAAGTCTACATTGTCTGCAAGCAACTGCCGGGTCTGCCGGTGTATCAAATCCGGCCGGATGGAAAGGCTGGGCCTCTTAAGAACTGGCACTGGAATCATTTGTTACCTTTGAGAGAGGCTGTGAGGATGCCAGTTGGGGACGAACTGCCTCTGTCAAATCCGCCTGCTCCACGTTTGCCTCCTGTTACTCGGTCTCAACAGACCCGGGTTGTCGAAGAGAGCGAAAGAGACAGTGAAGAAGAGAGTTATTGTCTGGACTGGATGCGCTCACCGGAGCCTGAGGAGGTTGTCGTTGTTCCTGAGCGGTGGGAGAGTAATTTGAGGCCTGAAGCTCTTGAATTTCAGCTAGAGATTCCTGAGACTGTTGAAATTCCTGTAGCTCCTGAAGCCGAGTCTTATGACTACAGTTCTATGCCTTCACTGGAGGGATCATACTCCGAAGAAATGTCTGCTCCAGTAGTAGAAAGGACTGAGCCAGCACCTATAGTACTTCCACCTGAAGAGGAACGGATTGAGCCTGAACCAAAGCGCTCTGTTCGACCGCCCCAGCGACTCACCTATGACTCACCAGGACATAGCACTGAAGAGGCCATCACCACAGTGCAGAGGTTGCCCGAAGTGTCTGCTATGTTAGCTGAGGTAGCACAAAACATGAGTCAACTTGAAGAAGTGTATCTAACCCACTGTATGTTTGCTGCCAACCCTGTATATGTTATCTAATTGTATCGAAATGTAAATGTAACTGTTGTACCTCCTTGGAGAGACCCAAGAGTTCTAGGAGGGGGAGAGTGTAGCGCTGTGTTTAAAATCTTACTGTGGCAATACCTATTTTTGGCCACCGGAGGGAGACAAGCGCGATCAGAGACACTGAACATTGGGACTACATTTCCCGGCGTGCTTTGCAAACAGACAGGAAGTGGGTGGGACACAGACGCTGTACATCCTGAGCCTCGTGGAGAACGCGCCAGAGCGTGCCAGGGAGTGCAAGGAAGAGGACGCAGTGCTGCAGAGCGGAATCGTGACTAGGCCGGAGCACAGGTGTGGCCTATCAGGATTCGAGTGGGGTTATCTTGCCTTGCCAGAAGGAGCCTTACCCATTGACCATCATCACCCAAGTTGTTATCCCGACAAGCTGAGGACCTCGAGTGAGGAGTACCACGAGTCCATTGGATGGGAGAGCAGGCGGTAGCTGGACAAGTTCGGGCCGGAGCACAGAGAGCCTGACTATCGATCCAATAGCGGGTATCCCAGCGAGGAAACGAGCGTAGAGACGTCCTGGGTCAGCGGAGCCTTGGTGATCAACGGATGGGTGAGAGGCCTCCAAGGCCGGTTTTACAAAAGCTCAAGCAAACACGCTGTTGTTTATTTCTGAAACCCACAGGGCCCCAACTTGACTAGTCGAAGACATCGCTTAAAAGATTCACTGGCCAGTTGAATAGTACCCGGGTACCATAACACACACATACACTCACAAATCGCGACTTAACCTGTTCGGGACTCACTCCCTAAGATCCGAAAAAGGGGAAAAGATTTGCATCTTATTTTGTTTTTCCGCTGCGCGTTTCTCGTAATTACGAAGCATTGTATTTTTCTGCTCGGTCGCGTATTTTTCCAGAAATACGAAGTCTCGCATTTCTTTTTCCCGCTGCGCGTTTACCGCAATACGAAATACTGTAAATATATCTATGAACACCGTGTCTTATTATATGCCTTTTACTTCAGTAAACTATATAAATTATAAAATCCACAACGGTGCTGGAGTATATTTATTCCCTAGTGCGGGGAGACTGACCCGTGGTTCATTTTCAGCGGCTCCTCCGGGAGTGAGCGCTACACTTGTTTGGTGTGCAAATGCACATTTTTAAATAATTAAAATAAAGGTTTATTTTTATTAGTACCTCTACTACGAGGAGAAACGTTTTTCTGTCTACAAAATTGAGTGTTTAATCACTTTCTCCTAAATATTAATGTTCTCAATCTAGTAGGTGCTCCGGCTGGAGATCTACTTTGTTTAATTGTAATGTATAACATATGTGGGTATGTATGAAACTAAAGGGGAAAATATTGTTAAGCTCATAGACAAAGTTCAAAGGCGTTTCTTGGTTGATAAGTTGGGCTTGTGCCCTAGGCTTTCAGGAATTCAGTTGGGCTTGTGCCCTAGGCTTTCAGGAATTAAAATGTGACCATCCAGAACACACGTGGCGCCTTAAGAACACACATGGTGCCTTAACACATCGCCCCTAGCAGACCCAATGCTCTGAGCAGAAATTGATGAGGCACTTAAACAGTATTTTGAGATCAATACCACACCAGACGTCTCTCCTCATACAACTTCACTCTGCTCTTCACCTTCTTTCTCGACTTCCTCTTCTCCGATGATCTACGTACTCGCTTCCCCTTATGATGGGATTGTTTTCATCAAACTTATACGGAGATATATACCACTCGCTTACTCTTTCTAAAGTATACATACACTATCATTTGGATTTCAAGTTACGGACACATACTGGACCGTGTTATGAGTTATTGTATATACACTATGCTTCTTTTTTCTCATATATGACGGATTTCTTCTCATTGGTTTGCTTTCTGTTTAAAACCTCAATAAAAGCTTTTGAATACAAAAAAATATGTGACCATCCAGATATACTTCACCCCTTACATATATTTTATGCCACTGTTCCATCTCCTCTATTCTTCCACAAATTTTTTTTTATTGTAATAATTTTTATTTTGAAAAAAAGTCAGCAGGACAAACAGATAAGAAATGCCTAGCAGGGCCATAGCCTGTCATCTGTGAAAGCATATAGAAAAAGTCATCAAAAGTATTAACTAGTCATTGGAAAAGCTCGGTATGAGAAAAATAACAAATAAAAAGTAGAGTCAAGCTGAAGACATCCAAGACAATGGGGGGGGGGGGAGAAAGAAAGAACGTAAAATGGGAAAAGCAGGGGGCAAAAGTAACAAAAATAAGTAAAATAAAGGTTCAAAGCGCCATATAAAAAAGTCTCAAAAATCGGGACAGAGTCCTCTGGTAAAAAACAAGCAGGGAGCAAAAAAGACCCATCAGTTGTTGATAACAAAGGTGTCCACCGTTGGCAACGCACAGGTTGTGGGAAATAACTCTGAAAAAGGGGGAACTCCAAAAATATCAGAGGTCAGCAGGGTGAGGGGGGTCTTGTCTAGTCAGGCGTGATAGGGTCAGAAATAGTGGGCTAGCGAGACAGGCCGTCCTGAAGCCGCACTGGCCATCAACAGGGACCAAGACCAGCACTGCCTCCCCTCAGCGCATAGGTCTCCAGGCCCGAGCATTGTCGGCAGCGCAGACCTCATGGAGGGGACCACGGCAGGCAGCTTGGCGATCACCATCCCAGTAGGGCTCTTGCAGGCAGGCCTCCTGGTATCGTCTTGCGGCTCAGGGATCCTTCCCGAATGCAGAGAGCACGGGCGCGGCACAGGATCTGGATCTCCTGGCCCAGCACTTCACGGCCCATCCACAGCACTAACAGCCGCACCATCCACCCGCCAGGCAGGTACAGTAGTGCTCGACTCTTTTTCCTTCAGGTTCGCAGCCTCCCAGCCATCTCTCATCGCAGCCATCAGCGGACACCAAGAGCTGCATGTGAGCAGACTCCCCTCATCCCCCGACAGCCACTCCAGGCAGTCTTCGAGGTCTGCAAACATTGCCTCCATACCTCTTGCGGGGGGGTGCTCCAATCCACGCCACTCTGCACACCCCTCCATCATCTTCACCAGCAGATGCAGCCAGAGGATCGGGCCCTTCATCCTCTCAGTCCGCGATAAGCAGTCACCAGGCAAGCAAACCCCACAGGGGGAAGCAGGAGGAACAAGGGGCGAGTCGACCAGGAACTGTAGGGTAGTCCTCAAAATGGCTGACGGCTGTTCAGATCCGCTGGGAGACCACAGGGAAAAACCTAGCTGTGCTCCATTGGAGGGGGGATAATATCAGGCCCTGGAGCAATCCACGTAATGGCGAGCTGTGCAGGGACTCCAATACTGGGTATTACGTGGAAAAACGCTGGCTAAAATCGCCAATATCAGGAGAAACCAGCGGAACTCCACCAGGGCACGTCTGCTCCCATGTAGAGACGGCCACACCCCCCTTCAGGGCCGGATTAAGATCTCTATGGGCCTGGAGCTGAATATTTCGGTGGCTTTTTTTGGAATTTAGTGAAATGACAACATATTTTAGGCTATTTAATATTGCATATATATGTATATCTTACCAAGCAGATACTGTGTGTGAGTAAATTTCCATTCAGATTTCAATCATCACAGCGTGTAAAATAATTTTTTCATATTTTATCATTCAAACCTCTGGTTATATATATTCTATAGGGAATTCTTGTTAAAAAAATAAAATGGGAACCTATAACTGCATTTTTCTGAGAAAATATACAATTTTAACCCAAAAATTTGATATTTCCCATGTGTTTTGGATAATGGTGTTTTATTTATTTATTTATTTATTTATTTATTTATAAAGGATTTTACCAGGAAGGATACATTGAGATTTCTCTCGTTTTCAAGTATGTCCTGGGTTCAAGTACATTGAAGTGTTACATTTACAGAAATACAAAGTAATACAATGTAAGATATTAACAACACAAATATACAGATTAACAGAAAATAAATATGTAGGAAATATAGTCACTAGGTTACATGTTTACAGGTGCATTCTGTATTGAGGTATGTTAACAGGGAAATTTTGAGTGACTTAAGACTGGTGGAAGATTTGATGGTGTCTGGGAGGTTATTCCATAATTGTGGTGCTCTGTAGGAAAATGAGGACCGAGCCACTGTCTTTTTGTATTGTGGTATTGCAAGTAAGGTGCTGGTCCTGGATCGGAGGTTATAGGATGAGGGAGCTGCTGGGGGAAGCAGTCTATTCAGGTAGGGTGGCAGCTTCCCAGAGATGCTCTTAAACACCAGGCTGGAAAGGTGAAGGGTGCGTCTGGATTCTAGCGATGGCCAGTTTAGCTGTTTTAACATGTCACAATGGTGGGTCATGTAGTTACATTGTTTTGTGAAACATGGTAACTTTATTTCAGTTAAGTGCACAGGTTAACACCTCACATCTTACTGAGATAATGACATTGTAAACCTTCCAGATGTTGGGTGGAGTCCATTGCTGGATCAAACAAGTTACAAAATGTTCAAGGCTGAAGATACAAAAGACATGTTTGGGTACATAGCAGAACATACAAGCAATATGATCACCATGATTTCTTTAAGGGCTCTCACCAGCTGGGCAGCATTAATTGGAGCTTAACTCCACAACAATGCATTATACATTTGGAATGACTAAGAAAAAGAAATGTACAGTCCTCAGTTGCATTGTAGTTTGTATGCTTGCCATCTCTGCATTCCAGTTATTGAATCCTGAGCCAAGCGCCAACAAAAGTAGGGGAAAGCCATGCCAATGTGATCTTCCTGCACAGGTGTCTGAAATGGGTTAGTCCATTTAGAAGCATTTGCATTTATGAATAATATGACTGTATAAAACACTGAACTTGCTCCCAGCGTGGGAAAGGAGAAGGTGAGTAATGGCATTGGTATTGCTAATTTTATACGTGACAAATGGACAATACCATCGCTTTGGAACAAAAAATAAATAAAAAAGTTTTTTGTTTTCTTTTAGATTTTACATTGTCATGTTTGGTATCAATGCAAAGGCCAGACTCTGTCCTGTCTGATGCCTCATTTGACCTTGCAAGGTGTAAAGATTAGTGGTGCAGGGTTCCAAAGCCCCCCCCCCCCCCAGTGCACTTCGCTGCAGTGTGGCGGTTTAGGTTCTTGATGTAACAATCCGCAATAAATGGATTGTACCATCACCTCCACACTTGTTAGTGACATGAAAAATGAGATGGTGAGTTAATGCAGCATCATTGTTCCCTTTATAAATTGAAAAATATTGCTGTGTTAGAAATAAAAATAAAAAATAAAGAAATATTTATTATTTTTATATTTATTGTTACATAAAACCTGGTCATATGTGGTATCATTGGAAAGACCATGCTCTGCCCTTTCCAGTGATACCTCACATGACCCTGTAGCTGCTATGGAGGTGGAGATATAGTGGTCCAAATGCCTATCAATGCAGGCAAATTTATCCTTTCTGTGGGCCTATTCTGGGGCATGGGCCTGGAGCTGCTGCTCCATCTGCCCCTATGTTAATCTGGCCCTGCCCCCCTTCCATAATTTTATACACCTAGCCAAATATATTTTCAAACTGTCAATACCACACTGATACCACTGTCGTTCACACAAACACTCACATCCCTGTGTATCAAAATGTATTAAATAAATGTATATTAACAAAACACATATTTGCATGTACACACAAGCTTAGTTTGACATATGCATAAGTTTACATAGTCTTCCATAGGAAACAGTTGACCTTGTCAGTCACATGTGTATTGATGGATGCATGATTTTTCCCCCTTCCTTTAACCCCCTACCATCTTCTTTACACCTTTTTTATTGAGGCCTCCTCCTGTTTTGTCCTTCACATGCTGTGGCAGCTATCTATACACATCTCTGTCTCCCTGTTTTTTGTATTTTTTTGTTTTAAACCATAGGGGTTATTCACTAGCCACTAGTGCACCAAAGTTCACCATAGTTGCAAATGATGTTGCAGCTATGTTGAATGTCAGTTGCTCTTGTGAAATTTTGCTTCTGTGGGTACCATAGTTGATGCGAATCACGTAGCTTCCATTATTCGTCTGTAAAATGACCAACCTACAGCTATTCCTTATTTAGCGTTGTTCCTCTATTGTTTCCAGCAAAGTATAGGACATGCGAACAAGCGGTAAAAAAGCGCAAACAGTGATTTGGAATGGCAAGCACTGTGATAACGATTGGAGAGGACAATCAGTAATTACCAGGACTCACTCAATCGTTTCTGCACCTAATGGAATAGAGCCCTAGTCTTGTGATGGTACTAACACAGAAGTCCATATGGGCCGGGATCAATGATACCCAGTAATAACTGATAAAATGATTGCAGCCTGTTTGACCAATGTGTTTTTCCTTTTCTTAGCTGTGAAATAAATGAACGCAAGTCTGCAAACATGGCCCTGCTTTTATATTGCATTCCATGTGTATATTCTCACATTTTAAATTTTTAGCAACACTGCCTCATTTACATTTTAGATTTCTTTGCAAAAGCAGAAAAAAGCTGTCTATTTACATTCATTCTAAAGCAATAGTTTATCATTTTATGAATGGTGAATGTTGAAAATAAACACTGTAACATTGCCCTCGTCTCTTGACAAGGTTATTTTAAGGGATTCTGCTTTTTTCCTAGCATGCTTTGCATCCTAAATGGTCCTGGGAATTTTCTCTGTGGGTTGACCCGGAGACTCCTAGTCTCTGAAATAATTCCAGCGAGTGAGGGAGAACCAGGCAGGGCACATATTAGCATTCTGTCTGCATAGAGTTTCACCAAACACATATTAACTCTTCACTCGGACAAAAAGCTGTTATAACATCCATTGAATATATGCATTATTTTAAAAATCTTTTATGTGTACTATTCTGATTTTTTTTTTTTTAAAGAAAAGCATATTGGAGAACCGTCCTGAGAGTAGATACAGGCTATAATATTGGTAAAAAGATGGTTTCATTTATAAAAAAAAAGTCTAGTAAGATGCTCTCTATTAGGGGGTATACAGGTGAAGCTCACCTTAATAGGAATGCTCAGGACCCAGTGGCGTAGCGTGGGTGGGTCCTCGGGGGCGGTCTCCCCGGGCGCAATTTTCTGAGGGGGTGCAAAATTTCAAAAGAAATTTGAACCACTAATATTTTCCAGCAGGGATCAGCAAGGTGTCTGCTCACGGACAATGGTGTCCGTGAGAGGCCCTTTCACGGGCAGCCACCAGTTTTATGGTGCCAGCAGTGACTTAGCACTCAGCGTCCGGAAAGGAGGGCCAGGACAGGAAATTCTATCCTGACTCCTCCTTAACGCATGAGTCACGCGAAGCAGCGCAGCATTATCCGACAGAACACCGACCCTGTACCACGCTTGTCAGCCCCCCTTGAAGCCCTCTGCCAGGCCACGCCACTGGCAGCCCTGCAGCCGCTGTACAGGAAGGAGGGAGGGAGGTGCCTGCCCTGCAGCACGTTTAAAATCCAGTCTCCATGAAGCCCCTGGACAGCTCCCCCACCCAGGCCACCAGCAACTCCACGCAGGTAGGTGACACTGTGTGACACCAGAGCTTCGTGACCAACACACAGTGAGGGGGTACAGGGAGAGGGTGACTGGAGGTTCAGGGAGAGAATGACTGGGGATACTGGGGGAGTGTGACTGG
Source organism: Leptobrachium leishanense (assembly GCA_009667805.1). NCBI lineage: Eukaryota > Metazoa > Chordata > Amphibia > Anura > Megophryidae > Leptobrachium > Leptobrachium leishanense. The sequence continues at coordinate 246,581,310 of CM019066.1, forward strand.
GGATACTTGGATAGATAGCTGAGAGTGAGTGACTGGGGTACTGGGAGAGAGTGACTGGGGTACTGGGAGAGAGTGACTGGGGGTACTGGGGTACTGGGAGAAAGTGTGGGTACTGGAAGAGAGTGACTGGGGTACTGGGAGAGAGTGACTGGGGGTACTGGGAAAGAGTGACTGGGAGAGAGTGACTGGGTATAGTGTGAGAGTGGGGTAAGGGGGTCAATACTCTACTGGTAGAAGGGAATTGGGGTGTGTTACCGTGTCCACAGGTTGGGGGGGGAGCTGACAACCCACGCTACGCCGCTGTCAGGACCCCGAGTGTTCCGAATGTCAGATACTTCCGGAATACAGATTCTGGGTGAATCAGGTGTTTTAGAGAAATGAGATTGCAGTGGGAGAGCTGTGATACCCTTCCTGCTACAGCCCTAAGTGTATACTAGTGGCGTGCTGTCCCCTAAAAATAACTCCGCACACAGCCATTAACGTCTAAACTGCTGCCAACAAAAGTGAGTATACCCCTAAGTGAAAATCAGGCCCAAAGTGTCAATATTTTGTGTGGCTATTTTCAAGCACTGCCTTATCCCTCTTGGGCATGGAGTTCACCAGAGCTTCACAGGTTGGCATTGGAGTCCTCTTCCACTCCTCCATGACGACATCAAGGAGCTGGTGGATGTTAGAGACCTTGCGCTCCTCCATCTTCTATTTAAGGATGCCCCACAGATGCTCAATAGGGATTAGGTCTGGAGACCTGCTTGGCCAGACCATCACCTTTACCTCTGCTTCTTTAGCAAGGCAGTGGTCGTCTTGGAGGTGTGTTTGAGGTCATTATCCTGTTGGAATACTGCCCTGCGGCCCAGTCTCCGAAGGGAGGGGATCATGCACTGCTTCAGTACATGTTGGCATTCATGGTTCCCTCAATGAACTGTAGCTCCCCAGTGCCGGCAGCACTAATGCAGCCCCAGACCATGACACTTCCACCACCATGCTTGACTTTAGGCACTCACCTAGTTGTCGCCACACATGCTTGGCACCATCTGAACCAAATAAGTTTATCTTGGTCTCATCAGACCATAGGACATGGTTCCAGTAATCCATATCCTTAGTCTACTTGTCTTCAGCAAACTGTTTGTGGGCTTTCTTGCGCATCATCTTTAGAAGAGGCTTCCTTCTGGGACGACAGCTATGCAGACCAATTTGATGAAGTGTGCGGCGTTTGGTCTGAGCACTGACAGGCTGACACCCCACCCCTTCTATATCTGCAGCAATGCTGGCAGCACTCATACGTCTATTTCCCAAAGACAACCTCTGGATATGATGCTAAGCACGTGCACACAACTTCTTTGGATGATCATGGTGAGGCCTGTTCTGAGTGGAACCTGTCCTGTTAAATGATGTATGGTCTTGGCCACAGTGCTGCAGCTCACTTTCGGGGTCTTGGCAATCTTCTTATAGCCTAGGCCCTAGGCCATCAATTGTTGTAGAGCAACAATTTTCTTTTTCAGATCCTTAGAGAGTTCTTTGCCATGAGGTGTCATGTTGAACTTCCAGTGACCAATATGAGAGAGTAAGAGCGATAACACCAAATTTAACACACTTGCATCCCATTCACACCTTGTAACACTAACAAGTCACATGACACTAAGGAGGGAAAATGGCTAATTGGGCCCAATTTGGACATTTTCACTTAGGAGTGTACTCCCTTTGGTTGCCAGAGGTTTAGACATTGATGGCTGTGTGCTGAGTTATTTTGAGGGGACGGAAAAAATTTACACTGTTATACAAGCTGTACACTCTCTACTTTACAGTATAGCAAAGTGTAATTTCCTCATTGTTGTCACATGAAAAGATATAATAAAATATTTACAAAAATGTGCAGGGTGTACTCCTGTGAGATACTCCTAATATGGAAATGTGTATATATATATATATAATATTATACATGTATATAGTATAGCGGTTGATTGCTGGGTTTGGGGACGAGGTTCCTTTAGTATATGAGCTGATTTTTATTGGTTCTGACCTTTAGTTTGCCGGTTATTATTGCGATTTGTGACACGGGCTTTTTATTTTTTGCGTGTCCTGGTCGAGTTTTCTTTTTTCTGGGTTGATTGCAGGCATTGAGGGCAAGGTCAATTCATTATATAACAAACAAATCTGAAGCGATTCATTATATTTGGATTCAGTTTGTTTCAGAGAGACTCTGAACATTCACCCTGAGACTCTGGGTGAATGATCAGAATCTCAAGGTCTGTGGGTGCATGTTCAGAGTCTCGGGGCTGTGGGTGCATGTTCAGAGTCTCGGTGTCTGAGGGTGCATGCAGTGGTGTATTTAGGTTTTGTGCTGCCCTAGGCCTGACTAAACTCGTGCACCCCCTAATTTAAATTTGAGGCACCCCTTCCTGTCAAGGGCACACCTCTTCCTGGTTAATCCCCACCCTTCCTCTTTAAGCTCCACCTTTTTCCTCTTAGAGCTCCGCCTTTTCCTCTCTTTATATTAAAAGTGGATATCAAGTGCCTACTTGTTTATTTTGTATACCATTTCAAATGTATCTATTGAGATAAATAAAATGATGAAATATTTAAATTCAAGCATTTTTGCAAAGAACAGCCACGCATGTCAAGTATACTGGATCACAGCCACTCTAATTGGTTGAACAATAAAATCCACAGAAACGTGCACTGCATATGAGCGTATCACAGAGCTGCACAGCAATAAAACCCACAGAATTGTGCACTGTGTATGAGCATCTCACAGAACTGCACAGCAATAAAACTCACAGTAATGTGCAGTGTGTATGAGTGTATCCCAGAGCTCCAGGGCAATAAAACTCACAGTACTATGCAGTGTGTATCACAGAATCCACAGCAATAAAACTCCCAGCAATGCAATGTTTGGTGTGTGTCAACGTATCAGAATCCACAGCAATAAAACTCCCAGTAATGCAATGTGTGGGTTAGCGTATCAGAATCCACAGCAATAAAACTCCCAGCAATGCAATGTGTGGTGTGTAGGAGTGCATCAGAATCCACTGCAATAAAACTCCCAGCAAACCGAGTGTATATGAGCACACAGCAATTATTTATTCTACATTTACTGGCCTCCGTCCGCGGTAGGGCTGTGTGCAGAGTCAGCAGGGACTGTGTACAGACTCAGCAGGAGGTCCACGGGCCACAGGCCACGTTAGGATCACAGCTGTGCCTGTGCGTGGAGCCATCTTGTCGGCAGTGGGGTGCCACTGCCAGAGGGTGCACCGTGGCTTTGATTCCCTTCCCGGTGGGTGTTCAGCCAGAATAGAGTGACTGTCCATGTTAACGAAAGGGCGGGCAGCTGCGTGCATGCGTGTCACGTGGTTCAGCCAGTCAGGTGGTACTGAGACTCAGTACCACCTGACTGGCCGGACCGAGTGTGACCTGCACGCACGCAGCCTCACCAGGAGCCAGGCAGCTCAATGACAACCAGCACTGCAGTGATAGAAATTTAAGGAAAGGTCCACTTTAAACAGCAGTAAGCAGACAGGGCTTCATATTCTGCTGGTACCCCCCCTTTACCTGCCGTTTACTGTCATCTTCTCTCTCTGGACACAAATCACATCCCCCTCCCCTCTCCTAGAGCTGCTGCGGGGCAGGGGAGGAGCTATGGAGGGAGGAGAGGGATTTTTATTCTATTCGATTTTATTCCGTATGCAAACGCCATGCTCCGCTGGTCGTTGTTTGAGAACACAGCTCAAAGCTGACACACAGTGACCGTGGCACCTCCTAGTACCCACTAATGACACCCCAATAATCACTGGTACCTTGGGCGGCCCGCCCTCCGCCACTCCTCTAAGTACACCACTGCTCTGGTGATATGCTCACACACTAGTTTGGCGAACTGCCAGCAAGTACGGTGCTGTTTGAAGGCAGTGCAAATCCCCATAGAGAAGTAATGGTTAATCTATTCAGAGAACACCAAACAGCAGAGAAATGGCAGTGAAATGCCCTGATGTTCGGTGGTTTCAATCAGGTTTATTCAGGTGAACCCCATAGGTTTCAATGTTAAAAATATTCCCGTTTTTATGCGATATCTAATAAACCATTTATAATTTTAATCTACAGTAAAAAGTCTTTATTTATTGATATTTTTTTTTTTAGTACCTTTTAGTAATTTTTCAGATTTTTTTGGGCAAAATCCCGCCCTTTTTTTTTTAATAGCGGTTCTTTTTTTTCTGTAACAGAACTTTTTATTATCAATCATAGGATCTTATATGTAAATTCCAGACATTTTCGTTCAGTAGTTCTTTTGAAAACAGCAGACCATGGGTTTGCGGTGGCAGCATACAGCGGCCGACTCCATGCACTTTGGGGACCCTGCGGTGAATGGTGAATTCACTGCAGGGTGGGGAAATTTTATTCCCCGAAGTGCAGGGAACTACAGAACACTAAAATGTTGGCGTCATTTCGGTGCTCTGTGAGTAACCCAATTAGTGGTGAGGTTTTTTGTTGCCCCCTGGAAAGTGAAAGCCTAGGCCTTGCCTACCCAGGACATACTTGAAAATTAGTGACATTTCAATGTTTCCTTCCTGGTAAAATAGTTTGCAAAAGTGAAAAAAAAATTAAAAAAATTCTAGGGGTGGGGCCACCTGGCGGGCCGCCGCCCCCTGGAAAGTGCCGCCCTAGGCCTAGGACTTGTTGGCCTAGGCCAAAATACACCAGTGGGTGCATGTTCAGAGTCTCGGGGTCTGAGGGTGCATGTTCAGAGTCTCGGGGCTGTGGGTGTATGTTCAGAGTCTCGGGGTCTTTGAACATTTACCCTGAGACCTTGAGACTGCACTTCGGTGATCTGTATATAGGAATCATTAATTTCAATAGTTCTCTATGGCAGTGGTGTATTTTGGCCTAGGCCAACAAGGCCTAGGCCTAGGGCGGCACTTTCCAGGGGGCGGTGGCCCGCACTGGTGGCCCCACCCCTAAAAAAAAATAAAGTTTTTGCAAAGTATTTTGCCAGGAAGGATCCATTGAGATTTCACTAATTTTCAAGTATGTCCAGGGTAGACAAAGCCTAGGCTTTCACTTTCCAGGGGGCAGCAAAAAACCTCACCACTAAATGGGTAACTCACAGAGCACCGAAATGACGCCAACATTTTGGTGTTCTGTAGTTCCCTGCACTTCGGGGAATAAAATTTCCCCACCCTGCAGTGAATTCACCATTCAACGCAGGGTCCCCAAAGTGCATGGAGTCGGCCGCTGAATGTTGCCACCGCAAACCCGTGGCCTGCTGTTTTCAAAAGAACTACTGAACGAAAATGTCTGGAATTTACATATAAGATCCTATGATTGATAATAAAAAGATCTGTTACAGAAAAAAGAAAAACCGCTATTAAAAAAAAGGGGCGAAATTTTGCTTAAAAATTACTAAAAGGTACTAAAAAAAAATCAATAAAGACTTTTTACTGCAGATTAAAATAATAAATGGTTTATTAGATATTGCATAAAAACGGGAATATTTTTAACATTGAAACCTATGGGGTTCGCCTGAATAAACCTGCTGATTGAAACCACCGAACATCAGGGCATTTCATTGCCATTTCTCTGTTGTTTGGTGTTCTCTGAATAGATTAACCATTACTTCTATATGGGGATTTGCAATGCCTTCAAACAGCACCGTACTTGCTGGCAGTTTGCCAAACTTGTGTGTGAGCATATCACAGAGCAGTGGTGTACTTAGGGGAGTGGCGGAGGGCGGGCGGCCCCAGGTACCAGTGATTGTTTGGGTGTCATTAGGGGGTACTAGGAGGTGCCACTGTCACTGTGTGTCAGGTTTGAGCAGTATTTATTCTGGACTGAACACCCACCGGGAAGGGAATCAAAGCCACGGTGCACCCTCTGGCAGTGGCACCCCACTGCTGACAAGATGGCTCCACGCACAGGCACAGCCACGATCCTAACGTGGCCTGGAGGGACCTCCTGCTGAGTCCGTACACAGTCCCTGCTGACTCTGCACACAGCCCTACCGCGGACGGAGGCCGGTAAATATAGAATAAATAATTGCTGTGTGCTCATATTCACTCGGTTTGCTGGGAGTCTTATTGCAGTGGATTCTGATGCACTCATACACACCGCACATTGCATTGCTGGGAGTTTTATTGCTGTGGATTCTGATACGCTGACACACACCACACATTGCATTGCTGTGAGTTTTAGGCTGGGGTCAGACCAGCGCACTTTTAACGTGCATTCTGGCGCACATAATTACGGCCGCACTAGCAGCAGATGACGGGCAATGACGGCCAATATACGATGTACGGCTGCACAAAAGTCCGGCCGTGCAACGCAAGTGGAATTTGAACGCATTTTTCTGAGAACGCTGAACCGCTAGTACTGACGTACTGAGTGCGCAGCTGCGGCACAGCGGCGTGTGTGCGTGATTAGGAGATGTCAGACGCTGCTAATGTCCAGCCTACATAACGTCCAGACGCAAAAAGAGTTTTATTGACGATCCGTACAAAATCACGCCCGAAAATGCACGTCGTCTGACCGTTTTTGTGCATTCCGTGAAAAAATACGTCAATGCGTTCGGACGCACTTTTTCACGTTCGCGGGGAAAAATGCTTTCTTCTGACCCTAGCCTTATTGCTGTGAATTCTGATATGCTGACACACACCACACATTGCATTGCTGGGAGTTTTATTGCTTCGGATTCTGATACACTCACAATCCACAGCAATAAAACTCCCAGCAATGCAATGTGCAGTGTGTATGTGATACACACTGCATATTACTGTGAGTTTTATTGCCCTGGAGCTCTGGGATACGCTCATACACACTGCACATTACTGTGAGTTTTATTGCTGTGCAGTTCTGATATGCTCATACACTGTGCCCATATCTGTGGGTTTTATTGCTGTGCAGCTCTGTGATACACTCATATGCAGTGCACGTTTCTGTGGATTTTATTGTTCAACCAATTAGAGCGGCTGTGATCCAGTATACTTAACATGCGTGGCTGTTCTTTGTAAAAATGCTTGAATTTAAACATTTCATAATTTTATTTATCTCAATAGATACATTTGAAATGGTATACAAAATATACAAGTGTCACGGTTCCCAGATCCCACCACGCAGTACTTAACGCCCCACACTCCACAGGGCCCAGCAGCTACCAACAGAGTAGCCGTGAAAGATCTCTAACTGTCTGGTCCTTAGAATTGGCCAGGTAAACTAGCTAGACAGAAAGGGTTAACAACACGGGGAGTAGTCAGCCGAGCCAGAATCAGGAATACAGAGTCCAGAATGGTCAAATGGAATAGCCGGGTCGATATCAGAGCAGTGGCGTAGTACAAGAAAATGGTCTAGGGCAACAGAAGGCAGAATAGTCAGAAACGAAAGGAGATATAAGGGATAAACCCTCAGATCACTGAGAGGGAGTGCTGATTTAAAACATAACTTTTATTAGTCATAATAGGACACACAGAAAATAAAACCGACAGTAAATGTTAAAAAACATATAGACACTTAGACGTAGGCACAGTATGTTGCAGGGAGAGCAGAAATATGTAACAAATACAAAGCGAATTGCTTGGTTAGAACTTATGGGGAACAAATATATGCCTTCAGTGGAGATGGAAAACCACAGTATTGATAATGAATTGAAGCGAATGCCCCATGGACATAAAATGCAAATTGTACCTTAATATTGACAAATAGAGAGTATTAAATGACACCGCACTGAAATACATGCACAGTGCCCACAATGGTACTGAGGATAAATTAGCCCAAGGTTGGTAAAAGCCAGAATAACGGACTACATACAGCGACGTTCATTTGGCCTGGCTACCTTGTATACAAGCTTAATAAAGCTATAAGCTGAGGATTGTGAACTGCTTGGTTAGAACTTATAAGAAACAAATATATGCCTTCAGTTGGAGATGGAACACCACAGTATTAGTAATGAATTGAAGCGAATGCCCCATGGACATAAATTGCAAACTGTACCTTAATATTGGCAAATCGAGAGTGTTAAATAACACCACACTGAAATACATGCACAATGCCCACAATTATACTGAAGATAATCAGCCCAAGGTTGGTAAGAGCCAGAATATCGAACTAAATACTGCAACGTTCATTTGGCCTGGCTACCTTGTATGAAGGCTTAATACAGCTATAAGCAGAAGATTGTAAACTGCGAGGCAAAAAAAAAAAAAAAAAAAAAAATCACAGAAGGGGATCAGTTAGCAAAGAGGCATATATCAAATGTGATAATTAAAGTTGTCAACCATTCAACAAGACATAGAGGTTAAAGTACCAAAAGATTGAAAAGTCAAAAGCGTACAAATTGGCATGCACCTGTCCTTAACAAATCAGCAACACATGGAAAAGTCAACCATCACTGAACCACGTTACTATTGAAAGGCAAAAAGCGCCTAATTGACCAAAAAGGCTGTCCCTAAAAGTTAAGGATTCTATTATCTCCCTGTCAAATCATATTGTGCAAGACATTTTTAAAAGATAACCAGGACTCGACACGTGTTTCGCCGGTACAGAACCGGCTTCATCGGGAGTCAAACACAGATTGTAATTATTGTCGGTACCATGTGGCATCAAGGCTGATTAAATAGACATTTGAAGGAAGTGGGAGTGGACAATCACTACTTGATTGCTGGCAGTTGTAAGCTAACGATAACTTAAAAGAGCCTATGGTGGCCGGCAGGGTCCATCTGTCTAAAGTGCTATATGTATTACCATTGATTCCATTGGCTGTTAGACACATATAGCACGTTAGCTTACAACTGCCAGCAATCAAGTAGTGATTGTCCACTCCCACTTCCTTCAAATGTCTATTTAATCAGCCTTGATGCCACATGGTACCGACAATAATTACAATCTGTGTTTGACTCCCGATGAAGCCGGTTCTGTACCGGCGAAACACGTGTCGAGTCCTGGTTATCTTTTAAAAATGTCTTGCACAATATGATTTGACAGGGAGATAATAGAATCCTTAACTTTTAGGGACAGCCTTTTTGGTCAATTAGGCGCTTTTTGCCTTTCAATAGTAACGTGGTTCAGTGATGGTTGACTTTTCCATGTGTTGCTGATTTGTTAAGGACAGGTGCATGCCAATTTGTACGCTTTTGACTTTTCAATCTTTTGGTACTTTAACCTCTATGTCTTGTTGAATGGTTGACAACTTTAATTATCACATTTGATATATGCCTCTTTGCTAACTGATCCCCTTCTGTGAGTTTTTTTTTTTTTTTTTTTTTTTGCCTCGCAGTTTACAATCTTTTGCTTATAGCTGTATTAAGCCTTCATACAAGGTAGCCAGGCCAAATGAACGTTGCTGTATTTAGGTCGATATTCTGGCTCTTACCAACCTTGGGCTGATTATCTTCAGTATAATTGTGGGCATTGTGCATGTATTTCAGTGTGGTGTTATTTAACACTCTTGATTTGCCAATATTAAGGTACAGTTTGCAATTTATGTCCATGGGGCATTCGCTTCAATTCATTACTAATACTGTGGTGTTCCATCTCCAACTGAAGGCATATATTCATTTTTTATAAGTTCCAACCAAGCAGTTCACAATCCTCAGCTTATAGCTTTATTAAGCTTGTATACAAGGTAGCCAGGCCAAATGAACGTCGCTGTATGTAGTTCGTTATTCTGGCTTTTACCAACCTTGGGCTAATTTATCCTCAGTACCATTGTGGGCACTGTGCATGTATTTCAGTGCGGTGTCATTTAATACTCTCTATTTGTCAATATTAAGGTACAATTTGCATTTTATGTCCATGGGGCATTCGCTTCAATTCATTATCAATACTGTGGTTTTCCATCTCCACTGAAGGCATATATTTGTTCCCCATAAGTTTTAACCAAGCAATTCGCTTTGTATTTGTTACATATTTCTGCTCTCCCTGCAACATACTGTGCCTACGTCTAAGTGTCTATATGTTTTTTAACATTTACTGTCGGTTTTATTTTCTGTGTGTCCTATTATGACTAATAAAAGTTATGTTTTAAATCAGCACTCCCTCTCAGTGATCTGAGGGTTTATCCCTTATATCTCCTTTCGCTTCGTTATAGTTCATTACTAGGTTTAGTCCTTATTGGGTGTGTCCACGCCCGGTGTCTAGTAGTCACTCGGGGTGGGGTGATTGTTCACCTCCCCGGTGGAAGTCTGTTTTCTTTCTTTTTCAATCAGAATAGTCAGAAACAAGCAGAGGTCAATAACGGGTTAATTCAATATAGCAGTCTGGTACAAGGAGCTCAGGTATGGATAACCACGATCTGGCAACTGCTGAGAATACACTGAGGGTTTTTAAAGACCTACACCAGACCACGCCCCCCACTCAAGCCGCGCCTCATGCAACCACCTCCCTGTCTGTCTCCATTTAAACCGGGCATTGGTCAGCAAGCAGCATCAGACATGCTGCCCTCAAGCACACAGGTAGGGCTGGAAGCTCCCAATGTTACAACAAGTAGGCACTTGGTATCCACTTTTAATATAAAGCGAGGAAAAGGCAGAGCTTAAAGAGGAAGGGTGGGGATTAACCAGGAAGAGGTGTGCCCTTGACAGGAAGGGGTGTCTCAAATTTAAATTAGGGGGTGCACGAGTTTAGTCCGGCCTAGGGCAGCACAAAACCTAAATACACCACTGCTCTATGGGCCAATTTTGCTGCTGCCGAACCGTGCCGTATTTCACTGTCAATTGGCCTGTGGGGCTGAATCCAATCGATTTAATGGCAAAAGAAAAGGAACTTTATTTTTAATATAGTATCCCTTTAACACTATTACACATGTAGGCTACATAACGTTTATGTGCACTGGGAAACAAAAATAAATTGGTGTGATTTGCTTTATTACTGTCGTAGGACAAATGCCACGATCTCCACCGGAAGGGAGCCCAGGCGAAAAGCCTCACGAGATCACCACTGAGGGGACGCCGCAAGTCCCATAGACGAATAGAAGCAAAAAGAAGTGGGATCTTCAAGTGAGGAACATAGAAAGTTATTCGGGTACCGCAAACTTCATAGACAAAAGCTTTTGTCTATGAGGTTTGCTGTACCCGAATAAATTTCTGTGTTCCTCACTTGAAGATCCCACTTCTTTTTGCTTCTATTGCTTTATTACTGTGTCTGAACCAAACCCACAGTACTTGATATGAATTCCTGTACTTTTATAAATAGGTCTCACAGAATTCAATCTCTAGAGTCACCCAACCCCACTTGCACTCACACTCTGAAGCCCAATATACAACCCCACACACACTCCAGTTTCACACATTAATCCCAACACACATTATTCGGTGCAACACAGACAACCCCACACATACTGTACTTGTTCTTGAACCCAGGACATACTTGAAAACTAGAGAAATCTCACTGTATCGTTTGTCGTAAAATACTTTCTAAATAAATAAATACTCCGACGCCCCACACACAACCCCACTTACTTTGATACCCAGGGCTGGCCCAAGACACTGTGCTGCCTTGGTCCAAAGACGAAATCCCCCCCCCCACCAGAAAAAAACATGTGGTATGTATGAGCATATCGCAGAGGTGCACATATGCCGCCACATAGTCTGGCACCCATATACCTACACATCCATACACGCGGTTACATATCCACAGTTACACATCCACATACTTACTCACACACCCCCTGAACAAGGTTTGCCGAAGCCTTGGCGCACGCCGAGTCTGGTCGAGACCCTGCGGATGTTGGGCCTGGTCCCACACACCCCCCGAACAAGGCTTGCCGAGACCCTGGCTGACGCCGGGTCTGGTCAAGGCCCTGATGTACGCCAGGCCTGATCGAATACATATATGTGCACAACACAATTTACTGAGGGTGTTCCTAAATAAAATTTTAGTCTGTGTCCCCAAAAACATTGCAATGGGTTTCTCCATTGCGCTGAGATCAGTGTGCTCAGTAGTTACGAGATAAGGAGCAATCATTAGGACACCATTTGTTTTTGAGCCAGAAGACATCCACATCAGTGATCACTAGAGATGAGCTGTTCGGTTCGATCTGTTCAGAGTTTGCATCGAACATCGGCCGTTCGGCTGTTCGCGAACTCCGAACATTTCCGCGTGTTCGGTTTGAGTTCGCCCACAATGCACTTTTCCACTGGCCTGAAGCTTGTAATTGGCTACAGCCTTGCACCTGACCACAGGTCAGGTGCAAGACTATGGGCAAATTTTGCCCAATCATGGGCTCACATAGCTAAGTACCGCAGCATACTATATAAAGCTTCACACAGCCCCCAGCACGTGTTTTTTGAGAGGATATTGTTCTGATAGTGTGTCTTCTCAGTGCCAGCAGCTATTGGGGGGTCTCACTCAGTGGCGTAGCGTGGGGGGGCTGGGGGGGCCGTGGCCCCGGGCGCAGTTTTGTTAGGGGCGCATAATTTCAAAAGAAATTTGCGCCCCTAAAACTTGAGGCCCGGACTGACCCGCCGGGCCCTCGGGCGCCGCCCAAGGGCCTGCGGGTTGAGGGGACCCAGATGCCGGGCAGCAGGAGTGCCTGCCCGGTCCTGAACAGTGAGTCCATCTGTGTTGAAGGGGATGCGGCTGCGTGCAGGTGCAGCCGGTCACGTGGTCCGGCTAATCAGGTGGTACTGAGTCTCTGTACCACCTGACTGGCCGGACCGCGTGACCTGCGCACGCACGCAGCCGCCTCCCCTTCAACACGGACGGACTCACACGCTGTTCAGGACCGGGCAGGCACTCCCGCTGCCCGGCATCTGGGCCCCCTCAACCCCTGCTGGATCCGGAGCTGGGGCAAGTATCCATGTGAGAGCTGGCTGCCGCTGGGGCAATATCCAGATGAGAGCTGGGGCAAATCCATGAGCTGGGGGCAAATCCATGAGAGAACTGGGGGCAAATCCATGAGAGAACTGGGGGCAAATCCATGAGAGAACTGGGGGCAAATCCATGTGAGAGCTGGGGCAAATCCATGAGCTTGGGGCAAATCCATGAGCTGGGGCAAATCCATGTGAGAACTGGGGGCAAATCCATGAGCTGGGGCAAATCCATGAGCTGGGGCAAATCCATAAATCCATGTGTGAGCTGGGGCAAATCCATGTGTGAGCTGGGGCAAATCCATGTGTGAGCTGGGGCAATATTCATGTGTGAGCTGGGGCAATATTCATGTGTGAGCTGGGGCAATATTCATGTGTGAGCTGGGGCAATATTAATGTGTGAGCTGGGGCAATATCCATGTGAGAGCTGGCTGGGGCAATATCCATGTGTGAGCTGGGGCAATATCCATGTGTGAGCTGGGGCAATATTCATGTGTGAGCTGGTGCAATATCCATGTGAGAGCTGGGGCAATATCCATGTGAGAGCTGGGGCAAATCCATGTGTGAGCTGCGGCAAATCCATGTGTGAGCTGCGGCATATCCATGTGAGAGCTGCGGCATATCCATGTGAGAGCTGGGGCAATATCCATGTGAGAGCTGCGGCAATATCGATAACATGTCCACAGGTTGGGGGGGCGCACAATTCTTGGCTGGCCCCGGGCGCTGACAACCCACGCTACGCCACTGGTCTCACTTCTACAAAATATCTGGGAATTGTTGTAATCTGTGTGTTCTCACTGCCAGCAGCTATTGGGGGGTCTCACTTCTACAAGATATCTGGGAATTGTTGTAATCTGTGTGTTCTCACTGCCACCCATCAGGGGGTCTCAATGATTTATAGGAGGTTCCTGGGAATTGTAATCTGTGTCTTGTCACTGCCACCCATCAGGGGGTCTCACTGATTTATAGGAGGTTCCTGGGAATTGTAATCTGTGTCTTCTCACTGCCGGCTATCAGGGGGTCCCACATACTTCTAGCAGATATCTGGGAATTGTAATTTGTGTCTTGTCACTGCCACCCATCAGGGGGTCTCACTGATTTATAGGTGGTTTCTGAGAATTTTAATCTGTGTCTTGTCACTGGCTGCCAGCTATCAGGGTGTCTCACTGAGTTATACCAGAGTTCTGGAAATCTTTAATCTAGATAACACAGTTGAATCAGAGTTCTGCATATCTCAAATTTCTATAACACAGTTGAATCAGAGTTCTGTATATCTTTAATCTATATATCACTCACCATGTCAGAAAGACCTAAAAGGACAGGCAGACGCTCCCAGACACAGATAAGAGGGCACGCAGCCTCTGTGTCGGGAGGCTGTGCCTCTGGTCGTCGTGGACGTGGTGCATCCTCTGTAGGGGCACGCTTGTCCTTTCTAACTGGTGCTGGCCGTCTTAAGCAGCAGCATCATACAGAGGATTTGGTGGATTGGCTAACCAGGCCATCCTCATCCTCTGAGTCCTCTGCCAGCCAGGCTTGTAGTGGTTTACAGTCCACTTCAGCTGCCAAAACATCTATTTCAGCCTCCATGTCCACAGCTATGCCTGCCGTAGCCTCACTATCACACATGGAGGAGTCAGCTGAATTGTTTGACTACAATGACAGTGACATGCTGCTTGAGGATGCACAGCAACTCCAGTGCTCTGATTCAAACTCTGAGGTTGAGGAAGGGAGTATAATCAACCTAGAGGAAGGGGGTGCCAGTGACACACAAATAACTGGCACTCATGTTGCCCCAGCAGCTGCAGCATACTGCCAAGTTGGCTCCAGTGATGAGGAGATAGGGGGTGATGACGATGATGAGGTCACTGACTCCACCTGGGAGCCTGATTGAACAGAGGAGTTAAGGGAAGAGGAGGAGGCACAACAAAAATGAGGCAGAACGTCCTCTATGACCAACCGTAGCCAGTCCAAGGCATCAGAAGTCACAGCTGCTCAGGTGCAGAGCGCTGTTATCTCAAAGCACATGTACAGGAAGTCTGCTGTCTGGGAGTACTTTAAGAAATGTGCAGCAGACCGCACTTTTTCTATTTGTAATCTATGTCAGATGAGGATCAAGCGTGGGAAAGACATCCCATGCTTGGGTACCACGTGCTTGAGGCAACATATGACCACCTGCCACGCATCCCGTTGGCACAACACTTTGCATAGGTCCTCCTCATCTGTCTCTACCCCCACTATATGTCCTGCCATGTCATTGCCTACAACCTCCACTGACAGGGATGATGCTACAGTAATGGGTGTACCAGGTCCTTCCTCAGAATGTGACAGCATCCCATCGGCTGAAGATTTACGCAGTCAGATTACGTTGCCCCAGCTGCCGAGGCGTAAGAAAAAATATAGTCCCAACCATCCCCAAGCACAGCGTCTAAATGCCAGCTTAGCAAAATTACTCGCATTACAGCAGCTGCCTTTCCAGCTGGTGGACTCTGCTTCCTTCCGTGAATTTGCTGAATGTGCTGTACCACAGTGGCAGGTTCCAAAATGCCCTTTAATTTCACGGAAGGCCATTCCAGCACGTGGAAGACAATGTTATGGAGTCATTGGGAAAGGCAGTCAGCAGCAAGGTGCACTTGACTTTAGACACGTGGTCCAGCAAGCATGGACAGGGCCGTTACATTTCTTTCATGGCACACTAGGTAACTCTGATTGCAGCTGGGAGGGATCCAGGACAGGGTTCTGTGCTGTAGCTTGTTCATCCACCACGCCTCCAGAAAGCTGCTTGTATGAAGTCTGTCTACTCCACCACCTCTTCCTCCTCCTTCTCTGTCTCCGGCGAAGTGGCAGTTAAACTGACGCGTGGCAGGGGCTACGCAATGGCTCAAGCAAAAAGATGCCATACTGTGCTTGAGCTGGTTTGTTTAGGGGACAGGAGCCACAACGGGACAGAAATTCTGTCAGCTCTGCAGGGGCAGGTGCAGAGATGGTTAACACCATGCCAGCTTCAGCTGGGAATGGTCGTCTGTGATAATGGCAGCAACCTTCTCTCCGCCCTACGCCAGGGTAAGTTGACGCATGTACCATGCCTAGCACACGTCCTAAATCTGGTGGTAAAGCGTTTCCTAACCAGGTACCCAGGGCTGGCAGAGCTTCTCAGCCATGCCAGAAAAGTCTGCAGCCACTTCAGACGGTCAGTCCCAGCAAGTGTTCGCCTGGCAGAAATTCAAAGAGAATTCCACCTTCCGACAAACCGTCTGATCTGTGACATGCCCACCAGGTGGAACTCGACATTAGCAATGCTGCAGCGCCTGCACAAGCAGCAGAGGGCCATCAATGAGTACCTTTGTGAGTATGGCACAAGGACAGGTTCAGGTCAACTTGTTTTTTTTTCCCCTGCAGTGGCTGATGATCAAGGATGCATGCACTGTACTGTCACCATTTGAGGAGGCAATGAGGATGGTGAGCAGGGACATTGCATGCATCAGTGACACAATTCTTTTAGTATTCCTGCTGGAGCGCACTCTGCGGGGAATTATAGATGTGGCACTAGAGGCAGAGCAGCGGGAGGAAGACGAGGGCTTCCCTAGCTCTCAAGGCCCCAGTCTTTACGCAGACAGCATTCCAGCGGGTCCTGAGATCAGACAGGAGGAGGATGAGGAGGAGGAGGAATATTTAAGTAGCAGGGGCATTGAAGGTGGGGATTCCTCAATTGAGGGTTTTGCGTGCCCAGAAACCCAAGGACTAGTACGTGGCTGGGAGGAGGAAGTGCTCCTCATTGACCAGGAAGACTCGGAAGCTAATGCGACCTCCAACCTACGCTGCATGGGCTCCCTTATCCTGCAAAGCCTGCTAAAGGACCCCAGGATTCGTGCTATCAAGGAGAGTGATCATTACTGGTTGGCAAGCCTTCTTGATCCACGATACAAGGGTAAAGTTGCAGAGCTCATCCTGCCCGCACAGAGGATGAAACATCTTGAGTACGCTGTGGTGAAGGCCGGGACCGTTTGACCGATGCCTTTTTAAATTGTTTTAGTCCACGACGCCCAGGGACGTCAATTGTAGGCACCCATTGCCAGTGTCTTCACCATATGGTGCAACACTACCTAGGGGCAAGGACAGACCTGGATACCTTTACAGCAGATGATCCACTGGCTTACTGGGTGTTGAGATTGAATCACTGGCCAGAACTTAGCCAATATGCTATGCAGCTACTAGGTTGCCCTTCATCCAGCATGCTTTCTGAAAGGACGTTCAGTGCCACCTGAGGTTTTATCACAGACAAAAGAATGCGTCTGTCCACCGACTCTGTAGACCGGCTGACATTTATAAAAATGAATCAGTCCTGGATCAGCATCTATCAATCCCCTGATGCTGACGTAACTGAATAGATCGGGGATCTCTTCTGCATTACCAAAACCTCCACCCCTGCACTCTTCCACAATACCTCAGAGGGGTTACGTTGTGAAGGCACTAGCTGGCACCAAAGGCCTAATATTTGGGTGCACTGCTACTGACACCTATACCAGATTCATATCATTTTAATATTGTACCACAGGGTCCAACCCTGCACTCTTCCACAATACCACAGAGGGGTTACTGTGAAGGCACTTGCTGCCACCAAAGGCACAATATTTGGATGCAATGCCACTGACGCCTATTCCAGATTCATATAAATTTAATATTTGACCACAGGGTCCAACCCTGCACTCTTCCACAATACCACAGAGGGGTTACGGTGTGATGGCACTGTTGCCGACACTAAAGGCCCAATTTTAAAGCACCTATTGTTACTTTCATCCAAAGCTTGCATAAGTTTCACCATAATTTAGCCAAAAAATCACTAAACTTGTTCTCTGTGTCCTAAAATGTCTCCTCTTTTCATACAGGCTGCCGTCCTAAGCAGTTGTTTATGAATAGATTAGAGGAAAACCATTTACCATCATTTGCAATGTAATTTTTTGGGTTTTAAATGTTTCTATACATCCTACAAATCCGCCACTTCACGGGCTGGTTATGGTTACCTCCTAGGCACGATATTTGAAGGAATTTTTCGTTTTTATTCTTAACCTTTAGGAAAACTCACTGTTCCTTTAAAAAAAATGTTTTTGTTACATTTTTGTCCTTCACCCGACTGATATACATGTACATACTGAAATATTTTTTTTTAAATTACACACCCGCAACATAACTGTATGACAAGATTTGCCTTGAATAAATTTGCTTGGATGCAGTGCACACGTATGCATATTTTATTTAGCAATCAGCCTAGCAAAGCGAACAATGGGGATTAATCCTACCAGATCCACACAGTATCTCAGCCCGCAGGTCAGAGCACTCTCCACGTATCAGTATTACTCCAAGCATTTCAGCTGTGGCTACCCAGTGCTTTGAGGAAGCGGCACTTGGCAGGACTAATTATCTTTATCGAAACTGCTGTGAAGCCGATATCTGCAGACGCACACTTGGGCTCATCATACTGTGTGCCTTATATACCCAAGGTTAGCTAGGTTGCATGTAGTGCTTCTTTCAAATGAAATACTGAACTTTTTTTCATATATAAAGGAATCTGCAAACAGTACAGAGAATTTACATACCACACGTGTGTTTAGAATAATTTTAGAAGAGTTTTTTTTTTATTATTCTTAAAAAGTAACAAGTACAGATTTGGAAACCGTGATAATTTGGTTAGTATCTGTCAATATATTTCAGTTTGAAAGGAGTAATCTCCAATTAATTCTCACTGCTGGTGGTCTCCATAGATCATTGTACAGCCATGGCCAAATGTTTTGAGAATGACACAAATATACATTTTCCAGGGTTATTCAGAGAGAGGTGAAAACCTGGATGAAATCATAATTTATTGTATGATTTATTGTTAATTCCCTAGCTGACGTCAACGTGTGCAGGCGCGATGACGTCGGTGGACTGGGGGATACCCCGGAGTTTTAGCTGACATCCAACAAGTCAGCCACCTCTGAGAGAAGTCTGCATTCCGGCACAGATTGGCACTTAAAAAGATAAAGCTGGGTATGGCCGGAAAGGTCAGACTGAAACCTTTCCAGCGATGCCTCGCTTTTTTCTCTCACTTCTCCCGGTCGGGAGGGAGAGGGGATCCGAATGACCTGAAACTGACGTCATCCCACCGGCACAATTAAGTCAGTGCACTAGGAGGGGTTTAAGAGTGGGGTCTAACTTTTTCATTTTATTTCTATGTAGAGGCCCACCAAAATCCTCAGCACCAGGCCCATGATACTCTTAATCAGGCCCTGGCTCTGGTAAGTTTACAACCGCTCTGGTTAGGCCTCGGTCAGACGAGCGTTTTTAAGAGCGGAAGGAACATCCGTGAGAGTGGACATTCCTTCCACTCTGACACCCGTCTGGCCACCTCGCTGAGTGCAGTTAGATCGCTCAGCGCTGCAAGGCTCGATCTTCCTATGGAGGATTGCACTTTGCAGCCCCATCAAGCCCATTGTAGCGTTTCAATGGGGAGGCTTTCTGAACAGATGCAGTTTGCTTGCTGTAGCATGTGCAATTCGTGCACGCGCTACAGCATGTGGCCAGCCCCGACGAAGCGTCACAACACTGTGACGGACACCGGGAGGCACGTCAGTACAGGATCACTTGGTGCGCTCGTCTTAACACGGCCCTCAGGTTAACCTCTATCTTGGAATAGGGTCCCATGTTTTCTTTCTCTTTCTGTAACTATAAGATGGTCTAACACCCCACTCCCTTTATTTTTCAACACTAATCAAAGGCAGAAATTTCCTCAACCACTGCTGTGAACAAAAAAATGAGTGTATTGGCTCCTGGAAAAAAAAAGTTCCTTGTGGACAGGGAATAATAATAAAAATATATATATATATTTTATTATTATTATTTTTTCCTCTATTGCTAAAATGATTTTTTAAGCTTGGGTCGTTTTCTAGGGCAAAATATAAACCTGTTCTCAAAATTAGTTTCTCTGGGGAACATCCCTTTTAGATTACAAAAAATATTTTCTTTCCCCTTTTCTTTCTGTGAACATGTAGGGAAATATTCCAAAGTTGGTGCTAACTTAACCAGAGCTGTCGTAAACGTAACAACCCCATATAATATAATGGCTCTTATAATATTACAACAGCTGTGGTTAAGTTTACAACAACTTTTGAATAAGGCCCTGTAAATTGCCTGTCAATATAACAACAGCCCTGTTTAAAGTTTACACGAACCTAAGAATAGGGCTGTTAATATTCTGTTCCTTTTTTTTATACCCAATTTTTATTGTAGTGTTCTTCATAATGATGATGATATTAATACATAATTTTTTCACAAGTCCATAATTGAACTGTAGTTTTTAATAAGCTAATCAGCAAATTATTACTTGGTTAAAAAAAATATGGTAATATGTGACCCTGTCAGTTTCCCTCTTTGTTGTACAGTACTTTTTATCCCAGTAGCATAAGAAATGATGACACATAAATGTTATATAACCTAAACCATTAAAATAATATAAAATTAAGTTTTATTTATTTTTCTTTTAAATATAAATCTTGTAGTATTTCAATTAATTAGTTGAACACTTGTTTGTTGCTTTGTAGAGCATCAGAATTACTTTGGAATTGACGATAACTTGGGCCCAGTGGCAGTCAGCATTCGCCGTGAGAAGGTGGAAGACGTAAAAGAAAAAGAAGGCTCTTCGTTTAACTATCGGATTGCTTTTCGAACCAGTGAGGTAATCCACTGCTTGTATTTTAGAACTACTACTTTTTTGACTGCTTGGTCTGCCTTCTAACAAAGTTTGAGTTGTATCCAAATAAACTTTCTTGTGACATTATGTAAAGATTAATGAAAAATGAAAGAATTTACTAATTTGTCATATTAACAACCTTGTCTGACGAAGATAATTATTTAATGCATTACGCAGTTTATAGAAGGGATGGCAGCGAAGCAGGAATGCAAAAAGATTCACACAGGGGTATCCAAATTAGAGTGCTGCGTAGTTTGTTTTTAAATGGAAACTGACCCAACCTTTGGTTATCAGGTTTTATGGGTCATGTAGATATCCCATGGCCATAGTTACTTCTCCAGAAACACTGACATTAAATCGGAGAAGGCCAAGCACTCCAAAGTCTTCAATGGCAATGTCTGACCTTGGAGGGTCAAAGACTATATTAAGGAAGTAACATTGTTGTTTTTTTACTTCAAAACTTTTACATTCCAGTCTGTCTCCTGTGCGGTTGGCTCCAGTACAACATGGTAGTATCACCTGCTATAGATGCATACTGTCAGTGCTTCTTCTTGACATGCCTTTTAGAATACAAATTCTAATATTTTGCTCAAGTCACACGTTTTTAGTCTTTAATTTTTTTTATTTAAAGTGACAGGTCTGGGACAGCTAATGTAGGAGCTGTGCTCATGCATATAGATGACCTACGATTGTATTGATTAATGCATAGCAGGTTTTACATGACAGCTCATCTTTGTATTCTTGCTTTGCTATAAAATGCTGACAGGTGCATTGTGAATTTATTTTGTGTTGGTGCATTTAAATTGATATCTTGTCTAGCTTACCACGCTGAGAGGAGCGATCTTAGAGGATGCCATACCATCTACAGCGCGGCATGGATCTGCACGAGGCCTACCTCACAAAGAAATCTTGGAATACGTGATACCAGAACTGAACATTCAGTGTTTGCGCCAGGCTCTAAACTCACCCAAAGTTCCTGAACAGTTGCTCAAGCTAGATGAACAAGGGGTATGTAATAAACATAATGTTACTGATCAACTGAACACTGTTTCGCTAAGGCATATGTGAAGACCATATACAAAGCTTTTTTTACTGCCTAATGTTTTAATGCATACTTTTGTAAGCAGAGAAATTGTATGTATTTCCCTTCAGAGATGGTTCAGTATAAATACAAACCACAACATAGTTCAGCGCTCCACACTGCACTAAGGTGTGTTTTTGTGTTTTTGACTTGTTATGCTGGAGGGTGGAAAAGCAACATTTCTGTAGTGTTAGTGACGAGTGCCTGTAAAAAGAATTATAAACTCCATTGCTTTTTTGGACCTGGATATCACCTTTTAAGCTGGGGTCAGACGAGCGTTTTGAAGAGCGGAAGGAATGTCTGTGTGAGTGGACGTTCCTTCCACTTTGGCGCCCGTCTAGCCACATCACTGAGCGCAGTTAGCACGTTCAACGCTGCAAGGCTCGATCCTACTATGGAGGATCGTGCTTTGCAGCCCGTCAACGCGCGTCCTAGCGCTTTGACGGGGATGTTTGCTGCACAGATGCAGCACTGCTGCTGTCGCGCGTCCAATTCGTGCGCGCGCAACAGCGTGTGGCCGGCCCCGTCGCAGCTTCACAGCGCTGCGAAGGACGCCAGAAGGCACGTCTGTACTAGGGATGAACTGAACACCCCGTGTTCGCATTCAAAATCAATTCGAAACAATTTCAAAAGTTCGAGTTCGGACGCGAACACGATCCAAACTCAATGCAAGTCAATGGGACTCGAATGTTCGATGTTTAGAGTGCCCTCCAAGAGGGCATATATGCAAGATATTCCTTCAAATATCGTGCCTAGGAGGTCCCCATAACCTGCCCGTGAAGTGGCGGATTTGTCGGATGTATAGAAACATTTAAAAAGAAAATAATGACATTTCAAATGACGGTAAATGGTTTTCCTTTATTCTATTCATAAACAACTGCTTGGGGCGGCAGCCTGTATGAAAAGCGGAGACGTTTTAGGATATGCAGAACAAGTTTAGTGATTTTTTGGCTAAATTATGGTGAAACTTATGCAGGCTTTGGATGAAAGTAACAACAGGTGCATTAAAATTGGACCTTTGGTGCCAGCTAGTGCCTTCACACTGTAACCCCTCTGAGGTATTGTGGAAGAGTGCAGTGGTGGAGGTTTTGGGAATGCAGAAGAGAGAACGCAACCTAGTAGCTCCATAGCATATTGGCTAAGTTTTGGCCAGTGATCCAATCTCAACACCCAGTAAGCCAGTGGATCATCTGCTGTAAAGGTATCCAAGTCTGCCCTTGCCCCTAGATAGTCCTGCACCATATGGTGAAGACACTGGCAATGGGTGCCTACATTTGACGTCCCTGGGCGTCGTGGACTAAAAAAATTGCTGCAGCATTGCTTATGTCGAGTTCTACCTGGTGGGCATGTCAGACGGTTTGTGGGAAGGTGGAATTCTTTTTAAATTTCTGCCAGGCGAACACTTGCTGGGAATGACCGTCTGAAGTGGCTGCAGACTTTTCTGGCCTGGCTGAGAAGCTCTGCCAGCACTGGGTACCTGGTTAGGAACGCTGTAACACCAAATTTAGGATGTGTGCTAGGCATGGTACATGCGTCAACTTACCCTGGCGTAGGGCGGAGAGAAGGTTGCTGCCATTATCACAGACGATCATTCCCAGCTGAAGCTGGCGTGGTGTTAACCATCTCTGCACCTGCCCTTGCAGAGCTGACAGAATTTCTGGCCCGGTGTGGCTCCTGTCCCCTAAACAAACCAGCTCAAGCACAGTATGGCATCTTTATGCTTGAGCCATTGCGTAGCCCCTGCCACGCGTCGGTTTATCTGCCACTTCACCAGAGACCGAGACCAAGAACGAGGAGGAGGAGGAAGAGGTGGTGGTGGAGCAGACAGACCTCATACAAGCAGCTTTCTGGAGGCGTGGTGGATGAACAAGCTCCAGCACAGAGCCCCATCCTGGATCCCTCCCAGCTGCAATCAGAGTTACCCAGTGTCTCGTAAAGGAAATGTAACGGCCCTGTCCATGCTTGCTGGACCACGTGTCTAAAGTCATGTGCACCTTGCTGCTGACTGCCTTTCCCAATGACTCCATAACATTGTCTTCCACGTGCTGGTATAGTGCTGGAATAGCCTTCCGTGAAAAGAATTGGCGTTTTGGAACCTGTCACTTTGGTACAGCACATTCAGCAAATTCATGGAAGGAAGCAGAGTCCACCAGCTGGAAAGGCAGCAGCTGTAATGCAAGTAATTTTGCTAAGCTGGTAATTAGACGTTGTGCTTGGGGATGGTTGGGACTATATGTTTTCTTATGCTGCAGCAGCTGGGGCAACGTAATCTGACTGCGTAAATCTTTAGCCGATGGGATGCTGTCACATTCTGAGGAAGGACCTGGTACACCCATTACTGTAGCATCATCCCTGTCAGTGGAGGTTGTAGGCAATGACATGGCAGGACAAATAGTGGGGGTAGAGACAGATGAGAAAGAGGAGGACCTATGCAAAGTGTTGTGCCAACGGGATGCGTGGCAGGTGGTCATATGTCGCCTCAAGCACGTGGTACCCAAGCGTGGGATGTCTTTCCCACGCTTGATCCTCATCTGACATAGATTACAAATAGCAACGGTGCGGTCTGCTGCACATTTCTTAAAGAACTCCCAGACAGCAGACTTCCTGTACATGTGCTTTGAGACAACAGCGCTCTGCACCTGAGCAGCTGTGACTTCTGATGCCTTGGACTGGCTACGGTTGGTCATAGAGGACGTTCTGCCTGTGGTCAGGTGCAAGGCTGTAGCCAATTACAAGCTTCAGGCCAGGGGAAAAGTGCATTGTGGTGCATTGTGGACGAACACGCGGAAATGTTCGATGTTTGCCGAATGGGCAATGTTCGAATTGAACTCATGTTCGGATCGAACCGCCAGCCCATTCCTATTAAGGGCGCACATAATGCGCGCGTCTGACCCCCAGCCTTAGGTGTCTGATTTTGTGGTAATTCAGTATAATGTCAACCATTTCATTATCTTATGGATAAATGATCTCTTTAACATTCACCACAATGTCCTGTTTCCTTTTGTTGTCTGTTTTAGCACTAAAGGATATGGGAGTTAATATTTTATTTATCTCTGCTGTGGTGTATATTATTGTGACCTCCCAGATGTAACATTATTGTCCATGTTTATGTTACTGTTATTATTTCTAATATCGTTATGTGTCAGTACAGCCCTTTCCATCCAACCCCCTCCCTCCCGTAATAGAATGTTTTCCAGCTGTGACAGGTTTTTAGTGATCTTTGTATGCCAAATATTGCTGTTCTTTCAAACACTTGCTTATGCTATCTTTTATTCATTATATAATTTACTGAGCCTGATACTCAAGCTGTGATTACATGGCTGTCAGGAATGGCACCGGGGTGGCACCACAGGTTCAGGGAGTCTAAGCCCAGAATGCAGGGATGCTCTGAAGGTACCTTGGTTAGGCTGATGTTATGTGATCTGAGGCGTGGTACAATGGGGGTTATCCAGGAGAATTGTCAGCAGGCGATCCTAGGTCGAGGGACTGGTACAGTGGGATAGTCGTTAAAGCAAGCAGGGGTCTGATACACGGTAAGTCTTTAGCAATAGATCAGATATGTTTGCAGGATAGACTTGCAATGCAAAGCCATGGTAGAAAGGTGGGAGTGACTCTTTATTAGCAAGCAGGAGGGTGTGGTGTTTGTGTTTTTACTGTTTAACCCCTCTCCTTGCTGGATTGGAATGGGGGCAGCACTTTACATGTGCTGCCTGAGCAAGGAATCTGATCCTGGTGTGGTCAGCGATGGGGATCCTGACATAGCCCCTCCCTCAAGGCCGAACCCCGTGCGGCCCAGATGTGCTTGTAGGCTGGGTTCAGCTGCAGGAGACACATAGGAAAAGATCCCCTGTACACAGTAAGAATCTTGATCTTTAGTAGAGTTTCTGGACTGTGCATCACAAGGTATAGGACCACTCCGGTAGGTGTTGGAAGCGAGGAGGATCGCCCCGCAGCAGGCAGAATTCTGAGCAGAGGGGGCAGCATTAGCTTGGAGATGATTCTTTCTCTGGCGCCTCCTTGCCCTTGATTTGGAGGATTTGGCCAGGATGGTTCCACACAAGGAAGGAACCGGAGATACACTTGGAACAATCTCCTCCATGATGGGTATCTCTTTCTCGTTGCTGGATGTCATAGACGTGGTGAGGGTAGTGCCCAGGAATGCCCCTTCTTGGTCAGTCTGTGCAGTCTGCAGCGGTGACTCACCATTTAAATCAATAAAGTCAAGCCCCGTCTCTGAAGATGGATCAAAGGTAGGTGGTACAACTGCAGCAGATGGTGGCATTTCGGCAGTGGCGCTTATTTTAGCCAGTTGTTTCAGGAGGAAAGCTGGGTTTTTCTGGAGATTCTGCAGAATGTCAGAGAGGGAATCAACCAGGCTTGCCATGGTAACAACAGTAGAAGTAAGCACTGATATTTCTGGGACCTTGTCAATAACCACACAAGCTGGCATTGAAGCGGGTTTGACATGTACCACTTCATTCGGCAAAGCAGGCATGAATTTGGATTCCTCAAGCGGCTGGGCAGCGCACTTGGATTCATCAAGCTGCAGGGAAGCGCACTTGGATTCATCAGGCTGCAGGGAAGCGCACTTGGATTCATCAGGCTGCAGGGAAGCGCACTTGGATTCATCAGGCTGCAGGGAAGCACACTGGGGTTCATCAGTGGGCACCTCAGCGTAGGCTTCAGGTTCAACCTCCTCAGTTATCATGAAAGGAGCCAGGCCAGCATTGTCTGTGGAAGCAACATATGGATCCAGAGAATCTTGATGCAGCGGGGTGTTCACCATGGTATATATGGCACTTCTGGTGATCTCTGGTAGTACAAGGTCAAGGAGTTGATCTTTCTCCATGTCAGCCCGGCTAGGGTCAGCAGAGATCCTTGGAGACTTGATCTTTCTTTTATTCACCAATGTCCTCTCATAGGTGTCAATGTTGGCTTTTTCGACCACAAAACCATTGGAAGCAACAGTGTGCGGTTTGTTTGAAAGGAGTGGTACCGCTTTGGTAGGTAGCGGGATATGAAACGGTAGTGCTAATATACCTGGCATAACCACAAGGAGGCCCTCGGGAGCACCGTGCTGTCTGTAGCGGATTCTTAGGAAGGCACAGAAGGTCTTGGGCTGCCAACCCCTCACTGTCTGACTCCAGGGACTCCCACTCGCCGTCAAACTCTGAGTCCTGTCGAGACAGACACAGTGAAGGCGGTGGTAGGTCCTCCCAAGGCATGTGGTACTTCCTGGCAGAAGTGGGCATAGCTGGCTCTCTTCTTGCAGAATGTCCGAGGACTGGAGTAGGGGAGGAGATGCAACGGTCTGCAAGGGTAATGGGAGTTGCAGTCAATATGTGAATAGAGTCCACGATTTGTTTTGCAGCTTTCCTCATCATTAATGCTTCCTCAAATACTTTTAGGTCCTCTCTGCAAACCCTGGTTCCATTAGAGGCATATACATGACTGGGAGGACCTGGATCACCTGTGTTTGAAACAGTAGTTTTCATGCATGCAGGTTCCGGGGTGGAAGGAACACCATTCATGACACAAAGTCTGGAGCTTGTAGGTGTCACCACCCAGGGTATGGTACTGGCGATGTCCATGGGGGTTTCAAGGTCGCTGTCTGTGGTGACCTCCATTTCAACAGGGGTGACAGGGTCTTCCTCCTCTCTACACCTGGCAGCTTGAAATTCTATGCTCCCAGGTTTAGCAAGTAAAGAGGGCAGATCTCCTCTGGGTCTAGACTCGGACCAGGATTCAGCTTTGGGAACCAGATTGTTTCTGTTCTCATGCTTGGGCCAGGGTTTAGCCTTGGGAGCAGGAGCCCTTCTAGTTCCATGCTTGGGCCAGGGTTCTGCCTTGGAAGCAGGAGCCCCTCTAGTTCCATGCGTGGGCTGGGGTTCTGCCTTGGAAGCAGGAGCCCCTCTAGTTCCATGCTTGGGCTGAGGTTCTGCCTTGGAAGCAGGAGCCCTTCTGTTGTCATACATGGGCTGGGGTTCCCTGGAAGGGCTTGCCACCGGGATTTGCTGTCTGATGGGCCTTTCTGGGCACTCAGAGACCCAGTGATTCGGAGAGGCACAGTACCAGCAGAGATTCTGGGTATGTCTTCTGAATCGCTCCTCAGGAGTTAGTGGGCCTTTGACCTTTTTCACAGGAGGAACACACACCTTATTAGGGCAGTTTTTGAGGAAGTCCTTCAGTTCCCATAATTCCTCCAACACCCACACAGCTGATAGTCCATACGGTCCAGGGCTTGCAGTATCCCCGCGGGCTTAGTTGTGGGGCTTCGCATTTTGTCAGGAATGGCCCCGGGGTGGCTCCACAGGTTCAGGGAGTCTAAGCCCAGGATGCAGGGATGCTCTGAAGGTACCTTGGTTAGGCTGATGTTATGTGATCTGAGGCGTGGTACAATGGGGTTTATTCAGGAGAATAGTCAGCAGGCGATCCTAGGTCGAGGGACTGGTAGAGTGGTATAGTCGTTAAAGCAAGCAGGGGTCTGATACACGGTAAGTCTTTAGCAATAGATCAGATATGTTTGCAGGATAGACTTGCAATGCGAAGCCATGGTAGAAAGATGGGAGTGACTCTTTATTTGCAAGCAGGAGGGTGTGGTGTGTGGTGCTTGTGTTTTTACTGTTTAACCCCTCTCCTTGCTGGATTGGAATGTGGGCAGAACTTTACATGTGCTGCCTGAGCAAGGAATCTGATCCTGGTGTGGTCAGCGATGGGGATCCTGACAATGGCACTCTATTCATGTTCAAACAATGCATTTGTTGATGGCTGAGGGCTGTGGATCACCAGAAGATGAGAAGGGGGTCACCAGGGTGTCATCTTCCACTGGTCTCCAGGTCCCTCCTTGCACTGTATACATTTGCCTCATATGTTTCATTAAAGTTGGTCTGTCTGTTTTACCACAGTTCAGAGAGCGGACAGCTGCCTCATGACTGGGGAATGCTATAACCGCTCTTTCTTTGTACCCATCCCTAAACGCCAGGCTAAGGGCTAGAGAAGAAATGAAAGATCAGTGGTGGGATGTCCTGAAAGAGAGCGGCATTAACAGATATAACCCAGTTTGGGTGCTGAGATCTGTTAAAAGAACCTTATTAAAAATCATTATGTTAAGTGACCTAGATCCTTCCCTGAAGTGCTTGCAATCTTTGCATCAGCTGTGTAGCTATATATTTTGTAAAATCCCTCTGACACCGTATCTACACATATTTAGATTATAGTAAACCCAAATTTGTCACACATCGATTTAGGATTGTTTGAGGAGCATTTGTTATAATATCCAAAATTTCAAACGTTCGAATTTTTATTTATGTCACAACAGCTCAGAAGTTGGTCTTCTGTACTGCTAAGGCGGGTTGCTAACCAGATATGGTGAAGAGATGGCCACGATGGCTTGCTGTAACTGGAATAGCAAAAAGATCTAAAAGATGTAAGAGACGGCTAAGGACTGCCCCCTCTATACAATTAGGGCCATATTACATAGTTGGTGCTAACTTAACCAGAGCTGTTGTTAATTTACCAGAGCCATTATAGCCTATGGAGCTGTTAAGTTACTAACTCTGGTTAGGTTAGCACCAGGTATGTAATACTGTCCTTAGAGTGCTGTGTACAGGAGAATAAACAAAATTTTATTGAATATATACATAGTGCATAATAAAATACAAGTAAAGGTATCCAACAATTGGATCAACTTGCGTGTATGTACAGCATGCAATAATCCCACAATCACACTCAAAATATAGAGGATATGGAAAGAAAATAGATGGGAGCGTTTAGCTAGCACGTGCAAAATAACCACATAATAACCTTAGCCACACTAACCCTGAAAATAGGCATAGATTTCTATTCTTTCCCTAAGGGCTATCTATGCATGTGAAAAAAAGGGGAAGGGCAATCGAAATACATAGATTCCCCTATAGCTTCAATGCGTAAAATGTTTGGACTGCAAAGACACCATAAACGTCCTAGTCCAACATACCTCATGCATAAGAGGCCATATAAGGAAAGTTTAAAAAAAAACATCAGAACCAGAGGGGCGATAACTCCAAATCACTAGCCCTAAATTGAAAATTAATTTATGCACTCTTCCCAAAAATAATACCTCATAAATGCATTCAAAAGGTGGGCAATCAATTTACAAAGCAATCAGGTGCGTCAGTGCCCAATGACAAGAGCTAAGAAAGCAGCAATATGTATCCCCACAAAAATACACCACAAGTTAATACCAGACGGTAAATCATTGTGAACTGCTAAAACCAGTTCATCATACAGTGCCTGACGCACGTTTCGCCACAATCAGTACAGTTTTATCAAAGGCACTGTGATACATTGTGTCAGGATTTTATATACACTCCGCGTATCTGGTAAAACCACCAATCAGCAGCAGCTTGCGTAGCATAGCCTTTTCGTCATCTAGTCACGTGACCTAATCTGGCCAATCCGTAACCAAGCATTGCTTACATATATGCGCTGGGTATCGCTGGTCATAGTCTGCTTGCTGAACATTGTAACATGTTTTAAAAACCTTCTTCTGGATGATACTAGATGCAGTTTATAAGAGTAATCAAGGCTCCCCGCAATGGAAGGGATTGTTTTAATAATATCCACAATCAACACATGATTTGGCCAAATTGGCAGAACTAAAGTCTCGTCAATTAATGTCTGCAAACCATGATACGCCAATGCAGCATAGTGGATGGCATGTCAATTAAGTGTCAATGGGCTAATTCCCAAACTCATTATTCATAACCCTATTATATGAACACTAATAACACTAGCCACAACCCAAGGCTAGGAATACATGTAAAGTCCTGACTTCTAAACAAAAAATGACAACATATATATGATAATGAATGGATACACAACATAATAAATACATATAAACAAAAAACTCTTGAACTAATTGCAACAAAATATGGTTGCCCCAGTGGGGACATCTAATGACTGATATAGGGAGAAAATGTAAACCCCGGCATTTAGTCCCTCGGGGGCCAGAGTCTTTAAAGTATAAATGCAAATACTTTCTCTCTGCCGTAATCTGAGGTTGAAATCTCCCTTTCTTTGAATCTTAACTTTTTCAATACCACACAATTTCATCTTACTTGTATCTCCTTTTTAGCAATCTTGCATATGCCTCGCTACCGGCGTATCTAGATAGTTTCCCAACGAACGCACATATTCTCTTATCCTTTGGTTAAAGGGTCGAAGGGTTTTAACATATTTTTTTGTGCAGGAAACCAGATATATCAAACCTGCGGTATTACAGTTAAAAAATTATCTTTATAACAAAGGATTTTGTTCCTCTGCTGTCCTGTTTGTAAAATCTGATCCACGTATTGCCTTCAATTGTGTGTACGATTGCCCACACCTGATACTAACGGGCTGCCTGGCCGTTGTTGCATGTTCATATGAACCTTAGGCAGTGCATAAAAAGTCGAGATGGTAGGCTTCTTAACTGAAAGGAATTTAAATTCATTTTCAGACATCACCCCCTCATCTACTGCCCCGATTATAAGATATCTTTTAATTCAGTCATGAATCTATCAAGTGGGATCATGGTGGAGGACATCGTAAATTTCTTCATTGTCAAGTAACTGTTTCAACATTTTTTCATATTGTGCATTATACATTCCAACAATGTCTCCATCCTTATCCAAGAGTT
Organism: Leptobrachium leishanense; assembly: GCA_009667805.1. Classification (NCBI taxonomy): domain Eukaryota; kingdom Metazoa; phylum Chordata; class Amphibia; order Anura; family Megophryidae; genus Leptobrachium; species Leptobrachium leishanense. Next base: position 246,612,554 of record CM019066.1, read on the forward strand.
TTATTTGTTATATTATTCATATCCTCCAGTTCTCCTAATGCCAACTGTTGTTTTCACTCTAATTGTATAGAGCCGGCGGTTCTTAGCTGTCTCTTACATCTTTTGGTTCTTTTTTTAGTTGAGCAGCGGGTTTAATCCCAGTATTAGAGTGCTCCCCAGGGCCTACTGTCTGGTCAACGGTTTAGCCCGCTGTGTTGGTTTTTCGGTTGTAACTGGAACTACCTCAGGCAGTGCAAGGCCACCATGAACAGCAGTCCGCCAGTGGCTGGTTGTGTTACTGCAAGATTATTTGATTGCAGATCTTTTAGTAGCTCAAACTTCAAGTGGAAGAACACCAAAGAAGATTTTGACTTTGTGTTCCTCTATCAGAAGGAGGAATGTTTCGGACGATTAAGTCAAGATTTGCAGTGGAGCCTAGCAGGTTTTTTTCTTATCAGTTTTGCTTTTGCATAATCGTATTTTTGACTTCCTTTAACTTTAGCATGAAGATTTTGATTCAGTTGTTATTCACACACTAGTACATCTAGCAATGTAGTGTAGGAAGTATAGTAGCTGGGTTAAAGAACTACACTGAGTGGCCAGATTATTATGACCACCTGACTTTTTTAGGCAAATTAGCTATAATTTCGCGCTGAATTTGCTAGAAGGCCAGACCATTATAAATAAGGAATTAGGTTGTTTACCACGACAGTAGAAGTGATTTTTTTTCTGCAGATATGGGTAAACAATGCGATTTAGCAGCCTTTGAACGTGGGATGATTGTTGCCGCTCGGAGCCATGGAGCGAGTATCCGCGAAACAGCAGAATTCATTAATGTTCAAGAGCAGCTGTTGTTAAAGTATTTAACGACTGGACTGTCAGCTGAAAATCTGGGTCTGAACGTGTGAATTGTGGCCGTCAGCGACTAGTCAATGTTAGGGCAGAATGGATAGTGGCAAGACTGGTACAAGACAACAGAAGAGTAACAGTGCATCAAATTACTACAGATCTTATTTAGGGATCCTCACAAATGATCTCGAAATGCACTGTTCGCCGTACACTGCATCGTATCAGATATGGAAGCCGAAGGCCTGTTCGAACACCTTTTCTGTCTGCAGTTAACAAGATAAAACGTCTCCAATTCACACAGGAACACAAGGATTGGACAGTCGAGCATTGGAAAAAAGTCATGTGGTCCAATGAATCACGTTTCCAGTTGCATCATGCAGATGACAGAGTGAGAATTTGGCAGAAACCGCATGAAAGCATGCACAAGTAACTACCCTTCAAACTGGTGGGTGCAGTGTTATGGTTTAGGGCCCTTAAATTCGTATGGAACAACGTCTGAATAGCACAACATACCAAAGTATCATTGCTGATCAAGTTCATCCTATAATGGAGATGGCTTCTTCCAACAAGACGACACGCCGAGTGACGGTGCTCGTATTATGCAGGAGTGGTTTCAAGAACATGAGGGATAATTTACCTTTCTTAGGTGGCCCCCACAATCACCAGATCTCAATCCAATTGAGCATTTGTGGGACAAAGTTGAAAGAGCCATCAGGCAGCTGGTTCCACAACCATCAAATCTCACAGAACTGGACAGTGCTATCCATCAGGCATGGTGTCAGATTCCTCATATCACCTTTCAACATCTCGTGGAGTCAATGCTAAAAAAAAGAATCGCCCAGTATTGAAGGCAAAAGGTCACCCAACGAAGTACTGATGGGGTGGTCATGGACATGGAATACAAAGTTTAGTGGTGATCTAAGTTGATGGGAACCATTATGTGAGACACAGAACTGATTTCCTGTCATATTCCATGAACATCTCTCATCTTGGAATATTTTTCCAATAACAACAAATCCTTACTGAGTTGTTACTAGTTTTTATTGGGGGATTACTGTGAGTTAAGCAAAAACAAGGTTTGTGAGGATCCTGAGAACATAACCATTCCCACCTAGACATGGTATGTCTTGATGACATATGAGCTTGATGGTGCCATTACAGAGAAGATTATACCATGTGCATATCTGACTGCATAACCTTTTGAGACCTGAGTGGGGTCCCACTGTAAACAGGCCAATTATGCTGTTACCCGTTCTCAATACTCACCTTAACTTTGTTTTTGATGACTGTAACTTCGCACAATGGTCACCTGCATGTCTGAACTTTCTCATTCAAATTCATTGTTTTTGTTCACTGCACATATTTTAAGATCTGCTTTCTTAACTTCCGGTTTGTTTTCTTTGTTTTTTATTCTTTGAATCCTAGCTGAGTTTTCAACACAAGATTGGTATATTATACTGCAAAACAGCACAGGGCACTGAAGAAGAAATGTACAATAATGAAATGGCAGGACCTGCGTTTGAAGAATTCCTTGATCTTTTAGGTCAACGAGTGCGTTTGAAAGGTTTTACTAAATACAGAGCTCAGTTGGATAACAAAAGTAAGTTGCTTTCCCTAACATCTTTATTTTCAAAAATGGAAATACATTTTGTAGTTAAATTACTTTTCTGTCATTACAATCTTGTAATTTTTATTCAGTTCAGTTGTGTTCTAGCTTAGGTCTCCAGCGTAATCTTTGCAATGTATTTGCTCCTTCTAGACTGCTGGCAAATGTTCTGTTTTTTTTTCTTTTTCTTTCCAAAACACTATGTAACAGGCACTGCCCTAGAAGCTTTCTGCTTGTGCGCAAACAGCCAACCATCTACCTCTTAAGACAAAAACTTTGAAGGGGTAGTATCTATTGATCTTTCAAACCAAATAACATTTTAACAGAAAAAAATTGTGGCAATAAGAAATGGACATAGGAAGGAAGAATATGCAGCGCTTGTTATTTTTTTGAAAGAGAATTGGAGTAGAAAAGACTGTTAAATTCCTATTTGTAGTTTGAAAAAATATTTGTGATATTAAACTTCAACTCTGCTTTTGATTTAGGTCCATCTATTTTATGTAGATGGTGTTTCAGTCACATCAGTAAGCTTATTATTTTCAATTAAAAACAAACTTATTATGTATACCGATGTTTGGTAATGATCATCGACCGTGCACAAATTCACTCATCTTGGGAGATAAATTGGGCTGTTGCCTAAGATACTCCATGACTGCTATCCTTTAACTGCTTCATTCAAAGGTAGTCTAAAAGTGTTTTTTGAGAAATGCATCATAATTTCTTAAAATGCAACGTTTGATACCATAAACTGTATTACTGGGCTACTTAAGTGTAATAAAAAAAATCATATTTTGATCGTACTTCTTTTTCCGTTCAGCTGATTCTACAGGAACACATTCCCTTTACACAACATATAAAGATTATGAACTCATGTTTCATGTGTCTACTATGCTTCCTTACATGCCCAGCAATAGGCAACAGGTATGTTTCTTCATTTTATATCTGTAAAGTAGACATTTTAAGTATGTGTGCAACACAGATTATGAAAAACTATATTAATACATGTATGTATTTGCAATTGAGGTGTCCTTCTGATTATAATTGTTATTCTCCAATGTGCCGCCATGCTTGAAAGTTTGACATGTATAGGTTGTTCTATTTTCACATGGGAATATAGTGGGGATGGGATTAACTTTTGCAAGAATTTTAATGATATCCTTAAGTAAGAAAATACTAAATCTCTAAACCTCATGTTTACTGCTTTTTATTGGCAAAGGTATTGGGATGAGTGATTATCTCAGAGAGGCAGCCATTGGATCAGATCTGTGTGTGCAAGTGCAGCTACAGAGTGTGACGCGACGGCCGCCCCAATGTTTATTTGCTGTTATTTTCCCTTACGTTTCATTGCTCTGTATATAGGGTAGAATGTTGTGTGATGTGCTGTGTTGTTGTCAAAGTGTGTATCTGTATGTTACAGTTACAAGTTGTTATGAAGTACTAACAAGTTCCATAGTGCTGTGCAATGGATAAGACAGGATAACATGTGCATGCAAGTTGCACTCACAGAACAGTAGGAGAGGACCCTGCTCAAGGGCTTGCAATCTAACCTTTTGTCTGCTTCCACCCCCCCTGTAAGTAATGGATTCCTTTGTCTTCACATGCTTCCATCAACTCACACCTCCCCCCAGCAACAAGTCACTCAGATGATTGTTATCTGACTCCAGCCATTGTTCCAATGCTGGGCGTGTTTTCATTGTTTCTATACCATCCCCCTGTGTGTGTGTTTTTCCTATTCTAAAGTGAAAATAAAAATCAGTCTCCATATGGATTTTGAATCTGCAAGAACTCCTCACAGTTTATGTGTCGTCTACTCTGTGTGGGTATGAATACCTCCTGGGTTCAGCGGAAAGGGGTGCCTGGGGTACCAGGATCTGTAACACAGAACCTACATACGTATAGTGTGTAAATCCCGAGGGGTGCTTAATTTCTAGATCCTACGCTTTGAAATTTGTGTAGCTACGCAAACTGTGTAGCAAAGCTGCAGGGACTTCCGGATTTGGAAGCCCCTGAGATGAAGAGGAGGAGCTGCGCACACCGAGGGACTCATGTGCAGCTCTGATCCATCGTTCAGCGCAAGTGCTCCTGAACTTTCATACATAAACTGCGCAAGAACCATAGTGGTACGCGTTTTGCACTTCCTATGCTACGCAAGCGGCATAGAGCGCAAATTGTGCAGAAAGGTCTCAGGGAGTTCTAGGTTCAGGAGCCCTAAGCCAAAGAGAAGGTGCTGAGCATGGTGAAGGCGAAAATGTGGGTAAAAATCACCCAAAAAGAAAAAATAATTAGGTAGAGATTGTCAGCAGTCTCTCTGCCCAATTATTTAATGGCAAGGAAAGGGAACTCCTATTTTTTAATAGTGTTCTTTTAATATAAATCCTTCTAACCAAGATTAGTGTCAGTTTATCAACTTCCAATAAACTTTTTTAAAGTTTGAAAAAAATCACATTGGTGTCGGTAACAAGTGTTGCATTTGAATAGTCCTAAAACTGACACATAACCTGCAAAGAGACTGTGGACTTGGGTGATCACAATACAGAAGTATGCCAAGACCTGTCACATTCTGGATATTTTCGTTGGGCATCTCAAGGAACTTTTACCTTTTAAACAGCAAATTCAAAACTTCCATGATAACCAACGGCAGTGATGGCGAACCTATGGCACGCGTGCCACACCTGTGTCGGCACGCGAGCCATAGGCTTGCCTCACTGCCGCTTCCTCCCCAGCGCACAGCGGCAAATGATGTTCCCCTGCCGCACGTTGAAGTCCACCAGCCGCGATCTCGCGAGATCGCGGCGTTAACTCCAGAGTTAACAGGAACATAATTTGCCGGCGAGCGATGGGGAGGAAGAAGCTTGCTGTGAGGTGCCTGGTGGGAGGACCAAGTGAGCAGCGGTCAATATACATCCATGTGTGAGCTGGGGCAATATACATCCATGTGTGAGCTGGGGCAATATACATCCATGTGTGAGCTGGAGGCCAATATACATCCATGTGTGAGCTGTGGGCCAATATACATTCATGTGTGAGCTGGGGGCCAATATACATCCATGTGTGAGCTGGGGCAATATACAACCATGTGTGAGCTGGGGCAATATTCATCCATGTGTGAGCTGGGACAATATAGAAACATAGAAACATAGGTTCTTATCTGCCGACATTTTTCTTTCGGCCCATCTAGTCTGCCCAATTATAATTTTAAAAAGGCCAACTTTATTAAAATAAAGGAAGCTCTCAATGTCATTGACTGGCAGAAACTCTTTCACGGGAAAAACACTGAGGATAAGTGGAATATCTTTAAACTAACACTAGAAAAGTACACGTCACAATATATTCCACTGGTTAATAAATATAAAAGAAACAGACTGAAACCAATGTGGCTTAGTAGGAAGGTAACTAAGGAAATGAAAAATAAAAAGAAGGCATTTAAAGCTTTTAAATTTGATAAATCTGAGGCATCCTATAAAGCATATAGGGCAGCCAATAAAGCATGTAAAAATGCGATTAGATGGGCTAAACTAGAAAATGAAAAAGAAATAGCCAAAGAGAGCAAGACCAACCCTAAAAGATTCTTTAGGTACATAAATTCCAAAAAACCTAAGAGTGAAAATGTAGGTTCACTAAAATCTGAGTCAGGGTTATTGTTAACTGAAGATCAGGATAAGGCAGAAATTTTAAATGATTATTTTTCTTCAGTATTTATCAAAGAGAAACCTATAACAGGAGACATGAAATTCATTAATAAAAACTTACTAATACAAAGTGACTGGTTGACTCAGGACAAGGTTTTACACAAATTAAACAATGTGAATGTTAATAAAGCCCCAGGGCCAGATGGAATTCACCCGCGAGTACTAAGAGAGCTATGTGTTGAAATATGTAAACCTTTGTTCTTAATCTTTCAAGATTCTTTTCTTTCAGGAATAGTACCAGAGGATTGGAGAAAAGCTGACGTGGTCCCTATATTTAAGAAAGGTTTAAAATTTGTGCCTGGGAATTATAGACCTGTGAGCTTAACATCTGTGGCTGGGAAAGTATTTGAGGGGTTACTAAGGGATAGTATTCAGGAATTTATTGGGAGGTATAATGTAATTGGCAAAAATCAGCATGGTTTCATGAAACACAGATCATGTCAGACTAACCTAATTACGTTCTATGAGGAAGTAAGTAGAAGTATAGATCAGGGGGTCGCAGTGGATGTGATTTACTTAGATTTTGCCAAAGCTTTCGACACAGTTCCACACAAAAGGTTACTATTTAAATTAAGAAAAAATGGTCTAGATGAAAATACTTGTTCTTGGATAGAAAACTGGCTAAAAGATAGGGTACAGAGAGTGGTCATAAATGGTACATTTTCAAGATGGACACCAGTGGTAAGTGGTGTCCCTCAGGGGTCTGTTATAGGACCAATACTATTCAATTTATTTATAAATGACCTTGAGATAGGCATTGAAAGTCATGTATCAGTGTTTGCAGATGACACAAAGCTAGGAAAAGTAATACAATGTGAGCAGGATGTTACTTCGCTGCAGAGGGATTTAGATAGATTGGGGGACTGGGCACTTAAATGGCAGATGAAATTTAATCTAGATAAATGTAAAGTTATGCACTTTGGAGTGAAGAACACACAAGCAATGTATACCCTAAATGGTACGGAGTTAGGGAAATCCAAGCAGGAGAAGGATTTGGGAATAATCATAGACTTCAAACTAAGTAACAATGTGCAATGTCAAACAGCAGCCGCCAAGGCCAGCAAAGTACTGGCATGCATTAAAAGGGGAGTTCACTCACGGGATGAAAACATAATTTTGCCTCTGTATAAATCAATGGTCAGGCCGCATCTTGAATATGCCGTGCAATTTTGGGCACCTGTCTTAAAAAAAGATATTATATTGCTAGAAAAAGTGCAGAGACGGGCAACTAAATTAATAAGGGGGATGGAAGGGTTAAGTTATGAGGAAAGACTAACAAGCTTAAACCTGTTTAGTTTAGAGAAAAGGCGCCTTAGAGGGGATCTGATAACCTTATATAAATATATACGGGGCCATTATCAACCATTGTCTGATAACCTATTCATTAACAGGACTATACATAGGACAAGGGGTCATCCATTTAGACTGGAAGAAAGAAAATTTAGCTTAAAGCATAGGAAGGGTTATTTTACGGTGAGAACAATAAAGCTGTGGAATTCTCTGCCTGTTGAGGTGGTTGGGTCAGAGTCTGTACAGACTTTTAAAAAACGACTGGATGACTTCCTGCAGACACAGAATATTAAGGGTTATAATATTTAATATGTGGGTAAAAGCTTCTTGATCCAAGGAGAAATCTGACTGCCATTCTGGGGTCAAGAAGGAATTTTTTCCCAGTATGTTGCATATTGGCAAGCATTCAGACTGGGTTTTTTGCCTTCTTTTGGATCAACAGCAGTAGGTTATGTGGGAGAGGCTGAACCCGATGGACGCATGTCTTTTTTCAGCCTATATAACTATGTAACTATGTAACTATGTAATGGATACTTTACCTGGATTTATCTTTTGTTTAGGATAGCCTTATGCCCATCCCATGCTTGCTTAAATTCAATTACTGTTTTGGCCTCTACCACTTCTACTGGAAGACTGTTCCATGTATCCACCACCCTCTCAGTAAAATAATGCTTTCTGATGTTACTCCATGTGTGAGCTGGGCCAATATACATCCATGTGTGAGCTGGGGCAATATACATCCATGTGTAAGCTGGGGCAATATACATCCATGTGTGAGCTGGGGGCCAATATACATCCATGTGTGAGCTTGGTGAAAATATATCCATGTGTGAGCTTGGGGCAAATTATATCCATGTGTGAGCATGGGGCAAATTATATCCATGTGTGAGCTTGGGGCAATTATATAAATGTGAGCTGGAGCCAATTATATCCATGTGTGAGCTAGGGGCAATTATATCCATGTGTGAGCTTGGGGCCAATTATATCCATGTGTGAGCTTGGGGCAATTATATCCATGTGTGAGCTGGGGCCAATTATATCCATGTGTGAGCTGGGGGTAATATATTCATCTTCTTATACTGTATTTTTCTTTTAAGACATAAACACATAATTAGTTCAGACAGTCGTATGAAGTGTTTTTTCTAAAATAAATCCGTATTCAGGTCTAATTGTGGGGTTGGCACTTTGAGACACATAAGTTGGTTCAGCGATCCAGTTTGGGCACTTGGGCTCAAAAAGGTTTGCCATCCCTGACCTAGGGCATACTCTAGGCATTTCATATTAACGTGGCACTGTTTAATATCAATTCAAGGCCAGCTGTCAGCCATTTCAAACTCCAATTAAATCCTCAAACACTTAGACTTGTACAGCATGAAATCAAACAAAACACCAATATTGCCAAATCAATGTACACAGTCCTCCATATCGTAAGGAAATGTGTCCTCAATGTCCTGTTTTTAATATTGTGCCCCGTTAAAAATTATTTCCAAAATGTTGATTTTCAGTCATTGGGAGAATTTCTCCATTGCTGAAGGGAACATCTGGTAAAACCATAATCACTATTGTCCCATTTAACTGTATTGGCTGTGGTCAAGATGTTTGTGATTTTATTGATAAATACCGTGTTTCCCCGAAAATAAGACACTGTCTTATATTTTTTTGGCCCCCAAAACACACACTAGGTCTTATTTTCGGGGTAGGTCTTATTTTTTATGTTGGTGTTTTTTTTTTTTTGACGGTGTACATCTGGTATCACTCCACCTGTGACAGGAGCTGGCGTTAGAGGAAGCACGAGCAGGCGTTCTTTGAGCAGAAGGAATGCACTGAGTGTGTCCGTGTGACCACACTTCCCTGCGCCTATTGCAGCTTTGTGAAGGCTGGAGGGTGTGGGTCACATGGTGCAGTGTGCGCACGAATTGCGTGGACTACCACCAGACGTGATTTCAGCCTCCCCATCAAACAGCTACGATGGACGCAGACGCGGCTTCAAAGCATGATCCTTCCTAGGAGGATCGCATTTTTTAGCGCTGAGCGCACGAACTGCGTTCAGCGAGGTGGCCACACTGGCATCAGAGTGGAAGGAACGTCCAGTCTCACGGATGTTCCTTCTGCTCAAAGAACACTCGTGTGACCACAGCTTTATGTGGCTCTGCTCCCTCCACTGCTGCCTCGCTTCCTCTGGTTATCACGGATTCTCTACCGCGACTCTTCAAGTTGCCCTACCACTAGGTCTTATTTTCGGGGTAGGTCTTATATTTTGCCAGTTATCAAATAAACACACTAGGTCTTATTTTTGGGATAGGTCTTATTTTCGGGGAAACAGGGTACATAAATATTTTTTTGAAAAAATACCTGCCGATTATTATCTATGATTATCTAGGGATTTCTTTTTTTGTAATGACTGGAAATAAGCCTGTTATTAGAGCTGTGTACACACTGATATTTCTGCTTGAACATTTTTGTTATACAATTATCCCTCTATGCTTTTACATGTTTAAATTGATGACTTGACATTTTCTTGTTGGACAAATTTAAGATCATGCCAGGAGGCACCTGAATCTAATTTTGCAAAGGTTATTAAAAATCAAGATGTCACCTTTGATCACTTCTTCTATGTGTTTATTGTGCAGGTTTATCAGGTTTCAGTTATTGCTTCTTCCCTGAAAACATTTGCTTTCTTGCTCCTTGAAAATATTTACAGGGTTATTCAAAGAGATCCGAATGGCTGGAGAAAGGTAAGCGAACGCTGAAAATCAGCGTTCGGTTACCTCTCCTGGCCATTCGGCTATCCAGAGAGCAGGCAATTCGCCAAATCCTGGCGAATTGCCTGCACATACGGTGCCTGTACGAGCGCAGTGAAATCCCCATGAAAAAGCACTGCTTCGGCTATTCAGAGAACACAAACCAGCAGTGAAAGGTTCCCGAAATGCCCTGCCATTCGGTGGTTTAAGGCTAGGGTCAGACTAACGCATTTTTCACGTTGTCCGTGAAAATGTGCGTTCGAAGAATGGACGTATTTTTTCATGGAATACGCAATAGCGGTCATACTATGCGCAGTTTCATCCGTGATTTTGTACGGATCATCAATAAAACACTTTGTGCATCTGGACGTTATGTTGGCCGGACATTAGCAGTGTCTGACATCTCCAATTCACGCACACACGCCTCTAGCGGACGCAGCGCACTCTGTACGTCAGTAGTAGCGGTTTGACGTTCTCGAAAAAATGCGTTCATTTTCCACTTGCGTTGCGCGGCCGAACTTTTGTGCGACCGTACTTCGTATATTGGCCGTCATTGCCCGGCATCTGCTGCTAGTACGGCCGTGATTAAGTGCGCCAGAACGCGCGTTCGCACTGCCTCAGTCTGACCCTAGCCTTATTCGACAGGTTTATTCAGGCGAATCCCATAAGCTTCAATGTTAAAAATATTCCGGTTTTAATTCAATATCTAATAAACCGTTCATTATAAAATTCTGCAGTAAAGAGTCTCTTTATTTATAGATTTTTTGATATTTTAAGCATTTTTCTGGATTTTATTTTATTTATTTTTAAAAAAAATCAGATTTTTTTTATTTTTTATTTCAACTTTACTTACTTTTTCTGTAACAGCCCTTTTTATTATCATTCCCTGGACCTCATATGTAAATGTCAGACATTTTCGCTCAGTAGTTTCTTTGCAAACAGAATTTCACTTTTCAAACATTCAAGCAAACTGTTTTGCTAATTTATTCACTTCATTCGTCTGCGGTGTCGGCTTTTTCCTGCGGCTGCTCTGAGTGTGATCGGCTGTTGCTCGGGTTTTTCCGGCGTCTTCGTCGGGTTAATCCAGATGTTTTTGTGAGTTTTCAGCATGCATTCGCCGGGTTTTCGCCAGGCTTTCGCTAGGTTTTCTCCGGCTTTTCCCTGCACTTCAACAGCCCAGTGGTGCTTGCTGAATACACCGCAGGGTGGCCGAAATGGGAAAGCCAATTTGCACCGAATTGAAGAGAACGAAAAGTCACCGAACATGCGGTGACTTTTCAAATCTCTTTGAATTACCCTATTAGAATTTGCTTGGTGTGTAGAGTTCTGTCGTAAAGTGTTTTTGTACATTTGATGTGCAAAAGATACTGATTTTAAATTTTTTTTTCTCTTCCACAGTTACTTAGGAAACGGCACATAGGCAATGATATTGTCACAATAGTCTTCCAAGAGCCAGGTGCCCTCCCGTTTACGCCCAAAACAATCAGATCTCATTTTCAACATGTGTTTGTAATTGTGAAAGTTCATAATCCATGCACAGAAAGTGTATGCTACAGGTACGTAGGTAATTTATCCATGAGCCACCATTTATATCAATTTGATAAGAAAATTTAAATCTGTTTTGTTTGCAAAATGTTGAATATCTCCTGTCATCAGATTTGATAATGTGGCTTGTTGCATTTTTGTAAATGTTGTGGAGGATGGGGAAGGTGCAGAAATTGTGGTGGCTGAGCGACAACCATGGCTCTGGCTGTCTCTTCTGGCCCTAGGTGTCACGGATCCCCTCCCCCGACAACCAGATATCGGTCCCTGTATACAGAGCCCTGTCTACTCTTCCGATCCTTGAATGGTTGGTCATTCTGACCCTATATGAAACTGCTATCTTCAGGGACTCGATATTAACACTCAAAGCAAGGAGTAACACAGCATACAGAGCGATCCTCATATACACAGAAGCAGTTCTTGTGCAAGGTGAGTCAATAGCAGGAGTGGTTCTCATACAAGCCGAGTCAGTAATAGGAGCGTTCTCATACAGGCCTGGTCAGTAACAAGAGCGGTTCTCATACATTCCGAGTCAGTAACAGTAGTGGTACTCATAAGCAAATACACAGTGAGCACTGGGGAAGTAAACTCCACAACAGGGCAATGAAACAATGTGGCAAACTGTTTTTTAAACCTGGCGGCTCCGCATCATCATGCCCTGCCCCACACCTGGATGAGTCACATGATCGCTCCAAGCCAACATTTTATTCGGCACCCAGCCAGCGAGCAGCGAGGACGGTGCTGCCGGGGAGTCCCAGGGGCCGTGGACATGACACTAGGCCTCCCAGCCTAATGGCCTCTTCAATGGCTCCTGGCCTTCCCGTGGGTCACTGAAGTGAGCCAGGAACGCCACAATTTTTGGCCAGTCTCCTGTACTTTTTTTACACCCCCCTCCCCTTATGATTTCCCTGATGCCCCCTTGCAAACTCACCAGCCCCTCTGTGTGGCTTTTTCTTTGCTCTGGAGACCTTTTTTGCAGTTTTTGTATTTTTAATGTGTATGGATTGACCGTGTCTTGGATGTGTCCCGGCCCTGAGTGGCCATTAACCTTTACTGTCTGTTATTCTGCAGCCATCCTCACAAAATAAAAATTAATAATATATATATAAAAAACATTATTGTTTATTATCAGTGAGCACTATAAATGCATATACATTTTTTTTTCCATTATGTAAGGTAAATGTCGTCTCCCAAGTGGAGAAAAATGTATATACTGTAAATATATCTAAATATTATACACACAATGAAAGGCCAATCTAGTGTTAAGATTTGCAGTGCTTAAGGTTTAGAAGATGAAGCAAAAATTAATACAGGAAGATTATACAAGATAAAAACAAAACATAAATGTGAAATATAACAGTTCAACAATCAGGAGGTACATTATTCAAGATAAGTAGGAGGCACAGGTACCATAGGTTGAGTGGGTATGATCAATACTCATCATTTAAGGGGTCAGGTCTGACAGGACATAGGGAAATATAGGAAGATATTGCAGACCAACCAGTAGAGGTGCACGTGAGGGAAATCTCCACCTGTAGAAGGGAGCTATTGAATAGGGAACAAAGGGGGGAAAAAAAGAGCGGATTGGTTAAGATGTTAATAATAATAATGAGAAGGGGGAAGGGAGTGCGAGGAAGGGGCAAGGGGAGCTGAGTGTTAGCTGCAGTGAATCACTATGATCAATGCAGGGCCGGTCCAAGCTACTGTGCTGCCTCGATCCAAGGATGAAATGCTGTCACCCCCCCAAACAAAAGAAGCGCGTATGAGCATATCAGAGCTCCACAGCAATAAAACGTGAATTAGTAGTCTCTCATTTCTGTGTAGTCTTTCTCTCTTTCTTACCCCTCTCTCTCACTGTGTGACCCCTCTCTCTGTCACACATATCTATGATCAAATTGTTTGGCCCTTCTCTCTCTCTCTGACCCCTCTCTCTCTCTCCGACTCCTCTCTCTCTGACCCCTCTCTCTCTCTCCGACTCCTCTCTCTCTCTGACCCCACCCCCTCTCACTGTGACTCATTTTTCTCTTACTATGATCCCTCTATCGCTCTCTCATCCCTCTCTCACCGTGTGACCCCTCTCTCTCTGACCCCTCTCTCTCTTTCACTGTGACTCCTCTTTCTCTCACTGTGACTCCCCTCTCTCATCACTCTCTCACTGTGTGAACCCTCTCTCTCTCTGTGAACCTTCTCTGTTTATCCTTTCTCTCTCTGTCACACATCTCCTTCTATGATCAAACTCTCTGTGTTGGGGGCGGAGCTAGCTGTGGAAGCGAGCGGTCACGTTTTGCGGAGCTCCCGCTAGCTTTCTGACTTTTGTTGCTTTTATAACGCTCGTTTCCTCACAAACCTGCTTTTTAAACTCCCTGGACTACTTATTAAGCTCAGGGGGACGTAATTGGTGCTGCTTGGTGTGCCCGGCGGTGGATCTCGGCTCCCAGGAAGTTTGGGACTATCTCTCGGGCCTACCTCCTCTGCATTGCTCAGAAGCCTCTGTGGAGTTTTACAGTGCCACGTCGGATTTGATCGCCGATATGGGTAAGAAACAACCCCCCGCCGCTTCCTCGAAGAGTGGCTCCCGACAGCGGGACATAAGGGAATCCATGAGGCATGTATCAGCTCCTCAGAGAGAGTCTGCCCCCTCCCCCTTCCCCTCTGGATATGAAACCTCCGACGAGGAAAACGCTTACTGGCTTCAGGATGCAGGGGCTGCGGTGTCCTGGCTCACCCCATCGTCTCAGACGCTGGGATCACAACCTGCGTCCACAGCAGCCAAGAAGCGGGCACAAAAGAAGCGGAGGGCTGAGATGGCGGCATCCCTGGCGGCCGCACATACTTTACCGCAGGGGGACTTGCTGGATGTACCGCAGCACTCAGCTACTGGTAGCGTGATCTCAGACTGTGATGGCTCCTCTCGAAACCCCCTGGCGGGGGCACTCGACGGTTCTGCTATTCCCTTGAATATTGTGGAGGATGATGATCTCCCTTCCACGAAAGGGGATCTTTGTAAGATCATGGCTGAAATTAGAGAAATGTGGAAACCAGAGGTGGCGGCTGTTCGAGCTGAGGTAGAGGTGATCAAGACTCAGGTGACAGCGACGCACGTACGGATGGAGGAGGTCGAATTGGAGCAGACAAGATTATCTGGCCAGGTGGACAGTCTTCGCTCCCAGGTGGAGGTCCTAACGCATTCAGTGGAATTGTTGGAGTCACGCCATCGTCGCCGTAATATACGAGTCAGAGGTATTCCGGACTCGGTTTCCACAGAAGATCTGGTGCCATATGTGAACCGGCTCGCAATTCAAGTCTCAGGTTTACCTTCTGATACAGACCTAGTTGCAGCAGCATTCCGTGTCCGGAAGGTGGCTACGGCGCCCAAAGGGAAGCCGAGGGACGTCGTGGTGGTCTTTCGCGATGTGGCCTCGAAAGTCGCGCTTATGTCTGCCCCGGGTGCACGGGACCCTGTGCAGTTTGAGGGAGTCATGCTGGACCTATATCACTCCCGTTTATGACTCTGTTGGCACGTCGCCGATTTCGAGAGGTGACGTCCGCTTTACGTCGTCGGGGGATCCGATACCGGTGGGGCCTGGCTGGCTCCTTGGTGGTGACACATGCTAACATCCCGTACACGGTCACCAACCCTGATACGGCTTGGACCGCCTTAGCAGTTACGGGCATCTCACCGGACGCACTGGAGATTCAGATTCAGCCGGGTTGAGACATTTTTGTTGCCTTCTTACCCTCTGACTCCAGACGGACCTGGGTCACCACTGCTTTTTATTTTTATTTTTATATAGCATAGATAGCCGGGATCCCCCGGTCTACTGCTTTTTCCTGTTGCCTGGACCACTTCCTTATTTTCTAGTTCCCCCCCCTGTTTAGTTTCGCAGACTGTTTTCTTAAACTACATAGGCGATTACGCCTTCTTAAATGCAGAGGACTTAAGCCTTCCTCTTAATCACCCCCCCTTTTATTTTTTCTCGCCAGAGGACTTTTTGCTACTTGAATATGACCTTACCTACGCCATTTCCGTATTTTCTATGCATATTATTACATACTGTAAGGTTACTTTCTTTGATATACGTTTGCTGGCCCTGCATGGTCGTACCTTGTTTGATTTCATGAGACTTGTTTTATAATTCTCTAAATAAAGAATTTTAAAAAAAAAAACTCTGTGTTGCGCTTCTCTCTCTCTGTGACCCGTCTCTCTGTCACACATCTCCCTCTATGATCACTCTCTGTGTGGCGCCTCTCTCACTTTGTGACCCCGTTCTCAGTCATACATCTCTCTCTATGATCACTCTGTGTGGCACTTCCTTCTCTCTCTGTCGCGCATCTCTATCTATGATCACTCTCTCTATGCAGCCCCTTTTTCTCCCTTTCTGTCACACATCTCTATGATCCTTCTCTCTGTATGGCCCTTCTCTATCTCTTTCTCGCTCTCTGTGAGCCCTCTTTCTCTGACCTCCCTCTCCCTCTTGCTGTGTTGCTGTGACCCATCTATCTCATCCCACTCTCTCACCTTTCTCTCTTTCTCTCTGTGAGCCCTCTCTCTGACCTCCTCTCTCTGTGAGCCCTCTCTCACATCTCTCTATTATCACTCTCTCTTGCTCTGACCCCTCTCTTTTTCACTGTGACCCCACTCATCTCTCTCTATCTCTCAGACTCTTCTCTTTTGTCCCTCCCTCTCTCTCTGTGACCTCTCACTCTTTCTGACCCCTCTCTCTGTGACCTCTCTCTCTGTGACCCCTCTACCTCTGTGACCCCTCTCTCTTTGTGTCCCCTTTTTTTATCCCACTTTCACTCTTTCATCTCTCTCTCTCTCTCTCTCTCTCTCTCTCTGTGTCTCACCTCTCTTTGACCCCATTTAGCTGCTGAGAAGGTGTCTCGCTCAGCAGCTAAGTGACATTTACTGGCTGCTCCTCCCAATATTCCTCCTGCACGTTTTCCATCTTGAGCGCGAGGCTGGCAATGAGCCGCGGCAAACATATGCCCCCCCTGGAATTTGCCGCCATGGTGCTCCAGCAGGCACCATGGTCAGGCCGGCCCTGGATCTATGACACTTAAACAAATATGAGGCGAACCATGGCAGAGTGCCGGGGCGAGAGAAGGGCATCAGTTTAAATAGGCCGCCACACTGTCCCAATAGAATCAGAGGTGAGCAAAGACCTTTAGCTTGTACTCCGTGTTCACCACCAGTTGATCAATGACTCTGATTCTTATAAAAGTAAAAATTTTAAATCCCCTTACACTGGTGTAGAAATTTTATCCATTATCATGCCTGAGTAGATAAACCCTTGTACATTCTAGAGATCTGTTAATGGCCTTGTGTGTAGGGCATGCTATTGCACTGGTAACAAAAATTACTGGGGTGATCTGTGGCCATTCAGTAAATATTACATGTTTAATAGTTTTTCAGCAAATCTAATAAACCTTTTGAACTAGGTATGGTTATTACACTCTAAACCACATTGTTATTTTTAACACTGTAGTATAGTATATACTACATCAGGCACCTGATATAAACTGTACTCATTCAGAGATGTCATTGTATGAGTTAGAAGCGAAGCAAATCATTTCCTGAAACTTGGCAGAAATTAATGATAAACAGAACAAGAAGTGTCATGATGACAGAATATACAAATTGTCCCAAGCAATATATTAAAAATGTATGAATAGTTCTGACTTGGTAATATCTAGAAAATATGAATCCTACTTAAGAATTTATTTCTATGTGAACTATAACAAATAATCTAAAGTATCTGAATCTTTCAAATTTTCTCTCTTGACGTTTGTAGACTGCTCTAAGTGTGTATCATAGCTATATAAACAATGTTGCTTTCTGAATTACCCACTTTATACCCACTTTAGGGCCCTATTCAAACGCTGGTCCAGAAAGGGATACTGTAAGTAAAAAATTTGCACAAGCATATTTTACTTGCAGTCACCCTTTTAACGTAGCTGTTCCGGGGTAGGTTCTTTACTGGTGCCTGAATCCAATTGGAAGTGGAGGTGCAGCCAGATACCTGCATCTGCACTCTGACACCGCCATGAGTATCGGCTCCTGGAGGCCATAGGATTCCATGAAGCCAAGCACATCTCAGTCAGCTGTCTGCTTGCATTTGCGGGATCACACAGGAGACATGGAGGAAGACTGGGAATTATTTGTTTCCAGTCTCCCGCTGCTCACAGCCTTGGGATGAGTGTTATACCAAGAGTGGAATAGAGATTCGTTGCAATAAGATAACTCTTCTGGAGAGGTTATGTATAATGTCTCAAGAAGTTATCTTATCATCAGCCCTTGGAATAGAGTGTTTAAGTACAGTGGATCCAAAGGCATAAGGCACCTCGTGCAGTATCACCAGTGTGTCAGTCCAGTATCTTGTGAGTAGATAAGATATTCCTCTATGACATTGCTGACTTTAGCACAGACCTCCTGTTTGGTGTAATTTTTGCTGTGTGACCTTGGCTTATAACACTGGAATGTTGATCTCTTAGAGCGGAATCTTTCCTTTCAGCTAGAGGTTGCATTTGAAAGTCTGTTATCTCAAGAACCTGTACTGAGGTCATGCCACTGTTATTCATTCCCTCTCTTCTGGTCTTCCGTGGATTAAGATACAAATAGATTCATGAGACATTGGAAGCATTGTTTTGCTGTATAAATAGAAACGGTGTATAACATTTAGACTCACGCATCTCTTCCTTTTCTGATGTTTTATTTTTGGACTTGAAGGCCTTACGCATTCATATAGCTGACCAGGAAAGCTATAAAAATCTTGTTTTGCAGCTAACTTTCACTATAGATTTTTTGTTTTGCTTAACATTTTTACAGACAATGACATAGCATATAAAGTGTTTATGCAGAGACCATTTCTTCTACAGTAAATTAAACTTGTGTTTTGAAGCAAGAAACAAGAGAAATAAGATGCTACAATAAATCCTACTACACACGAAGTTTAAAGCCATTAAGACCTTGTGTGTAGGAGGATGGTTGGGTGGGAGAAGATTATGTTTCATTAACTCTCTTAATTAATTTTCAGATTAATTTGGCATGGCCTTTATTATGCTCAGCTAGAAAGCCTATTTTCTTCTACTAAATACATGAGCTTTTGAAAGTATGACATTTTTTAATTCGCCTTTTGGATTCTATTAACTGTACAATACTACATGGTTTGGTAATTGTGTGGATTTCCCCTCCCCCTTTATTTACAAATTAGAGGCAATGAAGGTAACACTGGAGGAAAAACAATTAAAAAATTAGAATCTTGCCAATTAGTAGAATTTGTATCTACCTTGGCATACACAAAACAAAATGTTATTTTGTAATTACTAAATCTAATTAGTCAAACAATGGTTTTATAAACTTTATATGGAATAAAACTTGACTACTACAAATTAACTAGGTCATTTGCAGTGTAAATTATATTCATTATAATAAAAACTATGTAGAAAATTGTGTTATTGCCATGAAAGTTGTCAGAGCAAGACTGCTGCTTCACCCATGCTACCATTGAATGAAATCACTGTGGTATAGCAACTCATATTAGATATTTGTTTCTTAATGTAAAGTTTCATTTTAAGCTGCCTCATATGGTCCCTAGTCTGTTTATTTAAGAGTGTTTTTATGCTTGTGTAAAGTGGGTCAATATCCCAGCTCATAAAATAATAAATTCTGCAATTGCTCAAAGCCAAGTTCAGCCTGGGAGCATGTGATGTGCTTTCAAGCCAAGTCAGAGTTACTCTGCTTTGTGGTTTAGTTCCTCAGGTTTCCTGGTACTCTGCTCTTCCGTAGATCTCCATGTACTCCATCCTTCCTCTGTACTCGCCCCCCTCTCTAGCCCTCCTTCTATTCCTGCCTCCCTTTTTAGCCCTCTCTGACCTTCCATGGGTCTATCCATCTCTTGCCTTCTCCTGGTAACTAGTTGCTCCTGGCTTTTCACAGCTAATTGGCTGCCTTTGTCTTTCCATTAGTCCCTCACAATCCCTGGCTCTCCCAATTGTCTAGCCCTCCCTACCCTTTTTCTCACACTTTTAAAAACAGGTCCCCTCTTTGATTACTCTTTTTGGGAAGATGCTCATCTTATGTTTCTTGGATTTATTTGACAAAACAACTATTTTCAGTTGAGATTATTTTAGCAGATGCTGGCTTTATATAATTTAATTTATAGCAAAGACAGTATTTGTTTTTGTTCGTGACACTGCTTTAATTTATTTATTTTGCCATACAATTTCTGTTAATTATTTTTACTTACAGATTTTATGTTTTTTAAGGAAAATAATGTACTTTACATTGCACAGACAGCCGATTTTAAAATAGTAACTTTTTTGTTTATAGTGTTGCAGTTTCCAGATCAAAAGACGTCCCATCCTTTGGACCACCTATACCAAAAGGAGTGACTTTCCCAAAATCAGCTGTATTCCGGGATTTTCTTTTGGCCAAAGTGATAAATGCAGAGAATGCAGCACACAAGTCTGAAAAATTTAGAGCCATGGCTACAAGAACCCGGCAAGAATATTTAAAAGACTTGGCAGAAAACTTTGCGACGACAGCTACTGTTGATAGCTCAGTGAAATTTAGTTTCATTACACTTGGTGCAAAACGGAAGGAAAAAATAAAACCAAAGCGGGATGCTCACTTACACAGCACTGGAGCTATAGTTTGGAATGTTATAGCGAGGGACTTTGGCCTTTCTTCTGATATTGAATGTCTGCTTGGAATATCCAATGAATTTTTTATCCTTGTTGAGAAGGAATCCAAAAACGTGGTGTTTAACTGTTCCTGCAGGGATGTAATTGGATGGACATCAGGATTAATGACTATTAAAATGTTCTATGAAAGAGGCGAATGTGTACTTCTGTCTTCCATGGATAACTGCGCAGAGGACGTCCGAGACATTGTTCAGAGACTAGAAGTGAGTAAATGGTTAATTCTAATGGAGTTTTGTATTTGATTACTAAGTAAACAATGTTTTGGTCAAGAAACTCAAGGAAAAAAGTTATTTTTAATATATATGGGATCAAAACATCAATTTCAACAATTACATGATCTATAAATTCAGGTGCAGTTCAGTAGAATTTTAATTTATGGTGAGAAAGGTGGTCGATAAAAGTGAATGGTGTGTAATGTTGGTGTAACCTCTTGACTTAAATTGCATTTTTAATTATGAGTCTCACTTCTCACTTCATGTCTCTTGCCTCGAAGTCTTTCTAAAATATGTAGGGCCCTATTACAATCTTCGCGTTAAAACGCTCGTGCAATGCGTGAATTTGTGCGCCAAGCGTTAAACGTTAACACGCGTAAATCAATGCTGGAATTACAATCCTCGTGCATTTTTTCATCCGTCGAGCAATAACACGCGTTAAACGGATGCGCACAAATGCGCATACAACAACGAATCTGTTGCCTTAGTTGAGTTAGTGCAGTGGCATTATTTGTTTTATAAGTAAAAACATATAATGCCCCTGCTGTAGAACAGAGAAATAAATATATATTGCATTTACGTTTTTTTAAATTTTTGATTTTTACACATTACATGGTCATGTTTGGTATAATTGTAAAGACCAGACTCTGACCTTTCGAATGACACCTCACTTAACCTTGTGCGGCGTACAATTCAGAGATGCAGGGTTCCAAATTCCCCCTGCCTCTCCTTACTGCAGTGCCACGGTCTAGGTTGTAGATGAAACAATGCGTTGCATCATCAGCTCCACACTCGCTGGCAGTATGGGAAATGAGAAGGTGAGCTAGCGCAGCATCCTTGTTCAATTTATAATTGTAAGCTGAATGAATAATCGTGCTGCGCTAGGGAAAATAAAAAGCGAAAAATAATATTTTTTTACATAAATATAACCTGGTTATCATTGGATATGCCATATCCTGTCCTTACCAATGACACCTTGTATCTCCACCTAGCCCTTAGGACTCCAGAGATACAGTAGTCTAAATGATTGTAAATTTTGTAAAAAAAACCACCTTTTTTTTTAAACAGAACAAGTAGGCACATGCCTACTCTGCCTAGTCATAAATACGGCCCTGCTCATCCACAGGGATTTTGACCTTATGTCTGTCTCTCATTCTTCTAGTACTACCACACCTCTATGTACGGTGCCCAGGGGCTTATTGACAACTAATGGGGCCCCCTAGCAATAGGAGATCATGGGGCCCCATTCTGCCATGCCCACAGAAGGACACACCCATATACAAAAACTCCACCCATACAACGCAGCACCCAGATGTACATTGTTCTGTTAAAGAATTTATTTCTTCACACAGTTTTTCAAAAAAATTATTTTAGCTAGTTAAGAAAATCCACTTGGGCCCACCACCAGCGAATTGGATAATCCATTGTGGCCTTTGTAGATTTACAGTTGGTCTCCACTCTGTTGCAGCAGCCATCACCCTGCACAGAATGCCCCTGTGACACACGTGAGAAGCTGGCGATCACCTTTCAGGGTCAAGATACTCTACATTGCTGATACACTAGTACACACTCCACATTACAAAGCTCCACAGAAATAAAACTCAAAGGGCTAAATTACAATCTTCACGCAAACGTTTGCGCCGGCGCAAAAAAACATTAACGCAAGGAGGTAAAACCATTTGCGCCTAATCCCGTATTACATACAGGGTTATCCAAAGAGATCCGAATTGCTTGAGAAAGGTAACCGAACGCTGAAAATCAGCGTTCAGTTCCCTTTCCTGGCCATTCGGCTATCCAGAGAGCAGGCATTCGCCAAATCCTGGCGAATTGCCTGAACATACGGTGCCTGTTCGAGGGCAGTGAAATCCCCATAGAGAATCACTGCTTCGGCTATTCAGAGAACACAAACCAGCAGTGAAAGGTTCCCCTAATGCCCTGCCATTCGGTGGTTTAATTCGGCAGGTTTATTCAGGAGAATCCCATAGGCTTCAATGTTAAAAATATTCCCGTTTTAATTCCATATCTAATAAACCGTTCATTATAAAATTCTGCAGCAAAAAGTCTCTTTATTTATAGATTTTTTTAGGATACTTTAAGCATTTTTCTGATTTTTTTTTTTAAAAGTCCGATTTTTTTTTTTAAATTTTTTTTCAGTTAACTTATTTTTTCTGTAACAGCCCTTTCTATTATCATTCCCTGGACCTCCTGTGAAAATTTCTGACATTTTCACTCAGTAGTTTCTTTGCAAACAGCGTTTCATTTTCACAGATTCATACAAATGGTTTTGCTAATTTATTCACTGCCTCCTCTACGTCACAGCTGCTTCGGCTCTGTGTGATTCGGCTCCTGTTCGGCTCCTGTTCGGCTTCCTCGAAGGTTAATCCAGATGTTTTTGCTTGTTTTCAGCGTGCATTCGGTTGGTTTTCGCCAGGTTTTCGGCAGCTTTTCCCTGCAATTCGGGGACCCTGTGGTGTTTGCTGAATACACCGCAGGGTCACCGAAATGGGATCGGCAAAAGGAACCGAATTGAAGAGAACGAAAAGTCACCGAACGTGCGGTGACTTTTCGAATCTCTTTGGATAACCCTGATAGTCAGCGAAACAACCGGGCGCAATCGTCTACCACGGGTGAACCTGCGCGAACCCTGAGCGAGCTTACTGTTCTTTGCGCGTCCTATACTTAACATTGTGAGCGCAAATGCGAATGTGCGCTGGTACGAGGATGGTATTACAATCTATTCGCGGTCATTACCGCATAGCCTTTGCGCGCATAATTTTAGCAACTCCTAAAAGCTGGTGCTAACGGCATATCTGAACAACCTGGGTAACCCAGGAAAAAAAAAACGCACATGAAAAGGAATGCAGCAACAATATAATGGATGGTGGCAAGTGTGTGTGTATTATTACTGTAGCATATGTGCTCATTTTGCATCATAGACGCAGACCCCATCTCCGATGCCTCTGGCAGACGAAATTCAGTTGCGTTTGATAGGTGTGTTTCTTCATCTTGATTGGCTGAATGGGTGCAAAACAAAAAACTGCTCACGCAAAGAATTTTGCGCGAGATGGCACTGCGCCTGCATTTCTGCACGTCCTGTTTGCGCGCACAATTGATCGGCGGATGAAAAAAGCCGCGAGGATTGTAATTCCAGCGGTGATTTGCGCGTGCAAAAGTTTAACGCTTGGCGCAAAAATTTTCGCTTTGCGTGAGGGTTTTTGCACGAAGATTGTAATATAGCCCAAAAAGTATTATATTTAACTTTATTAAAGTATAAATAAAATGTATTTAATTAAAATAATTATATTAGAGTAATCAAAAAATTTGTTATTAAATAGTTATATTAAAATCACTTATAACTTTCTAAGAAGAAAAAACAATGCTGCTGCTTTTAGAGACAATTTTTTTTTAATACTTTCCCATAGCAGGGTGTACTATGTCATCCCTGTGGTGGGTGTGCCTGGAAGCTGCCAGTTGTACTAGTACACCCAGCTGGTTTCAATGGGCCTCCTTCGCCCCACCCACCAGTCCGCACGTGCCGTTGGCTGCTGCAAGACGACCTGAACTCAGGCCGCCCCACTGCAGCCAATGACGCTCGCAGCGCATCCAGCTGGAGGGCCCACCCCAGCAGAGCCAGATCGGCACCGAGCAGAGACACAACAGGACGTGTGTGGGGAGGGAATCCCCATGAAGCTCCACGCACGTCCCTTCACTGCATGGGCAGCAAGGCAGACTGATGGAACCTCAATCCGGGCCCCCCATCTGGGTCCTTGGGCAGTGTTCGAATGCCTGTTGGGTCAGTCTGCCCCTGTTGGTGCCTTATTTATTTTTCTTGTGTTTCATTCTAAGGCTGAGTTCACACCTGAGCGTATCTCATATGCACGTTTTACGCGCGTTTTAGTTGGGCGTTTTATGAGCATATTACCTGGCATTTTTGACAATTAGAAATGCGCGTTGAACACTCGTTTTTTTGATTGACTATGGAGGCGTCCAATAAAAATGACTTTAGTGCCTTTCGCCATGAATGGAATACGCGTTCATACATGTGTTTTTGATGCCGAAAACGCGCGAATGCCCATTTCACCGCATTCACGTTGAAGTCTATGGCCGCAAGCGTGCTGTAATATGCCCCAAAGAAGCTCCTGTACTTTTTTGGGCGTAGGGTGTTTTACAGCGCGTTCCTACACGCTGTAAAACGTCCAGGTGTGAACCATGCCCATAGGAAATAATGGGATTTCAGTGTTTGAGCGTTTTACATCACATAGGAACACTCTGTAAAACGCCCAGGTGTGAACCAGGCCTTAGTCTCTCTTCTGACTTGTTCCTATCTATGCTTCTGTCTAAATACCCTAGATTTTGAAATATGCGTTCCCAAAAGTTGTTTGACAAGACAATTCGGTACCGGTATTCTACATGTTTGACTTATGTAATCAGTGGCTTGTAGACATGTGCACAGCACAAAATTTCGTTTTGAACTAATGGATTAGTCCTAAAATGCAATTTATTTAGTTGCTAAAGAAATTCGTTTTCAGTTCTTTAGTATGAAAACTAATTTCTTTCATCCGAAAACCAGTGGATACAATTACTATTGTAGTGGCGCCTATGGAGGTTTTCAGTTTACAACAGCTCTGGTTAAGTTAGCACCAACATTGTAATACTGCCCCGTGTCAGGCAAAGCTGTTACAGTAACTGACTGCTGCTCATCACAGCGCTCAGAGTTTCAGTAAAACTAGTAAATAATATTTTTATATATAAGAGATTAGAAGAATATTATTTCCTTGTTTTACTGAAACTCTGAGCGCTGTTACAGTCAGTTACTGTAACAGCTGAGCCTGATACATTGTACTGAGAGATAATGTAACAAGCAGCCGATCTCAGTGCTCACAGCCACTGGATTTAAAGGGCTAAAAAAAAAGGCTCCTCTCTGTATAATGTTTAGAACATCCTCCTGCATTAATTAATACCCCTCTCTGTATAATATATAGAACATCCTCCTGAATTAATTAATGTCCCTCTCTGTATAGAACATCCTCCTCAATTTATACCTTTCTCTGTATAATGTATATAACATCCTCCTGCATTAATACCCCTATCTGTATAATGTACAGAACATCCTCCTGCATTAATTAATGCCCCTCTCTGTATAGAACTTCCTACTGCATTGGCATGTGGAGGGTGCAGAACTTCGGATGTTGCGATGTTGCGCTCTTCATTGCTGGTCTCCTTCACTCATCAATGTAATATCACAAAAAGGACTGAAACTAAAATGTAGTGCATTTTATTTTAGTTTCTTTCGTTTTTTGTTCTGAGCAGTTTCGTTTCTCTTGAGTCATATGAAAACTAAATTATCCCAAAATTCGGACTAAATCGTTTTAGTACTAAAACGAATGCACATGTCTAGTGGCTTGATGTATCTGTGATCAAGAGAAATATTACAGTGAAACTATACTCGACAGGGTCTCTTAACTTGCAAAGTCTTGTCAAGCGATGGACATCACATTGGTATCAATGAGATATTTCATCCTTTGATGAGATGTTGCAGACCACTATTTACCCAATTCCAACATTGGGTGGCTCTATATACATCAGTTTTGTGTTTCATTGTGAAGGTAAGATTGGTGTGATTGGCCCTTTGTGTGGACGTCGAACAGGGCATATTTCTGTAGCGTTTTCTCAAGTAATGTATTTTGTTTTATGACGGACTTGACTGTTATGTTTTTATATTTAGATTAATTATGCAACAGAGAGTAGTCACTGTATAAAGTTCAATATAATGTGTTAGTATAGCTGGCTTAAAAGGACCTGTCACTTCATTCTTTCAGCCCAACAATTACAACTGCATGCTGTGGCTAAAACTACAGCCATACAGAGGTAGATGAAAATCACATTTACCTTAAAACCACATTCTGTTCCATTCATTGGCCTGTACCCACAATGCTCCAGGTGTGCTCACGTGCTCTTACCTATCAGCTTAATCTTTATTAATAATCTTGCTAAAAGTAATGTTAATGAAACAAGTAGACTGAAACATTTGCACCAAATCAGTACTATGTGTCTTTATGAATGAACAGTGAAACTGTGAAAGGAAAATTCTTATTTGGCATAAATTGTTTGAAGTATGACTCCAAAGGTAATTTCAATGGAGAGTGAAAACCGAATGGATATTTACATAAAAACCTGATTATTATTTTAAACAGTTCTAAAGATCATACTTATTCATAATTAATATTAAAATCCTATAATTTTCCCTATTTTGACTAGTCTTTAGTTAATGTAGATAATTGTTTCCAAACCCTCTCCTCAGGTCCTCCTAACAGACCAGGTTTGCCAGATATCTGAAGCACAGCACAGGTGATATGATTTGCTGCTCAGTGATTGCAGGATTCAGTCGGCATTTCCCCAAGGTTGTCCTTGAACCCTTCGCAACAGGCAGGTGGCACCCATCAGGAGGGGGTTAATGCCAGCGGGGCGTACTATTATTATTATTATTATTCTTTATTTATAAAGCGCCAGCATATTCCGCAGCGCTGTACAATAGGCACAGTATAGACAGGGTTACAATACATTGAACAACATTTGACAAACAGTACAGGAGGAGATGAGGGCCCTATTCCCGTAGGAACTCACAATCTAGGAGGGTTGGGGTTGGAAACAGGAGGAGAGGACTGTAAGGTGAGAGTGATTGATGGTTGCGTCAGTGAGTTGGGTGGTAGGCTTCCCTTAATAGGAACGTTTTAAGGGAGCGTTTGAAGGAAGAGAAGTTAGGGGAATGTCTGACAGTACGAGGGAGAGCGTTCCAGAGAGTGGGGGCTGCGCGTGAGAAATCCTGCAGTCTATTATGGGAAGAGGTGATGCGGGGAGAAGCTAGGCGCAGGTCACTGTTTGACCTTAGGGAGCGGGCTGGGGTGTATTTGGTGATTAGTGAGGACAGGTAGTGGGGAGCTGAGTTAGTGAGGGTTTTGTAGGTAAGGATAAGGATTTTGAACTTAATTCTGCAGTGGATGGGGAGCCAGTGAAGGGACTCGCAGAGGGGAGCGGCAGAGACAGAGCGGCGGGTGAGGTGAATTAGCCTGGCGGAGGCGTTCAGGATGGATTGTAGGGGGGAGAGGCGGGACAGAGGGAGGCCAGATAAGAGATTATTGCAATAGTCGAGTCGGGAGATTACCAGGGCGTGTATGAGTTGTTTTGTGGTGACAGCGGTAAGAAATGGCCGAATTCTGGAAATATTACGCAGTTGGTATCGGCAGGAGGAGGAAAGAGACTTGATGTGGGGGATGAAGGAAAGGGCAGAGTCAAGTGTAACTCCAAGACAGTGAACTTGGTTTGATGGGGAGATGGTGATACCCTCCACCGTGATAGAGAAGTCAGGAGGTGGGGAGGCATTGGAGGGAGGAATAAGTAGGAGCTCAGTCTTCGACATGTTGAACAGAGTTGGAAAACACTGATGTAGGCAATGAGAATTTTTCCCAAAATGATGATATTGTGACAGGTTTTATTTCCATATATCCTTTGTTATCCATTTTCTGGGCATAACATCACTAATATGTTAGAGAATTTTGCATCCACAAGTCCCTACAGTAGTTTCTAAATTTAAAATACCTAAATATACAATTTTTTTTCTTCATATTCTGAGCTGGCATCATACCGCCTAACATTGAGATGTATGGCACATGAGATCAGGACAGATTGGGGGTGGGGTGGCATGTTGTGGTTGGTTGTACTAGTGTCCCAACTTGCATCATTGGCAACCCACAGTCCCACACAAAGGCAGATGTGCCTGGAAATGTGTTGGTCCTTCAGGCATCAATAAAAGGGATGAGCCATCCTAAAAATGGGGGGGCAATGCCTATAAAAAGGACTTCATGATAATGGGAGTCACTCTGTCTCTCTGAGGGGGAGGGGGTGGCAGATCATTGTCTCAGTAGGACAGCCTATAAAATTTAGGACTGTCCTGCTTAAAGCAGGGCAGTTACAAGGTATTTAGTAAGTGTACATTTGTGTTATGTGTATCTAGATGTGTGTGTATAACGTCATAGAGGACAGAATAGATATTTATTAAGCTAGGCAAATACCTATGAAGTAATAAGGTACAACTATACTGGTCCGGTGCACTTTAGCTATGATATCCTATCGTGCATCGATATTGCTTTGGACTTAGAGCAATGCGATAGCTTATCCCTTGATATCACTGTTTCTACTGACCCTGATCTAACGTTGGATGCTGTCATGTTTTTTCTCCGTGGGTGGAGCAAACTGGGTGCCACAATGCAGCAGTGCACGATTGACCCTCAGAGGGGGCGTCAACACATACAGGGTTATTCAAAGAGATCCGAATGGCTGCCGAAAGGTAACCGAATGCTGAAAATCAGCATTCGTTTACCTTTCTTGGCCATTCGGCTATACAGAGAGCAGGCAATTCGCCAAATGTTGGCGAATTGCCTGCACATACGGTGCCTGTTCGGTGCAGTGAAATCCCCATAGCTTCTTCTATTCAGAGAACACAAACCATCAGTGAAAAGTTGCCAAATTGCCCTGCCATTCGGTGGTTTAATTCGGCAGATTTATGCAGGCGAATCCCATAGGCTTCAATGTTAAAAATATTCCCATTTTAATTCAATATCTAATAAACCGTTTATTATAATATTCTGCAGTAAAAAGTCTCTTTATATTTAGATTTTTTAGGACCTTTTAGGCATTTTGTGGGATTTTTTTGCAAAAAAAATTTCCGTTTGTTTTTCAATCGTTTTTTCTGCCCTTTTTATTATCATTCATTGGACCTCATATGTAAATTTCAGACATTTTCGCTCAGTAGTTTGTTTGCAAACAGCGTTTCACTTTTCAAACATTCAAGTGTACTGGGTTTTTTTTTCACTCCATTTGTCTGCGGTGTCGGGTTTTTCCGGCGGCTGCTCTGTGCTATGATCGGCTCCTGCTCGGGTTTCTCTGGCGTCTTCTGCGGGTTAATCCAGATGTTTTTGCGGGTTTTGGTGTGCGTTCGCCCTCGTTTTGCGGTGAGCTTTTGGCGGGTTTGCGGCAACTTTTCCCTGCATTACGGCGGCCCTGTGGTGCTTGCTGAATACACCGCAGGGTGGCCGAAATGGTATCGCCAAATCACACCGAATTGAAGAGAATGAAAAGTCACCGAACGTGCGGTGGCTTTTTGATTCTTTTTGAATAACCCTGATAGTCTGAGCAAACCCTGATAAGCTGTTCAGAGCTGTTCCAAATAACGTAAAAATATTTTATCACTTAATACATCCCAACTGGATATGTATTAGTGAATTACAGTTATGAGTCAATGACTTGTTGCATCAATTTACAATTTTATTATATTCTAACAGTTTGAAAGTTGGAGTCAAATAAGGTAAGTTTTATCCAGTCAGAAAAGCAAAATAATACACCACTTCTAATTAGTTGAATCTTCATTTGCCTTAATGACAACTGCACATCTGTTCAGCAAGACCCTTGTGCTCATCACAACCTGGACGTTAAAGGCAAGACGCAAATGGAAAACTTTCAACAAAAATGGAGCTGCTTCTGCTTGCTACCTGTACAATTAGTGGGATCTACCACCTAATGACTGGTGCTTAACCACTAATATACCCAAAACTATCAATTGCTCCAAAGGGCACTAAGTGGACTACCATTTAGACTAAGAATTACAAACTTTATTAACCTGCCTGGCGGTATTCCCGAGTGTGACTCGGGGTTAAATTTCGCTACCGCGATCGGTAACCCTGAGCCACTCTCGGGCTGTATACATACTCACTGTATCCTTCGCTCCCTCGCCGTCTCCACAGTCACCGCGGCAGCCGGAGACTTTGCTTCCTGGTTCCGCTCCCTGCGAGCCACGCGACGCATGGGGGCGGGACCAGGCAGCAAATTCAAAAACTGTAAAAGAAAACAAAATATTACTGTAAAAATACTGTAAAAGAAACTTTTTGGGTGCTGGGATTCCTGTGCAGATGTACACTCCTTTGCCAATGAAATATACAGGACACGGGGGTACCAAAAAAAGAGTATTCATTTTCAAAGCAGCTTTACAGAAATAAAAGGCAAATAAAAATAATTTCTAAAATGTAATAAGGCTTTGCAAAACAGGTTTCGCTGGTGCTTGCTCAGATCCACCAGCAAACTTTGTATTGCAAAGCCTTATTACATTTTAGAAATGATTTTTATTTGCCTTTTATTTCTGTAAAGCTGCTTTGAGAATAAATACTCTTTTTTTGGTACCCCCGTGTCCTGTATGTTTCATTGGCAAAGGAGTGTACATCTGCACAGGAATCCCAGCACCCAGAGGAAAGAGGCATTTTTTTGGTTTGATTATATTATTGAATATAATTTATTTTCATTATTTTGGATAATTATTTTTGGAATAATAAATTATTTCGTGTTTCAAACCTTCTCTGACTGCGTGTGTTTACTAGACTCTTGCTTGCACAGATTTCAGTGAGTTATTCCTACACAATACAGGCTTACTATATAAAACAACACATTTCCTTTCCAAAAAAATTTACACGCTTTTAGACACAAAATTTTGAAAAAATTAGACCGACAGGGAGGTTAATTACAAAATCACATAAAATACAAACTCATGGTTATGATTCATCCAAATTGTGAATGGACAAGAACATAAGGTTCAAATTATCTTGGATAATAGAGACTCATTCAATACCAGGGCCCAAACTCAATGTCTCAATTAATAGTACTTTTTGCTAGTACTTGTTGCTAGCAATAATTGCTAGTACTTGTTGCTAGCAATATTCAACCTCATTCCGTCACATCTTTCCATAGGAAATAAAGAGGGTATATAATAGATGGTAAATCTTATTGAGAGGCGGATTCAATGTATACAATAGTCATCCACTAGATTAACATTTCTTAGTATCGAAGCTTATGACCACCTAGATGAAAAAATGCAAGCTCATTGATATAAAATAGTTCTTCTTATGTCAGCCAAAGCCTTACATTAAATCATCACATCAAAACAAAAGCGTACACAAGCATACATGGGGGTTACTCACATCCGTACTATTCTGTGCTTGCATGACAAATGCAATATTGTTTGGAGAGGTAAACTCTTGCACCTCCATCAATCAAGTAGTATAATGTGCGTATTTTGCCTCAATAAGACGACTAATGTCAAAAGACTGAACACTATCCTGTTTAGCAAATCCTAGTAAGTTCTAGTCACAAAATTCCTACTGCCAGTAAAAGCCCTGCATTGGATCTTCACATAAACGTGCCCTGCTTTCTTCTATGACCATCCTCACTCCCGGTTGTTGCGTGTCATTGGCGGTCTCGGGACAGCTGACCTAAAGCTGTCCTCCTGCAGCCAATGACGTGCAGGGTGGGCCTCAGGAGGGGACGGAGTGCAGCGGGGCATGCTATGACACCCCACTGGCATTAAGACCCTCCAGCTGGACATCACCCGGCAGGAAGGGGTTAATATCTGTTTTGCGACCAAGCTGTTTTGCCAGCAAATTGAGCCATAATACTGGTGTTATCTACTCCTTGAGTCGATTGGACTTCATGGAGGCGGAAGAGAACAGAGCTCACTCGAATGAGATCCGTCCAGGCTCATGTAGGGATACGCGGAGGAACACTGGGACCTATTTACCTCTGCCGGCAGAGCAAGGAAGTGGCGGAGTAGTGCTGCTCTCGCCACCATGGGATCCAAGGTGAATATGGGATTTAATGGTGGGTTTTAGGTTTGTGTGTTATGTGATTGTGCTGAAGTGCAGGGTCTGAAAGGCGCTATTATTTTCAGAATGTCAGAAGCAGTTGGGAATAGAGCTGGCTGGAATAGCTCCTTCTTCTTCTGCTAGGGCCATATTGCATTTCTCATACAAAGTATAGAAGACGTTAATGTACAGTAAACTGGTACAACATCCAAGACACAAGCTCAGCTTGCATATCGGATAGAATTGATGGGTAAAAAATAAGCACAGCACTCGAGCCGTTATGCTGTATGGCTCGAGTGTTGTGCTTAATGACCAGGTTGTGATCTGGCCCCAGATCGTTCTGAATGTGGACTCTATTCCAAGGTTGTTGTTAACTTAACCAGAGCTGTTGTAAACTTACTCTATGGAGTTCCTAAGTTCACAACGGCTCTGGTTAAGTTTGCACCACCCTTGGAATAAGGACCTGTATGTTTCCTATGACGACACCAAACATTAATTAGCATCTCCTTTAACAGCTTTTGGATTGAGGCTTTGGGCTTCCTATTGATAACCTTTCTACCTAGTTTGGACAAGCAATTTTTGATTGGGTGAAGGTCAGGGTAAGACCATTATGGGATTATTTTTTTCCTAGGAAAATCTTATACCTAAAATGAAAAAAAAGTATGGGGAAAGATATGGGTAATCGGTGAACTGTACCCTAATGTATTATACAGTTGTAGGAAGGACATATGTGCCTAAATACTTATTTCGCCAATAAGGCGAAACATAATGTCAAAACACTTTACTAAGCTAGTTTCAGGTTGATGGATGTGGCAACCCTGATTCTGTGTGGAAGCCTCATGTAAACACAATATTGTAATGGTGTTGATCTAGTCTTCCTGCCACTGCCTTTCATTCTTCCAGGTCTACCAATTTTATACCATTTGTTTTATAGCTGTGACAGAGGACTGACTAAATCCACCTCTAACTCTTGTTGAATATCCTTGCTTCTACAACACAAAACATAAACCCTTCTTTAGAGGAGTCATTTGTACAGTTATCCCTAAAGTCAAAGGGCCCATTACAATCTTCAGGCAAACGTCAGCGTGTGCGCAAGAACACATTAACGCAAGGGGCAAAACCCTTTGCGCAGAACATCGTGTTACAATGTCAGCGCAACAAACGCGCGTTTACGTCTACCGCGGGTGAACCTGCGCGAACTCTGCATGAGCTTACTGTACTTTGCGTGTCCTATACTTAACATTGTGAGCCCAAATGCATTTGTGCGCTGGTACGCGGATGGTATTACAATCTATGCGCAGTTTGTAACGCACAGTCTTTGCGCGCATAATTTTAGCAACTCCTAAAAGCTGGTGTTAATGGCAAATTCTATCAACCTGGCCGAAACCAAATACACCAGCCCAAAAAAAAATACACGGCAAAGTATAGTTACACATTCTACTGTAAACATACCAAACCAATAAAATGGAGAAGTTGTGTGTGCTTTTTATATTGATGCAGCATATATGCGCAGATTGACTTTGACAGGCGCA
The DNA here is from genome assembly GCA_009667805.1 of Leptobrachium leishanense. NCBI lineage: Eukaryota > Metazoa > Chordata > Amphibia > Anura > Megophryidae > Leptobrachium > Leptobrachium leishanense. The sequence continues at coordinate 246,646,381 of CM019066.1, forward strand.
AAAACTTAACATGAGACAATTGTGGTTCTTAATTCTGATTGGCTGAATCACGTGAAAAAAACAGTCCGCACACTGATTTCTGTGCGCAACGTTGCTGCGCTCGCGTTTGTGTGCGTCCATTTTACGCGTGTTATTTTTTGACGGATGAAAAAATGCGCGACGATTGTAATACCAGCGTTGTTTTACGCGCGTTAACGTTTAACATTTAAAAACGCACACCACTCTGACAGCTGTCTTCAGTTTACATAACCAGCCACATTGTTAAAGGTATTGAGGCCTCATAGCAAGTCGATGATGCAATTGCTTTGGTGTATGGTACAATAGTTTACAGTTCTGATGCAATAATTTGCTTGTATATCTAAATTTCATCACAATTAAAGGGTGATGCAATAACTTTTTCTGCTACTGTATGTATTGGTAAAAAAAAAATGCTGGCACAAATAAAGGATAAAGGGGGTGATTCCCTGTTAATGAGCCCAACTTGTTTTGGGCAAAACAAGTGCATAGTAAGCTTTTGAGAGGTTTTTTCTCTTTCATTTTTTCCTTCAGCCTAAGGAAATTGCTATGGAATAGGAGTTTGACCCTAGCTACATGTAGCTACCTAGCTACAATTGTTTATGAAAAATCGAAATATATGATCCTGCCAGGAGCTTTGGACAGACTTTCTCCCCTGTAGATGTTTTATTTAATCTGTGGATCAATTTTATAGATTTTCTTTTGCCTTGAGGTTCGCTTATTCTGGTATAGATGTAGTAAGCATATGTGAAGATTCCTACAAAACGTGGATTGGCCATTATAGGAATAATCTTTGCAATGACAATCTTTAGAGTGATTGCACAATTCTCCCATGTAATGTCTAACAGCCAAAAACTCTGGTAGTAACATGGATAATGCACAGATTGAGGATCTATTTGTTAGTAGTTGCAAGAAGACTTATTTTTAAGACACTTTAGGTCATTATTATTACAAAGCCTTTTTTAGCTTAGAGCAGGGGTCAGCAAACTTCACCCTCCATATGTTTTGGAACCACATTTCAACAACCTGCCTTGATTTCCCTAACAGTACAATATAGGGTATAAATTGAGTGTGTTTTCTTCAATCCAAAGTCCATAACATCCATATTTATCTATATTAAATTTAATTCGCGATTTGAGTGCTCACTCCCCCAATCTATCTAAAACCCTCCACAGGGAAGTAATATCCTGATCACATTTTATCACCTCTCATCGCTTTGTGTCGTCTGCAAACACTGACACATGAATATCTATGCCTATTTCAAGGTCATTTAGTGTAGCTTGGATAAGCCGTGTTAGTCCAGATGTCAAAATCACCTGAGTATAGCAATACGTAGTGATACCTTTTTTATTGGACTAAAGTTACATTTAAAAGACCAGCTTTCAAAAGAATGAAGCAAAGAAAGTGGGATCTCCAGTGAGAAACGAAGAAATTTTATTCGGGTACAGCAGACCCCATAAAACAAAACATGTGACGTTTCGACCCCAAGGTCTTAATCATCCCACTTTCTTTGCTTCATTCATTTATGGGACTAGCGGCATCCCTTTAGTGGTGATCTCGTGAGTATTCTCGCCTGGGCTCCCTTCCGGTGGAGAGCGCAGCATTCGTATTGCGTCAAGCTTTCAAAAGAGTCACTCTCTTCTTCTGGTCCGGAAGTTATACTCAGCAAAATCATAGCTTTGAACAATAAAGAGCCAAGCAGAAGGATGGGGGAGTTACAATGGGTGTCGTAAATACTAATGGTGGAATAGTATGGTCAAGAAGGGTAATTTATAAATAGATTGAATAGAAGTGGTCCTATAACAGGCCCCTGAGGGACCCCACTTACCACTGGTGTCCATTTATGACCATTCTCTATACTCTGTCTATTATCCAGTTTTCTATCCAAGAACAAGAATTTTCATCTAGACCAATAGTAATCTCTTGTGTGGAGTCAAAGGCTTTGGCAAAATCCAACTAAACCACATCCACTGCAACCCCCTGGTCTAAACGTATTCTTACTTCTTAGAATGCAATTAGGTTAATTTGACATGAACTCTCACTTAAACGAAAACGACAACCTATCGCACCTATAGCTAGGGCTGACAAGACTTCTGCCTCATCCCCTAAACAGATAATCTGTCTCTTCTTCAAATCTCGCTCCCAAGCACACACAGTCGACCTTGATTGATGACTTCCTCCATCATTTCTCTCTCTCACATTTCCAGACCCATCACAGGTAAATGGTAAAAGAGGTGGAGATGGTTATTGCAGCACTTCCTTCGGCTGAATACCTGGGTCCTGATAGTTTTTCTGCAGACTACCACAAAATTTTGAAGCTATACATTTGCTCTACCTAAAAATGACATGAATGATTTGCTAGTGTGCTTTTAAAAACATGCTATACCTTTTGAATGACTCCGTAGTCTCATTCAGCAGACATAAAAAGCAAGTAAATATGATATTGTTTCATATTTACCTGCTTTTCTTTCTTGGCGTTTTCCACACCCACCTCAGGAGGCACTTTGAGCTAACCAATCAGTGTGCATACAAAGGTATAGATAAAAAACGCAATGAGCATGTGCGACTGCGTTGCTCCTCCTCCCTCCTGAACTGTGAGCTGAGGGGAGGGCGGGGCTGAACTTTCACCCCCAGCTACTGCAGATACAGGCAAGGAAAGAAATCCATACACAAAGGGAGAAAAAGAGACCTCAAACAAAGAAAAGCACAGAGACACAACAAGAAATGGTAAAGAGAGGACAGCAAGATGAAACAGAGGACCACCAAGAAAAGGTGCGGTGAGCGAGAGCACGCACAAGAGACAGCACAAGAGAGAGTGCGAGAGTGACTATGTGAGGGAGTTTGAGTGAGACTGAGTATGTAAACCATGAAAGAGCGCAAGTGGGTGAGTCTGTGTGTGAGTGAGTGCAAGTGTGTGTGAGCGAGTCACGGGGGAGTGTGTTTTGCTCTCACAGTTGCAGAGATGGCTAATATTCAGTTCCTCAGTTTACCCAGTCTGACCTGCACAGCTTGTGTTAGTTCATACAATCACAGGTATTTATAAAGCGCTAGCAGGTTCCGTAGTGCTATACAATGGGAGAGGCAGAATAACAAATGTTCATACAAGTTAAACACACAGAACAGTAGGAGAGAGGACCCTGCCCAAGCCTTACAATCTAAGAGGAGAGGGGTAGCACACTAGGTGAGGGTAATAGCTGAGTATGTGAAGTAGTGGGGTGCATTGGGGCTGTGGGCAAGATAGAGCAAGAAATGTAGATCAAGTCAAGTTTTGATGGGTGGAGTAGAGGGTGGGGAGGAGGCGGGGAATGTTCAGGAAGTAGGAGCTGAAGAAACACCTGTAGCTGAGTGGCGTTGTTGGAGAAGATGAAATTACAGAGTTTAAAGCAAGAAAATAAAAAAAATTACACATTTTTAAAACTTTTATTGATTTATTCTAGTTTCTCTATAGGTATTAAAGTGTTTAAATGTCAATTAAAAAAAAATATTTCTAGACATGCATAGCCATTTAATAGATTGGTTTAATATTCTCTAGATTTCATACGTTCCCATAGATTCCTTAAACGCAGCCCAAACAGTTCTTATTCCTAAACCAGGGAATCCTACGGATTTACTGCACTCATTTCGACCATTTTTTTTTTTTTGAGAAAGGATTTTACCAGGAAGGATACATTGAGATTTCTCTTGTTTTCAAGTATGTCCTGGGTGGCGAGATTGTACCGTTAGGTGTCTTGCCCAAGGACACTTACTGGAGAGGTGCTCCACACTGGAATCGAACCCATGACTCCACAGGCTTTCTCCACGCAGAGCAGTGATGTTACCTCTACTCCACCCAGCCGGCACGCTCCTTAATGTTCACTACAAACTCCTCACCAAGATCCTGGCCACTCGCTCACAAGTCTTTCACCCAGACCTTCTCACACTATCAATTGCACTTTGTACATGATCATCATTGGTATTCAGACAGCCATAGCAGCTATTGTCAGGTCCAGATCTAGTCCCTCTCCTTTTCACCCAGCCCTTTTAGACTGACTGGCCACTGGGTCCGTATTTGTGCAATGGTGCGATCATCCGATATCATATGAAGTCATCCGACAGATCCCTAAACATGCAGATGAATCAGCCCTCATCCACTGCCTCTGCCTTCCATCAGACAACTTCATTCGTTTTTTGCGACCACAACAGACTAGCGATCTTTCCCAATGGGATTTAACGGATGATGCCGGGATGATCTGGTACAAGTTACATGAAAAAGATGAATTGTATAGTTAAACCACTGTGTCGCGGCAGGGAAATTGCCCCATAGAGAAGTGATTCAGTTCAACAGCCCATAGGATTCAATATAAAAAAATATTTTCTATTGTATTATTTTTTTCATCCGCAGCAAAAAGCCTTTTTAGTTACTGATTTTTTTTTTTTAATTTGTTAGGTATTTTACTGGATTTTTTTTTAGGCAAAATTTTGGGTTCCCATTTCTTTTTTCCAGAAAAGACTAGGCTTTATTTCTCTCACCGAACGCAACTTTTTTTTTTCTTCAGACCGGCTGCGTTCAGCGTTGCTGTCCTTGGTGATGAAACCTATCAACAGCGTTCGGCAAAGTATTTTTATCTCTTTGTTCTGCTACGGCTGCACTCGACGGGGCTGTACTTGGCTGAAACTCCATTTCAGCACCAAAGACACGTTTTTTTTCTCACAGCAGTGTTTTTTTTTCTTTTCTTCGTTCGGCGGTTTATCCATCGGCCAACCTGGGTCATCCAGAGATGCTTCCAGTGGATGACCCTGATTGCCTACAGACAACACCATCAGCCAGACGACCAAGTTGTTCTTCAGACTACAGACCCAGTGGATGGCCAGCCTTAAGCTTGGTTCTAGAACAAGCCTTTACTACTGTGGCATGGCCCCACCTATTCAGAATTTGTCACCATCAGAGTTTCTGTCAAACATTTATACACATCATTCAAAAACATCATCCGCTACCTGGATGTCATGCCCCACGCCGGCGGCAGCACAAGAAGAACAAAACTGGTGCTGCTTCAAAGCAATGATCTCCTTGGCAGCACTAGTTAACCCTCAGCAAGCTACATTTAAGTTTTCCTTTCATTATTGCTGGCACCACAGGTGCACCAATTAAGACTTTCATTTAAGCCAAACACTCCCATGGCTCAATGCTTGTGCATTAGGATTCATTCAATGTTTCCTCCAACCTGCTTGCAACAGCTCTCTTGTCCTCCCTGAGAACTGATCCTCCTTTGACCCCAGACCTCCAAGGCTTCTGCAACACCTCCAAGGTATCTGCAGCCTCTCCAAGGCTTCTGCAGCACTCCAAGGCCTCTGCAGCGCTTCCAGGCCTTTGCAGCATGTCCACGCCTCTGTAACATGTCCAGGCCTCTGCATCACTTCCAGGCCCCTGCAGCACATCCAGGCCTCTACAGCGCGTCCAGGCCTCTGCAGTGCATCCAGAGACCCTCATTGCATCCAGGGACCCTCCTTGCATCCATGGACCCTCCTTGCATCCAGAGACCCTCCTTTCATCCAGAGACCCTCCTTTCATCCAGAGACCCTCCTTTCATCCAGAGACCCTCCCTGCATCCAGAGACCATCCAAGATCCTCAGCGCCCTGTGTCTCTATCTCCTGTCATCCTTGTTCCTATTCTGTGTTCAGTAAGTGTTCTAGTGTCTTTCAGTATTGTCTATTTCTGTTTCCATTCAGCCCTTTTCCAGTCACGCTCTCCTTATCTTTACTTTTGTGTTCTGTGAATCTTTCTGTCCAGTCCAGTTCCTGTACTGTCCATATACCCATTTCTCAGCCCTGTCTGCTTTGCCCCATTATTGTGTGTATCTAATCCGCTCCACACCTCTCTCTCCCAAATCTCTTATGCATTATTCGTGATCCCCTTTGGTTTAGTCATTGTTCTGGTTTTATCAGTCCTATATGCTTTGGATATTCACAAATACATATAAGCATACAATCAGTCCCATTCCTGTCTCTCCTAGCTGTTATACAGTATTCATTGTCCCCCTTGGTTTATCCCGGTCATTGTTGTTTCCTGTTTAAATAAACCTTCTGTTACTTTATTACGCCTGTATCCGCCTCCCTCCTCCTTTATCACTGCATACTGGGCTTGAACTAACCACTCTGTACACTGAACCCTTGACAGAGGTGCCACCCCGGTACCTGTGCATGACAATGGACTCATTTCACTACTAATGTACTAGATTCCCCCCTACTTTTTCTTGGAACGAGGTGTCAGTCAGGGTTGCCCCCTCTCACCTCTTCTTTTTAACATAGCCATCAATTCCTTACTGCGGGCGCTGGAGGCACTACCACTTTTCAAGAGCATTTTAGTGGGAGGGCGAGAATTGAAAGCCTCTGTTTTCATATATGACCTCTTATTGTTTGTACAAGACATTCCAAGTGCCCCCCCTAAATACGCTCAACACCTTTGCTGCTATTTCAGGCCTAAAAGGCAATTGGCGCAAATCCACTGCACTCCCTCTCTATACCACGGTTCCACCAAAACTGCCCCCATGCACCTTTTTGTCTGGGCTAAGTATTTCCTCAAATATTTCTGAATTTGTCTACCCAGAGCTCTTCATACCCTCTACAATATATATATATTTTTATATTCAAAATTTTTATTATTAAACAAATCATACAATAGAATCAAACAGTAAGAGGCCACAGTGCGTGGCAGAATAGGGCAAAGTATCAAAAAGTATGTCAAGAGTACAAAGAAAACCAAAAAAGAAGTAGTAGGGTCGCCCAATATGCGACCTCTCAGGTTTACTCCCGTAGGAGGCCACAGAAGTGCGCAGGTGCTCGGGGGCCACGTATGGCAGGCAGAGCCATGGTGGCTGCCACAATGGCACACCCCAAGACAGCCCCAAGGTGCCCAAAAGTTTTTTTATGGAAGAGCCTGCTAGAGTCTCTGTGTTTAAATAAGGGGGGTGTCAGTATAAAAGGGGGGGCAAACTGCTCATTGTGAGGTGGGGACACTCCGCTAGGTTCAGACAGTGGGACTGGGGGACCCAAGGGCTCTGCTAGGATCTGTAGTGAGGAGATTGCGGCTTGTGCCTCCTTCAGAGATAATACCGGGTGGGACCTGCCTTCGTGGGATATAATAAGGGAGCCCGAAGACCCCCTGCAGTCGCAGAGTAGAGCAGTGATATCCTTAAAGTGGGCCACCAATGCCAGAAAGGGTAAGTCTCAAAAGATGGTAAGGCATCGTACGCAGTGCCTGTGGCAGCACGGATCTGGGAATGTATGTCCACATCTCTGGTGGCCACAAGGACATCCCGGGGGGCTGTCACCGGAGCATCAGCCTCCCGTAGACATATGGCCGAGAGAATCGGCAACTCCAGGTGGCCTCCACCATCTGCTAAAAGTTGGGCCACTAGGCCTACAACATAAACATATTTGAAGAGCCCCTCACGGTTGACACTCTCTGGAATCCCCCGCTTTAGGTTTCTGCAACGGTGCCGAGCCTCCAGAGCCAGGACCGCATAACTGAGATGAGTGACCTGGGTCCGCAGATCTTAATCTGTGTGTCACGAGGGCACCCGGCGTGAGCAAAGGTGGGCCCTTTGTACAGGATATTCAGCCCTTGAGGCAGGTTAGCTGCTGTCTGCATAGACAGAACACAGCACACATATACTAGATAGATGCAAAACAAGAATAACAGAACTGAAACAGGAATGGCAGGAGAACACAGGCGCTAAAGGGGTCCCTAACACTGGGATAAGGTCCTTGTGTAACCTTCTATCTGTGGAAAGGAAATGTGACAAGAAATAACAGAGACAGAAGAACAGGAAGGGCGAGGGTTAAACAAGATACAGCAGGACAATCTACTCACACCCAGCAGCAACACAGGGAACCCTGAGCTGAGATGAGGTCCTTGCACTGGCCTCTCTACTATCTCAACTGATCTCCTGCATACTTTTGCTGGTAGGACCCCCCAGTATTCGCAGGCACCCACATTATAACGTTTCCTTGGTTTTTTTCTGTTTATTTATTTTTGTTTTTCTCCACCATGTGCTTTGCTAATTAGCATGTGAATCTCCTGCCCTATTGACACAGCCCATCCAGCTTCAGGTGTTTGCATTTAGGCAGTTAAAAAGTAATCAGTCCGCCCTTTATAACATTTAAGACCAGCTCCACTGAGCCTTGGGTCCTGTGACATCCTCAAGTGGCATCTTAAGTGGACGCTCAGAGTTGATTCCTGGAGTTGCGGGACTGGAGGAAGGAACTGCAAGGCCCACTTTTACTCTGGGTAAACGCACGTCTATATCATGCTTTCTCTCACGCTTCTGCTCTTTACTTCTACCTTTCTCCTTAAATGGAACTCCTGCCCCTCTACCACCGACCCCTACACTATCTGCATCTCTCCCTCCCTCCTCTCGTCCCACATGATGGCCTCACATGAGCTCCTTTGTTTCCTCAGAACATGGTCTCCCTCTAACTCTCGTGCTGCCAATCACTCCCACTCCCACAAATCCCATTCCCACCTTCTCTTTCTCACCTTCCTGCTGTTACTCTATTCAGGTGACATATCCCCTAACCCTGGCCCCACAACACATCCAATACTTCCATCTCATCCTATCTCCATCGCACATAAATCACCTCCCTGCAAGCCCAGCAACCTCATTCCCATAATCCCTCAGCGCCTGTCCTCTTTCTCCTGCGCCCTCTGGAACGCTCGCTCTGTGTGCAACAAACTCACAGCAATCCATGACCTCTTCCTTTCAAACTCCTTCAACCTCCTAGCTTTAACTGAAACCTGGCTAACTCCCTCTGACATGGCCTCCGTTGCTCCTCTCTCACATGGCGGTCTACACTTGAGCCATACCCCCAGACCGGGTGAGAGAAATGGTGGCGGGGTCGGAATCCTGCTCTCTCCCACCTGCACCTACCAGCATCTCCCTCCACCCCCATCCCTCTCCTTCTCCTCCTTCGAGACACACTGCATCCGCCTGTTCTCTCCTCTGGCTCTCAGGGTGGCAGTCATCTACCGCCCACCGGGACCAACCTCCCAGTTCTTTGACCACTTTGCTACCTGGCTTTCTCACTTCCTGACTTCTAATCTTCCATGCCTAATTCTCGGCGACTTCAACATTCCCATTGACGATCCTTCCGCCCCTGCTGCCTCCAAACTTCTTTCACTCACATCCTCCCTTGGACTCACACAATCCTCCCTCCTCCCTACCCACCGCGATGGTCACGCTATTGACCTTGTCTTTTCCAACCTCTGCTCCATTTCTGAGTTCAACTGTCGCCCTTTCCCCATCTCTGACCACCACCTTCTCTCTTTCAACCTATCTGGACTTCCTAAACACCCTGCTCCCCCACCCCGCACACACACTCGCAGAAATCTACATGCTGTGGACCCCCATCAATTCTCCAACCTACTTCACCACCTCCCTCATACCTCATCCTTCACCTGCCCTGATGCTGCCACTAATCACTACAACACTACTCTTATCTCTGCTCTAGACACTCTTGCTCCTCTTCGACTCTGTAAGGCCCCACGCCGCCAGCTTCAGCCCTGGCACACCCTCCAGACACGCTACCTGCAAAGATGCTCCCGCACTGCAGAGCGTGCCTGGAGGAAATCCCGCTCTGAAGCTGATTTTGTTCACTTCAAGTTTATTCTCCGGTCATACACCTCTGCCCTCCACTTGGCCAAACAATCCTTCTTCTCATCTCTTATATCTACGCTGTCCTCCAACCCTAAACGGCTCTGGTCCACCTTCAACACCCTCCTCTACCCACCTGCACCTCCCCCCACAGCTGCCTTCAGCGCTCAAGACCTGGCAGACTACTTCCTCAGTAAAACTCTAAATATCAGACGCAACATCCCAACACAAGATAGTTATCTGCCACCTCCACTCCCACAGGTCCCCTCTGCCACCCTCTGCCGCTTCCTCCCAGCCACTGAGGAGGAAGTCAATTCCTTATTGTCCTCCTCACATCTCACCACATGCCCGCTCGACCCCATTCCCTCACATCTAATTCCTCCCCTCTCCTCCTCCCTCACCCCTGCTCTCACACACATCTTCAACCTATCTCTCTCCACTGGCTCCTTTCCATCCGCCTTCAAACACGCGCTAGTTACCCCTTTTACTAAAGAAACCATCCCTAGATCCCAACTCTCCATCCAACTACCGTCCTGTATCCCTGCTTCCCTTCACATCAAAGCTCTTAGAAAAACTAGTCTTCAACCGCCTCTCCCTCTTCCTGTCCTCCAATTCCCTACTTGACCCCCTGCAATCTGGCTTCCGTCCCCTACACTCAACTGAAACTGCCCTCACCAAAGTCACCAACGACCTCCTAACTGCTAAAAAACACGGCCACTATTCTATTCTCATCCTGCTTGACCTCTCGGCTGCTTTTGACACTGTTGACCACCCCCTCCTTCTACAGACCCTCAACTCTCTGGTCTCGGGACACTGCACTCGCTTGGGTCGAATCCTATTTATCCAACAGGTCCTTCTGTGTGTCCTTTGCTGGTAACTCCTCCTCCTCATTGCCTCTATCTGTTGGTGTACCTCAAGGCTCTGTCCTTGGTCCTCTGCTCTTTTCCATCTACACCTCCTCCCTGGGCAAAATCATCAACAGCTTTGGCTTCAATTACCACCTCTACGCTGATGACACTCAGATCTACCTCTCTACCCCTGATCTCTCTCCCCCTGTCCTTTCAAAAGTCAGTGACTGTTTATCTGGCATCTCCTCCTGGATGGCCTCCCACCACCTAAAGATCAACATGTCGAAGACTGAACTCCTACTTATTCCTCCCTCCAATGCCTCCCCACCTCCTGACTTCTCTATCACGGTGGAGGGTATCACCATTTCCCCATCAAACCAAGTTCGCTGTCTTGGAGTTACACTTGACTCTGCTCTTTCCTTCATCCCCCACATCAAGTCTCTTTCCTCCTCCTGCCGATACCAACTGCGTAATATTTCCAGAATTCGGCCATTTCTTACCGCTGTCGCCACAAAACAACTCATACACGCCCTGGTAATCTCCCGACTCGACTATTGCAATAATCTCTTATCTGGCCTCCCTCTGTCCCGCCTCTCCCCCCTACAATCCATCCTGAATGCCTCCGCCAGACTAATTCACCTCACCCGCCGCTCTGTCTCTGCCGCTCCCCTCTGCGAGTCCCTTCACTGGCTCCCCATCCACTGCAGAATTAAGTTCAAAATCCTTATCCTTACCTACAAAACCCTCACTAACTCAGCTCCCCACTACCTGTCCTCACTAATCACCAAATACACCCCAGCCCGCTCCCTAAGGTCAAACAGTGACCTGCGCCTAGCTTCTCACCGCATCACCTCTTCCCATGATAGACTGCAGGATTTCTCACGCGCAGCCCCCACTCTCTGGAACGCTCTCCCTCGTACTGTCAGACTTTCCCCTAACTTCTCTTCCTTCAAACGCTCCCTTAAAACGTTCCTATTTAGGGAAGCCTACCACCCAACTCACTGACGCAATCATCAATCACTCTAACCTTACAGTCCTCTCCTCCTGTTTCCAACCCCAACCCTCCCAGATTGTGAGTTCCTACGGGAATAGGGCCCTCATCACCTCCTGTACTGTTTGTCAAATGTTGTTCAATGTATTGTAACCCTGTCTATACTGTGCTTATTGTACAGCGCTGCGGAATATGCTGGCGCTTTATAAATAAAGAATAATAATAATAATATGGATATAATATGCAAAAAACAGAAGATAGGTTCCATATGGCGCAAAGATAAAATTACAAACAACATATATAAATGTGATACATAGAAAGTGCTGCATGTAACAAAGGTAAATGTTACGATCGTTTAGTACATAATCCTTAATAGTATTCGTGTGTCAGAGAGTAAATATTCAATGTCCGCCTGGTGTGCGTGCGCCAAGTGAAAAACAAATTCTTTCAAATAAATATACTTAAAAAAATGAATGATTTTTGGTCAGTTCCTAGTTCTCGGGTCCGTTCCTTTTTATACCTCGAGAAAGCATAGAGAGAAATACAGCAATGGTGCAGAATCCAGATATATAAGAAAATAATATTTTTAAGTAAGGTCAAAAACACTCACATACTATAGAGCCACACTAAAACCTTGCTCTAGGTGTGCCCACGTTCGGCCAACTTAGAAGGGTGGCTCAACCTTTTCCTCGTCACTTTCTTCCTGGATATGGTGGCTCACAGGCAGGTGGCTTCCAGGATGGAATACAGAAGAGACAAAGCTCTCATAGCGTAATAAGTCTCACTAGGTATTCATATAGTGCAGTACAGAAATATACTCACCAATGCTGGAGCCTGTGAATTGGTTAGGCTCATGTGTTGCGCCTTGGTGCTTTCAGAGGTAAGCACCTCACCCCTTTAGGTCCTGGGTGTGATGGTTCTGCCGCTGTGTGTGCTCATCACGGGATGGGGAGTAAGTAGCAAAGAGAGCAACCTTTCTATGCATAAAAAATCTCTCTTTATTTGGTATACAAATCTAGTTCACACTGGCTAGTAAAAACAATAAATATTTATAATCTAATTTTTATAATATATATAGTATTATATATATTATTATAAGATAGCTGCGGTTTAACAGGTACTTGAGGATGCAAAGACTATCACTTCTTGAACTTGCACTTACATTGAATTATTTCAGATTTGAGGATCAGTTTTATGTACAGAGATCCGGGATGTCCATGGGGGCCGCAATGGCGCCAATGTATGCGAATTCCTTCACGTACATTTATGAAAAGAAGCATATTCTACCAAGACTGCAAAATGGTTTGAAGACCTATCTTCGTTTCATCGATGATGTTTTTATTGTTTGGGATGGCACAGATGCTGAAATCCATGAGATTATGCATCAAATTAACCATTTGGATTTGAACATACGCCTTACATATGAAGTCAGTCATACTAAAATCAATTTTCTGGACCTAACCCTTGAACAATATAAAAATAAACTTGCATATAGTTTATATAGAAAGGAAACGGCTCGAAATACCTTACTCCAGGCAAACAGTTTTCATCCACCCAAATTAATTGAATCACTTCCCATATCGCAATTTTTACGAGTTTTTCGCAATAATTCAAATGTGGAATCACGGACAATACAGATACAACAAATGTATGAATGTTTTTTACAGCGTGGATACAAAGACTCAGTGTTGAAATGTGCATTGAGCAGTGCAAAAAACAAATTTGAGGACCAGACTATTACTAGATTGAATAAATGTAATAGTTCTGATCGGATTGTGTTTCCACAAACCTATAATATGAAATCTACAGGACTAGCTAGGTCTATTAAGAGAAATTGGAATATTATACAAGGTGATAAAAGTTTGCCAAAAAAATGTTTGCAACCCCTACTTATCTGCTATAAACGAAATAAGAATTTAAAGAGACCAACTGGTGTATACAGACCTATTTTCCAAAATCAGCGGGTACAATACCCGGGATGCTATCGATGTGCAGGTTGCACAACATGCAGCTCTATGATCTCCGGTAAAAGTTTTCACCACCCATATAATGGGAAGAAATATATTATCAGGCATCGCATTACCTGCACTACAAGATTTGTTGTATATCATCTGTCCTGCCCATGTGGTCTTCTTTATATTGGAAAGATCATTAACTGCCTACGAGAATGTTTGGCTAACAACCAGACTGCAATACATGCGGCACTATCAGGGAAAGAAAACCCGCAACCGGTGGCACGCCATTTCAAAGAGATGCAACATCCACTCTCATCTCTACGAGTAATGGGAATCGACCACATCCCCACCTTGTCTAGAGGAGGGGACAGAGCACAGGAACTGTTAAAATGTGAATCATTTTGGATAGTCACCTTGGATATGTTGGCCCCGAGAGACCTTAAAGAGAAAAATAATATGTATTGCTTTCTCCACCTGCGCTAGGAAACGTAGTGGTGCCATATTTTTATCTTTTGCTATTTGTGTTGCCTTAGTTTCTACCTTGCTATGGTACAAAATTTAATAATAAAAAACAAAAACATTTTTTGGATATAATGTCTGTACCATATGAGTATAATTTTTTTTTCAGGTTGTTGCTGGGCCAATAGAAGTGTCTTGGGCTTCCAGTGAATGCCGAGTCTGTATGGCTTGGTTAATTGATCTGGACCCACCTGTATGTCGTTTTTGATTAGTGTAGTGTTATAAGGAAATGTGTCAGTGCTGTCTTGAGAAAAGTCCGTAAGGACTGAAACGTCGACTCTAATAAAGTTCATTCTATTTTTGAAAACCTAAAAAGAAGTCTGAGTTGCTGAATATAGATGCATTATATATATATATTATATATATAAATAATAATATAATTAGAGACGTGTTTCGGCAAATAGCACGTGCCTTCCTCAGTCAGGGAAGGTTAAAGAGTCCAAATATAATAATATGCTAGGATATAATATGCTGCTGGGAATACACAGAACAGGAAAACAAGGAACATATACAGTATCTCACAGAAGTGAGTGTACCCCTCATATTTTTGTAAATATTTTTTTTTTTTTAAATTTCAAGTTTATTGTTTTTTTCGATACAGAAAATCAATTGCAGAAGAAAATGCAAAAAGAAATACATAACTTCAGATATGCATAGCTGTGTGACAGAAAAGAAAGAAAGACATCCTCCCACAACCCGTAGCTGTGGGCAGCCATATAATAGACGAGAACATCTAGAACACTGATTAAGGCTCAGCATACTCCACAGGACATGAACTACATATCATGTTAACTGAGAATAGTCTGCTAGGGCCCATGTGGCTGAGAACAACGCGGCATCACCCCAGAATTCCAGTAGAACCATCTCCGGGTGTGCTGCACGTACTGGTCACAAGATTCATATATCAGAGTGTCATAGGAACGAATTAGGTCAACCTCGCCTAACCAGTCCCTAAGTGGAGGGGTGATTGCTTGCTTCCAGTACCTATTTTGTAAATATTTTATTCTATCTTTTCATGTGACAACACTAAAGAAATGCCACTTTGCTACAATGTAAAGTAGTGAGTGTACAGCTTGTGTAACAGTGTAAATTTGCTGTCCCCTCAAATTGACTCAACACAGCCATTAATGTCTAAACCGCTGGCAGCAAAAGTGAGTACACCCCTAATTGAAAATGTCCAAATTGGGCACAATTAGCCATTTTCCCTCCCCTGTGTCATGTGACTCGTTAGTGTTACAAGGTCTCAGGTGTGAATGGGGAGCAGGTGTGTTAAATTTGGTGTTAACACTCTCGCTCTCTCATACTGGTCACTGGAAGTTCAAAATGGCACCTCATGGCAAAAGAACTCTGAGGATCTGAAAAAATGAATTGTTGCTCTACATAAAGATGGCCTACGCCAGTGATGGCAAACCAATGGCACACGTGCCACAGCTGGCACATGGGGCCGTCTGTGTCGGCAAGCGAGCCATAGGCTAACCTGTCTCGATATCCAGTGCCCCTCCGAGTGCTTTTCTTCCTTCAAGCAGCCGCCGGCAAAGGATGTAGCCCGGCGGCTCGCCTGGGATCCACCAGCTGCGATATCGAGAGATCGTGGAGTTCACGAGATCTTGTGAACTCTGGGATCTCACGAAACCGCGGCTTGTGCGTGGTTCCCAACTAGCAGCCGGGCTACAACGTTTGCCGGCGGCCGCTCGAAGAAAGAAGAGCATTCGGAGGAGCCTGGCAGGGGGTAGACCGATTGGGACCATATGAGCTGAAGGCAATATATTAAATGTGAGCTGGGGGCAATATATTACATGTGAGCTGGGGGCAATATATTAAATGTGAGCTGGGGCAATATATATAAATGTGAGCTGGGGCAATATATTAAATGTGAGCTGAGACAATATATTACATGTGAGCTGGGGCAATATATTAAATGTGAGCCTGGGGCAATATATCCATGTGAGCTGGGGGCAATATATTAAATGTGAGCTGGGGGCAATATATTAAATGTGAGCTGGGGCAATATATTAAATGTGAGCTGGGGGCAATATATCCATGTGAGCTGGGGGCAATATATCCATGTGAGCTGGGCAATCTATATAAATGTGAGCTGGCGCAATATATATAAGTGTGAGCTGGGGCAATATATCCATGTGAGCTGGGGCAATATATTACATGTGAGCTGGGGCAATATATATAAATGTGAGCTGGGGGCAATATATTACTTGTGAGCTGGGGCAATATATTACATGTGAGCTGGGGCAATATGTATGAGCTGGGGCAATATATTACATGTAGTCTGTTCTTATTAAAAAGCTGTCACATGACATTATATACAAGTATCGGTACTCAGTATCGATGAGTACCTTAAAAAAGTATCTGTACTTTTACTCTGTCTTAAAAATGTGGTATCGGTGCATCCCTACTGCAAGCGTCCTGCATCCATACAGGGAGGCATTCTGCTTATTCAGCACACGTCCAGCATAGAAGAGAAATTGCACAATGCAGGGTAAGTATTTTACTATTTTTACTCATCTAGGTATAGCAAATATAAAAAAAAAAACATTGTATGGCATGGTATTGATTTAAGGGTTCTGTGTAAAAACAGACACAGGATGCAATAAAAGTGAGACAGAGGTCATTTGCATATCCTACCCAGAGTTCCTTGCTGCATATGGGGAATGCAGCACAGGGGCTCTGGGTTGCAGTTCTTTGAATTGCTGTGATGTGCAGATGGCTTCTGCAATAATAAAAATAACCATTATAGCGTGGAGGCTTTTTATCTCGCTTACACCACAACCGTTGTAAGATATATCTCACTTTTAGTCCTTCACCACAACCCTTATAGACACTTACTTACCTATGGTCCAAGCATCCACTGCAACTGGTCATGCCTACCTCCTAGCTGATGAGGGTTCAACAAACCCGAAACAGTGCTGTCCTAGGAGTGGTTTTGACCAGTTGCATAAACCACAAAGCCACGGTGTGGCATAGCATTGATTTTAGGGTTCTGTGTAATTACAGATCCAGAATGCATAAAAGTGGGAAAGAGGTCATGTGCATATCCTACCCAGAGTTCCTTGCTGCATATGGGGAATGTGGCACAGGAGCTCTGGGATGCAATTCATTGAATTGCTATGATGTGCAGGTTTTTTCTGCAATAATAAACACATATATATATATATATATACAGTTATGTTCAAAATTATTCAACCCCCACTGAAATTGAGTGTTTTGGCCAGTTTGACATTGATTTTGATCATTCAGTCATCTTGCTTACAATAAAATCAAAGAGGCACGTGTAGGTCAGACAAATATAACATAACATTTATAATGAAATAACCACAAATGTCTTTTCTGTGCTCACATCATTATCAGTTTTATTCAACCCCCAAGTGACCTTCAATCTTAGTACTTAGTACAACATCCTTTTACAGTTATAACAGCTTTTAAACGTGAAGCATAGCTTGACACAAGTGTCTTGCAGCGATCTACGGGTATCTTCGCCCATTCGTCATGGGCAAAAGCCTCCAGTTCAGTCACATTCTTAGGCTTGCGCACTGCAACTGCTTTCTTTAAGTCCCACCAGAGGTTCTCAATCGGATTTAAGTCAGGTGACTGCGATGGCCACTCCAAAATGTTCCAGCCTTTAATCTGCAACCATGCTCTAGTGGACTTGGAGGTATGCTTGGGATCATTGTCCTGTTGAAAGGTCCAACGTCTCCCAAGCCTCAGGTTTGTGACGGACTGCATCACATTGTCATCCAATATCTCCTGGTACTGAAGAGAATTCATGGTACCTTGCACACGCTGAAGCTTCCCTGTACCTGCAGAAGCAAAACAGCCCCAAAGCATGATTGACCCCCCGCCATGCTTCACAGTAGGCAAGGTGTTCTTTTCTTCATAGGCCTTGTTCTTCCTCCTCCAAACATAGCGTTGATCCATGGGCCCAAACCGTTCTAATTTTGTTTCATCAGTCCACAGAACACTATCCCAAAACTTCTGTGGTTTGTCCACATGACTTTTGGCATACTGCAGTCGACTCTTCTTATTCTTTGGAGACAGCAAGGGGTGCGCCTGGGAGTTCTGGCATGGAGGCCTTCATTACGCAGTGTGCGCCGTATTGTCTGAGCTGAAACTTCAGTACCCACATCTGACAAATCTTTTCTCAGTTCCTCAGCAGTCACACGGGGACTTTTCTCCACTCTACGCTTCAGGTAGCGCACAGCAGTCGAAGTCAGCATCTTCTTTCTGCCACGACCAGGTAGCGTTTCAACAGTGCCCTTTGCCTTGAATTTGCGAATGATGCTTCCTATGGTCTCTCTTGGTATGTTTAACATCTTTGCAATCTTCTTATAGCCATTGCCCTTCCTGTGAAGAGTAATCACCTCTTCTCTTGTCTTCCTGGACCATTCTCTTGACTTCACCATGTTTGTAACCACACCAGTAAATGTCTAGAAGGAGCTGAGTATCACAGTCATTTTAAAGCTGCCTAATTGGTGCTTATTATGCTTTATTGCTGCTCCGTGACATCCACAGGTGTTTCAATACCTGATTGAAAACAGTTGAATAAACCTCTGTTCTTCAGAGTGGTAGTCTTTAAGGGGTTGAATAATTGTGTCAATGAAGAATTCACAAAAGAAACATTACTACTGTATTACAAAACCAATTGATGTCATTTTAAGTTGCATATGGTTCTTTAAAAAGTCCTTGTAGGATTTCATTCTGAAATACAATTACAAATGTACACTAAATTCCTAAAACCCTTTACAGCATTGGGGGTTGAATAATTTTGAACACAAACTGTATAACTGTAACAGGGCATCATGTAGAGAGCAAGGAAAGGTCCTGTCCGGGGTTTATGTGTCACCCAGATTTCTCTCTTACACCTTCCGGAACCTCTAAGCACCTGGTTTTGCACTTTGCCTCAGTGGCAATTTAGTGCAGGTGAGGCAAACAGACATCGCTCTGGAGTCTGGGGAGCAGACGGTCTCTATCTGCTGGAGCACAAGGTTGGTCATGCTAGTTTGCTGGAGCCTGACAAACACTAGGTTTGCAAAGGTTGTTAGTCAGGGCTATTGTATGTTTAGTTAGTGCCGGGACACGGCTAGGAATTTTCTTTGCTTTTGAACTGTTTATTTTGAGCAATATACAGTGTGGTGTATAACCTGTGGGTTGCTGCAATAAATGTACCCCCGTTTGAAGAAAAGTCACTGGTCTGGTCTCTGAACCTTTCAAGAGTGCTCACCCCAGAGAGCAATTGCACCCGCTACCTGTTTCCCAGCTCACATATGGTGGAGAATGCGGGCAAGTGATAGCAAGAACCTGCTATTTAAAAGGCCAGTTACTGAAGTGAAAAAGAAAAAAAAAATGGAGGATGTTATAAAACAGTTGGTGTTGGCTAATGCAGCACAGCAACAGGCTAATGCTACACAGCGGGACATGTTAAATGCTCTGCAGAAGCAAACTCAGGTGCTGCACACGCACACGCAGCAGCAGATCAGTGCTGTACAGGAACAGACACAAATGTTTTTGAAAAGCTTGCAGTTGCTGCTGAAGGACGCAACGTAAGACTCTGACGGAGGTGGTGCAGACTCTGGCACAGAGGTCTCCCCTGCAAGCTGCAGATTCTTCTGACAACTCCTCACCCATCCATGTCAGTCGCTTCCTTTCCAAGATGACAGCAGAGGATGATCCAGAGGCCTTCCTGTTAACATTTGAAAGAACCGCTGAGAGGGAAGCATGGCCTAAGACACGGTGGGCAGGATTGGTGGCGCCCTTGCTAACCGGTGAATCACAGAAAGCATATTATGATTTGGAGTCTGTGGATGCCATGGATTATGACAAGGTCAAGCTGGAGATACTAGCACGGCGAGGTGTTACTTTGGCAGTGCGAGCACAGCGTGTTAACAACTGGTCCTACCAAGCTGGGAAGTCACCGCGGTCACAGATGTTTGACCTCATCCACCTGGTCCGAAAATGGCTGCAACCGGAGTCCCTCTCGGGGCCACAGATCATTGAGCGGGTAGTCATGGATCGCTTCCTAAGATCCTTACCGATCGTCTTGCAAAAGTGGGTAACCCAAGGGGACCCCAAGTCGGTGGATCAGCTTGTGGAGATTGTTGAGAGGTACTTTGCAGCTGAGGACTTGAACGCCTCCCCGGTGAGCCCATGGACTTTCCGCCCAAAACCAAGGCCTCCCTCGGCAATCGGTAAGACTGTTCCAGGGAAAGTGGGTGGTGAGCGTGGCAAGGAGGCAGAGGGAAAAACTGCTGATTTAAACCGGGGAGGTTGGCATTCCAAAGCGGGAACACCAGTGCCCGTCAGCAGACCTAACCTGAGGAATGTAAGATGTTTTCGGTGCCAGGAACTTGGGCATTTAGCTGCGAACTGTCCATTAACTGATGAGCCTATGCAGTGTGACTTGTCTTTCAAGGAAAGACGGCAGTCTTTGTTTTCCACTGTTTCATGCACCGCGGTGCCAGTAAAGGGAAAACACATGTGTGCAATAACTGTGAATGATAAGCATGTTACAGCTTTGCTGGACTCTGGAAGTTTAGTAACCCTTATTAAGGCTGAATTGATAGGCTCTGTGAACTTCCGGGCTAAAAAGGTTGCTGTAGTGTGTGTACATGGTGATACTCGGGAGTATCCTATAGTAGCTGTGAAGTTTGGAACCGCACGGGGTGATCTGAGGCACTTGGTTGGGGTTGTGCCTCATTTGGTGCATGATGTAATTATAGGGAGAGACTTTCCTGAATTTTGGGAACTCTGGGAACACCCAGACTGTGCCACAGTTTCTAAACCAGAGACTGAATCTGAATACATGGATGCTGCAGAGCAGTTGTATTCAGAGGATCCCTTCTCTGTTTTGGCAGGAGAATTGGAAGAATCTGAAGGTCCTATAGCCAATGAGGATAGACCGCCCTCTGTTGAAACTGAAGCTACTCTAGAGTTTGCAGATCTTAACACTTATAGAGAGAACTTTGGTAGTGAGCAGAGGAAGGATCCTACTCTTGTGCGGGCCTGGGAAAATGTTATGATGATCAATGGGGAACCTGTTGAACCAGGGAATAGGCTCTCTTTTCCTTACTTCATTAGTAATGATGACATGCTATATCGTGTGTATAAAAAGAACAATGAAATTATTGAGCAATTAGTGGTCCCCAAACCGTACAAAAAGGTGGTATTGGAGCTTGCCCATGGACACTTATTGGGGGGTCATTTAGGTACTGAGAAAACCACTGAAAGGGTTTTACAGAGGTTTTACTGGCCTGGGGTACAAAAGGATATTGAAAACTATTGCAAATCTTGTCCGGTTTGTCAAATGTCTGCACCCCTACCTCATTTTCGGAGTCCCTTAGTACCCTTGCCAATAATCGAGGTGCCATTTGAGAGAATTGCTATGGACCTTGTGGGCCCGCTTCCGAAGTCTGCCCGAGGGCATCAGTATATCCTGGTCATTATGGATTACGCTACCCGTTACCCTGAAGCAATTCCCCTACGCCAGACATCAGCCAAGAATATAGCTAAGGAGTTATTACAGGTGTTTAGCCGGGTCGGGATCCCTAAGGACCTTCTGACGGACCAAGGTACCCCATTTATGTCACGAGTGACAAAAGAATTGTGCAAGTTGTTTAAGGTGACGCATTTGCGAACCTCGGTATACCATCCTCAAACCGATGGACTAGTAGAGCGATTTAATAAAACCTTAAAAAGCATGCTGAAAAAGGTTGTTGACAAGGATGGGAAAAACTGGGACTATTTGCTTCCATATCTGATGTTTGCCATCAGAGAAGTTCCTCAGTCCTCTACAGGGTACTCTCCATTTGAATTACTCTATGGGAGACACCCTCGGGGACTTCTGGACATAGCCAAAGAGACCTGGGAGGGGGAGAAGACACCCCACAAAAGCATTATTGAGCATATTTCGCAGATGCAGGACAGAATTACAGTAGTAATGCCAATTGTAAAAGAGCATTTAGCTCAATCGCAGGCAGCTCAGCAGAGAATATATAACAGGGATGCTCGAGTCCGCATTTTCTCACCTGGCGACAGGGTGCTGGTATTAGTTCCCACAGTTGAGAGCAAGTTCCTTGCTAAGTGGCAGGGTCCCTTTGAAGTGATAGAAAGAGTTGGGGAAGTAAATTATAAAATTCACCAACCGGGAAAAGAAAACCAGAGCAAATATACCATGTGAACTTGCTAAAGCCCTGGAAAGATAGAGTATCGCTAGCTGCTGGGTTCATCCCAATAACCCACCAGCTGGATACTGAACACCCTCAGGTCCCTGAAGTAAAAATTGCTGAGTCGCTGTCTAAGTCACAAAAGCAGGAAGTCAGAGAGTTTTTAATAAAAAACCGAGAAAATTTTTCAGAGCTGCCTGGTCAGACGTCGGTAACACAACATGACATTGTTACTGAACCAGGGGCACGGGTTAAACTTAAACCTTACCGTATTCCTGAGGCAAGGAGGAAAGACATCAGTAGGGAGGTGAAGAAAATGTTTGAGCTAGACATCATTGAAGAGTCCAGTAGTGACTGGTCCAGTCCCATTGTCCTAGTCCCAAAGCCAGATGGGAGTTGGAGGTTTTGCAATGATTTTAGGAAGCTCAATTCAGTGACCAAGTTTGACACTTATCCTATGCCCCGGGTAGACGAACTTATAGACCGACTGGGCACAGCTCGTTATTTGACAACTTTGGACTTGACCAAAGGATATTGGCAGATTCCCCTGACAGAAGGTGCCAAGGAGAAGACGGCCTTCGTAACCCCTGAGGGTTCGTTTCAATATAAAAAGATGCCTTTTGGATTACAAAATGCACCTGCTACATTTCAGAGAGCTATGGACAAACTTTTGAGACCCCACCAACAGTATGCTGCAGCATACTTGGATGACATTGTAGTACATAGCACTGACTGGGAATCTCATTTGCCTCGAGTCCAAGCTGTCTTGGAAACTCTCCATAGAGCAGGTATCACTGCTAATCCAAAAAAATGTGCCCTGGGGTTAGAGGAAGCCAAATATTTAGGTTACACGATTGGGCGTGGAGTCATAAAACCCCAGCTAAACAAAGTAGAAGCCATTCAGGAGTGGCCACGTCCCACCAGTAAAAAACAAGTCAGAGCTTTCCTTGGGATAACGGGATACTACAGGAGGTTTATCCCAAACTTTGCAACTCTTGCAGCCCCTTTGACAGACCTTACCAAAGGGAAGAATTTAATGGTCAAATGGTCCCCAGAAGCTGAGGAATCTTTCCAGGTCCTGAAGAGGGCTCTTTGTGCACAGCCAATCCTCTACTCCCCTGATTTTTCCAAGGACTTTGTAGTCCAAACTGATGCATCTGATGTTGGTCTAGGGGCAGTTTTGTCACAGGTACATAATGGTGAGGAACACCCTGTAGTGTACTTAAGCAGAAAACTAAACGATCATGAACAGAAATATGCAGTGATTGAGAAGGAGGGTTTGGCTATTAAATGGGCATTGGATGCCTTAAGATATTATTTATTAGGGCGCCAGTTTGATCTTGTGACTGACCATGCTCCCCTCAAATGGATGGCTCTAAAAAAGGAGACCAATAGACGTGTGAATCGTTGGTTTCTGGCATTGCAGGACTACAGCTTCACTGTGAAGCATCGACCGGGTAAAAAAATGGCCAATGTAGATGCTCTGTCCAGAGTCTACGCTTGTGTAGCTGACAGTGTTCCACCCAGGGGGTTGAAACAAGGGGGGAGGGTATGTAACAGGGCATCATGTAGAGAGCAAGGAAAGGTCCTGTCCGGGGTTTATGTGTCACCCAGATTTCTCTCTTACACCTTCCGGAACCTCTAAGCACCTGGTTTTGCACTTTGCCTCAGTGGCAATTTAGTGCAGGTGAGGCAAACAGACATCGCTCTGGAGTCTGGGGAGCAGACGGTCTCTACCTGCTGGAGCACAAGGTTGGTTATGCTAGTTTGCTGGAGCCTGACAAACACTGGGTTTGCAAAGGTTGTTAGTCAGGGCTATTGTATATTTAGTTAGTGCCGGGACACGGCTAGGAATTTTCTTTGCTTTTGAACTGTTTATTTTGAGCAATATACAGTGTGGTGTATAACCTGTGGGTTGCTGCAATAAATGTACCCCCGTTTGAAGAAAAGTCACTGGTCTGGTCTCTGAACCTTGCAAGAGTGCTCACCCCAGAGAGCAATTGCACCCGCTACCTGTTTCCCAGCTCACAATACATATATATATATATATATTTAAAAAAAAACAGCAAAAGGTTGCACTCAACCTCAAAACTAAGCGGGTGCATCTAAGACATCCAATACAAAACCACAAAACACAAGAACCAAGAACCAATACAAAACACCAAGAAAGAGCACTCCATATTATTGACCACCTTCTTCTATAATTTTCTGTGAAAAAAACACAGTTTTAAAAATGCTCAAAAAAATATGTTTTTTTTCACAGAAAATGATGGAAGAAGGTGGTCAATAATATGGAGTGCTCTTTCTTGGTGCTCTTTCTTGGTGTTTCGTATTTGATGTCTTAGATGCAACCGCTTAGTTTTGAGGTTGAGTGCAACCTTTTGCTGTTTTTTATTTTATATATAGGGAGCTGACAACTCCCATTTGGTGTGCACCCCTCCCTGTTCAAAGGTGCTCCACCATGACAACCTATGAAGGCCTCAAGCTGCCGGAGAGCTCCAGGGTGAGTGGATCCTGTAAGTGCGGACTCGGTCAAGTTAGATAGGACCTGTCAGAGATGGAGTACATTGGCGACTGTGACAGGCTTAAGCAAATTATGATCATAACTTTGTGAACTGAATTCCCATCATTTTACCTCAGGTTTTTTGAGCATTTTTAAAACTGTGTTTTTTTTCACAGAAAATGATGGAAGAAGGTGGTCAATAATATAAAGTGCTCTTTCTTGGTGTTTATATATATATATTCCAATACTAAGCCCAGATGCGCCAACTCATGGTCAATAGAACCCAAGTGCAAAATCCCGCCGATTATGTTTTTTGCTATATATATAAAATCTCACGAGTATAGCAGTCTGTAGTGATACCTTTTTTATTGGACTAACATTACATTTAAAGTACAAGCTTTTGAGAGTGATCCTCTCTTCGTCAGGTATATTGAAGCTATGCTGAGCAGAATGATCGAATTAAACATTGGGACACGGTTGGGGGTGTAGAGGTTGTGAATCGCCAAATGGCATGGTTAGAGTGGGGAAAGAAAAAAGGGAAAAAAAAAAAAAACATTATGGTGTCTCAGGCACATGAGACAACAGTGATAAGATCACTTCAAAGGGAAGGTGAAAGATCACACAAAACCCCCCCCCCCAAAAAAAACCAAAACAGTGAGTATGAAGAAGACACAGAATAAAAATAATAAAAAAATAAATACCGTATTTTTTGCTCCATTTCGCTCTAGTTTTTAGAGGAGGAAAACGGGGAAAAAAAATATTCTGAATAAAATAGTGTAATAATGGATATGCCCCAGCTCCTCTCATGGAAATACTGCCCCAGCTCCTCTCATGGAAATACTGCCCCAGCTCCTCTCATGGAAATACTGCCCCAGCTCCTCTCATGGATATACTGCCCCAGCTCCTCTCATGGATATACTGCCCCAGCAACTCTCATGGATACTGCCCCCACCTCCTGCTGCCGCCGCCGCCGCATTTTCGGCTCCCTCTGAGCGTCCGGCGGCATGGAGCTTGGGCACTCGCCTGGGGGAGCCATGTGACCAGCCGCGATCTCGCGAGAACTCGGCTGGTGACGTGGTTCCCCCAGGCGAGCGCCGAAGCTCCATAGCTTCGGACGCTCGCAGGGAGCGAACACTGCAAGTGCAGTATTCGCTCCATAAGACGCACACACTTTTCCCCACACTTTTTTCGGGGGAAAAAGTGCGTCTTATGGAGCGAAAAATACGATAATAAAAAAACAAAAAACAAACCCCACCCAGAATTATGAATATTATGTGCCGTTGTTATGATAATGGGTTAAGAACCCCGCATCAACATTGAGTCCGGCATTTATGGTGTTAATATATGTGACCATTTTCATTTCATATGTTTTGCGTTCACGATTGTTTTTAAAATGTCCTTTTAGGATTTTAATTCTGAGGTTTCTCAGGTATGGACACACTTACCGATCTAATTTCTGGCCTTATAGAGGGTATCGTGAAACCCTTAGTAACCAACACTGCCAGTTATATACAGGACACCACAGACTTTCTAACCAAACTTAGAGATATCCAGACACTACCGGCCGACACTATATGAGTTACGATGGATGTAGAATCCCTATACAGCAACATCCCATATAAAGATGGAATTAATGCCTGTCTCAAATTTCTCTCCTCCCACAATACTCTGCATAAATATGACGGTGAAATTATCACCAAGCTGATTGAATTTATTCTCACACACAACTGCTTCAGCTTCAACAATAACTGCTACCTACAAATGACTGGGACCGCTATGGGTAGTAAAATGTCACCACAATACGCCAATCTTTTCATGGCAGCTCTAGACCAGAGGTTTCTGAACACTCCTGAACACACCCTCACAAACCACACAAATATCTACGATACATTGATGACATTTTCATCTTATGGACAGAAGGAGAGGAACACCTTCTGGATTTTCACAAGGCATTCAATACGTTCCACCCATCGATCAAACTAAACATGGAGTTTTCCAAGCACAGTGTGAGCTTCCTAGACTGTACCATATCAGCTGTCAATGGCACGCTGCACTCATCTGTATACAGGAAACCCACAGACAGGCCCAGCTACCTCCACGACACCTGCTTTCATCCCAACCACACCAAACAAGTCATCATCTATAGCCAGGCCATCAGGTACCACCGAATCTGCTCGGACACTGGGGACAGGGATGAACACCTGAGCAAACTATCTGCATCATCCCATCGGAAAGGCTACAAGGAAAGGACAATCTCAAAAAAAAAAAAATCGGCCCTGAAAACACTGCCCGAACAGCTCTTGCGCTACAAAGAAAAGAGAAACACCACACGGATACCTCTAGTTGTTTCCTACAACCCAACTCTAGAAGGAATTCACAAAATCATCAAAGATCTGCAGCCACTGGTCACAGAGGACCCTGCGCTCAAAGAAATATTCCCTCAGCCCCCCTTACTGGCATTCAAGCAACCCCCTAACCTGAGGCAAAAACTGGTCCACAGCAAACTCACTCAGGAACAGGGTGACACACAGAATGGGACCAAATGCTGCAACAAACCCCACTGCAAACTGTGCCAACATATATGTGACAGCAGCACTGCACAGCACAACAACGCCACACGCAACATCAAGGGCTCCTACCTTTGTATATTTGCCAATGTGGTGTACATGATCCAGTGCACGGTGTGTGATAACTGATAAGGGCTGCTATATCGGCGAAACCAGCCTTTAACTGAACCTCAGGATGAACCAGCACAGACACTCCATCAGGAACCGCAGAAAATGGATATTTTTTATATCGCATTATTTTGCACTGCTGCATTTGCACTTTATTTCTATTGCATGTTCAGACCGCTGCACTAGTACTTTATACCCTCTGTGATCTGCATTTGCACTTTGTACTATATGCTATAATATGTATGGTACATGCAACTAGCTATCGATACAATCTGGATTATATCACATAAGGAGTATATTTAAATTAAATTACTGCGCCACTAGGAACCCCATACCCTCTTCTCGACTCCATCAGGAACCACCAGGAAAATACATATTGTACCCCGGTGGGACATCACTTCAATCTAACAGGCCACTCCATCCAAAACCTCAGAATAAAAAAAAACTTAAAAGGACATTTTAAAGACAATCGTGAACGCAAAACATATGAAATGAAAATGATCACATATTTTAACACCATAAATGCCGGACTCAATGTTGATTCGGGGTTCTTAACCCATTATCATAAGAACGTCACATAATATTCATAATTCTGGGTGGGGGGTTTTTTTTCTCTTTCCGTTTTTTTTTTTATTATGTGTCTTCTTCATACTCACTGTTTTTGGTTTTTTTAGGGGGGTTTTTTGTGTGATCTTTCACCTTCCCTTTGAAGTGATCATATCACTGTTGTCTCATGTGCCTGAGACACCGTAATGGTTTTTTTTCCTTTTTTTGTTTTAACATATTGTGCTTTATTGCAAAATAAGTTGAACATACATGAAAAACAGTTTCAATGTGTACTGGTTTTACAAAATAAAATCATTAAAAGAGTCGAACATAACATGGCGAGTGCTTAAGAGAAATTGCATTAGGGTAAACACTGTGAGCAACTTTTGGTATAAGAGTGCTCAGGGCAACGTAGAGCAGAGGAATGTTTCGACCTGGTGGGACGAGGGCGGGGGGTTTAGTAAAATTGGGCTTTGACCTGCTAAGGTTAGGGAGCGACTCTCCGTGTACGGGGCAGGCAAGTGGTCATCCAATAGTACCAGGATTGGTGATGTTCTGCAGTTTTACCCTGGAGCAGGGCGACCCTTTCTTCTGCCGATCTAATGTTTTCTACTTCTTGCAGCCATACAGTTAATGGGGGAGCGGTGGGTTTACGCCAGAATCATGGTATAACCAGGCGCGCAGCGTGTAAAAGTCTAACGGCGATCGACTTTCGGAAAACTTCTGGCGGGGCGTCAGAGTGATTAAGCAGACAGTATTCTGGGGTGAACGGTGGAGGGGGTTCTGCAACGTCGCAGAGACAGTCGTGTACAGAGCGCCAAAAGTCGTTTTTCCTTTTTTCTTTCCCAACTCTAACCATGCCATTTGGCGATTCACAATCTCTACACCCCCAACCGTGTCCCAATGTTTAATTCTATCATTCTGCTCAGCATAGCTTCAATATACCTGACGAAGAGAGGATCACTCTCGAAAGCTTGTACTTTAAATGTAACGTTACTCCAATAAAAAAGGTATCACAGACTGCTATACTCGTGATTTTGGCATCTGGACTAACACGGCCTACCTAATCTAATATATGTATATATATATATATATATATATATATACCTAGATCAGTAAAAACAGTAAAATACTTACCCTGCATTGTGCAAACTCTCTTCTGTGCTGAACGTGTGCTGATTAGGCTGGCGGCACACTAGCAAACATTTTGCGTCCGTCTGACCGTACTGTTTGCCGTCCGTTGTAGCTTTATAAAGGAGTCAATTAAACACACCACACGAAGCTCCTGCACACTTGTTCATGGACGGGCAAAGCATAAAGCCACAGACGCAAAAATAACATCGACGTGAAAAAGCTAAACGGACGCAGAAACAATGCTGCCATGTTTTTTCCTAGGGCGTGGAGACATCAGACGTTACGGATGCACTTTATGCAGTACTCACAATATCTCCCGTGAAAAAGTGCATCCGCAATTGACGCAGTACAGTATGCTCGTGTGCCGGCTGCCTAAGGAGAATGCCTCCCTGTATGTATGCAGGACGCTTGCAGTCACCTACTATGGAAAATAAAAGATAATAAACACAATATTACTTATACTTGCCTGGATCAGAGCCAATGAATATCCCCCTTCACCTCACGGTAGGAGTGGAAAGAAAGGTCACAGTAGAACGAGCAGGTAAATATGAAAATAAATCATATTCAGCTGCCTATTGAGACACGTCTCATTCACAGACAAAAGCTTTGAATGAGACAGTCACAGAAAGGATGCGTATCCATAGTGCACTAGTTGAACTGTTAATAGGAGGAACAATGTAAGATGGGGAAAGTGAAGATACTCCTCTAATTGCAAAAGCTACGGCAGCTGTTGAGAAAGCGGTGAATTAAATTTTTTTTTTTTTAACTTCAGCTACCAGATTTTGCAATTCAATTTACAATCCAACACAATTACCTTTTTAGTAAATAGACCCCTTCTTTTATTATAGTTGATGGTCATGTTCTTAATAAAAAGTATATTGTAGGATTAAAACGTCTTATATTGTTTTTTTCTTCTAAGACTTAAGCACATAATTAGTTCAGATAGTCGTATGAAGTGTTTATCTAAAATAAATCATCGGTATTCAGGTCTAATTGCGGGGTTGGCACTTTGAGACACAAGTTGGTTCAGCGATCCAGTTTGGGCACTCAAAAAGGTTTGCCATCCCTGGCCTAGGCTAGAAGAAGATTGTCAAGACCCTGAAACTGAGCTGCAGCATGGTTGCCAAGACCATACAGCGGTTTAACAGGACAGGTTCGTCTCAGAACAGGCCTCGCCATGGTCGACCAAAGAGGTTGAGTGCACGTGCTCAACGTCCTATGCAGAGGTTTCTTTGGGAAATAGACGTATGAGTGCTGCCAGCATTGCTGCAGAGGTTGAAGGGGTGGGGGGTCAGCCTGTCAGTGCTCAGACCATATGCCGCACACAGCCGCACAATGCCAACATGTACTGTGACCTGGGCTGCAACTAACAATTATTCTCATAATTGATTAGTTGGCCGATTATTATTTTGATTAATCGATTCATCGGATAAAAAAGAAAATAGAAAAAAATTGTTTACTTAAAAGGAATTTTATGTAAAAAGATAACTAACCACAACCCCTCCCCCTTTTTTCATAAGCAATTTGCATAGTGTACGTAACTTTCATACGTACATACGCAAATTGCATATCTTGCGTACTTTTCACACAAGGTATGCGAGTGCTTGGTCAGAGGGATGGGTTGATGCTGCATGCGCTGCTTAAGCCCATGTTTGCTTACTCAACTGAACCTGGCTACGAGCACTTGGTCATAGATGATGATGTAAGCATGAAATCGGGGGTTAATTAGCTAAAGTGGTCAGGGTGCGTAGAGTGTCCCTTTTAAATAATTTAAGTGGGAGGAGGTGGGAGGGAGGGATTTTTTTTTTATTTTATTTTTTATGGATTTTGCACAAAAACATAGAAAGCCACAGAAGATGAAGGCCTAGTCATGTCATCAAACCTATTGCAGGAAAGAAAATAGTCAGCTAATACTCAGCAGAGATCAGAAAATAATAAAAGCAAAACGCACGAAAATAATAAAGTCAGAAGAAAATGTAAGAGCAAAAGCAGCACATAACTCAAAAGGTCGTCAAAAAGTGTCTCAAGGAAGCAAAAGTAGTCCTCAAACGGGGAACGACCCCAAAAAAGTCAGCTGGATCAATCATAAGAAATTCTAAGCAAAACAAAAGAAGGGGGTCATCTGCAGGATGATATGTCTCACAGGCAAAAATGGTGGGAAGTTCTCAGCCAGTGTCTCTGAATGGTGGCGGTCGCAAGACAGGTGATGTATAGTCAGCAAACTCAGACACGTTGCGTGGAAACAGAGCTGGCAGAACAGGTAAACCCCCACCTGCGCTCCCACAATCGGCTCCAGTATCGCGTGTCAGAACCGCATATGGCGCCTGATAAAAGAACGGCAGGGGAGGTCCAGATGATTGAATCTTCCCAGATGCAAGGAGAAACCCCTCTGCCGCCAGACACCGGCCGGTGCCTGCAGGTGCCACCATTGCATCTGGCAGCTCCGTCCGGACGTGGGCCTCATGGTAGGGAAACACTGCATCACTCCGAGGGGACACATCTTCTAGCTGCGAGACAGTCAGCGGTGTCGGGCGATCCTGTTCCCCCCCTTCCTCTTCCCATAACCCACTGGCCTCCGTCGTCTCTGGAACCACACAGCTCTTCTGAGCCATAACGGGTCGATCGTCCCCCGGAACAACGTTGTTCGAAGCCTCATCCTCTCGGCCAGATCGCAGCACGGCCATGATGCGGCGCATATCACCCCACATCAACAAACGCTTCTCACCTTCCAGCAGCTGCAGGATAGCATCCAGTATGGCCGGGAGACGTGAACCCTCTGTCTCCACAGCCCTCATCATGGTCCCTAGTGGGATCAGGACACTCGAAGCAGTGAAGCTGGGCAATGACAGGGGCCGAGAGGTAGACCTCAAAATGGCCGCCGGCAGCACACTTCAGCCAGAGATGGCAGCCCGCAGGCGAGTCTCTGGACCGGAGGGGGGGAACGGGCTCCGGTCAGCACACTTCCGATGGCCAGCCGCTCAGAAGCCTCGGGAAGAAATCTCGGCAGAAAAAAAAAACAAAGATAGGCCCCAGGGAGAAAGAAACACTGTGGAGCTCAAACAGAATGCGACTTCTCCCTTCAGGGAGGGAGTGATTTTGCTCAAGTGACTTGACCTGAGTGTGAGAGGGAGTGGGTTTGGAGAAAAGACCGGATCGGAGTGTAGGAGGGAGTTTGGGGAAAGGGACCAGACCAAAGGCAAGGAATGGTAGTTGCTGACCAAAGAGGGTGTGGCAGGGAGGGTGGGGTGGTGGCAGCAGACTTCAGCTTCAAGTAAGGATTAAACACAGGCACACATCTCCTTCACCCAGTGGCAGTATCCTATTGTTTGTGTTATAGTTCTGCTACTGTTGTAAACAGAATAAAAACTAACTGGTTATGTCTGACATAACCCTAGAACTAAATCATACCTAGTAAAGCAGCGACGCGTCTTCTCCAATCAGCTCCGAAGCTGAGGTTATTTACGTCTAAGGCTAGGGTCAGACGAACGCATTTTTCGCGTCGTCCGTGGAAAAGTGCGGTCGAACGAACGGATGTATTTTTTCACGAAATACGCGTTGGCGGTCATACGATGCGCAGTTTCGGCCGTGATTTTGTACGGATCATCAATAAAACACTTTTTGTGTCTGGACGTTATGTTATCCGGTCATTAGCAGCGTCTGACGTCTCCCAATCACGCAAACACGTCAGTAGTAGCGGTTTGACGTTCTCGAAAAAATGCGTTCGTTTGCCACTTGTGTTGCACGGACGAACATTCGTGCGGCCGTTTGTCGTGTGTTCCCTGGCATTGGACGTCATTTGCTGCTAGCACGGCCGTGATTTCGTGCGGCTAAACGCACGTTAAAACTGCGTTCGTCTGACCCTAGCCTAACTCAGTCCGACTCTAAACAGTGTGTGCTGTATACAGGACGATTAATCAACACCGATTAATCAATAATGGAAATAGTTGACAACTATTTTAATCATCGATTAGTTGTCGATTAATCGATCAGTTGTTTCAGCTCTAGTCAGAAGTCTTCATCGTCCTGCTTTAAATGTCCTGAGCCAAGGGCTGATCTCTATCATTGTTTTTGGAGTTGTCCGGTCTTTCAGTCATTAAAACCTCCCTACCTCTAGACCCGGAGTTTCTCCTTTTTGGACCCACCCCCTCCCTAAAGCTCCCAGATACAAAATGTTTCTCTTTAGTAGTGACTCTGGGTTCTAAAACCATACTTCATTCCTGGAACCATTCTACACCAACTCTATTATCACTATTCAATTCCAAACTACATCACTTATTTCGTATACGTCTACCGCGGTTGAACCTGCGTGAACGCTGTGCAAGCTTACTGTACTTCGCCTATCCTATACTTAACATTGTGATCGCAAATGCGTTTGTGCGCTGGTACACGGATGGTATTACAATCTATGCGCAGTTTGTAACACACAGCCTTTGCGCGCATAATGTTAGCAACTCCTAAAAGCTGGTGTTAATGGCAAATTCTATCAACCTGGCCGAAACCAAATACACCAGCCCAAAGAAAATATGCAGCAAAGTATAGTTACACATTCTACACATACCAAACCAATAAATTTGAGAAGTTGTGTGTGTTTTTTTATTGATGCAGCATATATGCGCAGATTGACTTTGACAGGCGCAAAAACTTAACATGAGACAATTGTGGTTCTTAATTCTGATTGGCTGAATCGCTTGAAAAACAGTCAGCACACTGATTTCTGCACGCAACGTTGCTGCGCGCGCGTTTTTGCGGGTCCGTTTTACGTGTGTTATTTTTTGACAGATTGTAATACCAGCGTTGATTTACGCACGTTAACGTTTAACACTTCGCGCAAAAATTCACACGTTGTGCGTGCGTTTTTGCGTGAAGAATGTAATAGGGCCCTACATATTTTAGCCACTTGGCTGCTATGGACGCGCTCAGCGCGTCCAGCCAAGTGGTTCTCCTGTGCTATGGACGCGCTGAGCGCGTCCATGCACAGGAGGCAGCAATCCGCCGGATTCCGGCGGATTGCTGCGCCCCCCCGGTGTGGGCTGACATCTTGGATGTCGGCCAAGCCTCCGGGAACTCTCCCTGAGGACTGGTGTCATCGTACATAGCATGATGACGCCAGTCCTGGAGTTAACCCCTAGCTGCCAGCAATGATGGAGATAGGGGTTTCCAATGAACCCCCTATCTCCCGATCCGTGGCATCTAGGGGTTAATGTTTGATATTGTTGGATCGGCCAGAGCATGGCCTTTCCAACGATACCAAACATGACCATGAAAAAGTTTGTTTAAAAAAATAAAAATAAAAATAAAACATTATTTAAAAAAATTCTAAAAAAATAAACAGGTTTTGTTTTTGTTTTGTTAATGCAGCAATATTGTTCTCATTTCAGTTATAATGTGAACAATGATGCTGCACTAACGATTTTTGTATGCGGTGCGTTTGTTAAAAATAGCAACATTTTCCCCAAAAAAAATGTAACGAGACCCCATTTCTAATTTTTTTAACAAGTGCACCCCATAGAAAATATAACCGCAAATGCTCGCATGTTAAAATGTGAAAAAAAACACTTTACACATAGTAAATTATTGAAAATTCATATTTTATTGCATTTTTTGTTATAATATACAGACAGGACATGACGTATACATATAATAATGACATATTATGAATCTGCCAAGTCTGCCAGAAATAACGATATATAATATGTCTGGGTCATATATCAAAATATGGCTTCAAAACGCGGTTAAACATAATGAGCGAAAGCGGTAAAAATGACCTCAGCACAGAGGTGTGAAAAGCCTCAGCAGCGAAAGGGTTAAACATTATTTGGTATGTTAAATTTTCAAGTCTTGGCATATGATTACAATTCTGTGTACTGGACACCTACCCTGCCACTGTCCTTCTAAGGCCGGGGTCAGGTGAGTATTTTTCAGAGCGGAAGGAACGTCTGTGAGAGTGGACATTCCTTTCACTCTGACGCCCATCTGGTCGAGGTGACAGCTGAGCGCTGTTAGTGGGCTCAGCGCTGCAAAGCTCGATCCTCCTATGGACGGACGGACACCAGGAGGCACGTCAGTATGGACCCCAGCTTTAAACCATCACTTTCCTATCGCCTTTATAGAAAGCCCTGACGCAGTTCTTTTGCTGTTATTTCCCTATTTTCATTGCCATGGTGTCAACATAAATGGTATGACTGACCGTATACAGGCTTAGGCCCCGTTCACACCTCAGCGTTTTACAGTGCTTTCCTGAGCGCTGTAAAACTCTCAACCCCGGAAATCCCATGATTTCCTATGGGGCTGGTTCACACCTGGACGTTTTACAGCGTGCAGGAATGCGCTGTAAAACGTCCGACGCCCAAAGAAGTACAGGAGCTTCTTTGGGGCGTATAGCAGTGTGTTCGCACGTTTTTCGTATGCGCGAACGAGCGTAAAAATACGCGGAATCGCGCATGTTTGAAAAACGCTGAGGTGTGAACCCAGCCTATCATTGTTATGGTTTTAACCCCTTCACTAAGAAGTGCTTTTTAAAAATAATATAATAACATGTATTTGAAGATAATCCTAGTTAACAATAAAATATAGGGTAATATGTTAGTTTTGCACAGAGCTTGTTACTCCAAAAAAGGTGAAAGATCAAATTTACATTTTCATGCATACAGAATTATTATTATTAATAATTATTTATAAAGCGCCAGCATATTCCGCAGCGCTGTACAATGGGCACAGGGTTACATTTACAATGAGGGAGTACAGACATGAGACATAGTAAAAACATAAGGAAGAGACGGCCCTGCCCTTAGGATAATTGCCCTACTGATACAGCACTTTATACAAATGCTCAGCCAGACGTCCCGTGAATTTACAATCTAAAGAAATATTGATTGGATGAAAAGGTTCTAAACACCAGATGGTGTCCCTTATCTTGCAAATTGGGTCTGCATTATTACCATACAGGCAGCAGAGGCCTTTGTATGAAATACAGTATATGTAAAAAAGATGGATAATAAAATGCTTGTATAACTGCTTATGGGGATTTGCAGTAATCACAATGAGTTTATTAGCAATGCCGGTTTCAAAAAATACCACAGTATGGAAATATTATCTGTAAATGTGGCATAATGCATGTATATGGAAATTACCGTATAACCTTGATTGAATCTGTACTGAGCAGGAGTTTTCAACAGTTATAACCTCCTGAATCTTATCCCTGTAGAGTAATGAGAGCTGTTTTTGTATTTTGCCCTCTCCCTGCCTTTTGTAATGCTGCAAAATATTAGATTTTTTTGTTATAGTGAGAGCGGGGCTGGTGTTTTGTACCGTCTTTACAAAAAAAATACAGGATGACTGGAGTAAGCTCTCAATTCACCACAGGGGGCACATTAATGATGCATTAACCTCCCTGGCGGTGTTCCTGAGTGTGTCTCGGGGGTTAAATTTCACCGGTGAGAGCAGTAACCCCGAGACACACTCAGGCTGTATACATTACCTCTCTCTCTGCGCTCCCTCACTGATCTCTGCAGTCTCCTCCGGCGATCGCGCTGTTTTACTTCCTGGATTCCTTCTCGCGAGGAAGAAACCAGGAAGCAATGAAGTTGCGGTCGCCGGAGGAGACAGCTGGGGACTTCAAGGGAGCGCAGGGAGAGGTGATGTATCCAGCATCCCGAGTGTTGCTCGGGGTTACCGCTTCCAACAGTGGCGTAGCGTGGGTTGTCAGCGCCCGGGGCCAGCCAAGAATTGTGCGCCCCCCCCCAACCTGTGGACACGTTATCGATATTGCCCCAGCTCACACATGGATATTGCCCCAGCTCACACATGGATATTGCCCCAGCTCTCACATGGATATTGCCCCAGCTCACACATGGATATTGCCCCAGCTCACACATGGATATTGCCCCAGCTCACACATGGATACTGCCCCAGCTCACACATGGATACTGCCCCAGCTCACACATGGATACTGCCCCAGCTCACACATATTGCCCCAGCTCTCACATGGATACTGCCCCAGCTCACACATGGATATTGCCCCAGCTCACACATGGATATTGCCCCAGCTCACACATGGATACTGCCCCAGCTCACACATGGATATTGCCCCAGCTCACACATGGATATTGCCCCAGCTCACACATGGATTTGCCCCAGCTCTCTCATGGATTTGCCCCAGCTCATGGGATTTGCCCCAGCTCATGGGATTTGCCCCAGCTCACACATGTATTTGCCCCCCAGCTCACACATGGATTTGCCCCCCAGCTCACACATGGATTTGCCCCCCCAGTTTACACATGGATTTGCCCCAGCTCTCACCTGGATATTGCTCCGGCAGGGGTTGAGGGGACCCAGAAGATGCCGGGCAGCGGGAGTGCCTGCCCGCCGCCCGGTCCTGAACAGTCCGTCCTGTTCTTGAAATGGCGGCGGCTGCGTGCAGGCGTGCGCAGGTCACGCGGTCCGGCTAATCAGGTGGTACAGAGACTCAGTACCACCTGATTAGCCGGACCACGTGACCGGCTGCGCCTGCACGCAGCCGCATCCCCTTCAAGAACAGGACGGACTGTTCAGGACCGGGTGGCGGGCAGGCACTCCCGCTGCCCGGCATCTTCTGGGTCCCCGCGGGCCAGTTTTAGGGGTGCAAATGCGCCCCTAACAAAACTGCGCCCGGGGCCACGGCCCCCCCAGCCCCCCCCACGCTACGCCACTGGCTTCCAACATAGGAATTTAACCTCGAGCCACACTCGAGATGCCGCTATAGGGGGGGGGGGAAACAACAATTGACCGTTTTCAGCGAAGTATTTTCCGACTAAATAGACCGCCAGGGAGGTTAAAACTTATGCATAAGGGGGTGTTATATTTATTATGTATATTTCATTTTAGTATTGTATGACCATAGAAAATTGAGTTTACACATTTTTGGTAGTGAAGGGTTTTTGTAGCATTTATGCAATAAATTACTAATAAAAATGGTAGATAAAATAATTTATTTGAATTGCTGCATCCTTAGCTTTAAGATAGACCAGTGATTCTTGGGGGGGGGGGTCATACTACTGACAAATGTGTATGTGAACATATATTTTTCATTGTAACGGCTAGAAAACTATTAGTGTAATTATTGGCAAGATTTTTTTCACATGACTAGCTGCAGCTGTTTACTCTTGGGTGCGCGCAAAGACATTCTATGCCCTTTTGTGGAGATTCTGTTGAATTTCAGAATGTTTATGTTTGGTTAAAAGGCACATAATTAAACTGTCATATTGTGAACGTTAATTTTAAATTACCCTTGGATGACATGGCCTCTTAAACCAATAATATTCTCTAGGAATTAAGAATTCCAAAACTCCCAGGTAAACGTCAGTATAACCATGTGTGCCTCACAGTGGCGCTACACAGGTATAATGGAAAAGCCAAGTGGAGTAGTGGTTACGTAGCAGTCAGTTATACGTACAATAAAAAATGTGTTTGCCGAAAATCCAAGACTATTAGGGTTATTCAGAAAGCACCGAAATTTTGCTGCTTTCTCGTTCAGCGCAATTTGGTGCACATCAGTCATTCCAGTTCGTCGACCCTGTGGTGTGGTGAATTCATTATTCACCGCAGGGTCCCCGAAGTGTGCCGAATGTGAAGCCACCAAAGACCACCGTCGATCAGCCAGCTGAACGCCGCCGAACTGCAGGGGAAAAAAACTAAAACCTCTGCTATGCTATAAAAGGTGTTTAATACAATAAAAATGCATGAAAATTTGTGGAAATAATAAAAAAAAAAGGTCTGTTACAGAATAAAAAAAAATCCAATAACAGATGGGAATCAAAAAATTTTCCAAAAAATTTAAAGTTTGCTGAAAATTAAAAGAATAAACAGACTAATAAAAATAAGATAAGATTTTTTTAACATTGAAACCTATGGGATTGGCTTTTTAACCCCTTCCCTACCGCTGATATACATAGTACGTCCTGCAGGGGAATCCCCTTAACGGCCGCGGATGTACTATGTACGTCACAGTCTCCTAACCTCCCGCTCTCCCTATACTCACCTCTCTGTCCGGGCTACCTCGGCGGTCTGGCAGGCTGGAAGCCTGCCCCGCCTTTTCAGGCAGGTGCGATGACGTCAACTGCGTGTGTGATGATGTCTTTGCCAGGCGCCCCCGGTGCTTGGAGGGTAATATAGGAAAGTGGAGGGCAGGGGCGGACTGACAACTAATGAGGCCCCCGGGCAATAGGAGATCCTGGGACTCCTTGTGCCATGCCCACAAAAGATCAACCCCCCCCCAGAAAAAAACATGCATAACCGATATGTACATTGTTGTGTTAAAGAATTTATTTCTTCACACAATTTTCTAAATAATGATTTTACTGAGTTAAGAAAATCCACTCGGGCCCAACAGTGAATTGGGGGAACACACACACACACTACCCCCTGCTCACACACACACACACTATCCCCTGCTCTCACTCACTCATACACACACACACACACACACACACACACACACACACACTACCCCCTGCTCACACACACACTACACTCTGCTTACACACACACACACACTACCCCCTGCTCACACACACACACACTACCCCTGCTCACATGCACAAACACACACAACCCCCTGCTCACACACACACACACTACCCCTGCTCACACACACACACACTACCCCCTGCTCTCACACACACACACACACACACTACCCCCTGCTCACACACACACACACTACCCCCTGCTCACACACACACACACTACCCCCTGCTCACACACACTACCTCCTGCTCACACACACACACACACTACCCCCTGCTCACACACACCACACACACACACACACACACACACACACACTACCCCCTGCTCACACACACACTACACTCTGCTTACACACACACACACACTACCCCTGCTCACACACACACACTACCCCTGCTCACATGCACAAACACACACAACCCCCTGCTCACACACACACACACTACCCCTGCTCACACACACACACACTACCCCCTGCTCTCACACACACACACACACACACTACCCCCTGCTCACACACACACACACTACCCCCTGCTCACACACACACACACTACCCCCTGCTCACACACACTACCTCCTGCTCACACACACACACACACTACCCCCTGCTCACACACACACACACACACACTATCCCCTGGTCACACACACACACACTACCCCCAGCTCACACACACACTACCCCCAGCTCACACACACACTACCCCCAGCTCACACACACACTACCCCCAGCTCACACACACACTACCCCCAGCTCACACACACACTACCCCCTGCTCACACACACTACCCACTACACACACACACTACCCCCTGCACACACACCACAACAGCTTGTTAAATACTTACAGCAGGCTGGAATCATTGCTTGTCAGTCTCCTGGGTCCTGGCGGGGCTCTCTCCAGTCTCCTGGGTCCTGGCTGGGTTCTCTCCACTCCCCCTCCCTGCACATGCTGGACACTTCTAGCACAGCAGGGAAGGCTCTGCTTCCCGTGGTAATGGAGGGGGAAAGGGCATATGTCCTCATGTGTGTTGCTGGTCTGGCAACCTCATCTCCCTCCTACCGGCGGGGCCTTTACTTCCAGAGCAGCGTGTGGGAGTTTGATCCCACACGCTGCCCGATCAAATGGGAGACCAGGTGCTGTCTGATCCCTGCCTGGACAGCAGGGCCAATCTGGGCCCCCTTCCCATCCGGGCCCTCGGATGGCGCCCGAGTGCCCGATGGGTCAGTCCGCCCCTGGTGGAGGGCAAACCCTTTCGTTTAGTATGTATCAGACAACGGAGACAGAAATGTTGCGTTGATCTCTTTGGTGGGATGGAGTGATATTTTTCATTTGTGTCGTGTTGCCATCTGCATTTTTGGTTATTTTGTACTGTATTTAGTGGTTTGAAGAAATCTGATATGCTTGCCTGAGAAAAAGCATAATGGACTCCACATTTATATTCCATTTAATACATTCTGTGCGGTATATTATTTAATATATACTATATATAAGTCATCAGAGAGCTTGGCCCATTGCCAAATGGAGAAGATTGAAACATCTCCTCTGACCACCTATAATCCGCAAGGGAGTCACCCATGTATTTTGTGATTATATAAATCCTTTTGTTTTGTTTTTCTTCATGTGAAACACACATCTCTTTGTGTCCTTTTCCTGTTTGAAGTTATTTTGCATTTCAAATGATGTGCTCTGGCACTAATTACACTTCCCGTCGCACATAAGCAAACATATAGCCAAGCCATACGGCTGTTGTTGCTACCCATTTGCTGGAAGGAAAAACAGATTTTGCCACTTTTGTGCATTTAAGCATGCCTGGAAAGAGAAAAAGAATGGTTATAGGATGAAATACTCTCACGTCTAAGCAAGTACTGCATTGTAACATTCTTAAAAACCGTGCTACTGTGATGAGAAAAAATTCTGCTTTTTATTTCCTAGAATATTACAAGCATCCTTTGCATATACCCACACCTCTTCTCATTTGTCAGTTGTTTGTCAAACATTTCCCAAATATCAGCTAGATTCAAAGTCAGATGGAAGCTTTGATAATGGTATCTAATTTGTAGACGTATTTGGCCCGATTTCATTTGGAGCAGTAATCTATTAGGTAATCTGGCTGCTAACTCTGTTACCAGGGCTGGACTGGCAGCTGCTTGATTTATGGGCTGCTGGTGCTGGGGAGCCGTGCGGCCAGAGAAAACAAAGGCTTCAGCTACTGGCTCCTCCTCTATTTACTGTCATCTTCCAGTCCCCACGCATAACACACTGTGTGCATGGGGAGGGGAAGGGGGTGGGCTGTTGAGGAGGAGAGGGAGCGAGACAGCCTGGGACCCAGAGACACAAAAAGGACAACGCCCCCCTCTCTTCTGACCCGGCAGGCACAGAGTGCAGATCAGCTCCCCTGCTTCCTGCCCTGCCTCCTCCATTCCAGCAGCAGCTTCAGGTCCTGTCAGGGAGGTAAAGAGGCACACTGTGAGTAAATTAAGTTGCAGTGGGGGATTCATGTCTAATGAAGTTTTTCTGATATTCCTCCTTATATGATTTATTTAGTCCTATTTCTATAAATAACTGTTTAATGTAACTCTATCAGGGTTATTCAGAGAGCACCGACATGTCACTGACATTTCAGTGCTCTCTGGTTCACCTCACTTTGACAACTTAAATTTGCAGGCCGTGCGGTGAATTCAGCATTCACCGCAAGGTCCCCAAAGTGCGGTGAATCGACCCGTCGAACACTGCAAACCTGCTGAATGCCACCGAAGAGACTGCCAAACGCACCCGACGGCCTGCCCAACGCAGCCACAAAAAGCTGACCAGCAGCTGAACAGGTTTGCAGTTTGCAAAAAACTACTGCATGAAAATGCCTGGAAATAGTATATAAAGTCCTATGAATAATAAAAAAAAGGTCTGTTACAGAAAAAAAAAACCCATTTTAAAAAAATTCACCAGAAAAATGCCTAAAAAAATAGAGACTTTTTGCTGCAAATTAAAAGAATAAATGGTTTATTAGATATTGGATAAAAACGGGAATATTTTTTAATATTGAAGCCTATGGGATTCGCCTGATTAAACCTGACAAATGAAACCACTGAACATCTGGGCGATTTCACTGACATTTCTCTGCTGTTCGGTGTCTGTGAATAGATTAACCATTGCTTCTCTATGGGGGATTTCACTGCTGCCAAACAGGCACCCTATTTCCCTGGCAATTCAACAAAAGTTGCCAAACTGCCTGCTCTTTCAATAGCCAAATGGCCCCGAAATTGCACTGTATAGGGAAATTCCCTGTTTGGTGCAATTTTTGGGCCAGTTTGGCTCTCTTTGAATAACCCTATATATGTGGGACTTTAGCCTAACTCAGGGACTGGTCAGTAATGAGGGCTGTAATTATTATTTTATCATTTATGAAATGTCTCCTCTATGTTTACCAGGATTTTATTTCTGCTTCTTTTATTTTTCCTCTGTTCTTTCACCATAAGAGCTTGTGGGACTATTCCTTGCCCTGTGTTAAATGGGGACACTAAGGTGAATAATGTGTGCCTGCAGGTTCCCCCTTAGTGTCCCTGTTTAAGCTCCATATTACGGGTCAGGTGCTGATTCAGAAGTCTGCCCCGTAATGCAGCACTAAGCGTCACTGCAAGTACCTCCTCCTGCAATCCATAGGACTCCATGGAGGCTTTTGCTGCTCGGCAGCGTGACCTGCAGGATCTCGCCTCTCGTGAGATCTTGCAGGTCCGCAACTTGATTCGTGGAGGGAGACTGGGGACTTTTTGTCCCCAGTCTCACTCTGCTCCCTGCGGCCAGAAGAGGCTGATCGGCCCACTGTTCTCGCTGCGGGATGAGAGGTGAGTCTCGGATTTTTGGTTTTGTTTTTCAGCTGGTGATAAATGATTCAGGAGAAATGGTAGCAGTTAGCACCAGCTTCTAGTGGTGTTTAACTTTTTCGTTACCTCATCAGTGCAGTAATTAGAGTTAGGACTTTGCGCTCCCTATCCTTAACATGGGAAGCGCAAAGTACAATAAGCTCACAGAAGCGAGCACAATCACTAATGCGCTAAGGGACTTTTTTTTAGCCCGTTAGCCAGGGGTGGACTGGGCCAGGGGCAGGGTGGCAACCGTCCCCCGGGCCGCCGCATGATTGCTTCGGTAACTCAGACTCGACTACTCGCAAGCCACGGCCGCGCA
This sequence comes from Leptobrachium leishanense, assembly GCA_009667805.1. Lineage (NCBI taxonomy): Eukaryota > Metazoa > Chordata > Amphibia > Anura > Megophryidae > Leptobrachium > Leptobrachium leishanense. The sequence continues at coordinate 246,690,061 of CM019066.1, forward strand.
TAAGCGGTAGCGCCAGCCGTGCCCCCCACATGATGCTGCCTCATCCACGTGATGGTAGCGTGCCGGCCGGGAGCAGTCGACAGATACTGACGTCGTCGGGGGAGCCTCAGCCTGCGGACGCCTGCCTGCTGCGCGAGTGCGCAGCTGCACAGCATCCACCGAAGAGGAGGACTGTGTGGCCGTGGAGGGAGCACAGCGGAAGCCAGGAGCCAGCCCAGCCCAGCCGCTGACCAGGACAGAGTGACTCACATCATCCATCCGTCACCTGCTGACCCACAGCTGGGCCTGGGGAGAAAGTGCTCAAGTGCTTTGGGGGAGCCTGAGGGAGAGAGACCAAGTGAAGGCCTGGCCCTCTGGAGTGGACCGTCTGGTCTGACTACTGGGGGTTAATAAATTGAGGGGGGGCAGCCTGCTTGTTTGACAATACGTGAGGGCCTGGCATGAGGCTGAGAGCCCTCTGGCCCCACCGCCCCAGGGTTAATAAATTGAGGGGGGTGGCTGTTACAGCCCTGCTGTGCTTCCTGGGGGGTCTGGGCATGGTTCGGTGCCACTTGCTGGTCAAGTGCCAGCACCTGGTAATGGCCAAGCAGCGTCTGAGGGGGTGGGGCCTGGCATGGTCACGAGGAGCCGCAGGGTTTAAAGCAGGGCGCGAGGAGTTGCCTCGTCGCCCTGACGTGAAGTTCAGTTCCCACATCGCTAAGCTTATTTCTCATTGCTGTTTAAGTTGCCGACCCGTTTCCGTCTACGTTCCTGCTCCTGATTTTGACCCGGTTTGTTTCTGACCATTCTGTTGCTTCCACCATTAGCGATCGCCAGTATTGTGAATTGGTGGATTAACCCTATGTTTGCCGCTGGGGCTTTCACTCGTTGTCTGGGATTATTCCCATCTCGCTCTGGGGTATCATTTGTGGCCTCATCAGGTTACTATTTAAGACCCAAGGTGTATGCTTCATTGCTAAGAGCATATGTGCAAACCGTGGTAAAGAAATACTGTTTAAATACTGCATATGATCATTGCTCCCTATCCGCTAAATATACCCAGGTCTGTACCAACTGTATACCCACATGTGTGTCAGCCACCTCTGATAATTGTAAGGTACTTCTTGCCTGCTTGAGATTATCAACTAATGTCAAATCTGTACCTTTGTTGACTGCCCTGCAGCCTGCACAATTCATTGACTGTTCAAACGAATCATTGTGTTTCTGAACGTGCTCTAAGTTGTTTGTTGGTCTTGAAACCTTTGGAACTTAGTGGCAAATCAGTTGTTCTTTGGTGCTCCTTGGCTTTGGAGTACAAGTCTGTTAATACCGAGTATTTTGTAACAATCAAGCAGGTATTTCTGTCCAAAAAGATCTCAACCTCGCTACTCTTGTGGAAGCGCTATTGCGCCCGTTAGTGGACAATACGTGAGGGCCTGGCATGAGGCCCCACTGCCCCAGGGTTAATAAATTTATAGGGTAATAGATTTTGTTTGATTACTTGATTCTCAAAAGTAAAAATATTGTTTTCTGTATTTTGGCTAATTTATGATTTATATATATCTAAAGAGTTATATAATTATTTTAAACAGTAATAAACTGTTATTTGTTACTTAATTTGCTTCCCTTATTTGTTTTTACTTAAACAAGGGCCCGAGTTGCTGAACTCTGGGCCTCTGGGTGGTACTTGCCCCTCGGGCCAAAAGTTGCCAGTCAGCCCCTGCCGTTAGCGTTCAGATTGTAATATGGGACATGCGTTAAAGTCACTTAATTTAGCGCTTTAGGGCTGGTCTACTTTTTTTTCCAGGGCTGATTTTTATTCCCAGTCCGACCCTGTCTGTTACATCTCCTGGTGACCAGCAACCACTAGCAGATTACAGCTACTCTTCTGATAAAAGGCCAAATGCTAATACTGTGAGTGGTGACAGGCACTATTTGCAGAATACATTCTGCAGTCCTTGGGACTCAATTGAATGTTACTGCAGAGGTTTCTGGGAAAATGACACAGAGGAGCTTTTGTTAAATAATAACCATAAACAAACAAAATCAATATTCCTATTATAATTACCATATATGGAATGTCCTAAACCTTTTTCTTCTCTAATAAGAAAATACAAAGAAAAGATGCGCTTACGCTGATCAGCGGAGACAGTAAAATCACCCACACACAAGATATGGCTGCATCATATCTGAATATTCCATTGTTAGACAGACCAATTTATTAGATTTCAACATCCAATAGAAACGTTTGTTGTAGACAACATTTTATATCCACCCCACAAAGGAATGTGATATAACAGCCAATCAGTACAGATACATTTCCACATCAAAGTTGACCAATCCCACAAGCACTTATAGGAAAAAGCCGTTTTTCTGGCTTATAACTTTCGCACACTTTTTCTATTTCTGTCCTTGTTACAATAACAAAGGATCCTCACTATGCCAGGATGTGGTCTGTATTCAAATCAGCATTCCTAACAAGATCACATGCCATAATAAAAGGAGGGGGGAAAGGAAGGGTGAAAACCACAGCCTTGCACTAGAGCAGGCTTTTATAAATAATAATTGAATTATAGGATATTTATATTCATACAGAAAATTAAAATCTAACAATTCTTTCCTTTGATCACATATCACCTGTGATCATCTAAAGGGATAAACCAAACTTAGGCAATTAAACTAATTATACCTGGGGCCACAGTGTCATCGCCTAATACCTTTATGATGTACGAAAGGGATTCCCCAAGGAGGCCCTTTATGAACATAAAATATACTTATCTATCTAGATTCACTCTTCCAGCGAACCACACTTGGAACCTGGGCCAAATACCTAATCTAGACTCCCATTTCCCAAAATGTACTTCACCGAACAAGAAAAATATAATCACTTGAATTTAACCCCTTAAGGACGGGAGTAATTTTACAACTTCGGCGCTGTTTCGGAAGTAGAAGTTCGCTGAGCTCATTTTGACCATTTTTAAGTCACGTATTCTTATACCACCCAGACAAATTATATATCGTTCTTTCCGTCAGACTCGGCAGATTAATAATATATCATTATTATATGTATATGTCATGCCCTGCCAAAATGCTATAACAAAAAATGTAAAAAAATTTGAATTTTCAATAAAATTTCAATCTTCCACAGTGTGTAAAGTGTTTTTTTTTTTTAATTTTATTATCCGAGGCTCTGCGGTCATATTCTATTGGGTAGATTTGTTAAAAAAATTAGAACGGTGAACCCATTTTTTTTTTTGGGGAGAAATTGCAGATTTTAGCTAAACCCCCCCAAAAACAAAAAATCATTAGTGAAGCATCATTGTTCACATTATAATTGAAATGTGAACAATAGTGCTGCATTAAAAAAAACAAAATTTTTTTTTTATTATTATATTTATTATTTTTTTATTATTTAATTTATTATTTTTTTATTATTTTTATTTTTACTTTTTTTACACTTTTATTTCACTTTTACCATGGTCATGTTTGATATCATTGGAAAGGCCATGCTCTGGCCTTTCCAGCAATATCAGCCATGACCCCCTAGCTGCCACCGATCAGGAGATAAAGGGGTTCAAAGAACCCCACTATCTCCTGCAAGGGATTTCCATGGGAAATCCCTTTGCAGCTAGGGGGTTCCCGGTTAACTGACATCATCGCGCATGGCGCGATGAGTCAGTTGACCGGGGGGGTGACCCAGAGGTGGGGGCTGCCATCCAAGATGGCGGCCCCCACCGGAAATAGGCCGCGATCGGGCACAAATTAGTGCCTGGTCGCGACCTGGCAACTAAGGGGTTAACCCCCCATACATCGCTGGAAAGGTCAGGCTGTGACCCTTCCAGCGATGCTGGCCACAGCAGCCGGGGACCAGGCGATCGGGAGATAGAGGGATCCGAAGGATCCCTCCCCTCCAGGCGCTTCCCCTGCTCCGGCGGGGGGGACGCCTGAAACTGACGTCATCGCGCCACAGGCGCGATGACGTCACAACGCCGGAGGAGGGATCACACTGATCTGACTCCGGGGGGAGTCAGAACAGCGTGGGAGCGACCGGAGAAGGTGAGTATCTCCCGGGGGGGCTCTAAACGCCGAGGACGTACATTTACGTCCTGCGGTGGCAAAGCCCGCCTAATGCAGGACGTAAATGTACGTCCTGCGGCGTTAAGGGGTTAAAAGTTAATTTATCTAATAATCAACATGAGTCAGATCTATATTTGTGTGTTTTCTTATGTTCAGCTTCACTCCACAAAACGTATATACACCTGCATTCACACACACTCTCAAGAAATACATTCTCATTTTCCCAAATCCAATCCTTTCTCACTCTCATATAGGGGATTAAAGAAAAAAAATCTCATAATCAAATTCCAGCCCTTGTCCAAAGTGCGAGAGCAAGGTGTTTTTTCAACATCCCAGCTTGAGATGCATACTCATTGAATGTAATCAGCGCTCCCAACATAGGGACTCCTGAACAAGCTGTCTCTTTGCACTGGTTGCTTATTACCTGTGACCTTTGACCTTGACACAAAATGTCCATGATCCGTTCCATATGCAGTCATTGTGACTGTCAGATTTCTTGAGATGATGAAGATGTGACACTTTTTAGCAAAAATAAAGAAATAAAAATAAAAAATAACCCTCTAATCATATACACATTCATTCATTCATTTTCAAGCACATGAAAACAATAAAAATATGTTAATTACACAAGAAGAGACACAGATAATAAATTGTAAAATTTCCTCGCAAAGCCTATGGGCCTCACGCAACAAAAAAAGAAAATCATATTACTTCTGACTCATTGCATTAGAGAAAAAAATATATGTGATGAAACGGCCGCCCCAATGTTTATTTGCAGTTATTTTGCTTTACAGGTTATTGTCTCTGTATATCAGGTAGAGTGTTCGTTCTGTGTCCGCTATTATCTGATGTCTGTGTTACATTAATCTACCCTTATGTGTTTATTGTAGAGTATTGTTTCTGTGTACCTTCTCTCTGTATAGTGTACATCTCTGTATTAGCTGTCCTCTCTCTTTACACTGTACTTCTCTGTGGCTACCCCCACTCTGTAAATTGTATTTTCCCTGCAGTAAGAAGATTCCTTTAAGATGAGAAGGCATGTGTAAACACTCCATTGTGTTAGATGAGTCTTTCTATTGTTCTCTGACTGGAGACTCTTGATCTTATCTGTAAGGGAGGGAAGTGTGTTTCAACTGTGTTTTACCTTTGTGTGTCTAAAGTGAAATAAAGAACCATTCTCCATTTTGGATTTTGAATGAGAAACATCTACATAGTACGTGTCGTCTACTGTGTGTGGAAATATATCATGTGTTTCAGCGGAAAGGGGCGCTCAGACGGAGGGTACCGAGCGTGAGGGTACCAGGATCCGTAACACTGGTTGGCAGCAAGGTGGGATTGTCCTTTCCAGCTGGAGGAGCTGGAGACCAAAGGCTCGAGTGGGTGCAGACCAGAGCGAGATGGAGATTCTTGAGGAGGTAAAGAGACGCCTCAGTAAATATGGACCGAACCCCAGCATGGACCTGTTCCAGAGCGTGTGGACCGAGGTCTGCTTGTTGCAGCAAGAGAAAGCTGTGTGGGGTGAGGAAAAGATTGGCACTCAGGATGTGGAATGCAACAAGGACGAGTTCTCGATCTGGATCAAGCCAGAGGACATTTGCAGCCAGGAGGATTGCCTGGTGACGGTGAGAGTGAAATCTTACTAGTGATTTATTGGGAGGCTGGGCAGCCGGCCCAGATAGCCCACAGTGCTCTCCAAGCCAAGGATGGCTGAGGGAGCTGGAAGGCCTAGAGTTGATGGGGCCAGCAATGGACTTAAAAAGTTTGCAGAATGTAGCACAGCAACAAGTTCCTGAGACCCCTGGAGGAAGCCTACCCACACCAGCCAGTGGGAAGAGGAAGAAAAAGAGTGGTGGCCGAGTTAAAGCAGAGCAGAGGGAAACGCCGTCGCTACCCACAGATTACAGCACTAAGCCATCTCCCAGCGTGCAGTATCGGGGCACTGGAGAGATTGGCACCCAGGCTGTTCCCCTCATGAGAGATGGGACCACACAGACAATGGACGATCCGGTCAGCTTGTTACAGGCCGAGTTTGTTGCTGCTCGGGCACAGATAATGGCCTTGACAGAGACATTGCAAGAGCATCAGACCGAACTGCGAGTGGTCACGGAGGAGAGAGATTGTCGCTGCATGGAAGTGCAAGAGCAGGAGGCCACTATACAAAAATTGTCGGCCCAGCTGCGGGCCTGCAAGGATTCTACCCACACCATACACATGGAGCTCAGTGGAGCCCACTCTCAAATAGAGAAGCTGGAGCACGGCTCCCATATAATGATTGAGCAACTAGAGGCCGAATGGCGAACCAGAGCTGCTCTACAGACAGAAAGGACTGCTTTTAAAATTCGCCTGGACAACTGTGAGCAGGAATTACAGTGGACACAGCTCTCCCGGCAGGCACGGGCCCATGAGCAGCAAGAGGAAATACAGCTGCTCCAGAACCAACTCCACCTGTGCCAAGACCAAGCCAAGGCAAGTGAGATGGAGGTGAGGTGCCTGGCACACCAACTGGATGTAATGGTGCAGGAGCATCAGGGCACTACCAGCCACCTGCAGGCTGAGCTCGAAGGGACACAAGCACAGTGCCGACAGCTCCAACATGAGTTGTCCCTGGCACAAGCTGCCAGCACCCATGTGCCCACCACAGAGGAGAGCAGCACAACAGGGGGTCGAGTCATTGGCCCCGTTATATTTTGCACAGTAGAGCGATTGTACCCAGAGTTGCTGGAGCGGGATGCTGTTCTGCCATACGAGTGTGCCTGGTCCCCGAGAAAAATGGCTACCCCCCATAACACCACCCCTACCAACCAAGGTGCAGAAAGAGAGGAGACCACTCCCTCCCTGCCCAGGAGATCGGTGAGTGATCATCCTGGGAGGCTGCTAGGTTCCTGGTCCCAGGAAGAGTTGCACCCATTTGGGATTGTGGGGTGGGCCCCTTTTGAATGTCTGGGAGGGGGGCATCAGCAGAAGGAGAGACTGGGAACTGGGACTGCTGACTGTATTCGGGTCCTGGGTCCGCAGAGGTGCACTGGAGAGAGCAAGATATGGGGGGGAATTTCAGGGTGCCCACTAACGAACATTTTATGCCTGTGGACTGTGGTGGCCTGTTGCCTGGCACACTGGACAAGAGGGGTTTCTTGCCTCTTACCCCGGGACTATGGACCCACAACCCTGCAGCGACCGTCAGACCCCACTGACGGTGCTTGTGCGCCAGCACCCTGGACCTTTACAAATGGTGCAGCAAAGGGACAAAGGGAGAGGTCTCGTCAGTGTCAAGTGAACCGTTGGGATCAAAGCTCGCCCTGACGATCTGGAATGGGGGACATATGTGACGAAACGGCCGCCCCAATGTTTATTTGCAGTTATTTTACTTTACAGGTTATTGTCTCTGTATATAAGATAGAGTGTTTGTTCTGTGTGTGCTATTATCTGATAGAAACATAGAAACATAGAAAAATGTCGGCAGATAAGAACCTTTCGGCCCATCTAGTCTGCCCAATTACATGGATACTTAACCTGGATTTATCTTTTGTTTAGGATAGCCATATGCCTATCCCATGCCTGCTTAAATTCAATTACTGTTTTGGCCTCTACCACTTCAACTGGAAGGCTGTTCCATGTATCCATCACCCTCTCAGTAAAATAATGCTTCCTGATGTTACTTTTAAACCTTTGCCCCTCTAATCTAAGACTATGCTATTATCTGATGTCTGTGTTACATTAATATTCCCTTATGTGTTTATTGTAGAGTATTGTTTCTGTGTACCTTCTCTCTGTATAGTGTACATCTCTGTATTAGCTGCCCTCTGTCTTTATACTGTACTTCTCTGTGGCTACCCCCACTCTGTAAATTGTATTTTCCCTGCAGTAAGAAGATTCCTTTAAGATGAGAAGGCATGTGTAAACACTCCATTGTGTTAGATGAGTCTTTCTATTGTTCTCTGACTGGAGACTCTTGATCTTATCTGTAAGGGAGGGGAGTGTGTTTCAACTGTGTTTTACCTTTGTGTGTCTGAAGTGAAATAAAGAAGCATTCTCCATTTGGATTTCGAATGAGAAACATCTACATAGTACGTGTCGTCTACTGTGTGGGGAAATATCTCCTGTGTTTCAGCGGAAAGGGGCGCTCAGACAGAGGGTACCGAGCGTGAGGGTACCAGGATCCGTAACAATATATATATATATACGCAACTTTGGCTCAAAAGGGAAATAGCTGAAGTGCATACTCCACCCATTTTAATATAAAAAAATTTTTTATTGATCTTATCCATTCTTGTTTGGTGTTTTGAAACAAACTGGTGTTTATAAAACACACCTATCCTAATAAAATAAAAAAATAAAAACTTATAATTTTACCGAATTAAAACTTTCCTACAATCATTTAAACCTTCATTAAACTATATTCCATTTAACACTAAATAGGTCATGAAACACATTTATGCAAATTAATTAAATTATATGTTCCTAGATACATTAATTAACTCTAATTTTAATTTAATGTGATCTCCAATAATCCTAAATGTGTCAGGGAATTTGAACAATATTGATTGTAACCAAACAACAAAATAATAAAATATAAAATAAAAGATACAGAATAATTATCACTTAGACAACACAATGATAATCCATCAACATATAAAAATACATTATTTTTCTTCTTTCTTTGTCTTCTGTCTTATTGGTTTAAAATCAAATATAACTGTTTTGTGAAACTGACATGTCAGTGATTGATGTGTTTTAAGTTTTATTTCCAAATCAATGATATTCTTTAATCGCATAAGTAATTGGTGAGTTGTTGATAAAATTTCTTCTTCCTTCATATTATTTAAAATGAAATACAACTCCTTTTGTTAGAATGTTTTATTGCCCAGTGTCTGATAATTCCTTTCTTGTTATCCAGTTATACATTGCAATGTGAAATGATAATGTGTTTGAGTAAATTTCCTTCAATTTCAATAGCTATATCGATATTGGTATCAAATAATATTCCATCTAGCTTGTTTAGCATCAGTTGCAATATACGTTGGCATGCGTTACTCGGGTATTTTTCACCTAAATCAAAAAACTTGGAAAAAAAATGTTAATAACCTGTGAAACTTTAAAACTTACATGGTTAAAACTGTAAAGAAAAACATTTAAACTTGTAACGTTCAGCAATAAATACTTTTAAAGAAATCAGGAATCCATTTTAAAAGTGCAGCAAATTTTGGACACAAAGAAAAAAGGAGGGGTCATGAGAGAGACAAGATGGAGGGTGCTAGGAGAAGAATGTGAAAACATTTTACTTTTGCAACGGTCACCATTGTCTTACATTCTCCAGTATATTCAAAATAAAAAAAGAAACATAACACAGCAACACTTATTACTTACAGAAACATACATACAAATGTATGTTATATTATAATTCAAATAAATGTCAACTTTCCCTACAATTTTCATATCATCTGGGGTTTTTATTTTTATTTGTGTTTTTATTTCACTCACATCATACACATAGAGAAAACCCATATGCATTAACACACTACACAGCACAATCTATTAACCAATAAAGTACCCCATCAGAAAGGTTACATTGAGACCCCTCTCATCCTCAAATATGTCTTTATTGAGACCCCCTCATCCTCAAATATGCCTTTCTTGTCCTCTCTACAGCCCTACAGAGCTTGTAGGCGCTTCCATAAATATCTATAACGCTTAGAATTTCATTCATTTACTAACAAAAACTAAACACCACACCTTCTTTTGGGAAAACTTATAGCTTATATTAAAGCCCGTGGCATATGGACCGCATCTGCGACGCCCAGCATGACGCACAAAATAGCCCTGCATATCATATATCAACTTGTATCATCCCTTCACACTAAGTCCAGCCCCCACAATTCCTTTGTCTGTTCCACATCCGCTCCGCGAGTGCACCTAGACCGTGCCCAAGCAAGACCATAACTCATTGCCTTGTTCTCAATCACAACTGCCTCAATAAAATCCAGGAATCATCCCAGCCATCCAATACGCTATATACCAACCAAAATACACCCTTAGAATCACATGAAAATACCCAACTCCACAAACAGCTGCAACCACAGCTCCTACAAGCACTAACAAAGTGCCAGGACCTAACCACCACTATATATATCTATTTAAGGCATTAAACCTGTGTTATTATCAATATCTAACTATTTGTTATATACTATCTAATTATCCCTAATAGATACTCCCAGCATATCAACAAAATCCCATTATAGCATGAAAATAATAAACATTCCAGAACTCACAGCTAAACATATCTTTCAATATACATCATATTAACTACTACATATTGCAAATAGAAAGAACTATTAATAAAAAACAAAGAAAGAAAACTTTTTCTACAAGAATTTATGAAAAAAAAATTAGTTAACAGTCGCGATTGAAAGTTACTGTGAAAGCAAAGCTGCTATTGTTTGTCCATTTTCTTTTTTTTTACTTGAGGCTAAGCAGTATAAAACATAGAAACGAAGAAACCTGTGGTAAGAGAGGCAGTCCCTATACATAGATCACACATGTAAAAACACAATATCAGAACTAGGATATACAAAATATCAAAGATAAACACCTACATTAATAATTAGTAAAGACAAATATTGAAATAAACAGACATAATGGCAAGAAACAAGAGAAAAAAATAAAATACAAAACCAAACGTGAAATCTGAAAGAAAAAACGTTTGCAAATCCTTTAGAATCAGTTATAAAATAAGACAGCGCGCAAACATACAGCAACACAAAGGGAATGGCTCAATGGGAGACAAAACTATTTTGTTTTCTATTTTGTTATTTGAGAAGAAACCAGACAGATCCAATACTTACGGATCTAATCAATTAAAATAAAATGCTCAATTTACAAGGACTTAGTCAAAAATCCAAAACACAACAGAGCTACAATACAGACAGACAGACCGATGTACACAAACTCAATGCTAGAAACCTCTGTTTCCCGGGTGAGTGACACATAAACCTATTCCAACATAGACTCATCACTAGAGACTTCACAGGGTACATCAACATAACGAGTGAGTCACCGCTCATTAACAGCTCTCTATCGGGCGAGTTAAGATAAACAAACAAACCGTATAACAGCAACTCGAACAACTTAAGGCATGATCCTAGATTCCTAGATCATCCCTCTGGGTGAGTGTAAACAAAAACAAACACAAACAAACAAACAAACAAAATCAATATTCCTATTATAATTACCATATATGGAATGTCATAAACCTTTTTCAAGTTTCTTCTCAAATAAGAAAATACAAAGAAAAGATGCGCTTACACTAATCAGCGGAGACAGTAAAATCACCCATATACAAGATCTGGCTGCATCATGTCTGAATATTCCATTGTTAGACAGACCAATTTATTAGATTTCAACATCCAATAGAAACGTTTGTTGTAGACAAAATTTTATATCCACCCCACAAAGGAATTTGATATAACAGCCAATCAGTAGAGATACATTTCCACATCAAAGTTGACCAATTCCACAAGCACTTATAGAATAAAGACATTTTCCTGGCTTATAACGTTCGCGCACTTTTTCTATATCTGTCCTTGTTACGATAACAAAGGATCCTCACTATGCCAGGATGTTGTCTGTATTCAAATCAGCATTCCTAACAAGATCACATGCCATAATAAACGGAGGGGGGGAGGACGGGTGGAAACCACAGCCCTGCATTAGAGCAGGCTTTTATAAATCATAATTGAATTACAGGATATTTTTATTCATACAGAAACTTAAAATCTAACAGCTTTTTTGACCACTTTCCTTCCTGCTACATAATCGGAAGACCCACTGCCTTCATTCCTTCCTCCCTCTGTCTCTTCTGCACCTCAAGCATTTGTATCCTGGAGGAATCCATGAAAGTAAAAAATAAAAAAAATCTTTCAAATCACTAAACGCATCATTAGGTTAATTTGAACTGCATTACTTGAGTTTCTTAATGTGATTGTGATCAGCATGGAGAGGCTTAGGATGTTGCAAACTGCTAATTAATTCAGAAAGTGCTGGACTCTACCAGGAGCAGTTTCATACTAATGAAGTTTTTGTAATAAGAAATAACTTTACAACTGATCCACTATATTATTTTTCAATGTGTTTTATAGGGCTGCAACTATTATTTTCATAATCGATTAGTTGGCCGATTATTTTTTCGATTAATCAATTCATAAAAAAAAAATATATTTTTTTACGTAAAAGTAGAAAAAAAAAATATATATATTATCCAAAAGTCCAGAAACAAATTTTCAAAATAAAGCAGCAAAAGGAGAGGTGCTAGGCCTGTATGCAATATAGAAAATCCAACAGATGGCCGCACTCAATCAAAAAATAAAATAACAAAATTTATTAAAGCATTTTTAACCCCTTAAGGACCACTGACGTACGCTGTACGTCCTGTCCACAGGTCTCCCTTAGACCCACGGACGTACAGGGTACGTCAGCAGCGCCAAATCCCCCTCCGCACGATACTCACCTCCCTCGTTGGATCCCTCGGTGATCTGGCAGGGAGGAAGCCTGCCCATGTGATTTACATGGGCAGGCGAGGCTGATGACGTCGCCACGCTGCGTGGTGACATCATCAGCAGGTGCCCCCATTCAAATCAATGGAGGGGGGCTCCTTCGGAGCCCTCTATCTCCCCAACTATTGAAGCTAGGGAGATGCTTTTTGCACTGCTGAAAAGGGGAGAGTCTCCCCTTTTCAGCGGTGTATAGCATTAACCGTTTTGCCGCCGAATTGGCGCCAAAACGCGATTCGAACCTGGAGGGGGGCTGACATCTTGGATGTCAGCCTAGCCTCCAGGTCCCCCCCACCCACTGACAACCTCACCATATGTGTGAGGATGTCAGTGGGCCAGTTAACCATCTAGCTGCCATGTAGAGGTAAGGGGATCCTACGGATCCCTTTATCTCCCGATCCATGGCAGCTAGATGGTCATACTTGACATCATTTGAAAGGCCTGATCATGGCCTTTCCAATGATACCAAACATGACCAGTTTGGTTTAAAATTGTTTTTTAAAAAAAATAAACAAAAAAAATGATAATAAAAAAATTAAAACAAAAGTGTTTTTTTTTTTTTTTTGTCTGGGGGGGGGTTTAATTAAATCGGACCTAGGCTGTCATCTCAAAATAATTAGCACAAAATGGTCAGAATGAGCGCAGCGCACATAGGTGAACTGGCTCAGCAGTGAAAGGGTTAAAAGGCAAAAACATGTAAAAATTGGGTATTTCTATTCTCGGGATAAAATTTTGAAACTATTTAGCCTGGGTCTTTATTGGTGGTTGTAGCTTTTGGGGATTAAATTACGAAAAAGTGTGTTTTTACCATTTTATTTTTCCTTCAGTTGTCATCCTTTGGATAAGACTCAGACACTATTTTTTCACATGCACACTATGGGCCATGAACCCCCATTTTTTGAATTGCAACATTTACATTTTACATATGGTTTTATTTTGCAGACACCAATCTTCACAAGAGTCAGTAACATGGTGTCACGGTGGCGCATGTCCAGGGAAGTGCTGCGCCTTCAGCCCATGTCCAGGGAAGTGTTGCGCCTTCGGCCCATGTCCAGGGAAGTGTTGCGCCTTCGGTCTATGTCTGGGGAAGTGTTGCGGTCGTCACAGCAGCGGATATCCAGAAAGCCTTATTCCCGGGTACTGTGTACTACCGGACAGAGAATGGTGCCGCCCGCGAATCAGACGCAGCATGCAGGAAGGACAACCAATCGCAGCACATGGCCAGCGATCCTATAGCAGAGCAGGGCGTCTCCTCTGAGCACCAATAGGAAGTGCTGTGGCTCCATTTAAAGGGCTTCATTTCTCATAGCAAATTGCCCTAGCGTGGTTCCATTTACGCCTAGTGCCTTGTTGTTATTGCTGCATTCCTATCTGACTGATTTCCTGATTAATTCGATCCCGGCTTGTCTCGATTTCCCTGTATTCTGGCGCCCTGAATTTTGGCATAGTATAAACGGACCTCTATTCCTCAACCCCTACCTAAGTGTGTTTTTGTTTGTCTGCTCTGCTTAACCCTGCCATTAGTAAGGATCGGCTAGCTAGAGCACTGTGGGTTACTTCATTCAGCAGGTTGTTTTACTTTGCACTCCGCCTCTTTCTTTGTGTTTGTCGTTCTCAGTATTACTGACCATATCCCGGCAATTGCTAAGGACTGGTTGGTCTGGGTCTGTCGGCTTATCGTCTGCAAGTGGGGTTACCCGATCCTGACACATGGATAGTTGTATATAAACCATTTTCTTTTTAGCACACGTTTAATATACACATATTCACTTACGTTTCTGAGTATCAACAGATCTCTTTCATGGCATTTAATGCTTAACCATCACTTGGTATTCACTTTAATTTATAAAATTTTTCAATCATAATATTACATTACATATACACACTGTTTATCATATTGTCTTATTTTTTAGACACTAATCTTCACAAGTGTTTGAGTATTAACAAATCTCTATTTTAAGACATTCATGCTTAGCCATTAGGGATGGGCCGAACACCCCCGTGTTTGGTTCGCATGCGAACTCGAACATTTGAAAAAAGTTTGAATTCGAACGCGAACACGATTCGAACGCAATGCAAGTCAATGGGGCTCGAACGTTCGAAAGTTAAGGTGCCCTCCAAGAGGGCATATATGCAAGATATTGGTCATAAAAGGTGTATGGGGGTCCGGGTACTGCCCTGGGGGACAGGAAACAATAAAAAACAAATTGTTTTTTTGAGCCATTTCACCGCTGTGCGCTGAGCTAATTTTTACCACTTTTGCTCATGTTTAAATGCAATTTGAAGCCGTGGGAAATGTTTGAGCTCAACGAGTGTGAAAAATTAAAAGAAGGAACGAACCGGTGAGCTCAGCAACACCAAAAGACCCGGGAGACCACGGAAAACAACTGTGATGGATGACCGAAGAATTCTTTCCCTGGTGAAGAAAACACCCTTCACAACAGTTGGCCAGATCAAGAACACTCTCCAGGAGGTAGGTGTATGTGTGTCAAAGTCAACAATCAAGAGAAGACTTCACCAGAGTGAATACAGAGGGTTCACCACAAGATGTAAACCATTGATGAGCCTCAAAAACAGGAAGGCCAGATTAGAGTTTGCCAAACAACACCTAACAAAGCCTTCACAGTTCTGGAACAAGATCCTATGGACAGATGAGAACAAGATCAACTTGTACCAGAGTGATGGGAAGAGAAGCGTATGGAGAAGGAAAGGAACTGCTCATGATCCTAAGCATACCACCTCATCATGAAGCATGGTGGTGGTAGTGTCATGACGTGGGCATGTATGGCTGCCAATGGAACTGGTTCTCTTGTATTTATTGATGATGTGACTGCTGACAAAAGCAGCAGGATGAATTCTGAAGTGTTTCGGGCAATATTATCTGCTCACATTCAGCCAAATGCTGCAGAACTCATTGGACGGTGCTTCACAGTGCAGATGGACAATGACCCAAAGCATACTGCATAAGCAACTAAAGAGTTTTTGAAGGTACAGAAGTGGAATGTTATGCAATGGCCAAGTCAATCACCTGACCTGAATCCCATTGAGCATGCATTTCACTTGCTGAAGACAAAATTGAAGGGAAAATGCCCCAAGAACAAGCAGGAACTTAAGACAGTTGCAGTAGAGGCCTGGCAGAGCATCACCAGGGATGAAACCCAGCGTCTGGTGATGTCTATGCATTCCAGACTTCAGGCTGTGATTGACTGCAAAGTATTTGCAACCAAGTATTAAGAAGGGAAGGTTTGATTTATGATTATTATTCTGTCCCATTACTTTTGGTCCCTTAACAAGTGGGAGGCACATCTGCAAACTGCTGTAAGTCCTGCACCGTTCACCTGAGTTGGATGTACATACCCTCAAATTAAGCTGACAGTCTGCAGTTAAAGCACATTGTGTTTGTTTCATTCCAACTCCATTGTGGTGGTGTATAGAGCCAAAGATGTTAGAATTGTGTCGATGTCCCAATATTTCTGGACCTGACTGTACATTCAGCCAGGTAGAGGGGGTGGCATGTGGGCTGCGCGGGGTCTCGGCAGTGTTTTTTTTGGTGTGTGTATATTTTTAGCAAATTTATAGGGGAAGGTAAGGGCAGGTATGATTATATATATATATATATATATATATATATATATATATATATAGATATATATCTATATTCTTATAAATATATATACACACACATTTTGGCAACTAATTGCCCCCCCAATTTGGCTGATCCCTCCAGAAGAAATATTGAACTCGATAGAGCAGAGAATAATATATATATTCTCTGCTCTGTCGGGTTCAACATTTCTTCTGGAGGGATCAGCCAAATGGGGGGGGCAATTTAGTTGAGATTGTCCACATGCCACCCCCCCATGCGCGTATGTGTATATATGGTCAGAGGTCTGTGGGTGGGTGTATGTATATATATCTGTGTGTTGATAAATACGTATATATAGGTCTGCGTGTTGATATATACGTATATGTCTGTGTGTGGTATCAATGCATCCCTACTCTATACACGGCGCTCCGTGTCCCTATAATATATATGATCAGGGGTTACCTTTTTTATATTTTTATACTATTCCTATTAAATTAGAACCCAGGACATACTTGAAAACGAGAGAAATCTCAATGTATCCTTCCTGGTAAAATCCTTGATAAATAAATAAATAAAATAAAACAGTAATTTTCGATGTATTTTATTCAGTAGAAACTTTTTTTGCCTATATAACATGTGCTTTGTGAAAATAAAACTGTTTTGTGTGTACATTTTAATTTAGTTAGTGGATTCCTGTCCAGTGCGGTGAGAAGCAAACGTAATGTAGTGTAGACACGATGCAAGGCGGAGCGGAATGAAGTCAAGCCTGCAAAATGTTTGCTTCTCTTCGCTTCGCTACGCTGTGCGTCGCTACACGCTCAGTGTGTCTAAGCCTTTATTCCCGCATCGCTAGCTTACCGAATCAGTTTGTATACTTGTTACTGACCCTGCTTGTTCTGAGAACCCGATCTGTTGCCGACTTTGCCTGCCATTTGACTATTCTCTCTGTGTATTCCCTGCCTGTTCTGTTTGCTTCCTGTTGCTACTGGTGTGCGCCGATTCTCACCATATACAGTAGCGCAGTACAAGTGCCTAAACATTGCTGACCCGGTTTTGTTATAGCTGCTGATGTAACTGAATAGATCGGGGATCTCTTCTTCATTACCAAAACCTCCACCACTGCACTCTTCCACAATACCACAGAGGGGATACTTACGGTGTGAAGGCACTTGCTGCAACCAATGGCACAATATTTGGGTGCACTGCCACTGACGCCTATACCAGATTCATATCATTTTAATATTTGACCGCAGGGTCCAACCCTGCACTCTTCCACAATACCACAGAGGGGTTACGGTGTGACAGCACTGTTGCCGACACTAAAGGCCCAATTTTAAAGCACCTATTGTTACTTTCATCCAAAGCCTGCATAAGTTTCACCATAATTTAGCCAAAAAAATCACTAAACTAGTTCTGCGTGTCCTAAAATGTCTCCTCTTTTCATACAGACTGTCGCCCCAAGCAGTTGTTTATGAATAGATTAAAGGAAAACCATTTACCGTCATTTGAAATGTCATTTTTTTGTTTTTAAATGTTTCTATACATCCTACAAATCCGCCACTTCACGGGCAGGTTATGGAGACCTCCTAGGCACGATATTTAAAGGAATTTTTTGTTTTTATTCTTAACCTTTATTTCATGGAAAACTCACTGTCCCTTCAAAAACTTTTTTTTAAAACTTTTTGTCCTTGTTTCCTGTCCCCCAGGGCACTACCCGGACCCCCATACACCTTTTATGGCAAATATCTTGCATATATGCCCTCTTGGAGGGCACTCTAAAAATTGAACTTTCGAGTCCCATTGACTTGCATTGAGTTCAGTTTGTGTTCGAGTTCGAACTCAAACTTTTGAAATTGTTCGCGTTCGAATGCGAACCGAACATGGGGGTTTCCGGCTCATCACTAATATTGATCAGTACCAGTATTTTTATCAATATAATCGTATCTCGACCCAATGTATACCTTTACCATAAAAATTTATCACTTAAAAACTCGTTGCCTATAGCTTGAATTTGAGTCTTTGGATAGTCTTCCTGCAAACCATCCAAATTCTTGTACCAATAATAATTATGTAATATCATACCTTTCAAGGAGGGAATTCATAGAGAAGGGGGATAGACCAGCAATTACAAAAAAATGGCGCAACTCAAAATCTTTATTCAAACCCATCGGAATGAGTGTGCCCAATGTGTAAATAAGCCTCATCTCTTCCTGATTTAATCTTTGAATAAAGTTTTCCTCTCGCCAGTTCTTTTGAATTTGTTTAAGGGCCAAAAAGGTGATTTCTAGTGCAGTACAGTCGTGTTTTTCTTTGAAGTGGAGTGACAGAGAGTGTTGGTCATATCCTTTCCTGATGTTCCTGACGTGTTCCATTATCCTCACATGCAGTGGTCTAATTGTACGCCCTATATATACTAAATTGCATGGGCATATAATAGCGTATATCAACCCTCAAAATTTCCACTCGCCTGCTCGCAATTTGCGAGGGCAAATCAAGCGATGGCAAGTGGAAATTCACACGCAGGCAGCATGATAAGTTATATCGTACTGCCTGCTCTGTGTATTCCAGCGGCGGCCGTGTTTTTTTTTTTTACGCTGGCCGACATGCTCAGGGCCAGCCAGTGTGCTTTCCTTTATCAGCAACAGCTGGACATGACCCGAGTAATTTCCGGCGCGCTGACCACACGGGTTGAGATTCAGCGTGCTTACCAGGGATGGGGAACCTCCTGCTGAGGAAAACAATCCGTCCTGAGTACCACAAAGGGAGGGGGTGCAAATTCCCTCTCCTGCTGCTCTCCTTACTCCAATCCCCTCTTCAGTCCTTACTGCTGCGTGCTGGATCCTTCTTTATCCTCAGCCCCTGAATCCAGCATGCCTCAGCGTACTCGGAGGTGAGGCAAAAGGGGGGGTGTGGAGAGAAAGGAATTAAAGGTAGTGGGGGAAGAAATAAAATAGGGAGAGAAATTAGGGTTGCACCGATACCGATACTAGTATCGGTATCGGGCCGATACTGGGTACTGCAGGAGTACTTGGTACTCGTGCAGTACCCCTCGATATTTTTCCCAAAACCGGAAGCCAGCATTGAGCCGGCTTGCCGGCATCCGAGGGGCTGCGGCGGCTGTCCGAATGCTCTATCGGCATTCGGACAGCCGCGCCTGGAGCTGCTCTCCGCGATGATACTTACCTTCCTGAGCGACGCCGGGAATGTCTCCGCACGTGCGCTCGTTGGAAGGACCCCAGCCGCGACCACATGGGACCATGTGATCGCGGCTGGGGTCCTTCCAACGAGCGCACGCGCGGAAACTTTCCCGGCGTCGCTCAGGAAGGTAAGTATGAACACAGTGAGCAGCTGCAGGGCCTGTCCGAATGCTGATAGAGCATTCAGACAGGCCCTGCAGCTGCTCTCCGCGATGATACTTACCTTCCTGGGCGACGCCGGGAAAGTTTCCGCGCGCGCGCTCGTTGGAAGGACCCCAGCCGCGATCACATGGTCCCACGTGGTCGCGGCTGGGGTCCTTCCAATGAGCGCACGTGCGGAGACATTCCCGGCGTCGCTCAGGAAGGCAAGTATCGTCGTGGAGAGTGCTGGGGGGACATACCCATGTGTGAGCTGGGGGGCATATCCATGAGCTGGGGCATTATCCATGAGCTGGGGCATTATCCATGTGCTGGGGCAGTATCCATGTGCTGGGGCAGTAATCCATGTGCTGGGGCATATCCATGTGTGAGCTGGGGCATATCCATGAGCTGGGGCAGTATGAATATATATATATCGGGGGGGATATACATGTGAGCTGGGGGCATTTTTATATGGTCTGTTCTTATTGGAAAGCATCACATGACATTAAAGAAAAGTATCGGTACTCGGTATCGGTGAGTACTTTTAAAAAGTATCGGTACTCGTACTCGGTCTTAAAAAGTGGTATCGGTGCATCCCTAAGAGAAATGAATTAAATACTGGGGGGGGGGAGAAATGAATGAAATACTGGGGAAGAGAGAAATGAATGAAATACTGGGGAAGAGAGAAATGAATGAAATTCTTGGGAAGAGAGAAATGAATGAAATTCTTGGGAAGAGAGAAATGAATGAAATACTGGGGAAGAGAGAAATGAATGAAATTCTTGGGAAGAGAGAAATGAATGAAATTCTGGGGAAGAGAGAAATGAATGAAATTCTGGGGAAGAGAGAAATGAATTAAAATACTGGGGAAGAGTGAAATGAATTAAAATACTGGGGAAGAGAGAAATTAATTAAAATACTGGGGAAGAGAGAAATGAATTAAAATACTGGGGAAGAGAGAAATTAATTAAAATACTGGGGAAGAACTTAATTGGGCAAAATAAATATACTAAAAGGAGGGAGAAATTAATTAAAGGGGGCCCTTGACAGAAAAAAGGCTCCCCACCCCTGTTCTAAACTAAGTGAAAGTAAAAAGCTGTCAGGACGCCGGAAGTGATTCCAAAACCAGTGCCGTTAGTACAACTCCCGTGAGGGGCCATAATTAGTGAAATGGTGGCGTAGGCGTTTGAGTTTATGCAAAATAAATCTATTTATAAAGAAAGAGGTGATACGGAAGGAGCAAAAAAGAAAAAAATGGGGATGGAAGGATCGCACATGAATATTAGTGGATTCATCTGTATTAGCATCCAAGGAGGAAACCTGACTCTGGGGTCTAACTTCTATTGATAACCTGGCATATGAATAATGAAAAGAGTATTAAGTTCCCCTTGATATATCGGATGCATAAACCAAAACTTAATTTGGTCCTAAAAACTGTTGGAGAGGAGTCTGTACTTAATGGATGATACTACTTGTCTGGGTCTGGTGCCTGGGAATACATGTATCTGATGCCTGGGTATTAATGTTAATTATTTTTGTAGCTTTATTCTGAATAAAACTTTTAACAGTGTAACTTCATAAGATAGGTTTGTTTAGGGGCGGAGTTCAGGGCAGGGTAGGTGGGGCAACAGGTGGCGAGTAACTCTTGAGGTCTGGCTAGTAGCTCGGGAATTGAAATTTTGAGCCCTGGCGTATATGACGTTTTTTGAGTAACACGTTAATATCCCTTTACTCTGAAAGATTTATCTAAGGGATATTCTTCTATGTGTCTTTTTGAGGATTTTGTATTCTTACAAGCACCACACATCCCACAGCCATAGAAGCCCTCTTTTTGATTAAAAATATTCCTCTGATTTTTCTTCCTGCAAGCACATACCAGAGTTTGTCTCAAATTCTTAGCTCCTCTACTAATGATAATAGGTTGCTCTGCTAATATTGTCTGCATCTCTCTTCAGGATGGGCCAATATTTTTTAATAGCTTTTTTAATATGTCCTGTTTGTGCGTTGTAATTAGAAATAAATGGGACAGTATTCATGGGGTCTGTATATTTCTGTTTATCGACCAACATCTGTAGTCTATCTTTATTGGTCACACTTTCTAAGGTGCAGTCCAGTTGATGGATATTATATCTCTTACTTTGAAAATCCATCTTTAGCTTACTAGCTTGATCGAGGAAGACCTTCTCTTCAGTACAATTACGTTTCAGCCTCGTGAATTGGCTTTTAGGAACACTATGAAGCCAGACTTTCGAATGGCAATTTGTGTAATTTATGAAGCTATTAGTAGCTACAGGCTTAAAATATGTTTTAGTCTTAATTTTACCGTCTTCTATATAAAGGGTGAGATCCAAATAGTTAATTTCCACCAGACTGAAATTAATGTCCAACTTAATACCCCAATCATTATCATTAAGGAACTGGTGGAATTCCATCAGGCTCTCGCCAGTGCCTCTCCAAATTGTCACGGTCCACCCCGTGGTACACCTGGATCTAAGAACTTTGCACTGGATTTCTTCATTCTTGGATTCCAGTCCAGGTTTTGCCCAGGCTAAGCACCATGTCCAGGCTCCTGGAGATCCAGCCTGGGTTTTCCTGTCTAGCCCTGGACTTCCAGCTGAGGCCTATCCATGTTTAAAAGGCAGAGAGACCCAATGTTATTATGGTTATTACTGTTATGGATATGTTTCTTTTTATTTGCTTCTCTCTCCGGTCCCCTTGGGGTCTGGAAGTAGGAGAGATCTTCTTCTTTTTTCTATAGGTGTATTTATATTGTTGGCGGCGGAGGGAGGCAGCCGGTTTTGGTATCACCCAGGCGCCGGCTGACTATCGTTGGTTATCCCCAATGGTCTTCTACCTCTCCTCCCCCTATGTCTACCTACCCTTCGGTATCCCCGTTCGGCTGGTACCCCCTTTTCCCCTTCTCCCTCGTGACTGCCCACCACGAGATCTCTTTATCTTATTCTCCCGCTCATCTTCTTTTCCTTTTCCACTCTCTCTCTTTTTCTCATGTTTTTCGGGATCCCCCCTCCGGTCACCCCTCGGGCCTTATTGCCCTCCGGGGGGGGGGTGGACGGATGGGGGATCTCCTCTTTGCATTTCTCTCCTGTATGATTAATGTCTAAGGTTAATGTCTACTCTATTAATGTAAAAGGTTTTAATTCACCACGTAAGAGACGACTTTTATTCAGGGAACTCCGAAGGAAGTCCGTAGAAATTGCTTTTCTCCAAGAAACCAGAATCCCTAAACTAGCTGCCTTTCGCCTCTCAGACCCGGCATACTCTAGGACATATGTCTCGTGCTCTACCCCTAAACGTAATGGTGTTGCCATTCTCTTACGTAATTCGTGCCCGATGGTTGTTGAAGAGGTACATACAGATGAGATGGGGAGGTGTTTGATAGTTCGAGGTACCATCTCCTCTCAGCCGTACTCTCTTATAGCGCTTTATGGCCCCAACTGCTCGGACGCTAGCTTTTGGGATGACACGAGGGATTTTATTAACTCCCATGCCAGGGGTAGGATTATTATGGGGGGAGATTTCAACGCCACCTTATGCCCTCCTGTGGACAGATCGGATCCCCGGGGAGATAGACTAACGCAACCCCCTTCCTCCCAGGATAGTCAGTATCATAGATTTGTGCAGGCATTGGGACTTATAGACATTTGGAGAATCCAACACCCCTCGACCCGTGACTATACCTTCTATTCCCAGGTTCATGACTCATATTCCCGCATTGACTGTTTCCTGACTTCCCCTGACTGTATACCATCCGTCGTGTCCTCTGACATAGGCTCAATTACATGGTCTGACCATGCGGATGTATCTTTGAAACTGACCCCCTTCGCCCCTTCTCCGGGTAGACGGTGGCGCCTTGACCCATTTTTATTAAATAAACCAGGGGTTGCGGACACGATCAAAGAAACCACTTCAGAATACTTTCAACTGAATGATACTGCTGACATCTCCCCTCAGATTCTCTGGGCGGCGTATAAGCCGGTGATGAGGGGCAAACTGTTAAGCTTAGCAGCGTACCATAAAAAACTAAAATTGGCAGACATTACTTCTTTACAAACCCTACTCAGGCAATACGAGCTTCAACATAAATCTTCCCCCAGCTCTGACACTTTCACAGCTTTGTCTAAAGTTAGGTCAGACTTAAATTTACTGTTTGTGGAGGATGCAGGAAGAGCCATGCTATGGTCTAAACAGCGCTACTATGATAGGGCCAATAAAATGGATTCCCCAATGGCCCGGCTAATTAATCCCCGCTCTCAATATAGCCCAATCACAGTCATACGGAATAGGGATGGCCCTTCACACAAGACCCCGCAAGCCATCAGAGATGCATTCACTAAATACTATTCAGCCCTATATGACCATTCCCCTGACCACACCCATACGAATAGGGTACTGATGCAGGAAATTGACTCCTACTTGACTGGGGCATCCTTACCTCGGCTGCCGGAGTCCAGCATGGAGACACTGATTGAGGCGATCACTGAGGAGGAGATAGGTAAGGCATTAGGATACATGAAGCCTCATAAAGCCCCAGGTCCGGATGGTTTTACCTACCATTTTTATAAGTCTTTTGCGGCAGAGCTTATCCCTAGGCTACTCCATATGTTTAATGACATGCTGACAGGGGGTATACCTCCCCCGGAGTCTCTGATGGCTTCCATAGTGTTATTACCTAAACCCGGCCGGGACCCACAGCTAGTGGAAAATTATCGCCCGATATCCTTGATAAATACGGACTTAAAATTGTTTACTAAAATTTTGTCCTTACGCCTAGATAAACTGTTGGGGAGTTTAATCCACCCTGATCAGGTAGGGTTTATCCCAAATAGACAGGCGTTTGAAAACACCAGGAAGACAGCAGATCTCATATGGTATGCTTCTGCTCACAGGGTGCCTTCCCTGTTTATCTCTCTAGATGCGGAGAAGGCATTTGATAGGGCAGAGTGGCCCTTTCTGTTTTCTCTTCTCGAACACCTGAGTTTTCCTTCAGCATATGTGGCGGCGGTACGAGCCTTATACTCGTCCCCATCCGCTCAGGTAGTGATCCCTGGTACAGAGGGGACCCCTTTTAACATTCGAAACGGCACTCGCCAAGGCTGCCCCTTATCGCCGGCTTTGTTTGCCCTTTTTCTGGAGCCTCTTTTGCAACACATTAGACTTGACTCTTCTATACGGGGCATTTTGATTCAGGGAAATGAATATAAAGTATCAGCCTATGCGGATGACGTTTTAATATCTATTTCACAACCCCTTTCGTCTCTCCCTAACGTTTTACAGATATTGTCGGATTTTGCTAGATTATCTGGGTATAAAATAAATATGGACAAATCGGAGGCTATTCCGATTCACATGGGGGAGGGAGACATGTCTTTCCTTCGCTCCTATTTCCCTGTAGCAGTTTCACTAACCTCGATTAAATATCTAGGCATTCATTTATCGATTGATCCCGGGCTAATGTATGATGTGAATTATGCTCCTTTGTTGTCTCGGATTAAAAGGGATTTGGAAAATTGGGACAAATATGCAATATCGTGGATGGGTAGAATATATTGTGTAAAGATGACTGTCTTGCCTCGGCTACTATACTTTTTTCAGGCACTTCCGATAGCCATCTCTCCGGAGGACCTCCAGCACCTTCAACGGGCGATTGATAAGTTTATATGGAGGGGCAAGAGGCACCGAATATCAAGAGCAACTCTCTATCGACCTAAAGATGCAGGGGGCCTGGGGCTTCCTTGCCTCCTATCTTATTATTATGCGGCCCAGCTGGCTCAAATTGTTGGGTGGCACACTCCGCCTGGACGACACCGTTGGGTAGAACTGGAACGTGCTCTTATGTTTCCGGATGACCCCAGCCTCTGGATTTGGCTCTCAAGGACCCACAGGACTCTCTTACGCACCGCTTGCCCTGCTATTGTGAATTCTATCAGAATCTGGGATAAATTGGCCGCAAAATGTGATTTGTCGTCTTTTCCTTCTCCATTATCTCCTATCATAAGGAACAAAGCCTTTTTACCAGCCTATTCGGCGAAAGCAGGAAGAGGATGGATGGATTCTAATATCTCCCGGTTCCACCAACTATTTCCAGGAGGTTCTTTTGTGGCCCAGGCAGAGCTCTCAGCGACTGGCATAACCTCTCTAGCTAGTCTTCTACCATATATGCAACTGAAGGCTTTTGCTTCTCAACCTCATGTGAAAGCGGCGGCCTTATCACCTCTTACTCCGTTCGAACGATTATGCAAATCCAGCTCATACCCAAAAGGTTTGATCTCGACTCTATACCGTTCCTTAACCTCTTTGTTGGACTGGAGAGAATTAACGTATATTAAGGCCTGGGAGAAGGATTTGGGGGAACAGCTGGAGAGGGAGGAATGGATGGATATTTGGGATTCCATGAGAATTGTCTCGGTGTGTACCACCCACCAGGAACAACTTGTCAAGACCATTTTCAGATGGTATGTAACACCTGTACAGCTCTCCCGTATGTCCCCCACGACCCCGGATACCTGTTGGAAGGGGTGCGGTGAAAGGGGCTCTTATATACATCTATGGTGGACATGCCCTCACACACAACATTATTGGACTGCTGTCCAGACTCTTCTTTCCACAGTTTTCGGAAGACATATTCCTATGGACCCCTGGGCCTTCTTGCTCTCTCTACCCAACCCGGATCTCTCACGACAAGAACACAAACTCATGGCAAAAATCACGTTGGCGGCCCGCAGATTATTGGCCCTGGAATGGAATAGCCCTCAGGTCCCCTCATCGCAACGAATTCATTCTTTAATACAAGATGTACAAATTATGGATAAATTGACGGCTCTGGCCAGGGATTCTCTCCCTGCCTATCACACCACATGGGCCCCCTGGATAGACCATATGGGACATTCAGTAACGACATGAGACGGAGGACTCCATGGTTTTTTCTTTTTATGTCCCTGGCGTGAACGTTCTTGATTTCGCATACAGTGAAACGAATCTACTTTTGTTGGCATTTTATTTGACCTCTATATGTTTTTCTATTTGTATCGCTATTCTTTCTTTTCTTTCTCTCTATTTCACTTCTTGGGGATCTGGGCAATCCCCCCCCCCTCTTCCTTCCCCCCCTTTCTCTGTGAATTTTAGGAAATTGGATATATTTGGAATGTATTGCAGCTTTATATGTTATGCTCCGTAATTCTGGATTGGATTGCCTTATTTTCTCCAATAAAAACATATTTAAAAAAAAAAAAAAAGGCAGAGAGACCCAGCCAACAGTGGGTCTGCATTATTGTTATCCTTGACTGAGGTCCCTTGGTGGGGTGCTAGCCTGCTCTTCCAGAACCAGCTTATCCTACGTTTCCAGGACCCATCTGTCTACCCGTGGATTACAGTTGTTGATCACCCTCTGACCTCTTTGATCCAGGTACCACTGTCCAGACTTCCTCTTGGGCCCTGTCTGCAGTCTAGGACTGCACTAGCCACAATCCATGGACTCTCCCTGGACTTTATTGTTATTCCCTTTGTTCTTTTGCCTGAAGTTAAGGACCATTTATGTTTTATTAAAGAATCTGCATTGCGTGACTCCTGTCTGGCCTCCCCTCTGTGTCGCCGCCTGCTGGGCTCATACCAGAACCGCACACGCCTCGTGACAGAATGCAGACCCTTTCTTATTACGAGTCTGCGGTGATACAGGCGGTGGTGGCATCCATGAAAATGGCTGTGGAGAATTTCCTGCAGCAACTGGACTATGTTGCTGAAAGTGCTGCAAGGATTAAGGGGCACCTCACCTAAGGTGCGCTCTTCAACTTCGATGTCTGGCTGCAGGAGACCCTTGTCTGAGGAGGAACGCTCCAGGAGGAGGTCTTTGGGACTGTGCTTCTATTGTAGTGCGGGCTCACATTTCATATCTGTGTGCCCTGTGCACCCACCCAAGCCATCCCCTTCACAGACCAGAGTCAATCCTGTTACTCCTGCTTCTCGGCTGGTTGCTCCTCCTGTGTCTGAGCATGCTAAAAGCAAAGAGACATTACTTGCTGAGTCATTGCCAACAATGTCTAAGTGAACTCCAAGTGCCAAGGCTCGACAGCACCCTGTCTCTGCCAGCCCTCGCCAAGCCACTATCAAGCCTCGCCAGGCCACAGCCAAGTCATGCCCAGTCTCTAATCCTGCCAAGTCTCGCCAAGCTGCTGTCAAGCTTTGCCAGTCCACAGCCAAGCCTTGCCCAGTCTCTACTCCTGCTAGGCCTCGCCAGGCTACCACAGTTGGCAAGTCTCGCCATACTCTGGTACCCAGATCTAAGAGACCTGAATTTAGGGAAACCTTCTCTGAAGTGGAGAGTACAGAGGAGGACTCCCTCTCTGATTACTTGGAGACCCCGCCATCTGAGCCTGCTGACGTTGAACCCATGGACATGGAACCTACCTTGCCCACAGATTCGGGGTCTTATATGTCCATGGAGGTTGCTTTGACACTGACTACGGAGGTTGCTGCCCTGCAACCCGCAGGCTCTCCAGAGTCTGCTGCCCTGCAACCCGCAGGATCTCCAGAGGTCGCTGCCCTGCAACCCGCAGGATCTCCAGAGGTCGCTGCCCTGCAACCCGCAGGATCTCCAGAGGTCGCTGCCCTGCAACCCGCAGGATCTCCAGAGGTCGCTGCCCTGCAACCCGCAGGATCTCCAGAGGTCGCTGCCCTGCAACCCGCAGGATCTCCAGAGGTCGCTGCCCTGCAACCCGCAGGATCTCCAGAGGTCGCTGCCCTGCAACCCGCAGGATCTCCAGAGGTCGCTGCCCTGCAACCCGCAGGATCTCCAGAGGTCGCTGCCCTGCAACCCGCAGGATCTCCAGAGGTCGCTGCCCTGCAACCCGCAGGATCTCCAGTGGTCGCTGCCCTGCAACCCGCAGGATCTCCAGTGGTCGCTGCCCTGCAACCCGCAGGATCTCCAGTTGTCGCTGCCCTGCAACCCGCAGGATCTCCAGTTGTCGCTGCCCTGCAACCCGCAGGATCTCCAGTTGTCGCTGCCCTGCAACCCGCAGGATCTCCAGTTGTCGCTGCCCTGCAACCCGCAGGATCTCCAGTTGTCGCTGCCCTGCAACCCGCAGGTTATCCTGAGCGATTACCGCCACGGGGTCGTCAACGCCGCCGTAAGGCCAAGCCGCTCACTGCCCAGCAAGAGCCGTGCTGTACCCAGGTCGCCGCAGAGCCGTGCTGTACCCAGGTCGCCGCAGAGCTGTGCAGTACAAATGGCCTCGTCAAGGGCGCTGCCCCACCGGTCCTCGTCAAGGGCGCTGCCCCACCGGTCCTCGTCAAGGGCGCTGCCCCATCAAGCCTTGCCAGGGGCGCTGCCCCATCGAGCCTTGCCAAGGGCGCTGCCCCATCGAACCGTGCCAAGGGCACTGCCCCACCGGTCATCACCGAGGGCACTACCTTACCGAGCCGTGCCAGGGGCGCTGCCCCACCGGTCATCGCTGAGGGTGCTGCCCCACCGAGCCGTGCCAAGGGTGCTGCCCTACCGAACTTTGCCAAGGATCCATCACCCATTGTACGTCTTGCTCCCGAGGGCTGCGTCTGGGCATCCAATGGCACGTTGATCCGGAAAGAGAACCTGCCACATTTCGAGAGGGCCCTACGTGCTTATGGTGATGTTTATGTGATCTGTGCTCCATCCACTGTTCCAGCCTCGGAGCACCATGTCCAGGCTCCTGGAGATCCAGCCTGGGTTTTCCTGTCTAGCCCTGGACTTCCAGCTGAGGCCTATCCATGTTTAAGCCTCCTTAAAAGGCAGAGAGACCCAGCCAACAGTGGGTCTGCATTATTGTTATCCTTGACCGAGGTCCCTTGGTGGTGTGCTAACCTGCTCTTCCAGAACCAGCTTATCCTACGTACCCAGGACCCATCTGTCTACCCGTGGATTAGTTGTTGATCACCCTCTGACCTCTTTGATCCAGGTACCACTGTCCAGACTTCCTCTTGGTGGGCCCTGTCTGCAGTCCAGGACTGCACTACGCACAATCCACGGACTCTCCCTGGACTTTATTGCTATTCCCTTTGTTCTTTTGCCTGAAGTTAAGGACCATTTATGTTTTATTAAAGAATCTGCATTGCGTGACTCCTGTCTGTGTCGCCGCCTGCTGGGCTCATACCAGAACCGCACACGCCTCGTGACACAAATGAAGAATAAATCGTCGATACAAAATAGATGTTCTGTGATGATCTACACTATCCCTTTCCTCTTTCTTTTTTTCGAGAGCGATATTGTCTTGGAACATCGTAAAGTGGTGGCAGACGGGTATGCCCCAAAAAACCCGCATGCAGGGCCGGCGCTGCCACTAGGCGAGCTAGGCGGCCACCTAGAGCGCAGTGCCCGCCTAGGGCGCAGTGCTGGGCCCGACCAGTGACCAGTGCAATCTACTCGCGGGCCATGCGACTGACACGTGACGCACCCAGGCTCCGCCTCCGCAACACATCAGCGGCTGACGCGGCGCCGATGCCGCCTGCACGTGTTGGGGCTGGTGGCAGCACGCGCGCCCCCCCAAGTCAGTCGCCGCTGGAAGGAGGAGGCGGAGAGTTGCGTCGGAGTGAGACAGACAAAGGAAGCTGCTCTGTCTCCTCGGCTCCTGGAGTCCTGCTGCCTGTCACTGACTGGGTCGACTGTCTCTGACATCTTCAAGTTTCGACTAACAACAAGTCGACGACAACACGATTCGAGCAGCAGGTATGGGGGGGCACAATTTCAAATTGGCAATACTGGCAATATATATACGCATGATGTGAGCTGGCACTCAGGCCCTGGGCAATATATATATCCATGATGTGAGCTGGCAGGCCTGGGCAATATATATATATATACGCATGATGTGAGCTGGCCTTTACTATTGGTGCTTTTCAAACTTTATTCTTGAAAATAAAAAGAAATTTAGCAGTTTCATGTTGTGTCGCTTTTTTTTTTTTTTTTTTTGGGGGGTGCAAGTAGCTGGTCTTGCCTAGGGTGCAAAATAGTCTAGCACCGGCCCTGCCCGCATGTGAATTTACTTAAGCGATATGCGCTCTTAAAAACGTGAGTCCTTATACATTCAGCCGTACTATATATATGTGTTGAAATTGGTTCACACTATGGTATCTCTTTCTGTTTGATGTTTTTATATGTTTTCAACAAACGAATCGGCAATGGAAATTTACCCATGTTTGTAAAAATCTCATTTCCTTGAGCTTGTGTTTTGGTGTACGGGAGCGCTGCACTATACTTTCTGTCTGACATTCATGATATACTGTATTTGTACATGTTTATGGGATGCAGCTCAGTTTTCAGATCCATGCACTGTTCATACTGATAGATATCATATACTTTTTCAGGCTGTGTACAGGGCTCGAGTCCTGCGGGAACTCGTGAGAAAGGCTTTTCCGCACTTCTCCCGCAGCGGGAATGTTGCGGGAGCACAGGTTCCCGCTGTGGGCAGCCGGGGCTGCTAGCGGAATGCATTAACAGCATTCCGCTAACAGTTGCTTGACTGGCCGCATTCCCCCGAGCGCCATATGGTCCCTCTGAAGGCTGTGACGCGGCCTACAGCCAAGATCTCACAAGATCTCGCAAGAGCGCATCACAGATTTCAGAAGCTGGCAGCAGCATGCAGGAGCACACTGGAGCTGGGAAGAAGACGCGGTCCTGAGGTCTGCAAGCTGGGTAAGTATAACTCTGGGCGTCTGTGCCGGCTATAATGAATTCTGGTGGTCGCTGCCTGGCTATAATTAATTCTGGGGGTCTGTGCCTGGCCATAATTATTTCTGGGGGTCTGTACCAGGGGCGGACCCAGGGGGGGCAACTTGGCAATTCCCCCCCCCCCCCTGAAAAAATTGCCGCCGCGCTTTTCTCCTTACAAGGGGAGTGGCTGCTGGACTGCAGTTTGGCCGCATGCCTGGCATGGAACCACCTGACCAGCGTGCAATCTCGCAAGTCGCGGCTGCGCTGGTCAGGTGGTTCCCGGTGAGCGTCCAAGCTGCATGTCAGCGGCCGCTCGCCTCGTGGAGAAGAACGCCGGCGGGAAGGAGTGGCTGCGGTGCCTGGCAGTGGCAGCAGAGGAGGTGAGCGCTGGGGACAAATATACCCATGTGAGCTGGGGGCAATAATACCCATGTGAGCTGGGGCAATAATACCCATGTGAGCTGGGGCAAATATACCCATGAGAGCTGGGGGCAAATATACCCATGAGAGCTGAGGGCAAATATATCCATGTGAGCTGGGGGGCAAATATACCCATGAGAGCTGGGGGGCAAATATACCCATGAGAGCTGGGGGGCAAATATACCCATGAGAGCTGGGGGGCAAATATACCCATGAGAGCTGGGGGCAAATATACCCATGAGAGCTGGGGGCAATATACAGTATATACCCATGAGAGCTGGGGCAATATATATATTCATGTGAGCTGGGGCAAATATATATATCCATGTGAGCTGGGGCAATATATATATATCCATGTGAGCTGGGGGGCAAATATATATATCCATGTGAGCTGGGGGCAATATGTATATCCATGTGAGCTGGGGGCAATATGTATATCCATGTGAGCTGGGGGCAATATGTATATCCATGTGAGCTGGGAGCAAATGTATATATCTATGTGAGTTGGGGCAATATATATCCACCTGTCACTGCGAACCCAACACCAGCTCTTGGCCAAAACTGGTAGAATGCCCCCCAGAAACCTGTGTCTGAATCCGCCCCTGGTCTGTACCTGGCCAAAATTAATTTTGGGGGGGTCTGTACCTGTCCATAATTAATTCTGGGGGTCTGTACCTGGGCATAATTATTTCTGGGGGGTCTGTACCTGGCCATAATTATTTCTGGGGGTCTGTACCTGGCCATAAGTCATTCCGGGGGGTCTGTACCTGGCCATAATTCTTTCTGGGGGTCTGTACCTGGCCATAATTCTTTCTGGGGGTCTGTACCTGGCCATAATTCTTTCTGGGGGTCTGTCTGTATCTGGTCATAATTAGTTCTGGGGGTCTGTACCTGACTATAATTCTGGGGGTCTGTGTCTGGCTACAATTATTTCTGGGGTCTTTGTCTGGGTATATTCAATTCTGGGGGTCTGTGCAGATAGATAGATAGATATACAGACCCAGGATGCATAAAAGTGAGACAGATGTAATTTGCAAGTCCTACCCGGAATTCCAGTTCTTTGAATTGCTGTGATGTGCGGGTGGCTTCTGCAATAATATATATATATATATATATATATTTATTTTTTTTTCTCTTCGGGTAATGGGGGTTGTGGAGTTCTTGGGTGAGTTCCCTCACTTTTTTCCCCAGGACTTGACCCCTGGCTGTGTAGGTATATGCGCAGGAAACCCTCCTTGATTGGTTTAAATCTGTTTTTTATTAGCTACAACGTTTTGTTTGTTATCACCATAGCAACTAGCTGAGCCTGGTGTGTGTGATGTCACACGCTGCGACAAGCTCCCAGCATGCCTCAGTAATTGTAAGCACCCAGGTGTAGTGCATTACCGCCTTAGGCTAGGGTCAGATGAACGCATTTTCGCGTTGTCTGTGAAAAAGTGCGTTCGAACGAATGGACGCATTTTTTCACGGAGTACGCGATAGCGGTCATACGATGCGCATTTGCATCCGTGATTTTGTACGGATCATCAATAAAACACTTTGTGCATCTGGACGTTATGTTGGCCGGACATTAGCAGTGTCTGACATCTCCAATTCACGCACACACGCCGCTAGCGGGCGCAGCGCACTCTGTACGTCAGTACTAGCAGTTTAACGTTCTCGACAAAATGCGTTCGTTTTCCACTTGCGTTGCGCAGCCGGACTTTTGTGCGACCGTACTTCGTATATTGGCCGTCATTGCCTGGCACTTGCTGCTACTATGGCCGTGATTAAGTGCGCCTGCACGCGCGTTCGCACTGCGCTCGTCTGACCCTAGCCTTAGGCAACGTGATTGGTGAATAATACTCTGCTTTTTGTTTATAACCCGCTAGTTTTGGGTTTTCTGTAACTTTGATAATGGCTTCTAAGAGAGCCAAACCATAGGGACTTGCTTTTTAAATATGCTTTAATAAATTTTGTTATTTTATTTTTTGAGTGCGGCCATCTGTTGGATTTTCTATATTGCATACCGCCCTAGCACCGCTCCTTTTGCTGCTTTATTTTGAAAGGTGTTGCTGGACTTTTGGATATTATATATATATATTATATATATTCGACCTGAAAAACAATTCAATAGTGCAGACCACACAGATTCTAAAACTATATCCGTAAAATGCATTCACAAAGAACATCTAAATATGCAACGAACAACACTTAAATCACCCAAAAATCTCGCCAGGACATCCGAAAAGCATAAACTTCAATGAAAACTATGAAAAAAATTTGCCTCCCCGTATCTTCACCATAGGGATTTCCATAGGAAATCCAGCTAGGAGGTTAATTCCCTAACATCGCGCATGTACGATGACATCAGTGGACAGGGAGAGGCACCCTCCGGGTGGCGTCTGTGATTTGGCGCCAAATCGCAGACCGGCACTTAAGGGGTGAAAGAGAGGCACCACTGTAAAGGTCAGACTTTTACCGATTGGGAGGGAGAGAGGTCCAAATTACCCCCCCCCCCCGTTTCCAGTAATGCTGAGGGCACCTTGTAAATGATGTCATCGCGCCCGTCGCAAGGTATAAAAACAGAGGTCTGCATCCTCCATAGGACTCAGATCATCATTGGGACCCCAGAGAGAGTGGGGAGTATCCAGCAGGGCTGCAATGAGGACGCGCTCAGGTCGTCGTCCGCACGGAATGTGCCATCGTGCTGAACGCATCCTCTGCAGCCAAGTGGTTAAAATAATTTCATGAAAAACTGAGTGGGGGGAAGGGCTGGAGGTGGGAGGGATTGAGTTTGAGCATGAGACCGGACCTGAGTGTGGGAGGGAGTTTTGGGGGTAGGGACTGGACCAAATGGAGGGATGGCGTCTCTAGACCTAAGAGTTGGAGGGTGGGATGGTGGCACAGGACTCCAGCTCCAAGTAAGGATAAACCAGCGGTGTAACAGCTCCTCCACCCAATGTCAGTATCCCAGGGTCTGTGCCAGAACTGTGCTACTGTTGTAAAATAATTACATGAGCTGGCACATCTTCTCCAATCAGCTCCGAAGTAACGTCTGAAGTTATTAACGTTTAACACAGTCTGACTCTAATCGATCTGTGTAAACACACTGTTTAATCGACCAACTGATTAATCGGTAATGAAAATAGTTGTGGTATATTCTCGTTATCGAGAATGCTAATGTCTACAAAACTGCCAAATGTCATGTCTATGTGATTTGTAGAGTCAAAGTTATGCAGCTTTGAAACTGTTGTGCTGTTAATACATGAAGGGCCCTATTACATACTTAACACTAACGTTAGCGCTCAGCTGTGTGAGCTTTAACATTAGGTTAAGTGGTCCTAGCGCGGGCCGACCATATTACATTCCGAACGCTAACAGGTTAAAAAAACATTACCGATTCGGAGCTTGCGCTTTTCAATGTGAGCCTGCTGTACTTTGCGCTCCCCATGTTAAGCATAAGGAGAGCAAAGAGTTAATTAGCAGGAGTAAAAAGTCTCAATGCTAATTACATCAAGCTGCGGTTAACTCGAACGTTAACCACTGCTTGGAGCTGGTGTTATCACCAGCTACAAATCCCCCCAAAAATCACATAATTACCTCTCATCCCGGCAAGAACGGCGGCCCGATCCGCTGCTTCTGGCCACTGGGAGCAGAGTGTGACTGGGGGAAATAGTCCCCAGTCTCCCTCCATGATCACTCTGCCGACCTGCAGGATCTCACGAGAGGCGAGATCCTGCAGGTCATGTGACCGGCAGTTGAAGCCTCTGGAGTCCTATGGACTCCATGGAGGGGATGCTCGCAGACATGCTTAGCGCTGCAAAACAGGGCAAGTTGCTGAATCGGCGACTGCCCCGTAATATGAAGCTAAAACGGGGACACTAACTGTCACGTCTCGGCCTTGCCCCCTGGTGATGAAGGGTCTTCGTGTTTGTTTTTCCCCTATGGTGTGTCTGGCTGTGCTGTTTAGTGCTGATCTGGGGCTCTGTTGTGATCTCCTGGTCTGGGGTCACATGGCCCAATCACACAGACCCACTCCCTATATATTCCCAGCAGCACAGAGCCTCATTGACTGTTTGTGGAGTTTGATGGTGGTTCTGTCTGGTTCGTGTTTCCTGAGTTGCTGCAAAGCATTCCTGTTCAAGTGTTTTCTGGTTCTGACCTCGGCTTTATTTTTGACTATCCCTTCTACTCCCCCCTGGTACCGAATATTTCTGATCTGTTGCCAACCTCTGCCTGATTGACGATTCTTGTATGTTTCATGTTTTATGTACCTTGTCTGTCTTAGTTTAGTATATTATTCAGAGGCCGCTTATAAGGACCTCTTTTAGTATAGTCTGTTTTGTTTACTGTCCTTCAGCCTGCTCACTTCACGGATTGTCAAGTGTATCTTTGTGTTTCTCCGACTGCCCTGCAGCCTGATCAATTCACGGATTGGCAGGCGTATCATTCTGTTTCTGAGTGTCCTAAGTTGTCTGTTGGTCTTGAAGCCTTCGGAGCTTAGTGGCAATTCTGTTCTGTTTTTTGGTGCTCCTTGGTTTTGGAGAATTCC
Organism: Leptobrachium leishanense; assembly: GCA_009667805.1. NCBI lineage: Eukaryota > Metazoa > Chordata > Amphibia > Anura > Megophryidae > Leptobrachium > Leptobrachium leishanense. The sequence goes on from CM019066.1 coordinate 246,726,233, forward strand.
GTCTGTCCTTGTGTCCAGTCAGTTACTCACCTGCCTTAAGGGCTTCATCTCCTGTTCCAAGCCACCACGATGGCCCAAGCAGGGGCTAACCGTTACATTACAAACAGTCCATTAATGCCTGCAGGTGAACTTACTGTGTTAAATTCTGTGCTTCAGATGGTTTTTGATCTGCTGACAGAGCTGAAGAGGTTAATGCTGTCTCTCAGTGTGCTTAATTATGCGGTTCCTCCCAGCAGAGTCTCTGGGGAACCTCCCATGAGTGAAAGAGAGAGACGTAGAATTCTTAATCTCTGTTATTATTGCAGTTCACCCCAGCATAAAATATTTTGCTGTCCATTAAAGCCCAAACCCAGAATGTCATGTTCTCAGGGTGAGACCCTGGTATCCACGTCATGTAGCCATAGCGCTGACCCTACTGCTGGGACCTCTGTTTCTGTGCAATCCAGGGGTGTTGCAAGTTCCATGTGTGGTAATAAAGCCAAAATTGCTCCACCACAAGGCACACTACCTGCTTCCATGTTATGCAGTGGATCACTGTTTCTCAGTTCTTGTCATGGGTCTAGGGCCCAGGGTGTCGCTGTTGCCACAAGGGCCCAGGGTGGCGCTGATGCCACAAGGGCCCAGGGTGGCGCTGATGCCACAAGGGCCCAGGGTGGCGCTGATGCCACAAGGGCCCAGGGTGGCGCTGATGCCACAAGGGCCCAGGGTGGCGCTGATGCCACAAGGGCCCAGGGTGGCGCTGATGCCACAAGGGCCCAGGGTGGCGCTGATGCCACAAGGGCCCAGGGTGGCGCTGATACCACAAGGGCCCAGGGTGGCGCTGATGTTACAGGTACACAGCATAAAGAAAAACCTATGTCCGTTCCTGGCGGGAGGCCAGTTTTGTTTCTGTCTGACAAGGTGTCAGCGGTGCCAGAACCTGGCACATTGCCGGTAACACTCCCAAGCTGTGTGTCAGCGGTAACACTCCCAAGCTGTGTGTCAGCGGTTTTGTCCCAGGTGGGCCTAGAGCCCTTCACGCCTGTCATGGGCCCAGAGCCCTTCCTGCCTGCTGACGAGTCAGTTGTGCCGATGTTGAGCTACGAGGTAGCCGTGCCTATGCTTTGTTATGAGGCCGAAGTGCCGGTATCTAAACATGAAACCTTCATGCCTGGTTCTACTAGTGAGCTGCTAGTCATGCCGATTCCGATCCACGAGACAGTTGTGCCCGTGTTGTGCGAGGCAGCCGTGCCCATGTTCTGCTGCGAGGCAGCCGTGCCCATGTTCTGCTGCGAGGCAGCCGTGCCCATGTTCTGCTGCGAGGCAGCCGTGCCCATGTTCTGCTGCGAGGCAGCAGTGCCCATGTTCTGCTGCGAGGCAGCAGTGCCCATGTTCTGCTGCGAGGCAGCAGTGCCCATGTTCTGCTGCGAGGCAGCCGTGCCCATGTTCTGCTGCGAGGCAGCCGTGCCCATGTTCTGCTGCGAGGCAGCCGTGCCCATGTTCTGCTGCGAGGCAGCCGTGCCCATGTCCTGCTGCGAGGCAGCCGTGCCCATGTCCTGCTGCGAGACTGCTGAGGCCTCATTAGGTTATGAGACCAATGTGCTTACATTAACACATGAGACCACTGTGCCCTTGTCCCACAGTGGGTCCATTGTTGTTTCTACCGTTGTCTTGCCAAGTGTGGGTCCCGAGCCCTTCATGTGTAATTCGGGCAATGTGCCCCTAATGCCTGTTTCTGGCGATATGCCAATTTTGTCCCAGGTGGGTACTAAGTCCTTCATGTCTGGTTTGGGCCAAGAGCCCCTCATGTCAGCCCCTGATGGCACGCTGCCAGGTATGTCTGTTTCTGGTTATTTGCCAGTTAATGGAGTGACATCCAAACTGACTGGTGCTACAAATTCTAGCCCTGTACCCGAGGGTTATATACGATCCCCATGCGGGATGTTGTTCCGTGAGGCACACTGGGCCATGATCAAGAAAGACCCTAATGCTCTCAGGTGTTTTGAGGAGGATTCCGATGACTCGGAGGGTCCACAGTGCACTCCTCCAGGTGAAATCTGTAACAATGAAGTGCCAGTTGTATCATATCCTGGCAATGTCCTCTGTTCCAATGGTGTGCCAGTTAAAGGCGAGTTGTCAAGTCTGTCCAAGTCGAGCTGCAAGGCAGTCGTATCCAAGTCAAGTCACGTGACCACTGTGCCCACGTCTCGCAGTCGGTCCATTGCTGTCAAAACCATTTGTGGGGTCGAGAGGTCTCAATCGTGTGGTGTTAAACAGATAACCAAGTCTGCCCCTACTATTGCCGTGTCGTTTGCAGTGGTCACCAGTTCTAGATCTCGTTCAAGGAGAAGACGTAAAAAGGTGACTAACCCTAGTCCAACTGATTCCATGTCCAGTCTGACTGATGCCGAGATCCCCCAACCCCGTCATGTCCCTGAGGGCTATGTGCAGTCGCCCTTTGGACTGGTGTTCAGAAAGGACCACTGGGATGCCATTCAAAGGAACCCTCATAGACGGAGGCGTCTTGGGGAGGAGGATGACGACTCTGAGTGGGACCTCAATGGATTTTGGTGACTGGTGTTCGTGATCTGGATTCATGATTCTGTCTGCCATGTTTTTTGTTTTGGGTGCCCAGGAGGTCACCCGTAAGGGAGGGGGTTATGTCACGTCTCGGCCTTGCCCCCTGGTGATGAAGGGTCTTCATGTTTGTTTTTCCCCTATGGTGTGTCTGGCTGTGCTGTTTAGTGCTGATCTGGGGTTCTGTTGTGATCTCCTGGTCTGGGGTCACATGGCCCAATCACACAGACCCACTCCCTATATATTCCCAGCAGCACAGAGCCTCATTGACTGTTTGTGGAGTTTGATGGTGGTTCTGTCTGGTTCGTGTTTCCTGAGTTGCTGCAAAGCATTCCTGTTCAAGTGTTTTCTGGTTCTGACCTCGGCTTTATTTTTGACTATCCCTTCTACTCCCCCCTGGTACCGTATATTTCTGATCTGTTGCCAACCTCTGCCTGATTGACGATTCTTGTATGTTTCATGTTTTATGTACCTTGTCTGTCTTAGTTTAGTATTATATTCAGAGGCCGCTTATAAGGACCTCTTTTAGTATAGTCTGTTTTGTTTACTGTCCTTCAGCCTGCTCACTTCACGGATTGTCAAGTGTATCTTTGTGTTTCTCCGACTGCCCTGCAGCCTGCTCAATTCACGGATTGGCAGGCGTATCATTGTGTTTCTGAGTGTCCTAAGTTGTCTGTCGGTCTTGAAGCCTTCGGAGCTTAGTGGCAATTCTGTTGTTTTTTTTGGTGCTCCTTGGTTTTGGAGAAATCCGTCTGTCCTTGTGTCCAGTCAGTTACTCACCTGCCTTAAGGGCTTCATCTCCTGTTCCAAGCCACCACGATGGCCCAAGCAGGGGCTAACCGTTACACTAACGAGAAACCTGCAGGCTTAGGTTTTCCTCCTTAGCGTCCCCGGTTTAGCGGGCAGATCGTAATACAGCCAAAAATTGCTTGTTTCCCCACTCCAATTCCTCTGAATCTTTAAACATAGCCTGTATTGCACAAAGAGACACTACCACTTACATAAACTGTAACTAGATTACTTGTACATTATAAATAAAATCACATTATAAAAGACATGCTGCTGTTTCTTTTCTTCTTTGTTTGAAGTAAGGTTTTGATCTCTTGTTTCCATTTTGTGTATTTTTCTCATAGTGCAACATTTACCAAAAGCTTTACTTTGTGGCTCTTGTTTACTTAATCTACATTGTTACCAGCTAACGAGGTGAAGAAATGAATGCTTAGATAAGGCGGCGGGGGTTTTTGTTCTAGAGGCTAACTGAGATGAGATATGACAAGAAGCTTAAAAGACTTTCAATCTACCCCCTGGTGATGTCCTTTGAATAGATCCCACATATTACAATCATGTGTCTCAGTGATCAACTCCATTATATGGCCAAAGCTAAACAGTGAGGACCAAGTGAGGCAAAGATACTGTGAGGGAGGGCAGTTTACAACAAAAAAGATCATAAAATGGATGCACTCAGTGACACATATAGAGTAAAATATTTTCTTAACTAATAAACAAGATAGAGGAAGAATGACCCAATTAAGGGTCAAATGAGTGTAAAGGCGCTGGTGTTATACTATAAAGAGGTCAGATGGGTGATATACCAAAGTGCAGCTCACCGTTAAGGTGTATCCCTCACCCAACAACAAAATACAAGACTGAGGAAGCTTACAGTTCGGTAAGAGAAACGCATCTCGATGACCCCCGCAATTCATTTATTCATTTTAACGTTTTGTTTTAAATTTGTTCAAATATGTTTTATTAAATAACTTTTGTCCACCACTACCATCTCTACGTCCATACTTAGCATATGCTATTCATTTGCCCACTTCCATTCATCTGCCCACTGGCACCCAACAATACATCTATTGGACGCCAACTACGCACCCAGATAGAGGCTTAGACCCCCTACCAAGCGGTCTATTGCGAATATACGGAACCACCATACAGGAGGTTCCTGTACATGTGAGTACCCCTCTATCGAGTTCTACTCCTCTTTCCCACCATGACGGTATCACGCTATGTATATTTCCTTTGAGGGATATCTGCTGTACAAAATCCATCGAGGTGAACAGGAGAATAAGAATTACCATCACTGAAGGGAGGAGTCCCCCATAGTGACTCAACTGCCTACACCCATTGAGCTATCTATCTCCATGCTTGTGAGTTTTTTACCTTAGAATATATAGAAAGGCAACCACATGATATACGATATTGCCCAAATGTTTTTTCTTCTTTCTTTCTTTATTGCATATTGGCTGTGAGATTGAAGATTTAAAGATCTTCCGAAGACTCCCAAGGGATTTAAGACTCTTACCCCAAGGAGATAGTCTAAGACTATTACCTTAAGGAGACAGACTATTTTTTTGCGCTCCCGAATATACTGCGGTATTTGTTTTTCTAATAAACAAGATAAGAGAAAACCAAAGCACTTGTATTCTGCTTCCCTAAGGCTAGGGTCAGAGTGGGGCAGTCGGAACGCGCGTGCAGGCGCACTAAATCACGGCGGCAGTAGCAGCACATAACGGCCAATGACGGCCAATATACGCAGTACGTGCGTACAAAAGTGCGCCGACACCACGCAACCAGCAAATGAACGCATTTTTATCAGAACGTGAAACCGCTGCTACTGACGTACAAAGTGCGCTGCGGCCGCATAGCAGCGTGTGTGCGTGATTAGGAGATGTCAGACGCTGCTAGTGTGCGGCCAACATAACGTTCAAACAGCCGGATTTCCCTAGACTTCTTTTTACCCCACCGTCATGAAATACGTCCAGAATTGCGCATCGTCTGACCACTTAAGCGTATTCCGTGAAAAAATGCGTGCGCACGCATCGACGTACATTTTGACGGTGGCCGCAGAAAATGCGCTCATCTGTCCCTAGCCTAAGCAAAACTGTTAGGCGTGGATGCTTTAGACTAGCGAAGTCTGTATTTAACCAGTACTCACACGATGAAGTTCGGAAGATAGCTTCAACTCAGCAAAACTGACACCTAGAAAGATGAATCCAGTTGAAGAGTTTAATGATCAGACTGACCATCTTTAATAGTGTAAAGCAATGCTGGTAAAAAGACATTAGTTTTGTCCAGCAGTGAGCACAGAATGGCTGCTATGTAACCAGGAAGTCCCTTAGAACAAGACACTGAGCAAAGGGGTGTAAACTAATTGGATACAGCAAGCTAAGGAAACCCAGCAGGGACAAAATAGCTATGAAATCATAACTGCAAGCAGTAAAAGGTAGATTCAACACATAACATTAAAATATACAAATAAATCCTAAATCATGGGGCATGACACTCCCCGTCTGAAATCTTAGATTTCAAAATAACTAACACTATAACATTAAATGTCCTCCTGGAAACCCAATGCAGAGGAAGGAGGGCCATCGTTCCAGATGTGAGGAGTAAACTTAACACGTTAACCCATCTTCGTGCTGGGGAAGCCGCTCTTGGCCAAAACTTCCACCAACACAATTGTAATCCATCTGGCTGGCTGTGGAAAGGCTTCTGCCAAGAGCAGAAACTCTTAGCTGACCTTTTCCCTTTGCAGAAGGTGTATCAGTTCAGTGATTGGCCGGAAGACTATGGACAACACCGCCTTTAGTCCCCTTGACCTTTACTTTTCGGATTCTTCGATCGTCACTAGACATTACCTGAGTGACAAGATCCATCGGCGGGAGTTGAGAATCCACGAACTTCTGATCGCCTTTGCGCTGTTGTGTGACTGCGTATTTGTCCTTCTCTGTTTCAAAGATCTCTCCCTCCTGGTGCTTGGGATTGCGCAGCCTCTTCTTCTTGAAGTAAGCATTACTCAGGTGCTTTGAAACCTTGACACTTAAGATATTGACTTTTGTGGAAGTGGTGATAACAAATTTCTGGTGAGCTCTACGTAGTGGCACCCGGTTGATAACCAGTGGTCCTGTTACCAGCAGAAGACCAGACTGGAGCTGCTTCAGAAAAACCACATGCTTCCCCCTGTGGCATCCATTGAGGAATATACGTACAGTCCTAGGAGTGATGGAGGAGCTCAGGTTGCGTTTGTGCTGGCTGAAAGGCTTCTTGCCATGGCTTAACAGCTTCCTTGGAACATCTTCAGTGGAATAATAGCGAGGCATTTTATGCAGTTTGACTACACGTGTACCGCCATTCTTATCTCCACCGATTGTCTTTGACACAGTAGCTCTAGCCTTCTCCCTTTTCTTCCTTTCAATCTTTGTTTCTGAGGCTTTGTTCTTGCACTTGTAGAGGGATTTCCTGGCAGAACTGGAACATTTCCCGATTAACCGGCATGGAGCCGGTTCATCTTCTTCATAGCCTCGGTTTTCTTCTTCGAGGCGCGCTTTAAAGAGGCAAATCGAGCAGCTGCTTGCTGTAGATTGTTGGGTAGCATTTCTCTAGGCCAGGGGTCAGCAACCTTGGCTCTACAGATGTTTTAGAACTACATCTCCCATGATGCTCAGTCACCCATTAGTCTGAGCCAAATGGGAAATGTAGTCCCCAAAACATCAGGGATCTGATGCTCTAGGCATACGAGAGGGTAAGGGTGCTACCCAGCTATTGGCATCATCCTGAGCGAATTCTTTAACCATTGTCTGCCAGTGCCAGTTTGTTGTCATCATTGGTAGAATTGAACATTGTGGCTCCAAAGGTGTTATCCCAGGACTGAAAAGCATTTAATTTATCTTGGTCGTCATGCTGCCATTCGTTGCTGTTCAATTTCTCCTTTGCTCTGTAATGGTGTGGGCACTGTTCAAGATAGGTGCTGCGACCATTTGGCAAGATACAGTTGTGTTCAAAATTATTCAACCCCCAATGCTGTAAAGGGTTTTAGGGAATTTAGTGCACATTTGTAATTGTATTCAGAATGAAATCCTACAAGGACTTTTTAAAGAACCATATGCAACTAAAATGACATCAATTGGTTTTGTAATACAGTAGTAAATGTTTCTTTTGTGAATTCTTCATTGACACAATTATTCAACCCCTTAAAGACTACCACTCTGAAGAACAGAGGTTCATTCAAGTGTTTTCAATCAGGTATTGAAAACACCTGTGGATGTCACGGAGCAGCAATAAAGCATAATAAGCCCCAATTAGGCAGCTTTAAAATGACTGTGATACTCAGCTCCTTCTAGACATTTACTGGTGTGGTTACAAACATGGTGAAGTCAAGAGAATGGTCCAGGAAGACAAGAGAAGAGGTGATTACTCTTCACAGGAAGGGCAATGGCTATAAGAAGGTTGCAAAAAAGTTAAACATACCAAGAGAGACCATAGGAAGCATCATTCGCAAATTCAAGGCAAAGGGCACTGTTGAAACGCTACCTGGTCGTGGCAGAAAGACGATGCTGACTTCGACTGCTGTGCGCTACCTGAAGCGTAGAGTGGAGAAAAGTCCCCGTGTGACTGCTGAGGAACTGAGAAAAGATTTGTCAGATGTGGGTACTGAAGTTTCAGCTCAGACAATACGGCGCACACTGCGTAATGAAGGCCTCCATGCCAGAACTCCCAGGCGCACCCCCTTGCTGTCTCCAAAGAATAAGAAGAGTCGACTGCAGTATGCCAAAAGTCATGTGGACAAACCACAGAAGTTTTGGGATAGTGTTCTGTGGACTGATGAAACAAGATTAGAACTGTTTGGGCCCATGGATCAACGCTATGTTTGGAGGAGGAAGAACAAGGCCTATGAAGAAAAGAACACCTTGCCTACTGTGAAGCATGGCGGGGGGTCAATCATGCTTTGGGGCTGTTCTGCTTCTGCAGGTACAGGGAAGCTTCAGCGTGTGCAAGGTACCAGGAGTTCTCTTCAGTACCAGGAGATATTGGATGACAATGTGATGCAGTCCGTCACAAACCTGAGGCTTGGGAGACGTTGGACCTTTCAACAGAACAATGATCCCAAGCATACCTCCAAGTCCACTAGAACATGGTTGCAGATTAAAGGCTGGAACATTTTGGAGTGGCCATCGCAGTCACCAGACTTAAATCCGATTGAGAACCTCTGGTGGGACTTAAAGAAAGCAGTAGCAGTGCGCAAGCCTAAGAATGTGACTGAACTGGAGGCTTTTGCCCATGACGAATGGGCGAAGATACCCGTAGATCTCTGCAAGACACTTGTGTCAAGCTATGCTTCACGTTTAAAAGCTGTTATAACTGTAAAAGGATGTTGTACTAAGATTGAATGTCACTTGGGGGTTGAATAAAACTGATAATGATGTGAGCACAGAAAAGACATTTGTGGTTATTTCATTATAAATGTTATGTTATATTTGTCTGACCTACACGTGCCTCTTTGATTTAATTGTAAGCAAGATGACTGAATGATCAAAATCAATGTCAAGCTGGCCAAAACACTCAATTTCAGTGGGGGTTGAATAATTCTGAACACAACTGTATGTGTTTTGTAGAAAGCAATCTTGGTAGGCACCTTCATTTCCCGTATACAAACATTGCCTATGATAACCCAACCTAGATGAAGGCGTTGAGCGAATGGAGCATCATGTGGACCATTAATTTGTTGCCGTACCTTATGTACTCTGAGGATATCTCTGCCCAGGAGAATTAGGATATCTGCATTCCTGTCAAGGGCTGGTATTTCGTTAGCTATAGCCTTCAGATGAGGATGGTGTAGGGCAGGGGCGGATCCAGAGCCTAGTCTCGGGAGGGGCAATGACCGAAAATAAGGTGTTGCTTACAGAACTGAACTGTATATTTATTCATCTCTCTTGTGTTTTATGACCAGGGCCGGCCCAAGCCACTGTGCTGCCTGGAGCGATGGATGAAATGCTGCCCCCCAAAAAAAACGTGACATGTATGAGTGTATCAGAGAGCTCCACAGCAATAAATCTCACAGTAATGTACGCTGTGTATCACTGACCTCCACTGCAATAAAACTCACAGTAATGTGCGCTGTGTATGCGTGTATCACTGACCTCCACTGCAATAAAACTCACTGTAATGTGCATGAGCGCATCACAGAATCCACTGCAATAAAACTCACAATAATGTACAGTGCACATTAGCGTGCCACTTGCCCCTGCTAGGTGTAGATAAGATCATGGAACTAGTACAGATACTCCTGCAGGATATGGCTTGAAATGTCAGGTCTCTGATGTATAGATGTCTACCTGGCACAGGTAAAGTCTGGGTGTCACAGACAGTGAATTAATCTGGAAATTCGGCACGGCGCGGTCACTGTACTGTCGACGTAACAGAATCGCCAAAGTTAGAAGTAGTGCAGTTTAGGTGCTTAGTGAATAGACCCTATAGTGTGAGGATATTCCAGCAGAGAAGCACTCCTAGTTTGACATAACTGAACTGTAACACCCATTACTCACAGCCAGGTACATCCAAGTTACAGGTGAGTCTATTTACAGACAGCAGCATCTCCTGTGTTTTCAGCACCTACAAAGCCACACACTGTGCCTGATATGTCTGTGTGACACAGTCAGACAGTACTATGTAACATATGCGGCGATGCACTAGGTAGGGCAGTAACACAGCCTAGGCTATAGGGATTGCTATGCTTAAAGGCTTGTAACAAGTTTATTGAGTAATGCTTATTCTCTATTTACTGACTCATTACAGCACAGTAATTGTCATATAGGACATTCAATCAGCTGCTCACCTGCCCGTCTTCATAACTTACATTACATCTATATGTAATGTGTGTGTGTGTATATATATATATATATATATATATATATATATAAAATAAAAGAAAAAAACACACAATGTATCATGTAGCTTCCCCATTTCCTGCATGTATCTATAGCTGCATGCCCAGCCCTGGCACTATTTTCCATAAAAAGGATGTCAGAGCCTTATCTTATTACAACATTGTGATTTTCATTAACTATCACCCCCCCCTAGATGCACCTCAGCTTCACACAAGGATCTGCAGGTAGCAAGAACAACCAAGTAGCAGCTCAATGAGAGGAAATGAAGCTGCACAGAGGGGGGGGGCTCTTCATATCTCCACATACTGCGCAAAGAGTTTCAATCTGAGGCTAAAACTTAAAGTGCTAATTTGATTGTACCTAAGGGGAGGGGGGACCCGACCCAATAGGAATGCATGCGGTGGACAGGCATTGTTTGGGTGCTGCCATCAGCAAATGAGGAGACACGTAGTAGCTAAGGAGTAGTGGAGGCTAGAGAGCTGTGGAGTGTAGTCGGGGGAGCAGCTGTGAGGCCTGCACACTCAGTGAGATCTGCTCTGCCGGAGTGAGTAGACATAGCAGCACAGCTTCAGAGTAGTGCGTGTCCCTGAATTTCCTTGAAGTGGGAAAGTTTGCTGATTATCCAGGCATGAGAAGCACAGAGGAGAGGGCAGTGCCAGTGAGTGCAGTGGATGCGTGTCTAGGGTAAGAGCTCACCTTTCTGTAGACGAAGACAAGGTGCAGCGTTGGAGGGACTCACACACAGGGCCCTGGAGCTGGTCTGCTCCTTCAGCCCAGCCTGCTGAGGGTGTCTGGACAACTCTCCTCCTCCGCTCAATCCCAGACTCCCAGCAGGCTGACACATACGCTGGTGGGTAGTAGCTGGCTTGTCCAGGGCCCAGCGGGAGCTGGAGGAGAGGGAACAGACAAGTTGTTGTGGCTGCCGCTGCTCTGATGCAATCACCGTGCCTGAGCATCCACCACGCGTCTCGATCCCGCGCTCCCCTGTGGACGCTGGGACGCATGTGTGTGGAGTGGGAGTGGTCAGCGGCGGCATCACTCCCTGTATCCATGCCCCAGCCGCCAAATTAGATGGTGCTGCGCAGTGCGCTGTTCGTTCTGACAAAAGATAGTGCAGCGGCCGCGGTGTCGGCGATGGCGGCACAAAAATTTGCTGCTTCAGGAAATAAATTACTTTTCTCAGAATCTCGGGGGGGGGGGCAATTGCCCCGTTGCCCCCCCTGGATCCGCCCCTGGTGTAGGGCAGATTCTGGTGTAGGGATCTCTTGTTAGATGGGATCTGGTTGCACTCGACAAGTGTGGGTAATTCCAGATTGCCCCCAAGAGAAGCTACTACGAATCCGCTTGCTCTTCTTCCAGAGACCTCTGTAATGCCACTACATGTACCTAAAGTATAAGGGTAAGAATCTCCTTTTATGTTGAAAAGATCAAAGAGTTCCGTTCTTGCGAGGGACCGATTGCTCTGATCGTCCAGGATGGCGTATACTTTAACACACTTTCCTGGGTGATCCTTGTGATATATGTTAACTAAGCATATTTTAGCACAAGACTTGTCACAAAGATCTTCACCGCATACTGCTGTACAAGAAGAGGACACTATGGTAAATTCCTGATCTGTAGTCTCCCCGCCGTGCATTAACACAGGAGGGGAGTCTGTTGATATTGCAGGCATGTCCTGAGATGGATGTAGCGCCTGCACGTGATCCACACTATCACATTCTATGCACTTGATAGGAAATTTGCAGTCTTTGGCAAAATGCTCAGTAGAAACACAACATCTGAAACATACACCATATGTCTCTTTAGGAGCTCCTTGAGTGGTTTCTTTCTAAAGCCGATGCACTTTTTGAAGGGATGTGGCTTCTTATGAACAGGGCAAAGGCGGTTAGGATTCTCAATCTTTTCACCTTGTTTGCACTCATCAGGAATTGAGGTAGGAGGGGGAAGGACATTAGTCTTCTTCATTGATGCTGGACCCCTGCTGCATCTGTGATTTAAAGTGCGAGCTGTCGGACATCTGAGGAAGGAAGCCTGAAGCATGGAACTCGTAGGAAAAACTGGGGTCGTTCTTTGTTTCTGCAATGTCTCTTATGAACTCACAAAAGCAGGAGAAAGGTGGAAAGGAGATTTGGTTCACTCTTTTTTTTTTTTATTTTTTTATTGTAATAAATTTTTATTGTTTCATAAATTTTTAACAGAGTGAATGAAGTAGCATAAGATAAGTTGCTCCAAGACAGGTAATCACTTCGTAAATATGGATTCAGGGTTGATCGATAAGTAACAGCTGCTTAATTCGTGTAAGTGTGATTTTGAATCCAGTATTATGCATATAATTTACAGCATACAGTATATAAAAGTTAACTAAAAGTATGAATTATATAGACATGAAACATATTCAAAACGTGTAAAGGGAAAGAGAGGGTAGGGGATGGCAGGTTAAAGATAGCATGAGAGTCGGTGGCCACTGTGTAAGGCGTGTTATTTACACACGGGGGCGAGCCTCTGACCAGTAGAACCAGCGGCGCAAATGGACTGCGCTCGTGCCTGAGGCACTGTGTATTAGTTCTTCAATATCTTGGGTGTTATGTACCTCCTGAAGCCATTCGCGTATGGTAGGAACATTAGGGGTCTTCCAATGACGGGGCAACACAGCCTTGGCCGCATTTAATAAACGTATTTCAAGCGTGCGTTTGTAATCAGTGTGTTCCATAGGTGTGTGAAGCAATAACATAGCTGCCGGTGTAAAGTCTGGGGGGGGTTCTGAGACCTTGCAAATGGTGCTGTGGACAGCTTGCCAGTATGGTTGGAGCAACGGGCAAGACCACCACATGTGGAGTAAGTCCGCCTGTGGCGCCCTGCATTAACAGCAGGAGCCGTTATGCTTGGGGTCAAACATTGCCAACCTTTTAGGCGGGCAGTACCACCTAGATAGGAGTTTGTAGGCCGTTTCCTGGGATTTGGTGGCGATGGAGCAGGACGTGGTGAGTAGGGTGATTTGGTCCCATTCCTCCTCCGTGAAGGACAGCTGGAGGTCTTCCTCCCATTTGGACCGATAGGAGGGTATGGGGTTCGTGAGGGATTGCAACAGCCCGTACATAACCGATATACCATGGGGCGGAGGATGTTTTCTCTGGGCTAGGGTTTCAAATAGGGTAAGAGGACGGGTGAATTGAGGTGGGGGGGCTAATGAGCGCATGTAAGCCGTAAGCCGATGGAAATTAAATTTGGTCAGGAAAGACTGTGGCCAGGGCAGTGGAATGTCCTCAGGGGACTTAAAGGTGTTGCCATCAATAAAGTTAGATGCCCGTATACAATGAGGTGCCTGCATTTGTTCAGTTGTGATTAGCCTCCGGGAGAATGCGGGTAGGTAACATAACGGTAGGAGGGGTGACAGCCTTGGGCAATCTTGGTAGAGTTTTGTAACGTCCTCCAGGTGCGGAGTGTAGCTGAGATAGTAGGGTGGTGGGTGACGCGGCATGTAGCATTTGTGCCGTTTAGCCAGGGAAGGGAAGCCAGTGGGGCATCTGCCAGTGTGCGTTCCAGAGGGATCCATAGCTTGGTGTCTGCGCCCGAAGTCCACTCAAGTATGCACAACAAGTGTGCAGCTTGATAGTAGCGGCGGGCATGGGGTAGTGCCAGTCCACCCGCGGATTTGGATGCGGTGAGCAACTCAAATCTGAGCCGTGGTCTGTGATTATTCCAGACAAATGTGGTAAATTTAGACTGCAGGGACCTGAAGAATAAAGTGGGTACGGCTATTGGTAAGGTCTGGAACAAGTACAGCAGGCGTGGGAGTATGTTCATTTTAAGGACGTTAATGCGTCTGAACCACGTTACATGAGGAAAAGCCCATTTGGTGAGGTCAGCTGTGATGCTGTGCAGCAGTGGGAGGTAGTTTGCCTGATAAAGGTCAGATGTATCTGCGGTGAGGAAAATGCCTAAGTATTTAAGTGAGGATTTGCACCATCGGAAGGGGAATGAGGCTTGTAGCTGAGCGCGCATAGGGGGGGGACAGAAAGTCCTAAAATTTCTGATTTAGTCATGTTAATTTTATAATTGCTTAAAGAGCCATATTCTCGTAGTAAAGAGGTGAGGGCAGGGAGGGAGATCAATGGCTGGCGGATAAAGAATAACAGGTCATCGGCATACGCCGCCACTTTATGCCGGTGACCCGCCACCTCAATGCCGTGAATCGAGGGGTTAGTTCGGATTGCGTGCAAAAGGGGTTCGAGTGAGATTGCGAAAAGGAGAGGTGAGAGAGGGCATCCCTGTCTGGTGCCATTTCGGATATGAAAAGGGGTGGTGAGGGTGCCATTTAGGTTGATACGTGCTGTAGGGTCTGCATAAAGGGAACCAATCCATGCTAGCATGTTGGAGCCAAAACCCATCTGTCAAAGGGTGGAAAACAGATAAGGCCAGCTGACCCTGTCGAAGGCTTTTTCGGCATCGGTGGATAGTAACAGGGAGGGATCAGATCGAGATTTGGCGGCCACATGAATGAGATTCAGTGCCCTGACTGTGTTATCTCTGGCCTCTCTCCCAGGTATAAATCCCGTCTGGTCCGGGTGAACTAAATGTGGGATGTGACGGGCTATCCGCAGGGCAAGTGCTTTGGCGAAGAGCTTCAAATCTTGGTTCAGTAGTGATATGGGCCGAAAGCTAGCGCATAGGTCATGGTCTTTGTCAGGTTTGGGTATTAATGTAATAGTGGCGGAGAGCGATTGGGGTGGCAAAACGCGGTGGTGTTGTGTCAGGGTGTTAAATGCCTGTAACCAAGCCGGTGCCAAGGTGGGGAGGAATGTCTTGTAATAACGAAGGGATAGGCCATCCGGACCTGGTGTTTTGCCCGTAGGGGTCAGCTTAACGGCATTTTGGAGTTCTTCCACCGTTAAGGGGAATCTAAAGCTTCCCGCATGAGTGGGGTCAATTTGGTGTGTGTGTGCATGTCCACAAATTTACATATGGAATCAGAGGAAGAGGGGCGATGGTCCGTGGGGAGATTATAGAGTTCCGTGAAATGTTCTCGGAGTAGGGAAAGCATGTCCTGCGGTAGTGTGACGGGCTTGCCCTGTGGGTTTCGCAATTTAGAGATATACAGCTTCTCCCTGTGAGCCTTGAGTGCACGTGCCAATAGCCGTCCGCATTTGTTGCCGTGTTCATAATAAACACGACGAGTAGTGAGGAAAGCTTTTTGAGCAGTCTTGTTCAGTAGCGAGCTTAATTCGGTGCGGAGCTCCAGAAGCTCTGCATAGACAGTGTCGTCCATATAAAGCTTATGGGACTTTTCCAGCACCTGGATGCGGCAGAGCAGCGCGTCCCTCTGAGTGTTGTATCAGGTAGCCTCGGATCACGGCCTTATGCGCTTCCCATACTATTTGAGGGGAGGTGTCTGGAGAGGAGTTGTCGGTGAAATAGTTCTGGAGGGTCTGGAGTGTGCCCTGTGTAACTATGGGGTTGTTGAGTAGTGTTTCGTTCAGTCGCCAGGTTCTATCTTTAGGGCGTACTAAAGGAGAGGCGAGTGTGAGTAGGACTGGGTGATGGTCAGACCATGTCATCGGGCCTATTTTCACTGTGTCTAAGAGGTGGAGGTAGCCAAAAGGTAGAAACAAACAGTCTAATCTCGAGTAAGATTGGTGTGGCGTGCTGTAGAAAGTATAATCCCGCGTGGTGGGGTGGACGGCACGCCAGCAGTCTACCAAACGGTGCGAGTGAAGCGCTGAGTGGGTCTGTCGTAGTACTGAGTGCGGGACACTAGTGGATCCCCTGGAGGTGTCTAGTTTCGCATCGAGTGGGAGGTTAATGTCCCCTCCAATGAGGACAATACCTTCCTGGAAATCCGCTAGGACTCCCAGCAAGAGGCGTAATACTTTGTGTTGGTTCCTATTTGGCAGATATATGGATGCGAAGGTGTATGTTTGCCCTCCTATTTCCCCTTTGACGAAAGTGTAACGGCCGTCTCGGTCCAATTTTGAGTCTGTGACATTAAGGGGGAAATCCCTAGAAAAGAGAATAGCTGTGCCACACACTTTGCCTGCGGAGGAGTTACTGAAGTAACCAGTCGGGAACTTCTGATCACGCAGACATGGTGCCCCGTCTGCTGCAAAGTGAGTCTCTTGTAAAAGAACCACGTCCGCGCGATTAGATCTGAAGTCCCGAAGGGCTATGTGCCTTTTTTCTGGTATGTTCAGGCCCCTAGCATTTATCGTGAGGATTTTAATAGGTCTGGTCTTTGTGGCCATATTACCGACAGGAGGAGTAGGTGAGCGCCGATGGGGGGGGGGTTAGGGAAACAAGGAGTATGCGCCTAAGTGAGACAAGAGCACCGCCGCGGAGCGCGGGAACGAGTGCGTGTCA
This sequence comes from Leptobrachium leishanense, assembly GCA_009667805.1. Taxonomy (NCBI): domain Eukaryota; kingdom Metazoa; phylum Chordata; class Amphibia; order Anura; family Megophryidae; genus Leptobrachium; species Leptobrachium leishanense. The sequence goes on from CM019066.1 coordinate 246,742,810, forward strand.
CACTATTCTGTACACAGGCGCTATCTCAGGGGTAGGAGCGAGCAGCCGCAGAGAGCAACCAATTATACAAAAGACAACGTGCTAACGAAGTTAAATAAAACAGTGGTAAATCAAACAAAAACAGTAAACCAGATGAAAAAGAAAAAAGAGCCAGGGCCGAGTCGCCCGCTCAGCGTATGATATGCCACCATCCATGGCATGTAGCGCCGGATAAGCAACCACCGGGGTGGAGACCCGTATAGCTATAAACATATAAATATACATCCAAGCAACCAATAAAGTAACCTGTCCCGTGATGTGCCCGAGGTAGAGTCGGGAAATGGATATGAGAAGTAGTCCTCAGGAGGATCCGGGGCCTCTACAAGAACGGTATGCAGGAGGGTTCACCATTAGTAGGCTACCCCAAGGTTACAAGCATCCCGCAAGATCCAGCGTGCGGACTGCCGGTGGGTAAAGGGAGGGCAGGTCTGGCGATAAACGTGAAGATCACCGGGGTCCTCAGGACCGTGACAGTCTTGCAGTGACAGGAGCCATGCTGTCGAGGTCTCTGAGGCCCTCTAGGGCGGCGGTTACATCCAGTAATTAGGACCGGCCTGATCAGCAGCCAGGCGGGAGTCATCTATTTTGAGTGTCAGAGGGCATCATAGTCCGGGTCGACGAATATCTGCGGCTGCGAGGCCTCTGGGTTCGCGAAGGGGCTCCAAATGATGGAGTGTACATTTGTGTCAAGTCCGGCCATGTAGGCAACACGTCCTTGGGTAGTGCGAGGGCTTCCAGGAAGGCCGGAAGGTCGAGCTCCGAGCGTAATGTTATAAGGCCATCATCTGTACGGACCTGCATGCCGAATGGGAATAGCCATTTATTGGCAATGCGCCGTTCCTGTAAGGCTGCTGTGAGGGGGCGTAGGAGACGCCTAGATTGTAGGGTCGCTGGCGACAGGTCTTGAAATAAAGAGATGCTTACATCGTCGAATATTATAGTGCGAGATTGTCTGGCTGCTTCCATGATTTCCTCTTTAACAGTGTGCCTCAGGAGACAGCAGACCACATCTCTCGGCGGGGTGCCTGGAGGGCCTTTAGGGCGTAGAGCTCTGTGGAGGCGCTCGAATTCGATCTCCGCATCAAGGTTACGTTGTATGAGACCGTTAAATAAGCGAAGCAAAGTGTTCTTTAAATCTGATGGGGACTGCTCCAGTTCAGGGAGGCCTCTCACCCGTATGTTGTTTCGGCGTCCTCTATTTTCCAGGTCTTCTAAATGACGTGCCATAGTCTGTAAGATCTGATTTTGAGATTGTAGTGAGGAAGTGTGTATCGTCAGTGTCTCAGATTGTTGAGCCTGCGTGGTCTCCACATGCTGTACCCGATGCTGCAAGCTGCCGAGCTCCTTGCGCAGGCCCCTAATCTCAGCAAGAAGCGAGTCCTGAAGGCCCGAGGTAGAAGCAGCCAGATCAGCCTTGGTGGGTAATGAGCTTAATAGCTGGTGGAGCTCCGGCGGGAAGTCCCAGGAACCATTCGATCGTGTGGGAGAGCTGGGGGCCGAGGACGCGGGGGTCGCCGCCATTTTGTCCCGCATGGGCGCCTGCATAGCGTCCGTGAGAGGGGTCAGGAACTGTCTCATTGTGCAGGTTTGTGGGTCCCCGATGGTCTCGGAGGTGCCAGGAGTGGCTGGTGGCCGGCGGGGCTTACCCATCGCGTTACCTGTGGGGTGCAGAAGGGTTTGAGCGGGTCGACTCGGCGGAGCTCCGGGATCAGGCGGCCATTATTTTCTGCGCGCAAGCCGCGCCTCCGGGTTCTTGCTCTCTAATCTCTGGTGCAGCTCTTCGAGGACGGCGGGGGCGAGGAGAGTGCGCTTTCTCCGGTCCCTTTATTAGGCCTCGAGTTAAAAAAAAAAAAAAAAGGGGGGGGGGGGTTATTGTCCCTGTGGGTCAGAGCGGGCGCTGGTCCGGTGTGCTCCCACCTCTGTTCCTTCGTGGACCAGCGATTCGGGTCTGCGCGGTGTGGGGACGCAGTCCCCGAGATCGATCAGCCGCCGGCACCCACGAGGGCCTCCAAGATGGCTGCCGCGTCTGGGCCCGAATCTCCTCCGGCGGCAAAAAGCGCTCCCCCGGACTCCCGGAAAGGGGGGATTCAGGGCTCCTGGGTCTCCCAAGACCCTTAGATGTCAGCTGGGGGCCGTACTCGGGTGATGGAGAAGCGGCACCTGTGGAAGCTGCCCAGGTTTCCTCGGAGCCGGTGGAAAACGCGGCCGCTCGCTGCCGCTGCTCCACTCTTTTATACTTTGCCCCAAGTGTAGTCCATTTTTCCTGGATATTGTATGGCAGCTTGAAAACTATTGGGTTTACCCCACGAGCAGTGTCCAGATAGCTGAGGCCAGGTAGGAAAGTGTCTGTCTTGGCCAGCTGCAGCTCCCAGAGAAGGTCGCTGAGTTCCAAGTATTTCTGATTGTCGTTACTGGAAATCTTTGGGAAACGGTGCAGGCGATTCAACGGAGCGTTCTCTATGACTTCAGGGCTGCCGTAGCTTTGATCAAGTCTTTGACAAGCAGCGTCAAGGCCCGACATTGGATTATTGATGTGGACAGCTCTGAGTCTCTTAACACGTTCTGTAGACCGTGGACCAAGCCATCTGATCAGCAAGTCCAGTTCCTCAGCAGGAGTAATGCCAAGATCACTAATCGCAGTTCTGAAGGCACCCTTCCAGCTTCTGTAATTTTCAGGTTGGTCATCAAACTTCAAAAGGCTTGTCTTGGTGAGTTCATGGCGAACCATGAATCTAGCAAACTCAGACATGTCTGTTTTCTCTGAGTTTGGGCAGGGAAATGAAGTTTGAAAGGCGTTTGCAGTATTCTGATTAAGTGACATAGGGTAGTATGCGGTTGCATCTGTATTTAGCCCTGGAGTTGGTTTAACGTCCATAGACTCAGGCAGGCATGGTTTAATAGCTGTATGGTTGCTAGGATTTTGATGAATTGTTGGAGTGTAGAATTGCATCTGAGAGTTAATGCATTGGGATTGCTGTTGCACTAGGGTGTGTGAAGAAAGCTCAAGGTCATTAGCTAGTAGAGTATTGTACTGACCTTGGATGCAGGGTACTGCTAAAGAGTCTTTTCGCTGTTTTGGAAGGTTGTCGCAACTGTCAGGAACATTTGATGTTATGAGAGATTCACTGTTTTGCTTTAGTACATAGTTTCTGGTGCGCTTAACTGAATCTTCCGTATCCACATTGCATATGCTGATGCTGTCTCTATCACTTCCCCCGGCAGCTTGTTCTGGGATCCTCAGTGTGTGTTGCCACGGCTGTTTCTCTAGGGCATCTATTTCCGCTCTTTTGCGAGCTTCTTCCTTTTCCATAGCTGCTTTCTTGCGAACGGCGTCAATTTCCATTTCTGCTTTTTTGCTAGCGGCGTCCATTTCCATTTCAGCTATTTTTTTTTGCAAAGGCCGCCTGTATCTTGGCAGTCTCTGCTTTCGCCCGGGCTTGGATAAGCTGCAGACTAATTGATGAACTCATTGAATATTGTGAGGATTTTGACCTTGAGGGATGTGAGCTATTTGAATGCTTGCTAGATGCTGAAATGTGAGAAACAGTCTCTTGGAGTTGAGCAATTCTCTCTGCTGCTGTTACTCTGGCCTGATGGACTAAGTTGTCTCTTTCTGAATTAAGACATTTTAATTCATCTATTTCTTGTAAAGCCTGTTCAGTATTTATCGTCTCTAAATTAGAGACATAAATGTGATAGTGGGCAAGATATTGAGCATGAGCTGTAGAAAACTGTCTTAAAACGTCTTTTAGTGAGGATGCATCACGAACGGAGTGTGTGATGGTGGAGACATAACTCATCACCTGTTCCCAAAGCCATAACATTTGCTGTGATTTCTCATAGTTTATGTCCATAAGTGTTTCAGTAATCTTCCATGTAGGTTTTGTATTGCATTTGTTTCTGATTGGATTTATATTCATTACTTCTACATCTGAAACAAATTGCCTTTCCTGTGATGTTAGAGGGCTTCTTCTGTCTGCCGGTGTGTGTGTGTGTGTGTGTATCTGCAGGGGGGCGTGTCCTGACCTCAAGGAGAGTGGTTGCCTTTTAGCAGAGCTCCGCACTGAGACGCTGGATTTTGCTATCCAGCGGCCGTTTTTTACCCCATTTTTGGCACGCTCTCCTCTGAGGGGTCGCTGATTGTCCAGGGATCCTTTTGAAATATTAAAGTGGAGGGGACCCCGGCTCCGTGAGGCCCACTTGCAGTCTCCTCCGTCTGCGGCCCATAGCACGTGGCGGCCATCTTGTTTGTGTTTGTGTTTGTGCCTTTACGAACGTTCCACTCAACGTTCATGGGCAAGAAACTGAGGGATCCCGGAGCGGCTGGGGGCTCTGCCCTACCAGACATCCGGACTTCTTTGGGAGCTGGACGGACGGGAGGGGCTGGAGGCCCTAAGGTTGCCTCGGTCTCGCCGCCATCAGATGGAAAGATCACAGCTGACTGACCCCCACCTGTGAGTGTCCCCGATGCTTTGCCCGTGGCACCGTTACTCACCTCAGCAGAAATGCAGCGAGTGGGACAATGTGGCTCACTGCTCCATCAATGTGGCCCATCAGGAACAGGCTTACAACATGCTGTTTCGCTGGTATGTTACCCCCTCACAACTTTCTCACATGGACGGGTCTTCCTCTGACTTATGCTGGAGAGGTTGCGGCACTAAGGGCTCGTTCTACCACATGTGGTGGACATGCCCCCTGATCCGACACTTTTGGCTTCAAATTCATGCTCTCATCCAAGAGGTCCTACAGTGTGGAGTGGCTTTAGACCCATGGACATTCCTTCTTCACCGCACCCAGGACACCCTATCGAGACCGGAGAATAAGCTGTTGCATAAAATAGTCATGGCGGCTAGAAGAGCGGTGGCCCAAGGCTGGAGATCTGTGTCCCTTCCGTCTATGGCGCAGGTGTACCTTCGGATTAGAGATAATATGGACATGGATCGTTTATCGGCTCTTGTACATGATACCATGCCCCAACATAGTAAGATTTGGGACCCCTGGCTGGAGTTTGATGTGGGTTAAGAGCTGGACTGCTTGTTTTTCTGGCGGGATATGATACCTGGGTTATGCACTCCTTTGGGGCGGCACCCTATCCCCCTTCCCCCCTCCTCCCCCCCTTATGAGGTCTCTTCCTCTCTCTTTTTCCTCCATGTTTGTGCTTCTTTGATCTTTTTCTTATTTCTTCTTTTACCCCCTCTTCGGGGCCTCCCCCCTGCGGTCCTATGGCAGGGGCTCCTCAGGGCTAACCAGTAGCAATCTCTAAAATTGTGGTTTTGTGATAAGATGCCCTTGTTGTCTTTGAAAAATGGAAAATAAAGAATTATAAAAAAAAAAGAAATGCAGCGAGTGATGGAGGACTTTAGTGCACTCTGGCGACAGGACCTGAAGGAGGTGAGAGCTGTCTTGGAGCCCTTGCAGATGCAGCTAGCAGACGTTCAGACTCGGACACAGGAAACAGCGGCAGCGCAGGTAGCTACTGCTGCCACGATGAAAGATCTCTAGGCACAAGTTACTCACCTTAGTTCTGCTGTGCTGGCTCTGGAGACTCAACACCGGCGCAGGAACCTCAGGCTACGGGGAGTCCCCGAGGAGATACGAGGGGATGAGCTCCTCAAGTATGTGGTGGAATTAGTGACCTCTCTCTTGCAGTTGGATGGGGATGCCTCAGCTCCGCTGGTCTTGTCGACGATACGACTGAGGAAATCTGCAGCAGCCCCGGCGGAGGCACCGCGCGATGTTCTACTGGTCGTCAGGAACACGGATGTTCACTCTCGGGTCCTATCTGCGCTGCGGCTGGTCCCTCGTTCCGGGTCACCCATGCCTCCAGCTGCCTTACTTTTTTCCGGGATTTGCCCTTTCTGGCGCTGGTGGCCCGGCGAAGTTTCAAGGAGGTCACTTCTCTGCTGCGCACTCGTGGGATACGCTACAGATGGGGATCTTCGGGATCGCTCATTATTAATCATGATGGCAAGACACATGCAGTGATTTCCGTAGCAGAGGCACGAGCGGTCCCGCTTTCTGCAGGAATTGGTCTGGAGCCGCCAGGTCCACTGGCCCCGATGACGGAACCTGGCTGAACGTGTTCCCCCCCCCCTCATGTTCATCATACTCTTTGCTTATTTCTTGCACGTTCCCCCCTCCCTTTTTCTATGTAACCACCTGATTGACTCTATGTCCATACCTGCTGACTTTTAGGGCTTACTGATGTTTATCTGCCGGAGCACTGGGACCCTTCCCCCCCCCCTCTCTTTTTCCTTTTTTTTTTTTGGTGATGGACATCGGGAGTAAACCTGGGCGAGCCGCTAGGGCAACTACCTAGGCTCTGTCTGTCCTCTTCGCCCCAGGTCCCCCGGCCACGTAGCTTCTTCCATGGCCCTCGGTGTCCTCACGGTTGTCGAGGTGAGCCAGGAACACCACAATTTAAAAGGCAGTCCCTCCCCATCTTCATTTCCCCCCCCTTTTTTTTTTTCTTTTGTGTTTCCTCAGTGCTCTTCCTACCGGATTTCACCTCCCTCCTGATGAGTTAATATCCCCCCGCCCCTCCTTCATTATGTTCTCCTTTGATGTATTATGGCTCTATGTGGCCATTTCAGTTTGCTGGCTTTCTGTTTGAATATGCAACTATTCTAAAATAAAGAATTTAAAAAAAAAAAAAAAAGAACTGTATCTGCAGTAAAGTGCTAACAGTCAAGCACAATCTCAAACACACACCGCACCCTCCTGTCTGTCTGTCAATAAAAGAGAAACTCCCACTCCTGCAATTTGGCTTTGCATTGACAAGTCAACCCTGTGCTATCCTAACCTGCTTATGTTCCTGCTGATAACCATGTACCAGACCCTGCTTAACCCACTGACATTGCCTCCTTGCTGCCAGCCCTTTGATCCACGGACCATCCCTGACTACGCATTCTCTTCACCCCTTTGTACCTCGCCATGGACTCAGACCTGCCAAAGTCAGCTTACTCCCAGGTACCTCCAGAATATTCCTGCCTAAAGGGCTCTAACCACCTGAACATGGGTCCCACCACGGCGAATGCCAGGTGCCACCCTGACAGCCATGCTTACACAGATGAGAAGAATAAGAAGAGAGCAGCAGGCACTGTGTGCAAAGTTTACACAGGCCCACACGCTGCAGCTGGTGGCAGGCTCTGTCTGTGGGATGCAGCAGTATCTGCTCTCTGGTTACTGAAGGCTGTTTGCTTGTGCTGCAAGCACTGTTAATGTTTTTTTACTAACAGCAGTAATGCTGGACAGTAATTGTATTTTTACTATTCTGCTTCCCTAAGCAAAGCTGTGAGGCATGGATGCTTTAGACTAGGGAAGTCAGTATTTGACCAGTACTCACACGATGAAGTTCGGCAGATAGCTTCAACTCAGCAAAACTGACACGTAGCAAGATGAATCCAGTTGAAGAGTTTAATGATCAGACTGACCATCTTTATAATAGTGTACAGCAATGCAGGTAAAAAGACATTAGTTTTGTCCAGCAGTGAGCACAGAATGGCTGCTATGTAACCAGGAAGTCCCTTAGTTTACACCCCTTTGCTCAGTGTCTTGTTCTAACTGGATACAGCAAGCTAAGGAAACCCAGCAGGGACAAAATAGCTATGAAATCATAACTGCAAGCAGTAAAAGGCAGATTCAACACATAACATTAAAATATACAAATAAATCCTAAATCATGGGGCATGACAACTTGTAAGATATCAGCAATGTAAAATAAACACAATAAGAACATTTCTTTTTTTGATGGTAGAGGCCCTGTAATTCTTTGTTTGATTATTGATTTTACATGGTTAACGCTCTTGCTATTTTTGAACACATCGAAAAAAAAGAAAAAAACTCATTTGGAATAAATCCAAAGAATGAGCTGGGTTTGGTGTGTAAATATGAATGATATAAAATATACAGGGTTATTCAAAGAGAATCGAAAAGTCACCGCACGTTCGGTGACTTTTTGTTCTCCTCAATTCAGTGCGATTCGGCGATCCCATTTCGGCGACCCTGCGGTGTATTCAGCCAGCACCACAGGGCCTTCATAGTGGAAAAGCAGCCGCAAACCCAAATGGCAAAACCAGGCGAAGGCTCACCAAAACCATCTGGATTAACCCCGCCGAACACGCCGGAGAAACCTGAGCAGCCGCCTTAAAAACCCGACACCGCAGACGAATGGAGTGAGAAAAAAAAAACAGTACGCTTGAATGATTGAAACGTGAAACGCTGTTTGCAAAGAAACTACAGAACGAAAATGTCTGATATTAACATATAAGATCCAATGAATGATAATTAAAAGGGCTGTTACAAAAAAAATAAAAAACCTTTAAAAAAAATATTGGGATAATATTTTGCAAACAAATCCTGAAAAATGCCTAAGAGATCCTAAAAAAATCTATAAATGAAGAGACTTTTTACTGCAGAATATTATAATGAATGGTTTATTAGATATTGGATTAAAACGGGAATATTTTTAACATTGAAGCCTAAGGGATTCGCCTGAATAAACCTGTTGAATTAAACCACCGAACAGCAGGGCATTTCGGCAACTTTTCACTGCTGGTTTTTGTTCTCTGAATAGATGAAGCATTGCTTCTCTATGGGGCCAGGAAAGGTAACCAAACGTTGAATTTCAGCGTTCAGTTACCTTTCGCCAGCAATTCGGATCTCTTTGAATAACCCGATAGTTTATTGATTAATACAAAAACCACACATATGATGCTGATCAAAAACACAATTGTGGAATGCCATAAATAACCTAGCTTTGCAGGAGAAGGGGGGGAGAGTTTCCCCATCGCCAAAAAGTTGCTTCAGTATAAATGTTAGAATTATTACAAGGGAAATCCCAAAGAACTGGGGACAAGAAAAAAGGCAGAGGAGGGGAAGTGAGATCAGAAATAATCAAATATATAATTGAGAGAAGTCGAGGCGACTGCCCTATTAAGTTTCCTGCTTCTCATGAATTTCTGATCTTTCCCTATACATCCCTAGAATTCATCCTCCAAAGACCCAGTTCAATAGAAAAACAAACACGGAGAAAGCTGGAAAGCCATGCAAGCGTGCATGCCAATATGTACTTTCTGAAATAGAAAATTTGTGACCAGGGTTATCACAAACTGGACTATTGGCAAAAAAAAGGGCAAACCGCTAAAAGCATCCCACCACCAAACAACGCTGACGCGCATTTTGCACGCTGCCTGTCATGTCTTCATCAATAGATGTCATATGTTTGTTTTTTGTATTAATCAATAAACTATATTTCCACACCAAACCCAGCTCATTCTTTGGATTTATTCCAAATGAGTTTTTCTTTTTCTTTTTTTCGATACTATTTAGAGTAGTGGATCTTAACCTGTGGACCCTCAGGACCCACAATTGTCCTTGGTCATTAAGTCGCGACCCAAAAATAATTGAATTTCTGAAACATTATAATTTATTCCACAAAACAACGTGTGCAATATTCTAAAATGTATGCACTTTTTAAACAATTTTGTAAACAAACAGGGATTCTTTCCAAAATGGATAGTGCAATAATCACAGCACTAGTGAAAATGAAAGTGTTTGCTGTAAAATAAACTGATTGAAACATATGAAATTAATTAGAACTCATGGGAAAACTGGGGATGCTTCTCGCTCTTAATAAGTGTCTCAAAGTCTGGGGTGATGGCAGACAAAGCAACTCTAATTAAAATCACTACCACATGAATAAAATATTATAAAAAAAATTGAACAAACGAAAGCTACGCTAATCGCATAAACTCAAGCTGGCCGAGATTGAGGGCTGCACTGCACGTCTGGCGCTGCCTACTTCCTGAACCTATGCTCTGCAGTGCCTCAGAGAGGGACTGAAGAACAATGGAATAGCTTGGACCACTGGGAAAGCACCATTGCTCCAAGCCATTCAAAAAATGCTTCCATGGGAGGCTGGCCTCCCATGCATTGATTGATGCATGACAGTCATGTGACTGTCCTCATCTCGCACAGTCAGTGGGTGCGGGGCTGTGCTCGGGAAGTGACTGTTCACTATGTCGTCAGCTCCTCCCTGCAGGTGGAGGGGGCAGTGTGCGGCTGCCTGGAGTGGACGACGCAGATCCTTAGGAGCATTGAGAGCAGCCAGATCCTGGGGAGCACTGAGAGCAGTCAGATCCTGGAGAGCACTGAGTGCAGCCAGAGCCTGGAGAGCACTGAGAGCAGCCAGAGCCTGGGGAGCACTGAGAGCAGCCAGAGCCTGGGGAGCACTGAGAGCAGCCAGAGCCTGGGGAGCACTGAGAGCAGCCAGAGCCTGGGGAGCACTGAGAGCAGCCAGAGCCTGGGGAGCACTGAGAGCAGCCAGAGCCTGGGGAGCACTGAGAGCAGCCAGAGCCTGGGGAGCACTGAGAGCAGCCAGAGCCTAGGGAGCACTGAGAGCAGCAAGATCTTGGGAACACTGAACCTACATAGGGAAAAAATGTTATCTGCACTTATTCCCATTATACCGTGTGAAACAAAACGCAATTAGAGGCTTTGGTTTCTGTTAATGGCCATTAAAAGATTAAGCTCACCCGCCGAACGTCAAGGTAGGAGTCCTATCCAAAAAATCCATGTTGCTGGGCTGGATACATTTTGTGGTTGCAGCCGCCCCATCGGGGAATAGGCGCGACCCCACCCCTCCTGTACTATGTATGTTTTAATGTACCTCCAGCCAGGTCATCATTGCAGCTGTTCCGCTCCTTGTCTTTGTTTTTTGATCCCAAGACGGATTTTGTTTCTGGGGGAGCTTAAATAAAAGCCCACCAGTCTACCTCATGACTGACAAGCAGCATGGGCAAGTTATGGTTGGCTACACAGCAGCCTGTGGCTTCATTTTTTGGATAGGACTCACCCTCACTAGAGGTGCCTTGACGTTCGGCAGGTGAGCTTAATCTTTTAATGGCCATTAACAGAAACCAAAGCCTCTAATCGCATTTTGTTTCACACGGTATAATGGGAATAAGCGCAGTTGACATTTTTTCTCCTTGTTATGTTTTATACATGTTGCTGGGCTGGATACATTTGGTGGTTGGAGCCGCCCCATCGGGGAATAGGTGCGACCCCCACCCCTCCTGTACTGAACCTACATTACCTGTGTATATCTGGCTCTGATACTAGCCTCACCCGCCACTGACCTCACCGCACATTCCTGGTATGGAGGGAGGCTGGGATCAGGAAGCAGTGTGTGATTCTGCTGAGAATTCTCAGTGTACAGTCTAGTTTTCTGCAGGGATTATCACATCAGGAGGAAGGCAGGAAAGGAAGAAGACTGAGAGATTTGTAGAGTAAAGGGAGAGAGTGATAGAGGGAGAAAGGAGAGAGATTAGGAGAAATGGAGAGTAAAACATAGCTACAAGGACAGATGGAAAAATACACAGAAGGACACACAGATCTAAATGGACAGACAGAATAACAGATATTCAGAAAGAAGGCTGCATAAATAGGTAAGAGGAGAGAGAGAAACACAATCAAATATACATAGGGAGTCCCCCCCCTTACCCAACAGCCTTTTGCTTCACTGAGATGTGCATTGTGCACAGTGGCTCATGGTGGTGGGAGTACAGAGCTGCTGCCAGTCACTGAGTCCCACCCCCACACATTCCCATTACAGATTCTCTCCCTCCCACCTTGCAATTACAGAGTATTTTACCTGATGCAGCGGGCCCCAGGTGGCAACTGGGAACATTCAGAGGTAGTCACGCCGCCTGGGACGTGCTGCTGCGGGGAATAATGCAACAGTAGGTCCCATGCATTCAAGAGCCCTGGGGGCACTTGCCCTGCGACCAGTGGCGTAGAGTGGGTTGTCAGCACCCGGGGCCAGCCAAGAATTGTGCGCCCCCCCCCAACCTGTGGACACGTTATCGATATTGCCGCAGCTCTCACATGGATATTGCCGCAGCTCTCACATGGATATGCCGCAGCTCTCACATGGATATGCCGCAGCTCACACATGGATTTGCAGCAGCTCACACATGGATTTGCCCCAGCTCTCACATGAATATTGCCCCAGCTCTCCCATGGATATTGCCCCAGCTCACACATGGATATTGCCCCAGCCAGCTCTCACATGGATATTGCCCCAGCTCACACATGAATATTGCCCCAGCTCACACATGGATATTGCCCCAGCCAGCTCTCACATGGATATTGCGCCAGCTCTCACATGGATATTGCCCCAGCTCACACATGGATATTGCCCCAGCCAGCTCTCACATGGATATTGCGCCAGCTCTCACATGGATATTGCCCCAGCTCACACATGAATATTGCCCCAGCTCACACATGAATATTGCCCCAGCTCACACATGAATATTGCCCAGCTCACACATGGATTTGCCCCAGCTCACACATGGATTTGCCCCAGCTCACACATGGATTTGCCCCAGCTCATGGATTTGCCCCCAGCTCATGGATTTGCCCCCAGTTCATGGATTTGCCCCAGCTCATGGATTTGCCCCCAGCTCATGGATTTGCCCCCAGTTCTCACATGGATTTGCCCCAGCTCATGGATTTGCCCCCAGCTCATGGATTTGCCCCAGCTCTCACATGGATTTGCCCCCAGCTCATGGATTTGCCCCCAGCTCATGGATTTGCCCCCAGTTCTCTCATGGATTTGCCCCCAGCTCATGGATTTGCCCCCAGTTCTCTCATGGATTTGCCCCAGCTCATGGATTTGCCCCAGCTCTCACCTGGATATTGCCCCAGCGGCAGCCAGCTCTCACATGGATACTTGCCCCAGCTCCGGATCCAGCAGGGGTTGAGGGGGCCCAGATGCCGGGCAGCGGGAGTGCCTGCCCGGTCCTGAACAGCGTGTGAGTCCGTCCGTGTTGAAGGGGAGGCGGCTGCGTGCACAGGTCACGCGGTCCGGCCAGTCAGGTGGTACAGAGACTCAGTACCACCTGATTAGCCGGACCACGTGACCGGCTGCACCTGCACGCAGCCGCATCCCCTTCAACACGGATGGACTCACCGTTCAGGACCGGGCAGGCACTCCTGCTGCCCGGCATCTGGGTCCCCTCAACCCGCGGGCCCTTGGGCGGCGCCCGAGGGCCCGGCGGGTCAGTCCAGGCCTCAAGTTTTAGGAGCGCAAATTTCTTTTGAAATTATGCGCCCCTAACAAAACTGAGCCCGGGGCCACGGCCCTCCCAGCCCCCCCCCCCACGCTACGCCACTGCCTGCGACCCAGTCCGCCCCTGGTCGCGACTCACTTTTGGGTCAAGACCCACCACTTGAGAAACACTGATTTAGAGGTTAAGACCTATTGGATTTGGGTTACTTCTCCAACTCTTTTTCCTACTGGTTGCAAGTGGGAAAATCTTTATTTAATATATTCTTGATCATATTCTGTCTTGTGGCAGTAGAGGAAGAGTCAATTTGTATCTTATCTTGTTAAGCTGCCTTTTTGTCTATTTTAGTCGATCAATGTGATATATCATCCCTTGATGTGATACGGCAGTTTGTACTTGATTCAGTGACAACACCGCAGTATTTTGCCCTCTGTTTATGGAGCCAACGGGGGGGGGGGGTGTTATACTGCCACGTTAAGTCTGTAGCACATCCATAAACATTCACTCTGTTATTGTGTCACTCATCATGGTAATTAATTCTGCAATGGGTATTCCTATTGTATTGTATTGTATTGTATTGATCATGCAGGTTACTCCTGGAGTTGAAATACTGGCCTAGATGTTTATGAATGGGATGAGTATGAGTACCCCTCCTCCTCCTCGAGTACTTGTACTCGTGAAAATGCCCCTGTCACTTCTACTGATACCGGAAGCCAGCTCTGGGCTCGCTTGTCGGGCAGTATGTGAAGGCTGTCCGAATCCACTAACCGTATTCTGCCAGGTCTTTTCAGCTGGCTGCGTTCCAGCAAGCGGCCACCAGCATGTAAAGGTTGTAACGCGGCTCTGATGGCCGGCAGTCGCACTCTCACGAGATCTTGCAGCATTCACGAGATCTTGTGAACCATCACATGCCGGCGGCCACTCGCTGGAACGCGGCCAGCTACCTCTGATATATATACAGTACTGTGCAAAAGTTTTAGGCAGGTGTGAGAAAATGCTGTAAACAAAGAATGCTTTCAAAAATGAAAGTGTTAAACATTTATGTTCATAAATGAACAAAATGCAGTGAATGAACAAAAGAGAAATCTAAAATCAAATCAATATTTGGTGTGACCACCATTTGCCATCAAAACAGCAGCAATTCTTCTAGGTACACTTGCACACAGTTTTTGAAGGAATTCGGCTGGTAGGTTGTTCCAAACATCTCGGAGAACTAACCACAGATCTTCTTTGGATGTAGGCTTTCTCACATCTTTCTGTCTCTTCATGTAATCCCAGACACACTCAATGATGTTGATCAGGGCTCTGTGGGGGGGGGGGGCATGCCATCACTTCCAGTACTTCTTGTTCTTCTTTATGCTGAAGATAGTTCTTAATGACTTTGGCTGTATGTTTGGGGTTGTTGTCCTGCTGCAGAATAAATTTGGGGCCAATCATACACCTTACTGATTGTATTGCATGATGGATAAGTATCTGCCTGTATTTCTCAGCATTGAGAACACCATTAATCCTGACCAAATCTCCAACTCCATTTGCAGAAATGCAGTCCCAAATGTTCAAGGAACCTCCACCATGCTTCACTGTTGACTGCAGACACTCATTATTGTACCGCTCTCCAGCCCTTCGATGAACAAACTGCCTTCTGCTACAGCCAAATATTTCAAATTTTGACTCATCAGTACAGAGCACCTGCTGCCATTTTTCTGCACCCCAGTTCCTATGTTTTTGTGCATACTTTAGTCACTTGGCCTTGTTCCCACGTTGGAGGTATGGCGTTTTGGCTGCAACTCTTCCATGAAGTCCACTTCTGGCCAGACTTCTCCCGACAGTAGATTAGTGTACCTGGGTCCCACTGGTTTCTGCCAGTTCTGAGCTGATGGCACTGCTGGACATCTTCCGATTTCGAAGGGCAATAAGTTTGATGTGTCTTTCATCTGCTGCACTAAGTTTCCTTGGCCGACCACTGCATCTACGATCCTCAACGTTGCCCGTTTCTTTGTGCTTCTTCAAAAGAACTTGAACAGCACATCTTGAAACCCCAGTCTGCTTTGAAATCTTTGTCTGGGAGAGATCTTGTTGATGCAGTATAACTACCTTGTGTCTTGTTGCTGTGCTCAATCTTTCCATGACATGACACTGTCATTCACAACCTCACCTTGGTAGCAGAGTTTGGCTGTTCCTCATCCAGTTTTAAGCCTCCTACACAGCTGTTTCTGTATCAGTTCATGACTGGGATTCAACCTACCTGTGACATTGATGATCATTAGCACCTGTTTGGTATAATTGGTTGATCATACACCTGACTATAATCCTACAAAATCCCTGACTTTGTGCAAGTGTATCTATGAGAATTGATGCTGGTTTGACGGCAAAAGGTAGTTACATCAAATATTGATTGGATTTAGATTTTTCTTTTGTTCGCTCACTTTGCATGTTGCAAATTGACAAAAATAAACAATCATTATTTATATTTCTGAAAGCATTCTTTGTTTACAGCATTTTTTCACACCTGCCTAAAACTTTTGCACAGTACTGTATATGCGTACAGGTCCATGTAGCGGGTAAATGGAGTGTCTGGCCATACGTTTCAATATTAACATAAACTGGACAGGCTTTCAGCAAAATTCTAAATTTATTTATTGGGAAGTGGTTGTATGACATTAAATAAAAGTATTGGAGAGTACCTAAAAAAAAAGTAGCGGTACTCGTACTCTGTCTTAAAAAAAAAATGGTAGTGTTGCATCCCTAATCTGTATTTATTTTTTCAATTTAAAAGTTTTTTTATTTTTATTTTTTTCAGTATAACTTACATAACATTGCAGGAAATGAATGTCAACTTTGGCATATCAGCATATGTTATGAACAACAAAATTTACATACTTAATCAATAAAAGTAATAAAATATTGACGAAATTAAAAATTAAGAAATAAAACATTGAGCAAAGCAAAAAGGGTAGAGCAAAAGGAAAAGAAAGAAAGGGAAAGAGGGAAGAAAAAAAAAAAAAAAAGGCCTAATCTGTATTTAAATTTTCCTTTTCTTTGTTCTTCCTTTCTCGCCCCCTTCCGACAAACATTCTTTTCCACCATTCTCTGCTTTCCTTCCTCCCCAAGCATTCCCCTCTTTGACTCCACTCTGCGCTTCTTTAGTTCTTCCCCTCTTCCTCCCACATTTTAGGCCACTTTTTCAGTCCCCAGGGCTGCCTCCATGACACAAAGGTCTTTCCTTTAAGCCAGTGGTTCCCAACTGTGGTCCTCAAGTACCCTTAACAGGCCAGGTTTTGAGGATTGCCTTGGGGAAATGCAGACTGAATCCTGCAATCACTGAGCAACAAATAATATCACCTGTGCTGCGCTTCAGCTATCTGGAAAACATGACCTGTTGTGGGTACTTGAGGACTGTGGTTGGGAACCACTGCTTTAAGCGATATATTCCCACTTCTGTACTGTCCAATTCCCCACATTCCCTTCTCACAATAGCCACCAGCACCTGCAATTTCATGGTTATATTCATGCTTATGATACACCTGATTCCGGCGGAGGTGAGGTCACCCTCTTAGGGATATCTTGAAGAATCTGTTTTCAGCCCCACACTTGAGTGGTTCTTGCTCCTTTATCTCCCACACTTCCCTCCCAGAAATAGGAATTTATAATGCAGGAATTTATTGAGGACTAATTATTGTTCTGTTTTCATTGTAACCATTTGAAAATTAGTTTGAGTTTGAGCTGCTCTGATTGGACCTTAACCTTCTTCAGTACCCGTTCCTTACTCCTCAAACTCTTGATTACAAGACTGCGATGAGTAATACTCATATGCAAAGGCACAGGTTACAGGTTGACATAATTTACATCATGTCCATGCATCTTGAGGGCATCCTTAATGATGTCTTAAAAGATATTGAGGATATGCTTACAATGGTGAACGGTATTTTTTTTTTAAAATTGTTTAATTCTGTGTTCTAAAGTGGTAACAAAATTAGTACTGCTCTGAAACATTTTAATACAGAGCAAAGGAATCTTTGTGATGGGCTTTCACTGTGCAGGCTATTTATTTGGATGTTTGAATTTTAAACCTGCTTAGCAGTGAGTAATAAAAAAGTGTGTATCTGTGTATTGTGTATCCAATTTAAATAAATCTTTATTCTTTTTCTCCTGTTTTAGATTGCAACCAGAGGATGTGAAACCACAGAAATGACCTTGAGAAGGAATGGACTGGGTCAGCTTGGCTTCCACGTGAATTTTGAAGGGATAGTAGCAGACGTAGAACCATTTGGCTTTGCTTGGAAAGCAGGATTGAGGCAAGGGAGCCGCCTTGTTGAAATATGCAAAGTGGCTGTGGCGACATTGACCCATGAACAAATGATTGACCTCCTTCGCACTTCAATTTCTGTAAAGGTGGTGATTATTCAACCGTTTGAAGATGGATCACCTAGAAGGTAATTGCTATATACATTTTTCCCTTATTGAACTAATATGTTTTTGTTATTCAGCCGTAAACTTTTTAATTGAAAGCCAGAGTTTTGTAAATTACAGAAGGACAGCGAACTAAGAATATACTTTTCCTTACTTGAAAACGAGAGAAATCTCAATGTATCCTTCCTGGCAAAATACTTTGCAAATAAATAAATAAATATGTGTAGCAGGTTTTTTTTAACGCTAAAAGGACACTCTTTGTAAATAAACTGTAGGGTTTGGGAGTGAAATGGAAGGGTTAATAATAAGGGGCATTGAGAGGTGTTGTGAGCATGCTTATTTGTGAATGGGTGTACAAGCACATATATATATATTTAGATTCTTAATTTATATGCAAAAGGTTAATTACCGGCTGGATGGAGTAGCCGTAACATCACTGCTCTAACCATGGAGACCCAGGTTCGAATCCGGGCCAGAGCACATCTCCAGTAAGTGTCCTTGGGCAAGACACCTAACGGTACATACTTGCCTACCACACAATATTGGCTGTGGAGTCCAATTGTAAGGTCTCTATCCTTCAACCGTAGAGAAACAAGTCAAAATAACATTCAGCACATCCCTCCAAAACAACTGTGGAGAAGTCTCGACTTTACGAGAAGCAGGTTCAACCTACACACCAGGTTGCTGATCTACAATCATGGACAGACAACTCAATCCCACTCAGAAGACACCACCAGCAAGTGTCCTAGGGCAAGACACCTAACGATATGGATGCGCCTACCTCATAAAATACTTGTACATCTCCTAGATTGTACGTTCCCTTGGGAACAGGGTCCCCTGAGTCAAGCCATCATCCATGTGTGATATTATAATGTATCAACTCCTTGTACACTGATCTTGTAAAAGCACTGCGGAATTTGTGGCGCTATATAAATAAAGGATAATAAGAATTCTGAAATTAAAAATGAAAATTGTGGGATGTCTATAGTGGTGAACTATTGTTTAGACAATGCAATTACTGGACAGCCAAATGGTAAGTATAATTTCTTATAAACATTAAAATAGTTTTGGTATCCGTTGTTCTGCCAAAAGTGCTTCATCACCAGGGGCTGTGTAAGCACTTTGTGTATTTTTAGAAATATGTGCGACTCTCTTTACAGCTCTCGTCGTGATGATTAATTCCAGTGTAGCTCTGTAATGCAAACATGAAAGTGAGACACAGAGCAAGTTCGTGTCTAGACCGCTTTCATTTCTCTAATTACAGTTACATACAGGCATTGACGTTCGTTACACATAACGTCATTGCAATACATCAGAGGAAAGACAACAAATGTTTAAGAATGTTCCTATAAAGTGAATTTATTAAGACAAAAAAAATTTAGACATCTTACAGATCCTTTCAAGCAGCACTGAAACTTGATCATACATGGAACTAGGTCTGTAAAGCAAGTAATGTAATTACTTTAGAATATACTGTTCTACAATGCTCATAATTGGGGCACTATCACGTCCCTACAGCTAAAACGGGGGCGCTAAGGGGAAAAATTAGCGTTTGCTTATTTCTCCTTAGTGTCCCCATTTTAGCTGTAGATTATGGGGCAGGCGAGTCCAGCAGCATGCCCCGTAGCAGCCTCTAGGGTCTAGAATGCTTGGTACAGCCCTAAAACGCTTCTATCGTGAGATTCTGCAGGTCGGCAGAGTGATCCCGGACAGAGATTGGGAACTTTTTTCCCCAGTCTCACTCTGCTCCAAGCAGCCAGAAGCGGTGGATCGGGCCGCCGTTCTCACCACGGGATGAAAAGTGAGTATTTGTTTTTTTTTGGAGGGGTTTACAGCTGCAGCTACAGCTCTATGCGATGCTAACTTTTTTAGTTAGCGACAAATTGTTTGTAATTAGTGTTAGAACTAACACTAATTGCTCTCTGCTTACACTTTGTGATCCCCATGTTAAGTATAGGGAGAGCAAGGTACAGGAAGCTGGCACTAAAAAGCGCCAATACCGATGCGCTAATGGGTTTTTTAATACGTTAGTTTAATCGGGAGGTGATTTATGCGGAACACTATCACCTCAATTAACCTAGCACTAATGCTTATTTATGTGAGCGCTAGCGTTAAGGAGGTGGTAGTGCCCTTGGCCTTTTGAGATACTGGCATACTCTTTACAATAAGTGCATCCTTATGGATGCACTTGTTATGACCTCAAAGTCTATTGCTGCGGATATAAATATTAACCCCTTAAGGACCACTGACGTACACAGTACGTCCTTGGGAAAATTCCCCTTAAGAACCAAGGACGTACTATGTACGTCATGGTCCTTTAACCCCCTCCCTCCCTCCCTATACTCACCTCTCTGGCCTCTCCCATGGCAGACTGGCAAGGTTGAGGCCTGCCCCACGTGACGTCTTCGTAGTGCGCAGTGCGTCGTCCCTCTGCTCCTGCAGTGGGAACCTGAAAGGGGAGGGGGGGTCATTTGGACGCCTCTCCCTCCCGAATGGTTAGGGCTAGAAAAAAAAAAGGAAGGTACCGCTGAATAGGAAGAGTGAAGGGAGAGTCCTGATCATGGTCTTTCCAATGATACCAAGCATGACTAGGTTTGGTGTAGCAAAATAAATAAAAATAAAATAATAAAAAATAATAAAGTGTGTTTTTTTTTTTTTAATTTTCTTGTCGGGGGTATAATAAAATAGGGCTTCAATTGACGTTTAAACATGATGAGCATAAACCGGTCAAAATTAGCTCAGCGCACAGAGATGAACTGGCTCAGCAGCTAAGGGGTTAAAAAGAAAAAACATGTTAAAATTGGGTATTTCTAATCTCAGGACAAAATATTGAAACTATTTAGCCGGGGTCTTTTTTTTTTTGTGGTTTAAATTTCAAAAAGTGTGTCACTTTCCATTTTTTTTCATCATATTTCATATTTTTTTATAGTAAATTTTACAATATGATGGAAATAATGATATCTTTAGAAAGTCCATTTAATGGCAAGAAAAACGGTATATAATATGTGTGGGCTGCATAAACGAGTAAGAGGAAAATTTGACCTAAACACAAACCATGCAGAAACGTAAAAACAGCAGCGGTCACTTTCGGACTAACCATTGTAAAACCGCCCGGTCACTATAGGGTTAAAGGGATACTCTGCTACTTGTGTACTGTAAGAACTAGGGATGTGCAATTCGTTTCGAATAACTTGATAACATGTTCCACCTTTCAAACCTTGGACAGTACCTGAAAAGTGGAACATGTTATCAATCTATTTCACAAGTGGAATTGTCCAAGGTCTGACACAATGTAATGTATCTTGCTGATAGAAGACCGACTGTAAGAAAATAATCCAGCTACATGTGTTCAGCAAAGAAAACCAGACCGCAATATTACATTTAAAATAAGTTGGGAAACCTAAACTTTCACCCAAAAATTCCGGAAAAATGCCATAATAATCCTAACAAATAAATGCTTTAAGATATATTTAATAAACAGTTAAATACAGGGATTTTTTTAACATTGATGGAAAAAAGGCTAGTTTCTTTAAAATTACTTAGGAAACCTAAAGATTAACCCAAAAATTCCCCAAAAATGCCAAAATAATCCTAACAAACAAATAAATGCAGGCACTTCTTGCTGTAAGTGAAAAAAATAAACGGTTTAATAAATATTTAATAATATATTTCTCACAAAAAACAGGAAGACGAAATAACCCATTGAAACAGACTGCCGAATCTACCCAAATTGACAAAATGAAACAAACGAAACGACCCAAACCGAAAAAAATAGCGTGCACATCCCTAGTAAGAACCAGAAATTGCACACCACTACAGGACTTGCACACTTTATGTACACAAGTTACATAGCGCCTGCCCAGAACAATGGATTGGAGTTGCGTGTGTGTGTGCATTTCCGATCAGACAACTGTCTCTCTGTGACTGTTTGCATTCACGGATGGTCTCAGAGAGGGTGACGTTGGCACTCTCTGTGTACTGACATCAATGATGACCGATCTGGTGACAGGCAGCCACGAAATTCTAAATCCCGCTGCTGGTGACACTGGATGGAGTGGAGTAAACCCCTCCACTTCATCCAGCATTTCTGCCAGTTCAGAGCAGGAGGGAGGGGGGCACTCCTCATATCCTGGCCACTTTATGGTTTTAAAGTTGTCAGGATGAGTAGAGTGTCACTTAAAGAAAATTCTTTATCCCTGGTAGACTCAAAAAGTTGACTATGCTACATTTTTTTGCTAGCCGAGAGAACTTTATGTCCTTTGGTAGTCGAATGCAGGAAACCATAACACTTCACCTGCGGTTTAAATCTAAAGTGACCAAGCATGATAAATTGTTCATGCCTGTGGGTAACAATTCCTTCACTGTTATGAATCGTGAAATGGATAAACATTTTTTTGCCATGTCTGAAAAAACAAAACGACATAAGATAGTGTGAGGATAGCACAATCACCTTATTATTTAACCTCCTCTGTTTTGCTTGACTGGGGTTTTTGCTCAATATCAGGTTCTTGGACGTTGATTTATATGTTATGCGACAACCTAAAATCCTATACACTGATTTAATTAAACTAACATCTAAGTGTTATTATATGTTGGTAGTGTAACAACTTGGGGAACTTGAATTTTGTGTATGTATGCAACATTTTCAAGGAATTTGGAAGGCTCTCCAATACTAAGGTCCCATCCTACAGGGACATGCTAATCTACATAATCTACATAGTTTATAGGTGATGGGTAACTATCCCAAATATAGGTTTCTAATATTGTAACCTATTCATTAGCTTAATTTAAAATGGTTATTGTGCTTAAACTTGTATTTTTATCTAGATAAAACTCCCTGGAATTCCCTCAAAAATGTATCTATCCAACAGTGGCCACTGGTTCTGTTATCTTCAGAAAGATTTAGGAACATTGGGATGGTCCCAGGGCTGACTTTGTCTCCACATATTCAAAAAACCCAATATTTTGTAACTCTTAAAAACTTTGAGTCAAGTGAGTAAAAGAGACTTGTTGCCCCAACAGAAATCAATAAATGCATTTTTCTGGGGTCGCAAGATCAGTAGGAGACTTCTTCATTGTATCAGGGAAACAAGGGGTCTTTCATTGCCAAATCTTTCTTGATTACCATTCTGCCTAATGGTCTCATCTAGTTGCTAGGCATTCACCTACAGGGCAGAGGAGATGGGGAGGGGGGGTTGAGGCCTGATTCGTTGCACAGTTGTGGATACCAAGGTCCAAGCGATTCCTCCTCTACACAACATGCCCAGAAATTTGTAATTACCTCTGCATATGAGATAGATGGGCCACACACTAGGGGCTTATTTCAGCTCCCGTCTCCAATGATGCAGCTCTGGCAGAAAATAAATCCTTTTCAACTGGGGCAGACTCTTGCTGTTTCAGTGGATTGGAGATTTTGGGTCCGTTTTCTACCTCCATCTATGGCAACATGGTGCATTGATCACAGTTGACTTCTTGAGAGATGTTCAGATATTTTCTGAGTAATGCAGCTTCATAATTTTGCTCCCACCATTCATACATCTCCCAAAGGAGCCTCACAGCGATTGAAAAATTATAGTATAAATGGGCTAATCCCAATGGGTTAACTTGCTCTAGCTACACTATAATTACCATTCCATTGAGTAGAGTGGAGTCCCCTGTCATTTGTGTCTAAAAGGGGAGGCATAGTTGGGGAGAGACATTGGAGGGAACGCGACTAAGAGGATATCTGAGAGGGTAACAAAATCAAGCATGTGTGTTATTCACAGGGACCAGTATTAAAAGCTGATGAGGTATACACTGCAATTCAGCTACATAAAATGGGGAGGACTTCTACAGATGTTTTTTTGAGCCCGTGTGGAGAAACATGTGGCGGCTGTGTCCAGTCATCCAGAAATTGTGGGTGCAAGTTTAGAAAATTTCGCAAGAGGTCTTCCTCAGAGATATCCCCTTAGAACATACAGCATAAACCCTTTTTCAAGTCCCTCGAAGAGTCTGTATTCAGCACACCTAAAACTATTCTATAAGATCACGCTAGCGGTGAGAACGATTGCTGATTCATGGCCCCAAAAATCCCTGCCTCGTCTCGGTGAAGTTTTGTTTCTGATCTGTGAGTTGAGATATCTAGATCAGTTTTTCTCAACTCCGGTCCTCAAGTACCCCTAACAGACCAGATTTGCCAGATAACTGTCGTACAGTTCAGGTGATATGATTTACTGCTCAGTGATTGCAATACTCAGTCTGCTCTTCCCCAAGGTAATTCTGAAAATCTGGCCTGTTAGGTGTACTTGAGGACCGAAGTTGAGAAACACTAATCTAGATGAGCCCCCCGGCTAAGGTGAACGAACACTCTCCAGCCTTCAATAAAATCTGGGAATTGTGGGAGAATTACCTTCAACGCCAAAGGCCTTAACAAGGAAATGAGTGGATGTATTGTTCCTAGTTTTTCCATTTGTGTATCCATGTATTTGATATTCTGGAAAACAAATATTTTTTTATTGCATTTTTTCAGAACTTAAAAAATTATAGTTATCACAGAAATTATAGAAAATAAATATTGGAAATACACAGATTTACAGAAAGAAAACGGAGTTTAAGACTGATGGGTGTCCATTGTAGATCTTGAGCAGATAATATATTTGCTTAGGTAAGAGGCTCACTAGGGATCTAGTATACATATACTGTACTTATAAGTAGTTCATAAAGCCCAGTAGCCTGCTAGATGATGGTATCAGTGTAACTGAGCTAAATATTTGGCTGAGTTCCCGGACAGTGCTCCAGGCTTGGCAGTGTGCCTGGTGAACTCATGGATGGAGCAAACTTGCGTTGTTAAACTGTTTAGAATTAAGTAAAAGTGGAAGATAATTGATTAGACAATATACTACCTCTAAGGAAACCTACTGTAGCCAGGTGTTGGCTCTGCTCTTTTCATAACTTCTGGGCAATTATTATTGTGGTACCCCTGAGTATTTGACGATATTTGTAGTGATAATTATAAATGCATATTCATAAAAATCTTGATGATCTATTTCTGGGTTTCTTCAGACCCAGAAAAGAGACTTCTTGGCTCAAGATTGAACCAAAAGGTTTTAATTCTCAGAAAGAACTAAAACGCACTTAACCTAAAGCTGATAAAAGTATTGACTTTTTTAAACCTATCGACTAGGTTTACAACTTGGCATTTGGTGTACTTTTTATATATGTGTGCTTCAGTGTCAGGGGCTCCCTCAATTACATGTGAAAAAACAATAACAGAGCAACAAAAAGTGTTGCCTGTTGACAGGCCAGCCATCAGAAATTTTGGGGCCCCTTACTGACCCTCAGAATGGGCCCCCCCCCTCCCCGTGATCCCCTCTTCCCATACGGCACACGCACAAATATGTTGGCAAATATAATAATTAAAAATGTTACATACCACTGCTGATGGCGCTGTTGATTGAAATGTCGCACTTCTGCGTTCTGCTTCCTCGTGCTGCTCTACTGTAATAAGAAATGGTGAAGCAATCTATTACTTTCATTGCCATGGATTTTGAAAGCCCTGGGTTCTGGCTGGGTCCTGGCTGAGCCTGGTGTCTGGGTCTGGGGTCTGGACCCTGGCTGAGCCTGGGGTCTGGACCCTGGCTGAGCCTGGGGTCTGGACCCTGGCTGAGCCTGGGGTCTGGACCCTGGCTGAGCTGGGGTCTGGACCCTGGCTGAGCCTGGGGTCTGGGCCCAGGCTGAGTCTGGGGTCTGGACCCTGGCTGAGCCTGGGGTCTGGGCCCTGGCTGAGCCCGGGGTCTGGGCCCTGGCTGAGCCCGGGGTCTGAGCCCTGGCTGAGCCCGGGGTCTGGACCTAGGCCCTGGCTGAGCCCGGGGTCTGGACCTGGGCCCTGACTGAGCCTGGGGTCTGGGCCCTGGCTGGGTCTGGGCCCTGGCTGGGTCTGGGCCCTGGCTGGGGCTGGGCTCTGGCTGGGGCTGGGTCTGGGCCCTGACTGGGTCTGGGCCTGGGCCCTGGCTGGGTCTGGGCCCTGGCTGCGGCTGAGGCTCTGGGCCCTGGCTGGGTCTGGGCCCTGGGCTTTGGCTGGGTCTGGGCCATGGCTGGTTCTGGGCCCTGGCTGGGTCTGGGCCCTGGCTGGGTCCGGGCCCTGGCTGTGTCTGGGCCCTGGCTGGGGCTGGGCCATGGGCCCTGGCTGGGTCTGGGCCCTGGCTGGGTCTGGGCTCTGGCTGGGCCCAGGCTGGGGCTGGGCCATGGGCCCTGGCTGGGTCTGGGCCCTGGCTGGGTCTGGGCCCTGGCTGTGTCTGGGCCCTGGCTGGGGCTGGGCCATGGGCCCTGGCTGGGTCTGGGCCCTGGCTGGGTCTGGGCTCTGGCTGGGCCCAGGCTGGGGCTGGGCCATGGGCCCTGGCTGGGTCTGGGCCCTGGCTGGGTCTGGGCCTGGGCCCTGGCTGGGTCTGGGGTCTGGGCCCTGGCTTGGTCTGGGCCCTGGCTTGGTCTGGGCCCTGGCTGGGGCTGGGCCCTGGCTGGGGCTGGACCATGGGCCCTCACTGGGTCTGGGCTTTGGCTGGGGCTGGGCCCTGGCTGGTCCTGGACCCTGGCTGGGGCTGGGCCCAGGCTGGGTCTGGGCCCTGGGCCCTGACTGGGTCTGGGCCCTGGCTGGGTCTGGGCCCTGGCTGGGTCTGGTCCTGGGCCCTGGCTGGGTCTGGGGTCTGGGCCCTGGCTTGGTCTGGGCCCTGGCTGGGTCTGGGCTCTGGCTGGGTCTAGACCCTGACTGGGTCTGGGCCTTGGCTGGGTCTGGGCCCTGGCTGGGGATGCCATACTCACCTCTCCGATGTCTTCTCTTCGTGTGGCGCCCATCGTTGTGTGACAAGGCATGCGCCATCACAAGTGACTGGGGGCGGTGCCAAATCAGCGTGCTTTGGAAGCATACGCACGCTGATTGGCCCTGATTGGTCCGCCTAGTGGTGCAGTTGCAGGCGCAGGACGCCGCAGAGGCCACCATCACATACAAAGCGGAAGGGCCCTGCCTGTTGAGCTGTTCAGCATAATGATCAATTTAGATATTTTTGAATGTAAATCTTTATTTTACTTTGTGTGTATGTATTTATTTATTTATAAAGTATTTTACCAGGAAGGATACATTGAGATTTCTCTCATTTTCAAGTATGTCCTGGGTATGTATTAATGTGTTGTATGTATGTTTATAAAATATATATATATCCATATATAATATCCATAAGCATGGCCACCCTCGGGGAATAAATTGTCAAAATTATTGAATCATGTTAAAAAAGAATACCAACATTTGGGCCCTTGTAGGAGCAATTAACAAGGTTCATCCTTGATAATGGCTCCTACGAGAGCCAAAACGTCTGCATTCTTTTTTTAACATGATTCAATAAATGTGACATTTTATTCCACAAGTGTTACCATGCTTATGGATATTTTGTATTACACATAGGCCGAGCACCGGATTTTTTCTACAATTCAGTCTTCACTGAAAGGTGTTGCTGGAACCCTGCTTGTTGTGAGTGTGTGTGTGTGTAAACCCTGTATCAAAGGGAAATTCAGTTTTAGACCGGTGCCTGTCAGTGCCATTACTAAACTTCTCTGTAACCAAAAAATGAAACACCTGTCAGGACCTGACCAAATCCCAGCAATGCTGCTGAAAATCAGCGCGCCGGCAATTGCAAAACCTGTTGTGACCCTAATCAATGAATCACTGGCAACTGGATATATACCCAAACTCTGGAAGACTGCGAGAGTGGTACCTATCCATAAAAGTGGAGACAATACTTTGGTATCCAACTACCGTCCAATATCATTGCTTCCTGTAATGTCAAAAATTCTGGAAAAATGTGCTTACACTCAATTACGCGATTACTATCAGTATTTGAACTATTTAACCCAGATCAATCCGGCTTCCGTCCAAATCATTCAACCACAACTGCCCTTTCAAAGTTTCCAATGATATCCAGGCTGGTATGGAACAAGGAAACCTAACTGGAGCCATCTTCCTTGATTTTGCCAAGGCCTTTGACACAGTAGACCATGACCTCTTATTACAAAAACGTAAAAACTCTGGTATTGGTGATTGCACGCTAACCTGGTTTCAATCATATGTGTGTGAACGGTCGCAATATGTGTCCATTTCTGACAGCACTTCCCTCCCCCTCCCAGTCACGTGCTGTGTACCCCAAGGCTCGATACTCGGCCCCCTGCTATTCACAATATTCATAAATGATCTGCCCAATGTCTGCAAAGCCTCAACCTTACACATGTACGCAGACGACACTGTAATCTATACTAGTGTAGCGCTGGTTTTAATTCACTGTCGTTGTAGTACTTGCCTTTGGCCACCAGAGGGAGACAAGCGCGATGTAAGACATTGGACATTGGGACTACATTTTCCAGCATGCTTTGCGGGCGGGAACAGGAAGTGGGTGGGAAAAAGAGAGACTGACATCCACAGCCTCCTGGAGAGAACTGGCAGAGCGCGCCAAGGAGTGAGAAGAGCAAGACTCAAGTGACGGAGATAGTGATCGTGCCCAGGCCAGAGCGCAGGTGCGGCCTAGCAGAGCTGGAGATCGGTTTCCCCTTTTACTGGTCGAAGACCTAGTGATCCACCGCTAGTAACCCTACACAGATACAGAGTAAGCTGAAGGACCCCGAGTTAGGAGACCGCAGACGATCTAACAGGGAGTGCAGGCGGTGAGCTGGACATCTTGTGGCAGACACAGACAAGCAAGACAGCGGATCCGGTGGCACAGAATCCCAGTCAAAATCGAGCGGAGAGACGTCCTGGGTTGAGCGGAGAGCAGAGTATCTGGCGGATGGGTGAGAGGCCTTCCCAGCCACCGTAAAATAATAAAGCACGCTGCAGTTTTGTCTAAACCTACAGGGCCCCAACGTGACTAGTCGAAGATACACCTGAAATCATTCACTGGCCAGTTGAATATTGTACCCGGGTACCAATACACGCATACACCTACACTTTCTTGGGATACAACCTGTACGGGACTCACACTCCAACCACGAAGGGGTTAAAATTCCTTTTCCTTTTCCGCTACGCGTTTCTCGCATCACGAACTACTGTAAATATATATACGTATACCGTGTTACTCTTTATATGCCAGTTTATTCAGTAAACTATATAATTTATAAAATCCACAACAGTGCTGGAGTATATTTATTCCCTAGTGCGGGGAGACTGACCCGAGGTTTAAATTAAGCGGCTCCTCCGGGAGTGAGCGTTTCATTAGCAAACTAGATCTCCCACAGCTGGAGGCCGTGCTGCAAGACCAATTCTCAGAGGTAGAAAAGTGGATCAAAGACAACAAACTTTTCCTATTTGCTGACAAAACTGTTACAATGCTCTTTGGAACAGCACCTAAACTACACAAATTGCAAACACCCCATCTATGTGTCAGGACAAAATCAAATGGCACGTTGACCACAGTCACTTCTCTCAAATATCTAGGTATGTGGTTAGACCCAAATCTATCCTTTGGCCCCCACATCGAAAAACTTTCATCTAAACTTTACCCCAAACTAGGTGCCCTGTACAGAAACAAATCCTGCCTGAGCCCCGCGGTAAGAAAGCAGATTGTACAACAAATGCTTATGCCAGCTATTGAATACGGAGATGTAGTGTATGCAGCCGCCCCGCAAACGCACCTCCAAAAACTTACTACATTGTATAACTCATTCTGTCGCTTTGTGCTACAATGTAACTACATGACCCACCATTGTGACATGTTAAAAGAACTAAACTGGCCGTCGTTGGAATCTAGACGCACCCTTCACCTTTCCAACCTGGTGTTTAAGAGCTTTTCTGGCAAGCTACCACCCTACCTGAATAGGCTGCTTCCCTCAGCAGTTCCCTCATCCTATAACCTCCGATCCAGGACCGGCACCTTACTTGCAATACTACAATACAAAAAGAAAGTGGCTCGATCCTCATTTTCCTACAGAGCACCACAATTATGGAATAACTTCCCAAAAGCCATCAAATCTTCCCCCAGTCTAAAGTCCCTTAAGAGCTCCCTATTAACATACCTCAATACGGAATGCACCTGTAAACATGTGACATAGTGACTATATTTCCTACATATTTATTTTCTGTTAATCTGTATATTTGTTTTGTGTTAATGTCTTGCATTTTACTAATTTGTGTTTCTGTAACCATGTTCTTGAACCCAGGACATACTTGAAAACGAGAGAAATCTCAATGTATCCTTCCTGGTAAAATCCTTTATAAATAAATAAAAAATTAAATAAATATAGCTTCAACAATAACTGCAATAAAAAAACATGTGTTAAGCTTGTAACTCCCTGCAGCCCAGTGCTGGGGACACCCAAAAAAAACCTACAATACACATATATAACAACATGCACAGGCGCAATCAAGTATATCACCAAAATCTCCCTAAGTATTTAATCCATCTGCAAATCAAACAGATCAAAGGATAATATAGTGCAGTATTTTTATTACAACATTACATTTTATTTTTTTTTAAATACAAAAAACAAACTCACAAACAACAAGCACATACAAAATGTGCTTATGCATTTTTGCCACTGTGACAAACCACACAAATATCTGAGATGCATTGATGACATTTTCATTATATGGACAGAAGGAGAGGAACGCCTTCTAGACTTTCTCATGGCATTCAATATGTTCCACCCATCGATCAAACTCAAGGTGGATTTTTTCAAGCATAGTGTGAGCTTCCTGGACTGCACCATATCCGCTTCCAACAGCATGCTGCACTCATCTGTGTACAGGAAACCCACAGACAGGCCCAGCTACCTACACAAGGCCAGCTTTCATCCCAACCACCACAAACAAGGCATCATCTACAGTCAGGCCATCAGGTACCACCAAATCTGCTCGGACACTGGGGACAGGGATGAACACCTGAACAAACTGTCTACATCATTCCAGCGGAAGGGCTATAAGGTAAGGACAATCTCTAAAAACATCAAATCTGCCCTGAAAACACTGCGTGAACAGCTGTTGCGTTGGAAAGAAAAGAAAATCACCCCACGGATCCCTCTAGTTGTTTCCTATAACCCGACTCTAGAGGGAATTTGCAAAATCCTCAAAGATCTGCAGCCACTGGTCACAGAGGACCCTGCGCTCAAAGAAATATTCCCACAGCCCCCCTTGCTGGCATTCAAGCAACCCCCAAACCTGAGGCAAAGACTGGTCTGTAGCAAACTCACTCAGGAACAGGATGACATACAGAATGGGACCACACGCTGCAACAAATCCCGCAGCAAACTGTGCCAACATATGTGTGACAGCAGCACTGCCCGACACAATAACGCCACATACAACATCAAGGGCTCGTACCTCTGCATTTCTGCCAATGTAGTGTACATGATCCAGTGCACGGCGTGTGAAAAGGGCTGCTATATTGGTGAAACTAGCCATAAGCTAAATCTCAGGATGAACCTGCACAGACACTCCATCAAGAACCACCAGGAAAATACATATTATACCCGGTGGGACATCAATTCAATCTAAATAGGCCATTCCATCCAAAACCTCAAAATTAAAATCCTCAAAGAACATTTTAAAGACCACCGTGAACGCAAGACATATGAAATGAAAATTATCATATATTTTAACACTATAAAAGAAGGACTCATTGGATTCTGGCTTTTTAACTCCTTATCATTAGGGATGGGCTGAACACCCCCGTGTTCGGTTCGAACTCGAACATCCGAATGGCCGAAAAGTTTAAATTCGAACTCGAGCGAAATGTAAGTCAATGGCGGTCGAACCTCCGAAAATGAAAGTGCCCTCCAAGAGGGCATATATGCAATATATTGGCCATAAGAGGTGTATGGGGGTCCGGGTACTGCCCTGGGGGACAGGAAACAATGAAATTTAAAATAAAAAGGTTTTTAACGCTTTTACTGCTGAGTGCTGAGCCATTTCACTGCTGTGCGCTGAGCTCATTTTTACCACTTTTGCTCATGTTTAAACCCGATTTGAAGCCATGGGAAATGTTTTATCACCAACTAGTGGGAAATGTTTGACCAACAAGGAGTGGGAAATGTTTGACCAACACACAGGACAGGGTATACCTGAAATAGGTCAGACGGTATACAAGGACGCATTCTAACACAAGCCCAAATCGATCAGTGTTAGTGGTCAGGTATAGCCAAAATGGTACACAAGGGGTATCTATCATATAAGCCAAAAATCGATCAGAGTTAGAGTGGTCAAGGAATAGCCAAGGACTGGTACACGGGGGTGGTTCTCATACAAGTCAGGTAACAATGGAGACTGAAAAATCATCCAAGTAGTGAATCGCCAGGAGACACTCAGCACTGAGGGAAGCAAACTCCACAACAGGGCGATGAGCCGGATTGCGCTGTCTGTATTTAAACCCGTGCCCCCGCCTCCTGACTAGCCCTGCGAGCTCCGGAAGCCGGCACAACCCCTGGCACCCGGCTTGTCAATGCGCTGTCGGGTGCTGGACCCCCCTCTGAGCCCCAGAAGTGACAGATATGCTCATACACACCACACATTACTGTGAGTTTTATTGCTGTGGAACTGTTATGTCCTTTTTTTGTTTTGGAAGAAGGCAAAAAGCTGTTACGGGTAGAGGAAGTTTACGGGGGGGCCACATCGTGAGGTTCAGTAAGGGGCCCCATCATTTCTGATGGCTGCCCTGTATGCATCCGGTACACGGGTCAGTGCACCCAAATATTGGGCCTTTGGTGCCAGCTAGTGCCTTCACACCATAACCCCTCTGAGGTATTGTAGAAGAGTGCAGAGTTGGACCCTGCGGTCAAATATTGAAATGATATGCACCTGTCACATTCAAGTGCAGAAAAATTGTGTCTTAGTCGGTGGTGCACGACACTGAGAATCTAATAGGGTTTATTCAAAGAGATCCGAATTGTGGCCGAAAGGTAACTGAACACTGAAATTCAGCGTACGGTTACCCTTCCTGGCCATTCGGCTATTCAGAGAGCAGGCAGTTCGCCAAATGGATCTTTTAAGCATTTTTTGGAAAAAAATTTCAAAAATCTTTTTCCGTTTTTTTTTTTTTTTTTAAATCGTTTTTTCATTTTTCTGTAACCGTCCTTTTTATTATCATTCATTCATTGGATATTATGTGTAAATTCCAGACCTTTTCGTTCAGAATTTTTTCTGCAAGCAGCGTTCCACTAACGGTCAAACTTTTTGCGAACATCGCAAAAGGTCCGAACTTTCGAACTCATGGCAGCCCATCCCTAATTATCATAACGTCACATAACATTCCAGTAAGTGTCCTTGCGCAGGACACCTAACGGTACCTACTCGCCACCTAGGACATACTTGAAAACGAGAGAAATCTCAATGTATCCTTCCTGGTAAAATCCTTTCTCAAAAAATAAAAAAATTCTGGCTGATGTTTTGTTTCTTCTTGGTTTCTCTTTTTTTTTGAATGTCTCTGTCTCTTTCAGCCTTCACTGTTTTGTGTTTTTGGTTTTTAGTTTTTTCTTTCAAGTTGCATGATCTTATCACTGTTGTTTTATTATGGGCCCATGTGTTTATTTTCCAATTTTGAACATACCATTTGACTCTCACTTTTTACGACATATAACCCCCCCCCCACCCATGTGACCCTTTATTTCTTAATGTAGAATTCTAGGAACCTTTCAGTAAGCTTCCAGACCTGAGGAAGAGAGGTTATACTCTCAAAAACTTTTCTTTTAAATGTAACGTTAGTCCAATAAAAAAGGTATCCCTACGTACTGCTATACTCGTGATTTATATATATATATATATATATGAGACCAAAATCCAGACGCACACAGAGACTTCTTTTCAAAGTTTAAATAAAATAAAACTTTATTCTGGCATCAAATTTCAACGTTTCAGTCCCCAGAGGGACAGTCCCTCTGGGGACTGAAACGTTGAAATTTGATACCAGAATAAAGTTTTATTTTATTTAAACTTTGAAAAGAAGTCTCCGTGTGTGTCTGGATTTTGGTCTCTTATCTGCCTGCAGCTGGATTGACTGCACCGGAGCAAGAAATTTTTGGTATGTGGAGTGCGGGACCTCTTGACCCTTCGTGTTTTTATATATATATGTATATATATAGAAAAAATATAGGTGGAGGGAGGCACTCGTCGACTTGTTCCATAAGAATTTATTGGAATATCATGTAAAAACCAACTTTTCGGCCCCTAGAGGCCTTTTTCAAGGTAAAAAACAGCACATAATAACATACATTAAATAAGCAAAGAG
Source organism: Leptobrachium leishanense (assembly GCA_009667805.1). NCBI lineage: Eukaryota > Metazoa > Chordata > Amphibia > Anura > Megophryidae > Leptobrachium > Leptobrachium leishanense. The sequence continues at coordinate 246,776,558 of CM019066.1, forward strand.
CAGATAACTCACCCAATCCCGCCCGTCCCAGTGCTCCGCCGCGCGAAAGAGCAACCCGGAAGTGCCGGGGGCGTGAGCGCGGTGACGCAAGAGGACATGGCCAACGAGTCCGTTGCCATGGCGATCCTAAACACCGGGGGGGAAAGGGTACTGAGCCAGCATGCAATGAATACATTTAAGATTGGAGGGATCCCGAACACACATTTTCTCCCATCCCACCCCACACCTTGCACCCACTCACATTTCTGCATCTTCTGCTCGGCTTTCCCCACACTTTCCTTTTTCCTCACTTCTGTTTTCATCCAGTTCACTGCATTCCTCTTGAGTCATGAACAGTTAAAAGAGGACTTGTATTGTGTTGCCCAATCCACCAATGACCCCTCTTTGTCGTGGATGGTCCAAAGTGCACACACACATATCACCCCATACTCAATACTCATTAGAATCACACATATTGAAGTACCATTACATTCGCTTTTGCACAACTGGAACATGCCGATCTTGAAATTATTATATCTGATAATGTTCTCCTGTTATCGCCTTTTTTGAAATCTCTTTAATCCCATGTGCATTGCTCACACGCTGGCCTGTTATCTCTGCTCTCCTCCCCCCTGGCATTTGAGATCGCCATGGCAACGGACTTGTTAGCCACGCCCTCTGAGGTATTGTGCTCATGCTCCCGATATTGCCGGGTCTCCCCTTTGTGCGGTGAAGCACCGAGATGGGAGTGATCGGGGATCCCTTCAATTTTAAATGTATTCATTGCATGCTGGCTCAGTACCGTTTCCCCTCCTTTCCCCCTCGGTGTTTAGGATCGCCATGGCAATGGACTCGTTGGCCATGTCCTCTTGCGTCACCGCGTTCACGCACCCGGCACGTCCGGGTTGCTCTTTCGCGCGGCGGAGCACTGGGATGGGCGGGATTGGGTGAGTTATCTGCTCTTTGCTTATTTAATGTATGTTATTATGTGCTGTTTTTTACCTTGAAAAAGGCCTCTAGGGGCCGAAACTTTGGTTTTTACATGATATTCCAATAAATTTTACTTTTTATGGAACAAGTCCTCGAGTGCCTCCCTCCACCTATATTTTTTCTACATATCTTGACCAGGGGAGTTAAGCACCGAGGCCAGTAAGTACCCATTATTCACTGGGGGCCTGCTAGGAATCAGCCTCCAGGGGAAACGAGTGCCCGGTCTATTGATAATTTTTTCCTATATATATATATATACCATTGTATTTCAAATGGCCACAAAAGGGCATTGTAGAACTATCTGGGTTATTTTAACAGAACTGCGCTGGAATAACCGTCACATTATTGCATGCTAAAAAAATATGAAAATAGCGCTTCATTCCTGCATACAATGAATAAATTAACCCATTAAACACATTTTCAGTGCTCAAAATGCTAAATTAAAACAAAAATTAAAATGCAAATGAAGCATCCTTAAAAAATATTAATGCTGCACAAAAAGATTTCATCGCCGTATTGAAGAATAATAAAGGATGGGCCTGCTATTATATAATTGTGTATGCTTTTGCTCTCTCTACTCAATAAAAATAACATTTCAAAAGCCAACAGGAAATTTGAAGTACAGAGTTTCAGCTTTAATTCAAGGGGTTGAACATAAATATCAAGTACAAATTTTAGGAACTGCAACAATTTTTTACACAGTCCCCCTATTTCAGGGGCTCAAATGTAATTGGACAAATGGATATAATCATGAATAAAATGTTCATTGTTAATATTTTGTACAGAATCCGTAACTGGCAATGACTTTCTGAAGTCCGGAACCCTTGGACATTTATGCAAACAATGTTTAAAAGTTTCTGGTTTTGTCTGATTTTTTTTTTTAAAGATTTAGGACCTTTCCCAGCCCCCCTTTTTTTTTTCCAGTGGGCTGGTTTTCCAGTCCACTGTTGTTTGTTGAACCCATGGACATTACCAAAGACTTGGTTTCCTCCTTTCTAATGCTTTGCCAGGCTCTAACTGCAGCTGTCTTCAGTTGTTCTTTGTAGGTCTTTCTGCCTTTAGTTTTGCCCTCAGCAAGTGAAATGCATGCTCAACTGGGTTGAGCTCAGGTGATTGACGAGGCCTTTGCAGAATATTCCACTTCTTTTCCTTCAAAAACTCCTGGGTTGTTTTTGCAGTGTGTTTTGGTTCATTGCCTATCTGTACTGTGAAGCACCATCCAATCAACTTTGCTGCATTTGGCTGAATCTGGACTGGAAGTATACTGTATTTCTAAACACTGCTGAATTAATCCGGCTGCTTCTGTCTTCCCCCTTGAATACGGATGAAGTGTGGGAGACGTCCTAATATGTCCCCGCTGTATGCAGAGGATGTTCCCAACATGTCATCATTTTGAAACCCCCTCCTGTCCGATACTCACCTCTCTGTCCAGGGTTCCATGCAGGTCTGACTTCCTTGAAGTCAGACCTGTGGATTTATACCCCCGGAAACGGGGAATCTATATGTAAGGGTGGTTAAGGAGGTATCCTACATTTCTATTGGCAGTGCGTACGTTTTGTCCAGATTTGATTTATAGCCTGAAATACGCGAACACAGCTCCAGAAGGCTCAGGAGTGCCAGGCTCGACACTTCTGGGTTAGTGAGAGAGAGTAAAACTCTGTCCGTATAAGCTGCCCCCACATACGAATTGCTGCAAGTCTGTAAGTCCCAAATCAGGTGGTGGGTTCGTATATGTTCAGGAGTGGCTCCAAAGATGAAGCAAAAAGGAGAGGGGGGCAGATTGCCAAAACTTCAGATTGAGTCCTTATCAGATTTTTGGATACTAGTCAAAGACAAATAATCATGTTATCTTTTTTTTTCTTCACTATGCCTAGCAACAGCCGAGGAGAAAGTGACACTGCTTAAAGGGACACAACACATTTTAATGGAGCTCATGTTAAATGACACAAAAACAATAGAATTTTTTAAATAAATATTTGTAAAACCAATGATACAAACACATGACTAACTTCACAATGTTGATCTATTCTGTCTATTCAGGGGCTGCTCTGAACTTTGCAGAATGCCAATGGTAGAATATAAGCTTGACAGTGAAGGTACTCCATGTGAATACAAAACACCTTTCAGACGCAATACCTCATGGCACCGCGTTCAGACTCCTATTGGGCAGCCTGTTTCATGTGCATCTCCAACTTTGGGAACATCTGACAGACTGCCATGCCAACAATATCTCCAGCAGTCCCAATCTGCCATCCCACGCAGCACATCTTTTGATAGGAAGATGTCTGATGGTGCAAGGTAATGTATTTTTCATCCTAAAACTGGGTTAATTTTTATTGCCCTTATATTTTAGATAGTAATTCATAGTTTTGTATCCTCTGTAATGTTGTTATTCTGATTTTAATTTACACTGCCTTATTACACTAGCATTTATTTTGTCCTGTTGCACAGTAATTTAAAACGTCTTTCGTGTTAATATTTCAACATGCCTCAACCAGTGAAATACATATATCTATTCTCATAGTAAGAGAGACTGTTTAGTGATTCACACTGAAATTACCCATTTTCGAAAGTAAATTATTATATTTTTAAAGTGCGTTGCTGGGTTTTTTCCTCTGCAAGACCAATTCCTCCGTCTAGAATTACTGTGCACATTCCTAGCAGGATACAGTAGAGATAAATGCAATTCTACACTAATTACTTCAAAGGAGGAAAAAGAATTTACAAAATACATTTTATACCCAAGGCACCCATGGAAAGAAGCAGCTGAAGATATCATATAAATTCTATCCGATTTTTCACTCGTTGTACATAAAAATAAATAAATCTAAAAGGCAACAAGCATACTAACCTTGGTTTTTGTCTGTGCGCGTGTCAAATTAATGCACATCTGGCTTTATCAAGGACACAGTCTGTGAAAGCCATATAAAACTAACTTTTTTTTTACTAAATCTTAGTTTGACATCTGTAGAATTAAAATGTTATCTCAATTGTCAGCACTCCACAATATTTTGTAACCCTTGGTGTAGAAGGCTGCACAATGAGAAGGTCAAAGTTTAAAAGTTATAATAGAAATACAATCAGGTTGGACATAATGAGATCTATCTAGAGAGGACAAAGGAGCAATAAAATGGAAATAAATCGTAGCTGTATAATATGGCAGGACTCCACAGTAGCCTCAGAGTTTTTGACAGGTAACTGGATCAGTCCAGGAGTGCAGGATAATGTTTCAAAAGTCAGTGATCAGAAGCACATTGCAGCCTGGAGCAATACTAAATTGTAAATGCAATATTGTGTAAGCAAAGACTGTGTACAGCTGTCTGGAACAAACGACGGTTCAATGCCAGAGCCCTAAGCTAGAGAGGTGGCTGAATTGCATAGTCTGTTATAAAGGGCACAGGTGCGAATAATCATAATTAGTCTGGATAACATTGAGAAGACTTAAATACTGTGATTCCCTAGCAGACCACAAAGAAAAAGAAATCAAAAATAAAATTATAGCAAAACCGAAATGCAGAATAGAAGCAAATAATGAATTATACAAAGTAATTTGTATTCTGGATTGATACTGTTCTCTCCTGCTGTCTCTCGTTCTGCTTGTCCCTCAACACTCACCCCTCCTGTTCTAACCATTTGCTTTCCTTTAAAAGCTAACCTGAATACAGCCCTGGTCTCACTCTGATTTCTGCAGGATATGACATGCTTCCAGCTCAATGTGCCATATGACTGCATGGGGGTGGATTTTCCAGCCAATCCAGTAGCTCCCAATGTCGGAAGGCTGTGATACTATTGGATGGGGCTGATATCTGAATTCTCCAAGCCCACAAAATCAGAGCTGAGGGATCCCCGAGCTGAGTGTCTGGGCAGGACTTAACCCCTGCATTTAGTAGACTCAATCCTCCCTCTGAGTCCCCCTCAGAAGGGGAGAAGGAGCAGGAAGCTCTCAGTAGTGTGACCTCACAGATAACACTGCGGATAGTGTCCCTTTAATACTTACTGAATGGGAGGGAGAGCTGGGGAGTGCGAACCTACAAAAATCTTATTTCTTAAATACTTTTTAGAGATGATTTGGTGCAAATAAGCTTTTGGGCTACATTTCCTTTTTACTTGCATAATTGGCCCTGATAGGCTGTGAATATTTGTCATAATTTATGTTGACAAACTAAAACATAGGGAAGCAGTAGAATTCAGAGTGCCTAGGAGAGAACCAAGCCAAAGCATGCCCCTGCTAAATATGATTATTCAGTTTGCCGACAGTCTTTGATGTAGATCATTTTATCAAAGAGATATTACAACAACATGAGCTGCCCTCATCACCTGACAGCAGCTTGGGTTTCAGTACAGAACCTGTCATAGAATCAGGAAAAATTTATTGCTTTACATGGACAAAGGGAGTACCAGCTAAAGGTGTGCACGGCTGAAAAATTTGCTTTAACCTACTACGCTTCATAATATATCATTATTATATGTATACGTCATGCCCTGCCTGAATGTTTTAAAATACAGCGGGAGCCTCTTAGGACGTTCACCACATGTCGTCTGCAGTGAAGGGGTTAAAATAATTTTGTTTTTGGAATTTCGTTTCATATTTCATTTCGGATCGATTCAAAATTGATTCAATATTTGATATTGTTTCTATAGTTGATATATCAATTCGAATTTCGGATCACTAAATAAAACCCCAATTAATCATATTTTGCTATTAAAAGGCAAGCTAGGATTAAATATTGAGCTGTCTCACAGATATAGTGGCAGGCCAAACAACAGAGACCGGGTGCTTGTGAAACAGTAAAACAATGCTGATTGTAGTACTTGTATGTATTAGTACTAGACATGTGTGTTTCGTTTTGTTCCGAATCCAAATTCGGATGAAAATCATAATTTTTGTATTTCGGGAGCATTTCCGAAAACGAAAATCAGCCATCCAAAATTTTGGATCGATCCGAAAATACGAATCGCGGTAAGCACATGTCAGGATCGGGTAACCCCGCTTGCAGACTGTAAGCCAACAGACCCTGACCAACCGGTCCTTAGAAATGGCCGGGTTATGGTCAGTAATACTGAGAATGATGAACACAAATAATGTGGTGGAGTGCAAAGAAAAACAACCTGCGGAATAAAGTAACCCACAATGCTCTAGCTAGCCGGTCCTTAATAATGGCCGGGTTAAGCAGGGCAAACCAACAAAACACACATAGGCAGGGGTTAAGAAAATAGAGGTCCGTTTATACTATGCCAGAAATCAGGGCGCCAGAATACAGGGAAGTCGAGACAAGCCGGGATCGTATAAACCAGGAAATCAGTCAGAATAGGAATCAAGAAATAACAACAAGGCACTAGGAGTAACAGGAAACACGTTAGGGCAACTTGCTAAGAGAAAGGAAGCCCTTTAGATAGAGCCACAGCACTACCTATTGGTGCTCAGAGGAGACGCCCTGCTCTGCTATAGGATAGCTGGTCATGTGCTGCGATTGGTTGTCCTTCCTGCATGTTGCATCTGATTCGCGGGCAGCACCATTCTCTGTCCTGTAGTACACAGTACCCTGGAATAAGGCTTTCTGGATATCAGCTGCTGTGACGGCCGCAACATTTCCCCGGACATGGGGCTCAGGTGCAACATTTCCCCAGACATGGGGCTCAGGTGCAACATTTCCCCAGACATGGGGCTCAGGTGCAACATTTCCCCAGACATGGGGCTCAGGTGCAACATTTCCCCAGACATGGGGCTCAGGTGCAACATTTCCCCAGACATGGGGCTCAGGTGCAACATTTCCCCAGACATGGAGCTCAGGTGCAACATTTCCCCAGACATGGGGCTCAGGTGCAACATTTCCCCGGACATGGGCCACCGTGACAGCACATAAGCGAAATTGATCCGTAACGAAATGAAAATGAAACAAAAAATTATACAAAATGGGAAAAAACTAAACGCAATGATCTGAAACGGAAAAAAAAAACCTGTGCCAAATGATCTGAAACCAAAAAAACAGAATTAAATTATCTTGAATGAAAAAAAAAACTAACCAAAAATGATCTAAAACGGAATGAAATGATCCAAAATTTTTTTTAATGAAACATGAATTTACACACTGCGGAGAAGCACCTCTCTGCAATATAATTAATGCAGCATATGAATCCACACACTGAGAGGAAGCACCTCTCTGCAGTATAATTATTGCAGCATGAAACCTGTACACTGTGGTGAAGCACCTCTCCGCAGTATAATTAATTCAGCATATGAGTCCTGCACACTGCAGGGAAGCACCTCTTTGCAGTGTAATTAATGCAGCATATGAATCCATACTGCAGGTAAGCACCTCTCTTCAGTATAATGCAGCATATGAATCCACACACTGGAAGCACCTCTCTGCAGCATATGAATCATACAAAAAAGGAAAAGTGAAGCGCACAGGCGCACACCTGGATTTGAACAAAACAATCATACGTTGCTTCCTTGTTAGATGGACCAGTTCATGGCTTACATTACTTAAAAAAAATACAGTCAGTACCGCAATAAAAATACCAGCCGGTACCAAAATAATCCCATAGATTTCAATGTTAAAATAATCCCTGTTTTTATTAAAGTGTTTATTTTTTTCACTTGCCGCAATAAGCCATTTTGTTTATTTTTTTGGCACTTTTCGAGATTTTTTGGGTTAATGTTAAGGTTTCAGAATTTATTTTAAATGTAATAACGAGGTGTGTTTTTTTTCTTTGTCGAACGCAGCTGTATTATTTTCTTACAGTCCGTCTGCGTTCAACAATGAATTGAATACATACTTCCGTAAGCCCTGAACTGCTGAAACATTGTTTCATTTAAACAATATTACAGGACCAAAGATAGCAGTGAGCCCTAGCCATGGTCCTGAAAGTGAAACATACAGGGTTATTCAGAGAATCGAAAAGTCACCGCACGTCCGGAGACTTTTCGTTCTCTTCAATTCGGTGTGATTCGGCGATCCCATTTTGGCGACCCTGCGGTGTATGCAGGGAAAAGCCGCGGCAAACTCGCTGAACACTCACCGCAAAACCCAGCGTTTGCACTTCGAAACCCACAAAAACATCAGAATTAAACCCGCCGAACATGCCGGAGAAACCCGAGCAGCCACCGATCACAGCGCAGAGCAGCCGTCGGAAAAGCTGACACCGCAGATGAATGGAGTGAAAAAAAAAACAGTACGCTTGACTGTTTGAAAAGTGAAACGCTGATTACAAAGAAACTACAGAATGAAAATGTCTGAAAATTACATATAAGGTTCAATGTATGATAATAAAAAGGGCTGTTATAGAAAAAAGAAAAAGCGATGAAGAAAAACCCCGAAAAACTATTTTGCAAAAAAATCCTGAAAAATGTCTAAAAGATCCAAAAAAATCTATTCAGAAATAGACTTTTTTCTGCAGAATATTATAATCAACGGTTTATTAGATATTGAATTAAAACGGGAATATTTTTAACATTGACGCCTATGGGATTCGCCTGAATAAACCTGTCGAATGAAACCACTGAACAGCAGGGCAATTCGGCAACTTTTCACTGCTGGTTTTTGTTCTCTGAATAGACGAAGCATTGCTACTCTATGGGGATTTCACTGCCCTCGAACAGGCAACGAACAGGCACCGTATGTGCAGGCAATTTGCCAACATTTGGCGAACTGCCTGCTCTCTGAATGGCCAGGAAAGGTAACCGTACGCTGAATTTCACTGTTCGGTTACCTTTTTTGGGCCACAATTCGGATCTCTTTGAATAACCCTGATAGTATCAATGAAAATTATGTTTCAGCAGTTCAGGACCATAAATAGTTCCGTAAGCCCCATCTGTGGTCCTGAACTACTGAAACCTTGTTTTCATTACAAAATAACTCCTAAAAACTAAGTGATCCGAAATGCCAAATCGCTCCGAATTAAGAAAACGGAACAAAACTGTCAAGTCCCACAACGGCAGCACCCGGCTGCTTACTGCTTGCTGGCTGGGTGCCGAGTGAAGAACAGGATCACTGTGGTCACTTGAGAAGCAAGGGGATGAGAAGGGGCGCGGCTTGATGATGTGGCGCCCGTCCGGTTTAACCCCTTCACTGCTGAGGACGTGTGGGGAATGTCCTAATAATCTCTCGCTGTATGCTGAGGACGTTCCCCACACGTCTTCAGCTTATTTGGGAGCTGCACCAGATACTCACCTTCTTCCTCGAGGGTCCCGCGGCGTTCCGACTTCCTTGAAGTCAGACGCTGGTTTGAGACACCTTCTGACGTAATGACGTTGGACGCGATGACATCATTTTCAGGTGGCCACCCAGCAAAGCCGAGAGATCGCCTGAAAGGAGGGGGGTCCTTTCTGATCGCTCTCCCTCACGATCGGGAGGAGGTAAGGGGAAAAGTCAGGCACCGCTGAAAAGGGGAAAGTCTCCCCTTTCAAGTAATGCCTGACATTAACCCCTGAGGTGCCGGGTCCCCCCTCATCATCTGACATCATCACGCATGGCACGATTACTTCAGTTAGCCAGGAAACCCCTAGCTGCCCGGGGATTTCCTAAGGAAATCCTATGGTGGAGATCGAGGGTTCCTTTGAACCGCAATATCTCCCACTGCTTGGCAGCTAGATGGGACTTGTTTCATGTCATTGGAAAGGCCAGAGCATGGCCTTTCCAATGATACCAAATATGACCATGTTCAAAGTAATATATAAATTCTACAAATAACAATAACAAAAATTAAAAAAGTAATAAAAACTTCTTTTTTTTGTGTGTGTGATATACCAGAGGGCAATTAACAGGGACAGGGTGCTTGTGAAGCAGTAAAACAAAACTGATTAATGTCATAAAGTCATTTGCTGACTGTAGTACTTGTATGTATCGTATCGTTTAAGATCAATTCATTAGTTGATATATCGATTTGATAGTTGTTATAGATTCGAATTTTGGATCACTAAATAAAACCCCAATTAGAATTGTTTTCTTTTATGATGAAACAGTGTAGCAAATTAAATTTGTTATATACCGTTTCGTTTCGAATTCGGATCGAATCAGTATGTTATTTCAGAAGTACTTCCAGAATACAAATTAACAAAATTCGTACCATAACTTATGCAAGGTGCATAAGTGGTTGTTGTGCTTGGAGTGTCCTTTTTAACCAGTCTCTGTAAGGACACTATAGGGGTAATCCACTAAACACAGTTCTTGCAAACGGAAAAATTGCTGTTGTTGCAACTTTGTGTGTGTTAGATTTCCCTTCTTTGGATAGCTATTGTTCACCAAAGTTGCTGCAAGTAGCTGTGAAAAGCACTGAAGAACGGTGCCGTTGTGATTGTTACGTTACAAGTGTATGCTGCACGTATCCTCTTAAAAAAAATAAGAACAAACTTTGACCAATGTTTGCAACACCAGTGAATATACTTCTTGATTTTAAATTGGTGATCTCCATAGACCACTGATAACTACAGTGCAAATAATAATAGACAACTTCATTGTAAACGCCAGTGGAAACGTCTGTGAAATCTGTGCTACACTATTACAACAGAAACAATCAAAGGTAAAAATCTACCTTATATTACTAGAAGAGAATCTATAGAGGAAAGTTCAATTAAACATACAATGATGTGCAAGACATTTTTATTTTTTGTTTTGTTTTTCTATTTTTTCCGTGTCTTCTTTTTTAATTTCGGGTCATTTCGGACAGTTCTTGTTTCTGTTCGGTGCGGATCGATTCGGTGATTCTGATCGATTTGGTGGTTTGGGTCGATTCTGTGATTCGGGTGATTCGGATCAGTTAGTTTTTCGTTTTTTATGAGTTATTTCGTTTTTTATTGATTATTGAAGAATGGGAAGTAGATTACTACCAATAGAATGAAAGTTTCTTTACTTATTTATGTTTCTTAAAATTTCACCCAAAAAATGCCTAAGTTTCTTAACTTTCTTTTAAAGAAACAAGGCTTTTTAACCCATAGGTTTCAATGCAGCATATGAATCCACACACTGCGGGGCAGCACCTGTCTGCAGTATAATTACTGCAGCATATGAATCCACACACTGCTTGGAAGAGCCTTTCTGCAGTACAATTAATGCAGCATATGAATCCACACACTGCTGGGAACTTAACTATTAATTATAATTCATGATAAGCGAACTGATCCAAAAAAGTAATCGATCCGAATCACCGAATCGATCTGCAGAGAGGTGCTTCCCAGTGTGTGGATTCATATGCTGTATTGAAACCTATGGGTTAAAAAGCCTTGCTTCTTTAAAAAAAAGTTAGAAAACCCAGGGCTTTTTTTCAGGTGATACTCGCTGGTACTCAGTACCGGCACCTCACCATCAGCCCGAACTAACAGGAGAGAGCATGATGCTCCTCCCTCCTCCTGCAGTGGCAGGCAGAGAATTGGAAGTGCTCGGCAGCCCATGTTGCTCCTGAATGCTTCTGATTGTCAGGAGTGTAAGTAGGGACCGATAACCCCCTCTTCTCCCAGTAAGTGACAAGGGAGGGCTGGTTAAATAAAATCTCCCCTCTGTTTCTTCAGAGCCCCAGCTCTGGCAGATGTGTGTAAACATGCTGCACCCCTCTCTCTCTGCAGCTGCCGAAACTTTGAACAGCATGGGGAGGGGGGGATACAGAATGTTTACACACATCTGCCAGAGCTGCGTCTTGTTAGGCAAGCGGTGTTATCCGAGAAGCTACCACTGTAAGGCGGTACAGGTGGCTGCCTAAGTGCGCAAGACCAGGAGGGGTGCAAAAAATTTTTTTTAACTATCTGCCTGGTGCTGTGTTCCTTCTACTCCTCCTCTAAGATGCAGCGAGCTGAATTGTATCTGCCAGGTCAGAGAGCAGACTCCCCCCGTGGTGCTGGATATGGATGCGTTCTCTCTCTCATGCTGGTCCCTTCCTCCTTGCTGGTGCCTTGCCCACTCTTATGATGTCAAGAGGAGGGCGTGCCAAAGGCGTCTACACTGCCCCCCTACCCTCAGCCTCCCCAGCAGTTCCAGAAAGTGTGAGGTGCACCCGGGAAGGTGAGAAGGTGGAAATTTAAGTCCTGGCTGCATTGCTTTGCTCTGCAGGGACTTAGTGACAGGCAGGCCTCAGAACAAAGAAAAAACTGCTGCTGCTTTCAAATACACTTCAAAACAGCATTTAAAAATATCAGCTCTTGCAACATAGGTACACTATATTGCCAAAAGTATTCGCTCACCCATCCAAATAATCAGAATCAAGTGTTCCAATTACCTCCATGGCCACAGGTGTATAAAATCAAGCACCTAGGCATGCAGACTGTTTTTACAAACATTTGTGAAAGAATGGGTCAATTCTCAGGACCTCAGTGAATTCCAGCGTGGAACTGTGATAGGATGCCACCTGTGCAACAAATCCAGTCGTGAAAATATTCCACAGTCAACTGTCAGCTGTCTTACAAGAACGTGGAAGTGTTTGGGAATGACAGCAACACAGCCACGAAATGGGAGGCCACGTAAACTGATAGAGCGGGTTCAGCGTATGCTGAGGCGCATAGTGCAAAGAGGTCACCAACTTTCTGCAGAGTCAATCGCTACAGACCTCCAAACTTCATGTGGCCTTCAGATTAGCTCAAGAACAGTGCGCAGAGAGCTTCATGGAATGGGTTTCCATGGCTGAGCAGCTGCATCCAAGCCATACATCACCAAGTGCAATGCAAAGCGTCGATGCAGTGGTGTAAAGCACGCCGCCACTTGACTCTAGAGCAGTGGAGATGCGTTATCTGGAGTGACGAATCGTGCTTCTCCATCTGGCAATCTGATCGAGTCTGGGTTTGGCGGTTGCCAGGAGATCGGTACTTGTCTGACTGCATTGTGCCAAGTGTAGTGTTTGGTGGAGGGGGGATTATGGTGTGGGGTTGTTTTTCAGGAGCTGGGCTTGGCCCCTTAGTTCCAGTGAAAGGAACTCTGAATGCTTTAGCATACCAAGACATTTTGGACAATTCCATGCTCCCAACTTTGTGGGAACAGTTTGGAGCTGGCCCCTTCCTCTTCCTACATGACTGTGCACCAGTGCACAAAACAAGGTCCATAAAGACATGAATGACAGAGTCTGGTGTGGATGAACTTGACTGGCCTGCACAGAGTCCTGACCTCAACCCGATAGAACACCTTTGGGATGAATTAGAGCGGAGACTGAAAGCCCAGGCCTTCTCGTCCAACATCAGTGTGTGACCTCACAAATGCGCTTCTGGAAGAATGGTCAAAAATTCCCATAAACACACTCCTAAACCTTGTGGACAGTCTTCCCAGAAGAGTTGAAACTGTTATAGCTGCAAAGGGTGGAACAACGTCATATTGAACCCTATGGATTAGGAATGGGATGTCACTTAAGTTCATATGCGAGTCAAGACAGGTGAGCGAATACTTTTGGCTATATAGTGTATGTTCACCTGGTCCTGCTGTTACCACATGTGGGTATTCTCAAGGTCAAACACTCTCTCAATGGAGTCCCCCAAAATTATTCAAACCGCACTTGGTGGATAGTGGAGTTTTATTGCTGTGGAGCTCATACACACTGCGCAATACTGTTTCATTGCTGTGGAGCTCATACACACTACGCATTACTGTGAGTTTCATTGCTGTGGTGCTCACAAATGCTAGGGGATTAGCAAAATAAAAACGCTAACTGCACTGCAATACTGATTTTTCTTGCAACAGAGGCACTTAGTGGATAACCCCCATAGGGTTACAACAATAGTTGTAGTTCATTTAAAGCAGTGTTTCCCAAACCTGTCCTCAGGACCCTCCGCCTCGCCAGGTTTGCCAGATATCTGAAGCACAGCACAGGTGATATGATTTGCTGCTCAGTGATTGCAGGTTTCAGTCTGCTTTTCTCCAAGGTGATCTGCAAAATCTGGCCTGGTTGAGGGTACTGAGGAGAGGTTTGGGAAACACTAATTTAAAGGAACACAGTATTAAAAAATATGGTTCCCTTCTATAGTGTCTTCTTTTGTGAGCTACAACTATTGTTTATTAGGACATGAAAATAGTAATAATAATCAGTTTTTCCCTGGGCGTGAGAGTACCCCAACCTATTTTTCCAGAAAAAAGCACTGAGAAAACCTAAAATTTCACCCAAAAAATGGCTACAAAACCCTAAAACAATATATAAATAAGTAAAGAAACTATCATTCTATTGGTAGTAATCTACTTCCCATTGTTAAATAACAAATAAAAAAACATAATAACTCATAAAAAACGAAAAACTAACTGATCCGAATTGCCGAATCCATCCGAATCATGCCAAAATTTCGGATTGATCCTAAATTTTCAGATAGCCGTTATTTCATTTTTGGAAATGCTCCTGAAATACGAAAATGGTGATTTTTGTCCGAATTTGGAACGAAACGAATTGCACATCTCTACTGAGAACTACACTAGACAACTTCGGCAGAAACTATGATGGAAAGAATGACTACCTACAGGGGCGCGTCCCTAAATAATCAATTTGCCACACTTGCCCCACCATATTTCATCAAAGTCGAAAACATCGTTCTTTCATAAAAGTTACTGCTGTTTGTAATATACCCCTCAAATATCACTTTGTATTTAACATCCAGTAATTCCTAGTCATTAAGTATTAAATTCCAGACGATGAATCATGTTGTGCGTGTTACTGAGCTGCCACGCAGTATCAGCTAATTTTTACCACTGATGAGGTATCCCATCTGGAAACTTTACTGCGCTCAGACATAATGTGATCTGAGCATGAATCCATTCCCTATGTAATATATTTGAAGGCACTTCGTAGAATAATTCTCCAAGAGACACACACCTCCACCAGCTTTCAATTTTCTCCTAAAATTTCTTCTTGATAGGGTATTATTTCTTTGATTGGAAGATAACAGATGGATACATGAGTGGCTACTATCTCTTTTTGATTCTGCAGTTGATTATGTCTGGTTCTCTCTGATGTTTTAGTATATACCTTCCACTTCACAGCTGCATATTATAGTAACCAACCAATTGTCATTTTAATTATCTCTTTTCTGAAAAGTGTAATTCCTCATCCTTCTTTGAGGCTTATATTGAAATCAGCCCTTGTTCTAGTTTCTATAGTTACCCAAATCCCCTGTATATTTCCTTTAGTACATGATATCACAGCTGCTTTTATGATGTCCTTCACACACTCGGCTAAACCTCCCCCTTCGTTCTAGTTCTGTCTTTTCTGAATAGGCTATAACCAGGTATGCCTGCGTCCCAAATGATATGAAGTAAACCATGGCTTTCACTGCTACAAACCCCATATTATCCCTTACCTTTAATTACTCCTTAAGCTAGCTTCCAAGTGCATGGATTATGTTATTTTTACCAATTGGCCCTATTGGCTTTTTGTAGGTTGGTTGCCTTCACTATTTATTTTAATAGTAAAGTACCAGTGTATCATTTGCATACACTACCATTCAGTAAGACATGCTAGGTTTCTTTAGATTTTTAATTGGTGTTCCTTGTATGAGCTATTCAGTTTTTATAAAGAATTTGTAATAAAATCCTTCTTCCTTTACATTTTATATTTCTAGTGTTAAAGGTTCCTTAGTGTTAAAAGTTCTAAAAATGTTCCTTATTATTCTATATGATTCCAAGGAAGACATTTTTTGCATAGCTAGACCCCTTACAACCCAGTTTTCTCTAAAGAAAAACAATTTCCATGTTTTTCAAAAGAAGGCAAAAAAACCTTTTTAATGGATTTTCCAATTTTGACCAAAAAGGGGAAAAAAATCCTTCTTGATTCCATAACAGCAATCGGGTTTCTCCCCAAATCAACATGCAGTACAGTATAATTTTAATTATTATATCATATTTTACCAGGAATGTATCCAAACTGTTTTTAAATGCATCAGTTGCATGATGCTGAAAATTTTGTGTGTAAATTACTATAATTTTATGGTGATGCACTAAATACACACGGAGAATATGTAGCTAATTAAAGTAAATTATTGAAATATAGCTGTCAGACTTCATTCCTGTTCAAGAAGATGTCTTTAATGTTGGTTAAAAGAGAATTAGGGGGGGCGTGGCCGGCTGCCGAGGAGAAAGGTCGCATGTTGTTGGAGCTCCGCAGCATTCTCTTCTCCTCAGGCATTTTTTGTGCACTTAAACCGCTGAATACCTTCCCTGGGGACCCTGGGCGGCTGGCCAACGGGATTGTGCCGACCGGAGCCCGTTTCCCCCCCCTCCGGTCCAGAGACTCGCCTGTTAGACGCCATCTCCGGCTGGAGGTCGCCGCTGGCAGCCATTTTGCGGCCTACTTTGCAGATTTTCCTGACTCCTGGTTCTGAGCTGGGGTCCATGTCGGCTTCCGGGGGGACGGAGGGCCCACGTCTCCCGGATGTGCTGGACGCCGTGCTGCAGTTACTGGGGGATGCGGACGACGAGAGCCCTGTGACACGGGGCGATATGCACCGCATATTGGAGATGCTGCGCTCCGGCCGGAGACCCGAAGATTCAGCCAGCGGCATTCCCGGGAGCGAGACGCTCGCGGGGGTGCCACATGATGGTGTGCTGTATGAGAAAGCGGAGACTGAGGAGCTGCGGGAGGGAGAGCCGGATCCGCCGATTCTGCTGTTCGTCCCTCCGGAGGGAGCTCTGACCACGAGGCGTGCCTCTGCAGTGCCCGCATGTCGAGATTCGTATGGCCGGCGGCAAATGGTGGGTGTGCTGGAGGCACCTGCCAGCATCGATCGGGACATGGGGATCGACTGTCTACCCACCTTTGAAAAAGAGATTCCGCCTGGTTTCATCCTGCGGTCCCCTGCCTTGGAGCTCCCTGCGGCTTTGCCTTGGATGGCCGGAAACCCTGGTGGCGGTGCGGGCGAGGGCCTACTTGATATGCCAGCTTTCTATTTTGCCGATAGGCCTCGCCTGCTCTGCCTCACCCTGCCTGCACCACGAATTCAGCTGTTTCGGGACACTGGCTGACATCAGGTCTGCATTTTCTCCCCCTTTACCTGTTTAAAGGCAAATTGCTGTGCTCCCAATGCTGCCCCCCCCTTCGCTTAGAGACGCTTTGGACACCATTTTAGTTTCCTTTTCCCGCTGACTATCCCCGGCCGGGGATAAAAAAAAAAAAAATTTGCTACTGATTTGATACTGATTTATGCTGAGTTCATGCTGAACTTTTATTATCTCTGAACTGTACCTGCTTACATTTTTTTTGTGTCCCCCCCACCAGTTTTACAACGTTTTTTCTGAGCATCTTTAGAGATTCCCCCTCCCTTTCCGTTTTACATGTTTATGAGTACACGCTGCCTGGTCCTGCGTGGCCAACCTTGGTGGTCGAATTGTGACCTTTTCGCAAAATAAAAACAAATTTTAAATACAAAAGATAATTAGAATTTTTATCCACTCCTGTTGCATATCCTTCAAATGCATCTTGACACAAACTGAGCGATCTATCTAGTTTTCCAATAATTTGTCTTTGGAGTCTGGAATGGGTTACTGACCCCATTTCTGAAATATCAATGTTACTGATCCTTGATTTATGGTTTCTGAGATGCAGGGTTTAAATTTCCACTGCAGTATATAACGTTTTTCTCTGTAAACTGGGCATGATCACATAATCAAGTTCCCCACAATAAACAAGGTGAAGGCCATTAAATTATAGTCGGTGCCTCGGGGTAGATTGTAGTGATTAAAGGGACACTACCCACTTACATATGCTGTACCTACTTTACTTGATCATTACAAACAAAACCACCTTATAAAACACATGCTGCTGTTTTTTCTTTGAAATTATTGCATATAAAAAAGAATTTAATATTTTTTTAATCTCTCGTTTCCATTTTGTGTACTTTTCCCCATGATGAAAAATTTATCAAAATCGTATGGTGAGTTTTACTTTGGCTGTGCTTTATCCTACACAGTATTTAACAGTTAGTGAAGTGGAGGAGGGAATGTTTAGATAAGGTGGCAGGAGGTCTATTGTCCTGCCTCTGCTACCTGAGATAAGAGCTGGCAGCTGAATGAGATATGACAGGGAGCTTAAAAGACTTCTACTCTACCCGATGATGTCATTTGAATACATCCCACACAATACAATGATGTGAGTCGGCTGCCTGACCTTACAGCCCATTCTATGTCCAATGCCACCCAGTTGAGTAAAGATACGGTGAGGGGAATCATAAAATGGATGCACCCAGTCCCAGTGACACACATATAGTCAAATATTTTCTTAACTAAACATACAAGAGAAAAGCAAAGCACATTTAAGATATCAGTAACATAAAGTAAGCACAATAAGGACATTTCATTTTTTGTTGGTAGTGGTCCTTTAAATGTCTCTATATCTAGCCACCTGTCCATCGATTTTTAGTAATTGTCCAGATGCCACTGTCAAAATGGACAATACTATGACCAGAACTGGAAATTGGTAAGCTTGGGTACTGAACCCCACAAGCCAAAATATATTGGAATGAACTGCCATAAAGTGGTAAAAACCATTTGGCAACAAAATGACTAGTGCACCAATCTGTGTATTTAATATCCTGATTTTTTTTATAAATTAACCCCTTTTTAATTTAATGAGTCAAGAGTTTAAAAAAAAACCAAATGAAACAGTAATGAAATGCGATTTCGGATTACAGGGGTAAATCAGTCCTGTTAAATTTATGACACATTATGGAGATCTGGCGCTTTACACATCTTGTCGAAGGTGTCTACAGTTCTATTTACACTTTTGTTTTCACACTTCTTACTCATATGTGTGAGCTATACAACACAGTTTATCAGTATAATCCATTTTATTGAAATAAGAAAAGACTATGTGCTTAAAAATAATATCCCAGTACCTCAAATTACAACATATTTTTTCACGTTCTACCATCTTCACCTCCAGTGTTACAGCCCTTTTCACACGTTAACCAAATCATCTATTTATAACAGATACCTTCTTTAGCAACCAGGACAGAGGCTATTCATCCTCTCTCTTTTTTTTGCTCTCTCAAATGTGTTTATCAAGAAACTATGAGAATTTTTGTCATGGCCTCTTTATTCCATGTAAAGAATTTTGTCGTTAAATTAGCTGTCTGCTACTGTTGATGATGTACTGATGATCCTGCCTTGATTTGCTGTATCTAAACTTTGGAACACATGTTATTGTAATATTAATAACAGTAGTTTCATGCACATTGTATAAAATAATTTAACATTCCTTCACATAAATGCTTGCACCTTCATATAGAATATTCTCGCAACATATTTTTTTAAATACTTTATTTAAGGCAAATTGTTCTGCAACAGCCTTCCTGGCCCCCAGAAGAATCATAGACATGAGGAGGTTCTGGCTTACAGAAAGGGGCGGTACTGGCTTGGCGAATAGATAGACCCACAGGTCCAAGGGGATAGGAGTCTGGAAGACATGGCCCAACAGGTCGCCCACCTCCTCCCAATACCTGACTATCTTGGGGCAGCTCCACCACACGTGGGCCTGCGTGCTTCGGTCACCACACAGTCTCTAGCACAGATACGGGGTCGAAGGGCTCACAACATTTTGAGATGTAATAATATATAAGTATGTGACTTGTGTTCTCATTACATTTTAGTCTAAATGTGCAGGTTATAAAAATGGAAAGACCACTTTTATTTATATATGTGTAGCAAAGCTGTTTTGTGCTTTCGGGCCACTTATATCTCCTTCCTTTGCTTTCTGCTTTGCAACAGTCCTTGATACAAACATCCACAATGATGCCAAAACTTCAGGATATCAATTAAACTTATTTTATTAATTCAGTTCATCTGGGAACTATCATAGGGACAAAAATGTTAATACTTTATTTTTGTTGTTTTGAAAGTTCCCCAGAGGAACTGAGATATTGACTTTTTATATGAAATAATAAAAGTGATGTTTTATTGAAGTGCCAGTTTTATTGGAGTGCCAGCATCATTGCTATGGAGATCATACAAAAATTGTGATTCCCTCTCACTCGATACAAATAAGTAATACTTGCTTCATTGCTGCCACAGTTTGTGACATCTGAAATTTCCATAAAATTGTCGGGCACAATGCATCTGGTTAGAAAAAATGAAATCTATAGATTACATTTACATTCCAGTCCAATATGACTGGTTTAATAGACCAATGGTACTGAAACACCGAAGTATTCTTTTGGCCTGTTTCCAATGTGGTTGTAAACTTAACCAGAGCTGCTGCAAACTTAACCATAGACTTTAATGGCTTTGGTAAGTTTACAACATCTCTGGTTAACAACAACTTTGGAATAGGGCCCTATATATTTTTATATTCATTAAAACTTCATTAGCAGTCTACATTGTGTGCTACATTTTTTGGGATATCATATATCATAATTTCTGTAGTTTGAAATTCAAAGAATATACGTTTCAATGTGAATTCCTGTATATTATAAAGAAATTTTAATTCAGTTCCACTACTATGTTCAAAATGTTCAATTAATGGCCTATGATTGTATAATCATGTCTGCTAGTAGTTCACACACATTTGTTTGCTGCAACTCTTGAAATACACCCTTGCACTGTTAATGATTGTAGTCAACATTACAGAAGTTCACCAAGCAACCAGTCCTCCTCCAGCGATCCAGGACCCAACAGCAGTATTCAATGGAGACCACATATGGGATTCGAGGGGTAATATTGAAATGTCATTTTGTTTTGTCTTGCTAATCTGCTTCATTAGGGAGTAATGTTAAATTAACAACTTAACAAACACAGGAGTTTTACATAATCATGTTTATTGGTTTTTGTTACACCCAAACTTACAGACTTAGTGCGCTCGTCTGACGCCAGCCTATGTGCGCCTGTACTGACGTGCCTTCTGGTGTCCATTGCAGCATTGAGACACTGCGACTGTTGCACGCGCACGAATTGCAATCACAACAGCGGCCGTGCTCCATCCGTGCAGCAGCCCTCTCCGTCAAAGCGCTAGGATGCGCTTTGACGGAGCTTCACAGCGCGATTCTCCATAGGAGGTGGCCAGTAGGGATGAGCTGTTGGGTTCGATCGGTTCGGAGTTCGCATCGAACATAGCCTGTTCGCATGTTCGCGAACTACGAACATTACCAGGTGTTCGCCGCGTGTTCGCCCACAATGCACCACAACGGACCACTAAGCACTTTTCCACTGGCCTGAAGCTCGTAATTGGCTACAGCCTTGCACCTGACCACAGGTCTGGTGCAAGACAGGTTCAACACTATGCCAATCACGGCTCAGAGTCCTGATTGGGAAAATTTTGCCCAATCATGGGCTCACAGAGCTAAGTCCTGCAGCACACTATATAAGGTTTCCACGAAGCGCTTCTGCGTGCATTTGAGAGGAGATTTCATAGGAGATTGTTGTTGTGTGTTCTTACTGCCGGTCTGCCACGCTTCTGGGGGGGTCTGGGGGGTCTCATTTTTACCAAATATCTGGGAATTGAGGTGATCTGTGTCTTGTCACTGCCAGCAAGTATTTTGGGGGTCACTAATTTCTACCAAATATTTCTGGGAATTGAGGTGATCTGTGTCTTGTGACTCACTGCCAGTACCACGCAGTATTTTGGGGGTCACTAATTTCTACCAAATATCTGGGAATTGAGGTGATCTGTGTCTTGTCACACAGCCAGTGCAACGCAGTATTTTGGGGGTCACTAATTTCTACCAAATATCTGGGAATTGAGGTGATCTGTGTCTTGTCACTGCCAGCAAGTATTTTGGGGGTCACTAATTTCTACCAAATATTTCTGGGAATTGAGGTGATCTGTGTCTTGTGACTCACTGCCAGTACCACGCAGTATTTTGGGGGTCACTAATTTCTACCAAATATCTGGGAATTGAGGTGATCTGTGTCTTGTCACTGCTAGCAAGTATTTTGGGGGTCACTGATTTATAGGAGGTTTCTGAGACTTGTAATCTGTGTCTTCTCACTGCCACACATCAGGGGGTCACACTGATTTATAGGAGGTTTCTGACACTTGTAATCTGTGTCTTCTCACTGCCACCCATCAGGGGGTCACACTGATTTATAGGAGGTTTCTGGGAATTGTAATCTGTGTCTTGTCACTGACTGCCAGCTATCAGGGTGTCTCACTGAGTTATACCAGAGTTCTGGAAATCTTTAATCTTTATACCAGAGTTGAATCAGAGTTCTGTATATATTTAATCTATATATCACTCACCATGTCTGAAAGAACAAAAAGGACAAGCAGACGCCCCCAGACACAGATAAGAGGGCAAGCATCCTCTGTGTCAGGAGGCTGTGCCTCTGGTCGTGGTGGACGTGGTGCATCCTCTGTCCTTTCTAACTGGTGCTGGCCGTCTTAAGCAGCAGCAACTTACAGAGGATTTGGTGGATTGGCTAACCAGGCCATCCTCATCCTCCGAGTCCTCTGCCAGCCAAGTTTGTAGTGGTTTACAGTACACCTCAGCTGCCAAAGCATCTAATGCAGCCTCCATGCCCTCAGCTACTCCTGCCGTAGCCTTGCTTCACGCACGGAGGAGTCAGCTGAATTGTTTGACTACAATGACAGTGACATGTTGCTTGAGGATGCACAGCAAGTACAGTGCTCTGATTCAATCTCTGAGGTTGAGGAAGGGAGTATAATCAGCCTAGAGGAAGGGGGTGCCAGTGATGA
This sequence comes from Leptobrachium leishanense, assembly GCA_009667805.1. Taxonomy (NCBI): domain Eukaryota; kingdom Metazoa; phylum Chordata; class Amphibia; order Anura; family Megophryidae; genus Leptobrachium; species Leptobrachium leishanense. The sequence goes on from CM019066.1 coordinate 246,799,103, forward strand.
CACACAAATAACTGGCACTCATGTTGCCCCAGCAACTGCAGCATACTGCCAAGTTGGCTCCAGTGACGAGGAGATAGGGGGTGATGATGACAATGATGATGAGGTCACTGACTCCACCTGGGTGCCAGATCGAACAGAGGAATCAATTGAGGAGGAGGGGGAGGGAGGAGGAGGCACAGCAAACACGAGGCACAACATCCTCTATGACCAACTTGTGTAACACCTTTCCAGGCACTGGTAGGTTACCAAGTGATGTCACATGTGCTTCTGAGGCTGCGGATGATCAGAGGAATAGTGGTGAAGGCCAGGGCCGCTTGACTGATGCATTTAAAAAAAAATTTTAGTCCACGACGCCCAGGGACGTCAAATGTAGGCACCCATTGCCAGCGTCTTCAACATATGGTGCAGGACTACCTAGGGTCTAGGGCAGACCTGGATACCTTTCCAGCAGATGATCCACTGGCTTACTGGGTGTTGAGATTAGATCACTGGCCAGAATTTAGCCAATATGCTATGCAGCTACTAGGTTGCCCTTCATCTAGCGTGCTTTCTGAAAGGACGTTCAGTGCCGCTGGAGGTTTTGTCGCAGACAAAAGAGTGCATCTGTCCACCGACTCTGTAGACCGGCTGACGCTTATAAAAATGAATCAGTCCTGGATCAGCAGTTATCAATCCCCTGATGCTGACATAACGGAATAGATCGGGGATGTCTTCTGCATTCACAAAACCTCCAGCACTGAACTCTTCCACAATACCACAAAAGGGTTATGGTGTGAATGCACTTGCTGCCATGAAAGGCACAATATTTGGCTGCACTGACGCCTGTGCCAGATTTATATCATTTTAATTTTTTGAACCGCAGGGTCCAACCCTGCACTCTTCCACAATACCACAAAAGGGTTACGCTGTGAATGCACTTGCTGCCATGAAAGGCACAATATTTGGCTGCACTGACGCCTGTGCCAGATTTATATCATTTTAATTTTTTGAACCGCAGGGTCCAACCCTGCACTCTTCACAATACTACAGAGGGGTTACTGTATGATGGTACTTGCTGGCCTGGCAGTCTGGCACCAAAGGCACAATATCTGGGTGCACTGACGCCTTTACCAGATTCATATCTTTTTAATATAGGACTACATGGTCCACCCCTGTACTCTTCCACAATACTACAGAGGGGTTACTGTATGATGGTACTTGATGGCCTGGCAGTCTGGCACCAAAAGCACAATATCTGGGTGCACTGACGCCCATTACCAGATTCATATCTTGTTAATATAGGACAGCAAGGTCCACCCCTGCATTCTTCCACAATACTACAGAGGGGTTACTGTATGATGGTACTTGCTGGCCTGGCACCAAAGGCACAATATTTGGGTGCACTGCCACTGACGCCTGTATCAGATTCATATTCTTAGAGGGGTTACTGTGTGACGGTACTGTTGCCTACGCTAAAGGCCCAATTTTAAAGCACCTATTGTTACTTGCATCCAAAGCCTGCATAAGTTTCACCACAATTTAGTGAAAAAATCCCTAAACTTTTTCTGCGTGTCCGAAAATGTCTCCTCTTTTCATACAGACTGCCACCCCAAGCAGTTGTTTATGGATAGATTAACGGAAAACCATTTACCGGCATTTGAAATGTCATTTTTTTGTTTTTACATATTTCTATACATCCTAGAAATCCGCCACTTCATGGGCAGGTTATTGGGACCTCCTAGGCACGATATTTGAAGGAATTTTTCGTTTTTATTTTTAACCCTTATTTCATGGAAAACTCACTGTCCCTTTAACCACTTCGATGCGGAGGACGCGCTCAGCGCGTCCTCCGCATGGCTCCTGGTGTGCTGAGGACGCACTGAGCGCGTCCTCACTTTGGGGTCAGCGTTCGGCCGGGTTCCGGCCGATCGCTGGCCCCCCCGGTGCGGGCTGACATCCTCGATGTCAGCCCAGCATCCGGAACCGCCGCCGATGAAATTAGGTGTCATCGCGGCAGCGCGCTGACACCTAATTCAGGCGCCCCCCCCCCCGCATGTGCGGAGGAGGCGCCTGAAAGGGAGGGGGGGAGGTCCTTCGGACCTCTCTCCCTCCCGATCGGCGGTGTTGCGGGGGTTAACCCAGGCACCATTTGGAAGGGCACAGCCTGCCCTTCCAAATGTTACCTGGCATTAACCCCTGGGGAGCCGGATCACGAATCGGCGCTGAAAAGCGCCGGTTCGTGATCCTTTCCCGGAGCTGGCCGACATCTTGGATGTCGGCCAAGCCTCCGGGAACTCCCCCTGAGGACTGGCGTCATCGTGCATAGCACGATGACGCCAGTCCTAGAGTTAACCCCTAACTGCCACCAACGGTGGAGATAGGGAGTTCCAATGAACTCCCTATCTCCCGATCCGTGGCAGCTAGGGGTTAACGTTTGGTATTGTTGGATCGGCCAGAGCATGGCCGTTCCAACGATACCAAACTCGAAAGTGAAAAAAGTTTGTAAAAGAAAATAAATAAATAAAATAAAAATAAAAAAATATTTAAAAAAAAAATTATAAAAAAAAAATAAACACTTTTTTTTTCTTTTTTTTGGTTTGTTAATGCAGCAATATTGTTCCCATTTCAATTATAATGTGAACAATGATGCTGCTCTAACGATTTTTGTATGCGGTGCGTTTGTTAAAAATCATGTAATTTTCCCCAAAAAAAATTTAACGAGACCCCATCTCTAATTTTTTTAACAAGCGCACCCCATACAAAATATAACCGCAATTGCTCGCATGTTAAAATGTGGAAAAAAAAAATTTACACGCTGTAAATTATTGAAAATTCATATTTTATTGCATTTCTTGTTATAATATACAGACAGGTCATGACGTATACATATAATAATGACATATTATTAATCTGCCGAGTCTGACGGAAAGAACGATATATAATATGTCTGGGTCATATACTAAAATAAGCCTTCAAAACGCGTTTAAACATGATGAGCAAAACCGGTAAAAATGACCTCAGCACAGAGGCGGGAAAAGCCTCAGCAGCGAAAGGGTTAAAAACGTTTTTTTTTTTTACTTTTTGTCCTTGTTTCCTGTCCCCCAGGGCACTACCCGGACCCCCATACACCTTTTATGGCAAATATCTTGCTTTTATGCCCTCTTGGAGGGCACTCTAAAAATCGAATTTTGAGTCCCATTGACTTGCATTGAGTTCGAGTTCGAATCTGAACATTTGAAAAGTTCAAGTTCGAATGCGAACCGAACTCGGGGGTGTTCCGCTCATCCCTAGTGGCCAGACGGGCGTCGAGTGGAAGTAACGTCCACTCTCACGGACGTACCTTCCGCTCTTCAAAAACTTTAAAAAGAGAGAAATCTCAATATATCCTTCCTGGTAAAATACTTTATAAATAAATAAATAAATAATACAGGACAATAGTTTGCTATTGGAATTATACCTATTACTTTGATTTCATAGATGTGTAATTTTCCTACAGAAGGTAACTTAATTACAGAAAATAATTGGCCAGATGCAGTGTAGTAGAAGTAAATATTTTCAAAGCTATGATTTATTCCTTGCACTTTTTGACATCATACAGTTATTTTATTAGCAAAAAACTGGACAGGGACTGTATATTTTTTGTAATATTATCACGATAATATGCATTAACACTGTATTGTCTCAATTCTGTAAACCTAATTTGTGCAACTGTAGTGACCCCCACATCTCCTTTATATACAGCCCCACACATTTAATTTAGCTGCTTCGTGAAATGTGATTTTTAATTAAATGACCAAATCTACATTTTTTATATGGATCAATGGTCTTGTTCATCAATAGATGTTTTTACATTTTATTTCATAGGTGTTATAAACTAGACAGATTGGCCTGCACAGGCCTCCCAGGGCAGCACTAAGAAATTTATTATTTTGAAATTTTTTACATTTTAAATTTTAAATGAATATTAATTGTTCACTACTTTCAAAGATCTATTGTATAAAAATATTCAGTTATAAACTATGGGCTAAATTACAATCTTCACGCAAACGTTTGCGCCGGCGCAAAAAAACATTAATGCGAGGGGTAAAACCATTTGCGCCTAATCCCGTATTACATAGTAAGCGCAACAACCGCGCGCAATCGTCTACTGCCGGTGAACCCTGCGCGAGCTTACTGTACTTCGCGCGTCCTATACTTAACATTGTGAGCGCAAATGCGAATGTGCGCTGGTACGAGGATGGTATTACAATCTATTTGCTGTAATTACCGCATAGCCTTTGCACGCATAATTTAAGCAACTGCAAAAAGGTGGTACTAACTGCATATCTGAAAAACCTGGCTAACCCCAAAAAAAAAAAAAGACCATAAAAAGGAATGCAGCAACAATATAATGGATGGTGGCAGGTGTGTGTGTGTATTATTACTGTAGCATATGTGCTTATTTTGCATCATCGATGCAGAACCCATCTCCGATGCCTCTGGCAGACGCAATTCAGTTGCGTTTAATAGGTGTGTTTCTTCATTTTGATTGGCTGAATGGGCGCAAAACACTGCTCGCGCAAAGGTTTTTGCGCGAGACAGTACTGCGCCTGCATTTGTGCGCGTACTGTTTGCACACTCAATTGATCAGCGGAAGAAAAAAGCCGTGAGGATTGTAATTCCAGTGGTGATTTGCACACGCAAAAGTTTAACGCTTGGCGCAAAAAAATTCGCTTTGCGCAAGGGTTTTAGCGCGAAGATTGTAATATAGCCCTATATCTTTAGTGATTACTAACAGGAAAGCTTCCATTGTGAACAATGCTGTTCAATGTACTGAAAATATAGGATGTATTTATGTCACTGATTAGCATTAAAATGTTATAAATATGTAGTTATGTTTGGTAGAAGACTTTTGGTTGTGAATGTTTTATTTAAATCCGATTCTATACTTGGTGTTTCCATTTAGTTTCAAAAATATATCAGGATGATTTGTAACTGTTTAGATCAGGGGTCAGCCACCTTGGCCCTCCAGATGTTTTGCAACTACATTTCCCATGATGCTCAACTGCTCATTAGACTGGTGAAGCCTATGAGTAGTTGAGCATCATGGAGAATGTAGTTCCAAAAACATCTGGCGTTTGCAGACTCGCGGATTAGACTTATTTATTATATCAACAAGAATAATGTTAGTGATAGAACATTATTCCTGAAGAAGGTTCTTGTTTCCTACAAACTTGCATCTTCTTCATGGATTAGGAAATAATTGAAACCTAAGGCTTCATCACAAAGTTGACTTTTTTTCTTGCTCAATAACCTTTGCTCAGAGGATTATGGGATTTGTAGCCAAATGTGCCCTATTATCCCTTGCAAAATAGCCTTTTTGTATTACAAACTTTATTTACTGCACAGCTTGACAAAACAAATAGCTGACAATGTCTCTAGATGGTTCATGGTCTAGTTGCATAGTTACATGCGTCCGTCAGGTTCAGCCTCTCACACATCACCTACTGCTGCTGATCCAAAAGAAGGCAAAAAACCCAGTCTGAAGTGCCCGCCAATATGCACACTGGGAAAAAAAATCCTTCTTGACCCCAGAATGGCAGTCAGATTTCTCCTTGGATCAAGAACCTTACCCACATACTAAATATTATAACCCTTAATATTCCGTGTCTGCAGGAAGTCATCCAGTAATTTTTTCAGTTAATTGAGTTCTTCAGCTTCGAGGAAAAATTTAATAATCACATTGCAAATACAACCAATTATTAAGGAAGTACCAAAAGAAATTAATATATAACTTAACCCATTGGTAAAGGATGAGGCTGGGACTGGAAACTGTTATCCACGCTCTAACAACGCCAAGGGTAATATGCCTCCATGATGTCATAAAATATGTCCCACACATCTCAAATCTTTTGTAAAGCAGTGAAGTGGTTCTTCAGGAGGGCTGTAAGTTTGCCCATGAAGGATACCTTATGGGCTCGGGGAATAACCTTGTATAGTGATGGTAGGGTGGTTTAAGCCAGGCACTCATTACCACTGTGTGAATTGCTAACTACTAAAGTGACAATGTCCAGGGGTCTGGGTTGATGAGTCTAAGAAATACATCACTGAGAATGTTGCAAATACACGTCTAGAAAGCTTGCTTAAAGGGACAATACCACCATATGTTCTCATATGTGTTGTTCACACCATGCATCCTCAAGCAAGTGTCAATGGGGTTTTGCCCATCTTGTGGAATGTAATCGGGGTAGTGTACCACATCAAGAGCAGCTGATAAGACTGCACCTTATGGGTAATACATGGAGACGCCTGATATATTGCCTCCCAAATGTCTCCTCAATACACCCCTATCAGCTCCTCTCCAAGGTCACTTTACCATTGCACATTGAGCACACTGAGTGCTTGCGTGTGTCCACACTTCCCTGCGTCTGTGCCGTTTTGACAGGGAGGGCCAACCACCGGCCATGAAAAAGCCCTCCCTGTCAAAAAGCTAGACGGACATTAACGGGGCTACAAAGCGCGATCCTTCATAGGAGGATCGCGCTTTGTAGCGCTGAGTGCACAGAGTGGAAGGAACGTCCACTCTCACGGACGTTCCTTCCTCTCTGACAAACGCTCTTGTGCCGGTAGCCTTAGCAGCATACATGAGACAACATCATTCTCGAATCTTCCTACTGATGGCAGCCTGCGTTGGATATTAATCACTCAGAGCTTGCAAAATAGCTTTTTGACTAGGAGAAAATTTGTGAATTTTTAATGGTTCATGCCACGACTAGCACATACAGTTTTTAATAATTTCCTATAAAATCTTGTACTTCTTCCACTCTCTTCCTTTGGCACAGGGGTCCATACAGGTGAAAATACAATAGATTAGAGTAGGAGGGCTGTTTTGCAGGTTGTTCTTTTCCTTTGTACAACCCTTTCATTGACTGTCGATGCACCACTGAGGGTCAATTTCACAACTCTTCTGCGATCGCCTTCTATAATGGCAAAATACCATGAGATCCTTTTAATCTGGACTAGTGATATTACGCAGATCAAACTTTAGGATAAAAGCTATCTATATAATCTAATCAATATGTCCTTTTAAGAGTCATGCTTGATGTGTGCTTTGACTAGTTTCAAAATGAAAGCTATAATGCACTGGAAATGAGTAATCCACAGCAAAATGTACAAAATAATTTTTGTACTACTATATTTACAAGCCTTGTTTGGTTAATTATGTTAAAGGTTTACATTTTTATGGTCCATCCATATTGGTTTTTTTTGTTTTCCAATCACCATTTTTTCCCTTCAGGGTTTTGATAATTCATATTCTTGTAACTTCCAGGTGTCCATCTCCCTTATTACATGAAAACCCAGGGTTAGTGCCAATGGAATGTGAAGTTGTACAAAGATGTGAAGAAAGTTTGGATGGAATAAAACATTCTCATTCTGGTAATATAGTATTTGGTGTGCTTCAATACCTTATGAGTGTGAATATAAAATATTTTCAGTTTAAATGTCATTTGATTTATGTAAGTTGGATGAAATCGCATGTTCGAATTTTCTAAATATCTATGTGTGATGTGAATGAATAGAGTTGATTTTACGTGAACATCATACTGAAGATTGAATGCCTCATAAACACTCATAAAAGACACATGTCTTAAACAGTTATTCGAGCAGTTATACAGTTAGATATGGTCAATATTTCACCATGACTACTTTGCTTTAAAATTGGTTTTCAAGGGAGCACTGGGAAAGAATTGATGATTCAGTTGGCTGCAGCACACAGGGAGCCCTTCATGGAGATGTGCACAAGGATGGGCTGTAGGTAAATGTACGCAGAATGCTAGTGCTGGGCAGGCCAGAAGAGCATTTCATCTCCAATTATACCCTACAGCCATTGCTGTGTCTTCACATAGGATTTCGGGTGGAGATCTTTTCTCCCCAGTCAGCTGACAGCAGATGTCTATTTTGGCCCTCTGGTTATTTGACCAGTGGACTGTCCAGGCCTGGAAACAGTGTAGTATACCACATACAGTATCTCACAGACGTGAGTACACCACTCACATTTTTGTAAATATTTTATTTTATCTTTTCATGTGAGAAGTCAACACTGAAGAAATAACACTTTGGTACAGGGATGTATCTCCAGCGGCTTATCCTGGGGAGGATTGCATTGGGGAGTGCTATACCAGCAGCCATTCACTCTGTTCCTGATTGACTTTTTTATAGAGGTTTATTTACTAAGACATTCTGAATATCACCCCTTGTACTGTACTACTGCCTGGGTTGAATTTAAACATTTATTTTTACTGGAAAATATATACATTTAATTTTCCTCCTACTTAGACTTTGACATATTAGATATATTTCCATGGTATGTTCATCCCTAGGTGGTTTTAGAGCATTGGTTTTATCATATCTGTGTTATTTGTGTGTGTTTGGTTACTGTGGCCACGTTTTTTAGATATGAAGCATCATACTTGTATATAACTTCAATAAAAGTTAAGTTTTATCGCCAATGGTGGGGACTGGAGCGATCACCTGTTAGCTCTGTTGGTTTCATTATCTGTTCCTAATTTAACCTCCCCAGCATCACAATTTTTTTTTTTTATTTTGGACGACGCGGGAACGCTCCCGCGCCGCTGCTGCTGCTGCCACCCACCACGGCTGCTGCGGTGGCAGCGTTAGCGAGAGACAAAAGCTTGGCTCAAAGGATGACTTTCAATAGATCGCAGCGAGGTAGCTGCTCTGCTACGCACGAAACCCTGACCCAGAATCAGGTCGTCTACGAATGATTTAGCACCGGGTTCCCCACGAACGTGCGGTGCGCTACGAGAGAGAGGCGGCCCCCTTCTGTCCGCGCTCTGGTCCCGAGGCGAGCGGCTCTGCCCGCCGGCCGCCCCCCGGCGAAGGGAAAAGCGGCTGGCTATCCCAGGCCAACCGAGGCTCCTCGGCGCTGCGGTATCGTCGCCTTTAGGGGGGATTCTGATTTAGAGGCATTCAGTCATAATCCCGCAGATGGTAGCTTCGCCCCATTGGCTCCTCAGCCAAGCACGTACACCAAATGTCTGAACCTGCGGTTCCTCTCGTACTGAGCAGGATTACTATTGCGACGACGCCATCATCAGTAGGGTAAAACTAACCTGTCTCACGACGGTCTTTTGATATATGTCAGAATCGTAACGATTTATTTGGCACCCTGGTGGTAAATCGAGTGTGGCTCGGGGTTAAATGCATTGCAGACAGCGGTAACCCTGAGCCACACTCGGCCTGCATACATTACCTGGCCCCACGCTCCCTCGCTGTCGCCTCCGGACGATCGCAACGTCACACTTCCTGGTTCCCTTCTCGCAAGAAGGGAACCAGGAAGCAAAACGCCACGATCGCCGGAGGAGAATGCGATCGCGGAGGTCAGCGAGGGAGCGCAGGACAGGTAATGTTTGTAGCCCGAGTGTAGCTCGGGGATACCACTTTCAGCACTGAAAGTTAACCCCAGCCACACTCGGGAACACTGTCATGGAGGTTAATTATGTCCCAGACACCAAGTCACCAGGGATGGATTTCTGATGCAGTGCAGCAAGATGCCAGGCTGTAATTTTCCATTGGCCACTAGGCACCTCCTGGCACTGTATGTATTTAGCTCATTAAGGCTCAGTTCCTGTCAGACTGTTCTAACCCCAAGATCTGCTTGCTGCCTTATTTCTGGGGAATTCTATCACCGCACTTTTAGTTTACCTGCCCTAAAGCTTCGACTAAGGGCTGGAGAAAAGCACAAAAGAATGCTGGTGCGAGAACGGGGGTCTGGCAAAGGAGCGGCATTAACAGATGTGACCGAGTTGCGGTACGGAGATCTATTAAACTGGTTTTGTTCTCCTAACAAGGAATATTCTCACGGATTAACTGAAACTGTTATTTTTTAAATTCACAAGTATTTGAATGAAAAATATCAATTAATCCATCTAAAATAATCTTACAACTGACAGCTAGCAAATGTGATGTTTTCTATATTATGGCCATATAATTTGAAATATTCTATAATGTAATATACTGCATATCTCTTCTCAGAAGCACAGTGGCATGTTTCATCAACAAAAATGTTAAGCTCCTATAAAGAAAGAGGTTCACAGAAAGAAGGCAACATCAAGATTTCACCAAACAAGCATTCACATGTAAGTGCAAAATTAATGATACATTGAGTGGTCATAGCATTTTCTTTTGCTATTTTGACATATAATTGAAAATTTGTAAATCTATTCCCTAGCGTACATGCAAAAATTACAGCTATGACATACAAACAATATGATATTGTATATATTGGGCTTTGCGTGCACATCAAAACCCAGGAGACCTGGCTCTGAATTTCTCTTGAGATCATATGCTAGCTAGTAGATCAGTGGTGTATTTTGGCCTAGGCCGACTAGGCCCAGGCCTAGGGCGGCACTTTCCAGGGGGCGGCGGCGGCCCGCACTGGGTGGCCCCACCCCTAAAAAAAAAAAAGTATTTTACCAGGAAGGATACATTGAGATTTCACTAATTTTCAAGTATGTCCTGGGTAGGCAAGGCCTAGGCTTTCACTTTCCAGGGGGCAGCAAAAAACCTCTCCACTCAATGGGTTACTCACAGAGTACCGAAATTACGCCAACTTTTTGGTGTTCTGCAGTTCCCTGCACTTAGGAGAATAAAATTTCCCCCACTCTGCAGTGAATTCACCATTCACCGCAGGGTCCCCAAAGTGCATGGAGTCGGCCGCTGAATGCTGCCACCGCAAACCCGTGGCCTGCTGTTTTTAAAAGAACTACTGAACGAAAATGTCTGGAATTTACATATAAGATCCTATGATTGATAATAGAAAGTTCTGTTACAGAAAAAAGAAAAAACGCTATTAAAAAAAAAAGGGGGGGAAATTTTGCCCAAAAAAAATCTGAAAAATGACTAAAGGTACTAAAAAAAAAAATCAATAAATAAAGACTTTTTACTGCAGATTAAAATAATAAATGATTTATTAGATATTGCATAAAAACGGGAATATTTTTAACATTGAAACCTATGGGGTTCGCCTGAATAACCCTGCTGATTGAAACCACCGAACATCAGGGCATTTCACTGCCATTTCTCTGAGTCTCAGTACCACATGACTGGCTGAACCACGTGAAACGCACGCCTGCAGCTGCCCGCCCTTTCGTTAACACAGACTCTATTCTGGACTGAACACCCACCGGGAAGGGAATCAAAGCTACAGTGCACCCTCTGGCAGTGGCAACCCACTGCTGACAAGATGGCTCCACAGCATAATTGCTGTGTGCTCATATACACTCGGTTTGCTGGGAGTTTTATTGCAGTGGATTCTGATGCACTCCTACACACCGCACATTGCATTGCTGGGAGTTTTATTGCAGTGGATTCTGATGCACTCATACACACCGCACATTGCATTGCTGGGAGTTTTATTGCTGTGGATTCTGTGATACACACTGCATATTACTGTGAGTTTTATTGCCCTGGAGCTCTGGGATACGCTCATACACACTGCACATTACTGTGAGTTTTATTGCCGTGCAGTTCTGATATGCTCATACACAGTGCCCATTTCTGTGGGTTTTATTGCTGTGCAGTTCTGATATGCTCATACACATTGCCCATTTCTATGGGTTTTATTGCTGTGCAGCTCTGTGACAGTGGCGTAGCGTGGGTTGTCAGCACCCGGGGCAAGGCAAGATTTGCGCCCCCCCCCAACAAACCTGTGGACACGTTGGCACGCCCTGATTCCCTTCCACCCACCAGTAAAGTGTATGTATGTGAGGTGGTGTGCACTGACTGCAGGTTTATTCTCCTATTTCTATGTATTCGTGCATGCCCCCAGGCTTTGCCCTGGACAGTCTGCTTAAACATCACAGCAATAAAAGTCACAGTAATGTGCGGTGCATATTTTTATTTATTTATTTATTTATAAAAGGATTTTACCAGGAAGGATACATTGAGATTTCTCTCGTTTTCAAGTATGTCCTGGGTTCGAGAACATTGAGTGGTTACAGAAATACAAAATAGTAAAATGCAAGAAATTAACACAAGACCAAATATACAGATTAACAGAAAAATAAATATGGAGGAAATAAAGTCATTATGTTACATGTTTACAGGTGCATTTTGTATTGAAGTATGTTAATAGGGAAGTCTTAAGGGACTTTAGAGTGGGGGAAGATTTGACGGTGTCTGGGAGGTTATTCCAAAATTGTGGTGCTCTGTAGGAAAATGAGGATCGAGCCATTTTCTTTTTGTATTGCGGTATTGCAAGTAAGGTGCTGGTCCTGGATCTGAGGTTATAGGATGAGGGAACTGCCGGGGGAAGCAGCATATTCAGGTAGGGTGGTAGCTTCCCAGAAAAGCTCTTAAACACCAGGTTGGAAAGGTGAAGGGTGCGTCTAGAGTCCAGTGATGGCCAGTTTAGTTCTTTTAACATGTCACAATGGTGTGTCATGTAGTTACATTGTAGCACAAAGCGACAGAATGAGTTATACAATGTAGTAAGTTTCTGGAGGTGTGTTTGTGGGGTGGCTGCATACACTACATCTCCATATTCAATGGCTGGCATAAGCATTTGTTGTACAATCTGCTTTCTTACCGCGGGGCTCAGGCAGGATTTGTTTCTGTACAGGGCACCTAGTTTGGGGTAGAGTTTAGATGAGAGTTTTTCGATGTGGGGGCCAAAAGATAGATTTGGGTCTAACCACATACCTAGGTATTTGAGAGAAGTGACTGTGGTCAGCGTGCCATTTGATTTTGTTCCAACACATAGATGGGGTGTTTGCAATTTGTGTAGTTTAGGTGCGGTTCCAAAGAGCATTGTAACAGTTTTGTCAGTATTTAGAAAAAGTTTGTTATTTGCGATCCACTTTTCTACCCCTGTGAATTGTTCTTGCAGCACTGCCTCCAGCTGTGGGAGATTTGGTTTGCTGGTATAGATTACAGTGTCGTCTGCGTACATGTGTACAGTTGAAGCTTTGCAGACATTGGGCAGATCGTTTATGAATATTGTGAATAGCAGGGGGCCAAGTATCGAGCCTTGTGGTACACCACACGTGACTGGGAGGGGGAGGGAAGTGCTGTCAGAAATGGACACAAATTGAGACCTATCAGACACATAGTACGTTAACCTGGTTCCAATCCTATCACCAATACCAGAGTTCTTAAGTTTTTGTAATAGGATGCCATGGTCTACGGTGTCAAAAGCCTTGGCAAAATCAAGGAAGATGGCTCCAGTTAGATTTCCTTGTTCCATGCCAGCTTGTATATCATTACAAACTTTTAAAAGGGCAGTTGTAGTTGAATGGTTTGGACGAAAGCCTGATTGATCTGGGTTAAATAGTTCTGATACTGATAATAATCACGTAATTGAGTGTAGACACATTTTTCCAGAATTTTTGACATTACAGGGAGCAGTGATATTGGGCGGTAGTTGGATACCAAAGTATTGTCTCCACTTTTATGGATAGGTACCACCCTTGCAGTCTTCCAGAGTTTGGGTATGTATCCAGTCGCCAGTGATTCATTAATCAGGGTTGCGACAGGTTTTGCAATTGCTGGAGCACCGATTTTCAGCAGCATTGCTGGGATTTGATCAGGTCCAGACTGGTATTTCATTTTTTGGTTACGGAGAAGTTTAGTGATGGCACTGACAGGCACTGGCCTAAAACTGAATTTCTCTGGGTTATGGGGTCTTTGCACTGTTGGTGGGTCCTGACCTGCGTGCAGCCTTTCTGATTGCGTGTCATTTCCTAGCTTAGCAATCAGGGTGGTGGCGCATCCAACAAAATAATTATTAAAAGCATTTGCTACATCTAGGGGGTGTTGTACAGTTTGGTTGTTTACTTTTAAAGCAGCTGGTTGGGAGTGGCTGGGGGGTGCTTGTATGTTACTTATGATTTTCCAAAAATTTCTGGGGTTTGATATGTTATTGTTTAAATTTTCATTGAAGTATTGGGCTTTAGCCATTTTTGTTTCTTTTGTGCCTTCATTCCGGCATTTTCGGTATTCACAGTGATCGTTCATGGATCCAGTACTCTTGAACTTTGACCACAGGGAGTCTCTAAGCTGGTACATATGCGTGAGGTCAGCTGTAACCCAGGGGAGATGGGCCCCTTTTACTCGCACTTTGCGCAGTGGGGTATGGGTGTTCCAGACTTTCAGGAGCTCGGCTTGAAAGTATTCAATTGCACAGTCCAGGTCTGGGATTAGGTTTAGTCTGTACCATGGGAGCTGTTTGAGATCATTTAGGAAGGATTCAAGATTAAATTTCTTGAAAGACCTGGTGATTATTACCTTTGGTGGACATTTTATGGCCCTTATTTTGCGCACACAGTACACTAGGCAGTGATCACTGAAACTGTTAGCGAGAACGCCTGCCTCCTGTATTCGATCAGGACATGAGGAGAGAATCCAGTCCAGCAAGGTGTGGCTAGAGCTTTTCATATTAATGCGAGTGGGGGAGGAGATTAATTGTGTTAGCTGCAAAGCCTTAAACAGTGAGCAGTGTTTATTGTTTTTAGGATTCAGCCAATCAACATTAAAGTCGCCGAGGACCAGCAGTTCGCTTTTTTGGTTTTGAGCGACTAATTTACTAAGAATTTGGGTTATGTCAGAAAGGGATTGCACTGGGGAACTTGGTGGGCGGTAGAATCCAGCAACAATAATTGTTTTACTGAATGGGATCTCAATAGTACCAGAAAGGAAATCAAATGTGGCCGGGGGGCTAGGATTCTGCAATGGGGTGAACTTTATGGAGTTGTCAACATAGATAACAATTCCCCCTCCTCTCTTAGCTCTGTCCTTTCTAGAGCATGAATACCCTTGTATTGCTATGGCAGAGTCTGGCACTTTAGGGGTTAACCATGATTCTGTCAGCACAATGACTTTAGGTTTGTAATAGGAGCACCACGCTTTAAGCTCATCCAGTTTAGGGAGTAAACTGCGGATGTTGCAGTGCACAAAGGAGAGGCCTTTTTTAGTGGGGAGATTAAATATGGTGTCAGCTATTGGACCAGGGTTGACCAGGGTATGAGCACATCACAGAGCTCCACAGCAATAAGATGCACGGTAATATGCAGTGTATATGCGCGTATCACAAAGCTGCGTAGAAACAAAACTCAGCAATATGCTATGTGTATGAGCGTTTCACAAAGTTGCGGAGAAATAAAACTCCTAGCAATATGCTGTGTGTATGAGCGTATCACAGAGCTGCGTAGAAATAAAACTCCTAGCAATATGCTGTGTGTATGAGCGTATCACAGAGCTGCGTAGAAATAAAATTCATAGCAATATGCTGTGTGTATGAGCGTATCACAGAGCTGCGTAGAAATAAAACTCCTTGCAATATGCTGTGTGTATGAGCGTATCACAGAGCTGTGTAGAAATAAAACTCCTAGCAATATGCTGTGTGTATGAGCGTATCACAGAGCTGTGTAGAAATAAAACTCATAGGAATATGCTGTGTGTATGAGCGTATCACAAAGCTGGTTGGGAATAAAACTAATAAAATAATAATAAATTAATATAAAATATATTTAAAATTAAAATATTCAAGTAATTACACAACAAATCGATTAAATTATTTATTATAATAAATTATATATATTAAAATTATAGAATCCAGATCTCCATCTCTGCTGTATCTATTGCTCCAGTGCTGGGAACTGGCTGCTCACATAGAAATATTCCCGATATCATTCAGGATACCAGTCGCCGTGTGGCGGGATATCGGGAATATTTATATATTAAAATTATATATTAATAGTCTATAAATATAGTACATTACATTTAAATATTAAAATAAATAAATTTTAATATTATATTAAAACGTATTAAATTACAGATTATTAAAATAAATACATTATATCTTAATATAATTATACAAAATTTCAAAACAAAATATATATATTTCTAATTATTACTAGTAAAGAGCCCCAGTGCATGCTGTGAGCGCCAGGTGGGGACAGGGTGACAGGAGAGTGTGAGGAAGCGCTGGGTAAGGAAGCAGCTTGTTCTCATGCTGCGCAGTGCTGTCTGTGTTCAGTCCAATGCCTGGTACCTCAATTTTTGATTGGGACCCCCACTGCCAGACCCTGAGTCCACTGCCAGACCCTGAGCCCAGTGCCAGACCCTTCATCTCCACTGTCTGGAGCAAATAGCCAGTCCCTGTGTCTCCTGTCCCACAATCATCCAATGTTTCAAAAAAAGCAAGCCTGATTTCTCTGAGGCAGTTAATGTCCCCCCCTCCTCCATTTTACTCACTGTCTTGGCTGTCATGATGGGGCTCGTGCTGTGTCTGCAGCCTGTGACAGTCTCCTCCTTAACACTCTGTGTGCAGAGGCCATGCAGTCACACCGGGAAGAGGATGGAAGTGGGGGAGGAGCCATACACGTGAGCTGCCTGCACTCAGCTTGTGTGACCTCATGACCAGGAGGCTGCAGGCAGCTCCTCCCCCTCTTAGTCTCCTCCAATCCCTTAGAACTCTGGAGCAGCACACGGAGGGAGCCGAGCCACACCCCCTCCCTCTCTCTGCTGCCGCGCTGGAGTCTGAGTGCAGGTGCTCGCCCAGACCTAAGGAAAAAAGAAAAAATCGGAAAAAAAAAACCTGGACTTCAAGCCTGCGGTACCTGGACATTATTAGGGGCGCAAATTTCTTTTGAAATTTTGCGCCCCTAAGTAAATTGCGCCCGGGGCCATGGCCCCCCCACGCTACGCCACTGCTCTGTGATACTCTCATATGCAGTGCAAGTTTCTGTGGATTTTATTTTTCAACCAATTAGAGCGGCTGTGATCCAGTTTACTTGACATGCGTGGCTGTTCTTTATGAAATGTTTAAATTCAAGCATTTTTACAATTTTCTTTATCTCAATAGATACATTTGAAATGGTATACAAAATATACAAGTAGGCACTTGGTATCCACTTTTAATATAAAGAGAGGAAAAGGCGGAGCTCTAAGAGGAAAAGGTGGAGCTTTAAGATGAAGGGTGGGGATTAACCAGTAAGAGGTGTGCCCTTGACAGGAAGGGGTGCCTCAAATTTAAATTTGGGGGTGCACGAGTTTAGTCACTCCTAGGGCAGCACAAAACCTAAATACACCACTGTAGTAGATACGATAGTGCAATTATCTGTCACTCAGTTTACTAAATTTATGGTTATAAGGTGAAGAATAGAGATTCAGAGATTCAATCAGAAGGTATTGTTTTCTTTTGATGGGGTGAACAACTCCTTTTGCTCTTCTAAGTATCATATTTGGAGGTTTACTTTAACACTATCAGGTTTTTTTTTTAAATATAAATTTTATTACGTTTTCAGGAAAAAGCACAAAATAATTAGGGATACAAAAAAGAAGGGGGAGGGAGGCAACAAAATCATTAAAAAAAAAAAGAATTAAGATCATGTTTCAACTGATATTATTTTCCTCGAAATATCCATTTATTTACCATTTCATTGCTGAGCCATTTCACCTGTCTGCTGAGCTACTTTTTACCATTTTGCTGTCATCATGTCTAAACGCGATTTGAAGTCATGTTTAATTGTACGACCCAGACAAATTATATATCCTTTTTATCGGCAGACTCGGCAGATTCATAATATATTATTATTATTATATGTACACATCATGTCTTAACAGAATGCTATAACAAATAATGTAAAAAAAAATTGAATTTCCATTAAAATTTCAATCATCTACAGAGTGTAAAAATTTTTTTTCACATTTTATAATCCAAGCCTTTGTATTTATATGTTCTTTGGGGTACACTTGTTAAAAAAATTAGAAATGGTATGCTTGTTAAAAAAATTTGAAATGGGAACCCATTACTTTATTTTTCTGAGACAATACGAAATTTTAGCTAAAAGTGAAAAAAATTGTTAGTGCAGCATCATTATTCACATTATAATTGAAAAGTGAACAATCGTGCTACAATAATATTTTTTTTTTCACTTTTACACTTAACCTTGTCATGTTTAATATCATTGGAAAGGCCATGCTCCTCTAGCTACCACTGTTCGGGAAATATTGGGGTCCAGAAGACTCTGTCCCGAGCGCGTGGGGTCTCCCATTTCACTTTGGAGACCCCACCACGAGTGGGGGACATCCTCCGCACACAGAGTGCGCACCTAAGGAGGTCCCCCACATGACATTCACAGTGAAAGGGTTAATTTGTACATATTTGACCACAGGAAAAAACAAATTATGATCTTGTTTCAACCAAAAAGCAGGCTGGTAAAAATCCAGAAAAATAACATATTTTCATTCAAATCCACAATACTGCAATATGTTGTGTATATATTTTGGAATATTGTTGGTTTTCTTCATTTAATTTATGTTAATGCTGAATTAATTATTGCTATGATACTGGCAATGATGTCCTTCTAATGTCTCCGCACCTCCTGACTTTTCTATCATGGTTGAGGGTATCACTATCTCCCCATCAAGCCAGGTTCGTTGTCTCGGAGGTACACTTGATTCTGCTCTTACTTCATCCCCCACATTCAATCTCTTTCCTCCTCCTGCCGTAACCAACTACGTAATATTTCTAGAAATCCGCCTTTTCTTACCGCTGACACCACAAAGCAACTCATCCACGCCCTTGTAATCTCCCGACTTGACTATTGTAATAATCTTTTAGCTGGCCTCCCTCTCTCCCGCATCTCCCCCCTAAAATTCATTCTGAATGCCTCTGCCACGCTCATCCACCTCACCCGCCGCTCAGTCTCTGCTGCTCCTCTCTTCGAAGCCCTTCATTGGCTCCATATCCACTGCAGAATTCAATTTAAAATCCTTACCCTGACCTACAAAGCTCTCACTAACTCTGCTCCCCATTACCTGTCCTCACTAATCATTAAATACACCCCAGCCCACTCCCTGAGGTCAAACAGTGACCTGCCCCGAGCTTCTCCCCGCATCACCTCTTCCCATGATAGGCTACAGGATTTCTCCCGTGCAGCCCCCATCCTCTGGAATGCTCTCCCTCGTACGGTCAGACTTTCCTCTAGTTTCTCTTCCTTCAAACGCTCCCTTAAGACTTTCCTATTTAGGGAAGCCTACCACCCGACTCACTGATGCAACCAGTCCATCACTCCCACCTTGCAGTCCATCACTCCCACCTTGCCGTCCTCTCCTCCTGTTTCCACCCCAACCCTTCTAGATTGTGAGTTCCCACAGGAATAGGGCCGTTGTTTTCTCCTGTACTGGTTTGTCAAATGTTGTTCAATGTTTTGTAACCCTGTCTATATTGTGCCCATTGTACAGTACTGCGGAATATGCTGGCGCTTTATAAATAAAGATTAATAATAATAATAATTTAAAATACTTGATTATGGCTACTGATCATGCCTAACTGAAAATCCAGTGTTTAACTGAGGGATTCAGTGTGAGTTTCTCTTTCTTTGCTGGAAAAGCCTTGGAAGGAAACTGAATTGAATCAGGGCTGGATTAAGATAGTGTAACGAACTGTATAGTGCTCGCACTGGAGTAGCGTAGTTTGGATTATTGAGAGCAGATTTTTCTGACAACCAGAGACAGTGAAAACAGAGCTAGGTTCCCACTTCGGGGGATATATACACAGTCCAGACTCACACTTAAGTTCTATTGGTTTTGTGACCAAAGGACAATTTAGTGTTGCGACATAATCATGACAGATCCTGGAATGAACCACAGCATACAAAATAGCAACAGCAACAGGATTCTTGCGTTCGTTCGTATATAAAGGTTTACCACGGCATATGAATTGTGCAGACTGCAGGGCAGTAACCTCAGAGTAACCTTATTTTCGTAAATCTTTCTGATTGTATAGATTTCGGATCGTACGTAATATATGCAGAGCTCACAGCATGATCAAACCCACAGTAAGATGCCTTGTGATTAGGTCTTAAATCGGTACGGGCAGCTATCAGAGGCCAGGAGCGGGAGTAGGATTGTTCAAGGAGACGGGTAGGTCTTACACATGCATATATGAATCGTAACATTGACTCGAACGAACAAACCACAAAGGGGAAAAAACAGAGAATCGTCAATAGGCAAGCCGGGTCGAATTACGTAATCAAGGTCCTCAAACAGAAACAGGTCGGCAACAATATATCAAATAAGTCTCAACAGCGAACAGGCGATGCGGGAAATGAATTCCACGTCAGTGCAACGAGGCAACTCCTCGTGCCCTGCTTTAAACCCGACGGCTCCTCGTGACCACGCCAGGCCCCGTCCCCTCAGACGCCGATCAGCCATCACAAGGTGCTGGCACTCGACCAGCCCTTGGCACTGAAGCATGCCCAGACCCCCCAGGGATCACAACAGGGACCGAGGACGTAACATAGGGCCTATTGGAGCTGCAGCTCCATGCAATTGCCCAATAATAGGTGCTGAGAAAGGCTGTATCTGCACTGATTGTCCTTTGGACCCCTGTATCTACGGAACCGCAGCAGCTAAATGGTCAACTGAGGTATCATTGGAAAGGCCAGAACATGATCAGGTTTTATGTAAAAAAAATATTTTGTTTTTGTCTAACACAGCAATACTGTTCACTTTCAATTGTAAAGTGAACAATGATGCTGCATTAACTCACGAGTTGCCATCTCATTTCCCACATCGCCAGCAAGTGTGGAGGCAATGATACAATGCGTTACTACGCATTGTCCCATCAAAACCTAAGCTGTTGTACTGCAGCAAGGAGTGGTGGGTAACTTTGGAACTCTCTGTCACTAACCCTTAACCCCTTCCTGCCGCAAGATGTTCTATGCCGTCCTTGTGTCAGGTGGGCCTTGAAGATGCAGGGCATACAGGTACGCCCCGCTGTCTTCAGTGGGCTGCCTCGGCCATTCCCCGCAGCTGGCGCACTCCACGCATCATTGGCTGCAGAGAGACAGCCTGAACTTAGGCCGTCCCCTTGCAGCCAATGACGTGTGTCGGCTACGGGGTGAGCCAAAATCAGTCGCTTGCGTTGGCACCTGCCGGTGAGGTGTACCTGTACGCCTCGCCGACGGGCGACTCCCACCCGTCCTTAAGGGGTTAAACTGCACAAGGTCAAGTGAAGTGTCATCAGAAAGGCCAGAGACGGGCCTTTCCAATGATACCAAATATGACCACGTAGCATGTAAAAAAACAGAAAAAGAAACAGAAATGCAAAATTGCTTTTTTTTCTGCTTTAAGGCAGAAGCATTATGTGCCTTTACTTAGTGCAGCAGCATTGTTTGCTTTATAACTCACAATCCCATTTCCAACGACGACATGAGCAAATGCGGAGGTGATGGCACAATGCATAATTATGCATTGGTCCTTCTATAACACAAGCTGCCACACTGATGCGAGGAGAGCGTAAGCTGCCACACTGATGCGAGGAGATCTGCCCTAAATCACAATCCTCTAATCACAAGTGAAAATTTTCTTCTTTTTTTTTTCCAGTTTTGGTTAAAATTGTATATTTTCTCAGAGAAATGCAGCAACGGGTTTCCATTTCAGTTGTTTTCAAGAGTGCCCCATAGAATAAATAACCAAAGGTTTGGATGATAAAATGTGAAGAATATAATTATACACGCTGTAATTTTACATTTTTTTTCAACATCTTTTTGTTATGTTTTGTCAGAATGCTATGACATATACACATACAAATATATTTTGATTATGCTGAATCTGCTGGAGAAAAAAGGCTATATAATTTGTCTGGGTCCTATAAAACATGACTTCAAATCACGTTTAAGCATAATCATCACAAAACAGTCAAAATGGGCTCAGGACACAGAGATGAAATGGCTCAACAGTTAACGGCTGCGCTCCACTCTGCTGCTTACTCGTGGCTGCAATTGATAATAGAAGGGAAAATCAGTGTGTAGGCTCCGAGTAAGAGCAGAGATGAGGGGCTAAGTTGTTGCACTATGGGCCGCTGCAGTGGTGTATTTAAGTTTTGTGCTGCCCTAGGCCTGACTAATCTCGGGCACCCCCTAATTTAAATTTGAGGCACCCCTTCCTGTCAAGGGCACACCTCTTCCTGGTTAAAAAATAAAGAATAATAATAATAATAAAATTAAACCCCACCCTTCCTCTTTAAGCTCCACCTCTTCCTCTTAGAGCTCCGCCTTTTCCTCTCTTTATATTAAAAGTGGATACCAAGTGCCTACTTGTATATTTTGTATACCATTTCAAATGTATCTATTGAGATAAAGAAAATTATGAAATGTTTAAATTCAAGCATTTTTACAAAGAACAGCCACGCATGTCAAGTATACTGGATCACGGCCGCTCTAATTGGTTGAACAATAAAATCCACAGAAACGTGCACTGCATATGAGTGTATCACAGAGCTGCACAGCAATAAATCCCACAGAAATGGACACTGTGTATGAGCATATCAGAACTGCACAGCAATAAAACTCGCAGTAATGTGCAGTGTGTATGAGCGTATCCCAGAGCTCCAGTGCAATAAATCTCACAGTAATATGCAGTGTGTATCACAGAATCCACAGCAATAAAACTCCCAGCAATGCAATGTGCAGTGTGTATGAGTGTATCAGAATCCACAGCAATAAAACTCCCAGCAATGCAATGTGCGATGTGTGTGTCAGCGTATCAGAATCCACAGCAATAAAGCTCCCAGCAATGCAATGTGCGGTGTGTATGAGTGCATCAGAATCCACTGCAATAAGACTCCCAGCAAACCGAGTGAATATGAGCACACAGCAATTATTTATTCTATATTTACCGGCCTCCGTCCGCGGTAGGGCTATGTGCAGAGTCGGCAGGGACTGTGTACGGACTCAGCAGGATGTCCCTCCAAGCCACGTTAGGATTGCAGCTGTGCCTGTGCGTGGAGCCATCTTGTCAGCAGTGTGGTGCCACTGCCAGAGGGTGCACCGTGGCTTTGATTCCCTTCCCGGTGGGTGTTCAGTCCAGAATAGAGTGAGAGTCCGTGTTAACAAAAGGGCGGGCCAGCTGCGTGTGTGTGACGTGGTTCAGCCAGTCAGGTGGTACTGAGACTTAGTACCACCTGACTGGCCGGACCGTGTGACCTGCACGCACGCAGCCTCACCAGGAGCCAGGCAGCTCAATGACAAATTTCTATCACTGCAGTGCTGGTTAAGGAAAGGTCCACTTTAAACAGCAGTAAGTAGACAGGGCTTCATATTCTGCTGATACCCCTCCCTTTACCTGCCGTTTACTGTCATCTTCTCTCTCTGCACACAAATCACATCCCCCCCCTCTCCTAGAGCTGCTGCGGGGCAGGGGAGGAGCTATGGAGGGAGGAGAGGGGGATTTTTATTCTATTCGATTTTATTCCGTATGCAAACACCCTGCTCCGCTGCTCGTTGTTTGAGACCACACAGCTCAAAGCTGACACACAGTGACAGTGGCACCTCCTAGTACCCCCTAATGACACCCAAATAATCACTGGTACCTGGGGTGGCCCGCCCTCCGCCACTCCTCTAAGTACACCACTGCTCTGGTGATATGCTCACACACAAGTTTGGCGAACTGCCAGCAAGTACGGTGCTGTTTGAAGGCAGTGCAAATCCCCATAGAGAAGTAATGGTTAATCTATTCAGAGAACACCAAACGGCAGAGACATCACCGTGAAATGCCCTGATGTTTGGTGGTTTCAATCAGCAGGTTTATTCAGGCGAACTCCATAGGTTTCAATGTTAAAAATATTCCCATTTTTATGCAATATCTAATAAACCATTTATTATTTTAATCTGCAGTAAAAAGTCTTTATTGATTTTTTTTTTAGTACCTCTTAGTAATTTTTCAGCAAAATTTCCCCCCTTTTTTTAATAGCGGTTTTTCTTTTTTCTGTAACAGAACTTTTTATTATCAATCAAAGGATCTTATATATAAACTAGGTGGAAAGCCTGCCCAGAGGGCAGTCTATTGTTGTTGTCGCAGGTCAGAATTCACGTCCACATCGTTTTTTTCAAATGTCCTATCCAAGAGTATCTCTCTATATAAATACGTTTGCAACGCGTCCATCGCCATCCCATGCGCAACAGGAGGGCCGACTGAGCAGCTGTGATGGGTGCGCGCACAGCTGACAGCGCATTACAAAGGAATTTATATATTAGAGTAGGTTCCTCTTCCCTCTTAGATTGTAAGCTCACGGGAACCGGACCCTCAGATTGTAAACTCGTGGGACCCCTCAGATTGTAAACTCGTGGGACCCCTCAGATTGTAAGCTCATGTGGCCCCTTAGATTGTAAGCTCATGTGGCCCCTTAGATTGTAAGTTCATGGGGCCCCTTAGATTGTAAGCTCATGGGGCCCCTTAGATTGTGTTGGGCTTGGGCGGGCATTTTTTTTGTAGCGTATACATTATGCGTATATTTAATGGCACGTGGTATGCATGGCATGGCAGGCTGGTATTTAGGCACACTGGTATTATGAGACACTGGTATTATTAACGGCAGATATGCGTATATTTAATGGCACGTGATATGCATGGCATGGCAGGCTGGTATTTAGGCACACTGGTATTATGAGACACTGGTATTATAAACGGCAGACTGGCATTATGGCTGGCAGACTGGAATTGTGCATGGCAGACTGGTAATATGGCTTGCAGACTGGTATTGTGCATGGCAGACTGGCAATATGGCTGGCGAACTGGTAATATGGCTGGCGAACTGGTAATATGGCTGGCAGACTGGTAATATGTCTGGCAGACTGGTATTGTGCATGACAGACTGGTAATATGGCTGGCGAACTAGTATTGTGCATGGCAGACTGGTATTGTGCATGGCAGACTGTTAATATGGCTGGCAGACTGGTAATATGGCTGGCAGACTGGTTTTGTGCATGGCAGACTGGTAATATGGCTGGGAACTGGTATTGTGCATGGCAGACTGGTAATGTGCATGGCAGACTGGTAATATGGCTGGCGAACTGGTAATATGGCTGGCAGACTGGTAATATGCCTGGCAGACTGGTATTGTGCATGGCAGACTGGTATTGTGCATGGCAGACTGATAATATGGCTGCCGAACTGGTAATATGGCTGGCAGACTGGTAATATGGCTGGCAGACTGGTTTTGTGCATGGCAGACTGGTAATATGGCTGGGAACTGGTATTGTGCATGGCAGACTGGTATTGTGCACGGCAGACTGGTAATATGCATGGCAGACCGGTATTGTGCATGGCAGACTGGTATTGCGCATGGCAGACTGGTATTGTGCATGGCAGACTGGTAATATGCATGGCAGACTGGTAATATGGCTGGGAACTGGTGGTATTGTGCATGGCAGACTGGTAATATCCATGGCAGACTGGTATTGTGCATGGCAGACTGTTAATATGGCTGGGAACTGGTATTGTGCATGGCAGGATGGTAATATGCATGGCAGACTGGTATTGTGCATGGCAGACTGGTAATGTGCATGGTAGACTGGTAATGTGCATGGTAGACTGGTAATATGCATGGCAGACTGGTAATATGGCTGGGAACTGGTATTGTGCATCGCAGACTGGTAATGTGCATGGCAGACTGGTATTGTGCATGGCAGACTGGTAATATGGCTGGGAACTGGTAATATGCATGGCAGACTGGTATTGTGCATGGCAGACTGGTAATATGGCTGGGAACTGGTATTGTGCATGGCAGACTGGTAATATGCATGGCAGACTGGTATTGTGCATGGCAGACTGGTAATATGTATGGCAGACTGGTATTGTGCATGGCAGACTGGTAATGTGCATGGCAGACTGGTATTGGGCATGGCAGACTGGTAATATGGCTGGGAACTGGTATTGTGCATGGCAGACTGGTAATATGGCTGGCAGGCTGGGCACGAAGGTGATGCAGGCCGGGGACGGAGGTGATGCAGGCCGGGCACGGAGGAGATGGAGGCCGGGCACGGAGGAGATATACAAAACAAATCCGATCCATTGGAGAGGCGCTGTGCTGTGCGCCTCTCCAATGGATCGGATTTGTTTTGTCCCACTCGCACACCAGCTGTGCGCGTGCCGCGGCCGTTGGATGCACGCGCAGCCAACCGCCGCAGGTTGCGCGCGCATGCGCAGTAGGGGTTTGGCGATGGACACGCCAGCCCTTACTGTTTTATAGTATAGATTCCAGACATTTTCGTTCAGTAGTTCTTTTGAAAACAGCAGGCCACGGGTTTGCGGTGGCAGCATTCAACGGCCGACTCCATGCACTTTGGGGACCCTGCGGTGAACGGTGAATTCACTGCAGGGTGGGGAAATTTATTCCCCGAAGTGCAGGGAACTACAGAACACCAAAATGTTGGCGTCATTTCGGTGCTCTGTGAGTAACCCACTTAGTGGTGAGGTTTTTGCTGCCCCCTGGAAAGTGAAAGCCTAGGCCTTGCCTACCCAGGACATACTTGAAAATTAGTGAAATCTCAATGTATCCTTCCTGGCAAAATACTTTGCAAAAGTAAAAAAAAAAAATATATATATATTTTTTGGGGTGGGGCCACCAGTACGGGCCAAAGCCCCCTGGAAAGTGCCGCCCTAGGCCTTGTTGGCCTAGGCCAAAATACTCCACTGGACAGGGCGGATCCAGACACAGGTTTCGGGGGGGTACTCTACCAGTTTTGGCTAAGAGTTGGTGTTGGGTTTGCAGTGACAGGCAGAGACGCCCATAATCACAGCTTACACATGGATATATATTGCCCCAGCTCACATGGATATATTGCCCCATCTCACACATGGATATATATTGCCCCAGCTCACACATGTATCTATATACACGTGGATATATATTGCCCCAGCTCACACATGGATATATATTGCCCCAGGTCACATGGATATATAGTGGTGCCCCAGCTCACATGGATATATAGTGTCCCAGCTCACTTGGATATATATTGGCCCCTGCTCACATGGATATTTAGTGCCCCAGCTCACATGGATATATATTGGCCCCAGCTCACATGGATATATAGTGCTCCAGCTCACATGGATATATAGTGCCCCAGCTCACATGGATATATATTGCCCCCAGCTCACATGGATATATATTGCCCCCAGCTCACGTGGTCCCAATCGGTCTCCTGCCGTCTGCAGTGCCAGGCCAGGCCCCTCCAAGTGCTTTTCTCTGTACAAGCGGCCGTCGGCATGAAGCTCTGCCGCTCGCCTGCGATCCACACACAAACCACGGTCTCGCAAGATCCCGGAAGTTCACAAGATCTCGTGAACTCCACGATCTCGCGGCTGGTGGATCCCAGGCGAGCGGCCGAGCTTCATGCCAGCGGCTGCTCATTCAGTGAAAAGCACTCAGCAATATTTTTTCGAAGGGGTTCAATTGCCCCGTTGCCCCTCCTGGATCCACCCCTGCCTCTGGGTTGTACTTGCTCCCCTAGGCCAAAGGTTACCAATCACAGCCTGGTAATAGCACATTGGTAGGAAGAAAGGGGCAGAGACACACCCAACTCTTTGCTCCAGGCCCACAACGGCGTTAATCCGGCACTGAAATTAAGTAACTAAATCCAAAATTTTCATTATCTAGTATAGGAACAATTGCAGATAATTGACCCAAATTTTAATTGGAATCAACCATTCACTATTATTCACTATGCCAAACTGAAAAATTGAGAACCTGCAAATAAAAATTCTGGAAAATTTCAGGGATTGAGCTCCATTAAATTGAACCGCTGGTTTGATACATGAACATTCTTGCATTCTGTTCTTTATTGATTTTAAAATTACTATTGCACATTGCATAGTTCCATTAATATAGCTTCAAAATCATTCATATTGATGTCTCCTGCTCTTGTTTGTTTAATCACTGTGATGGTTCCTCCTATTGTCTATTTAATAATTTTGATGGTTCCTCCTCATGCATTTGAGTATGTTGATGGCCACTTCTTATTCTTAGCTTTTGTCTTATAGTGTTTTACATTTGCATACGTTTTAAGTCCTTTCAAATTTCAACTCATTTGATTGGTCACAAGATGTAGCTGCTTGCCAACAGTTTTACTGGAGATGACAGATGTTCGTCATTTAGTAATTATTTAACCTGGGGACTACAGTATTATGTGAGATCCCCATAGTTTGTGTTGATTGCATTTTTATTGTGTGCAATTTACACAATATTTCTTATATTTTATAGACCTTCCTATTTTTGCATGCTCAGGTACATAAGATATTAGTATCTTAATGTGTTTCTTTTATAGTCATGTCTACTGGTACTGTCTACTGGTATTTCTAATGGAGATAGAATTTGTGTGATTATATTTTGACAAGGGAAATCAAGTCATCGCATATTCTTCTGCAAGCTCATCATGTGGTCGATAATTAATGTTGTGCATAAAGGTTCCAAAGAATAATAAGTATCTTTTGTAATAAGAAAAACTAACAGTGGAAAACACTGGGGAATAGAAAAAGGTGACCAGTGTCTACAATGGGCATAACCCAGCAATATTGTACTCAAGAAAAAAGATGGTAGACACCAACTACCCAATATCAATCTTTATTAGGTGTACAAAAAAAACAACATAATACCGAACGCATAAAATACATATAATGGGAATTTGTGGGTCACAAAATAAGTCCACCCAATGAGGGATAGGTGCCTCATTAAAGATTATCCTGTTGATCTGTGCACTCAAAATAGAATATGCTGAGTAACACAATATAGCTTGTGCAGGCTTCTGAGCAGCAATTAACAATGTATTAGGTACTCATAAAAAAAGCATTGTATCAAATACACTTAATAGAAGAACCACCTTTTGGACAGGTTTGCAGGTCAAATGATATATAAATGAGGTATGCACATGAATTAGCATTTGAATGAAATGTACATATTCCTATTAAAAAGGGGTATCAATGCTATGAAATACCCAACGTTTGACTCCTGTTAATACCTGGTATACATTCATCGAAACAAATAATTTTGTTAAATTATGTCAATATTTCAGAAGATTAACTAATTCTTTAGGGTATGCACCCAAATTATGGAATATAACCGCTTATAATGATTGATAATGAGAGACCTAGAGGCATCCTGCTGAGACCTGCCCAGCAATGACGGGTGTCAGTGATAACTGTGCAATCGTTAGAGTTACTAAAACCACAATACAGCATAGGTTTGTGAAAATAGAATCGCCGTGCAGCACAAAAAGCCATGCACCCAAAGTAACTATGCCCTCATTGATAGGGGCAAAGTTAAGCAGGTACCAAAGTGGGCAATTGTGACCAAAACCATGAACAACTGTTAAGCTTTTTTTATGAGTACCTAGTACATTGTTAATTGCTGCTCAGAAGCCTGCACAAGCTATATTGTGTTACTCAGCATATTCTATTTTGAGTGCACAGATCAACAGGATAATCTTTAGTGAGGCACCTATCCCTCATTGTGTGGACTTATTTTGTGACCCACAAATTCCCATTATATGTATTTTATGCGTTCGGTATTATGTGGTTTTTTTGTACACCTAATAAAAATTGATATTGGGTAGTTGGTGTCTACCATCTTTTTTCTTGAGTACTCTTTTGTAATAAGCACCGCTTAAATCATCAGTTTCTATGCATTGAAAGAGAAACTAGTAATTTGTCACTTTCACAAATTCATGTCCTTATGTCATTTCTGTAATGTTACAAATGATATAAGTTATTCTGTTAGTGAATCGAGGTATCTGACATAAGCAGAAGAAATGTACAATTATTCACTGAAAGGTCTAAAATTAAGCTGTTCATGCCAGGGCAGTATTCTTACAAAGGCCAACTAGGCCGGGGTCTAAGGCAGCAGATTGGAGGGGGCAATATTTTTCAGGTTGACAAATGGATGCAATGAGGACGTATGTACACATACACATAATACAAATAAAATAAAAAATAGTAAGGGGGTGGGGGAGAAAGAGTGGGGAACTGCCCACAATTATGGCATTCCCAGCTCACTATGGGGTTTCAAGCTGAAACCAGAGGCCTTGGAAGAGGCCACATGGCCATGCGACCCAGTGTCAAGGTAAGCGGACAGAGCCATGGTAGCTGCTTAATTTGCTCACCTGGACTAACCCATGGGCCAACCCACTCCCGGAACCCAAAATGCATGTTCGCCGCCTTCAACTCCCTTCTACGTCCTTCTGTGGCTATTCTCTGACCTCTCTCACACTCTCTGATCTCTCTCACTGACCTCAATGCTGAAGACCTAGCGTGCTTTTTCACTGCAAAAATAGAACAGATAAGAACTGTTCAACAATGCTGTTATCACCCATGCAGGAAGATGCTAACCATGTCTATCCTCACATGTTTAACTAGTTCCCTTTTAGCAACTCAACAAGTGGTCCTTAAACTGCCATGATCCTCTCATCACACTACCTGCCCCCTCGACCCCGTTCCCTCACATCTTGCCAAAACACGCTCTGTTTCTCTTGTACCGTCCTTGACCCACACCTTTAATCTGTCCTTAACCTCTGGGGTCTTTCCCTGCTCCCCTTAAACATGCCACGGTAGTCCCAATCCTAAAAAAGCCATCTCTGGATCCAACTGTTCCCTCCAACTACTGCCCTTGGTCCCTGCTCCCTCTTGCCTCCAAACCCCTTCGAAAAGCTGGCGTATGCCCATCTGATTGACTACCTCAACACTCAATCTCTTCTTGCCCTCTGCAATCTGGCTTTCACTCACTGCACTCTAACGAAACAGCTCTTGCGAAAGTGACCAATGACGTTGCAAATGCTAAATCTAATGGATGCTACTCTCTGCTGATCCTTCTTGACCTCTCTGTCGCCTTTGATACAGTTGACCACTCAATCCTCCTGCAAACTCTTAGTGATATAGGACTTCAAAGTACTGTTCTTTCATGGTTCGCTTCCTACCTGTCCCAACGATCTTTTAGTGTCTCAATTACAGGAAGTACCTCCTCCTGGCAGCCTTCCTCTGTTGGGGTGCCCCAAGGTTTAGTACTGGACCCTTTACTTTTTTCAATCTACACGGCCTCACTAGGCAAACTGATCAGCTCCTTTGGATTCCAGTATCACCTATACGCTGATGACACTCAAATATACCTCTCCTTCCCTGATTTCTCTCCAGCTCTCCTGGATCGAGTCATTGACTGTCTCAAATTGGATGTCTTCCCGCTTCCTTAAACTCAATCTTGCCAAAACTGAAATTCTCGTCATTCCTCCCTCCAAGAAAAATCCAATACCACCTATCTCTCTACGAGTAAATGGAACACTCATTAGCCCAACGCCTCAAGCTCGCTGCTTTGGTGTCACTTTTGATTCTAACTAACGTTCTCTCCCAACATCCAAACAGTGACCAAATCCTGTTACTTTCAACTCAAGAACATCACCCATGTCCACCCTTTTCTGACACAAGATACCGCAAAGGTGCTGGTTCTTGCTCTTGTCATTTCATGACTTGCTTACTGCAACTCGCTCCTCATTGGCCTCCCCAACTAACGTATTGCCCCTTGCAATCTGTAATGAATGCAAGCGCCAGGCTTATTTTTCTCACCAGACGCACCTCTCATACCTCCCCACTCTACCAGTCCTTCCATTGACTTCCTGGACGTTGCAGGATACAGTTTAAAATACTGACGCTCAAGTTCAAATCACTCAATAACTCAACTCCTCCCTACATTTCTTCATTACTCCGCAAGCACGTCCCATCCAGACAACTCCGGTCAGCAGGCAAACTCCTCCTGTTATCTACACGCGCATGGCCAACTCTCGCCTCCAAGACTTCTCATGGGCAGCTCTGGTCCTGTGGAATGACTTGCCTCGCCCTGTCAAACTCTAATCTTCAGGCCTTCAAGAAATTCATCTCTTCAGATTAGCATACCACATCACTGATGCAATTCATTCCTCTGCTCATCTACTCACTCATGATTGAAGCTGCTTCTATGGCCCCACCATTCCCAAACCACTGGCACTCATGATCCTGCTATCTAGTAAAATTTCTCTTGTCTTCCTCAATCCCACTAGATTGTAAACTCCTATGAGCAGGGCCCTCTACACCTCTTGTTTCCATCATATGTCCATTTATCTCGTTCCCGTTGGTTATTGTAAAGCACTGCAGAAACTGTTGGCGCTATATAAATGATGACAATAATAATAATAGTGTTCCCACACAATATGCCGGCTGGGTGGAGTAGAGGTAAAATCACTGCTCTATAGCCGTGGAGAGAGACTGTGGAGACACGGGTTCGATCCCGACAAGAGCACCTCTCCAGTAAGTGTCCTTGGACAAGACACCTAACGGTACATACTCGCCACCCAGGACATACTTGAAAATGAGAGAAATCTTAATGTATCCTCCGAGATATCCTCAATGTAGAGCTCTGAAGTAATTAGAGAGGGCAGATCGCCAGGAAACACCACCTCACCAAAGCAGCCGATAAGCCCCTCCCAGTCCACCGCCACAGATAAGACATCCGGTAACCAAAACAGCGACACCGCAAAGCACCTTGCTGGGGATGGGAAGAATCCTCCCGGACTGTCGGAGTCTCGCCCGTACTCATCTGCAGGATCACCGCATGACCGCCCTTTCATCGCCAGCTCCTCAGGCCCTTTCAGTGCCCACCGTATCCAGGGACTTTTCACATCCCCATCCAGCCTCTCCTTTGGTACGGCACCACATCTCTCAAAATTCCTTCAGTAGCTCTGCCAGCATCCCCCTTGTAAGCGGGAGCAAGTCAGGATTAGATATCTGCATGGAGAAATAAGTTGACTCCAAGAGTGTGGGAGGGAGTTTGGTAGAAGGTAGAGGAGTAAAGGGAGGGATGGCAGCACCTGACTGGAGAGAGGGACGCATTGAGGGTGGGATGGTGGCACAGGACTCTAGCTCAAAGTAAAAATAAACCACTGGCAGTACAGCTCCGTCATCCAGTGGCAGTACCCCAGTGCATGTGCAATAGTTAGGTTACTGTTGTAAACTAAATAAACAAATTAGTTATGGCTGACATAAGCCTAGAACTAAATCCTAGCAAGAAAAGCAGCTGGTACGTCATCTTTAATCAGCTCTGAAGTAACGTCAGAGGTTATTATCGTTTAACTCTGACTGTTAAGTCTGACTGTAAAACGTGTGTGCTGTACACATGCTGATTAACCAACCGACCAATTATTTTCATTTTCAATTACCGTAGATACTCGAATATAGCGCAACCCAAATATAATGCGATGGATAGAGACTTATTATGGAAATGAGAGATTACTCAGGACTCGAATATAACGTGTGGAGCAAAATTCTAAAAGTATACTGTACCGGTAAACAATTAAAATCCTTCGAGGTTCTTTTTAACACAGTCAGGCTACCCCTCAGGCCAGGGTGCTCTGCTCTAAAATGATTGTAGTTGTTACTATGTATGAAGCTGCCGACTACCAGCGCGTCATCCAGCCCCCCCCAAACGAGCTCCTGACGTCACTGCAGAGGCGCTGCGCGATTCTCCTCCCATTCATATTGTGAGGAGAATCATGCAGCGCATCTGCAGTGACATCAGGGCGGGGCAACAATGGGGTTGGGCTGGCTATTGGCGGACAACACGGTGGATGAGTCTACCTGCTGGAGTTGGAGGTCAGAAAACTACACCTCCTGCCGTGCTGTGCGGAGCGAGTGTGCATTCTCGGTTTTAAGCCAGTCTTGAATGATTGGCTTAAACTGAGCGTGCCCTCTGGCTGTGATGGATCCCACCTCTCCCGAATCCTGGAGTTCCTGAAGTGTTTGTGGATGTCAGGGAGTGGTAAATGGTGATTAATACTATAAATCAGATTATATTTCAATTGTTTGAAAATAACAGAGATTTATATTTTTGAATCCACGAATTCTGTTATCCTGAAGGTGTGTGAGTATATGTGTGCGTATATATATCTGTAAAATTAAGGAGTAATGTCTGTATTGCCCAATGCCATTGTCATGTTTTCTTTAATAATTATTAAAATGTTCTGATTTTTAATATACATTCCAGGTTACAGATAAAAGCTGTTCAAGTCACTCTAGCAGTAATACTCTTTCCAGCAATGCTTCAAGTAATAGTGATGAGAAACCATTTGGCTCTGGAGATCTTATGGATCCTGAACTGCTTGGACTAACATACATCAAAGGCGCCTCAACAGACAGTGGAATTGATACAGCACCTTGCAGCTTGCCTCCGCAAGCGATCGATCAAGGTCATCATCTCGGCAGGAGATCGGTAACACATAACAGGACAGAACAGATGATTCAATGGAGCAACTCCTCAGAAGCGGCAGTACCTGTTGAGGGCCATTCAAATATGTATGCTGTACATAACTATTCTGCCAGCAATGTCGCGGATGGAAGTATTGGAAATCTCAGTGAATTATCCTCACATTCCAGGTAAATGTTTTTAAATTTTTTAGTTAGACACTTTTATACCAATAGGCAAACTAGAATAAATCAATAAAAGTGCTAAGAATGTGTAGAAAATGTTTATTTTCTAGCCTAAAACTTTAATTTCATCTTTCCTGGCACTCCACTCAGCTAGGGGTATTTCTTCAGCTCCCCCTGTATATTCCCACCCACTACTCCACCCATCAAAGCTTCACATGAACTATTAGAAGCTGTGCACGTGAAACCCAGTGCACACTCAGGATCTCAGACTAGGGAAACGCGGGAACTGAATATAAGCTATCTCTGCAACTGTGAAAGCAAGACTCACTCAGCTGCTGGCTTGCTCACTGACTCACCTACTGACTTGCTCATTCACTTGTGTTCTGTCATGGTTTACATATTCATTGTCTCCCTCAACCTCCCTCATAGGTCACTTACTCTCACACTTTCTTGTGCTGTCTGTCTCTTGTGTGCCTGCTCTCTTGCCGTTTCTCTTGCCTGCTCTCTTGCTGCTCTTTTTCGTGCATTCTCGCTGCTTTATCTTGCAGTCTCTGTTTTATTGGGGGATTTATGCTGTATTTCTCTCTGCTGTCTCTTTTTCTCTGTGTCTCTGCAGTAGCTGGAGGTGAAAAAGTTACAGATTGTAATGGCACACAGCCCCTACTTACCTTCAGTTCACAATGCAGGAGGGAGGTGGAGCAACTCAGTCGCACATGCTCAGTGCATTTTTTATGCATTCCACAGAATACACACTGATTGGTTAGATCAGTGTGGCTCCTGAAGGAGGTGTGAAAAATGCCAAGAAAGAAAAGCAGGTAAAGATGAAAAAATATCACATTTACTTGCTTTTTATGCCTGCTGAATGAGGCAACTGTCTCATTCAAAAGGCATTGCACGTTTTTAAAGGCACACTGACACAGCATGCATGTCCCTTTAATTAAAAGTGCATCTGTCATGGGAAAAACAAGTTTTGCCCTTTTGATTCATCATCACTCCCTTTATATAGATCAGTATTTTTTGCTGACCTATATAATGGAAAAAAGGGGAGATATTTGCTTTCATTTAATCCCCATCTTCTACAGGTCGGCGCCATGCTGCATGGGAGCAGAGAGCTATCCTACAAGACAGCCCTTCACTCAGTGTGCTGCTCTGGCTGTCATTCATTTGTGATTGACAGTTAAGACAGAATACTGACTGAAAGGAGGGCCGTCCTGTAGGAAGGCTCCCTGCTCGCAGTGGTCCCTCCTACTTGTAACATGCCACAGGTTATTTGAAGGACAGAGGAAATTTAAAAGTATCACTTATTTAAAATATAAACTTATACTACAATTATATTGGTCAGTAAAAAAAAAACAACACATATTTATATAAAGCGAGAGATGCTGTGTCAAATGGGCAAAACTCGTGGTCAGGCATCATCTGATTCCTTCCTATATCCTTTTTTCGCTATTTCACAAAGGACAAAGAAAGACAGGATAAGGGGAGTCTTTATGGTGTTTTTTAGTATGCCATAGAAGGCCTGAAGAAACAGATAAAAAGGGCTAATAAATTATCGTGTATGATGTTTTCAGTCTCTTAGAACAACTCAGACTACAATATTGTTACTACAAAATAGCTGTAGGTACTCTAGTTTTCAGAGCTGCATAGCCTTATTTCACATGCTACTGGCAATTTAATTTGCACATCTTTTCAGCATCCTTAAATGCATGTATACCAGCATCGCTATACCAATTGCCAATCACTCAAAATCAAGATGCGTTTCATATCAAAATGTCCATTTAATTCCCATGTACGTGCAGCTTAATTATATTCAAAAGTATTGTTGATTCTTGTAGGAAATGCAGATGACATCAGTCAGTATATCAGAGTGACAGCTAAGGATTGCGTCCTTGTCTGTAGCTGATTGTTTTATTCAAGCACCACCTTGTGGGTCAATGTAGCATAATTGGAATAGTCGTCAATTTATCATGATATAGCTTTACTACAGGAAACCTTGAAAAAGCAACACAATCTCCATCATTCGAGACCCGATGTAATGAATCTCGGTATATTTCTAAAACCTGCTGATTTTTCCTACATTTAATTTAACCAAGGGGGTAGTTTGCACAAAAATGGCAGCATCCACTCTCTTGCTCATTGCGTCTGTACACAAAGTGTGCGAGATATGATTAGTGTTACAAAACAAGAATATGGGTAGCCTGATATACCAAGATTTTTCATCAAAGCAGTCTGAAAAAGTTAGTTTTCAGAGTAAAATGATTCAAAAAGGGATCAATTCCCTGAATACAGAAAAGTTCTTCTTTTTGACAAAGTTAGATATTGGCTGGTATAGTTTATGGAATACCCCCCCCCCCCTTTGTTACCTGACAGCATCTGGATACATATTTTAAAATATTTTTGTTATGTAAAGAAACACTTTTTTTCTTCATTACCTTTTTTAAATTTATTTATTTTTACTGGTTCCTACTTTGGCGGTTTCCGTTCCAGGCTTCCGGAACCGGAAGTCCCTGATGTGCTTTGCATGCAAATGGCACGTTAAGCTATACATTAGGCCAGGGCTTAACAAATGCGAATTAAAAAAGCTACACATTTTAGAAACCAGGCAACATAGCTTGTGTATAGTTATCCAGAAATCACAGAGCCTGAGGTAAACTTCAGGGAGCCTGTATCTAGCTGAGCCTTGGATGTGTCAAGCTCTGGTATACATTCTATTTTTTATGCATATTCCTTCTCACAGTGCTAGACAAATGTATGTTCAACTCGGTGCTGTACTAAGGTGGGGTGAGGGGGGCAGACCACCCGGGAGACAGCTGGGCAGGGTGCCTCTAGCCAGCTGTCACCTTTCAGGGCTTGCCTGTCCATGTAGCAATGTGGTCTGTGCTTCCATGAAGCCAAACCACAAAGCATCTGCCTCCGGCTGCCAGTCTGCCTCCCTGACTCCTCCCCATCCATCCTCCTGCACTTCCTGTCCCTGCACTGGAGGAAGAGATGTGAGGTGAGCAGGGCGACAGGAGACATCCATGGTTAAGTGTGTGTGTGTGTGTGTGTGGGGGGGGGGGGTTGTGAGTGTGTGCAGTGTCAGGGGGTGTGATACATGTGTAGATGCAGTGAGATTTTGTTTTGTGTGCAGTGTCAGTGTGTGTG
This sequence comes from Leptobrachium leishanense, assembly GCA_009667805.1. Classification (NCBI taxonomy): domain Eukaryota; kingdom Metazoa; phylum Chordata; class Amphibia; order Anura; family Megophryidae; genus Leptobrachium; species Leptobrachium leishanense. Next base: position 246,836,450 of record CM019066.1, read on the forward strand.
TATTGTCTGTCAGGGTGTGTGTGATACATGTGTAGGTGCAGTGTCAGGGTTTTTTGTGTGCAGTTTTATAACTAATTGGGTCCTGGGAGTGCAATATTTTTAAGTATATACATTTAGCAAATGTCACCCTTTGTTATATACAGAGAGTAATAATAAAGTGCTTTGCATTTGGAAGAGAGCATAAATTTATACTTAAATTTTCTGCAGCATCGCGCTCTGTAGTTCAAGACAGCCTGGACTGCTGTATTCACTCCTTCCAGTAGTTGGTCTGTATCTCAGTTGCAACCTCAAAAAACATGCACTTAGTCAATATAAAACATAATTTTTTTTATTGAATTAAAAGGCATTTAAAAGACATATAATCATGTCCTAGGGGCCCATGGCCAATTGTCCCAAATAGTAGTGCTGGGATACGCGTTTTGTCGGTTGCTATGCCGACTTCCTCAGTCCCAAAAAGAAAAATATGTCTAAGTGCTTGCTATGTGCTCAAGGTTTTATAGTTCCACTTAATTAACAATCTCCTGTGGAGTTCCAACATGGCGTTCAATTCACTTCCTGTGTGTGGACCTCAGAGGCCTGTTCAATACCTCAGCCGCTGCAAGTGCTAAGTTAGCAACTTGCATTGAACGCCGTTCAACCGCTCAGCGCTCAGCAGTGCTAACCTAGCACTTGCAGCGACCCGAGGAGATGCTTCGTGTGACGTATTAAAGATGGCCGCCGCATGAAGCCAGTAACAATGCCCTACAGCAAGATGGCCGCCGCCTCGAAGCAAGTAATAATTCCCTACAGCAATGTTAATTTTGAGGTTTTTGTTCACCAAAGCACAAAATATTTATTTATTATTTCCCCCTGCACATAGACATATATTACAGTTCAATTTATATATTGTTTCAGAAGTAAACATAACGTTTATTCATTAAAAACTATCATTTGTGGTGTGTGCATACAAAACGGAATTGTGCTGACTGCTTCTCTTTATTATTTTTTGTCCGAGTGATCCGAAAAACAATCTGAATTTTTCATTAAGAAATTGTCGGCCATTTTGGATTCAAAATTCGCATCCAAAGGGTTCAACGACAGTGCTGCAGCAAACTGAATTGCTGCGCTGCAGCAATTCAGCAGCTGCTGAGGTATTGAACAGGCCTCAGGGTTCCACCACCAATAGTGTCCTTCTTATTTGGCTCGAAGTGTAGTAATATGGTGTCCAAAGGCTTCATTTCCTCTTCCCGGTGTTCCAAAATGGCATCTTCTCCACTTCCGATCGGATCTTACTTCGTTTCTTTTCGTTGTCGTTTAGTTTTCGTTTTCATCTGCGTGTCCTCGATTATTCCGATCGATTTTTAACTTGCGGTGTCATAATATGGCATCCGGTGGCTTTGTTTCTTATCCCTAGTGACCCAAGATGGCTTCTCTCCCATTTCTGATCGGATTTTTCTTCCTTTTCGTTCCCGCTTCGTATCTTTAGTTCTTTCGATCGCCTATGAAAACGTGGACAGTGGCATTTGTCTAGAAACTTAACTCTAGTTGTACTCTTAACATTCTTATTATACTACAGCTAATTTATCAATCATATGAGGAAATGGTTATAATAATTTAAAATCTGATCATTATAAAAAATGGCACAGCTCAAAACCTGAGTTTAATCCATTTGGTTGCAACGTATTAAAATTATAGATAAAACGCATTTCCTCTTGTCCTAGTATTTTTTCCATATCCCCTCCTTTGTCTGGTTTTAAAATTTTCTTTAAGCCCACAATCTCCAAATTCCTGGGGTCTTGGTTATATTTTATTTTAAAATGTTGAGATAAACTATGCTTCTCCTAGCCCTTCTTATATTACGGAGGTGCTCTTGGATCCTCACGTTGACGTTCTCCCTATATATTTTAAACCACATGGACAGGTTAGGAGTAGGGATGGGCCGAACACCCCCGTGTTCGGTTCGCATTCGAACTCGAACAATTTAAAAAGTTTGAATTCGAACGCGTACACGATTCGAACTCAATGCAAGTTAATGGGACTTGAACGTTCGAATTTTAGAGTGCCCTCCAAGAGGGTATATATGCAAGATATTGGCCATAAAAGGTGTATGGGGGTCTGGGTAGTGCCCTGGGGGACAGGAAACAAGGAAAAAAGTAAAAAAAAAAAAAAGTTTTTAAAGGAACAGTGACTTTTTCCATGACATAATGGTGTAGCGCTCACTCCCGGAGGAGCCGCTGAAATTGAACCTCAGGTCAGTCTCCCCGCACTAGGGAATAAATATACTCCAGCACCGTCGTGGATTTTATAAATTACATAGTTTACTGGATAAACTGGCATATAATGAGTAACACGGTTTATATATATATTTACAGTACTTCGTAATGCGGGAAACGCGCAGCGGAAAAGAAATACAATGCTTCGTAATGCGAGAAACGCGCAGCGGAAAAGAGAAAAATATATCTTTAACCCCCTTTGTGGTTGGGGAGTGAGTCCCGTACAGGTTATGTCCCAAAGAATGTATGTGTGTGAGTGTATTGGTACCCGGGTACAATATTCAACTGGCCAGTGAATTATTTATAAGGTATCTTCGACTAGTCACGTTGGGGCCCTGTGGGTTTTGAAACAAATTGCAGCGTGCTTTAGATTTTTCACAACGGCCTGGAAGGCCTCTCACCCATCCGCCAGATACTCTGTGCTCCGCTTGACCCAGGACGTCTCTCCACTCGATTTTGACTGGGGTTCTCTGTGTCACCGGCTCCGCTGTCTGGCTTGTCTGTATCTGCCTCAGAAGTCCAGCTCACCGCCTGCACTCCCTCTTGGATCGATCTGCGGTTCTCCTAACTCGGGGTCCTCCAGCTCACTCGGTATCAGCTCAGGTTACTGTGGTGGATCACTGGGTCTTCATTAGATAAAGGCGGAAAACCCGGTCTCCAGCTCGCAAAGGCCCCACCTGCGCTCCGGCCTGGTCACTGTCCCGTCCAGCTACACTGCGTCTTGCTTCTTTCACTCCTAGGCGCGCTCTGCCAGCTCTTTCCACGAGGCTCAGGATGTCAGCGTCTCTCCCCCACCCACTTCCTGTCCCCACCCGCAAAGCATGCCGGGAAATGTAGTCCCAATGTTCAGTGTCTCACATCGGGCTTGTCTCCCTCCGGTGGCCAAAAATAAGTACTACACGGCAGGGGATTTAAAACCAGCGCTACACTGGTTAAGAATAAAAATGAAAAATTCCTTAAAATATCGTGCCTAGGAAGTCCCCATAACCTGCCCGTGAAGTGGCGGATTTGTAGGATGTATAGAAACATTTAAAAAGAAAAAGTGACATTTCAAATGACGGTAAATGGTTTTCCTTTAATCTATTCATAAACAACTGCTTGGGGCGACAGCCTGTATGAAAAGAGGAGACGTTTTAGGACACACAGAACAAGTTTAGTGTTTTTTGGCTAAATTATGGTGCCTCTTATGCAGGCTTTGGATGAAAGTAACAATAGGTGCTTTAAAATTGGGTCTTTAGTGTCGGCAACAGTGCCTTCACACTGTCCGTAACCCCTCTTAGGTATTGTGAAAGAGTGCAGTGGTGGAGGTTTTGGGAATGCAGAAGAGATCCCCCGATCTATTCAGTTACATCAGCATCAGGGGAGTGATAGCTGCTGATCAAGGACTGATTCATTTTGATAAATGTCAGCCGGTCTACAGAGTCGGTGGACAGACACACTCTTTTGTCTGTGACAAAACCTCCAACGGCACTGAACTTCCTTTCATAAAGCACGCTGGATGAAGGCCAACCTAGTAGCTCCATAGCATATTGGCTAAATTCTGGCCAGCGATCCAATCTCAACACCCAGTAATCCAGTGGATCATCTGCTGTAAAGGTATCCAGGTCTGCCCTTGCCCCTAGGTAGTCCGACACCATATGGTGAAGACGCTGGCAATGGGTGCCTACATTTGACGTCCCTCGGTGTCGTGGACTAAAAAAATTGGAAAAGGCATCAGTCAAGCGGCGCCCTTCACCGCTCTTCCTCTGATCAACCGTAGCCTCAGAAGCACCTGTGTCAGCACTTGGTAACCTACCAGTGCCTGGAAAGGTGTTACGCAAGTGTCGCTTTAGAGCGTCCTCAAATTGTTTTAACGTGTCCTTCCTCTGTGAGGGCAGGATGAGCTCTGCAACCTTACCCTTGTATCGTGGATCAAGAAGGGTTGCCAACCAGTAATGATCCCTCTCCTTGATAGCACGAATCCTGGGGTCCTTTAGCAGGCTTTGCAGGATAAGGGAGCCCATGCAGCATAGGTTGGAGGTGGCATTAGCTACCGAGTCTTCCTGGTCGCTGCGGATGACCCTATCGTGCACTACCTCCTCCGAGCCACATACTAGTCCTTGGGTTTCTGGGGACACAAAACCCTCCCTTGAGGAATCCCCACCTTCAATGCCCCCACGACTTAAATATTCCTCCTCCTCCTCTTCCTCCTCCTGTCTGATCTGAGGATCCGCAGGAATGCTGTGTCATGGAAGTGACGTAGCGATCCCCGCGTCAAACCCCAAGACTTTTATTTCCATGGCGAAAACCCCAAAAGACATAGACCGTTGCTTTGGGGAAGACCTTATGTTCATTTATATTGTGTGGTTTTAAATGTATTGTTGTCGCGGAACCCCTTGCTCAGAGACTGGACTGTATTAACCCCTCGCTCCTCTGCTATTCCCCTCAGTTAAGCTATTTGTCTGTTAAAGTGGTGTTTTTATGACTCTTCTCCCCCCCCATATCAGCACATAATCAAAATGCCTTTAAGCCTGTCCCTTATGCTCATTGTGTTATCCGACACTAGGGTTAGCCTGGGATTGAAAGCATGTGCTGGGTTTGAGACCCCAGCCAATCACCATCCAAGGAGCTAGGAGGGCCAACCAATCCCATTCCTGGAATGCACCTCATTGACTGTAATGGAGCCATCTGCAGAAGCTTTAAACGTCTGCGCCCCGAAAACTAACTGCTCCAGCTGGGTGATTTTTCAAACGTGGGGTGATCCTCATGCGAGCTACCGTTGTGGTGATTTTCAGGAGGGAGCTCCATTGGGAACCCACTTTGCTGAGCCTTTCTTGACCCCAGGAGCTTAAGCAGCCCTGACCATGCGCATCCAAGGTGGATATCTACTATATGCTGCCATTCGTGCCCCTACCCCCAGATCTGAGCGCTTTTTGGACTTTGACACCCTAGGGACCCGAGCTATCAAACGGTGCCCCTGGATCGCCGCTGCTCCTCTGGATTCCCCCCGAAACAAGGACCTGTGCTCTGTATGACTGCAGGTACAGTTAATTATAAGGCACCACCATGTACTGTAGCGCTGTACAATGGGAAAGACAGGATAACCAATATACATGCAAGTTAAACACATAGAACAGTACCAGAAAAGCCCCTGCTCAAGAGCTTGCACTCTGAGAGGACCTGATGGGGAACTGCTGAATGACGGTGCCATAATGTCTGGGGGGCGGGAATGTTAACTGTTGTTATCTGATGGTGAACCAAATAAAAGCAGGCCATGTGAGATGGCCAGTGTGTATCCTGTAATGAACATACAGCCTGCCTGGTGTCTCAGCTATGCTACAGCTATAATCACTCTCAGAAGGCACTGAGCAGCATTCTCGAAATGCAAAGAGGCTCCAAGGCAGGAATTCAGAACAAGCGGGTCTGGAGCTGTGGATCAGGCTGCTCGAGGCACTGAGTTCCGAGCAACTCAGAGGCCGGGCTGATCCTGGTAAGGGGGTGTCTGGAGAGCCAGGACAGACGGGAAGAGACGGCGTCCCGACACATGCTGTCAGCGTAAAGACTGGTGCCTTGAGAGCTAGTGAAGTCCTCCTCTTCCTCCCGCTGCTCTGCCTCTAGTGCCACATCTATAATTCCCAGCAGAGTGCGCTCCAGCAGGAACACTAAAGGAATTGTGTCACTGATGCATGCACTGTCCCTGCTCACCATCCTCGTTGCCTCCTCAAATGGCGACAGTACAGTGCATGCAGGGCTCGAGTCCTGCGGGAACCAGAGGAACGGCGTTCCCGCACTTATCCCGCAGAGGGAACGCTGCGGGAACGCACCTTGTCACTGCTGTGGAAATTATTCTGGAGGAGAGTGATCGCCTCCCACTGCTTCCAGGTTCAGCGGTGCCACGTGATTGCGGCTGTTCCCGGGTGATACACACACATCTAAGCCTCTACGTGTGATTGGCCAGGTAGGCCAGAGGTCAAGTCACGTGCCCAGCTGCCGGCTGTAGGCACGTGACAGGTGCGAGCTGCACATACAGCACAACCTGGGCCAGGACTGGAGGACACCGAGGGAGAAGACGAAGGAAGTGTGAGAGTGTGAAAAACACAGTATGTAATATATGTAGCACGGTTTAGGGTTGAGGGAGTTTCTAACCCTCTACATTTTATTTTTGCCGATCTCCATTAGCCACGCTGGTGTAGGCGACTATCCATTTACTTTTAATCACATGGACATCAAGGAAGAGAAAACGAAAAGGTCCTGGCATTGCTACTTTAGCTGCAAATAGCATAGATTTATTGTGAAAATGGCAACCTTTCAGCCACAAACTGGATGTCTTACGGCTGGTCGTTTCCCCCAATAAATCTATGCTATTTGCAGCTAAAGTGCCAGGACCCTTTTCGTTTTCTCTTCCTTGATGTCCATGTGATAACAAGTAAAGAGGTCTGGAAGAACAATTTACAAAATCTCAATGCTTTGAGCATTTATTCAATCCATGATCCAGATCTTTGTGAAATATCTGCAGGGCTTCTCTGAATCTTCAAGGCAGCCTCGAAATAGTTAACACATGCAGTCATTACCTCAAGTCCCTTCAACCATAATGGCTGAAATGTCAGGGTAAGTAACCCATTGTTTAAGCTAGGAGGGTGTTAAACCAGTGTGTTTGCACCTGGGCTTAGTTTGTATCCTGTAGGCTTCAATGGGTTTTCACTGTAGTTTCTGCCCTTTGTAGATTGTGCACCTTTTATCATTGTTTCAGGCCAAATTGTAGCAGCATTGTTCTTTCAGACCTCCCATACAAACTGTGGTGCTGTGGAGATTGCCACCTTAAATGCATGTTCACTGTTGTTTTGGACAACCCTGACAACGATTGAAAAAAGACACAAGATATATAGGAATACTGACATTGTTCACTGTAGTTGCAATGGCAAATAGTGGCACATAAATAACCCACCTAGTATGCAGAATTATATTCCTGATGAAAGAATAGGCTCTAGAGACCTTTTATACGAGTGAGAAGACTGAGGAAGTGAGAGTGTGAAAACAGAGGAGTGACCGAGTGAAAAGACAGAGGGAGAGAAAGAGTGTGTGAAAAGAGGAGTGACAGTGAAAAGACAGAGGGAGAGAAAGAGTGTGTGAAAAGAGGAGTGACAGAGTGAAAAGACAGAGGGAGAGAAAGAGTGTGTGAAAAGAGGAGTGACAGAGTGAAAAGACAGAGGGAGAGAAAGAGTGTGTGAAAAGAGGAGTGACAGAGTGAAAAGACAGAGGGAGAGAAAGAGTGTGTGAAAAGAGGAGTGACAGTGAAAAGACAGAGGGAGAGAAAGAGTGTGTGAAAAGAGGAGTGACAGTGAAAAGACAGAGGGAGAGAAAGAGTGTGTGAAAAGAGGAGTGACAGAGTGAAAAGACAGAGGGAGAGAAAGAGAGTGTGAAAAGAGGAGTGACAGAGTGAAAAGACAGAGGGAGAGAAAGAGAGTGTGAAAAGAGGAGTGACAGAGTGAAAAGACAGAGGGAGAGAAAGAGGAGTGACAGAGTGAAAAGACAGAGGGAGAGAAAGAGTGTGTGAAAAGAGGAGTGACAGAGTGAAAAGACAGAGGGAGAGAAAGAGTGTGTGAAAAGAGGAGTGACAGAGTGAAAGGACAGAGGGAGAGAAAGAGAGTGTGAAAAGAGGAGTGACAGAGTGAAAAGACAGAGGGAGAGAAAGAGTGTGTGAAAAGAGGAGTGACAGAGTGAAAAGACAGAGGGAGAGAAAGAGAGTGTGAAAACAGGAGTGACAGTGAAAAGACAGCAGTGACAGAGAAAAGACAGAGGGAGAGAAAGTGTGAAAACACGAGAGAAAGTGTGAAAACACGAGTGACAGAGTGAAAAGACAGCAGTGACAGAGAGAGAAAAGACAGAGGGAGAGGAAGAGTGTGAAAATGGGAGCACGCCTGAGCTCGGAGGAACACGCGGTCAAGTATAATTCTGGGGGTTTGTGCCTGGCTACAATTAATTCTGGGGGCCTGTGTCTAGCTATAATTAATTCTGGGGGTCCCTGCCTGGCTATAATTAATTCTGGGGGCCTGTTTCTGGCTATGATTAATTTTGGAGGGGGGCCTGTGTCTGGCTATAATTAATTCTGGGGGCCTGTTTCTGGCTATGATTAATTTTGGAGGGGGGCCTGTGTCTGGCTATAATTAATTCTGGGGAGCCTGTGTCTGCCTATAATTAATTCTGGGGTCCCTGCCTGGCTATAATTAATTCTGGGGGCCTGTTTCTGGCTATGATTAATTTCAGAGGGGGGCCTGTGTCTGGCTATAATTAATTCTGGGGGGCCTGTGTCTGCCTATAATCAATTCTGGGGTCCCTGCCGGGCTATAATTAATTCTGGGGGTCTGTATCTCGCTATAATTAATTCTGTAATTCTGTGGTCCCTGCCTGGCTATAATTTATTCTGGGGGTCTGTATCTGGCTATAATTAATTATGGGGGTCCGTGTCTGCCTATATTTAATTATGGGGGTCTGTGCCTGCTTATATTTATTTCTGGGGGTCTGTGCGTGGCTATACAGGATTCTCGGGGTATAGGAGTTCCCTCACTTTTTTTCCCAGGACTTGACCCCTGAGTGCATGCATCCTTGATCATCAGCCACTGCTGGGGGGGACAAGTTGACCTGAACCTGTCCTTGTGCCATACTCACAGAGGTACTCATTGATGGCACTATGCTGCTTGTGCAGAAGCTCCAGCATTGCCAATGTCGAGTTCCACCTGGTGGGCATGTCACAGATCAGACGGTTTGTGGGAAGGTGGAATTCTCTTTGAATTTCTGCCAGGCGAACACTTGCTGGGAATGACCGTCTGAAGTGACTGCAGACTTTTCTGGTCTGGCTGAGAAGCTCTGCCATCCCTTGGTACCTGGTTAGGAAACGCTGTACCACCAGATTTAGGACGTGTGCTAGGCATGGTACATGTGTCAACTTACCCAGGCATAGGGCGGAGAGAAGGTTGTTGCCATTATCACAGACGGCCATTCCCAGCTCAAGCTGGCGTGGTGTTAACTAGACATGTGCATTCGTTTTAGTACTAAAATGATTTAGTCCGAATTTTGGGATAATTTAGTTTTTGTATGACTCAAGAGAAACGAAACTGCTCAGTACAAAAAACGAAAGAAACCAAAATAAAATGCACTACATTTTAGTTTCAGTCCTTTTGTGATATTACATTGATGAGTGAAGGAGACCAGCAATGAAGAGCGCAACATCCGAAGTTCTGCACCCTCCACATGCCAATGCAGTAGGATGTTCTATACAGAGAGGGGCATTAATTAATGCAGGAGAATGTTCTATACATTATACAGAGAGGGGTATTAATGCAGGAGGATGTTATATACATTATACAGAGAGGAGCCTTTTTTTTTTTTAGCCCTTTAAATCCAGTGGCTGTGAGCGCTGAGATCAGCTGCTTGTTACATTATCTCTCAGTACCAAGCTCAGCTGTTACAGTAACTGACTCTAACAACGCTCAGAGTTTCAGTAAAACAAGGAAATAATATTGTTCTAACCTCTTATATATAAAAATATTATTTACTAGTTTTACTGAAACTCTGAGCACTGTGATGAGCAGCAGTCAGTTACTGTAACATCTTTGCCTGACACGGGGCAGTATAATAAAGTTGGTGCGAACTTAACCAGAGCTGTTGTAAACTGAAAACCTCCATAGGCTATAATGCCTCTGGGAAGTTTACAACAGCTCTGGTTATGTTAGCACCAACTATGTAATATGGCCCACATTGTGCTGAGAGTGAGAGATACTGTAACAAGCAGCGATCTCAGCCCTCTGAGGAGCCACTACAATAGTAATTGTATCCACTGGTTTTCGGATGAATGAAATTAGTTTTCATACTAAAGAACTGAAAACGAATTTCTTTAGCAACTAAATAAATTGCATTTAGGATTAATCCATTAGTTCAAAACGAAATTTTGTGCTGTGCACATGTCTAGTGTTAACCATCTCTGCGCCTGCCCCTGCAGAGCTGACAGAATTTCTGGCCTGGTGTGGCTCCTGTCCCCTAAACAAACCAGCTCAAGCACAGTATGGCATCTTTTTGCTTGAGCCATTGCGTAGCCCCTGCCACGCGTCTGTTTAACTGCCACTTCGCCAGAGACATTGAAGGAGGCGGAGGAGGAAGAGGTGGTGGAGTAGACAGACCTCATATAAGCAGCTTTCTGGAGGCATGGTGGATTAGCAAGCTCCAGCACAGAACCCCGTCCTGGATCCCTCCCAGCTGCAAGCAGAGTTACCCAGTGTGCCGTAAAGGAAATGTAATGGCCCTGTCCATGCTTGCTGGACCACGTGTCTAAAGTAATGTGCACCTTGCTGCTGACTGCCTTTCCCATTGACTCCATAATATTGTCTTCCACGTGCTGGTATAGTGCTGGAATGGCCTTCCCGTGAAAAGAACTGGCATTTTGGAACCTGCCACTGTGGTACAGCACATTCGGCAAATTCACGGAAGGAGGCAGAGTCCACCAGCTGGAAAGGCAGCAGCTGTACTGTGAGTAATTTTGCCAAGCTGGCATTTAGACGCTGTACAAGGGGATAGTTGGGACTATATTTTTTCTTACGCTGCAGCAGCTGGGGCAACGAAATCTGACTGCGTAAATCTGCAGCTGATGGGATGCTGTCAAATTCTGAGGAAGGGCCTGGTACACTCATTACTGTAGCATCATCCCTGTCAGTGGAGGTTGTAGACAATGACATGGCAGGACATATAGTGGGGGTAGAGACACATGAGGAGGAGGAACAAATACGTAACTGGCGGCGCGATGACATTCGCTGTAGGATCTTGTGGTGGTTCTCTTTTGTGATACCGTCCACATATGATATGAAAAAATACAATAGTGCAGACGAAATAAAATTATCGATAGAGGTAAGTATTATACTGCTCCCACTCACAAAGGAAGAGCCCCAACGCTGGCTCTGAGCGGGTCAGCACATTTGGTCATTGAGTCCTATTCTGAAGGAGGCGACCTACAACCCTCAGAGATGGTGGTCCACTTCCGATGCCAATGCATAAAGAACCATGTAAAGAAAGGAGAGACTTCCTTGTGTAGGTCCGTTGGAAACACAATTAAGGTACATATGAAGGGATTGCACTCACATGTGTTGGAGCTTAAAGCCAAGCTCTGGGGTCAGACGCCTGTGGATTTATTTGAGGTAAAGCCCATAAAAAACCTTTGTAGTCAGCAATACACCAGGGACTGATGCAGATGAAAATTTATTTATACATAAAAACAAATAAAATAGATAAAAATGAATAAGTCTGGCTTAGCTTAAATGAAAATTTATTTATACATAAAAACAAATAAAATAGATAAAAATGAATAAGTCTGGCTTAGCCAGACTTATTCATTTTCATCTATTTTATTTGTTTTTATGTATAAATAAATTTTCATCTGCATCAGTCCCTGGTGTATTGCTGACTACAAAGGTTTTTTATGGGCTTTACCTCAAATAAGTCCACAGGCGTCTGACCCCAGAGCTTGGCTTTAAGCTCCAACACATGTGAGTGCAATCCCTTCATATGTACATAATTGTGTTTCCAACGGACCTACACAAGGAAGTCTCTACTTTCTTTACATGTCTCTTTATGCATTGGCATCGGAAGTGGACCACCATCTCTGAGGGTTGTAGGTCGCCTCCTTCAGAATAGGACTCAATGACCAAATGTGCTGACCTGCTCAGAGCCAGCGTTGGGGCTCTTCCTTTGTGAGTGGGAACAGTATATTACTTACCTCTATCGATAATTTTATTTCGTCTGCACTATTGTATTTTTTCATTGTCTTTCATATCATATGTGGACGGTATCACAAAAGAGAACCACCACAAGATCCTACAGCGACTGTCATCGCGCCGCCAGTTACGTATTTGTTTCTTATTGTTCACTGGTTTGGGGGAAACCACTGATTGCTGGCTGGCTTTGGAGATTTGGTGGCGGCGCAAGCGGGGGCGCCTACCACTTTGGTTGTATTTTACATGAGGAGGAGGACCTATGCAAAGTGTTGTGCCACCGGGATGCTTGGCAGGTGGTCATATGTTGCATCAAGCACATGGTACCCAACCCAAGCGTCTGATGTTTTTCCCACGCTTGATCCTCTTCAGACATAGCTTACAAATAGCAACTGTGCAGTCTGCTGCACATGTGAAGAAGAACTCCCAGACAGCAGAGTTCCTGGACGTGTGCTTTGAGACAACAGCGCTCTGCACCTGAGCAGCTCTGACTTCTGATGCCTTGGACTGGCTGCGGTTGGTCATAGAGGACGTTGTGCCTCGTTTTGTTGCGCCTCCTCCTCCTCACTTGACTCCTCTGTTCGATCAGGCACCCAGGTAGAGTCAGTGACCTCATCAACGTCATCACCCCCTATCTCCTCATCACTGGAGCCAACCTGGCAGTATGCTGCAGCTGCTGGGGGAACATGAGTGCCAGTTCTTTGTGTGTCACTAGCACCCCCTCCCTCTAGGCTGATTTTACTCCCTTCCTCAACCTCAGAGTCAACATCAGAGCACTGGAGTTGCTGCGTATCCTCAAGCAGCATGTCACTGTCATTGTAGTCAAACAATTCAGCTGACTCCTCCGTGTATGATGGAGAGGCTACGGCAGGAGTAGCTGTGGACATGGACGCTGAATTAGACGCCTTGGCAGCTGAGGTGGACTGTAAACCACTAGAAGCCTGGCTGGCAGAGGATGAGGATTGAAGGTTAGCCAATCCACCAAATCCTCTGTATGTTGTTGCTGCATAAGACGGCCAGCACCAGTTAGAAAGGACAAGTGTGCCCCTGCAGAGGATGCACCACGTCCACGACGACCAGGGGCACAACCTTCCGACACAGAGGCTGCTTGCCCTCTTATCTGTGTCTGGGAGAGTCTGCCTGTCCTTTTTGGTCTTTCTGACATGGTGAGTGATATATAGATTAGAGATATACAGGACTCTGATTCAATCTGTTATAAAAATTGGAGATATGCAGAACTCTGATTCAACTCTGGTATATAGATTGGAGATATGCAGAACTCTGATTCAACTGTGTTATCTAGATTAAAGATATTCAGAACTCTGCTATAAGTCAGCGATTTCACTGATATTTTCCCTGCAAGGCTGCCAATGTCCTCTACTCTCTCTCTGATTCACTTCCTCTCCTGCAGTCTGCAACACCCTGATAGCTGGCACCAAGACCCAGATTCAAGTCTGAATAGATAAAGATAAACTCTGATTCAACTGTGGTATCTAGAATTAGATTAAAGATTTACAGATTTTCCAGAACCCTGCTATAACAGTGATACACCCTGATAGCTGGCAACAAGACCCAGATTCAAGTCTGAATAGATAAAGATGAACTCTGATTCAACTGTGGTATTCTATGGTATCTAGAATTAGATTAAAGATATACAGATTTTCCAGAACTCTGCTATAACAGTGATACAGCTTGATAGCTGGCAACAAGACCCAGATTCAAGTCTGAATAGATAAAGATAAACTCTGATTCAACTGTGGTATCTAGAATTAGATTAAAGATATACAGATTTTACAGAACTCTGCTATAACAGTGATACACCCTGATAGCTGGCAACAAGACCCAGATTCAAGTCTGAATAGATAAAGATGAACTCTGATTCAACTGTGGTATTGCCCAATCAGGACTCTGAGCCCTGATTGGCATAGTCTTGCACCTGTCTTGTACCTGACCTGTGGTCAGGTGCAAGGCTGTAGCTAATTACAAGCTTCAGGCCAGGGCACAGTGCATTGTCGTGCATTGTGGGCGAACACGCGGCGAACACGTGGAAATGTTCGCCGTTCGGCGAACGGTCGAACGGCCAATGTTCGCATCGAACCGGCAGCCCATCCCTAGTTAGGAGGTATATTACACTTCTCGAGAAACAGGTAATCACTTCTTGTATTTTATGTACCCCCCCCCTTTCAATGTTTCAATTTAAGATATAATTCTTTTCTTGTTTCCTGTGGAGCAGCAACTCAGACAGTTGCCGCAACCGTGAAAGCCATTTTTTATTCCAAAGGTGTATTTCTTTTTCAGTTTTTTTCGTATGTTCACTTCGAACCACATTGGACTTGATATTTCCCACCCCCTACATATAAGTCTAGGCTTGGATGGTAGTAGATCTTTTAAGACTGGATCCTGACATAATATAGGCCAATGTTTGTTTATTATTTTTCTGACCTTTTTATTCTGTTTGCTGTACGTGCATATAAAGGGTGGACTTTCGTGATGTATAGAACTTCCTGTTTTTTCTTTTTATGAGATCTATGGCTTCCTTTCTTTTCCCTTGATTTCTTTTTCTTCGTGTGCAGTGTCTGAGTGTGTGCAGTGTCAGGCGGTATGATACACGTGTGGGTGTAGTGTGTGCAGTGTCAGGGGTGATACAATTGTAGGTGCAGTGTGAGAGTTTTTTGTGTGGAGTGTCCGTGTATGCAGTGTGAATATTTGTGTGCCCTGTGTGAAAGAGATTGCTGTATGATGTATGACAATGAATCCTGTATGAAAGTGTTTTATTGCTGTTGAGCTCCGTTATACAGTGATGTGCACTATGTATGAGTGTACCACAGAGCTCTACAGCAGTAATACTCACACCCACACACCACACATTACTGTGAGTTTTATTGCTGTGCAGCTCTGTGATACACTCACACACAGCACATCACTGTATCGCAGAGCCGTACAGTAATCTGCAGTGTGAATGAGCATATCACAGAGCTGCACAGCAATACAACTCACAGTAGTGTGCAGTGTGTATGAGCGTATCATAGAGCTAGCTTCAACCAAATGCTCTTGGTTTTAATTTGTTGGTTTATGATCGTCCTTTGTTATATGTTGTGTCTGTATGTATTTCCTTTTTCTCCAAAAAAGATTGCGTTTGGTAGATTTACTGTACATTTGTGCGATTATATTGCAACCTATATTTCTGCCTTTACTTTTTGGGAGTATGGATTCGTTTTCCCTACCTTCCCAGGTGTTATACAGGTAGTTGCAGCAGGATGAGGAGAGTGATTGGATGTGTGAGATGATGGACAGTTATACATGCAGCTATACCTCAACTAGTATGTCCCCTAATACAACACCCAAAAGGAAAGCACCATTAAGTCTATGAGGCATAATTTGCAGGACCGTATGTCATCTTTATGGTCATTTTATTGGATAAACAGAAATCATAGCATCAGAAATCCTGAAAGGTGAGAATTGATGGTTGGTAGCAAATACTCAATACATAGCTAATAACTGTATATAATAATCTTATGTATTGACAACATATCTAGTTTGAGGGCTCAAATGATGGCATCAAGCCTATAGACTGGTTGTGATGATGAGAGTTGTACTCCACGGGAGATTAATTTGGCCTATATCCAGTTGACTCCAGTTATGTAATTCAGATTTTCAGACCCTCTTAAGGGTCACATCCAATTAAAACATTTTTGTTCCCATTGCAGTGGGTCTCATCATTCAGGAAGCCCCCTAGCACATTGTCCTAAACTCAGTGGGACTTTGGACTCATCCAAAGTGTACATTGTTCCTCATGCCAATGCACAGTCTGTGTCGAAATCTTTCCAAAGGACAGGTAGCATGAGTAAATATGTGATTGGATGGAAGAAATCTGAAGATAGTCCTCCTCCTGAAGAGAGTGAAAATGTAGCGTGTCAAAGGTGAGCAATGTTTAAGCTTTACATTTTCTACAAGACATCAGGGTG
The DNA here is from genome assembly GCA_009667805.1 of Leptobrachium leishanense. Taxonomy (NCBI): domain Eukaryota; kingdom Metazoa; phylum Chordata; class Amphibia; order Anura; family Megophryidae; genus Leptobrachium; species Leptobrachium leishanense. The sequence goes on from CM019066.1 coordinate 246,852,401, forward strand.
ATATCTACTGGACCTTTCTTATACAGCTGATGGGTCTCTTCGAACCACCAGCTGGTAATCGTATAATTATGCCTTCCTGCACGCCATTGTGGGTGGGGGGGGGCGCTTTTTTTTAATCCTGTCTTTTATTAAAGTTTTACATTTAAAAGATACAATGGGTACATTGCAGATGAAAATGTCAGACAACTGTAACATGCCAGAAGGAAAAGAGAAGAGAGAGAGAACGAGAGAAAGAAAGGAGGGGGGGGACTTTATAAGGTGCTTTTAGTTAACAATTCTTCCCTACCTTATAGGTGGCCTACAATAAGGTAATAGTAGTGGACCTACATCAAAGTTCAAAATGTGCTTGCCAATTGCCTGGGCTACCAATCCCTAAACCTGGACATTTACACAAAAATTCAACTATAGTGAAACATGGTCAGGGTCTCAGACGCCTCCACTTCTGGGTGCTTCTTTAACGTCATCACTTCCAAGATTTCTCTCTTGAATGTGGGCCTGAAGATTTTGTCAGGCATAACAGCCCATCGGTTACAATCACCTTTGTCAGAGTTTATTTTTCCTGCCCAAACAGACTTTATAGCAGGCCACCACTCTACTTGAAATGTCTGAAAAGCTCTTGCTGCTATTTTGACCTCAAATAACCACCAGAGTTTAATTCTTAGCTTTTGACAGCATCGCCTGGTCGGATTTACTAAAGTTTTTTAAGTATCATTTCTTTGGCCTGTCCATGTTGAACTTATTCAACGCTCTATATGACTTCCCGTAAGCCTTCCTAATGACTAACGGTCTTAATTCCAGGACCTTCTCTTTGGAAAGGGATACCCGCCAGGGATGTCCTTTGTCCCCTCTCCTTTTTAACCTCACAATTGAATCAGTTTTATTGAAACAACCTGAGTTTAAGGGCATAGCAGTGTGCTCTTGCGAGCTTTGGTTGGTGGCGTTTTGCGGACAACTTCCTTTTATTTTTTTCACACCCTGATCGGACAATACCTGCCTTATTCAAGTATTTAGAAGAGTTTCAAGTCGTGTCCGGTTTCAAAATAGATTATGGAAAATGCTGGCAATAAGCTTGAGTCCTACTGGGCAAGTCCTACTCGAGTTGGAACCCTTCCATTTTCAGTGCTGCACTGGTGGTGTTTTTCAATATTTTGAGGTGCTTCTCCCCATTGATAGTACTATATGAGATGAATATTCTGCTGGTTATTAACCATATTAAGGGACTCCTGGCTTCATGGGAAATTTGCCCCTATCTTATATGGGCAGATGTAAGTTGATTAAGATAATTGCTTTTCCGCGATTCTTTGCCCTTTCAGATGCTTCACCTTGTTATTAAAAAAGGTATATTTTATTTATATGTTCCACGTTTTCATTTGGGCTAATGGGAGGATGAGCATCGCAGTAAACTCCAACTCCCATATAGTTCAGGGGGAGTGAATTTGCCAGGTCGTACAACATTGTTGTCCTTTACTGTTTTTTTTTTTAAAATAACAATTTTTATTGTGCACAAAATAATTTGTAATAAAAATTAACAGGTGAAGCGTACAAAAAGAATATACGGTGTCGTGCAACCTTTTTTCACTTTTGTCTAACAAGCATATAAACAAGGTATCAGCTCAATCAAAGAGGTAGCTTTCCTTAATGGAAGAAGCAACAGTGCAATGTATAAGGCTAGGGTCAGACTGAGGCAGTGCGAACGCGCGTTCTGGCGCACTTAATCACGGCCGTGCTAGCAGCAGATGCCGGGCAATGACAGCCAATATACGAAGTACGGTCGCACAAAAGTCCGGCTGCGCAACGCAAGTGGAAAATGAACGCATTTTTTCGAGAACGTTAAACCACTAGTACTGACGTACAGAGTGCGCTGCGTCCGCTAGCGGCGTGTGTGCGTGAATTGGAGATGTCAGACGCTGCTAATGTCCGGCCAACATAACGTCCAGATGCAAGAAGTGTTTTATTGATGATCCGTACAAAATCACGGATGAAACTGCGCATAGTATGACCGCTATTGCGTATTCCGTGAAAAAATACGTCCATTCTTCGAACGCACATTTTCACGGACAACGTGAAAAATGCGTTAGTCTGACCCTAGCCTTAGAGCGAAGAGAGCAAAACAAACATGACAACCAAACAAAACAAAACCGTGGACTGTCCGGTCCAGAATTTGTAATGAATTCAAAATTTGGTCTTGGAGATAAAGTAAGGAAGTTAGTCCAGTCTGTATTAAAACGGTATGTAAATCAGAAAGATATGTATATTTATAATGCTGTAAGTTAGAGCATGGGTCCGAGAGGATTGCGTCCTGCTACCATTTCTCCCGAGTACCAAGCAGTGTACTGTAGTGAAGATTTAATCAGTGCACGCATGTGGGTATCTAGAGTTGGGAAGTAATACTGCCAAGTCGTCAGAAATTTCCTAGCCTGGGTTTCCTTGTTAATTCGAAAAAGATAATTCAATTTGGTTTGAAAAAGTTTAAGTGAGATTGAGGTAGGGTGATTCCAAGTGTGTAAAATCGTCTTTCGACCAACCGCGGCAACCAGAGATAAAAATTGTTTGTGGCCTATACGAAAGGATGAGGTAGGACCAAAAATAAGAAATTCCAGGGTCAATGGCAATGATTGTTTGGTAGTAGAAAGTATATATGCGTGAGCTGATGACCAGAATCTGCGTATAACTGGACAGCTCCAAAAGCAGTGGTATAAATCAGCATGGTCATCTGGGCATTTAAAGCACGAGGAACTGGATTTCCAACCCATTTGACAGAGTCGTCGTGGTGAGTAATAGCTATGGTGTAATGTTTTTAGAAACATTTCCTGATACGACACCAACGGCAAAATTTTAATCATGTATGTGTGTGCTGACCATAAGTCATCTGTAGAGAGTGATGGCATGTGTGATATCCACTGGACTGGACCCATCTTAGTCAAGGACCAGTCAACAGTATATCGGAGTATATTATATAACAAAGATATAGAGTAGTTATGTGAAGAGCAGTTCTTGATATGGTTATCGAGGCGATTAGTCCAGTCGCTTGGCGTGAAAGTAGATGTGACCGTAGCAAGATATGAGCGCAGTTGAAAATATGCAAACCACGGAAAAGGTAGTGAAGGGTATTTGTCCCGAAGTGTAGTAAGCGAATAGAGAGTATTTGTGGAGGGATCTAAAACCTGGTATAAGAGACGTAACCCCCCTCTGGACCAGTCTGCAAATGGATAGCATGTCATGTCCCGTCCAAAATGTGGATTTCCCATTAATGGTAAAAATAGCGAGGATGTGGGATTTGCTTTCATTGAGGTACGAGATAGTTTCCATGCTTTAATAGTAACCGCAAGCAGTGGGTTGTGTGTTAATGTCGCAGGAAGTTCGTTGTAGGGACAATGCAGCAGGAGCGCGAGAGAGTGGCCAGGGAACCAAGCAGCGTCCAATCGGACATCAGAAAATCGCGAATTGTTTCAAATCCAGTCTATCACGTGGCGACACTGCGCTGCCAAATTATATTCTCGTAGGTTAGGTAGATTAAACCCCCCATTATTTTTGGGTTGATAAAGTTTGGTCAGACTAAGACGCGCCGTTGAGCCTCTCCACAAAAATCCCAGAAGGGCCGTGTTTAGCAGTTTCTCATCTTTAGAAGTTAAAAGTAATGGTAGTACTTGTAACGGGTATAATAGTTTCGGAAAAGCAATTGTTTTGTAGAGATTTACTCTACCATATAGTGATAAAGGAAGATGTTGCCATCTGGTAAAATCATTTTTCACTATCTGGAGAATAGGTGGGATATTGAGAGCATAAAGGTTATTTAAATTTACTGAGATATGTACACCTAAGTATTTCAATGAAGTCGTAGACCATGTAAGTGGTATTTGGGTAGGTAGCTGGGGTGAGGGAGTGTTATGGAGATAGAGAGCCGTGGATTTGGCCCAATTGACCCGCAACCCCGAGATGTCCTGAAACTGTTGTAAAAGTTGAGACAAGGAGGGTAGTGCGTCAAGCAAATTTTCAGGGAATAAGAGCAGATCATCTGCAAAGGCAGAAGCTTTCAGTTGAATTCCGCCTACCTTAATGCCACTAAAAGTGGGAGAGTGTTCTATGGTGCGCAATAAAGGATCCAAAGCTATGTCAAATAATAATGGCGAGAGCGGGCAGCCCTGCCGCACACCCTTGCCAAGCATGAAATATGGGGAGTCTAGCCCATTTGTAACGATACATGAGGCAGGAAATCTGGTTATATTACGGATGAAATCAGTGAACAGCTGACCAAAACTACGATGAGACCGTACTCGAGAATGTGGCCATGTAACCGAATCGAAAGCTTGTTCAAGGTCTAAACTGAGCAAAGCTGTATGACTGCCTCTGGGAGTTAAGTGGGCCCCCAACACCGCCGCTACGGCCCGTCGAATACCAACTACCGAGTGTCGACCATCCACAAACCCTAAATGGTGGTGAGTTAATAAGTCAGGAAGAGTGGTCTGGAGTCTGGAAGCTAAGATTTTAGTGAGGAGTTTATAGTCCATGTTAAGAAGGGAGATTGGGCGATAAGAGGACATATTATCAGCCGGTTTTCCAGGTTTAGGAATTAAGATTGTGTGAGATGCATTAAAGGAATCAATAGCATTACCCGAAACAGATATTGTTAAACATGGTCGTCAGTATTGGACATATTTGGGTTCTTAGGATTTTGCAGTAGTCCGCTGTCAGACCGTCTGGGCCCGGTGATTTACCTGTCTTGAGTGAGGTAATAGCATCACCCACCCACCCTCTCCGAGATAGGACTTTCCAAAGTCTCCCTTTGATGTGGGGAAAGGCGGGGCGCTGGGTGAGCCTCGAGAAAAGCGTTACCGTTGGTCAACATTATCCTGTGGTGGCTGACAACGAGTCCGAAAAAAGTCATCGAAAAGGCTGTTAATGCTTTCAGAGGAAGTGGTAGAAGTTCTGTTCTCCGTGGAGAGACGTGTGATAGGTTGACGTTTACGTCTGGGGTTAGCCATACGTGCCAAAAGTTTACCTGACCTACCACCCCAGCGATGACAAAATTGGATTTGATGGTCACAGTGTTCCTGTTCTTTTGCGTGTATAGTAGTCTCAAGGTGTTGTTTAGCCTGTGAGTAAAGGGCATAGTTATCATTGGTCGAATGTCGTTTATACTCAGTATGCGCAGTCCTCAGAGTTGATTCTAGCAGGTGCAGTGTGTCTCTCCATTGCTTGTAACGAGAAGCCGTATATGAGATAACATGTCCCCTAAGAACTTGTTTGGAGGCTGCCCAGAGCAGTCTAGGTTGGTCTATATGAATCAAATTATCGTCTACATAATTTGCCCAGCTAGATTGTAAATGAAGTCGGAATGAGGGCGTAGCAGTAAATTGAGTTGGAAACGACCATTGTAGACGATGTATACGGTGATAGGGAAATTTTACCCATAATCTCACTGGGACGTGGTCAGATAAAGATATTTTTTCAATGTCAGCAGAAACCAATGTGGGGAGCATATATGAACTCAACAAGAACATGTCGATACGAGAATGTGTGTCGTGAACTGGGGATTGAAAGGTATAATCCCTTTCCAAGGGATATAACACCCTCCAAATGTCATGTAAATTTAATGTTGAGACCAAAGTCTGGAGGCCCTGAGATGTGGAACTAGAGGTGACCGCGGTCTGTCCTGATCTATCCAACAAGTGATTAAGAACAGTATTGAAATCGCCCCCCAATATCAAATTCAGGGTAGAAATAGCTAATAGAAGTGAAAGGAACCTGCGGTAAAAAACATCATTAGGACTATTAGGAGCATAGACATTGACAATACAATACTTTACGTTATTGATGAGTAAATGGAGAAAAATGTATCGTCCCTCCGGATCACATATGCATGACTCAACAGTATAAGATAATGAAGTGTGGAGGATGATCTCCACCCCTCTCTTCTTGGAGCTGTATTTAGAGGTAAAGCAGTCCTGAATCCATTTAGCTTTAACCCCTTAAGGACCGAGGACGTACCATGTACGTCATTGCAGCGGGTCTCTCTTAGACCCGCTGACGTACATGGTACGTCCTGCCGTTTTTTGAGCGCTGGAAGCGATCGGATCGCTTCCAGCAGCTCAAACGCCATTGCAGGCTGCCTGGGAGTCCAGGCAGCCGTGCAATGGCGGTTAGAAGTGCCGGGGCACCATGTGATCGCTCCCCGGGAGCGATCAACATCCGGTTTCACCGGAGAGGTGCCCGGCACTTCTAGAGAGCGCTGAGTATATTACAAGGATGCCTCGACATCGAGGCATCCTTGCAATATGCTTACCTGCCGCCGGTCCGTCCGTGATCGCTCCCCCCGAGCGACCACTTCCGGTAGCGGCAGGAAGTACTGAGTGCCACGAGGTATCGTGGCACTCAGTACAAAAACGATCACATCAGTGATCAGGTGCTCTGCTGGGTGCCTCGAGGGATCAAGGCACCCAGCAGAGTAAAAAAAAGTGAAAAAAAAAGTAAAATAAAAATAAAAATAAAATAAACTGACGGTTAGGGTTAGGGTTAGGGGTAGGGTTAGGGTTAGGGGTAGGGTTAGGGGTAGGGTTAGGGGTAGGGGTAGGGTTAGGGTTAGGGGTAGGGGTAGGGTTAGGGTTAGGGCTAGGGTTAGGGTTCTAAGGGCAGGGTCATCTTGGGGCTGAGTGGGATGTTCCTAGCCTGCCTCAGAGAGGCAGGCTAGCAACATCCAATCAGAAGTTAGAAAAAATCAAAATAAAATTTCTAATTTGTCAGGTCAGGTCAATATTTTGTAAATATTGGCTCTGACCTCTGTGATTCTCCCTCCCTCTCCTCACTTGTGTTTTGGTGAGCGAGAGAGAGAGATCAGATTTGACAGGTTAGAGATTTTAGTGAGATTTAGTGAGATTAGAAAAATTGAGGCAGATTTAGAGAGATTTTAGGGAGATTTAGAAGAATTGAGGCAGGTTTAGAGGGATTTAGAGAGATTTAGGTGTTTATTTGTATTTTCTTGTGAAACCAACGGTTCTTCTAAGAACCAACAATCCGCTTATATATATATAATAATTATAAAATTTTATAATCTATTATATATAATGTCTGAGAGGGTGTACAGCGCCGAGGAGGCATATGCCATCCTGGCGTCAGAATCTGAGGCATCTGCGTCAGACTCAGACCCTCATTTCGACCCCGCTAACTGCTCAGAGACGTCGCTAGATACATTATCTACGCTGGCTGATGTATCTAGTGATGTTTCTGATGCAGATCCTGGGTCACCACCTGCCAGCAGGAGACGCACAGCTCCAGCTGAGGAGTGGGTAGTGCCTCATCGCCAGAGGCCAGATATCCCTCCTTTCACGGCAAATCCTGGCATCAATATTGATGTTGCAGGATTTACCGCCACACAGTTTTTGCAGGTGTTTATGGGGGATGATTTGTTGGGCCACATCGTGGCCCAATCAAATCTGTATGCCCATCAGCATTGTGCTGCGAAGCCAGACTCCTACTTGGCAAGGCAGCAATGGACCCCGCTAGATGTGCCAGAATTTCTGAAATTCTGGGCACTTACTATGCTGAGGGCATCATAAAGAAGCCCTCAATTCGCTCCTACTGGAGCAGTAGCCCCATCTGCTCTACCCCCATTTACCCCCAATCAATGTCACGTAGAAGGTATGAAAACATTTTGCGTTTCATGCACTTCAGTGACAACAGCCTGTGCCCCCCTAGAGAGCATCCCCAGTTTGACAGGCACCAGACTTTTACATTTTATTCGTACATTTTTATGTTCTACAATTGGTGCTCTATTTTGCCAAAATCTTTGCACACCTATGCATGGGGGGCATGGTGTACTCAGGAGATCTTGCAGAAAACACCTGGAGAGTTTTCATGCAGTAACAAACAACAGTGTCTCCTAAATCACAGTCCAAAACTACTGTGGGCGTAAAAATCTGAAAATTGAAAAATTACACCACACACCTTCTCAAATGTTTTGGGCTAAAACCGTTGCATCCATGGCATCAAAGCACTCCATATGCAATACCTTGGGGTGTCAACATAACAAATATAAACAATTTTCTGGCAATAATTCAAACTGGGGTATGCGGTAGACCCAAAACCAAAGATAGGCCTAGCTGAAGAAATAATCTCAATTTCAACTCCAATGACAAAGTCATAAAAATTGTATTTGAACCTTCCCAAAATCCTGGCAAACCTATGCATGGGGGGCATGGGTGTACTCAGGAGATCTTGCAGAAAACAACCTGGAGAGTTTTCATGCAGTAACAAACAACAGTGTCTCCTAAATCACAGTCCAAAACTACTGTGGGCGTAAAAATCTGAAAATTGAAAAATTACACCACACACCTTCTCAAATGTTTTGGGCTAAAACCGTTGCATCCATGGCATCAAAGCACTCCATATGCAATACCTTGGGGTGTCAACATAACAAATATAAACAATTTTCTGGCAATAATTCAAACTGGGGTATGCGGTAGACCAAAACCAAAGATAGGCCTAGCTGAAGAAATAATCTCAATTTCAACTCCAATGACAAAGTCATAAAAATTGTATTTGAACCTTCCCAAAATCCTGGCAAACCTATGCATGGGGGGCATGGGTGTACTCAGGAGATCTTGCAGAAAACAACCTGGAGAGTTTTCATGCAGTAACAAACAACAGTGTCTCCTAAATCACAGTCCAAAACTACTGTGGGCGTAAAAATCTGAAAATTGAAAAATTACACCACACACCTTCTCAAATGTTTTGGGCTACAACCGTTGCATCCATGGCATCAAAGCACTCCATATGCAATACCTTGGGGTGCCAACATAAAAATATAAACAATTTTCTGGCAATAATTCAAACTGGGGTATGCGGTAGACCCAAAACCAAAGATAGGCCTAGTTGAAGAAATAATCTCAATTTCAACTCCAATGACAAAGTCATAAAAATTGTATTTGAACCTTCCCAAAATCCTGGCAAACCTATGCATGGGGGGCATGGGTGTACTCAGGAGACCTTGCAGAAAACAACCTGGAGAGTTTTCATGCAGTAACAAACAACAGTGTCTCCTAAATCACAGTCCAAAACTACTGTGGGCGTAAAAATCTGAAAATTGAAAAATTACACCACACACCTTCTCAAATGTTTTGGGCTACAACCGTTGCATCCATGGCATCAAAGCACTCCATATGCAATACCTTGGGGTGCCAACATAACAAATATAAACAATTTTCTGGCAATAATTCAAACTGGGGTATGCGGTAGACCCAAAACCAAAGATAGGCCTAGTTGAAGAAATAATCTCAATTTCAACTCCAATGACAAAGTCATAAAAATTGTATTTGAACCTTCCCAAAATCCTGGCAAACCTATGCATGGGGGGCATGGGTGTACTCAGGAGACCTTGCAGAAAACAACCTGGAGAGTTTTCATGCAGTAACAAACAACAGTGTCTCCTAAATCACAGTCCAAAACTACTGTGGGCGTAAAAATCTGAAAATTGAAAAATTACACCACACACCTTCTCAAATGTTTTGGGCTACAACCGTTGCATCCATGGCATCAAAGCACTCCATATGCAATACCTTGGGGTGCCAACATAACAAATATAAACAATTTTCTGGCAATAATTCAAACTGGGGTATGCGGTAGACCAAAACCAAAGATAGGCCTAGTTGAAGAAATAATCTCAATTTCAACTCCAATGACAAAGTCATAAAAATTGTATTTGAACCTTCCCAAAATCCTGGCAAACCTATGCATGGGGGGCATGGGTGTACTCAGGAGACCTTGCAGAAAACAACCTGGAGAGTTTTCATGCAGTAACAAACAACAGTGTCTCCTAAATCACAGTCCAAAACTGATGTGGGTGTGAAAATGAAAAATGACCACCAAACAGTATCCAATTTGTTTGGAGCAAACGGATGCATCCATAGCATAAAAACACTCCATTTACAATACTTTGGGGTGTTAGCTTACCAAATATATGCACGTTCATAAAACTGGGGTATGTAAAAAGGCCCCTAAAAAGAAGATAAGCAAAGAAGATACTGTATGTCAAATTAGAAAATTGACAAGCACATGTCAAAGATTGGCGTAGCACCCCAAAAACAACAGAACAAATCTATATATGGGTGGTATCAATTTACTCAGAAGATGTTGCTGAACATATTTTGGGGTGTTTTTTGGCAGTAACCCATAACTGGATTTGACAATTCATGCCTAAAGTACAATGTGTGTGAAAAAATAACACAAAAAGTGACTACCTGAAAGTTTGACATAGAGCTAGTGCATGGAAAGTGTTAAAATACAACTCTTTGAAGCACCCTAGGGTGTGCCCTTTCTAAAAATATATGGTTTGATGGGGGTAAATTACTTTGGCCGGCTTCAAAAATGTCCCAAATAGGACATGGGTGCATGATGACGAAATGTGAAAATTCCAAGTTGGAAAACTGAAATGCGCACCCCCCAAATAAGGCCTATTAGCCCCCAAATGACCCGACATACCTATACATGGGTGGTATCAATTTACTCAGAAGATGTTGCTGAACATATTTTGGGGTGTTTTTTGGCAGTACCCATAACTGGATTGACAATTCATGCCTAAAGTACAATGTGTGTGAAAAAATAACACACAAAGTGACTACCTGAAAGTTTGACATAGAGCTAGTGCATGGAAAGTGTTAAAATACAACTCTTTGAAGCACCCTAGGGTGTGCCCTTTCTAAAAATATATGGTTTGATGGGGGTAAATTACTTTGGCCGGCTTCAAAAATGTCCCAAATAGGACATGGGTGCATGATGACGAAATGTGAAAATTCCAAGTTGGAAAACTGAAATGCGCACCCCCCAAATAAGGCCTGTTAGCCCCCAAATGACCCGACATACCTATACATGGGTGGTATCAATTTACTCAGAAGATGTTGCTGAACATATTTTGGGGTGTTTTTTGCAGTAACCCATAACTGGATTTGACAATTCATGCCTAAAGTACAATGTGTGTGAAAAAATAACACAAAAAGTGACTACCTGAAAGTTTGACATAGAGCTAGTGCATGGAAAGTGTTAAAATACAACTCTTTGAAGCACCCTAGGGTGTGCCCTTTCTAAAAATATATGGTTTGATGGGGGTAAATTACTTTGGCCGGCTTCAAAAATGTCCCAAATAGGACATGGTGCATGATGACGAAATGTGAAAATTCCAAGTTGGAAAACTGAAATGCGCACCCCCAAATAAGGCCTATTAGCCCCCAAATGACCCGACATACCTATACATGGGTGGTATCAATTTACTCAGAAGATGTTGCTGAACATATTTTGGGGTGTTTTTTGGCAGTAACCCATAACTGGATTTGACAATTCATGCCTAAAGTACAATGTGTGTGAAAAAATAACACAAAAAGTGACTACCTGAAAGTTTGACATAGAGCTAGTGCATGGAAAGTGTTAAAATACAACTCTTTGAAGCACCCTAGGGTGTGCCCTTTCTAAAAATATATGGTTTGATGGGGGTAAATTACTTTGGCCGGCTTCAAAAATGTCCCAAATAGGACATGGGTGCATGATGACAAAATGTGAAAATTCCAAGTTGGAAAACTGAAATGCGCACCCCCCAAATAAGGCCTATTAGCCCCCAAATGACCCGACATACCTATACATGGGTGGTATCAATTTACTCAGAAGATGTTGCTGAACATATTTTGGGGTGTTTTTTGGCAGTAACCCATAACTGGATTTGACAATTCATGCCTAAAGTACAATGTGTGTGAAAAAATACACAAAAAGTGACTACCTGAAAGTTTGACATAGACCTAGTGCATGGAAAGTGTTAAAATACAACTCTTTGAAGCACCCTAGGGTGTGCCCTTTCTAAAAATATATGGTTTGATGGGGGTAAATTACTTTGGCCGGCTTCAAAAATGTCCCAAATAGGACATGGGTGCATGATGACGAAATGTGAAAATTCCAAGTTGGAAAACTGAAATGCGCACCCCCCAAATAAGGCCTATTAGCCCCCAAATGACCCGTCATACCTATACATGGGTGGTATCAATTTACTCAGAAGATGTTGCTGAACATATTTTGGGGTGTTTTTTGGCAGTAACCCATAACTGGATTTGACAATTCATGCCTAAAGTACAATGTGTGTGAAAAAATAACACAAAAAGGGACTACCTGAAAGTTTGACACAGAGCTAGTGCATGGAAAGTGTTAAAATACAACTCTTTGAAGCACCCTAGGGTGTGCCCTTTCTAAAAATATATGGTTTGATGGGGGTAAATTACTTTGGCCGGCTTCAAAAATGTCCCAAATAGGACATGGGTGCATGATGACGAAATGTGAAAATTCCAAGTTGGAAAAACTGAACTGCGCACCCCCCAAATAAGGCCTATTAGCCCCCAAATGACCCGACATACCTATACATGGGTGGTATCAATTTACTCAGAAGATGTTGCTGAACATATTTTGGGGTGTTTTTTGGCAGTAACCCATAACTGGATTTGACAATTCATGCCTAAAGTACAATGTGTGTGAAAAAATAACACAAAAAGTGACTACCTGAAAGTTTGACATAGAGCTAGTGCATGGAAAGTGTTAAAATACAACTCTTTGAAGCACCCTAGGGTGTGCCCTTTCTAAAAATATATGGTTTGATGGGGGTAAATTACTTTGGCCGGCTTCAAAAATGTCCCAAATAGGACATGGGTGCATGATGACGAAATGTGAAAATTCCAAGTTGGAAAACTGAAATGCGCACCCCCCAAATAAGGCCTATTAGCCCCCAAATGACCCGACATACCTATACATGGGTGGTATCAATTTACTCAGAAGATGTTGCTGAACATATTTTGGGGTGTTTTTTGGCAGTAACCCATAACTGGATTTGACAATTCATGCCTAAAGTACAATGTGTGTGAAAAAATAACACAAAAAGGGACTACCTGAAAGTTTGACATAGAGCTAGTGCATGGAAAGTGTTAAAATACAACTCTTTGAAGCACCCTAGGGTGTGCCCTTTCTAAAAATATATGGTTTGATGGGGGTAAATTACTTTGGCCGGCTTCAAAAATGTCCCAAATAGGACATGGGTGCATGATGACGAAATGTGAAAATTCCAAGTTGGAAAACTGAAATGCGCACCCCCCAAATAAGGCCTATTAGCCCCCAAATGACCCGACATACCTATACATGGGTGGTATCAATTTACTCAGAAGATGTTGCTGAACATATTTTGGGGTGTTTTTTGGCAGTAACCCATAACTGGATTTGACAATTCATGCCTAAAGTACAATGTGTGTGAAAAAATAACACAAAAAGGGACTACCTGAAAGTTTGACATAGAGCTAGTGCATGGAAAGTGTTAAAATACAACTCTTTGAAGCACCCTAGGGTGTGCCCTTTCTAAAAATATATGGTTTGATGGGGGTAAATTACTTTGGCCGGCTTCAAAAATGTCCCAAATAGGACATGGGTGCATGATGACGAAATGTGAAAATTCCAAGTTGGAAAACTGAAATGCGCACCCCCCAAATAAGGCCTTTTAGCCCCCAAATGACCCGACATACCTATACTTGGGTGGTATCAATTTACTCAGAAGATGTTGCTGAACATATTTTGGGGTGCTTTTTGGCAGTAAACCTTAAAGTTCACAGTACATGTATTCTTAAATTGCGTTCAAAAAAAAAAATCACCAAATTTTTTTTTTTTCTCAAACTTTGGCATAGATTTGTGGTAAAATGGTTTGCATGGAAAGAGTCAAAATACCCCAAGTTTAATACCTTGATTTGTGTACTTTAAAAAAATATGTATATGTGGAGGGTTATTCAGGAATTAGTGACAGATATCAGTGTTACAATGTCACTATCACTAGTTTTGAAAATAAACTCTTTGGAAATGGCAAAGTGCTACTTGCACTTATTGTTGCATAAAATAAGGAAAAAAGCGAGGAATATGTAAACATTGGGTATTGCTAAACTCAGTACTAAATTTAGAAACTACTAAAGAATTAATTTTTTTTGACGGTTGTTGATACATAAGAAATTTTGGGGGTCAAAGTTCGAAAAAGTGGTGTTTTTTCAATTTTTGTGTCATATTTCACAATATTTTTTATAGTAAATTATATGAAATGATGAAAAAAATGGTATCTTTATAAAGTCCATTTAGTGACGAGAAAAACAGTGTAAAATAGGTGTGGGTTACATAAACGAGTAAGAGGAAAATTTGACGTAAACACTAAGAGCGCAGAAACGTAAAAACAGCAGCGGTCACGAACGGACGGATTCGTGTAAAACCGCCCGGTCACTAAGGGGTTAAAGGTAGAAGTCGAGTTTGTAGACCAATGAGTTTCTTGTAATAATGTAACGTGAGGATGTTTGTGAGACAAATAAGTCAGTATTTTTCTCCTTTTCACTGGTGTATTAGCGCCGTTGACATTCCAAGATAGTAGTTTTAGAATATCCGTAGACTGGACCTCTTCAGTAATGTTTAGAGAGTTTTTATCCAATACCAGCACGAAAATCTAGGATAGCGTTTGAGAAAATGACAGCAAAGGAGGGGCCCGGTCCCAGCTCGAGCCAGGGAAAACACCCCTTATGTGAAAAGATAAAATACAGTCCAGGCAGTCAACAAAAGGCCAAATCGAGGCAACTATATACAATCCTTCCAGGGGAAAATCATTAGTATTTAGAAAAGAACCCACTCGAACTTTAAGAAACAGTTTCCGGAGACGCTGGGGGTGGTTGACCATTCGCCCAGTCAGGCAATACGTGATTTAGGAAGAGGTCAGTCTCACTAGCCGATGTTGTAGTAAGAGATCTGCCACCAATGTATAGGCGAAGTGTCGCCGGGTATAGCAAGGCAAATTTTATACCTTTGTTGTAGAGTGCGGTGCACACCGGTGCAAAAGCATTGCGTTTGAGAGTGACTTGAGCCGAGTAGTCACGGAAGATTAGTATCTTGTGCGGTTGGAGCTTTTTTGTACGCCACCAAGATCCGCACCACGTCCTGAAAGTTCAAGAAACGAGCTATGACCGGTCTGGGTCTAGAGTTATCCGCCGGCTTGTTAGCCCCCAGTCTATGTGCTGGACATGTGCGCAGCACAAAATTTCATTTTGGACGAATGCATTCGTCCTAAAACACAATTTATTTAGTTGCTAAAGAAATTCGTTTTCAGTTCTTTAGTATGAAAACTAATTTAATTCGTCCGAAAACCAGCGGATACAATTAATATTGTAGTGGTGGCTCCTCAGAGGGCTGAGATCGGCTGCTTGTTACAGTATCTCTCACTCTCAGCACAATGTGTCAGGCAAAGCTGTTACAGTAACTGACTGCTGATCATCACAATGCTCAGAGTTTCAGTAAAACTAGTAAATAATATTTTTATATATAAGAGGTTATAAAAATATTATTTCTTTGTTTTAGTGAAACTCTGAGAGCTGTGATGAGCAGCAGTCAGTTACTATAACAGCTGAGCCTGATACATTGTACTGGGAGATAATGTAATAAGCAGCCGATCTCAGTGCTCACAGACACTGGAATTAAAGGGCTAAAAAAATAAATAAAATGCTCCTCTCTGTATAATGTATAGTATATCCTTCTGCATTAATTAATTGCTTAGAATATCCTCCAGCATTAATCATTGCTGGTCTCCTTCACTCATCAATGTAATATTACAAAAAGAACTGAAACTAAAATGAAATGCATGTTCCTTTCGTTTTTTGGACCGAGCAGTTTCGTATCTCTTGAGTCATACGAAAACGAAATTAGCCCAGAATTCTAACGAAATCTTTTAGTACTAAAACAAATGCACATGTCTACTATGTGTCCTTTCAATCTGTATTTTTGAGTGAGGGGTAGTGGAGATATCTAGTGCCGAGGGAAGTCAGTCTTGAAGAAGGGCCAGTATATCAGAAGCATGAACCGATTGCAGAATCCCTACAAAACGTAAATTATTTTGTCTACTTCGATTTTCCAGATCTTCCAGCTTATCTTGAAGTGACATAATCGTCGATTGCTGCTCATGGACCGTAGATTGTAGAGTATGATGGGTATCTTCCGTCGCAGATTGGCGAGTTTCAATATCCAAGATTTGAGCTCAGTGTGATTGCAATAGTTGAAGTGTGTTGTCAATAGATGTTTTTAGGGTTTGAAATTGTGTCTCAAAAAATGGAGTGAGAAGCGTTGCCACCTCTTTGGCCATCTCCGTTGCTGACGTATGCGTGTCTTGTGGTTGATGGATTTCTTGAAGAGCAAGGTCGTCATCTAGGTCTGGAGTAGACAAGAGTGGTGACGGTGGATGAGAATCTAATGGGGAATTTTTTTTTGTCGTTTTAACAGATTTGGCACCTTGTTTCTTAACAGTCTTTAAGCTGTTTATTTAGCTAGAAATTTATCCATGAGTAAATATTTAGGTGATATGGATCTCCTAACAAAAAAATATTAGGACGAGTCCTTCGATAAGAATTCTGTAGCGGTTATACTACGGTGTTCCGTCTGTTCCGATTTGAATTTTTTTATTTTTAAGTTTTTAATGTTGCTTTTTCTTTTTAATTTAATTTTTTTTGTTTTTTTTGTTTTCGTTATCTTTCTCCTTACTCGGCTTCCTTCAATTATATGTACAAGTCTCCGTTCCTTTTGTCAGTAATTACAACATAGATTATGTCCCCGTGCCTCTGGAGATTCTAAAATACGTGCATGCCGCAGAGAGGGTATGGAGAGAAAAAGAGCTGTTATCCCAGGCGACATGAAGCAGTGTAAACCAGTGGGAAATGCAGAAAACCAGAGTCAGGCTTCTACTCCCCTCAGACAACTAGCCAGAAAAAACGGAAGAGGGAGGAAAATGGAGGTCAGAAAATGTGGCCACCAACACGTCTGGAAGAAAGAAGACCTCCTGGTGCCACGTGGAGTGCTCAGGCTCTCCAAAATGGCGGCTGCAGGTACAGCGAGTCCTGTGTATTTTAAAAGTGTTCGAGGGGGGGGTCCAAGGCATAGAAAGGAGGTGGATTTTCGCCACCCGATACCTTTAGGGTATAGCCACCAGCCCCGCACCTTGGGAGGAAGGACAGCCCCAGTCGCAAGCGTCCGGCGGTTCTGAAGGCCTCGTTTCCCGGTTCTGGGCTCAGTTGAAAGGGGATAGAGGCTCACCAGCATCCAGTGTGGCAGGGCTGCAAGAGACTCCCATCAGTCACCCTCAAAGGCTTCGTCCGAAGTCCACCCGCACGCTGGGGTTGAGCACTGCGCAGAGCCGATGAAAATTGCGGCCAGCTCCGATGGCCGCCAAACCGGAAGTTGCCCTTTACTGTTTTGTTAATGATTGGCTTAATGAAGCCTCTAAATTTACTGACCTCACTTTGGAGCGGGCCATGACTTATCCATTCTCTGTTAACTTTTCACCACCTCCCTCCCTCCTCGAGCCCTCCCATCATGAAATCTAACCCCCTCTTTGAGGTGGGTCGAGTGGCCTGGCATAGGGCTCATAAATTGTTGGGATTGTCTTGGAAGACAACGGTCTTCCAACTCTTTTTCACAACCTGGCCATCCAAAATGGTACTTTGGCCCCGATCTTTAGAGCCTTGGTGGGGAAAGTCCTGACACAAATTTTTCACTTCTTAAATTTAACTTCCCGGAAACCCCGACCTTATGGCGAACTTTGGTCCTCAATAGCCCTCCTGTACTTCCATCCAGTTTATTATATGCAATTGGCTGCTTTCCTGGTGACACACTTGCGATCTTTGTCGACTTTGGAATTTAACAACCCCCTTGAGAAAATTATGGGAGAATGCTCATCTACAGCTGACTTTGGAATGCTTTTTCGGCCTCAATATGATTGGTTGTCAATGACCACCAGTTTAGCCAAATGGTTTGCACATCTCCCTAAACAATCACCCTTTTCCCGGATTGCTGTCACTAATAAATTGCATAAGCAAATATCTTCTGTACAATATGAGGAAATCTTAATCAAATTATTGCACAGGGCTTATGTAGCACCAGTTTATCTAGCCTTCATTTTCCCAAATTACTCTAATCAGTGTCTGAAGGGTTTACATACTTGTGCGGACCTTTTCCACTGCCCATGGTCATGTCCTTTTATTGCCTTATTCTGGCATGAGGTGAGGAGGCTTGGTTCACATGTCTTAGATTTGCAGGTACCTGATACCCCAGACTGGGCCTTATTTAATATCCTTTCCCATTTATAGACTCAATCCCTATCTAGGCCGGAAAAAAACTCCGGTATCCTTTCTGTGACTGGGAAAAAAAAAATAACATTCTGGGGCAATGGATCTCACCCTCCTCCCTTCTTTCTCCATGTTTTTCTCTCGGTTATACACAATTTTCCAAAATAATTGGATGGAGACCACTCTCAACAAGGAATCGACTGTAAGGTTAAAAACTTCTTCGATACTTGGGGGGGGTGTTCATGTCACATCTACTGGAGACTGTGCGTAATATACTCCACACCACCTTTGAAAACACTAGCTGGTATGTGAAACACTCTGTTGGGTCCTCCCTTATTGCCGAATAGCCAAACTTCCTTGGCCCTTTTTCTTGGGGAAAGATTCTTGTTGATTGTTTGGGTTTTTTCTATTGCTGTTGTATTTCCTTCCTTTCCCCCTTATGTGTCTGTCTACCTCTTGCATTTTTGTGTTGTAAAGTTTGTACTGAAACCTTTGTCGACCTGAAACCTTATATAAAGTTTTTAATTTTTAAAAAAAAAAAAATTAAATCAATTCTTTGCAGAGGATAATCTTCAATGGTTCTGACATATTCTTCCATAGGAAAAGAAATTACGAATGTGGGGTGATTACACACTAGTAGGGATAACTTTTCATGTGCATCATATAAATATGGCAACAAGTAATCTTATTACGTATTGTGATTATGGGTATTGGGATTCTATAAAAAAATTTAAAAAAGTATATCCTTGGAGCAAAAATACAAACTGAATGGAATGCTTTGAAAATGGATTATATTGAAGTTGACATAAAAGTCATCTTCACTTTACATTACAAATCCTCTCTGAACATGATGATTTGTGTTGTTTTGTTCCAGAATCAGCTGCTACAGCAGCTGTATTATGTTCCCCAGCATATTCGTGCAGAGGCAGTTTATAAAATATGCATGGCACGTGCCAGATGCATTTAACCAGTGATTCTTGGCACTTTGCCTCATGTGACCATGATAATTTTGTTTCTGATATGAGGCACAGTTTGGCATACTAACAGTTCAGCTGTTCACAGTATATACATATTTTACCAGACTAGAATGAGCAAATTATGGCATTATTTAACAATGCAAAAATCTAATGTTCTAGCAGCTGCCACCAAACCGTAATTTCTGAAAGGTGAGTAATTGAAGCACTGACACACAGCCATTTATTAATAGAAAATTAAAATAAAGCCTTTATTAACAGTACAATTATTAACAGAAGTAGGGCGAGAAGAATGTTGTATAAGAAATTATAGACAAGATTCTGCAAAGAGTGTCTCTTCTTATGTTTTCATTTTATTCAGAATGGGTTCAGTATGTGATGGAGTCAGTGATCATTAGAAGAGAAGCTTTTTGTTTTTTGCTGTTGATACACAGTTGTCACATGATATAACATGAAGAATTCACTTGCCTACGTCTTCAGGAGTAAATGAGCTTGGGCTTTATATCATCTTAATTTATTTATGTTCCATTTGTCTGTTTTCCTCACTTATGAGCTCCCATGACTGTCATATTTACTTCCTCGGAATGATCTTGCAAAAACAGGTTTAATCTTATTTACTTTTTTTCTCTGTTGCTGATATTTGGATAATTGTTTTCAGGAGCTAGATTTTGCACTGATGTATCTGTTACTCATTTACCTCTTTTTTTTAGTGGTGGTTGGTTACTAGTAGCTATCTTTCTGAGTGAGATGTAAATTAAGAGTTATTTGTTTGACTAACTATTTAGTCATTCCTTATACAGATTTATCTATACCATATATGTCCCTTTTGGATGCTGAGGCAACTTTAGAGATAATTTTTTAAGCTTTTTTTCCTACTACAGTCTTGACTTTGGCTTTGTATATTATATAACTTTGTTTTTAATGTGCACAGTGATTTTATTTTTTGCCAATTAAATAGTGTTTTTATTTTCTTTTACCTATTTTTGTTTAAATTATTTATGGTAGCTATCTAATCCTTTTATCAATCTCCTATCTGGACTTTTGGTTACTTTCACTCTAGCACCTCTCACCGAATTGAATTAATTTCTTCTAGTACCATTGAGAAATGGTTGGTCATCCAATATATGTATAGATGCATTGTCTCTTTACGTGGTGTCTAGATAAGTCATTGTGCGAGTATGGATTTACTTAATCATATTTCACTGTGGGTTTAAATTACTTAAAATGTTGTAAAACTTGAAAAAACATCCAAAACAACATTTTTTTACTCTAATATCAATTTCGTAAGACTGTAAAGTGGTTAGATTTAAAACCATGGGCTATGAATTACTTTAGCATTGTACCAGATACATAGTAATGCAATCCAGAAGTTTCTTATTGACATGAAAAGCATAAAAGCATAAGAATTTACCCAAATGCAAATAGGGAACGGTAAATTGGCAATGAAACCTACTTTTCTCCCCTCCTAACCAGGGACAGGTAGGAATAATTCTCATTTCTGGAGATTTGAGAAACAAATAACAACATACAAGAAGAGGGAGCATGATCATTACAATTTTACTTAGGCTGGGGTCAGACGAGCGTAGTGTTCACGTCCGTGATTGCGCCTAAAAGTACGTCCGTGATAGCATGAAAGAAAGTCCATTGGAGCCTGACACATGAAGTACGTCCGCGGCCCACGGACGCAAGGCAGGCAAGAACGTACAACCCCTAGAACGGCCGCACAAAGTGCGCTGCGTCCGCAACGTCTGCATAGCTTTGTGTGTGAGTGATGGAACGTGGTCAGACGGACTGCATTTATACGTCCAGCATTTTTTTCACGGACAAAATGGTTTTGCTTTTTAATTTATTTTCCCTCCTACATCCGTCAAAATATTTGTCAGTGAAAAAAACGGACTGTGTGGCCACTACTGCGTCTTCCGTACTGACGTACGTCCGTGTGCAAGGACGTACAGTCCGTAGAAATCACGCTCGTCTGACCCTAGCCTTATTGTTACAGCATATTTCTTGCCATGACATCTTGGCAAATACTTACATATTTTTAGAAATGTTGTTCTTTAAGGCACTAACGATCTGTATGAATGATCATCAAGAGACATTTTTAAACTGAGAGGGTTTGATTGAGTTTGTTTTCTTTACTAGGACATTAAAAAAGATTAGGCAAAAATAAATGTTATGCTTTTTTTCCCCTAGCTTTTACACTGATGGAGTGAAGTGTGTTCCAAATAATCCACAGGATTCTGTGATTGATGCAGAAACTGATAGCCAGCATATGTTGTCAAAGGAAGATTTCCTCAAAATGATGATGCCTGACAGCCCAATTGGAGAAGAAGGGAGAAGGAAGGTTGGTAATATTAATTTCTGGAACAGATCTATCTTGTTGAGCAGGTTATCAACAGGAATTCTCTAAAACTACTTATAGTCAAACTTCCCATAGTCCTCTTTAAAGTAGAGATATACAATGACGGCTGGGAATATTTCAAGTTTGGGCGCCCGACTGGAAACATGAATGTTTTTAATCATGAATAGGAATATGTCTATATGGCACTGCTACCTCCAAATATGTGGACTATCTTATAGGCATATTCCTATTAATGAGGCAAATATAATGATCATATATTCAATTATTACAAGTGTAATCCAAAAACTAGCCACAAGATGTATACATAAAATAGTATTTAGTATAATAGTGAAAAAAGTGATTTTATTATTTGCTAGAAAAACTGAACACTAATCCTAGCCATTTTATTCTTAGTGTACAAAACTCCAATGTACGAAAAAAAAAATTCCTGTTTACTATTGTGATTTAGCACATTAAAGCAAATGTGGCTGTGCATTTTCTGTCATTAACCCTTTCGCTGCTGAGGCGCTTCACGACTCTGTGCTGAGCTCATTTTTACCTGTTTCGCTCATCTTGTTTAAACGTGTTTTGAAGGCTTATTTTAGTATATGACCCAGACATATTATATATCGTTCTTTCCGTCAGACTCGGCAGATTCATAATATGTCATTATTATATGTATACGTCATGTCCTGTCTGTATATTATAACAAAAAATGCAATAAAATATGATTTTTCAATAATTTACAACGTGTAAAGTGTTTTTTTTTCACATTTTAACATGCGAGCAATTGCGGTTATATTTTGTATGGGGTGCGCTTGTTAAAAAAATTAGAAATGGTGACTCGTTACATTTTGTTTTGGGGAAAATTACGCAATTTTTAACAAACGCACCGCATACAAAAATCGTTAGTGCAGCATCATTGTTCACATTATAATTGAAATGGGAACAATATTGCTGCATTAACAAACCAAAAAAAAGAAAAAAACTTGTTTATTTTTTTTATAATTTTTTTAAAATATTTAAAAAAAAAAAAAAATCATGGTCATGTTTGGTATCGTTGGAAAGGTCATTCTGTGGCCGATCCAACAGTACCAAACATTAATCCCTAGCAGCCACGGATCGGGAGATAAGGGGTTCATTGGAACCCCCTATCTCCACCATTGGTGGTAGTTAGGGGTTAACTCCAGAACTGGCGTCATCGTGCTATGCATGATGATGCCAGTTCTCAGGGGGCATTCCCGTAAGCTCCGGGAGAGGATCACGATTTGGCACTTTTCGGCGCCGAATCGTGATCCGGCACCCAAGGGGTTAAAGGCATGCACGGTTTGGAAGGGCAGGCTGTGCCCTTCCAAACCGTGCCTGCCTTAACCCTGTGACAGCCGGCGATTGGGAGGGAGAGAGGTCCGAAGGACCTCCCCCCTCCCTTTCAGGCACCTCCTCCGCACATGCGGGGGGGTTCCTGAATTAGATGTCATTGCGCCGCCGCAATGGCATCTAATGGTGCCGACGGCGGTCCCGGGTGCTGGGCTGACATCGAGGATGTCAGCCCGCACCGGGGGGCACAGCGATCGGCCGGAATCCGTCCTCCGCAGGCAACGCTACCTGCGGGTGGACGCGCTGAGCGCGTCCTCCGCAGCGAAAGGGTTAAAGGGATACTGCCACTTACATTAGCTGTAACTAGATTACGTGTGCATTACAAATATAAAAGCATTATAAAAGACGATGCAACGTTTTTCAAAAGCTTTGCTCTGTAGCTCATGTTTATTTAATCTACACTTTTAACAGTTGAGGTGGAGGAGGGAATGTTTAGATAAGGCGGCAGGAGGTCTACTCGGCAGGCTAATTGAGATAAGCGATGGCATCTGAATGAGATATGACAGGGAGTTTAAAATACTTCTAATCTACCCCCTGGTGATGTCCTATGAATACATCCACGTAATACAATGGGCTAAATTACAATCTTGACACAAACGTTTGTGCCTTGGGCAAATAATCGTTAACGTGTGGGGTAAAACCATTTGCAGCTATTGTGGGGGTCTCACTTCTACAAAATATCTGGGAATTATTGTAATCTGTGTGTTCTCACTGCCAGCAGCTATTGGGGGGTCTCACTTCTATCAGAAATCTGGGAATTGTAATCTGTGTCTTGCCACTGCCACCCATCAGGGGGTCTCACTGATTTATAGGAGGTTCCTGGGAATTGTAATCTGTGTCTTGTCACTGCCACCACAACCATCAGGGGATCTCACTGATTTATAAGAGGTTTCTGGGAATTGTAATCTGTGTCTTCTCACTGCAAGCTATCAGGGGGTCCCACATACTTCTAGCAGATTTCTGCGAATTTTAATCTGTGTCTTGTCACTGCCACCCATCAGGGGGTCTCACTGATTTAAAGGAGGTTCCTGGGAATTGTAATTTGTGTCTTGTCACTGGCACCCATCAGGGGGTCTCACAGATTTATCGAAGTTTTCTGGGAATTTTAATCTGTGTCTTCTCACTGGCTGCCAGCTATCAGGGTGTCTCACTGAGTTATACCAGAGTTCTGGAAATCTTTAATCTTTATACCAGAGTTGAATCAGAGTTCTGTATATCTTTAATCTATATATCACTCACCATGTCAGAAAGACCAAAAAGGACAGGCAGACGCTCCCAGACACAGATAAGAGGGCAAGCAGCCTCTGTGTTGGAAGGCTGTGCCCCTGGTCGTCGTGGACGTGGTGCATCCTCTGCAGGGGCACGCTTGTCCTTGTTTCTAACTGGTGCTGGCCATTTTAATCAGCAGCAACATACAGAGGATTTGCAGAATTGGTTTACCAGGCCCTCCGAGTCCTCCAAGTCCTCTGCCAGCCAGGCTTGTAGTGGTTTAAAGTCCACCTCAGCTGCCAAAACATCTAAATCAGCCTCCATGTCCACAGCTACTCCTGCCGTAGCCTCACTATCATACACGGAGGAGTCAGCTGAATTGTTTACTTACAGTGACAGTGTCAGTGACATGCTGCTTGAGGATGCGCAGCAACTCCAGTGCTCTGATTCAAATTCTGAGGTTGAGGAAGGGAGTAAAATCAGCCTAGAGGGAGGGGGTGCCAGTGACAAACAAAGAACTGGCACTCATGTTCCCCCAGCAGCTGCAGCATATTGCGAGGTTGGCTCCAGTGATGAGGAGATAGGGGGTGATGACGATGATGAGGTCACTGACTCCACCTGGGTGCCTGATCGAACAGAGGAGTCAAGGGAGGAGGAGGCACAACAAAAACGAGGCAGAACGTGCTCTATGACCAACCGTAGCCAGTCCAAGGCATCAGACGTCACAGCTGCTCAGGTGCAGAGCGCTGTTGTCTCAAAGCACATGTACAGGAAGTCTGCTGTCTGGGAGTTCTTTAAGAAATGTGCAGCAGACTGCACTGTTGCTATTTGTAATCTATGTCAGATAAGGATCAAGCGTCGGAAAGACATCCCACGCTTGGGTATCACGTGCTTGAGGCGACATATGACCACCTGCCACGCATCCCGTTGGCACAACACTTTGCATAGGTCCTCCTCATCTGTCTCTACTCCCACTATATGTCTGCCATGTCATTGCCTACAACCTCCACTGACAGGCATGATGCTACAGTAATGGGTGTACCAGGTCCTTCCTCAGAATGTGAGAGCATCCCATCAGCTGAAGATTTACGCAGTCAAATTACGTTGCCCCACCTGCTGCAACGTAAGAAAAAATATAGTCCCAACCATCCCCAAGCACAGCGTCTAAATGCCAGCTTAGCAAAATTACTCGCAATACAGCTGCTGCCTTTCCAGCTGGTGGACTCCGCTTGCTTCCGTGAATTTGCTGAATGTGCTGTACCACAGTGGCATGTTCCAAAACGCCATTTCTTTTCACGGAAGGCCATTCCAGCACTATACCAGCACGTGGAAGACAATGTTATGGAGTCATTGGGAAAGGCAGTCAGCAGCAAGGTGCACATGACTTTAGACACGTGGTCCAGCAAGCATGGACAGGGCCATTACATTTCCTTCATGGCACACTGGGTAACTCTGATTGCAGCTGGGAGGGATCCAGGACGGGGCTCTGTGCTGGAGCTTGTTCATCCACCACGCCTCCAGAAAGCTGCTTGTATGAGGTCTGTCTGCTCCACCACCTCTTCCTCCTCCTTCTCTGTCTCTGGCAAAATGGCAGTTAAACCGACGCGTGGCAGGGGCTACGCAATGGCTCAAGCAAAAAGATGCCATACTGTGCTTGAGCTGGTTTGTTTAGGGGACAGGAGCCACACCGGGCCAGAAATTCTGTCAGCTCTGAAGGGGCAGGTGCAGAGATGGTTAACACCACGCCAACTTCAGCTGGGAATGGTCGTCTGTGATAATGGCAGCAACCTTTTCTCTGCCCTACGCCAGGGTAAGTTGACGCATGTACCATACCTAGCACACGTCCTAAATCTGGTGGTACAGCGTTTCCTAACCAGGTACCCAGGGCTGGCAGAGCTTCTCAGCTAGGCCAGAAAAGTCTGCAGCCACTTCAGACGGTCATTCCCAGCAAGTGTTCACCTTGCAGAAATGCTAAGATAATTCCACCTTCCACTAACCAGAGAAAAGGAGGGGGATCCTAGTGGCGCAGTCCCTTCTGAGGGTAATTTGAGAGGAATAGTAAGGATTCCTATTAGTTCAGAAGCAGCGTGGTCTGAATGACCGTTCTAAAGTGCTGGTTAGAGGGCGGGGCTATAGGCAAGGTGCAGACAAGCTGTGAAGCTGTGAGCAGGTTATACAATAGCAGCCTTCCTAGATCAGGGAAACATTCAAATGCATACAAAGTGCAAAACGTGCGTACAAAAAATGCATGTAAAGTGCAATATGCGAATTGTGAACAAAAACACAATGTGAAAGAGTGTACAATTGCAAAGTAAAATAGGGTACAATTGACCAAGTGAACAGTAGATGCCCTGGTGGCTCAAATGTGCGTACAGATGTAAAAAAATATGGGGTTAAATGTACATAGGAAGGTTATTCAAAATATTAAAAAGGGGGGGGGAAGTCTTGTTTCTATTGTCCGTAATGGATAAAGGAAAAGTAGAAAAAATTCGGACCGTATATTGCGGTGAAGGCAAGAGATAGCCCGTTCTGATCTCTATTGGAGGGATCTAGTAGTTCCAGGTGCAGTCCTAAAACGCAGTCTTTGCCGTGGTCCTATATAGGCTCCCAATTTCCCAAAAAATGGGAAAAGAAGGAGGGTAAAGAGGAAAGAAAGAGTATATAGTGCAATTATGCTTAATAAATAGTAGGTGCCCAAAAGACAAAGGGACACTTACAGTGTCCAGAGCCTCTTCTACCGGCTCTCCCCCATTTTCTGAGACTGTTTTCTCCACACAGACTGATGAAGGCTATATTTAATAGCCGAAACGCGTATCTGTGATACTCCTTTTAATTAATAAACCCTTTTTTCTAATCATCTACATTCATTGAGGAATCCTTTATTTTATTTTGCATTTTTTATGCTTGATCTCTCCCTTCCCCCCCCCCCTCTGTTTCTTTGCCTGCATGGAAGCTGCGCTGCTGTTGAAAGAGGTGCAGGTACCCACCATAGAAGTACCATAGGCCTACAAGTTGAGCCTGGATTTATGGCTCCAGCATTGGTGAGTTTGTCCTTGACTATTATATACCTCACTTAATAATTAAACTCATTGCGCTATGGAGATGTCTTCCCTTTGTATTGGAGGCAACAACTAAATCGTCAGAAGAAAGACGAAGGCTGCCCCATAGCAACTGTGAAGACCACCCCGCACCTGTAAAGAAGGGCAGAGGCCACCCTTGACCAGGCCCTAGGCATTTCACACCAGAGCCGGTAGAAGAGGCTCTGGACACTGTAAGTGTCCCTTTGTCTTTTGGGCACCTACTATTTATTAAGCATAATTGCACTATATACTCTTTCTTTCCTCTTTACCCTCCTTCTTTTCCCATTTTTTGGGAAATTGGGAGCCTATATAGGACCACGGCAAAGACTGCGTTTTAGGACTGCACCTGGAACTACTAGATCCCTCCAATAGAGATCAGAACGGGCTATCTCTTGCCTTCACCGCAATATACGGTCCGAATTTTTTCTACTTTTCCTTTATCCATTACGGACAATAGAAACAAGACTTCCCCCCCCCTTTTTAATATTTTGAATAACCTTCCTATGTACATTTAACCCCATATTTTTTTACATCTGTACGCACATTTGAGCCACCAGGGCATCTACTGTTCACTTGGTCAATTGTACCCTATTTTACTTTGCAATTGTACACTCTTTCACATTGTGTTTTTGTTCACAATTCGCATATTGCACTTTACATGCATTTTTTGTACGCACGTTTTGCACTTTGTATGCATTTGAATGTTTCCCTGATCTAGGAAGGCTGCTATTGTATAACCTGCTCACAGCTTCACAGCTTGTCTGCACCTTGCCTATAGCCCCGCCCTCTAACCAGCACTTTAGAACGGTCATCAGACCACGCTGCTTCTGAACTAATAGGAATCCTTACTATTCCTCTCAAATTACCCTCAGAAGGGACTGCGCCACTAGGATCCCCCTCCTTTTCTCTAGTCTATCACTGACACATTTCTGTCGAGGTTTTGTGTTGAAATCCCTGTTGGCCGCATAACATAATATATCCACATTTAATTAGCGCCTCCATTGCATTCTCTCTTTACACCTTCCACTAACCGTCTGATCTGTGACATGCCCACCAGGTGGAACTCGACATTAGCAATGCTGCAGCGTCTGCACAAGCAGCAGAGGGCCATCAATGAGTACCTGTGTGAGTATGGCACAAGGACAGGTTCAGGTCAACTTGGTTTCCCCCCCTCCCCCGCAGTGGCTGATGATCAAGGATGCATGCACTGTACTGTTGTCATTTGAGAAGGCAACGAGGATGGTGAGCAGGGACAGTGCATGCATCAGTGACACAATTCCTTTAGTGTTCCTGCTGGAGCGCACTCTGTGGGGAATTATAGATGTGGCACTAGAGGCAGAGCAGTGGGAGGAAGAGGAGGCCTTCCCTAGCTCTCAAGGCCCCAGTCTTTACGCAGACAGCATTCCTGCGGGTCCTCAGATCAGACAGGTGGAGGATGAGGAGGAGGAATATTTAAGTAGTGGGGGCATTGAAGGTGGGGATTCCTCAAGGGAGGGTTTTGTGTGCCCAGAAACCCAAGGACTAGTGGCTGGGAGGAGGAAGTGCACGATGGGGTCATCCTCATTCACCAGGAAGACTTGGAAGCTAATGCCATCTCCAACCTACACTGCATGGGCTCCCTTATCCTGCAAAGCCTGCTAAAGGACCCCAGGATTCGTGCTATCAAGGAGAGGGATCATTACTGGTTAGCAAGCCTTCTTGATCCACGATACAAGGGTAAAGTTGCAGAGCTCATCCTGCCCGCACAGAGGGAGGACAGGATGAAACAATTTGAGGGCGCTCTAATGCGACACTTGTGTAACACCTTTCCAGGCACTGGTAGGTTACCAAGTGCTGACACAGGTGCTTCTGAGGCTGCGGTTGATCAGAGAAAGAGCGGTGAAGGGAGCCGCTTGATTGATGCCTTTTACAATTTTTTTAGTCCACGACACCCAGGGACATCAAATGTAGGCACCCATTGCCAGCATCTTCACCGTATGGTGCAGGACTACCTAGGGGCAAGGGCAGACCTGGATACCTGTACAGCAGATGATCCACTTACTGGGTGTTGAGATTGGATCACTCGCCAGAACTTAGCCAATATGCTATGGAGCTACTAGGTTACCCTTCATCCAGCGTGCTTTCTGAAAGGACATTCAGTGCCGCTGGAGGTTTTGTCACAGACAAAAGAGTGCGTCTGTCCACCGACTCTGTAGACCAGCTGACATTTATAAAAATGAATCAGTCCTGGATAAGCAGCTATCAATCCCCTGATGCTGACGTAACTAAATAGATCGGGGATCTCTTCTGCATTACCAAAACCTCCACCACTGCTCTCTTCCACAATACCACAAAGGGGTTATGGTGTGTAGGCACTTGCTGCCACCAAAGGCAGATTCATATCATTTTAATATTGGACCGCAGGGTCCAACCCTGCACTCTTTCACACTACCACAGAGGGGTTACGGTGTGACGGCACTGTTGCCGACACTAAAGGCCCAATTTTAAAGCACCTATTGTTACTTTCATCCAAAGCCTGCATAAGTTTCACCATAATTTAGCCAAAAAATCACTTAACTTCTTCTGCGTGTCCTAAAATTTCTCCTCTTTTCATACAGGCTGCCGCCCCAAGCAGTTGTTTATGAATATATTAAAGGAAAACCGTTTACCGTCATTTGAAACGTAATTTTTTTTTTTAAATGTTTTTTTTTTTAAATAATATATTTTTATTTTTGTTAAGTTTCATCAAGATTAACACAATTTGAAACATCTTTTGTAAATAATGATACAGAAATAAGAATAAACGAGCCTGCTTAGCTCCAGGTCCAGCCAGGTCAGTGCATGGCCTGCTGCTGCTCCCAGGCAGCCAGGGCTCTGGACAGGGCCCCGTGATGGAGCTGCCAGTTGCTGATCCTACATGGGCAATATCACGCAAATCTCAATGTATCCTTCCTGGTAAAATACTTTATAAATAAAGGGCTGGGGGGCGGAGTCTGGACGTCCGCCGGAGCAGCCGCATGTAAGGAGAGCTCCCGAGGATTCGGAGTTCCCCCGTGACCCCTGACAGCACACCGCTTCTTTAGCATACCCCCTCTACCCCCACCGGATCAGCGGACATACCGGGCAGCGTGCGGAGCGGAAAAAAGCCCAGACCACAAGGGACAGAGGTGGCTCCGATCTTCCTGCGCCGCGAGGGTGCGGAGGCCCAAGATGGCGGCCCCTCGAGGCGGTCGGGCCTGGACTCGGAGGCAACGGCGGATACACGAGACACACAGCCGGCGTCTAAAGCAGACATCTCCCACCTCCTGGAACGCATGGGAGACATGCAGCGTTATCTAGCTGAGGAAATGTCTAAAATGGCGTCCGAAGTGCGGACAGAGATAAGAGACCTGGGATCACGCGCTACAGTCCTCGAGGAGGCAGCGGAGGAGATGGCGGTGGCCCATAATGAGGTGGCACGAGAGACTGTTACTCTACAAGATAAGGTAGAACGATTAGAGCTGGCGATGGAAGATCTTTCGAACAGATCCCGGAGGAACAATATTAGGCTGAGGGGCCTCCCTGAGACTGTGTTGGTGCTGGAGCTGGAAGATACAGTTCTGGGCATACTAGGACGCCTGGCGCCGGAGGTTCCCCCAGCGCGGCTCATGATAGATAGAGTGCATAGGGCATTGCGTGCCCCGAGAGGAGCTGAATCTCAGCCACGGGACGTCGTTATGAGACTTCATTATTATGCCACGAAGGAGATCCTCATGAGGAAAAGCAGGGAGGTGAATGTGACGTATGAGAACTCTACCTTGGCCCTCTACCAGGGCCTGGCACCGGAAACATTACAGCGAAGACGACACTGGCGCCCCATCACTTCCCACCTGGCGAGTCTTAACATCAAATATGCCTGGGGCTTCCCTTTTAAATTATTGGCATTCGCAGGTGGCAAAACAGCGGTCCTGCTTCCTCACTCCGACCCGAAGAAATTCTTCTCTCGCCTTGCTTGTCCGCCATTGGAGGGAGCCAGGAACCTCTTTGAACCCCCGTCTCAGGCTCATTGCGTGGTCTCAAGATGGGAGAAAGTTCCTGACCGCAACCGGGAAGAGGAGATCCGAGGCCCCGATTGAGTAGAGGTTATACTCATAATTTCCTCCTACCACGTTCCTGGAGGGCCCTTTCTTCGTTTTGACTCCAGCTGACGCACCCGTCCGTGGCAGAATCGGAGTCACGGCAGGTTGTACATGTCTCGTGGAGACCCTGACACCCGGCAGCCTGGGGTTTGGGGGGAGGTGGGGTGGGGGGGCCCACTTTTTGGAGGTTACGGGGAGGACCCGGGGACGTCGCTTTTTGGTCCGTCTACTCTGGTTAGAACGGACGACGACTCCGGAACACTCCCTCAGTTGGTCCGGCAAGTCGTAAGACCGGTGTGTTCTGATATGTTTTTTGATATGTTATCTGTGTTTTTCTTACTCTTTTTCTTTTTCTCTGGCTCTTCTCAGTCTGTTCTTCTTTTCCTTCTTACCCGGGGGGGATGGGCGTTCCTGGAGACACTGACATGGCGTGGGTATGAGATATGGCCGTTTTTACGTCCGCCATGATGGCAGACCTTAAAATAATCTCCCAAAATGTCAAGGGCCTGAACTCCCCGACGAAACGCCGGTTAGTATTAAGAGACCTGCGACGATCCGGCTGTCAGGTCGCTTTCTTGCAGGAGACACACTTTACCAGAATTCGCCAGTTCAGTCTCACGGACCGCTCATTCAACCGCTCTTTCCTGGCCTCGGCTAATACCAAACATGGAGGAGTTGCGATTTTGTTACATAAAAATTGTGATTTTACTGTGCTTCACTCTGAAAGTGATGCGGAGGGTCGTTATGTGCTGCTGCGGGGGACGATGGCGGGGCATACTGTGACCTTTCTTAATGTGTACGCGCCGAACACGCCGGACGCTGCCTTCTGGGAGCGTCTGGAGAGTTTGGTGAAAAGCACCACTGACTCCCTGGTGGTAGTGGGGGGCGACTTAAATGCTACCCCGGTCCCGGCGATAGACAGGGGGGGTCCGACATCTAGAGCGACGCACACAGGGACACCTCAGGATAAACAACTGGCCCGCTTTCTGACGGACTCACACCTGTTGGACGTATGGCGACTACAGCACCCAGGGGAGCATGACTTCACTTTCTTCTCCCACCCTCACTCCTCCCACTCGAGAATAGATCTTTTCCTCCTCCCTCCTACCTCTTTGCAATGGGTAACCCGTTCGGATATCGGTAATATTAGCTGGTCGGACCATGCCCCGATCTCACTGTGGATCTCGCTGCCTGGGGTGAGGGCCCCCTGGTCGTGGCGCTTAAACTTTTCCCTGCTACAGAAATCGGAAGTTAAAGCGGAAATATCGGCCGCGCTCGATAGATACTTTTTAGACAATGCAACGGAAGGCATCCGTCCGGATGTCTTGTGGCTAGCTCACAAGCCGGTCATCAGGGGCCTCCTCATCCAAATAGGAAGTAGGCTCAAGCGAGAGAGGCTACAGAGGCTCTCAGACCTGCAGGCGCTGTTGGCAGATAGAGAGGCTGCACATAAGGTCTCTCGATCTCAGGGGGATTATGAGGCCCTCCTGTTGGTACAACAGGATCTTAGGGCTGAGTTGACTTCGGATGCGGCCCGTTCCCTGGCTTGGTCGAAACGGTCATTTTACGAATACTCTAATAAGGCGCACACCTTTCTGGCGAGGAAACTACGTAATCAACATAGGTCGCAGGCGGTGACTTCTGCCCGCACTCCTTCGGGCGGGTACACTACAGTACCTAGGGGAGGTGAACAGAATATTCACGGAATATTTTAAGCAACTGTATAACCACTCCCCGACTCACATCCCCTCCAATCAGGATCATGTGCAGAGAGTGAAAACCTACCTGTCCAACTGGAGGGGGCCAGCCCTCTCGCAGGCTTGCCTAGACAGTTTGGACGAAGTGGTGACGGAGGCTGAAGTACTCTCGGTAATCCGAGGTATGAAGCCACATAAATCGCCAGGTCCGGATGGGTTCTCAGCCTCTTATTATAAGAGCTTCTCCGCTGAACTGCTTCCCCATCTGACTAGGCTTTATAACGCATTGCTGGGGGGCTCCCCAGTGGCGCCGGATTTCTTGCGCTCTGACGTAATATTGATTCCAAAAGAGGGAAAGGACCCGGCGTTACCCCAAAGCCACCGACCCATCTCCTTACTAAATGTGGATTACAAAATTTTCACAAAATTGTTAGCTGATAGGCTGGGAAGCTTTCTCCCTTCCTTGGTTCACCCCGACCAGGTGGGTTTTGTCCCCTCCAGACAAGCTTTTGAGAATACACGGCGGGCTGTGGTCCTGATAGACTGGGCGCTGGCCTCCCGGACGCCTTCTCTGCTCCTTTTCTTGGATGCGGAGAAGGCGTTCGACAGGGTGGAGTGGACTTATATGTTTGAACTCTTAGCGCAGTGGGGCTTCCCGCCCCGTTTCCGAGCGGCCCTGGGGGCTCTGTACGCTGCTCCTCTAACTAGAATCCTCACCCCGGGGGCAAACCCAGAGACCTTTTCCATAGGAAACGGAACTAGGCAGGGTTGCCCATTGTCCCCTCTCCTTTTTGCCCTTTCCTTAGAACCGTTATTGGTGACTCTCCGAGCTTCACCTACAATTAGAGGACTGGGGGTCGGGGGGAGGAGTTTTTGGTCTCCGCTTATGCGGATGATGTCCTACTGACAATAGCGGATCCCCTGCACTCGGTCCCATCCCTTTTGACTGCTATTGATTCTTTCTCAGATATCTCTGGGTACAAGGTGAACTATGACAAGACAAGGGCTATGCCGCTGGGACTGACTCGGGAGGAAGTGGCCGAGCTGCGCGGTTTGACTGACTTCCAATTTTCTTTTGACTCTTTAAAATACTTGGGGGTCTTTCTGACGAGCGACCCCGGGAGACTACACGGGGCCAACTACGAGACCATGTTTGCCAGCTTGTTAAAGGACCTGGATAGATGGAATGATTTCTCTATCTCGTGGGTGGGCAGAGTGGCCTGCATTAAGATGAATATGTTACCTTGCTTGTTGTATCTGTTTCAGGCCCTGCCCACCCGCGTAGATGTATCCTCCCTGGCGCACCTTCAGCAGCACATAGCTAAGTTCGTGTGGCAGCACAAGCGACAGAGGGTTGCACGACGAGTTTTGCACAGGCCTCGGGATAGGGGGGGTTGGGCATACCGAATTTATTATATTATTACTATGCTGCGCAATTAACGCAATTTGTGATGTTTCACGCCCCTTCAGGCACCCACCGTTGGGTTGACCTGGAAACCCACCTGGCCGCCCCGGACACTCCGAACCTATATTTTTGGCTTCCCAAGGTACACAGACCTATCCTCCGCTCCACATGTTCCGCTACTATTAACTCTCTGAGGATATGGGATCTACTCCGCATCAAACACTCACTTTCCTCTGATGAGTGAGCCTTATCCCCTATATTTCGCAACTGAAGCTTTCAACCGGGACTCAACCAAAAACCATTTGCTACCTTAGAGGGGCTCGGCCTTCAGAGACTCCATCATTTATATCACAAGGGCTCGCCGCTCACTTTTCAGGACATACAGAACAGAGGCCGAGTGCGGCCCTCAGACTTCTTTCGCTACTTACAAATTTAGGACTTTGCCCGGTCACCAGAGGTGAAAAAAGCGGCTACGAACCCGTTTACATTTTTTGAGAATCTGTGTTCTACGTATGTCCACCCACGCTCCTTGATCTCTTCTCTCTATATTAAGTTAATCTCGGGCTCCTCGGAATGGGGGCCGCTTACATATACGAACCGCTGGGAGAGGGACGTGGGGGAGGAACTCCCGGGAGGGGATTGGGAGGATATATGGGACAATGTGGCCCACTGTTCCATCAATGTAGCCCATCAAGAACAAGCCTATAAAATGCTGTTTCGCTGGTATACCTCTCCTTCACAGATGTCACATATGGGGCGGGGACTCACGGACCTTTGCTGGAGAAACTGCGGTCTGAAAGGCTCCTTCTATCACATTTGGTGGACATGTCCGTTCATTCAGCCCTTCTGGTACCAGATACATGAAATGACACAAGTAATATTGGGTCACCCGGTCGACAGGGATCCCTGGACATTCTTGCTCCACCGCTCTCAGGAGGCCATGCTCCCGCCGGAGAACAAACTCCTTCATAGAATCGCGCTGGCGGCTCGGAGAGCGGTGGCGCAGCAGTGGACAGCGCCTATCCTCCCCTCCTTGGAGAGGGTACGAATTAATATAAGAGAAGCCATGACGATGGATAGATTGACGGCGATGGTTCATGATACCATGCACCTGTTCGACCGGGTCTGGGCCCCCTGGCTGGAATACGAGCCAGGATAGGATGGATAACAACGCTCAGTAGGGACCCTCGAGGGTCGTCTCTCAAGGGCTCACGGTAGGGAATGTCGATTCTCCCCCCCCCCATCTCCATTTCTCTCTTTCCCCTCTTCCTCTGTCTTTTCCACCTTCGTCTTTCTCAGTCTCTTTATTTTTATTTCCTCACTTGAATACTGTTTTTTCTGATTATTTCTGAAAAATTATGCTGATAGTTGTTTCTGAGAGCTATCCCCGATGGGGAGATGTTTCATTATTGTACAGGCATCTTGTTGAAAATAAAGAATTATAAAAAAAAAGAAATAAGAATAAACAAGATACTTTCTTCTTTGGTTATCATGACATTATCTTGTCACATGGAAATATGCGACATATCATATTACGTATATTAAGTACTATCTAAAAATGGGGGGGGGGAAACAAGGGATATAAAAGTTTGTATACAGTAACAAGTGTTCCATTTAAAAGCTATACTGGTTGTAAGTTCCATAAGGTAGAGCAGTGTTTTTCAACCTTTTTTGTGCAAAGGCACACTTTTTTCATGAAAAAAATCACGAGGCACACCACCATTAGAAAATGTTAAACATTTTTACCTCTGTGCCTATATTGACTATATATAAAGTAATTCTCTTGAATAGGAATCAAACACAAAGAAATTATTTTATAATTACTTTATTATGAAATAATAAAGTATTTTATAATTGTTCATATTTCTGTTTACTTACTCAGTGCGAAACCTGGGCCTGTTTGGCTGAACACAAAGCTGATATTCTGGCAGGAATCGAAGAAAGACACACACGTAGCTCTTCGTCAACAGCTCTCAGTCTCTCTCGGTCTTTAGTTTTTATAGCAATCAGGCTTGAAAAGCTCATCTCACACAGATATGTAGTGGAAAATGGGAGCAATGTCAAAATAGCTTTGTTTGCCAGAACGGGGAACTCCTTGGCAGTATCCAACCAAAAACTGTCCAAAGGTAGATCAGCAAATCTTAGCTTGAAACCATGATTTTGTCTCAGTTCAGTTAGTTCCTCCTGCTCCTGTAAAGTCATGTCCTTTCCACCAACTGATGCTGAGCTATAAGGGTCCCTAACCCAGTCAAGGCATTCAGTGGAGACTGAAGAGAAATAAAATGACAACTTCTCCTCGAGAGTTTTTAAATGTTTAACTATTATCTCACCCAGTGCAGCAGTGTGAACACCTTGCCATTGCTTGGTGAGTGTGAACATTTCAAGATTGCCACTTTCCACGTGTTGATGCCAGAGTTGCACCTTTGAACGGAATCCATTTATTTTATCTGTACTTGTAAGCAGGTTTTCATTTCGGCCTTACATTCGTGTGTTCAGCTCATTCAGATGATGAAAAATATCTGCCAGGTATGCCAGCCTTGCACACCATTCATCACTTGCAAGCAGCTTTGCGTAATCTGACCTCTCATTTGTCAGAAACACTTTAAGTTCCTCCCGCAGCTCATACACACGAACCAAGACCTTGCCACGCGACAACCACCGGACCTCCGTATGAAACAGCAAGGTTTTATGCTTCGCTCCCATCTCCTCACACAAAGCTGCAAACATGCGACTTTTCACGGGTCGTGACTTTACAAAGTTTACCATGCGCACAACATCATCCAACACAGGAACTAGGTCTGCTGGTAAAGTCTTGGCTACGAGGGCCTCACGGTGTAAAAAACAATGCGTAACAATCACATCTGGATTTCTTTACTTCACTTTGCTTACAAAGCCTTTGGTGCGCCCGACCATGGCTGCAGCTCCATCGGTGCAGACACTTGTGCAGTTTTCCCACTTAAGTCCTCCTTGTTCAAGGTATTCTGATGTGACCCGAAAAATTTCTTCTCCTGTTGTTTTTTCTGGCAATGCCTTGCAAAAAAAGAAGTTTTCTCTAATTGCATCACCATCTACAAAACGCACATTGGCCAAGAGTTGAGCATGTCCACTGATATCAGTAGACTCGTAAAGTTGCAATGCAAATTTCTCACTGATACGGATCTTTTCCAAAACCACACTTTCTATGTCTGCAGACATGTCATTAATACGTCTGGAAATTGTGTTGTCTGAGAGAGGGACTTTGTCTATTTCCTTAGCTGCTTCAGGTCCGAGCATCTCCTCTACAATAGCTTTGCAGGCAGGAAGTATTAATGTCTCTGCCACAGTGTGTGACTTTTTTGACTTGGCTATAAGTTCAGCAACTTGATAGCTAGCTTTAAGAGCTCTTTCATTTACCTTTGTGTTTTTTCTCATGAAAGTTGCCTGTTTCTCCGTGTTTTCACGCAGGCGAACAAAAAAGTCTGCATTCTTGTTTTGAAGCGAAGGGTGTTTCGTTTGGAGATGGCGTTTAAGTTTACTTGGGACCATTGCACTGTTAGATAGCTTTTCACCACACACCACACACAGTGGAGTTGGTTTCTTTGCATCTCCGGTGAAAGTAAATCCAAATGAAATATAGCTTTCGCTATATTGCCTTGTGCCAGAGAATTTCCTTGAGCTAACCATCTTTGCTTTCTTTTGATCCCCACTCATACTTGGGCTCTTATCTGGCTCCGAATTTTGTTCAGAGTCCAGTTCTTTCCTTTTCAAAAATTTGTCCATCGCTGCAGTATCTGTTCCTGTCTCACTGTCATTCAGTACTTACTGCACTTGTCTCCTCCAGATAGCCGCTGTCCGTCACACTCAGCACTCCATCCAGATCCATCAGTCAGCGTCCTTCTGCTCCTGTCTCCTCCAGATCCATCACTCAGCGCTCTTCTGCTCCTGTCTCCTCCAGATCCATCACTCAGCGCTCTTCTGTGCTGCGTCCGCGATAATCCTCCAGAGTCCAGATCCTTCGGTGCTCTTCTGCGCATCGGCGATCTACTGCAATGTCTTCTCCTGTCAGTGTAACATCTAATGATTGGTCTATTTGTGAGCCGAAGCGCATGTTACGGATGAAATTGGAATTTTTCCCACGGCACACCAGACAATATCTCGCGGCACAGTGGTTGAAAAACGCTGAGGTAGAGTACAGTGTTATAAAAAGCAAGAAAACGCAGATGGGTCAATGGGTGAGAGTCTGAATCCTAGGGCAACCTTAGTGTGGTGTGTCAGTACTACCCGGTATAGGTGGTTTATGTGGTCGTTTAGTAAGATAGTCCATCCACCAATACCAAGTTGCGAAATATTTAGCATAATTGTTATCCATAGAAAAATACATCTCCTCCATCACTCGTATATTATCTACTGCTGTAATCCATTCCGAGATTGTCGGAGTTTGTGTGGAGCGCCAGTGCCTGGGAATCAATGATTTTGCCATATTAAACAGATGAATGGCCAGAGACTTTCTGTATGTGATAGGGGAGAGGGGGACCAGGTGAAATAGAGCTACTTGTGGAGAAGGTAACAGGTCTAATCCCATGATTTCATTGATCTCTGCGAAAATGGACGTCCAATATGCTTGAATGTGGGAGCATTCCCACCAAATATGTAAATAGGTTCCCGGTTCTTTCGTACATCGCCAGCACAATACATCAGAGTTCGGATACATTTTATGTAATCTCGAGGGAGTGCGGTACCACCTAGACAGGAATTTATAATGTGACTGTTGTACATGTAGACTACGGGACGAGTGGGCAGCTATTTGAAATATCATGTCCCATTTATCTTCCGGAATCAGGTCACCCATCTCTT
This sequence comes from Leptobrachium leishanense, assembly GCA_009667805.1. Classification (NCBI taxonomy): domain Eukaryota; kingdom Metazoa; phylum Chordata; class Amphibia; order Anura; family Megophryidae; genus Leptobrachium; species Leptobrachium leishanense. The sequence goes on from CM019066.1 coordinate 246,891,554, forward strand.
TGCTCCATCTTGTTGCATATAAGGGAATGAGGGGAGCTGAAGCGTCTAGGAGCGTACCGTATATAGTGGACAGCATGTGAGGCTGGTTTGGGTCACTAGTGCAAAGTGTCTCAAAGGGGGATTCATCCTGTCTAAGAGAGGTCGGGTGGCCTAATGACGCTATGAAGTGTCGGAGCTGGTAATATCGGTAGTCGGAAATTGGAGTGGCATATTCATCTGGAAGCAACAATAGTTTAGGGATTGGCTTGGAGTTTATTAGACATTTATGAAGGGGAAGGTACGGTCCCTCCACTAGCATAGGCAGAAAATTGTTGGACATACCAGCTGGAAAAAGTGAGTTAAAAGTAAGAGGCAATAATGGTGATGGATGTGTTGAGAGTTGCAGTGATTTTCGTAATGTTCGCCATTTTAAAAGGGTTGGGGAAATAAGAGGGTGCGAAGAGCGAAGTAGGTTTGTGAGGGGCGCTGTCTGCCATGATAAGGAAGCTATCGGGATTAGAATTGTTTTCTGTTCTATCGGTACCCATAACTTGTGTGGTGGGGATATGCACCAATCACTCAACCTAAGAAATAGGGCTGCCGAGTAATATAATTCCATATGCGGAAGGCCTAAACCCCCTCTATTCCTGTGTCTCGTCATGTCTCCGTATGACACCCTGGGACGTATCCCATTCCAGACATAGTCGAGAAATGCTGATTTCAGCCGGGCAAAAAATTGTGATGGGATTCCTATAGGGATAGATTGAAAGAGGTACAAGAATCTGGGGAGTATATTCATCTTTAGGACGTTAATCCTCCCTAGCCAAGAGATATGAGGTAAGCTCCATTTTTTAAGGTCTTGCTGTACTACTGTCAGGAGAGGTTCATAGTTAGACTTATATAAGTGGTCTAGGTCCTTAGTCAGCGTCACTCCCAGGTATCTAAGTGAGTGTTGTACCCATCGAAATGGAAAACATCTTTCCAACTCCCTCTGTGTCGATGTCGATATGCCTATCCCCATGATCTCACATTTCGTCTGGTAAATCCGGAAGTTAGACAGTTGTCCATAAGTGTCTAGTTCGGACATGAGGTGTGCAAGGGAGCGGTTAGGGTCTGTAAGGGATAATAATATATCATCAGCGAAGGCAGCAACTTTATAGTGGTGGAGGGGAAGCATGTGTCCAGTAATGCTAGGATGATCTCTAATTTTCTGCAATAGTGGCTCTAGAGTCAGTATGAAGAGGAGTGGAGACAAAGGGCAACCCTGTCGAGTCCCGTTACGTATCTGGAAGTCTCGGGAATAAGTAGAGAGGCACTTGGAGTGTTATAAAGGGAGTGGATCCAATGTAACCATTGTGGACCAAATCCCAGTGCCGATAGGGTCTCAAATAAAAAGGTCCAATCTACCCGGTCAAACGCCTTTTCCGCGTCGATCGATAGAAAGATGATGGGGTCGGAGGAGGTGTGTGCTAGATGCATTAAGTCAATTGCACGTATTGTGTTATCACGGGCTTCTCTGGTGGGGACAAAACCCGTTTGATCAGGGTGTATAAGACTCGTGATGTAAGGATTGAGACGATTCGCCATCATTTTGGCCATTAATTTTAGGTCTGCATTCAAGAGTGAAATGGGGCGATAGTTTTGTACCATGGTGTGGTCTTTATCCGGTTTAGGGATAAGTGCTATATGGGCTCTTAGTGTTGCAGGATCTAATTTGGTGTCTTGGTTTAACTCATTAAGCATTTTTATGAAATGAGGGCCTAGGCTAGTTTGAAAAGTTTTGTAGTATGCAATGGTGATTCCGTCTGGGCCTGGGCTTTTCCCAGATGCTGTAGATTTAATCGCTATTGAGAGTTCCTCTAGGGTAAATGGGGCGTCTAGGGATTGCGATATGTCTGGTGTAAGAATGGAGTGGAGAGATTCCTTTAAATATGCCTGAATAGCGTCTTTGTCAGGGGGTGTGTCTCGTAGTTGATATAGGGTTGAGAAATATTTATGAAAGGCTTCTGTGATGTCAGTATTTAAGTGGAGATCAGTTCCAGTGTCGGATTGGACCTTGGGGATAAATGTGGTTTGTTGTTTGCGTTTCAATGCTCTTGCCAGTAGTTTTCCACATCTATTTCCTTGGGTATAAAACAGTTGTTTGTGACGCAATGATTTAAATGCCTGGTCTGATAAGATGGTGTTTAATTTGGCCCGGTGGATCGTGATTTCTTTAAACACCGAAATGGAACGTGAGGTTTTGTGCTCCGTCTCTAGGTCATGGATGCGGGTAAGTAAAGTGGTAACGGATTCTCTGTGTTTTCTTACGTTGTGCTCCGATTTGTATTAGTTTACCTCTAATGACACATTTGTGAGCTTCCCATATTATAGGCAAGGACACGTCTGAGGTGGAGTTCTTCGCAAAGTAGAGTTCTACGTTATCTTTTATATCTGTCTATATGATTGTCTAATCACTACGTCACGTAGGAGTGATTCGTTCAACCGCCATGAGCATTGGGGAGGAGGGGTGGTGAGGACTTCAATGGTGCATATTACAGGGGCGTGGTCTGACCATGTTATTGGGGCTATGGAGGCTGAACGTAAAGCATGTATCAAGCCTGGAGTAGGTTTTCGCTGCGTGGGAATAAAAAGTAAAATCTTTCACAGACGGATTCAACACCCTCCATCCATCTATCATTTGATGTTGGTGGAGAAGTTGCATAAACCGACATTAAGGGGGACATTAAAGTCATCACCGCATACCAACAGGCCTTCCTTAAAACTAGATAGTTTAGACAAAGTGGATCGTAGTGCCCCGCATTGACCCGTGTTGGGTAAATATGTTGGCCAGCTTGATCTTGCGAGAGCCTATGAGACCTTTGATAAATAAATATCTGCCCTGAGGGTCCGTTTGTTGATGAGTGCATACAAATGGAACATGGCGGGCTACTAATATGGCTACTCCTCGAGTTTTAGATGTGACATAGTTACTAAAGTAAGATTGTGGATAGTATCGAGATGTAAGAGACGGTGCTGCATCCGCACGGAAGTGCGTCTCTTGTAGAAACACAATTTCCCCGCGTTGCCGGTGAAGATCTATAAGAGCCATGCGCCGCTTCTGAGGGGAGTTAAGGCCCTTAACATTTAAGGTAAGGAATGTTATTGGGGCCATAGTTCAGTGAATGTGGACCTACAAAACCGTTGATAAACCTCAGTACAAAGACGACATTTCAGGGGCACTACCCATGGCCTACATACAATATGTAAGTGTGGAAAACCAGTAATTAACATGCTATATGGACAAAGAGTACTGTGCATACGAACAAACAAACAGAAAAATAAACCTGAAGATGAGAAAACTCGGAGACGGTGTAGAGCCTGCGGATGGGAGCACCATCGTCCAGGCCCTAAAGCATGCCTCTCCTCCCCGGGAGGAGGGGGGCACAAAAGCCACCGCATCTGGAGGGGTGAGTGGATGACCTCCGGCAGGTGTTGGGGATAGAGTGCCGAGGCCGGCTAGGGTAAATGTTTAGATCTGATATGGCTTAAAATGTAGGGAGATCCAGTTGGTTGGGGGTCCATGAGGAAAAAAGAAAAGTAATCCGTAGGGTGAAAACAGTCATGGATGTGGAGATTCTCATGGAAAGGGTGATAAATATGTGCTGGTGTTGAAAGGAGCAGCAAAAAGGCAACAAGCGTTGTTTTCATCCCGGGTCCTGTTGGGAATTTGATGATTGCTGCGAACGGGAAATACCACGACCACGTTTAGAAGGGGTCTGCCACCTAGGGCGTTGCGGCTGGAACTGATGTTGTACCAAGTCTAGGGTCTGTCCACCGTACCAGTCCGGAATGTCCAGATTATCAATGCCAAGTGCCGTTAACAGTGGTGGAAGATCTGTGGCATTGGTGATCCCATAGTAAACCCCGTCCAGGGTAACTTGGAGGGAAAACGGGTACCCCCATCTGTATTTAACTTGACGGTCCCGTAGAACTTCAGTGAGCGGATTCAGTAGTCGGCGTGCCTGAAGCGTGTGCCAGGAGAGGTCTGGGTATAGTTGCAAGACATTCCCCAAGGGGTCTTTGACATCTTGGCGATGCGCGGCTTGTAGAATATCTTCTTTTTGGCGGTAGTAATGTAGCCGGCAGATAACATCTCTTGGTGTCATATTCGGTGCACCTTTTGGTTTTAAAGAGCGATGCGCTCTGTCAAAGTGAATTGGGGTGTCAATCGGTCTGTGTAGGAGAGAATTAAATATAGGCCTCAGAACCTCGGTGAGCAGTTCCTTTCCATCTTGCGACTCTGGGAGACCTCTTAACCTCAGGTTATTCCGACGGCCCCGGTTGTCTTGATCATCTAACGCCCGGTGAAAGCGTTGCAAGTATAAAGTGTGAGAAGTCAGACCTGTTTCCAAGCGAGTCAGTCTGTCCTCTGTGGTTTCTCTGTCTCCTTCCAAATCTTCGACCCGGGCTCCAATATGGCGGACATCCGTTACCACAGCGTCTATGCGTGAAGCGAAAGAGGACTCCAGCTTTGTCAGGAGGGATTCAAGATCTTCTTTGGTGGGCAGGGAGCGGAGTATATCTCGAACTGACAGTTCTGTGTCCTCCAATGGAGTGGGGCTGCCAGCCGTCGACGAGTCCCGCGATGGTGCAGGGACCGGCGCCATCTTGGATCCATGCGGGGTTGCTCCGGAGGTCGGGGATTCCTCAAAAAATCTGGCGATTGTTGCTGTTTTAGCAGATGTAAGAGTGGTCTTGGTGCGGAGGGGTGTCTGGGAGCGTTTCCTATGGGTCATAATGCACCCTTGTTAGCAGGATCTCCCTTCTATAACCCTGTTAGCGCCGGAGCTCCTCTAACATGCGGCCATTCCACTCGGCTGTCAAGCCACCTTTTTAAATGTTTCTATACATCCTACAAATCCGCCACTTCACGGGCAGGTTATGGGGACCTCCTAGGCACGATATTTGAACAAATTTTTCGTTTTTATTCTTAACCTTTATTTCATGGAAAACTCACTGTTAAAGACCGGCACTCCAGGGTTTATCTTCTTCAATATATTCAACATGTACTACAATCATTGTTTCAGAAATTATGTATTTCTTTCATCAGGACATGACTTATATATGTACGCGAAAACAGATCCTAATAATACTTTTATTAATTAGAAGAACCAACATTCACAATATGAAAAACACACATAATGGAATAACACGTGGGGTGAAATCGAGCATAGGTAATGAGCGGCCTCTCTGAATTAACATCAGGTGTCCATAGATCGTAACAGGCTATACCTCGGCAGTTCAAGCTGCCTACTATACCCACAATGTGTTAGCAAAGCATGTTAGCGTCTCTCTAAGGAGGCAATTGCCAAATTAGGGAGACGATAACATGCTTTGCTAACACATTGTAGGTATAGTAGGCAGCTTGAACTGCCGAGGTATAGCCTGTTACGATCTATGGAGACCTGATGTTAATTCAGAGTGGCCTCTCATTATCTATGCTCAATTTCACCCCACGAGTTATCCATTATGTGTGCTTTTAATATTGTGTATGTTGCTTCTTCTAATTATTAAAAGTATTGTTAGGATCTGTTTTTGCGTACATAGTGATATAGGGTTTAATCCCACCTCTACAGTTTCCTTTTATCTCCCCTTCCTTTTTGAGTTCTCTACTCATTTCAAAGCATGACTTCTATATATACAGTATATATATTTATTTATTTATTTATAAAGGATTTTACCAGGAAGGATACTTTGAGATTTCTCTCGTTTTCAAGTACAACCTGGGTTCAGGAACATTAAAATGTTACAGTTGTTACAGAAATACAAAATAATACAATGCAAGATATTAAAAAAACACAAATATACAGATTAACAGAAAATAAATATGTAGGAAATAGTCATTATGTTACATGTTTACAGGTGCATTCCCTATTGAGGTATGTTAATAGGGAGCTCTTGAGTGACTTTAGACTGGGGGGAAGATTTGATGGTGTCTGGGAGGTTATTCCATAACTGCAGTGCTCTGTAGGAAAATGAGGATTGAGCCGCTTTCTTGTTGTATTGTGGTATTGCAAGTAAGGTGCTGGTCCTGGATCGGAGGTTATAGGATGAGGGAACTGCTGGAGGAAGCAGTCTATTCTGGTAGGTTGGCAGCTTCCCAGAAAAGCTCTTAAACACCAGGTTGGAAAGGTGAAGGGTACGTTTAGACTCCAGCGACGGCTAGTTTAGCTCTTTTAACATGTCACAATGGTGGGTCATATAGTTACATTGTAAACGCAAAGCGGCAGCATGAGTTATAGAATGTGGTAAGTTTCTGAAGGTGTGTTTGCGGGGCCGCTGCATACACTACATCTCCGTAATCAATAGCCGGCATAAGCATTTGTTGTACAATTTGCTTTCTTACCGTGGGGTTCAGGCAGGATTTGTTTCTGTACAGGGCACCTAGTTTGGGGTAAAGTTTAGATGAGTTTTTCAATGTGAGGGCCAAAGGATAGATTTGGGTCTAACCACATACCTAGATATTTGATAGAAGTGACTGCGGTCAGTGTGCCATTTGATTTTGACCCCACACATAGATGGGGATTTTGCAATTTGTGTAGTTTAGGTGCTGTTCCAAAGAGCATCGTTACCGTTTTGTCTGTATTTAAAAAAAGTTTGTTGTGTTTGATCCACTTTTCTACCTCTGTGAATTGTTCTTGCAGCAAGGCCTCCAGCTGTGGGAGATTTGGTTTGCTGGTATAGATTAAGGTGTCGTCTGCATACATGTGTACAGTTGAGACTTTGCAGATGTTAGGCAGACCATTTATGAATATTGTAAATAGCAGAGGTCCGAGTATTGAGCCTTGGGGTACACTGCATGTGACTGGGAGGGGGAGGGAGGAGCTTCCAGAAATGGACACATATTGCGATCGATCAGATACATATGATTGAAACCAGGTTAGCGTGTGATCACCAATACCAGAGTCTTTAAGTTTTTTTAACAAGATGCCATGGTCTACTGTGTCAAAGTTACTTATATAGTAACTTAGAACGCCATGCACTCTTGCTCCTCCAAATTCCAATTCGCCCGGTGCCTGCCACTTGGTCATCAATTATAAATAAATGCAGGAAAGATGTAGCGGCACTCCAGGTCTATTTCCAGACACTTCCTTTATTGTGTCATGATTGTCAACATTTCAGCTCCCGATCAGAGCTTTCCTCAGGACAATACAAACCATGATGCCAGCCCCTTAGAAAGGCAAAGGCAGACTTTAGTGAACGTCAATACCATTTCATCTACTGCTGTGAGAAAGCCAAGGATAATCCGTGGAATACCTACATCCTTCCTACTGGTGGATCAACAAGGAATGCGTCCTGCATCCACAAAGAGGAGCGATACTTCCAGAACATGAAAAAGTGAGGAAAAACTGACACAAGGGTCCAGAAAAAGCTAAAAACACTGCAAACTTCACATTCAACATACAAGTTGCCAAAAATACTAATCTAACTTTCTACAAGAGTATTTGTACATACTAGTGAATTTAAAATAATCATCACTATAAATAACGATTGTGAGCGCATTTGGACATTTATTGCGACTCTATAGTTTAACTCACAACCACTGCAGACAGATTCTTTCCTGGTAGTTGCACTCATTACCAATCAGCTCATGCTTTTGACATGTGGGATGTATTGTGAATTTGAAGACTTTTCTCGCAACTTTGACAACTGCCACCATAGCTACAATGAGTGACAATTAGAGAGTCACTGACAGAGAATTTTATCTGTAGTCAATTCTTTAAGACTAAATTCGACTAGACTTGCTTTTAGAAAAGACTAGTTTCTTTGAATCTAGAGACAGTAGAAAAATGGAGACGTATGTGATTTTTAAATGTTTTTAGTATCCAACCTGGTTTGAGTACGCTTAATACATTTAAATGGCATGGAGGAGTGCATTGTGATGTCAAAATATTCCAAGAGCAGGAAAGGAAATGTTGCACTCATTTCCCACAGAAATCCAACATTTTTTTCCCACTGTAATAGAAGGTGCTCAGTGATCCCTGGATGTCCAGTCCACACATATTGTAATGGAAAAAAGGATCAGGGCACTCATCAAATTTGGTATCGTGGCACATGTCTAATTGATAGATAACAGCAGCATTTGAGCTAGCTTAATAAAGGTTTTTGTGCTAGCTGAAATGGTGCTATTATTAATCATATAAACCTTTACCATGTTACCCACTTTGAGGACCGCCGTGATCCTTTTTTTCCTTTTATAGAATGTGGAAATAAAACTGACCATTCACTTTGTCTAAAAAAAATTTTTTAAATAGTATACTAATTATTTGTCTGGATGGATACAGAAAGACAAATGATAGAATGGAAAGGGCCAAAACATTAAATTGTGAAACATTTTAATATACTCACATTTGTCCTGTAGCAAAGAACGCATAGTAATAACTAGCCATATAGATTATCACGTCAGCTGTAACATAAGTATAGATAATCACTAACGACACTATAGCCTTAAACAAACCCTTGTACAGTATAGTTAGTCAATATCTTGGCCATCCTTTCCCTCATATAATTGCAGTGTATATTTGGTGGCTGTCACAAATCATCCATGAGATTATTGGTAACCTAATTAACTCTGGGTCTTTTTCTGACAGGGAATTCTGTTTAATAGTTGCAGCAATTTCTTTTGTGTTGTGAGACAATGGTTTCTATTTATAATTCTATTTCTACTTTGCTTAGATGAGGGAGTGCCATTGTGGGTTATTCACTAACCTCTGGTGTTTACCGTTGTAGCAAAAAATGGCGTATCTCGCCACTGTTGCAACAATTATGACCTTCAGCGATTTCAAAACGGAAATTCAAACAGTGGCAGATTGATGAAGCTTCATTGATGAAGCTTCTCCTGCTGCTGTTTGTATTTTCGTTTTGGGAAACACTGAAATTGTGTTGCAACTGAGTCCATATTGACTGTTGTCGCCACAAATTGTACACTACAGTGGTTAGTAAATAACTCCCATAGTGTAAAAAAATCAATTAATTGATCTGATCTGAATAAAAGTATAATTTTATCATTTTTATTTTATAGAAGGATGTCCTAGAACATCCTGCATTTAATTAACTGCTAAAAATAAAATAATACATTACTATAGATTGAGCAGTCATTAGAGGTCGAACATTTCCCTTTAAAATGGTTTTCTGTGTAAGTGTCTTTTACTTCTTTGAGAGGAAATGCTTCCAGGCTGCACCTACGCTACCTATTATAGTTCCAGGTTAAATTGAGATAGACTCTTGGTTATCAAAAGCCCTTTCAGTCAAATTGTTTTGTGTGTGTGTGTGTGTGTGTGTGTGTGTGTGTGTATTTCTTGAGCTAGGGTTCCTTTGTTATGCTGCATTTGCCATGTCATTTTTGTTGTTTTATAAAAATAATAAAATTAAATATTAAAAAAACAGAGGAGAGTGATCATTTTATGCTAATTTCTTTTTTTTTCTTTTGTTTTTGTTTTAATGACATTATATAACCTAAATAAATATTATAGGTTCTGGATGTTTTATTTATTTACATTTAGATCTAACGACAATAAATTTACTGTTGTTATTTTGTTTGATCAATCACTTTGGACCAAGTGAAGAAACATAAGCCTGTTGGTTTGTCCTTAATGAATCAACACCCCATGTTGTAAGTGTGATGAGATGCTTGGCTTGAATTACTAACTGCAGTGTGTGATCTTTTTGTTGGTTCTGCACCTCAGACACAGGATATAATTTGGTATCGTTGCCAGTTTCCTAACAAGTGCCATAAGCCGCTAATTGCACATAATAATTGGATACTAACATTTCGTACAGGAAACCAAAATAGTCCATTCACATGTTTAAAAATGTGTAATTTAGGCAGTATGAGATTTGATCTTTATAGGCAATTACTTGGGGTTTAATTTATGGAGGCAGATGCTTTCAATTTACAAGCCTGGGGCCGGCTGTGCGGGCAACCTTTGTAATAATCAACAATGCGTTTGAAAATTCTGGATTTATTAAGAAATTGCTTGTAATGTTTGAGTAGTTCAATAATCATTTTAAATAAAATCTGTGGGGCAAGTGCCACTTTTCTGTAGAGCAATTTAGTTGTAGTTATGGCATAGTTTATCATGGAGGGGAAATCCTTTGCATTACTTAAAACGATCTTGTTTTTCCCGTGTGCCTCTTTACTTTATGGTATATTTGTCACTGTCCAAAGTTTCTCCCCATTATTTTGACTTTGTTTTTTTATTATTTATTTTACTTTGTAGACAGGGCTGGTGCTAGACTATTTTGCGCCCTAGGCAAGACCAGCTACTTGCACCCCCCCAAAAAAAGTAAGCTCACATGGGTATATTTGCCCCCAGCTCTCACATGGATATATTGCCCCCCGCTCACATGGGTATATTTGCCCCAGCTCACATGGGTATATTTGCCCCCAGCTCTTACATGGCTATATTTGCCTCCAGCTCACACATGGAGATATTGCCCCAGCTCACACATGGAGATATTGCCCCAGCTAACACATGGCATGGAGATATTGCCCCAGCTCACACATGGAGATATTGCCCCAACTAACACATGACATGGATATATTGCCCCAGCTAACACATGGATATCTGCCCCAGGCTAACACATGGATATCTGCCCCAGCTAACACATGGATATCTGCCCCAGCTAACACATGGATATCTGCCCCAGCCTAACACATGGATATCTGCCCCAGGCTAACACATGGATATCTGCCCCAGGCTCACACATGGATATCTGCCCCCAAGCTCACACATGGGTATCTGCCGCTCCAGTGCCGTCTCCATCTTCCTCCGCCTCCTCATAGCCAGTCCCAATGTGTGCTGGCGTGAAGGAGACGGAGGCATGGACTTGGTGCAGGAAGCTGGAAGCACCAAGTCCACACCTCCATCTCCTTGACGCCGGCGGCGACGCCGGCACGTATTGGGGCTGGCTGCAGCAAGCGGCCGCCCCAGGCTTCCCCGCGGCCAATTTTCTTTTTTTAATTGGTCGGGCCGGCTGCGCCCTAGGCAGGCACTGCGCTCTAGGCACCTGCCTAGCTGGCCTAGCGGCAGCGCCGGCCCTATTTGTACGAAAACGTATTGCTACTGTTGTCAAGCTAAAAATTGTTACATATATACTAAATGTTGGTAATTTGTGAATGTTGCAGCTAAAGTTTTTAATTCGAAAATATTTCACATGTGAGACTAGGTTGGAACATGGGGGCTATTTGTGGACACAGCTAACACTCCTTCTGAGTCAATATAGTGCATACATGTGATTTTTGAGTGAATCATCTTGTTCCCTAGGGTGACCTTTATGACAGATCACCTGGCACACTCACTGTGTGCCTCTGTCAAACTCTAGCTTTCTCCAGCTGGTTTCCGAAATCCAGCAACTTCAGCCCCAAAATAATGAAGATTTACCCCAAATCACCAGGCACAACCAGTGTTCAGAGCAGCAAAACAGAACTCTTTTATTTGAAAAACACATAGAGCTAACAGTCAGAGACAGCCCCTTTCAGAACACAAACAGATAAGATCGACAGATCAGATAACTGCACAGGGAAACAAATGTTCAAACAATGTACAATGGGACTTTCCTTGCAGTCTGGCCAAAGCTAGGGAGGAGCAGCGGGGGGAGGGGGAACAGGTAAAACAAAGGAATCTTTCTACATTGTAAAGAAAGCAATGTCTTCACAGACATCAGGGGATAGGGCATTAATGAACCAAAGGTAGTTTCTTCTGCGGAAACTTGCCATAAAAAAATGGAATTCTAAATGTTACATGCATAACATTGATTTTTGTTAATTCTTGTCAAATAGGTAATTTTTTTCTTTTCTATTACAGTTTTCAATTTTTGGCAACCTATCTCCTAGAAGATCAGTTTATCGTACACTTTCTGATGAGAGTATATGTAGTAACCGCAGGGGATCCTCGTATGGCAGCTCACGAAGTTCATTGCTTGACCAAGCCTTACCAAATGATATTTTGTTCAGCACAACTCCACCATACCATAGTACTCTTCCACCACGTACTCATCTAAATCCTGGGATGGGAAATCTCAAAAGTAAGTCTACTTTTTTTAATAGCATATATATATATAGATATATAAAACTTATCAAAATTAATTTCTAGTCATTTGCACGTGCAAGCTAAGAATGATAGGTAAAGGTAATTTTTTTTCTCTTGTATTATGTAAATGTTTTTAAGGAACAGACAGATTTATTTCATATTTCTGAAACCTAGCACATTTTGTTGAGTAGCTTAAGGACACCTCTTCTTTTAAAATGGAATGATGTTCCCTCTCATAATTCTTTTGATAGCTGCACAATTGTTTTAAGTTCTTCACCTACAATTATTTTTCAAGGCACGAAAAATAACGTTCACTTCATCATTGTAATACTATATGGATGGGATCAAAATTACATGTCTGTGTAGAGGTGACTTATCTTTTCCCTATTCAGAGTTTACACATATCATTCTTACAAAAACGAGAAGTGTGATAAGATAAATATCGCTATATTGACTGATGGTAAATAATTTAAATTTGAGTAAGTGGACATACTGCATTCGTTCGCAACTTGGTAGAGACTTTGAGCTTGAAATACGCATGAATTATTCACATTTAGTTCACAAAATAAAGCACAAAACAAATTAAAGGTTACATATCTATATCTACTAATCTTAATTATGTTCAATAGACCTGGTGTTTATTTGCCACTGAGAAAAATAAGAATGCTTGCGTTCCCTAAACATAGGGGGGCCTAAAGAGTGATTGAAATTTGCAAATAATAGCTTGTCTTTCAGTTAGTCTGCACTGTGGTGTTAACCCCTTCACTACAAGTCACTTTTTATTGAGAAAAATATATTTAAACATGGGATACGTCGTTAATAAAATATAAAGTAAAATAGCTATTTTGCAGAGATGTTTATTGTTAGATAATTAAAACATTACAATGATGTCATGTTGCTCATTTTTAATATTTCATGTATCTGTTTTCCTTGACAGAAATATTATTGGGATGAAAGGTTCTAAACTCTAGATAGTGTCCTGTAGCTTGTAAAATTTCATTTGGGGTCTGCATTATAATCATACAGGAAAAAATGGCCTTTCAGGCAAATATAGTGAATGTGATAAAGACAGATAATAAAAATGGTCACGTATCTTGATTGTAGATATTTGTAGTGATCATAATGAGATTATTGGCAATTCAGCTTCCAACAGAATATATAACTGTATGTGAGCATAATGCCTGCATTTGTTACAGTAACACCTTGTATCTGTACTTTACATGGATTTTCAGTAATCGGGACATCCTGCGTCTTATCCCAGTACAGTAGTGAGTGATCCCAGTGCTTTTTACAATTAGGGTGTGGGCTGCTGTTTGTAGCTTCTCACCAGTAAAACAGGGTGACAAGAGTGAAATCTCAGAAGCTGGTTTCTCCTCAGGGAGCATACTAATCTTGCATCGAGTAGACATGTTTTTGGTAGTGAAAGGGTTAAGCAAGAAGACCATTTCAGGATTTTATGCACATTTTCGTCTCGCCTTCTTTGGTTTAGTCCTATTCTTTTGTCTAGAACACAAATCTGCATTTATATTTTGTACCAACGTTAAGCCAGGGACAATGAGACAAATCCATTGCCTTCAATCCAGTTTCTAAATCTTAGAAGATTATTTTAAGTAGAAAATGGTGAATTTTGAAGTGAGGATTGTATTTTATTTTCAGATGACTGTTGGTTTTCTGATGGATCCCTATCTGATAAATCAAAGTTTCATGATCCAGGCTTGATTCCTCTTCCAGACACAGCAACAGGGTTAGACTGGTCTCATCTTGTTAATGCTGCAAGAGCTTTTGAAGGTATGATTTTTTTTCTCCCTGTAATTAAAGTAACACATGGTCAAGCTATTTTTCTTCGGCTTCTAGAACCACCACAAATAATTCATAAAAATATAAAAAAGCTGTATGGAGCTTATATTTAAAATCAGTTTATCGGATTTCAAAATCCCCAGCACATAGTTTTGAAATGTGCAGTTTTTTATATTGTCTGAAAAGGGCAATACAGGCATGCGTGGTAAATAGAATATAAACTGCATGTCTAAACAAAACTGAATTAGAACGTCAAACGTCAAGACTTTATGTTACACAATTTAAGACTTTTTTGAAATCTTTATTATTGAAATACAAGTACGTAGGTATAATTCTAAAGTCCTAAGATATTAATAAGGCGCTGCAGACAGTCCATTTATTTACAAAGTAGTATATATATATATATATGTCATTATAGACAGTAAAAGAGGAGGTCCTCATACAACTTGTGTTTTACAATTATAGCCACTTACAACATGAGATCCCTGGACCCCAAGCTTTGTCAAATGTTGACATTGAGTTACAAACTTGGCCATCTGCTTTAAAGGGACACTACCAGCAAGAAATGGAATGTCCTTATTTTGTTTTATGTTGCTGATAACTTACATGTGCTGATAACTTACATGTGCTTACATGTGCTGATAACTCATCTCTTGTTTGTTTCGCGATGACAATATTTTACTCTGTATGTGTCACTGAGTGCATCCATTTTGTGATATTTTCTGTTGTAAACTGCCCCCCCTGCAGTATCTTTACCTCACTTGGTCCTCACTTTGTGGCATTGGCCATAGAATGGAATCTATTGGTCGAACACTGACTTAAATCATTGTATTGTGTGGGATGTATTCAAAGGACAGCACCAGGGGGTAAATTAGAAGTCTTTTAAGATCCCTGTCTTATCTCATTCAACTGCCATCTCTTATCTCGGGTAGCCTGCAAAACAATATACATCCTGCTGCCTTATCTAAACAGTAACTCCTCCACCATATTACTGTTAAAGAATGTAGATTAACTAAACAAGAGCCACAAAGCAAAGCTTTTGGTAAATGTTGCATTGTCGGAAAAATACACAAAATGGAAACTAGAAATCAAAACCTTACTTTGTTTTCCTTTATACATGCAATTACTTCAAGCAAAATAAAAAAAGCAGCATGTGTTTTATTATTTGGTTTTATTTGTAATGCACAAGTATTCTAGTTACAGCTTATGTAAGTGGTAGTGTCCCTTTAATTCATTTTTACGCAGATTGATCCAACTTTTGCGTATAGCTTCCCCCTCTCCGACATTTCTTTGAATGCAGAGACAGATTAAAAATGTCTGGATTTACAATATTTGGTAGATTATTGGGTATTTCCACCATGTTTTCAACAAGCTGTTTACTTTCCATTTAGCCTTTTACTAGTGTTGTAACCTTGGGAACTACCTCTTGCTGTTACAATTCTCATCTTTCTCCTATCTTATTATTCTTGATCAGATAATCCCTGCTTGTCACTGGGTTTACAATAGGTGGGGATAGTTAAAAGGTCTCGGCATATGTGGACAATAATTTACTCTTTCTCAAAGACCGATTTGTGTTCCTGCCTTCTTCAACTGACATGTTATAAACCAATTCAACAGTCCTCAGCATGAACGTGCCGTCATTGGAGATGTCATCCATCTTCAAGGCATAAATCGCTGGTGGTCCAGTGGAAGAGCCTCTGTTGTGTGCAAACCACGTAACACTCCAACGTGCTAGCTAGTGCTCAGTGTGAGCAATGATGTATCAAGAGTGCAGCGACCTTGAGGGAGCATTATGTGGTTTGTACTTGATGGAGGTGCAGACCGCATTGTTCCATCATAAGAACACCGGAGATGCATCACTGCTGCCTGCATTGGCCCAGCAGCTGCACCCACTGTACCACCAGGGATATGAGAATATGGGTCAACCAACTTTTCCACTGGACCACCAGGAAATTAGCCCACTCTGTGCAAAAAGGAAAAGCAGGAGATGGGCTACCGCTTTTTTAATTATTTTTTAAATTAACACCACAATATTTATTATAATAATAATTAGTAACAATATTTTGTTTTGATTTAGGTCCCTTAGAATGTTAGGGAGTTTGTATGTAAACTAAAGCCAACTGTGCCGACCAACGCCGGACTGACGACTCATGGGGTTCAAGGGTAATAGGAGATCATAGGGCCTCCTGTTGTCCCTGCCCACATGCAAACCACACCCACAGAGAAGCACCACCCATATGTACATTGTTGTATTACAGAATTTATTTCTCTAACACTATCTTCAAAATAAATACAGCTGGCTGAGGCACCTATCACTCACTGCAGCTCCTGCTACACCCTGCATGGAACTGTCCCACCAGCACACTTGGAATACAGCTAAGCAATTTCCAGGTTTAACATTGCCAGTTGCCATGCATGGAGGCCATCATTCCAAAATACAAACAGCCAATAGCAACACTAGGAACCATAAGCATGGCGCGAGGGTTCATAAGGCTCCACTTTCGAAATTGGTGGGCACACATATAAATAGAGAAAGGACACAATAAATGATGTCTGGGATTTTCAGATACAGTCTGCATGCGTTACACACAATACAATTATTAAATAAAACCGTGCTAGCTCAGCTAAAATGGTAATTATGATCAATGGTAGTTATGATCACACTAGTATGACAAATTAGACATTGGTAGACACAGACACTGACGAACACACTGACAGAAACAAAGGAACACACAGGATGGGCACAGTAAATGGTATCTAGATTGTAAGTTCCCATGGGAATAGGGTCCTCATATCCTCCTGTATCTGCTGGCAGGAATACTAACCGGCCTCCTGTATGTATTGTAGAATTGTCCTGTCTTTACCCATTGCACCTTGTACTGCGCTGCGGAATGTGTTGGCGCTTAATTAATAATAATAATAGCATATGCCTATAGACACAGACAAAGTTGAAGACACTGAAACAGCTAAAGACCTTGACAGAGACACTAAGACACTGCCAAAAACACAGGGACACTCACAGAAATGGCTAAAGAGATTGTCATTGCTGTCAGGGTTATTCAGAGAGTGGTGAAAAGCAGGAGAATGACTGGAGAATGGAAAATTCTAGGTCAAAATAGTCAAACCAGAAAAATTCTCCCATTCATCTCACTTTCCAAATCGGCTATTTTGACCTAGAATTTTCCATTCTCCATTCGCTATTCTCTTAATAGCCCTGTGTGTCTTTCAGGGTTATTCAGAGAGAGGTGAAAAGCAGGAGAATGACTGGAGAATGGAAAATTCTAGACCAAATAGCCGATTTGGAAAGTGAGATAAATGGGAGAATTTTTCTGGTTTGGCTATTTTGACCTAGAATTTTCACTTCTCCAGTCATTCTTCTGTTTTTCACCTCTTTCTAAATAACTCTGTGTTTTTCTGTGTTTTTACAGACCCTAAGACACTGGCAGAGACGCAAGGATTCTGATAGATGTAGAGATACAAAGACTGATATACTGACAGAGGCACAGACTTGCACAGAAACATGGACAAAAATTCTCACAGACATTGAAAGAGATAATGAATCTGGATCAAAGCCCTAGTCCATGATCCAGAAGTTAGGAGTTTATTGTAGCAGCACAATTAGGATTAAACCTTTATAATTATTACCAAAAAGAAACAAAGAAAAAGAAACCAATGTGGCCATATATCACTGCCTTTCAGCTTGCTTGTGCCACCGGTGCTGGTACAAGCATAGGTACATCATTTTAGTGCCAATAATTTTATTAGTGATCAATATATACAGTATATCAAAAAACACAAGTTTAAAAGCTGGTTATTGTTACTGATGGGCGTTACATGACTTCAATTATGCATCACATAACATATCTATAACCTTGCCAATAATTTTAGTGGCTCACGATTGAAGTGCGGGATAGAGTAGCTATATTACGCATTCCTTAGCAGCAAAAATCATAAGATACAATCTAGCAGAGGACAATTGCGTGCTTATCCCTTTGTAACATGTTTCCAATTGTCAGGGTCAGAACAGCATATCACTCGAACCCTTTGGGTTACCACTGCCTTAATTAGGAGCTAACCAGTATCAGATAGTTTCTCCAATCTCAGGGAGAAAGGGACTTGTAAATTTAAGTGTTTTATGCAAGATTCGAGGCAAACATCACAGAACCGGTGTCAAATAATATAACTACATTGGGCCACCAGTCTGTCAATATTACAGCCAAAAAACAGAGTGGGATACAGCACCAAATTTCCACAGTTTACAATTACGTGGTGATTACTCTGCCATTAAGGCCAGCCGGCTACACAGATGCAATTGGGTTAGCATGGGAGTTGAGCACCATAAAGATATTGCTGTTCCCTCAACAATTCATGTAGTCATTGCACCATATGCAAAAAAAAAATATTCCACACAATCAAAGTCCCTAATACTGTAGCGATTTCTATGCTGTCCCTATTCTTTCAACACAAACAATTGGAAGCCATCAATATATATATTTCCAGGACAATTCAATTGGTCAGATGCCCATCTCCAATATATAGGTTCAGTGAACTGTTAAAAACAATTTGTTTGACACCATCAAAATGCTGACGCACATTTCGCCGTATCTACACGGCTTCGTCCAGAGCGTAAATCAGCCACTCACCTCTGCTACATATTTATACAGTCCCTGAATTAGGTTAACGCCCAGTCTATGTCCGGTGATTGCATGCATAGCGTCAAATTAATTCCGCATCCGGAAGGATGTTTGGTTAAATGTTTGGTCAAAGGCTGGGTTCACACCTCAGCATTTTACAGCGCGTTCCTGCACGCTGTAAAACGCTGTGACACGGAAATCCCATGATTTCCTATGGGACCCGTTCACACCTGGGCGTTTTACAGCGCGCAGGAACGCGCTGTAAAACGTCCTATGCCCAAAGAAGTACGGTAGCTTCTTTGGGGCGTATTTGCAGTGCGTTCACTCTGCAGTCTATGGCCGTGAACGCGCTGCAATGCGCGTTCACGCGTTTTTTTTACGTTTGCACGATACGCGCGTAAAAAACACGCATATTGCGCACGTAAAAAACGTGCAGGTGTGAACCCAGCCTAACTGAATAATACCAGTCTCAATATAATCAGGTTATATAAGCCTTTTATACCACAAAAATTGCAAATGTTATTGGAATGCCTGCCCAAAAAGTACATAAAACAACATATTAATTCACATTATTTTTGACCAGTTCATTTGCAAACTTCTCATATGTTTAAAGTATTCAGAACAAATTTTATATTTGTGTTTACTGTTAGTTTAATGTATAAAAGAAAACCATTTTAAAAATAAAATAGGGTTGAAATCTGACTAGTTAATTATCTTTACTGATGTAAGCCAAGGAAGAACATTCTATATCCTTGGGGATGGTTGTTCTGCTTATTTTTAATTCAGAAGCGCACAAGGGGGAAAGCTGCCAAGAGACACACAAGCAAAGTGTTTTTTGCCCCAGTTTAATTTTAGAAGAAACATAGAAACATAACTAATGAAGATAAATGTATCGAATAGTAGTTGAAAGGCTTGCGTTACCGCAGGGCTAGTACAAAGCATTGCATGCAAAGAAATTTCTATTTTGCTTGAAATGAAGGTATTAAACCAATTTTAGAATGTAGACAGGGGGGAGAGTGTGTGAGAAACCTGCTACAGGCCCAAAAATCTAAAAACATGCCATAAACCTCTATTATATCAAGTGCAAATTAAACAAATGGGGTTGGGGTAAAAGCCACGCTGCTACATAATGACCTGAAGAACCCAACAATTGAGCCTCATAGCCAAATGAAAAGGGAAGTAGAAAACATTTGAGAAAAATAAATTTGACTATTTCAGATGTGGAATTGTCTACGTTTGATAGAATAGTCAACACTTTTTTTTCTGGGGGTGGATTTTTGTGTTCCAAGTTATTGGATTGCTGATATGCTACTCATCTCTGGCTGCAATTTTTTTTAAAGAAAATAGAATCGAATGGGATTCTAATACTATTCCGTTTGACATTTTTATTTAAAACTATTTGCACAGTATGTTAAAACCAGTTTCATATAGTTAATTCAAACTGCTTTCAGTGTTAATCAAATTAGCAATTTCTTGTTGCATGACCACTTTCCCTCAGACTTCAGGACTATTAATTCTACATTTTTTCCTTCAGAAGTGTCCTATGCACTTGTTCTGGAAGGTAATACTTTTGTGACGCATCTTTGCATTCGCTATTTGATTATGCTTTGCTTGGAAATATGTGCTTTAATAACATTTATTTAAAGTAATGGCTTTACACCTGGGACAGAAGAGAAAATGTTGAATCCTTTAAATTATTGTAGAGGTTTTTTAGATATATGGGTACAGATAATATAGATAAATGGATGTAATGGGGAAACGTATTCCCAGAACTGTCCTCAATGGAGTTATTGAACAGTAGTTAAGCAAGGTCATCAATATTCTCTTGTAAAAACTACTTACATTGTTCACAGTTATGAAAATCATTTAAAAATGTCTGCTGCAAATACTTTGGAGAATCTCTTGCGTCATAATCCCTGTATAGATCTATATAGCAAATTATATGAATAAAAGTATTATAAATACATTAGATTGTACTACATACTGGATTTCTCACGCGCAGCCCCCACTCTCTGGAACGCTCTCCCTCGTACTGTCAGACTTTCCGCTAACTTCTCTTCCTTCAAACGCTCCCTTAAAACGCTCCTATTTAGGGAAGCCTACCACCCAACTCACTGACGCAACCATCAATCACTCTCACCTTACAGTCCTCTCCTCCTGTTTCCAACCCCAACCCTTCCAGATTGTGAGTTCCTACGGGAATAGGGCCCTCATCTCCTCCTGTACTGTTTGTCAAATGTTGTTCAATGTATTGTAACCCTGTCTATACTGTGTTTATTGTACAGCGCTGCGGAATATGCTGGCGCTTTATAAATAAAGAATAATAATAATAATTTACCATATTCTCTATAATCTGCTTTTCTCGTTATTTCAAAAAGAAATATACTCACATGCATAGGCGACTCTACAGGGGGGAAAGGGGGGCAATTGCCCCCCCTAGGTTATTCCTTGCCCCCCCATGTGCCCCCCCACCAAAAATCAGCATCCAGCTTCCCACACTTCTTCGGACCAACATATCTCCGTCGCTATGCATCGTATATGGAAGAACTAGGTGTCATTCGAAAGGGCAGAATCTGGCCTTTCCAATGATACCCAACATGACCATATTCAGTGTGAAGTATAAGTCATAAAACATTAAATAAAAATATTCAGTGTGAAGTATAAGTCATAAAACATTAAATAAAAACGTGTACTTAAACTTAAACATTTTCACAGGGTTGAAATGGCTCAGCAGTGAAATGGTTAATGTTCAGACTATACATTACATTGTGTATTACGTTAGTTTTTGCCTTGGTTTTAGTTGTGTATTAAGGGTTAATGTGTAGGCTTCATCCCTTACAGTATACATTTGTTTTTTCCTTGATTAATGGCATTTTACGGGTTGATGGGTAAACTACATGCCTCAGTGTATTCATTTCATGTTTTCCCTTGATGAATGGCATTTTACGGGTTAAGGCTAGGGTCAGACGAAAACACTTTTCCCCGCGAACGTGAAAAAGTGCGTCCGAACGCATTGACGTATTTTTTCATGGAATGCGCAAAAACGGTCAGACGACGTGTATTTTCGGGCGTGATTTTGTACGGATCGTCAATAAAACTCTTTTTACGTCTGGACGTTATGTAGGCTGGACATTAGCAGCGTCTGACATCTCACTTGGTGCCAGCGCTAAATTTTTCGAGGTGCACTAAGTGCAACATTTTACCTACTGCTCAACCCTGGTGCTAACTCCAAAAAAACAGAAAAACCAGGTCCTCGTCCAAAATTAATAGGCAATTGAAAGGAATGCAGCACAGGTGTTCTCTTGGCCCCATACACCATAGTAATGGATATGGTCAGCAATGTCGCTGCTGTTGCAGTAAGCTTTATTATAAATGTATCCTTTATGCACATATATCCTAATTCTAATATATTGCCTAATTTTAAACATTTTATGCTGGGGGTTATTCATAGTATGTAAGAAGTTGATTATTAGGGTGACTGTGTGGACCATGTTTAAAGGGACACGTGAATAGGTTTTGCCCTGAAACATGTATTATTGCTATGCTGCAGCAGGGAAATTGTTGTCGCTCACCTGGCCTTCCTTTTGGATCTATTAAATGCAGTGTAAGGATTCTACATGCTGTTGTGTGGCATTTATCATGCAATGCCCATCAGCCTTAATATATGGATGATACGGCCACCGTGGAGGATTTTAATAATGCAGGGGTGTGAGGTTATTCACTGGATGTGTTCATATTCAAGCTTGTGAGGGCGGGGGATAGGTATGGAAAAGAAAAACCGTTCTATCCTGTACACAACCGCATTAGCGCCGGGTCTCAACCCGGGTCTTAGAGTTTCCCTAGCATGCGCCAAACGACCTTGTTCATGGACTACTGCAGACAAGGTGATCTGTTAGTAGGTCATCAGGCACTAACAGGGTTATTCAGAAAGCAGTGAAAAGCAGGAGAATGACAGGAGAATGGAAAATTCTAGGTCAAAATAGCCGATTTGGAAAGTGAGATGAAAGGGAGAATTTTTCTGGTTTGGCTATTTTGACCTAGAAGTTTTCATTCTCCAGTCATTCTCCTGCTTTTCACTGCTTTCTGAATAACCCTGTAAGTTTTAGGCTAGGGTCAGACGAAAGCATTTTTCCCCGCGAACGTGAAAAAGTGCGTCCGAACGCATTGACGTATTTTTTCACGGAATGCGCAAAAACGGTCAGACGACGCGCATTTTCTTTTTGCGTCTGGACGTTATGTTGACTGGACATTAGCAGCGTCTGACATCTCCTAATCACGCAAACACGCCGCTATGCTGCAGCTGCGCACTCAGTACGTCAGTACTAGCGGTTCAGCGTTCTCAGAAAAATGCGTTCAAATTCCACTTGCGTTGCACGGCCGGACTTTTGTGCCCCCCCTAAATATTGTTCCTAGAGTCGCCACTGCTCACATGACGTTTGTTTAGAGTCCTGATTTAGAGATTATAAACTAGAAAACAGAATTCCAATTTTCTTATATGCCATAAAACCTCAGAAAGGGTTTTGATGATATAATCACATATGACATTGTGAGAGAACTGCACATTTTTTTCAGTAGTTTTTAACTACAGGTCAATAATAATTATATCTGCCAAAAAAAAATATTATTTTTTTTTTCCTTTGAGCTGTCTGGTGTCTTTTGAGATAATTCTCTTTTGGTGAGATGTTTGTCATAAACCCATGATTTTTCTGTCACTGCAAAAATGCATATTTGGGTTATTTTGTTACTTTATTGCTTGCAGGGATTGGCATTTCAAGACTACAAGATGTTCTTGTATTATAACATTTTGAGTGCACATCAAAAGACACTACACAACACTGGTTTTAGAGTTGTAAAAGTGTAGTTAAAAGATGAATGGTATAACCAATATAAAATACAAAGGAAATTGTAGCTATATATATATATTTGAAAAAGCTTAGACTCCAATGGCAGTGTTTGTAAGGGCTCCATCATAGATTCTATATATCAGGCAGCGTGCTACAGACAGCATGGTGAAGCTACTTTTTGTTGTTCATCTCTGGACACAATCTTGCATTTGCCACACAGTAGGCACATACATGAGAGTAGACATGTGCACAGCACAAAATTTCGTTTTGAACTAATGGATTAGTCCTAAAATGCAATTTATTTAGTTGCTAAAGAAATTCGTTTTCAGTTCTTTAGTATGAAAACTAATTTCGTTCATCCGAAAACCAGTGGATACAATTACTATTGTAGTGGTGGCTCCTCAGAGGGCTGAGATCGCTGCATGTTACAGTATCTCTCACTCTCAGCACAATGTGGACCATATTACATAGTTGGTGTTAACTTAACCAGAGCTGTTATAAACTTCCCAGAGCCATTATAGCCTATGGAGGTTTTCAGTTTACAACAGCTCTGGTTAAGTTAGCACCAACATTGTAATACTGCCCCGTGTCAGGCAAAGCTGTTACAAAAACTGACTGCTGCTCATCACAGCGCTCAGAGTTTCTGTAAAACTAGTAAATAATATTTTTATATATAAGAGGTTAGAACAATATTATTTCCTTGTTTTACTGAAACTCTGAGCGCTGTTACAGTCAGTTACTGTTACAATTGAGCCTGATACATTGCACTGAGAGATAATGTAACAAGCAGCCGATCTCAGCGCTCACAGCCACTGGATTTAAAGGGCTAAAAAAAAAAGGCTCCTCTCTGTATAATGTTTAGAACATCCTCCTGCATTAATTAATACCCCTCTTTGTATAAGGTAGATAACATCCTCCTGCATTAATGTCACTCTCTGTATAGAACATTCTCCTCAATTTATACCTTTCTCTGTATAATGTATATAACATCCTCCTGCATTAATACCCCTCTCTGTATAATGTATAGAACATACTCCTGCATTAATTAATGCCACTCTCTGTATAGAACATCCTACTGCATTGGCATGTGGAGTGTGCAGAACTTTGGATGTTGCGATCTTCATTGCTGGTCTCCTTCACTCATCAATGTAATATCACAAAAAGGACTGAAACTAAAATGTAGTGCATTTTATTTTAGTTTCTTTCGTTTTTTGTACTGAGCAGTTTCGTTTCTCTTGAGTCATACTAAAACTAAATTATCCCAAAATTCGGACTAAATCGCTTTAGTACTAAAACGAATGCACATGTCTACATGAGAGTACATAGAGTAGATCGTGAGAAGGTCATCTGTAATTATACAATCTGAAGCTGAACCAGTATGCAGATCCTAGTCAGCCTAAGCAAGCAATCTTGGGACAGGCTTATGATTTGAATGTCTTTTCCTTTTCTATGTGTACTTACTTACATGAGGATAAGCCGTGTAATTTATTTTCTCAGTATATCCCACAAACCTAGTTGGAAGAGTGCTTACCTTCCCTTCCCAGGGTGCATATGTAGCAGAATGCTTGTCGACACTACGGCCAGAAATATGAAATGATGTATTAAGAATTCTAGCTTACCCTAGGAACCTGACAATATTCCAACTTTTGGAGGTTTTATCATGGAATAAATTTATGTGCTTCTAAGGGAACTTGAGTAGCAACTGTACTTGTATAAAATAATTAGGGCTATACGTTTTCCTATCCGCATTCTTCTTCTCACTATCTATAGTTGGTGATACATGTAATACTTAATAACATGTAGTACTTACTAGGATTATTTAGGATTGTTATTCTGCACAGTAACATTGTAATGTGACACATACTGTTAACCCCTTCACTGCTGAGCCATTTCACCGCTCTGTGCTTAGCTCATTTTTACCGCTTTTGCTCATCATGTTTAAACGCGTTTAGAAGCCACGTTTTTTTACATGACCCAGACATATTATATATCGTTCTTTCCGTCAGACTCCGCAGATTCATAATATATAATTTTTATATGTATATGTCATGTCCTGCCTGAATATTATAACAAAAATGCAATAAAATTTCAATTTTCAATCATTTAGAAATGGGGACTCGTTACATTTTTTGGGGGGAATTACGTGATTTTTTGCAAATGCACCCCATAGAAAGAAATAATTAGTGCAGCATCATTGTTCACTTTAGAATTGAAATGTGAACAATATTGCTGCATTAATAAAAACAACACTCAAAAAAACCCATGTTTTTATTTTTTATAATTTTTTTATTTTTTATTTTTTTTAGTTTCTGCCACGGTTCTGGAGATATCGAGGTTCAAATGAACCCTGTATCTCCACCGGGATATTTCCTTGGGAAATCCCCGGGCAGCTAGGGGTTCCCTGTCTATCTGATGTCATCGTGCCATGCACGACATGTCAGGAGCCAAGGGGGAACCCGGAGGTGGAGCCGCCATCCAAGATGGCGGCCCCCACCGGAGCCAGATTATGATCGGCTGCCGAGCGGCGCCGATCGCGATCTGGCAATTACAGGGTTAAAAACCAGGCACCGCTTTTAAGGGCAGACACTGCCCTTCAAAGCGGTGCCTGGTTTTTGGCGGAAAACCCTCCCGATCGGGAGGGCGAGGGATCCAAAAGGATCCCCCCTCCCGATCGGGAGGGAGAGGGATCCAAAAGGATCCCCCCTCCCTTCCAGGCTATCTCCCGGCTTTGCCGGGGGTCGCCTGGAAATGACATCATCGCGCAAGTGCGATGATGTCATTTACGTTGGGGGCCGGCCTATCTTTGGCACCTGGCTTCCCTGAAGCCAGAACGCCGTGGGACCCCGGACAGAGAGGTAAGTATCTCCGCCGGGGCTCCCGCTGGCGGATGACGTGTGCGGCACGTCCTCCGCATATAACGGGAGTCAATCAGGACGTGCCCCACACGTCATCCGCAGCGAAAGGGTTGAAGAGAGGTTTACCTCTTGTCCTCTAGGTGTGATTGAGGACCGAATAGGATTACTACTGCCTTGGACATTAAATTTCACATTCCAACTACTGAACTGTGTTTTTGGTTTTTACTTGCGTCTTTTAACTGTCTTTATGTGTATTTGGGGTAAGATATGAAAATTGTCTCCTTAAATTTAAAGGTTTAAATATTCCTTACAAACGACATTCCATATATGCAGATCTGCGCCATAACCCCCCGGATGTAGTGTGTTTACAGGAAACCCACTTTAAACGCTCTGCCCACCCCAAACTATACCTTCCTGCTTATCCTCCTCATTTTCACGCCACTGCCCTGGTTAAGGCGCGAGGTGTATCCGTAATAATACACCGTATGTATCTTTTACTCTTCACAGATCCGTGATTGACCCTCATGGCCATTTTATTTCTAGTATGTGATTTCGATCGAGTTTCTTATACGAATGCAAATTTTTACTGCCCTAACATAGACCAACTTGCCTTCTTTAGAACTGCCCTCCTAAAATTGATGTGGGTTTGTACAGATAGACTTGTGCTTTGTGGCGACTTTAACCATTCACTAGATCTCCCACCTCGCCCAACTCGCCTACAGCAGACCTCTGTACAGAAATTTGCTGCCCTCCTGGCAGGGTTTCAGTTATTTGATGTTTGGAGCCTCCATCACCCAACCGAAGTTGACTATTCCTTTTACTCGGGGGACACAAGAAGTATTCCCGAATCGATAATTTTTTCCTTCAACGTGATTTGTTGTCCAATGTCTCCTGTTGTAGCATATGATCGATATCCTGGTCCGACCATGCTCCTGTTTCGTTGACGGTCTGAGATGCTTCTGCTACTAGGGGGTGCGCCCCGTGGAGGATAAATGAATCCCTTCTTTCCCGTCCCGAGGTGGTTAGTGAGGTTGTTCAGACTATGACCAGCTATTTTACTGAAAACTCCACCCCTGACATTTCCCCATTGACACTTTGGCAGGCCCATAAACCAGTAATTAGAGGTGTGCTTCTTAAATGGTGGTCCCACTTTAAAAAGCTTGCGGTTTCACATAGATTAGATTTTATTTGCTGGATTCATGACGCTACGTCCCAGCATAAAAGACATAATGATGCAATTTATCAAGCCCTTCTTCGTGACCTACAATCTCAACTGACTGACCTGGACAAGAAAGACCATTTATGCGCGGCCCGCCGCCTACAGGCGCGCCATTACGTGCATGGCAATAAATCTAGTAGATTGATGGCTAATAAACTCGACGACGCGTTGCTAAATCTAAAATAGAGAAGATGACTGCCAAAAATGGGGATACCTTTTATCATCCAAAACGGATCGTATATTGTTTTGCGGAATATTATTCCGACCTGTATAATCTCCACGACGATGTGACACTTCCCCAGCACTCATTGACGGACATTGTTCCCTTCCTACAATGCCTACACCTCCCTACTCTGTCGGACGACCACCACTTCCGACTGACAGCCCCGATATCCCTACTAGAACTCACCACTTCAATTACCTCCCTCAAATCTCATAAAGCACCTAGTCCTGATGGGTTCACGGCTCTTTATTACCGATCCTTCCAGCCCCAATTGAATCCCCATCTCCTATCTGCATTTCAACATATTTTTCAGTCTGGCCGAGCCTCCTCTGACTGGCACTCCGCCACCATTGTTACACTTCCTAAAACCTCTCCACCTCCTCTGACCTGCTCTAAATATAGGCCCATTTCTTTGCTTAATACTGATACCAAACTATACGGCAAGATTTTGGCCAATAGATTAGTAGACTTGCTGCCCTCATGGATTGCTGACGATCAGGTGGGCTTCATTAAACACAGACAGGGCCCGGATAATACCATTAAAGTCATCGCTTTAATAGACACGGCAGTTCGTACAGACACCCCGACTTTGCTCCTATCCCTTGACGCCGAAAAGGCATTTGACCGGTTACACTGGCTATTTTTGGAACATACTCTCCTAAAGTTTAATTTTCCTCTTGAGTTGATTAATGCCGTTATGGCCCTGTATGCAAACTCGTCTCCAAATGCGTCGGTGCTTAATGCGGGCTTTCTATCCAAACCAATGTTCATCACAAATGGGACTAGACAGGGGTGTCCACTCTCACCCCTGCTCTACAATTTGGCACTTAATCCCCTGGCTCAGGCAATCCGACAAGCTGATGAGGTGGAAGGATTCCCTATAGATCCATAGTCTTGTTAACTTAGTTTGTTTGCAGACGACATCCTCATAACGATGACTAACCCACTTACATCTCTTCCCGCACTACAGACGATACTGGAAGAATATGGTAGGTTGTCCTATCATAAACTCAATGTTACTAAAATACAAGCCCTCCCGTATGCTATTCCCAAACCGGAGGTGGCCCTATTGCAACGCCTGTATCCCTTTGACTGGAGGACACACTCCTTGACTTATTTTTGACTTAAACTGTCCTTTTCCATGACCAGCCTCTTTGACCTGAACTATAAACCCCTTCTCTCACTGACTGAAACGTTATGTTACAGATGGTCCAAGGTGGAACTCTCCTTGGTAGGCATACTATTAAAATGATGTTGTTACCAAAGTTACTATATCTTGTTAGTACCCTTCCTTTACCGGCTCCCCTACTGTTTTTTAAATCCCTAATCTCCTCTCTATCTCATTTTGTATGGCATGGGAAACGACCACGCCTCAAGGCAGACATTCTACATCACCTGGTTTCATTTGGAGATCTTAGCCTCCCGATTATTTTGCTTTATTATGGACCGGCAGTGTTAATGAATCTTGGCCGTTTGTTTTCCCGTGTAAACCCTCCTCAGTGGTTGCGGGTGGTCTCCCCACAGTCTCTCCCTCACGACTATGCTACCTTAGCCTGGACCCCTAAATTTCGGCGACCGCGTATTGACATTCTTCCGCTATTTCCCCCACTAATGTTAAATATTTGGGAAAGATGCGCTCTATATTATCCGCGACCCACCCATTAGCCATGGGATCCCCTCTCTCCATATTTTCACGGTTAATGCCTAATTTTACTCACCGTCCATGGTTTTTGAAAGGTGTTACCCATTTATGTCAATTGTATGATTCTCAAGGACTCCTGTCGTTTCAAACCCTATTGCAGAAATTTTCCTTAGTTATTCTATTCTACAAATTAGGTCCTGCCTCAATGCTTGCCATATGTTGAAGCTTCCCACCCTAACCACAATGTTGACCCCCTTTGACCAATACTGTGTAACGCCCTCCCTTGACTTCCACTTTCTCTCCCTTTTGTATCAACTCTTGGTGTCTATGCCTAAATCGCCTAAGTGGCGATTCAAAGTCTAATTGGGAGAGAGATTTGGGGAATCCCATTTCTGACTCGATTCGGGCGAATTGCTTCCTCCTTTGACTCATTTTTAACCTCTCCCTCTCCTCTGGAACCTTGCCCTCTGCATTCAAACGTGCTTTGATCACCCCCATTCTAAAGAAGCCATCTCTTGACCCCACCTCCCTTTTGAAATATTGTCCCATCTCTATCCTCTAAAATCTTAGAACACTTGGTCTATAACCAGCTCACTAGTTTTCTTGCTGCTAACTTTCTACTCGATCCGCACCAGTCCAGCTATCGCTCTCAACAATCTGAGTCTGCTTTGACCAAGGTGACTAATGATTTAATTGCCACTAAAACCAAAGGTCACTTCTCCCTCCTTATTCTTCTTTCCGCTGCTTTCGATACTGTTCATCACTCTGCATCAGCTTGGCCTCAGTGATGCCACTCTTTCCTGGTTCGCTTTCTATCTCTCTGTTCGCTCCTTCAGTGTCTCCTTTGCTGGTGCCTTCACCACCAGTGCCTCTTTCAGTTGGGGTACCTCAAGGCTCTGTTCTGGGTCCCCTACTCTTCTCGATCTATACTGCCTCCCTGGGCAACCTCATCTCTTACTATGGATTCAATTATCATCTCTATGCAGATGACTCTCAAATTTACCTTTCTTCTCCTGATCCTGACTTCCTGTGTTGGACCATGTTACAGCCTGCCTATCGGCTATCTCTGACTGAATGACTTCATGTTTCCTAAAGCTCAACCTCTCAAAACTGAACTTCTCATCTTCCCTCCCTCTAATACCTCCATTCCTGTGCCCATCTCCCTTCAGGTGAATTACTTCTTCCTCTCAGGCTTATTGCCTTGGGGTCCTCTTGTACTCCGATCTATCCTTTACCCGTCAGATTCAGTCTTTAACCAAATCTTGTGTCAGGCGCTGGGTGCGAACGCCACTCCTCCCTTCCAGCGTTTCTGTTTGGGTTGGGGCAAGTTGGCCAACCCGGTCACCCAGCGGTGCCTTGCACCTGGTGCTTGCCGGCTCACCTCCTTGGTGTGTCCTCAGGCCCTGGGGAGGTCAGGCGCCGGCTCCTCCACCGCCGGTTGGCATCTCCGGCAGAACCCCAGGCTTCAGGCTTTGTCCAGACCTATAGCTAGGGGCGCGCGCACGACTAGTCTCCGCCAAAATGGCATCCAGGCCACGGCGCACACCAATGACGTCACAAGCCTCCTATTGGACGAGGAGGAACTGCAGGGTATATAAGCTGGGTGGCCCATTCTCTCCTTGCTCCAGTATTGAAGCAGTTCCCTTGTGCTTTGCTCCTGCTTGAGATTGAATTCCTACTTGTGTATGACCCAGTCTTGTGACCTCAACCTACGAATCTGCCTGTCTTCTTTGTACCTTTACTCCGAGCAACGTCCCCTGAGTTATCTATCAGAAACTACAGGGAGGGGCGGATCCCTGACATCTTGCTACTACGTTGTCAAAACTATTAGGCAACTGAGAATGTGAATATTGGGGCATACAGTATAAGGTCAGTTAAACACCCAAGGAAAAGTCTGTCTCCTGCCATCTGAGAATGGAACATCGAAATAAACTAGATCAGTTATGATTTATGGTTAATGCGCAAGTTCTGCTCAGGAATAGAGGGGGTAATCTAGATAGACGGCTACAACAGAGGGAGGTGTACTGGATTCACAGATTGAAGACTCTGAATCCAAATATACTCATGTATATTCTTTTGAGTAGGGCATAACTATGTGGATAGTGGACTTTTTATGGATTCATGATAAAATGAAATGGTTCTTGATGGGAGTTGATTGTGAAAGCTCATAATTGACATTCATGCATCCAGGATGATTAGCATGGCAATGATCCTTTGATATATGCGCCGCGAGTTCGGAAGCGGCATATATTTATTGTCCGATGTGATCTTGCAAGCCGGTAAGCAGGCATCAATGGGGGTCCGTGAGACACGAGCGATCGCGGTTGGTGAGGTGAAGCATGATCAATTGGAAGCAGCAGCCCTGAGATGATGCCTCCGCCCCCCCACGTGCATACGCCTACTGATGGCACAGTTACGCGACCACTTGTGGGCAGATGTTCTGCAGGTTCCAATCTGACAGACATAATTGCTCCAAAGGTAGTCCTGCCCCATATTAGGTTTTATGAATGACCCATGCTAATCCCCCTGACATTCCCAACCTGAAACACACCCTCCCATATATCCCATCTGTATGGGCCTGTGTTAATAACTCTGATACACCGCAAACATGCTTATAACGCTCCTTGTAAGGTGGCTTTATCGTTCCAATCCCTCCTCTTATGTCTCGTGACCATTTGTGTACCAAAATGTAAAGGAACAGGGGAACCTTCCCTCTGTTCAGTTTTTTTCTTTACACAAAATTATGCTAATTTTGCTCCTGATGAAACTGAGAAAACAGGGAAATGCGTAGGGGATGAAGCACTGACAAGAATATTTATTTGAAAGCGTCTTAACCTCTTATAACAGGTCAGTTAAGCCAAGGAAAAATATAGAGACTGTGCCTAAGAGGTTAAGACGCTTTCAAATAAATATTCTTGTCAGTGCTTCATCCCCTACGCATTTCCCTGTTTTCTCAGTTTCATTACGTCAGAGACTGGATTATCTGGCCCATCTATGAGCACTCATAACAGGTCAGTTAAGCCAAGGAAAAATATAGAGACTGTGCCTGAGTGCTCATAGATGGGCCAGATAATCCAGTCTCTGACGTACACTGTGAAAGAGAAACCCAGTTAATGTGTGGTGGCGCAATAACAGTTTTGGGATACAGAAGAGTCTATTTTTCCTCTGTCTTTACTATACCTACGGACCCTTGAAGGCCCGTTTCCATCTGCTCCAGTCATAGGGATATCCAGTGGCCTAGCGTGGGGGGCCTCGGGGGCGGTCGCCCTGGGCGCAATTTTCTTATGGGCACGAAATTTCAAAAGAAATTTGAACCACTAATATTTTCCAGCCGGGATCAGCACTGGTGTCCATGAGAGGCCTTGCACGGGCAGCCGTCAGCGTCCGAAAGGGACGACCAGGACAGAAAATTCTGGTCCTGTCCTGACTCCTCCTTAACCCTGACATGTGTCATGTGAAACAGCACAGCATTCGTTGACGCTGTACCATGCTTGTCAGTCCCCCTTGAAGCCCAGTGCCAGACCAGCGCCGCTGGCAGCCCTGCAGCTGCTGAACAGGAAGGAGGGAGGGAGGCGCCTGCCCTGCAGCACATTTAAAATCTGCTCCCCACTGGACAGCTCAGCCCGGGTCACCAGCAACTCCATGCAGTTAGGCGACACTGTATGACACCAGAGCAGCGTGACCAGCACAGTGAGGGGTACTGGGGGTACGAGGAGAGGGTGACTAGAGATTCGGGGAGAGGGTGACTGGAGATTCAGGGAGAGAATGACTAGGGATACTGGGAAAGAGTGGGGGTACTTGGAGAGAGAGTTAGTGACTGGGGGGTACTGGGAGAGAGTGGGGGATAATGAGAGAGTGACTGGGGGGTACTGGGAGAGAGTGACTGGGGGGTACTGGGAGAGAGTGACTGGGGGTACTGGGTGAGAGAGTGACTGGAGGGTACTTGGAAAGAGAGTGACTGGAGGGTACTTGAAGGGAGAGCGTGACTGGGGTACTGGGAGAGAGTGACTGGGGGTACTGGGAGAAAGTTGGGGAACTGGGAGAGAGTTACTGGGGTACTCGGAGAGAGTGACTGGGGGTACTGGGAGAAAGTGGGGTACTAGGAGAGAGAGTGGGCGTACTGGGAGAGAGTGACTGGGGTACTGAGAGAGTGTCTGGGGGCAATTGGAGAGAGAGTGACTGGAGGGAACTGGGAGAAAGTGGGGTACTGGGAGAGAGCGAATGATTGGGGGTACTGGGAGAGAGTGACTGGGTATA
Source organism: Leptobrachium leishanense (assembly GCA_009667805.1). Classification (NCBI taxonomy): domain Eukaryota; kingdom Metazoa; phylum Chordata; class Amphibia; order Anura; family Megophryidae; genus Leptobrachium; species Leptobrachium leishanense. The sequence goes on from CM019066.1 coordinate 246,925,078, forward strand.
GTGTGAGAGTGGAACTATGCTAGCGTATACTGAGACAGGGTGACTGGTAGCAGTGGCGTAGTGTGGAGGGGCATGTGTGTTTCATTTTTTTATTTATATTAGTTTTTTGTTTATATACAATACATGTGCTTGTCGGGTAAGGGGGTCAATACTCTTCTGATGGAAGGGAATCAGGGTGTGCCACCGTGTCCACAGGTTGGGGGGGGCGTGCAATTCTTGCCTTGCCCCGGGCGCTAACAACCCATGCTACGCCACTGGGGATACCCTCTATGTTGTTAATTTGGGACTAATATGAAGTTCGGTGGCTGCCACCCCATTGCCTTGCACACAGGTTGATGTCACATTTGCTCTATTTTAGACAGATGTACTCAGACACAGAGGGCAGTATTACAAAGTTGGTGCTAACTTAACCAGAGTTGTTATAAACTTAGCAACCCCATAGACTATAAAGGCTCTGGCAAGTTTACAACAGCTCTGGTTAAGTTAGCTCCAACTTTGGAATATTGCCCAGAATCTTTTAAGTGTCCCATGCTTGTTTTCGTGTTTTCTTTATTTTTGTATGTTGGTTCTTTTTGCTTTTTGTTTCAGTCACGTTTCAGTGAATACCAGGCTCATGTGCAATGCACTCACGCTCCCAGAACCTCCTGTATTTTTATGCCAACTGATTAAAAGTTACCTTTTAATATATATATATATATTACATTTGTGACATACCTTAACATCTACAATCTCAGTATCTTTATTTCATTTGTAGCAATCTGGGTGACTCCCTAGTACAGTGGTTCCAACCGCAGTCCTCAAGTACCCCTAACAGGCCAGATTTTCCAGATATCTGAAGCACATCACAGGTGATATGATTTGCTTCTCAGTGATTGCAGGATTCAGACTGCATTTCCTCAAGGGAATCATTAAAACCTGGCCTGTTAGGGGTACTTGAGGACCGCGGTTGGGAACCACTGCCCTAGTAGATTCTTTTGAGATTGTATTCCTCCTTTCTAATCACTTTTGAAAGGATGCAACATTCTGTAGGCAAGGAACATTCTTCCCTGGTACCTATTAATGCAATTTTGAACCTTTTTTTTTATTCCATCATTTTGCATGTAAGGCTGGCAGCACACGAGCGTTTTGAGAGAATGGAAGGAACGTCCGTGAAAGTGGGCGTTCCTTCCACTCTCTGCGCTCAGCGTACAAAGCGCGATCTTCCTATGGAGAATCGCGCTTTGTATTCTGTCAGCGTCCGTTTAGCTTTTTGACGGGGAGGGCTTTTTCACGTCCGGTGGATGGCCTTCCCCGTCAAAAAAGCACGGACGCAGGGAATTGCGGGCGCACATGAGCTGTAAATATGCTCGTGTGCCGGGGGCCTTAAGAGAATTAAAACAAAGCATGCATTTAATTCTGCTTTCTTAGTCATAGTTTGCACATCATGTGCTATTGTGAAATATAAAGAGTAAAGTAGTGTGAGAGTGAATGTGATGAAAAATATATATATATTTATTTAAATGTTTAGTTCTAAATCCCCGTGGTTAATAAGAAAATGATTTCCATTACTGAGGCATTTCTGTGGTGCTTCTGAAGTAACCTGCATTCAATCTTATAGAAAACATTTTTTTATAGGAAAACTTTAAATCTTATTCCAGGTTTTGACTCAGAAGAAGATCTTGAGCCTGTCTGTCATCACACGTGCTATCTAGGTGATGATCCTGGGTTTACTGTTGACCTTTTTAATATTTTGTTGTTTTTTTTTCTTTTCTTTCTTGCATTGATTGCACGTCTTGCATGGATTGTGAAAGCTTTGGTGAATTATGTCGCAGGATGCACCATTGCAGTAAATAAAATGCAGAATGCGCTGTTATGGCTGTTGGCATAAAGTGTCTGGCTTGCACTGGATTCAAGTATACATTACATGCAAAGGGTTTACTGTATGATTTGTATAGGTATATTGTCTTTATTACTATGTCAATTCTATATTTGAAGAAGCATCCCACAGAATGTATTGCTGTCTTTTTTTTTGCAAATACTTAATCTGATTTTGTCATAAAAAGTTATGTTTTATTCTGTCATAAGTAATTTGACATGATATTGTTGTTCAATTTTATTTTTTGTGTTCCAGATCAGCGAGTGGGCTCTTTTTGCACTTTAAATGACATGCAGCGGGGGCAAGAATTTAAAGGGTCCCAGGAGTTGCCTGTGTGCTCAGATTCTCTCGGTGGAAAAGGTTTTGGTGATCCTGCAGGGTATGTAACACTGACTTTCATATTTTGAGATGAAGAGAGTAATTGGCATGAATAATTCCTTTTGACCCTAGAAAAATCAACATTTCTACTTTAATATTATCAGATATGTTTACCAAGACGTTGCAGGAGTATTTCTGTTGCTTAAAATAGAGCATTGTAGGTTTTCCAGGTACCCTCCTGGCAGACTCTGCGACCTTTTTATTTTTTTGGACCAGCCCTCACAATGTGTTTCTATCTCGTTTCACTCCCCCTTCATATCTACACCCACCCTTTAGGTGTATTTCCTTGTGAATGCTTAGGTTGGCTGTTGTTTGACTGCTGTTATTTTCATATTGTCATCCTGTAATGCTGACATGATTTCAAAATAAAAAAATTCTATAAAAAAAAGAAAATAGGGCATTGTAAACCACTTTATTGTAGTGTATAATTATAGGCTGGTCTGGAAAATAGATAAAATGGTCTCAGTTTAAGAATGCTATCATTCAGAGAAATGCACTCAAGTATGAAAAGTGCTAAGACTTGAGCACATTATATAACTCTGAAACATTTTTGACTAAAAGAGAATGTTTGCATATAGCGCCTTGGGCTCTCGTGGACCTATTTTTATTTTTAGCTACAAAAAGGTTTTGTTATATGCTGTAGCTTGACTACATAGTAGTTTTAATACCTGGTATTCTGTAGGAAAATGGTTAATCCCACATAAAATAAGATTTGTTATTTGGAGCAACAGTCTTGCCACATTGCAATTTTTTCACTGTTTAATGTTCAGGCTCCCTACTCTGTCTTCATTGGTGTAGCAGAACACTGACTTATTGTCTTGGTTAATAGAGATGCTGAGCTCTCTTTTGTTCCAACAGCATAACAAAGCTAAGTCAGGCATCTCAAATTCTGGTCCCCTAAATGTTTCCGAACTACAGCTCCTTTGACTTTTCCGGCCATCTTTTGCATTCAAAGAATTTTGGGAATTGTAGTTCAACATTAACTGTGGGGGTCAGAGTTTGAGATCCCTGACCTAGGCTGTTGGTAAAGGGATAGGTACATCTGTGGACACTTACCGTCTCAGGTACCACCAGACTTACTGGTGTCAAGATATTCTTGCAGAGTTATTCACTACACACTGATTAGCTTTGTTGCAAACAGCAGTGAAAATCTTGTTGTTGCCACCAAAATCAACTTTGTACATGCCATTAAGGAAAATAAGCATAGGAAACGTCACAAATGAATAATACCCCTGCTTTTTTTGCTCCCGACATTCAGGCTGGGTTCACACCACAGCGTAGCGCAGCGTCGCGCAATGCGCGTGGGTTTTTTACGCGCATACAAAAAAACGTGCGAACGTGCGTTGCAGCGCGTTCGCGGCTATGATATGGCCGCGAACGCGCGGCTATATGCCGAAAAGAAGCTCCCGGACTTCTTTTTGCGTCGGCCGTTTTAAAGCGCGTTCCTGCGCGCTTTAAAACGCTTAGGTGTGACATGCCCACATAGGCAATCATGGGATTTCATGTTTAAGCATTTTACATTGCGCAGGAGCGAGCTGTAAAACGCTTAGGTGTGAACCCAGCCTAAGTGAATAAATCTCTTCCTGTGGAGGTGCTCAGGTCATATATCATGGTCCTTGATATGAACATCAAGACATTTTACTAGGAACATTATCACTTGCCAAGATTAGAAAAGAATTGTAGTGCTATGTTAAATGGTAAAAAAAAATCGACTTTAAAAGAAACCTTAAAATGCAAGAACATTATTCATTTTACACTTATAATAGAACAGAGTTGAACATAAATATTGTTTTGTGTTGGTATGAAATACATTGTTTGTTTACAGACCATTTTAACAAGGAAAAATGGAAAAGGATAAATCAATCAGATGGTGAAGATTGAATTACAACTGCATATATATTACAAACGTTATTTTTTTTAATTTGTTGTGCAAATAATATACAGTATGCAATTGATAGACATGATGGTCTGGGAGGTTAATAACTCATTAGGGACACTGAGCCGTAACAAATATCTGAGGTTTTTAGTTTTTGCTGCTCTGCCATGATAGTTTGTTAATGAGTCATCACTTTTGTACTACAGAAATAAATTTGTGCTGTGAATACATGAAAAACGAAAACCCTGGGGCTTTAGCAACTGTTATACTGTATTTTATTATTTAGCTTTAGAATAAAAGCCCATTAGTATTAATTTGGTATATATTAAATGAAACAAAGCATACAGCCACTGCATGTCGCCCTAGAAACATTTCTTATTCATTTTCTTACCATCCGCACAGTCCTTTACCACTTGCTGCCTTTCATGTATTAATTGGTGGGGAGGATGGGGAGAGGCTGAAATTAAATAGTTTGTTGATTTAAAATATATATTTCTCATATACTACAAGTTTACTCACCTCCAACACCTTTCACTATAATGTTTATCCCACTATTGCTTCTCTTTTCTTTCTCCTCCCTTCTCTCTAAAACTACTCTCTCCTTCTATACACCTTTCCAATTGCCCCAGGATGGAAAACCAGTGCCAATACACCACAGCCTGCTCAGTTCTTTTAACCTTTCAGCTGAGTGTTGGTGGAGAGTGATAAAATCCAGCCCTCCCACCCCCACACAAAGATTTAAAACTCTGCAACCACATTATTATCAAAAGAAAACTCTGTCCAAATTCCTATTTATTATGCTACTTTCCCTGGCAAACAATGTGGAAACTAACCCTGGTCCTATAGGTAACACAACCTTTAGTCTCCCCACTAAAAAAGGCCTCTCATTTGTGCACTGTAACATCCGAAGTTTACTCCCTAAATTGGATGAGCTTCAGGCTTGGTCTTGATATTACAAGCCCAAAATCATTGTGCTCACAGAGTCATGGTTAACCCCAAAAGTACCAGACTCTGCCATATCAATACAGGGGTATTCATGTTATAGAAAAGACAGAGCAAAGAGAGGAGGGGGAATTGTTATTTATGTTGAGGAGTCCATAAAGTTCACCCCCTTACAGACTTCTAGCTCTCCTGTCACCTTTGATTTCCTCTCTGGTATAATTGAGATCCCATTCAGTAAATCAATCATTGTTGCTGGGTTCTATCATCCACCGAGCTCTCCAGTGCACTCCCTCTCTGACATATCTCAAATCCTTAATAACCTACTTGCCCAAAACCAAAAAAGTGAACTGCTGGTCCTCGGCGATTTTAATCCTAAAAACAATAAACACTGCTCACTGTTTAAAACTTTGCAGCTAACTCAATTAATCTCCTCCCCCACTCGCATTAATATGAAAAGCCCTAACCATACCTTGCTGGACTGGATTCTCTCCTCATCTCCTGATAGAATACAGGAGGCAGGCGTTCTTGCTAATAGCTTTAGTGACCATTGTCTAGTGTACTGCGTGCGCAAAATTAAGGCCTTGAAATCTCCCCCAAAGGTAATAACAACCAGGTGTTTCAAGAAATTTATTCTTGAATCCTTCCTAAGTGATCTCAAACAGCTCCCCTGGTACAGGCTAAACCTAATCCCAGACCTAGACTGTGCAGTTGAATACTTTCAGTCTGAGCTCCTGCAAGTCTGGAATTCCCATGCCCCGCTGCGTAAAGTGCGAGTAAAAGGGACCCATCTCCCCTGGGTTACAGCTAATCTTACACTAAAGTACCAGCTTAGAGATTCACTGTGGTCAAATTTCAAGAGTACTGGTTCCATGAACGATCACTACGAATACCGAAAATGTCGGAATGAATGCACAAAACAAACAAAAATGGCCAAAGCCCATTACTTCAATGAAAATCTAAACAATAACATATCAAACCCTAGAAACTTTTGGAGAACAATAAGTAACATACAAGCACCCCCAGCCAGCTGCTGTCAAAGTAAACAATCAAACCCTGCAACACCCCCTAGATGTAGCAAATGCCTTTAATGATTATTTTGTTGGATGCGCCACCACTTTGATTGCAAAGCTAGGAAATGACATGCAATCAGAGAGGCCTCATGCAGGTCAGGCCCCCCCAATGGTGCAAAGTCCCTGTATCAGACAGGAATTCAGTTTTAGACCTGTGCCTGTCAGTGTCATTACTAAACTTCTCCGTAAGCAAAAAATGAAATACCAGTCTGGACCTGATCAAATACCAGCAATGCTGCTGAAAATCAGTGTGCCAGCAATTGCAAATCCTGTCGCAACCCTAATAAATGAGTCACTGGCGACTGGATACATACGCAAGCTCTGGAAGACTGCAAGAGTGGTACCTATCCATAAAAGTGGTGACAGTACTTTGGTATCCAACTACCGTCCGATATCGTTGCTCCCTGTAATGTCAATAGTCTTGGAAAAATGCGTCTACACACAATTACGTGATTATTATCAATATTGGAACTACTTAACCCCGGATCAATCAGGCTTTCGTCCAAATCACTCAACTACAAACGCCCTTTTAAAAGTCTGCAATGATATCCAAGCTGGGATGGAACAAGGAAACCTAACTGGAGCCATCTTCCTTGATTTTGCCAAGGCCTTTGACACGGTAGACCATGGCATCTTGTTAGAAAAACTTAAAAACTCTGGCATTGGTGATCGCACGCTAACCTGGTTTCAATCATATGTATCCGACCGATCACAATATGTGTCAATTTCTGGCAGCTCCTCCCTCCCGCTCCCAAGGCACTTGCTTTGTACCCCAAGGCTCAATACTAGGCCCCCTGCTATTCACAATATTCATAAATGATCTGCCCAACGTCTGCAAAGCCTCAACTGTACATATGTACGCAGACGACACTGTAATCTATACCAGCAAACCAAATCTCCCGCAGCTGGAGGCCGTGCTGCAAGAACAATTCACAGAGGTAGAAAAGTGGATCAAAAACAACAAACTTTTTTTAAATACTGACAAAACTGTAACGATGTTCTTTGGAACAGCACCTAAACTACACAAATTGCAAAATCCCCATTTATGTGTTGGGACAAAATCAAATGGCATGCTGACCACAGTCACTTCTCTCAAATATCTAGGTATGTGGTTGGACCCTAATCTATCCTTTGGCCCCCACATCGAAAAACTCTCATCTAAACTTTACCCCAAACTAGGTGCCCTGTACAGAAACAAAACCTGCCTTAGTCCCGCGGTAAGAAAGCAGATTGTACAACAAATGCTTATGCCAGCTATTGATTACGGAGATGTAGTGTATGCAGCCGCCCCGCAAACACACCTTCATAAACTTACTACATTGTATAACTCATTCTGCCGCTTTGCACTACAATGTAACTACATGACCCACCATTGTGCCATGTTAAAAGAGCTAAACTGGCCATCGCTGGAATCCAGATGCACCCTTCACCTTTCCAGCCTGGTGTTTAAGAGCATTTCTGGGAAGCTGCCACCCTACCTGAATAGACTGCTTCCCCCAGCAGCTCCCTCATCCTATAACCTCCGATCCAGGCCCAGCACCTTACTTGCAATACCACAATACATAAAGACAGTGGCTCGGTCCTCATTTTCCTACAGAGCACCACAATTATGGAATAAACTCCCAGACACCATCAAATCTTCCCCCAGTCTTAAGTCACTCAAGAGCTCCTTACTAACATACCTCAATACAGAATGCACCTGTAAACATGTAACCTAGTGACTATATTTCCTACATATTTATTTTGTTAATCTGTATATTTGGGTTTTTTAATGTCTTGCATTGTATTACTTTGTATTTCTGTAACTGTAACACTTCAATGTTCTTGAACCCAGGACATACTTGAAAACGAGAGAAATCTCAATGTATCCTTCCTGGTAAAATCCTTTATAAATAAATAAAATAAATAAATAAGCGCTATAACTGAAGCAGTAAACTGTTTTAGGAAGGTGGTAAGTCTCCCTATAATACTTTACCTAAAAATTAAACATTTAAAACATACCTCCCATCTTTCTGGATAAGCCCACCTTTTTTCCTTTGGTGGGCATTGGCCCAGGAAACTAACACTTCTCTTTTCTAGATAAGGCCACCTTTCTGGCTATCACAGTTACAGTTAAAAGTTTTTATAAAGCGCTAACAAGTTCCATAGTGCTGTACAATGGGTGAGACAGAATAACAAACATACATACAGGTTAAACGCACAATACAGTAGGTGAGAGGACCCTGCTCAAGAACTTACAATCTAAGAGGATAGGGGTGACACACTAGGTGAGGGTTAATAGAGGGTGTAAAAATAGCGGAGTGCATGTGGGCTGTATGCGAAGTTGCAGCAGAAAATTAACAGAGGAGGATTAGGGAGTGAGATGATAGGCTTCTCTAGAGTTTTCAGATACTTCTTCAAGGACTGGAGAGATAGGGAAAGTCTGATGTTGTGGGGGAGGGAGTTCCATAGAAAGGGGGCAGCTCGGGAGTTAGGGGTGCGGGTACGGGGAGCTGATAGCATCAAATCATTGGCAGAGCGAAGTGGTCGGGATGGGATATACCTGTTAATAAGGGAGGAGATGTAGGTAGGGGCGTGGTTATGGCTTTGTATGTGAGTACCAATGTTTTCAATTGATTATATAGGAGACAGGAAGTAAGTGTAGAGACTGACAGAGGGGGAAGGTGTGAGAGGTGCGTGAGGAGAGGTGGATGAGCCTGGCACAGGCATTCATAACAGATTGCAGAGGCAGAATCTGGGATCGCTTAAGGCCGGAGAGAAGGAGGTTACAGTAGTCGAGGCAGGAGATAATAAGAGCTTGGATGAGCAATTTAGTAGAGTCCTGATTAAGACAGGGGCGGACGCGTGCAATGTTTTTTATGTGGAAATAGCAGGATTTGGTTAGTGACTGAATGTGAGGAGTAAAGGAGAGATCAGAGTCCAGGAGGACACCGAGACAACGTGCCTGAGAGGTAGAAGTGATAGTCACACCATTCACCTGAAGGGAAATGGGTGCAGGAATATTAGTTTTAGAGGGAGGGAAGACAAGAAGTTCAATTTTAGAGAGGTTAAGCATTAGGAAAAGGGAAGTCATCCAGTCGGATACAGCTGACAGGCAGGCAATAACATGGTCTAGCACGGGAGGTGAGAGATCAGGAGCAGAAAGGTAGAGTTGGGTGTCGTCGACATAGAGATGATATTGAAGTCCATACAGGGCCGGTGCAAGCTTTTTTGCCTAGTCAGGCGAAGGTCTGTTTTGGTGCCCCCCCCCCCCGTCATGTCAAGCCAATCAGGATAGAGATGCATAATAATCTCTATCGTGAGTGTTCGGTGTCGTCACGCAGAGATTAAAGGATGCTTAAAGTTGGTCTTGCAAGGACAACCTTTAGCAGTGTTGTGAGTCACTGATTGGGGGGACAGCCACCAGTGCTGTCTTTATGGACTTATATAAACACTGTCTTTCTTCTGGAAAGGCAGTAGTTACATTTGTCAGACTGTAGGAACAACATATTTGGGTATATATTTGCGGCCCCCAGCTCATGTATGGGTATATATTTGCGGCCCCCAGCTGCTCATATGGGTATATTTGCGGCCCCCTGCTCATGTATGGGTATATATTTGCGGCCCCCAGCTCATGTATGGGTATATATTTGTGGCCCCCAGCTGCTCATATGGGTATATTTGCGGCCCCCTGCTCATGTATGGGTATATATTTGCGGCCCCCAGCTCAGGTATGGGTATATTTGCGGCCCCCAGCTGCTCATATGGGTATTATTTATGGTATAAATTTTCCCCCAGCGAGTCTCTTACCTCTCTGCTCAGCTGACTGTGTCTGATTGACTGTGACAGTGTGCACAGCACTGCTCACTGCTGCCTGCTGACTTCTGCTGCCTCACCTTGGCACTGCAGGCCCCCCCGTCGCCCGCTGGCGTTCTAGTTCTACTCAGTCCACACTCTCAGGCAGTCAGGGAGGGAGTGAGACGAGAGACCAGACCACCAGGGACAATCAGGGACCAGACCAGGTAGTAGGTTTTTTAGTAGCAACAATTTTTTAGGCTTAGCTTAAGCTAGGCACCGCCACCGTCGCTCTCTGCGTCCCCCTCGTGTGACACGTGACGTCACGTCTCGAGGCGACTGGTGCGAGCGGCCGCTGGCGCTGGCCAGGCATGTGATGCACACGTGCACACGCACCTTTCCCGCTCGCCTGTGATTGGATTCGGGAAGCAAGGCCAGGCAGGGAACCACGTGGTGCTTGTTGTCCCCTCCCTCTCATTGCCCCCTTCCAATCCCAGGCAGGGGCGGATCCAGAGACTAGTCTTGGGAGGGGCACTTACAGAAAATAAGGTGTTTTAGCAGAGAGCCCGACTCATGAGAATTTACAGAGGGTCCGGCTCACAGGAGCTTACAATCTAGAGGAGCAGAGGGTCCGGCTCACAGGAGCTTACAATCTAGAGGAGCAGAGGGCCCGGCTCACAGGAGCTTACAATCTAGAGGAGCAGAGGGTCCGGCTCACAGGAGTTTACAATCTAGAGGAGCAGAGGGTCCGGCTCACAGGAGTTTACAATCTAGAGGAGCAGAGGGTCCGGCTCACAGGAGTTTACAATCTAGAGGAGCAGAGGGTCCGGCTCACAGGAGCTTACAATCTAGAGGAGCAGAGGGCCCGGCTCACAGGAGCTTACAATCTAGAGGAGCAGAGGGCACCCAGGAGCTTACAATCTAGAGGAGCAGAGGACACCCAGGAGCTTACAATCTAGAGGAGCAGAGGGCACCCCGGATTTTACAATCTAGAGGAGCAGAGGGCACCCCGGATTTTCCAATCTAGAGGAGCAGAGAGCCCCCAGCTCACACATGAATTTGCCCCCAGCTCAAGGATTTGCCCAGCTCATGGATTTGCCCCCAGGTCATGGATTTGCCCCCAGGTCATGGATTTGCCCCCAGGTCATGGATTTGCCCAGCACATGGATTTGCCCCCAGCTCATGGATTTGCCCCCAGGTCATGGATTTGCCCAGCTCATGGATTTGCCCAGCACATGGATTTGCCCAGCTCATGGATTTGCCCCCAGGTCATGGATTTGCCCAGCTCATGGATTTGCCCCCAGGTCATGGATTTGCCCCCAGGTCATGGATTTGCCCCCAGGTCATGGATTTGCCCAGCACATGGATTTGCCCAGCTCATGGATTTGCCCCCAGGTCATGGATTTGCCCCCAGGTCATGGATTTGCCCCCAGGTCATGGATTTGCCCCCAGCTCTCACCTGGATTGTTGCCCCAGCTCCGGCAGGGGGTTGAGGGACCCAGATGCCGGGCAGCGCGGGAGCGCCTGCCCGATCTTGAACAGTCCGTCCTGTGAAGTGGATGCGGCTGTGTGCGTGCGCAGCCGGTCACGCGGTCCGGCCAGTCAGGTGGTACAGAGACTCAGTACCACCTGATTAGCCGGACCACGTGACCGGCTGCGCACGCACACAGCCGCATCCACTTCACAGGACGGACTGTTCAAGACCGGGCAGGCGCTCTCGCGCTGCCCGGCATCTGGGTCCCTCAACCCCCGGGCCAAATCTCGGGGGTCGGTCATCCGAATCGGATGACCGATTACACCCCGGGCCGGCGCCCCTCACACTGGCAGGACGCCAGACAGTAAGGCGGCCGCCTGTGCCGCCTTACGTTAGCGCCGGCCCTGAGTCCATAGGAAGAGATGAGGTTGCCAAGAGAGGCGGTATAGATTGAGAAGAGTAGGGGACCCAGGACAGAGCCTTGAGGTACCCCATCTGAGAGAGGAGTTAGCGAGAAGAGGTGCCAGCGAAGGAGACACTAAAGGAGGAAAGAGAGAGGTAGGAAGAGAACCAGGAGAGCGGAGTCACTGAGGCCAAGTTGACACAGCGCGAGGAGCAGGAGAGGGTGGTCAACATTGTCAAATGCAGCAGAAAGATCGAGAAGAATAAGGAGGGAGAAGTGACCTTTGGTTTTGGCAGCAACTAGATCATTGGTCACCTTGGTCAGAGCAGTTACAGTGGAGTTCGGGAATGGGTACAGCGCACTTCAATCTTTGCAAGAGTCTTTTGTGCCTTCAAATGAGTGTTCTCTTAGTAAACATAGAGCCTGGAAACCGGCTCTAGTATATTCAGCTTTCTATGTGTTTTCTTCTCATACAGGCACCTAAATAACCTGTTAGGATGTTCTTCTCCAGATGGGCAGACCCATTGTAGCAGGGATAAAATCTCTAACAAGTAATTTGTCGGAATATATAGATATTATACTACAACCAATAGTTAAAACAACTAAGTCCTATTTAAAGGACACTATAAATATGTTGCAAATACTAGAAAAGGTTGTATGGAAAGAAAACTGGTATTTAGTAACGTGTGATGTGAATGCCATGTATAGTAATATACCACACAATTTGGGCAAAAAGGCAGTTAAACAACAGCTCTTGAGTAATAATTCCATGAAGCAAGTGGATTTCACTTTAAAGGGTATTGATTTTATTTTAAATAATAATTATTTTAGATATGACCAGCAATTTTATATACAAAAAAATGGTACAGCTATGGGCACTATGTTTGTGCTCAGCTACGCGAACCTGTTTATGACAGACTGGGAGTCCAGGTTCATCTACAGTTCGCATAGCTGGGCGCAAGATAAGATACCTGTCAATGTGAGATATATAGATGATATTTTCTTTGTTTGGAAGGATGGTGAACATGAGTTGATCTCTTTCCTAAACCGTTTAGATAATCCAGAATGGGGAATAAAATTGGAAAATAAATGAACTAAGGAAAATATATCCTTCCTGGATCTGGATATCTATATTGAAGGAGAGAAAATAAAAACAAAAACTAATTTCAAAGAAGTAGATACCAACACTTATATTGAGAGAAATAGTTGTCACAATCAAAAAAAACAATATTTACAAATAAAGCGAAATTGTTCTGAGGAGAAAATTTGTGGTGAACAAATAGGACGTTTAAAAGAAAATTTCTTGGAAAAAGGGTACGATAAATTAAAACTTGAAACAACAATAGACGAGGTGAAAAAGAAAGATCGAGGTGCCATATTAAAGTATAAGAAACGATTTAAATGGATCTATGTATAATGCATTTGATTAGAATGGAAATGAGGCTTGGAAGTAATTTGTCTACTCATGTGTATGTAATTACAATCAACAAAAGCACTTTATAAACGGCAGGGGGGATTTAGCTTAACACACTTGTTTTTTGCCAGCTGATGAAGGTGGTGCGCCGTCGAAACGCGTTCTGGAATTATATTTTAATAAATACGCTTTTTTCTTGAATCCTGCCATTCCTGCTTGTTTACATTTGGAGGGGGTTTTTGTGAATTTTTCCCAAAAAATTCACTGGCGGACACCCCAAGAGCCTGGAGGCTCTCTTCTGAGTGAGTGAGCCCTTGGCCTTTTTTCTTTTACATAAAAAGTTGTACAGAATTACACTAGGGGTTTTCCTTTGTGTTTTTTATATCTCCCTTATATATATCTGGAGAAGAACATCCTAACAGGTTGTTTAGGTGCCTGTATGAGAAAAAAACACCTAGAAAGCAGAGTTTACTAGAGCCAGTTTGCAAGCTCTATGTTTACTAAGAGAACACTCATTTGAAGGCACAAAGACGCTTGCAAAGATTGAAGCGTGCTATACCCATTCCAGAACTTGTTTGACTGTTAAGGTCCGATATTTTGGTTTCATTGGGGAAACCACCAAAAAGGGTAGATAGCGACGTTATATGACATTGTGAGGGGATTGTATGGTGTGACGCTCCACTTATTCTCTCTGTTTTCCAGTTTCAGTGGAGTGCTGGGAGCGAAAGTCGGACTGGTGCAGATCAAGTAGAGCGTTAACAGTGAGATAACCGGTAAGCTGGTTATAGACCAGGCGTTTTAGGATTTTGGAGGCAAAGGGGAGCAGAGAGATGGGACGGTAGTTAGAGAAGGGAGGTGGGGTCAAGAGATGGCTTCTTTAGGATGGGGGTGATCAGAGCATGTTTGAAAGCAGAATGGAAGACACCAGAGGAGAGTGAGAGGTTGAAAATGTGAGTCAGAGCAGGGACAACAACTGGCAAGACTGACTGGGTAAGGTGCGAGGGGATAGGGTCAAGCGGACAGGTGGTTGGACAGGAGGAAAAGAGAAGTGTCGACATCCTCCTCAGAGACCAGAGAAAAGGAAGACATAGAAGAGGGGGCAGGGAGTGACGGAGTGAATGAGGTTGAGTGGTTAGTGGAGGAGGGCAGAGAAGAGATTTCTAGTCTTAGTTTTGCAATCTTATCAGTGAAGTAGTCAGCAAAGCAGACAGCGGTGAGATCCATGGAAGGTTGGGTGGACGTGGGGCGCATTAATGGATTCAACGTGTGAAATAGACGTCTAGAATCATGAGATAAGGGACAAGAAATAAGACTGTTTAGTGAGAGATAGAGCAAGACTGTTGGAACGGAGCATGAATTTGTAATGGAGGAAGTCAGCTGGAGTACGAGACTTCCTCCAGCCGCGTTCAGCTGCCCTGGAGCAGCGCCAAAGGTATCTAGTGAATTTGGAGTGCCACGGTTGACTGTTTGGCCTGCGTTTAGCACGGAGAGTAGGAGCAAGTTCCTCAAGTGATGAGGAAAGGGCAGAGTTGTACATCTATCCAGAGATATCCATATATCACCAGTTTCACAAGTCACGTCACTGACCTGACCTCTGCTAAACCTGGCAACCTCCATCTCTCTCATGCCTATGACAGCATAATACAAAAAAAAGAAGTACCTTTAGATCGCCATTTTGGTATAAAAGGTTAAAGAGGTTAAATATCTTTTGTATCCTGTGTAAATTTCAGCATCATTGCTAGGCAAGAGGGGTTTTGTAGGCTGAGGCTCCTGCTGTGGGCTTGTAAAGCACCCATGTGGAAATGGTTGTGTATTAGTCAATTGGACATCTGGTTTTGACCTCCTCCATGATAGACTACAGGATTTCTCACGTGCAGCTCCCATGCTCTAGAACACTCTCCCTTGTACGGTCAGACTTTCCCCTAGTTTCCCTTCCTTTAAATGCTCCCTTAAGACATTCCTATTTCGGGAAGACTACCACCCGACTCACTAAACACCTCACTGCTCCCACCAGTCCATCACTGTCACCTTGCAGTCCCCTCTTCCTGTTTCCACCCCCAAACCTTCTAGATTGTGAATTCCCACGGGAATAGGGCCCTCGTTTTCTCCTGTACTGGTTTATCAAATGTTGTTCAGTCTCAGGGTATTGTAACCCTGTCTATATCGTGCCCATTGTTCAGCGCTGCAAAATATGCTGGCGCTATATAAATAAAGTATAATAATAACTAATAGTGAGGAGCCCTGTATACAGGGCTCAAGTCCAAAAACGAAATAAAAATTTGTAGGAAATCACCAAGATTCCTCTCCACCCATAATAAGATTACTGGAAGCTGCAGCAGCAACTCTTTATGTTTGAGAACACCATTCATTTGTCTATTACAGAAAATTGACTTTCCCATTTATGCCCTTTGTGCTCAGACCATGGAAACCCCATTGAATAAAGACATTTTTGTAAAATTGTGTCTGAATTGAAAGTCACTGTACAGCTTGCCATTGTATCACTGAAATGGGAGCCATGTTCCCCCTGCTAAAATAGTGAGGGAAATCTATTCCTTCTTGACTTGATCCCTTCATGTAAATTGGAATCTTGCACTCATTGGCATGCACAGCCCATTTCATTAGTGTGTGCACCAATGGAATATTTATAATTTTTTTTATCTGTGCTAGGATAATTTTATACAGAACCATAATTTTTAGTTGGGAATAACCTATGTTTATGCAGTGGTACAGTCATAGGCGTGCGTAGCCTATTGCATTAGGGTGTGCACCCAAAAGCTCAAACACATGAATTTTTTTTTATATATAATACATGTATATACACGCACCCTTATGCATACATGCACACGCACACACTCTCACACATTCAGCCTAAATATATCATTACAATCAGGGTAATTCAAAGAGAATCGAAAAGTCACCGCACGTACGGTGACTTTTCGTTCTCTTCAATTCGGTTCGTTTTGACGATCCCATTTCGGCAACCCTGCGGGGTATTCAGCAAGCACCACAGGGTCTCCGAATTGGAGGGAAAGGTCGCCACAAACCTGCTGAAAACTAACCGCAAAACCCGGCGAATGCACGCCGAAAACCCGCAAAAACATCTGGATTAACCCCGCCGGAAATACTTGAGCAGGAGCCGTTCACACGCAGCGAAGCCGCCAGAAAAAGCCAACACCGCAGACGAATGGAGTGAATAAATTAGCAAAACAGTTTGCTTGAATGTTCAAAAAGTGAAACGTGGTTTGCAAAGAAACTACTGAGCGAAAATGTCTGAAATTTACATATGAGGTCCAATGAATGATCATAAAAAGGGCTGTTACAGAAAAAATAAGTTAAAAAGAAATCCAGGAAAATGCTTAAAATATCCTTAAAACAAATCTATAAATAAAGAGACTCTTTACTGCAGAATATTAAAATCAATGTTTTATTAGCTATTGAATTAAAACGGGAATATTTTCAACATTGAAGCCTATGGGATTCGCCTGAATAAACCTGCCGAATTAAACCACTGAACAGCAGGGCATTTCGGGAACCTTTCACTGCTGGTTTGTGTTCTCCGAATAGCCGAAATATTGCTTTTTTATGGGGATTTCACTGCCCTCGAACAGGCACCGAACAGGCACTGTATGTGCAGGCAATTTGCCAAGATTTGGCGAATTGCCTGCTCTCTGGAAAGCCGAATGGCCAGGAAAGGTAACCAAACGCTGATTTTGAGAGTTCGGTTACCTTTCCCCAGCCATTCGGATCTCTTTGGATAACCCTGTATGTGTATAATTCAGAGGTGCAGCAACCTTGGCCATCCAGTTGTTTTTGAACTACATTTCCCATGAGTCTCGACTAACCCAATTAGTAGCTGAGTATTGTGGCCGATTGTGTTTTATGACACTATCAGGGTTATTCAGAGAGAGGTGAAAGTCAGGAGAATGACTGGAGAAGTGAAAATTCTAGGTCAAAGTAGCCAAACAAGAAAAATTCTCCCATTTATCTCACTTTCCAAATCGGCTATTTGGTCCAGATTGTTCTCTTTTCCTGCCATTCTCCTGGTTTTCACCTTTCTCTGAACAACCCTGAGAGAGAGGTGAAAGCCAGGAGAACTAGCAGGAGAAGAGAACAATCTAGATCAAATAGCCGATTTGGAAAGTGAGATAAATGGGAGAATTTTTCTGGTTTGGCTATTTTGACCTAGAATTTTCTCTTCTCCAGTCATTCTCCTGAGTTTCACCTTTCTCTGAATAACCATGTCAGGGTTATTCAGAGAGCGGTGAAAAGCAGGAGAATGACTGGAGAATGGAAAATTATAGGTCAAAATAGCTGATTTGGAAAGTGAGATGAATGGGAGAATTTTTATGGTTTGGCTGTTTTGACCTAGAATTTTCCATTCTCCGGTTATTCTCCTGCCTTTCACCGCTCTCTGAATAACCCTGTGAATGTTTAATCCTGAGGTGAGAAATAACATTGCTTTAGATGTTAAAAGCGGGCAATGAGAAAATTTTGTATTTTTTCTACATGATCGAGTTTGGTCTCATTAGAAAGGCCAGGCTCTGACCTCTCCAATGACACCTAAGTTAACATTGTGGAGTGTAAAGAATGGAGATACAGGGGTCCATAGGACCCCCCCGCCTCTCCCCGCACCGGTACAGTGCTTTCTGTTTGAGATGAAACAATGGGCAATAACGCAGACTCTGACCTATCCACTGAAGCCCCATATGACCATGTAGAACTTACGATACCAGAGATACTGGTGTCCTTTGGGCCGCTGTATCTCCAGTAAAGGGATTTCACAAGGGGGGGGAGTGGAAAAGACTCTGACATCATCACCCTTAAGCGATTATATCAGTGTCCAGGGGAAGTTCCACAGTGAGGAAAAAATGTCTGCGAAAGAATAAAGAAATGGCACGGAGCTGCAGGACCTCAACAACATGCCAAGTACATCCTCTGCAGAAAACATGTGGATGCGCTCAGCACGTCAGCAGCAGCACGTTAAATGGGGAAAGAAAAGGGGGTAAAATTTGAGTAGAGTGCCCATTTAACCTTTTGCTGCCCGCACCAATATTTAGTCTCCTACCTGTACCTCATGATGCTGCCAAGACGCCCGCTGTCATTCTTACTTTGTGGAGTGCAGGCAGCAGATAATGTGGCGATTCTACGAGCAATACCAGCCCTTTGGATGCAGGACAAGGGGGCAACGCCGGACTGCGACAAGGACACAGGCGCAGAATTTAACACACAGCAGCCTGTTTAAAGACAAATACATGCATTTACACATACAGCCACAGCCATACATTCACATAGATAACCATACATCCCCTACACCCCGGGGGTATGCAGCAATAAAACTCACAGTAATGTGCAGTGTGTATGAGCATATCACAGAGCTCCACAGCAATAAAATTGACAGTAATGTGCGGTGTGTATGAACGTATCACAGAATCCACTGCCATGAAACTCCCAGTAATGTGCAGTGCATATAAGCGTATCACAGAATCCACTGCCTGCCATGAAAGTCTCTGTAATGTGTGGTGCATATAAGCTTATCACAGAATCCACTGCCATGAAACTCTCTGTGATACGCTTATACGCACCACACATTACTGGGAGTTTCATGGCAGTGGATTCTGTGATACGGTTATACGCACCACACATTACAGAGAGTTTCATGGCAGTGGATTCTGTGATACACTTATATGCACCACACATTACAGAATCCACTACCATGAAACTCCCAGTAATGTGCGCTGTGTGTATAAGCGTATCACAGAATCCACTGCCCTAAAACTCCCAGTAATGTGCAGTGCATATAAGCATATCACAGAATCCACTGCAATAAAACTCTAATGTATGGTGCATCTAAGCGTATCGCACTTCCACTGCCATGAAAATTTCTGTGATACGCTTATACGCACCACACATTGCTGGGAGTTTCATGGCAGTGGATTCTGTGATATGCTTATACGCACCACACATTACAGAGAGTTTCAAGGCAGTGGATTCTGTTATACACTTATATGCACCGCACATTACAGAATCCACTGCCATGAAACTCCCTGTAATGTGCGGTGCCTATAAGCGTATCACAGAATCCACTGCCATGAAACTCTGTAATGTGCGGTGCATATAAGCATATCACAGAATCCACTGCCATGAAACTCCCAGTAATGTGTGGTGCATATAAGCGTTTCACAGAATCCACTGCAATGAAACTCTCTGTGATACGCTTATACGCACCGCACATTACTGGGAGTTTCATGGCAGTGGATTGTGTGATACACTTATATGCACCGCACATTACAGAGAGGTTCATGGCAGTGGATTCTGTGATACGCTTATACGCACCACACATTAGAGAGGTTTATGGCAATGGATTCTGTGATACGCTTATATGCACCACACATTACAGAGAGTTTTATGGCAGTGGATTCTGTGATATGCTTATATGCACTGCACATTACTGGGAGTTTCATGGCAGTGGATTCTGTGATACACTTATACGCATCGCACATTACACAATCCACTGCCATGAAACTCCCAGTAATGTGCAGTGCGTATAAGCGTATCACAGAATCCACTGCCATAAAATAAAATTGTAATATTTAAAAATACTGTATATAAAAGTTGACCCCTCTCCTGCTTACCTTTTTTCTTGCAGGGAGGGGGATGAACATGTCCGTTGGCAGAGGAGGGGACGGTCCAGTCTGCTCCTATGTAACTGGACCGCTTCATCTTAAGTCCAGCCTATACTTCCCTGCTGGTCCGGTGGCTGTGGGCTCTGCAATGCGATCTGTGCTTCGTGCACAGAATGCAGAGCATGTCCCACACTGGACTCGTGCGCCAGCGATCCTCTGATGACCTTTCACCTGACTGCCGGCGCTCTCTGACACAGTCAGTGTGCGCCGGCGGTCAGATGACAGATCATCAGAGGATTGCCAGCGCACGAGTCCAGTGTGGGATGTGCTCTGCGTTCTGTGCACGTAGCACAGATCGCATTGCAGAGCCCACAGCCACCGGACCACCAGGGAAGTACAGGCTTGCAGAGGCAAAGGGTCCTGGCGGCTATCCATGGGATGCGGCCAGCCGGGACCCAGAGTGTGCCGCGGGTGGGATTAGGGTGTGCCTAGGCACACCCGGCACATCCCGTGCGCACGCCTATGGATACAGTCAATTATTCACACAATTTATCATGAATCCGATAAGGAACATCCAAAATATTCATGTAGGGTGTCAAATATGAACCCTTCATAAAACATTAGGGTGTGCTTGGGCACACCCTGTACACACTGTGCGCACACCTATGCTTATAACGAGTTCTTATATATGGTCACTTGAGAGCATAATTAGTGGTAAATTGAAGAAAGAATACCAAGAATTCTATAATAGAGACCACATTGTCTTGTTTTGCAGGGGGTAACCCTAAATTACATAAATTATCATTTGACAATCGTTACAATTATCACAAATTCCTAAATTTTAACTTTTAATAAGTCTACATTCTAAAACGAAATCGATTTAAGAAAAGGAGAGTTACCTCCTAGTGGTGAACACCCTTAAAAACACACACAATTGAACAATTAGGGTATGATAATTCTATCTTGCTAAGTTTGAACAATATTCTTCCCAAAATTTATCTCTGTTTCTAATTAATTCAAAAGGCGACCTTCATGGGTTAGTAGATGTAGAAGAATACAGAGAGAAGAAAAATATTATTTAAACCGTTAGTTAGTATGATATCTTGCTAAATTTTCCTGAAATTCACAATGCTTTCCCAAAGATTTATCTCTATTTTTAAATGATTCAAAAAGCAACCTTCATGGGTTGATAGATGTAAAAAATTTGCAGAGAGAAGAAAAGTATTGTTTATCTCAATTTCAACAACATGGAAACCAAATGTAAAGAGCGCTCACCCTCAGTTTGTTATAGAATGGAAAATTCAAGTCAAAAAGATCCCCTAAATCTGTTCGCTTCGTTCCAACAAAGGAACTTGCAATTAGCAGACAGGGAAGCACAGATCGCATTGCAGAGCCCACAGCCACCGTACCACCAGGGAAGTACAGGCTTGCAGAGGCAAAGGGTCTCGGTGGCTATCCGTGGGATGCGGCCAGCCGGGACCCAGAGTGATCACAGAGCTGCATAGCAATAAAACTCACCGTAATGCACGGTGTGTATGAGCGTGAGTTTTATTGCTGTGGAGCTCTGTGATACGCTCATACACAACATGCATTACTTTGCATTTTATTACTGTGGAGTTCTGTGATATGCTCATACACACTGCACATTACTGTGGGTTTTATTACTGTAGAGCTCTGTAATGTGTAGTGTGTACAAGTGTATCAGTAATGTACACAGTATCGTATAAACCTGAAAAGTGATTGGCAGTTTCTCACATTTGCAATAAGGACATTCTGTGCCGCAGTGCAGCCTTAGCTGCAATGAGTGGGTGATGGCTGCTGCAGCAGAAAGGTCGCCATCTGTAAGACTGGAGGGGGCACAATGGATTCCCCAATTCGCTGGGGGCCAGAGTGGATTTTCTTAACTCAGTAAAATCATTATTTAGAAAATTGTGTGAATAAATTAATTCTTTAACACAACAATGTACATGTCGGTTATGGGTGTTTTTTTTGGAGGGGGGGTTGACCTTTTGTGGGCATGGCACAGGGGGCCCCAGGATCTCCTTTTGCCCGGGGGCCCCATTAGTGGTCAGTCCACCCCTGGTAGGTAGATCATACTAAAGTTGTACACGATGGGCATCCTTCATCTGGAATGCTAGAGACCCCAAGTTTCCGGATTCTTCTGGATTTCACAATTGAGGTGAATCCGACGTTTGCGAGATAGAGGATTGCAGAAGGAGGGCCGTGATCTCCTTCCTGTTGCAGCATCAGCGTATACACACACTATAGGCCCTGTGCAGCCTTTCTCAACAGTCCTGTTGTTTGAAGTCAGTGAGACTCCGGGTAAGGCTAGGGTCAGACGAGCGCATTCTGTGCAGACTGTGCGTCCGTGCACAACGGACGTACTTTCTGACTGACAAGGTAGTGGCCACACAGTCCGTTTTTGTGACTGACGTTTTTTTTGACTGATGTAGAAGGGAAAATAAACTAATATGAAAAACTTTTTGTCCGTCAAAATGCTGGACGTCAAAAATGCAGTCCGTCCGACTAGGTTCCATCACTCATACACAAAGCTATGCGGACGTTGCGGACGCAGCGCACTCTGTGTGTCCGTTGTAGCGGATTTACGTTCTGCCTGCCTTGCGTCTGTGGGCCGTGTCCGTTGTGCGTCCACAGTTCGGTGCGGATGTACTTTGTGTGTGGGGCTCCATTAGTCATAATTTTATATCAAGTCAGGAGGCTTCATATTTTGCATTCTCTTTTCTTTACTAAACCATAGCAGCAAAGAAGTTTTACATAACAGCAGTAACCAATAACCAACAAGAGAGCAGTAAGTCCTTGCCATGCCCTCTTTTCTTTGCTGCTGACCTCCAGGTGAGACGTTTACAAAACAGCTCCTGGTTGTCAGATTTAGTTTGCTATATTTTACTGTATTTTTAAGTTTTCTTGCTAAATTGACTTGTTTATAGTTTACCTAATTGTATGATGTGACTTAATTGTTTTTCTCCCAAGGTTTTTTTCTTCCCTGCTGTGTGGGCACTCTCCCGCCTGCAGGCTCGTTTGCACTGTTGCTTGTTATCTCCCAACAGTCTGGGGGGTTTTTCCCCTGCCCGTTGGGTGATTTGCTTCAGCAGACCCAGACGTTGCTATTTGGCTGGTGAGTACCCCTGCGCTTCCGCTCCCACACATACCGGTCGCGGGTCGGTTACGTTATTTCCTCCCCAAATGGCGTGAGCTAACGTCCGACTCTTGGGTCCTGCGAACCGTATCTGTTTTTTTGATAGACTTCTCCCAGGACCCCTTCCAACCTGTTTCCCCGTCCCCAGCCCATTACTCTTCTCAGGAAGAGGCACCGATAGACAGGGAACTTTGCTCCCTGCAGTTGAAAGGGGCCATCCTCCCCACGCTGGATCCCCCACGCTTCATAAGCACGGTGTTCCTGGTACACAAAAAATCTGGGGACCTCCGTCCGGTCATAAATTTGAAAGCCCTCAGTGCATTTGTGTCCTATCACCACTTCAAAATGGAGGGCATACACCTACTTAGGGACCTCCTTCGAGACGGCGACTGGTTCACGAGACTGGACCTCACGGACGTGTATCTTACGGTCCCGGTCCATCCTGCTCATCGGCCGTACCTACAATTTTACTGGCACCATGGCCTGTGGCAGTTCACCTGCCTACCGTTCGGCCTCAGCTCCGCATCATGGTGTTTCACGAAGCTCCTCAACCAGTCATGGCCCTCACCCGTGCTCAGGGCATTAGGACCATCATATATCTGGACGATATATTCATACTGGCCCAGGATCCCGTCCAGTCCTCCCGTCACACGGCTCTGGTGGTTACACTACTACAAGACGTCGGGTTCATCATCAACGCGGACAAGTCAGCACTTCGGCCAGCCCAGGTCGTCACCTTCCTAGGGTTTGACATAGACTCACTGTTTTGCCAACTCCGTCTCCCGCCGCAAAAGCTTCGAGCCATCAAAAAGACCCTCAGGGGCCTTCTGACGACGGACCACATTTGTCTCCAAGATCTGGCGAGGGTAGTGGGCCTACTCTCCTCCTCTATTCAGGCCATCTTCCCCGGCCCCCTCCATGCAGTGTCTGAAGACGACATACCTCCGCCTCAACCCCTCCTACGACCAGCTGGTTCCTATCACCCCGGAGGTCAGGGTGGAACTCCTATGGTGGCTGCGCCACATGGAAGCCTGGAATGGACGTGCCATCTTCGGCTCTCTACCGGACTTCATACTGGAGTCGGACGCCAGCCAATCAGGCTGGGGAGCGACCTGCGGGTCCACATCCACGGGCGGTGCATGGACGCCCGAAGAACAGCAGCTTCACATCAACTGCTTGGAACTCATCGGCGGCTCCTTCATCGTCTGCAGCTTTACCCAAGGTCTCAGGACTGCTCTCTACTCCTCCGGATGGACAACATCTCCGCAGTCCAATATGTCAAACAGCTGGGGGGCTCCTGTTCCAAGCTCCTGTCGGACCTTACGCTCTCCCTCTTCAATTACTGTCTAAAACGGAACATCTCCCTCACGGTGGAATACCTGCCTGGTTCCTCCAACTATGTGGCGGACTGGTTTTCCAGATATTGGAGAGACTCCAGAGACTGGAAATTGGATGTCACGACCTTCCAACACCTGTCGACGCTGAGAGGGCCTTTTCGTCTCGACCTGTTCGCTTCCCGCTTGAATCACCAGACGCAGGCGTACTTCAGTTGGCTTCCAGACCCACAGGCGGCGGCGGTGGACATCTTCCTCCAACCGTGGCCACCATCGGGGGCCTACACTTTTTCCCCATTCCTGATGATCACCCGCACGATCCAGGAAGTCCGCAGATTGTCCTAATCATGCCCGTGTGGCACGCTCAGCCCTGGTTCCCGCTGACACTGGAACTCTCTTGCCTACACCCTCTTCTGCTACCGTCCTTTCAATCCATTCTGCTGGACCCTCAAGGCAGACCGCACCCGTTGGTTCTGGAGGGCAACCTTCCCCTAGTGGCGTGGATGATTACCGGGGACCCGGCATGCTGCCAGGCCTATCAGATGCAGCTCGCTCCTTATTATGGGAATCCTGGGCTCCTGGCACGCAAAAGAGCTACCGTTACGCCTGGAGAACTTGGTGTAGTTGGTGTGTGCAACAACAGGCTGATCCCGCTACAGCCCCTCTGCCTCTAATTCTCAAATTTTTGTCTGACCTTTCCACGGCCGGAAAATCATACCGTACTGTTAACTTGTTCCGCTCGGCCATTTTAGCGGCTCACGCTCCCCTGGGTGGCGTTCCGGTGGGTCGGGCCCCAAATGTGTGTCGTCTCCTCAGGGGCATTCGGCTCGCTCGCCCGCCAGCTACTAAGTATGCTTGCTTCTGGGATGTTGCGCTTGTGCTCAGGTTCCTGCGTACCTGGCCAGATAATGATTCGCTGTCCCTCCGTCAGCTCTCGGCGAAACTTACTGTCCTTTTATGTTTGATGTCCTTTCGATGAGTTTCGGATGTTAGGGCCTTCGATGTGCATGCTGTGGCTTTCTCCCCTGAAGGTGTCATCTTTACGCTTACTAGACGAACTAAAACGCTATCTCCAGAGGTCTTCTTCCCTTACTTTCCCCCCGACCCTCTCTTGTGTGTCGCTCGGTGCGTTACAACCTACCTCTCCCGCTTAAGCCCTTTGCGCTCCTCTCCAGTTGGCCAGCTTTTGGTCTCCTATGCTTCCCCTTACAAACCTGTTTCCTCGTCTACACTCTCTAGATGGCTGGCTGCTCTCCTTAGCGGGCGTTGCTCCTCACTTCGGCGCTCACTCCGTACGGGCGGCGGCAGCTTCCTCTGTTGCGGACGCCGGGGGCTCCCTCTCTGACATACTAGCGGCTGCTGATTGGTCTCGGGCAGTCCCCTTTCGTACCTTTTATTTTCGCCCTCGTTCTCATGCATCTGGGGCTCTGGTGCAGCTTTAAAACTGCAAAATATGAAGCCTCCTGACTTGATATAAAATTGTGGATTATTCCAGCCTTGGTGTTAGAATAATCTTAATTTTAATAAAGACAGGAGGCAAATATTTTTCCCTCCCGCCCGTGCCCGTGTGTCTTTCACATTGTACCGGACTTACTACTATGGTTCAAAAATAAAAATCAAATAAAAAGTTATATAAAAATTATTGTGCGTACATTACTCGGCCTCTTGGCTATTGGCTTTGTGTCCTTTTTTCTCTAACCGTTTTTCTCCCCTTAGTAGGGTTCGTTGTTTGCATATCTGGTTTAGCCTAGTTTAGCGTTACTTTCTTCATTTGATAACTCATGATTGTTTTAGCCTTGACTAGTCAGTTAGCTAACTGTTATTGACAAGTTTCAATCACATGGTACTTTCACGTGTCCTCTGCTTTTTCCTTAGCTTCATTTGCTTCTACGGACCCGTTGGTCTTCCATCCTTTCGGACGCCCGTTGGTTTCCGGCTCTCCTCCTGCCCTTCTCGTTGGCTCCTGTTTAGTCTTGGCTTCCTCCTCTTCAGTGTTCCAGGTTTTCTACTTTATGGATATCCTGCTCGTTCAGCGTACAAGAAAAGAGGACGTGGCAAGGACTTACTGTTCTCTTGTTGGCTATTGGTTACTGCTGTTGCTATGTAAAACTTCTTTGCTGCTATGGTTTAGTAAAGAAAAGAGAATGCAAAATATTCGCCTCCTAACACCAAGGCTGGAATAATCCGCAATTATATGCTATAACAGACGTAAAAATGTGCGGCAACATGGATGTGATCAGTGCGCTCGTCTGACATGGGCCTAACATGTCACACGGTGGGGCTGCCCAGAATCTCTCAGCATGTGCCACTTTCTTCTCCAGCACTCCGAAGCTAGGCTCCTGAGTGACAAACCTGTCCAGCGTGCCCCATACCCAGAATTACTAAAATCCTGTTCTCCGATTGTTCCCAATTTTAGAATTCCAGATAAGGGGTGATCAACCTGTTTTACAATTTATTTCCTTTTTTTCCTGTGGCACTCTTGGGGCTCTTTAACAAGGAGCAAACTAAGAATTGGAAAATTTTAACCCGGTCCCATTTAACCCCTTCCCGACTGCTGACGTACCATGTATGTCCGATCGGAAAGTCTCCCTTAGATCCATGGATGTACATGGTACGTCAGGGTCCCCTAACCTCCCTCCCGCCCGATAATTACCTTCCTCGCTGGGCTCCTGCAGTGGACTGGCAGACTGGAAGCCTGCCCTGCTTCTTCAAGGGGCCCAGCCAGTGCGATGACGTCATCACAGTGCGTGATGATGTCATCGGCCCGGCGCCTGCTGCAAAAATCAGGAAGGGGAGGGGGGCTACTTGGGAGACCACTATCTCCACAAGTATTTTATCTAAAGAAAAAAAATTATACTGCTAGAGAGGGGAGAGTCTTCCCTTTGCAGTAGTGCATAGCGTTAACCACTACGTTGCCGGAACGCGATTTGGCACCAATCTGCGCTGAATCGCGATTCAAAGCCGGAGGTGGTTGATATCTTGGGTGTCAGCCAAGCCTCCGGGTCACCCCCGACCCACTGACCATATGTGTGAGGACATCAGTGGACCAGTTAACCCCCCAGCTGCCAAGTGGAGATATGGGGATCCAAAAAATCCCCCCATCTCCCAATCCGTGGCAGCTAGAGGACTGATCATGGCCTTTCCAATGATATCAAACATGACCAGGTTTGGTGTAAAACAAAAATATATATATATATATAAAAATTGGGTGTTTTTTTAAAAAAAAAATTGTCTGGGGGGATTTAAATAGGACTTAAACTGGTATCTAAAAATTATGAGCATAAAACGATCAGAATGAGCTCAGCGCACAGAGGTGAACTGGCTCAGCAGTGAAGGGGTTAAAAAGCAAAAAATGTAAAAATTGTGTATTTCTAATCTCACGACAAATTTTCGAAACTATTTAGCCTAGGTTTTTTTTGGCAGTTTTAGGTTTCGGGGATTATATTTCGAAAAAGTGTGTTTTTTCAATTTTTTCATAATATTTCATATTTTTTTATAGTAAATAGGTGGAAAGCCTGCCCAAGTGAGGTGTGCATGAATGTTCGCCGAAATGAAAGCACAGCAACGTCAAGGAAAGACCATTTTTTTTTTCCTAATAGCGGGTTGTCTGTGCTTGCAGGGGGGTGTGAAAAAAATCTGTGTAAGGGACCCCCTTAGATTGTAAACTCATGGGACCCCTTAGATTGTAAGATCAATCAGAGGAACTCAATGGAGTCCTATGGACTCCACTGAGAGGATGCGTGCGGCTGCGCTCAGCGCTGCCGCACGCATCCCTAACTTTAACGCTCGATAACAATGCAGGCAAAACGCGGACGCAAGGGGGGAAACCGCAGGCGTAATTTTTCCTCCCCTGCACCTGCGTTTTAACGCCAAGAGCGTAATAGGGGCCTTACTGCTTACTGTTTCGGCGTTTTGATGCGCGCGCAGCCAGCAGTACCCTGGTTGCGTGCGCATGCGCAGAGGCAGCGTGGCGACGGACACGCTGCCTCTTACTGTATTATGTTACAGATTGTGTATCCCTATATATCTGATTGTATCCCTATAATATTTTATATATAAAAGTTTAGTACTTATTTTTATTTTATTACATGTATTTATCTATTGCAAATCGGTTTCTGTTTATCATACTCTAGACAGAACACCCCATCTACACTGACTGGCAAAGTGAACCAACTAGAAGTCATCCTCAGACAGCTCCAAACAGACCTACTTAAGGTAAGACGGAATCCTCAAACTTGTATTCTGTTAACTATGACAAGCTCAATAGAATTTGTTAAAACACCATTCCATGTTATGATACAGTCAGGTCCAGAAATATTGGGACATCGACACAATTCTAACATCTTTGGCTCTATACACCACCACAATGGAGTTGGAATGAAACAAACACAATGTGCTTTAACGGCAGACTGTCAGCTTTAATTTGAGGGTATGTACATCCAACTCGGGTGAACGGTGTAGGACTTACAGCAGTTTGCAGATATGCCTCCCACTTCTTAAGGGACCAAAGGTAATGGGACAATTGGCTTCTCAGCTGTTCCATGGCTAGGTGTGTGATATTCCCTCATTACCGCAATTACAATCTGCAGATAAAAGGCCCAGAGTTCATTTCAAGTATGCTATTTGCATTTGGAATCTGTTGCTGTCAACTCTCAAGATGAGATCCAAAGCGCTGTCACTATCGGTGAAGCAAGCCATCATTAGGCTGAAGAAACAAAACAAACCCATCAGAGAGATAGCAAGAACATTAGGCGTGGCCAAAACAACTGTTTGGAACATTCTCAAAAAGAAGGAACGCACCGGTGAGCTCAGCAACACCAAAAGAACCGGGAGACCACAGAAAACAACTGTGGTGGATGACCGAAGAATTCTTTCCCTGGTGAAGAAAACACCCTTCACAACAGTTGGCCAGATCAAGAACACTCTCCAGGAGGTAGGTGTATGTGTGTCAAAGTCAACAATCAAGAGAAGACTCCACCAGAGTGAATACAGACGGTTCACCACAAGATGTAAACCATTGGTGAGCCTCAAAAACAGGAAGGCCAGATTAAAGTTTGCCAAACAACACCTAACAAAGCCTTCACAGTTCTGGAACAAGATCCTATGGACAGATGAGACCAAGATCAACTTGTACCAGAGTGATGGGAAGAGAAGAGTATGGAGAAGGAAATTAACTGCTCATGATCCTAAGCATACCACCTCACCAGTGAAGCATGGTGGTAGTATTGTCATGGCGTGGGCATGTATGGCTGCCAATGGAACTGGTTCTCTTGTATTTATTGATGATGTGACTGATGACAAAAGCAGCAGGATGAATTCTGAAGTGTTTCGGGCAATATTTTCTGCTCACATTCAGCCAAATGCTGCAGAACTCATTGGACGGCGCTTCACAGTGCACATGGACAATGACCCAAAGCATACTGCAAAAGCAACCAAAGAGTTTTTGAAGGGACAGAAGTGGAATGTTATCCAATGGCCAAGTCAATCACCTGACCTGAATCCCATTGAGCATGCATTTCACTTGCTGAAGACAAAACTGAAGGGAAAATGCCCCAAGAACAAGCAGGAACTGAAGACAGTTGCAGTAGAGGCCTGGCAGAGTATCACCAGGGATGAAACCCAGCGTCTGCTGATGTCTATGTGTTCCAGACTTCAGGCTGTGATTGACTGCAAAGGATTTGCAACCAAGTATTAAGAAGGGAAAGTTTGATTTATGATTATTATTCATAGAAAGAAACAAAAATGGCTAAAGCCCAATACTTCAATGAAAATTTAAACAATAACATATCAAACCCCAGAAATTTTTGGAAAATCATAAGTAACATACAAGCACCCCCCAGCCACTCCCAACCAGCTGCTTTAAAAGTAAACAACCAAACTGTACAACACCCCCTAGATGTAGCAAATGCTTTTAATAATTATTTTGTTGGATGCGCCACCACCCTCATTGCTAAGCTAGGAAATGAAACGCAATCAGAAAGGCCGCACGAAGGTCAGGACCCACCAACAGTGCAAAAACCCCATAAACCAGACCTATTCAGTTTTAGGCCTGTGCCTGTCAGTGCCATCACTAAACTTCTCCGTAACCAAAAAATGAAATACCAGTCTGGACCTGATCAAATCCCAGCAATGCTGCTGAAAATCAGTGCACCAGCAATTGCTAAACCTGTCGCAACCCTGATTAATGAATCACTGGCAACTGGATACATACCCATACTCTGGAAGACTGCAAGGGTGGTACCTATCCATAAGAGTGGAGACAATACTTTGGTATCCAACTACCGCCCAATATCACTGCTCCCTGTAATGTCAAAAATTCTGGAAAAATGTGTCTACACTCAATTACGTGATTATTATCAGTATCAGAACTATTTAACCCCAGATCAATCAGGCTTTCGTCCAAACCATTCAACTACAACTGCCCTTTTAAAAGTTTGTAATGATATCCAAGCGGGCATGGAACAAGGAAATCTAACTGGAGCCATCTTCCTTGACTTTGCCAAGGCTTTTGACACAGTAGACCATGGCATCCTATTACAAAAACTTAAAAACTCTGGTATTGGTGATAGTACGTTAACCTGGTTCCAATCATATGTGTCTGACAGGTCTCAATTTGTGTCCATTTCTGACAGCACTTCCCTTCCCCTCCCAGTCACGTGCGGTGTACCCCAAGGCTCGATACTTGGCCCCCTGCTATTCACAATATTCATAAACGATCTGCCCAATGTCTGCAAAGCTTCAACTGTACACATGTACGCAGACGACACGGTAATCTATACCAGCAAACCAAATCTCCCGCAGCTGGAGGCCGTGCTGCAAGAAGAATTCACAGGGGTAGAAAAGTGGATAGCAAATAACAAACTTTTTCTAAATACTGACAAAACGGTTACAATGCTCTTTGGAACAAAACCTAAACTACACAAATTGCAAACACCCCATCTATGTGTTGGGACAAAATCAAACGGCACACTGACCACAGTCACCTCTCTCAAATACCTAGGTATGTGGTTAGACCCTAATCTATCTTTTGGCCCCCACATCGAAAAACTCTCATCTAAACTTTACCCCAAACTAGGTGCCCTGTACAGAAACAAATCCTGCCTGAGCCCCGCGGTAAGAAAGCAGATTGTACAACAAATGCTTATGCCAGCCATTGAATACGGAGATGTAGTGTATGCAGCCGCCCCGCAAACACACCTCCAGAAACTTACTACATTGTATAACTCATTCTGTCGCTTTGTGCTACAATGTAACTACATGACCCACCATTGTGACATGTTAAAAGAACTAAACTGGCAATCGCTGGACTCTAGACGAACCCTTCACCTTTCCAACCTGGTGTTTAAGAGCTTTTCTGGGAAGCTACCACCCTACCTGAATATGCTGCTTCCCCCAGCAGTTCCCTCATCCTATAACCTCAGATCCAGGACCAGCACCTTACTTGCAATACCGCAATACAAAAAGAAAATGGCTCGATCCGCATTTTCCTACAGAGCACCGCAAATATGGAATAACCTCCCACACGCCGTCAAATCTTCCCCCAGTCTAAAGTCCCTTAAGAGCTCCCTATTAGCATACCTCAATACAAAATGCACCTGTAAACATGTAACATAATGACTACATTTCCTCCATATTTATTTTTCTGTTAATCTGTATATTTGGTCCTGTGTTAATATCTTGCATTTTACTATTTTGTATTTCTGTAACCACTCAATGTTCTCGAACCCAGGACATACTTGAAAACGAGAGAAATCTCAATGTATCCTTCCTGGTAAAATCCTTTTATAAATAAAATAAATAAATAAATAATTCTGTCCCATTACCTTTGGTCCCTTAACAAGTGGGAGGCACATCTGCAAACTGCTGTAAGTCCTACATCGTTCACCTGAGTTGGATGTACATACCCTCAAATTAAAATTTACAGTTAAAGCACATTGTGTTTGTTTCATTCCAACTCCATTGTGGTGGTGTATAGAGCCAAAGATGTTAGATTTGTGTCGATGTCCCAATATTTCTGGACCTGACTGTATATACTGAATTCAGGTTGTGACTGCAACATATACAGGGTGTCCATAAAGTCTCTTTACAATTTCAAAAATGTGTTACAAAGACAAATGAAAAGACAAATAAGGGAAAATTATTACAAAATGAGACCTATTTAAGGCTTTTTTGCCTCATTTAACCCCTTAGTGACCGTGCTGTTTTACGAAGGTCCGCCGATAGTGCCCGCTGCTGTTTTTACGTTTCTGTGCTGATTGTGTTTAGGTCAAATTTTCCTCATACTCATTTACTGTACCCACACATATTATATACTGGTTTTCTCATCATTAAATTGACTTTATAAAGATATCATTTTTTTATCATTTCATATAATTTACTATAAAAATAATTGTGAAATATGATTAAAAACTGGTCAAAACACCAGTTTTTTCGAACTTTGACCCCAAAATCTCTTATGTATCTACAACCGTCAATAAAAACTTTGCTTAATAGTTTCTAAATTTTGTCCTGAGTTTAGCAATAGCCAATGTTTACATATTCTTTGCTTTTTTCCCCATTTTATACGACAATAAGTGCAAGTAGCACTTTGCCATTTCCAAAGGGTTTATTTTCAAAATTGGTGATCGTGACATTGTAACAGTGATATCTGTCACTAATACCTGAATAACCCTCCACATATACATATTTTTTAAAAGTGCACACATGTTTTTTAAAAGTACACAACCCAAGGTATTAAACTTGGGGTATTTTGACTCTTTCCATGCAACCATTTTACCACAACTCTATGCCAAAGTTTGAGAGAAAAACTTTTTTTGGTAATGTTTTTGACATAGAGTGCAATTTAAGAATACATGTACTGAGAACTTCAAGGGTTACTGCCAAAAAACACCCAAAAATATGTTAAGCAACATCTTCTGAGTAAAGTGATACCACCCATATATAGTAGGTATGTCGGGTTATTTGGGGGCTAATAGACCTTATTTGGGGGGTGCGCATTTCAGTTTTCCAACTTGGAATTTTCACATTTGGTCATCGTGCACCCACGTCCTATTTGGGACATTTTTGAAGCCGGCCAAAATAATTTACCCCCATCAAACCATATATTTTTAGAAAGGACACACCCTAGGGTACTTCAAATAGTTGTATTTTAACACTTTTCATGTACTAGATCTACCACAATCTTTGTCAAACTGTCAGGTAGTCACTTTTTTGTGTAATGTTTTCACACTTCTTTGCCTATCTTCATTTTGGGGACCTTTCTACATACCCCAATTTTTTTTATTGCCATGAATGTGCATATGCCATGGATGCAACTATTTACCCCGAACAAATTGCATAGTGTGTGGTGGTAATTTTTCATTTTTACATCCACATTAGTTTTTGACTGTGATTTAGGAGACACTTTTGTCGGCTACTGCATGAAAACTCTCCAGGTTGTTTTCTGCAAGGCCTCCTGAGTATACCCATGCCCCCCATGCATAGGTTTGCCAGGATTTTGGGAAGGTTCAATTCCAATTTGTATGACTTTGTTATTGGAGTTGAAATTGAGATTATTTCATCAGATAGGCCTATCTTTCGTTTTGGGTCTACCGCATACCCCATTTTGAGTTATTGCCATAAAAGGGTTTATATTTGAAATGTTGACACCCCATGGTATTGCAAATGGAATTTTTGATGCCATGGATGAAACGGTTCTAGCCAAAAACATTTGAGAAGGTGTGTGGTGGTAATTTTTTGATTTTCATTATTACAACCACATTGGTTTTGGACTGTCGAGGCATCCTTGCAATGTCCTCAGAGCAGCTGGAAGTGATGCCGATCACTTCCAGCGCTCTCTATCAGTGCGGGGCTCCTTTCCGGTTAAAAAGGATGTTGATCACTCCCGGGGAGTGATCACAAGGGGCACCGGCACGTTAGATCACCATTGCACGGATGCCTGGACATTCAGGCATCCTGCCATGGTGTTTGAGCAGCTGGAAGCGATACTGATCACTACCAGCGCTCAAATGACCGGACGTACCATGTACTTCTGTGGGTCTAAAGGAGATCCGTGTCCGTGATGTACATGGTACGTCCGCGGTCATTAAGGGGTTAAAACACCTCTATATGGGCACCATTAGTTGCACGAAGCACATCAAGACTGTACTCAATTTCTTGCCATGTTTGCTGTAGCATACCTTCATCAATGGTGGTGGT
This sequence comes from Leptobrachium leishanense, assembly GCA_009667805.1. Classification (NCBI taxonomy): domain Eukaryota; kingdom Metazoa; phylum Chordata; class Amphibia; order Anura; family Megophryidae; genus Leptobrachium; species Leptobrachium leishanense. Next base: position 246,959,575 of record CM019066.1, read on the forward strand.
GCCCCATCTTGTTGGAAAACTGATGGTTGGTGACCGGTGGATTGGAAGAGCTGGCCCAATTCCCTGGCCACCTCCTTCACCAGATATCACTCCCCTCAACCTCCTTCTATGGTTATGTTAAAGATACCGGGCACTTTTATTTCGGGCATATTCTTTGTGTACTTTTTTGCGCGTGCGCAAAAGCGCATTAACGCGAGGGGCAAAACCCTTTGCACTGAACGTCATATTACGACGTTCGCACATACGATGCGCGTTAACGTCTAATGCGAGTGACCCTGCGCGAACCCTGCGCAAGCGCAAGTTCGTTTGCGCATCCCATACTTAACATTGTGAGCGCAAATGCGTTTGTGCGCTGGTATGCGGATGGTATTACAATCGATGCTCAACTTTTTACGAACGACATTTGCGCGCATAATTTTAACGTCTTTGAAAAGCTGGTAGTAACTGCAAATCTGAACTTTGTGGCCGAAACGAAATACACCAGCACGAAAAAAAAAATACTGCACAGTATAGTTACACATTCTACACATACCCAAACAATAAAATTGAGAAGATGTGCGTTGTGCGTGTTTTTATTGTTGCTGCAGCATATATATATTTGTGTTTTTTTTTTAATATCTTGCATTGTATTTCTGTAACAGCTGTAACATTTCAATATTCTTGAACCCAGGACGTACTTGAAAACGAGAGAAATCTCAATGAATCCTTCCTGGTAAAATACTTTATAAATAAATAAATAAATATACACAGATTGATTTTGACAGGCGCAAAAACTGAATGGGAGACAATTGTGTTTCTTAATTCTGATTGCTCACCGATTTCTGCGCGCAACGTTAATGCGCATGCGTTTTTACGCGCAATATTTTTTGACGGATGAAAAATGCGCTCAGATCGTAATACCTGCGTTAATTTACGCGCGTTAATGTTTAACGTTGCGTGCAAAAAATTGCGCTGCGCGTACGAATTTGCACGGAGAATGTAATAGTGCCCATCGTGTATCGAACAAAGGTACGGGACATAACTAACCTAAAGCAGAGGATCACTGATGCCATTGCCACCATTGATGAGGGTATGCTTCAATGAACTTGGCAAGAAATCGAGTACCGTCTCGATGTGCTTCGAGCAACTAATGGTGCCCATATAGAGGTGTATTAAATGAGGGGAAAAAAACTTAAATATATACATCTCATTTTGTAATCATTTTCATTTATCTGTCTTTTCATTTGCCTATGTAATAAATTTTTGAAATTGGATACAGTATACATAACAGCAATATGCAGTGTGAATGTAATTAAACATTGGGGGCCCTATTACAATCTTCGCGTTAAAATGCTCACGCCAAGCATTGAACTTTAACACGCGTAAATCAACGCTGGAATTACAATCCTTGTGCGTTTTTTCATCCCTTGAGCAATAACGCGCGTAAAACGGACACGCACAAACGTTGCACAGAAATCAGTGTGCAAACTGGCTGAATCGCGTGAAAAATTACCAATTAAGAACCACAATTGTCCACAATTAGGAATTAAGAACCACAATTGTCTCACGTTAAGTTTTTGCGCCTGTCAAAGTCAATCTGAGCATATATGCTGCAGCAGTAATAAATGGACACACAACTTCTCCATTTTATTGCTTTGGTATGTTTAGAATGTGTAACTATGCTTTGCTGTATTTTTTTTATTGGGCTGGTGTATTTGGGTTCGGCCGGGTCGTTCAGATTTGCCATTAACACTAGCTTTAAGGAGTTGCTAAAATTATGCGTGCAAAGGCTCTGCGTTACAAACTGCGCAAAGATTGTAATACCATCCGCGTCCCAGTGCACAAACGCATTTGCGCTCACAATGTTAAGTATAGGATGCGCGCAGTACAGTACGCTCGCGCAGGGTTCGCGCAGGTTCACCCGCGTTAGACAGTGCGTGCGTTTGTTGCACTGACTTTGTAATACGATGTTCTGCGCAAAGGGTTTTACCCCTCGCGTTAATGCGTTTTTGCTCTGGCGCAAACGTTTGCGTGAAGATTGTAATAGGGCCCTGGGTGTTTTAGCACCAAGAAAGCACTCCAAAATAAAGTAAGAATACTTATATTTTTTAGTTGGTTCTTTTTTTCTCCTCAGTCTGTCCTCTGTGGTTCACTCCTCTGATTAAATGCAGGATCACTATGTAAATTCAGATTCCAGGGTGGAGGGAGGATAATCCCAATATGAGCGGTGCTCAAACAAAAAATAGCATAAAATAGGCGGCAAGAAGCTAATATATAAAATATAAATTTCATTTATATAAAAAAAGCCATATGGTAAGACATTAATAAAAAATATCAGAATAAAAGATAGTGAGAAACCTTTGCAAGGATCACTAGAACACGTTTTCTCCTGTTATTTTTTTATTAATGCCTTACCATATGGCTTTATTTATATAAATAAAACTTATATTTTATATATTAGCTCCTTGTCTTGCCGCCTATGTGAATGCTATTCTTTGAGCACCGCTAATATTGGGATTATCCTCCCTCCACCCTGGAATCTGAATTTACACAGTGATACTGCATTCAATCAGAGGAGTCAACCACAGAGGACAGACTGAGGAGAAAAAAAGAACCAACAAAAAATATAAGTATTCTAACTTTATTTTGGAGTGCTTTCTTGGTGCTAAAACACCCATTGTTTAATTACATTCACACTGCATATTGCTGTTATACAGTTGTGTTCAAAATTATTCAACCCCCAATGCTGTAAAGGATTTTAGAGAATTTAGTGTACATTTGTAATTGTATTCAGAATGAAATCCTACAAGGACTTTTTAAAGAACCATATGCAACTAAAATGACATCAATTGGTTTTGTAATACAGTAGTAAATGTTTCTTTTGTGAATTCTTCATTGACACAATTATTCAACCCCTTAAAGACTACCACTCTGAAGAACAGAGGTTCATTCAAGTGTTTTCAATCAGGTATTGAAAACACCTGTGGATGTCACGGAGCAGCAATAAAGCATAATAAGCACCAATTAGGTAGCTTTAAAATGACTGTGATTTTAATACCAGCTCCTTCTAGACATTTACTGGTGTGGTTACAAACATGGTGAAGTCAAGAGAATGGTCCAGGAAGACAAGAGAAGAGGTGATTACTCTTCACAGGAAGGGCAATGGCTATAAGAAGATTGCAAAGATGTTAAACATACCAAGAGAGACCATAGGAAGCATCATTCGCAAATTCAAGGCAAAGGGCACTGTTGAAACGCTACCTGGTCGTGGCAGAAAGAAGATGCTGACTTCGACTGCTGTGCGCTACCTGAAGCGTAGAGTGGAGAAAAGTCCCCGTGTGACTGCTGAGGAACTGAGAAAAGATTTGTCAGATGTGGGTACTGAAGTTTCAGCTCAGACAATACGGCGCACACTGCGTAATGAAGGCCTCCATGCTAGAACTCCCAGGCGCACCCCCTTGCTGTCTCCAAAGAATAAGAAGAGTCGACTGCAGTATGCCAAAAGTCATGTGGACAAACCACAGAAGTTTTGGGACAGTGTTCTGTGGACTGATGAAACAAAATTAGAACTGTTTGGGCCCATGGATCAACGCTATGTTTGGAGGAGGAAGAACAAGGCCTATGAAGAAAAGAACACCTTGCCTACTGTGAAGCATGGCGGGGGGTCAATCATGCTTTGGGGCTGTTTTGCTTCTGCAGGTACAGGGAAGCTTCAGCGTGTGCAAGGTATCATGAATTCTCTTCAGTACCAGGAGATATTGGATGACAATGTGATGCAGTCCGTCACAAACCTGAGGCTTGGGAGACGTTGGACCTTTCAACAGGACAATGATCCCAAGCATACCTCCAAGTCCACTAGAGCATGGTTGCCGATTAAAGGCTGGAACATTTTGGAGTGGCCATCGCAGTCACCTGACTTAAATACGATTGAGAACCTCTGGTGGGACTTAAAGAAAGCAGTTGCAGTGCGCAAGCCTAAGAATGTGACTGAACTGGACGCTTTTGCCCATGACGAATGGGCGAAGATACCCGTAGATCGCTGCAAGACACTTGTGTCAAGCTATGCTTCATGTTTAAAAGCTGTTATAACTGTAAAAGGATGTTGTACTAAGTACTAAGATTGAATGTCACTTGGGGGTTGAATAAAACTGATAATGATGTGAGCACAGAAAAGACATTTGTGGTTATTTCATTATAAATGTTATGTTATATTTGTCTGACCTACACGTGCCTCTTTGATTTAATTGTAAGCAAGATGACTGAATGATCAAAATCAATGTCAAACTGGCCAAAACACTCAATTTCAGTGGGGGTTGAATAATTTTGAACACAACTGTATACACTGTATCCAAATCATATTTTAGTTACGACTAAGGCTAGGGTCAGACTGAGGCAGTGCGAACGCGCGTTCTGGCGCACATAATCACGGCCGCACTAGCAGCAGATGCCGGGCAATGACAGCCAATATACGAAGTACGGTCGCACAAAAGTCCGGCCGCGCAACGCAAGTGGAAAATGAACGCATTTTTTCGAGAACGTTAAACTGCTGCTACTGACGTACAGAGTGCGCTGCGGCCGCATAGCAGCGTGTGTGCGTGATTAGGAGATGTCAGACGCTGCTAGTGTGCGGCCAACATAACGTTCAAACAGCCGGATTTCCCTAGACTTCTTTTCACCCCATCGTCATGAAATACGTCCAGAATTGCGCATCGTCTGACCACTTAAGCGTATTCTGTGAAAAAATGCGTGCGCACGCATCGACGTACATTTTGACGGTGGCCGCAGAAAATGCGCTCATCTGTCCCTAGCCTAAGGTGTGCCTGGAATAATCTTTCACTTTACTATTACTTATTGTGTTCTTCGAGGTGTGTGGACACCATATATTCCATCGCTGCAGCACCTACCCTAATAATTATTCCATTATTATATACCCATGATACATAGAAGCGCTGCCTTCACATTTACTGTATATCTCTCAAATTTTTGAAATTGTAAAGAGATTTTATGAACACACTGTATATTTCAGAAATATACTTCTCCTCGTATAAAGTTTCATTTAAAGACTAATGTGAATTTTCTTTAAACTTTTGAGAACAACTGAGACACAACCATGCTGAAAACCTGCATGAAATGTTTTGTTACTATTGTTTACTTCTCAGGAAAAAGAAGATAAGGCCATGCTCGAGGCAGAGGTGCAACATTTGCGTCAACATAACATAATGCTTCAAGAAGAATCTCAGACGGCTTCAGCGCAACTGAGGAAATTCACAGAATGGTTTTTCAATTCAGTAGATAAAAAAACTTAGCAGTCCTTTAGTTTTAAAAAAGTCAAGTTTTAACCTCTCGGGTAGCACAAGAGAGAGAGATTCGTAGAATTGCATTGTGACCCACTCTGGCATCCAGTGGGTTAAAGTGCATTAGAGAAGGTTGTAATTTCTTTTGGAATTTAGAAATTTTTATTTTCTTGTGTCAGTATTTGGATATAACACATGCAGTTTGCTATGTTTCCTTGTGAATAGCCCTCAGTATGGAGGAAAAAAAAGTAATCGATGGACTCTTGTCAGCTAAAAAGTTGAATGTAAAATTTGCTGTCATTTGGGCAGTTTCAGATGTAATGCTATTTTGCTTACGTCTTGTGTATAGGGTATACTTGAGTTATCACTTGATATACTTCCCTTGTGAAGATGGTAAACACAGATTGGGTATCGGTACAGTCTAAGCTTAGAAATGTACAACTGTCCAATCTTGCATTTAACGGTGCTCTATTTTTTGTATGTACAGTAGTTACTTTTCACATTGTTATAGCAATAAGAATATATTATTCTGAGACACTGTATTGTTTTGTGAAATTAGCAGAATTGTAGCCAACACAGGTATATTGAGGTTGTAATAAAAGTTATTTATTTGCAGGAGGAAATGGTGCCTGAGTATATAAATAGTGTTTTTAAATTTTTAAAATGTTCAGTACACGTATTGAAATTGGCTCACCTAGTGACTTACTCTGCAGCCAATTGCTTTGTATAGTAGTTGTGCAATAAAAAAAGATAGTAAAGTGTTAATTTTTATTATAATGGTGGTTTGTGTTTGCAAGCAAATTGTATATTGGCAGGTGTTTTTTATTTCTTTTCAGAAGGTTTTATTACGTGTCATGTTTAACACTTTATTTAAGATTGATTTGTACCCTAATATTTAATTTTATAAACATTTATTTCATTTTATCAGCAATAAAGGGTAACAACTGTGACTGTGAGGTGGTATTCCTGTTTTGCAGGACTATCTTGGGGAAATAAAGAAGACCTTTCAAGAAGTCCGATTAGATGCTGCTAATGAGTTAATTTGTATGCTTTTCCTTTTCTAACCATTAATTTTTGCTCACTGTAACAAAAATCATGTTCTTGTTAATTTTATGGTGATTCAGAGTGGTTTTAATTTTTAGAAATATTTTGGAAAAAAATGCATTATGTTGTTTGAAAATGTTGCTCACTTTCCAATGGAAATATTTAATCGCAAGAATATAGCAAATAAATTCATTAATAGTTGGTAATACAGTTCATATTTTAAGTCTATTTTTAATTTATTACAAAATGGCATATTTTAACCCAGATTCACCTATGGATATGGTTTAATAGTTCACAATTGTTAAATGGGCACATTCAATCTGACAATGTTCTAAATACACAATAAAACATGTCAAAAGCAGTGCATGTTGGATTTCTGTACTTATAAAACAAAACTCAACAATTGTATTTCATGTTGTTGTCACAAAAAAATGGAACTGGTATAAATGTAACAAAAAATAAGGACAAAATTCAACAAGTTTACATCAAACACAAATTACAAGGTCAGTTTTACTCCTTTTATTTTCACAATATTGACCTACATAAAGCATATATGGTCATTGCGTATTATTTTTTTCTTGAATTTAAAATAAAAAGGGGGAGAGCATGGGTGATTCACATGAATAATATAAAATTGTGGGTTATCAGGTAGTTTCAAATAGGGATGGGCCGGACACCCCGTGTTCGGTTCACATTCTAAGTCGAACATTTAAAAAAGTTCGTATTCGAACACGATTCGAACGCAAAGCAAGTCAATGGGGCTCGAACGTTCGAAAATTAAGGTGCCCTCCAAGAGGGCATATATGCAATATATTGGTCATAAAAGGTGTATGGGGGTCCGGGTACTGCCCTGGGGGACCGGAAACAATAAAAAACAAATTGTTTAAAAAAAGTGTTTTTAACACAAAAATGTTTTTTGAGCCATTTCACCGCTATGCGCTGAGCTAATTTTTACCACTTTTGCTCATGTTTAAACGCGATTTGAAGCCATGGGAAATGTTTGAGAAACAACGAGTGGGAAAAATTATGATCTTAACGCAAACGTTAACGCTCACTTGCATTAACATTTGCTGCGGCTTTCACCGCATATTTGTAACGATTCCCCAGGACAGACCTGGTAGGATCCCTGGTAACAGACCTTTAACCTTCCGATCCTTAAGATGGTCGGGACTCGGGACCACTAAACCTAACCTCTAGCAGCCACACAGGCCAGGGAGACAGCACCAACAATATACACCACAGACTGAGATCAATATATGTTTGTACTGCGCTATAGTATATGGCAGGATGGAAGCGCACCAGCAGTAACAAGCAGCGGAATATACCAGACAGGGGCGCAGAGCGAGAGTAGTTGTTATAACAAAACCGGGTCAGCAACGTTTAGGCACTTGTACTGCGCTACTGTATATGGTGAGAATCGGCGCACACCAGTAGCAACAGGAGGCAAACAGAACAGGCAGGGAGTACACAGAGAATAGTCAAATGGCAGGCAAAGTTGGCAACAGATCGGGTCCTCAGAACAAGCAGGGTAAGAAACAAGTATACAAACTGATGCGGGAATGAAACTCCACGGCAAGGCGAGGTGTAAGCGCGCGCTCCTGATTTAAAGGTCCCGGCGGCTCCACGTCATCACGCCGCGCCCTGCCCCCTGATCACTCACAGCTGCACCGGGTGCCACCGGAGCTCCTGGCATTCGGCCAGCTGGCGGCACCATGCGTCCGAGGGCCCCCCGATCGCCACCCGGGGCCCTGGATGTCACAATATTACAATCGGATGTCACAATATTACAATCCAAGCGCAAACGGGTTAAGTAACCAAATTTGTAAGAAGAATAATTAATGCAGCATATGAATCCTCACACTGCCACGCAGCACCTCTACAGTCTGACACTAGCTTTAACGTGCGCGCTGCGTGCAGCTTCTGAGGTTAACAAGACAGAACAGGAATCTAAACTGGAGAGGTCCTTCTGCTGGCCTCTAAGAATACCTACTGAAACACATATAACAAGAAACAAATAAGAATGGTCAAAACTAGATCCAGGGATATAGAGCCAGAAGGAACGTCAGACAGGCAAAGGTTGGCAAGAGTTTAGAATATAGTAATACCAGGAGCAGGCAGAAATGGATCATCAGGAATACAGCCGAGGTCAAAACCAGAATAGACTTGACATGAATGCTATGCAGCAAAGCGGGGAACAAGAACAACAACAAAGGAATATAGCCACCATGTGAATTCAGTGGTGTATCTTGGCCTAGGCCGACAAGGCTTAGGCCTAGGGCAGCAATTTACAGGGGGCGGCGCCCCACCGCTCAGTGGGACCCGCCGCCCCACTGCTCAATGGGACCCGAAGGACCTGAGACCCCGTGGGACCCGCCGCCCGAGGCCACCGGTTAGTGAATACGGCTGCATGCGCCGAGCATTTCTGTGGCTGAGCTGCAGCGCTGGAAGGAAGTGGTCATATGACGTCACTTCCTCCCAGCGCTCCACCATGCTTCAGAGGAGATGCTGGGCCCGGGAAGGAGAGGTGGCTTGCAGGACCCAGCTGCCAGCCACCAGCCAGCCACCAGCCAGGTCAATGAAATGAAAGAGGTGGGGGGGAGTTTAAATGAAATGAAAGAGGTGGGGGGGAGTTTAAATGAAATGAAAGAGGTGGGGGAGTTTAAATGAAATGAAAGATGTGGGGGAGTTTAAATGAAATGAAAGAGGTGTGGGGGGTTAAATGAATTGAAAAGAGGGGGTTATGAATTGAAAGGGTTAATGAAATGAAAATAGGTGAGGGATTTAAATGAAATGAAAAGGGTGGGGGTTTAGATTAAATGAAAGGGGGGATTATGAATTGAAAAGAGTGGGGGTTATGAATTGAAAAGAGTGAGGAGGGGTTAATGAAATGAAAAGAGTGGGGGAGTTCGGAATGAAATGAGTTTTATTGCTGTGCAGCTGTGATACGCTCATACACAATGCACCTTTCTGTGACTTTATTGCTGTGCAGCTCTGTGATACGCTCATACACAGTGCACGTTTCTGTGGATTTATTGTTCAACCGATTAGAGCGGCTGTGATCCAGTATACTGTACTTGACATGCATGGCTGATCTTTGTAAAAATACCCATTATGAATTTAAACATTTCATAATTTTATTTGATTATCTCAATAGATACAGCATTTGAAATGGTATACAAAATATACAAGTAGGCACTTGGTGCCCACTTTTAATATAAAGCGAGGAAAAGGTGGAGCTCTAAGAGGAAAAGGTGGAGCCTAAAAAGGAAGGGTGGGGTTTAACCAGGAAGAGTTGTGACCTTGACAGGAAGGGGTGTGTCAAATTTAAATTAAGGGGTGCACGACTTTAGTCCTCAGCAGTGAAGGGGTTAAGCTGCTCCAGGGTTCTGCTGTGCTGATCTGGTCTGGAGTCACATGCGCCATGCACGATGACGTCATTTCCAGGTGACCCCCCGGCAATGCCGGCAGATAGCCTGGAAGTGGGGGGTGGATCCGTTCGGATCCCTCTCCCTCCCGATCGGGAAGACACAGCGCCAAAAGTCAGGCACCGCTTAAAAGGGGAGAGTCTCCCCTTTTAAGTGGTGCCTGGCTTTAACCCCTCAAGCACCGGGTCGCACTTCAGCACCTCGCGGTGCCGAAGTGCGGCCTAGCTCCGGTGGGGGCCGCCATCTTGGATGGTGGCTCCACCCCCGGGTCCCCCCTCGCTGCCCGACGTCATCCCCTGGTGGAGATAGGGGGTTCCTTTGAACCCCGATATCTCCAGAACCGGCAGCTAGGAAGCCATGGAGGGTGTCATTTGAAAGGCCTTTCGAATGATACCCAACATGACCATGTACAAAGTAAAATAAAAATTAAAAAATAAATAAATAAAACAATAAATATAAAAACATGTTTTTTTTGTGTGTTGTTTTTATTAATGCAGCAATATTAATGCAGCAACATTTCAATTATAATGTGAACAGTGATGCTGCACTAATGATTTTTTTCTATGGGCTGCATTTGCTAAAAATCACGTAATTTCCCCCAAAAAATGTAAGTACCTGTACTGGTCTGGTTTGTATCTTTAGAGGGAGAGAAACCTCTGGTTTATTTGTCAATTTAATTTCTCTTTTTGGTTTTCTTTTCTGCTGGTTTTTTTTTTTTTTTATTTTTTTTTTATTTTTTCTGTTGTGCTTTTTGGTTGTTTTTTTTCCCTGGGTGGCTGGTGACTTGTTAATTGGGGGCGTGTAGCCTGTCAGGTGATTTCACTTGTATGGCTACATAATCTCAATGGCAACTCACTGAGCTTGCTCACAAGGGCTTGAGGTGGTCTACTTTTAAGTGGGCTATTTTCAAGTGGAGTTAAAAACAGGAGTTTAGATAACAGGTATCAATTGTTGTTTATATATTTGTTATCTTGTTTTGGTATGAGTGTTAGCAAGCTTGAAGGTTTGACCCAGTGCACATCCTGCTGCATGTATGCATGTCTGGAGGAATCCTTCCAGGGTCCATATCTCTGTAGCAAGTGTGAACGTGTAGCTCTTCTGGAAGCTCATATTGGAGATCTGGAAGGGCAAATCGTAACACTGAGGCAGATTGACAATCTTGAAAGGAGCCTGCTTCTCACGGAGCAAAGTATAGTTGAGGAATCTAGGGGTGTGGGAGGAGTGGAGTTAACCGGGGAACAGGTTGGTAGCTGGGTGTCAGTGACACGTGGTAGCAGGGGGGAGGGAAGAGGAAAAGGTTGGCTAGTCCTGATCTTGCGCACACCAACAGATTTGCCCCCTTGAGCGAAGATGTTGGGTGCAGCAGCTCAGGTGTAGCAGTACTGGAGGCTGCTCCCTCTAACAGCCGGGGGATCAGCCCACCAACTAAGGGAGGGATAAAGAGGGCAAGTAAGCCTAGACAGGTTGTGGTGGTAGGGGACTCTATTATTAAGAGAGTAGACAGGGTAATCTGTCGCGCTGATCGCCTTAACCGGACAGTTTGCTGTCTGCCGGGTGCCCGTGTTAGGCATGTGGTTGACAGAGTTGATAGATTATTGGGAGGGGCTGGAGATGACCCAGCTGTCATGGTCCATATTGGTACCAATGACAAAGTAAGCGGAAGATGGAAGGACCTGAAGAATGATTTCAGGGAATTAGGAAGTAAATTGAAGAAGAGGTCCTCCAAGGTAGTATTTTCTGAGATCCTACCTGTGCCACGTGCTACAGCGGAAAGGCAGCGGGAGATTAGGGAGGTCAATGCGTGGCTTAAAGCTTGGTGCAGGAAGGAGGGCTTTGGGTTTTTAGAGCACTGGGCTCATTTTGCACTGGGGTACAATCTGTATAGTTGTGATAGATTGCACCTGAATGGAAGAGGGTCTGCTGTGCTAGGGGAGAGGATGGTTAAAAGGTTGGAGGAGACTTTAAACTAGTGGAAGGGGGGGAGGGATACAGTATCTTACAAAATGGAGACAGAGCAGATAGCGGAAGGGTTTCAGTTCAGACTAAGGGGGGTGGAGCCGGGGGATGGGTAATGTCAGAACAGTGGAGGCATGTAATGTAAAGTCGCATTCAGCATGTGTGGGTAGAGACAACATTAAATGTATGCTTGCTAATGCAAGGAGCCTCAATAATAAGATGGGGGAACTAGAGGTAATAGCATACACTAAGCAATACGACATAATTGGAATAACAGAAACGTGGTGGGACGAAACGCATGACTGGGCTGTAAACTTAAACGGTTATACATTGTTTAGAAAGGATAGGAAACATAAGAAAGGGGTGGAGTGTGTTTATATGTAAATCAGGATTTAAAGCCTAATATTACACAACTGGAAAGCGATGAGGGAAATGTGGAATCCTTATGGGTAAATATTTCGTTGGGGAATAAACAGGGAAGTCAACTATTGGTTGGCATATGCTATAAACCACCTAATATAGATAATGATGAGGAAGAACAACTGTTAGAGCAAATTAGGAAGGCTGCAGATCATGGTAGCACTTTAATTATTGGAGATTTTAATTACCCGGACATTAATTGGGATAGTGGGACTAGTAATTCAGCAAAGGGAATCCGGTTCCTGAACATTTTAAATGATACCTTCATGTCACAACTGGTAGAAACACCAACTAGAGAGGATAACTGTCTGGACCTGGTTATAACAAATAATGTGGATCTTTTCTCAAATATTAATGTAAAGGAACAGTTGGGAAATAGCGACCATAATATGGTGACTTTTGAAATAAACTCAAAAAAACACATTCATAAGGGGCATGCTAAAATATATAATTTTAAAAAGGCCAACTTTATTAAAATAAAGGAAGCTCTCAATGTCATTGACTGGCAGAAACTCTTTCACGGGAAAAACACTGAGGATAAGTGGAATATCTTTAAACTAACACTAGAAAAGTACACGTCACAATATATTCCACTGGTTAATAAATATAAAAGAAACAGACTGAAACCAATGTGGCTTAGTAGGAAGGTAACTAAGGAAATGAAAAATAAAAAGAAGGCATTTAAAGTTTTTAAATCTGATAAATCTGAGGCATCCTATAAAGCATATAGGGTAGCCAATAAAGCATGTAAAAATGCGATTAGATGGGCTAAACTAGATAATGAAAAAGAAATAGCCAAAGAGAGCAAGACCAACCCTAAAAGATTCTTTAGGTACATAAATTCTAAAAAACCCAAGAGTGAAAATGTAGGTTCACTAAAATCTGAGTCAGGGCTATTGTTAACTGAAGATCAGGATAAGGCAGAAATTTTAAATGATTATTTTTCTTCAGTATTTATCAAAGAGAAACCTATAACAGGAGACATGAAATTCATTAATAAAAACCTACTAATACAAAGTGACTGGTTGACTCAGGACAAGGTTTTACAGAAATTAAACAATGTGCATGTTAATAAAGCCCCAGGGCCAGATGGAATTCATCCGCGAGTACTGAGAGAGCTATGTGTTGAAATATGTAAACCTCTGTTCTTAATCTTTCAAGATTCTTTTATTTCAGGAATAGTACCAGAGGATTGGAGAAAAGCTGACGTGGTCCCTATATTTAAGAAAGGTTTAAAATTTGTGCCTGGGAATTATAGACCTGTGAGCTTAACATCTGTGGCTGGGAAAGTATTTGAGGGGTTACTAAGGGATAATATTCAGGAATTTATTGGGAGGTATAATGTAATTGGCAAAAATCAGCATGGTTTCATGAAACACAGATCATGTCAGACTAACCTAATTACGTTCTATGAGGAAGTAAGTAGAAGTATAGATCAGGGGTCGCAGTGGATGTGATTTACTTAGATTTTGCCAAAGCTTTCGACACAGTTCCACACAAATGGTTACTATTTAAATTAAGAAAAAATGGTCTAGATGAAAATACTTGTTCTTGGATAGAAAACTGGCTAAAAGATAGGGTACAGAGAGTGGTCATAAATGGTACATTTTCAAGATGGACACCAGTGGTAAGTGGTGTCCCTCAGGGGTCTGTTATAGGACCAATATTATTCAATTTATTTCTAAATGACCTTGAGATAGGCATTGAAAGTCATGTATCAGTGTTTGCAGATGACACAAAGCTAGGAAAAGAAATACAATGTGAGCAGGATGTTACTTCGCTGCAGAGGGATTTAGATAGATTGGGGGACTGGGCACTTAAATGGCAGATGAAATTTAATCTAGATAAATGCAAAGTTATGCACTTTGGAGTGAAGAACACACAAGCAATTTATACCCTAAATGGTACGGAGTTAGGGAAATCCAAGCAGGAGAAGGATTTGGGAATAATCATAGACTTCAAACTAAGTAACAATGTGCAATGTCAAACAGCAGCCGCCAAGGCCAGCAAAGTACTGGCATGCATTAAAAGGGGAGTTCACTCACGGGATGAAAACATAATTTTGCCTCTGTATAAATCAATGGTCAGGCCGCACCTTGAATATGCCATGCAATTTTGGGCACCTGTCTTAAAAAAAGATATTATATCGCTAGAAAAAGTGCAGAGACGGGCAACTAAATTAATAAGGGGGATGGAAGGGTTAAGTTATGAGGAAAGACTAACAAGCTTAAACCTGTTTAGTTTAGAGAAAAGGCGCCTTAGAGGGGATCTGATAACCTTATATAAATATATACGGGGCCATTATCAACCATTGTCTGATAACCTATTCATTAACAGGACTATACACAGGACACGGGGTCATCCATTTAGACTGGAAGAAAGAAAATTTAGCTTAAAGCATAGGAAGGGTTATTTTACGGTGAGAACAATAAAGCTGTGGAATTCTCTGCCTGTTGAGGTGGTTGGGTCAGAGTCTGTACAGACTTTTAAAAAGCGACTGGATGACTTCCTGCAGACACAGAATATTAAGGGTTATAATATTTAATATGTGGGTAAAAGCTTCTTTATCCAAGGAGAAATCTGACTGCCATTCTGGGGTCAAGAAGGAATTTTTTCCCAGTATGTTGCATATTGGCGAGCATTTCAGACTGGGTTTTTTGCCTTCTTTTGGATCAACGGCAGTAGGTTATGTGGGAGAGGCTGAACCCGATGGACGCATGTCTTTTTTCAGCCTATATAACTATGTAACTATGTAAGTACCTGAAAGGTATTTTAATATGATAGGTAGTTTTTTAATTTTTGCATTAGTGTGAAATTCCCCCCTCCTTGTTCCAGCACGGTGTCTGTTCAATTTAATTTCCTCTCGAGGCTAGTCAGCGGGGTGATGGAAATAGATATCCTGTGTTAATTTAGAAATGCCCGCGAAATCTTTGTTACATGATGTAGAAATGTATCTGCTCTGATTGGTTGTTGTATCACATTCCTATGTTGGGAGAGAACACTGCAGGAAGTTTTTATATATAACGAACATTTCTATTGGATGTTGAAACAATAAACGAACCTGACAGACCACGGACTGATCAGATGATAATCTGCCATATCTCGGTGTGGTTGTGTCTATCGTCTCCTCTGATCAGAGTCGCGCATCGCCTTACTTCGAATTTGATATATAAGAAGAAACTTGAAAAAGATTTATGGTAATTATAATGGAAATCTAGAATTTAACAGTTGGTGTCAAAAGTGGGATTTAATAATTCAATTGTCTGATATGATTTATTTCATGTTAAACAATTGCCTATATAGATAAAAGGATCTTTGCTTCCATGGGGAGGCTGCCTGTGAGAGCCACTGTGTTGTTGTAGGGCGCTCTGTTTTTTTTTCTTTGTTTATTGTTTGTTTATCTTAACTCGCCTGATAGAGAACTGTTAATGAGCGGTGACTCGACTCACTCTTTATGTTGATGTACCCTGATGAAGTTCTGGTGCTGAGTATTCATTATGTCACTCACCCGGGAAACTGAAAGATGTTTCTAGCATTGAGTAAATATGTTTGTCTTTGTGTCCATAGTGTAGCTCCTTTGTGTTCTGGAGTTCTGGCTCGTAGCATTTTATTTTAATTGATTAGGTCCGGTTTCTTCTTATATAGCAAGATAGAAAACAAAATAGCGTTGCTTCCATTGAGAGCAATTTTTCTTTTGCATTCTTGCCATTTTTTTAAATTTTTTTTGTTTTTCTTATTTATTTTATATTTTTTGCATTGCGGTATGTTTGCAAATCCTTTAAAAGTAGCGCGCAAACTGTTTTTTCTTTCAGATTTAAAATTTTTGTATTTTATTTTTTCCCTTTTGTTTCTTGCCATTGATTGCTTCTGTTTATTTAAATGTTTGTCTTTACTAACTATTAATGTATGTGTTTATCTTTGATGTTTTGTATTTCGTAGTTTTGATATTATGTTTTTTATATGTAATTTATGTATAGGGACCGCTTCTCTTAAAACAGGTTGCTTTGTTTCTGTCTTTACTGCCTTGCCTCCTGTAAAAAAAAAAAAAAAGGCACAGGAAATGGAGACAATAGGGCTTTACTTTTACAGTAAATTTCAAAAATGACTGCTTTTTTTATTCTTAGCTTATGTTTGAAAGATGAACATAGAAAGTCAATACTCTGACAAGGCAGGTTACACGTGAATGTTATGTTATAAGTTGATGTATGATATATAAAAATTAGGGTATCAAGGTGATGGGCTCAATCTGCCTTAATATAAATTATACATTTTCCCAAAAGAGGCGTGGTCGGTTATTTTCCTCTGGTCTTTGTTTGAGTCCAGCACTAAGGGATTGACCACACCTTAATATAGGTTATATGTTTTGCCAAAATGGCTGACTGAGATCATTTACAGTTTTGTAACTTGTATAATGGAATATATATATGTAGGTTCATGTTTAGTTGTTTGGAATCTAAGAGGATGAAGTGATATAAAGCTGAAGGATTTGAGTGAAAGTTTAAAGGAAAGCTCCTACAGGTTTAGTAGCGCTGTACAAAGGAATTTAGGCAGATTTCAAATGAGAGAAGGTGGTTTTTTTTTGGTTTTATTTTAGTTGACTAAGAGAGATGGAAGGTTGTAGTTTGGTTTCTGAGTATTGTTTGATTGTTTTCTTTTTTTGCAGTGGTAGCCAGATGTCTAGTTTTATTTTTTGCTGTCTGATGTTTTTGTCTTTTGGTGTGAAGTGCAACATGTATAACTGTGCCCCCATTGAATATTCTTGGAGGGAATAAAACAGGTTGTAAAATAGCTGCACAAACACCTCACGTGTGAATGTTTGTTTTTAACCAATATCCTTAATAATGATTGTAGTTTTAGATGTTTATTAAGAATCTTTTTCTCTGAGTTTCCTCTGAGAACTTTGCTAGTTAACGCGTCAAGTTTTAAACATGCCCTTCTATACTTTCTTTCCCAGTTCATGATATTTTTGTTATTTTTTTTATTTGAATTGAAGAGCATTTTGAGAAAATTGGTGACCGTTGCAAAAGTAAAAAAAAAAAAAAAAAAAGTTTTCACATTTTTCTCCCAGCCCCTCCATTTTCTCTCTCTCTCTCTCATGACCACTCCTTTTTCTTTGTGTCCAAAAATGTGTTGCATTTTTTTTCTCCATTTTAAAAGTATTTTAACCATATGAATTTAAAAGTTTTTGACAGGTTAATAATAATTTTTTTTCCCAAGTTTTTACTTTAGGTAAAAATTACCCATGCATGCCAACTTTGATCAAGCTGGATGGAAGATTATGTGATACCAATATTGATAAAGCTGTTGGAATTGAAGGAAATTTACTCAAACACATTATCATTTCACATTGCAATGTTACATCAACCGGATAATAAGGAATTATCAGACACCAGGCAATAAAACATTCTAGTATATTGACAACTCATCAATAAATCATGCGATTAAAGAAGATCATTGATTTGGAAATAAAACTTAAGACATGTCAGTTTTACAAAACTGTTATTTTCAACCAATAAGACAGAAGACAAAGAAAGAAGATAATGTATTTTTATATGCTGATGGATTATCTTTGTGTTGTCGTCTAAGTGATAATTATTTTGTGTCTTTTATTATTTTATATTTTATTATTTTTGTTGTTTGGTTACAATCAATATTGTTCAAAACTCCCTGACACATTTAAGATTATTGAAGATCACATCCAATTAAAATTAGAGTTAATTAATGTATTTAGGAACATATAATTTAATGCATTTGCATAAATACGCTTCATGACATATATAGTGGTAAATGGAAAGTTCTGATTCGGTAAAATTAATGCTGGTTTTATTTTTTTTGATTTCATTTGAGGATTGGTGTGTTTTATAAACACCAGGTTTGTTTCAAAACACCGACAAGACTGAATAGGATAGTAATTAAATATTTTTTTTGATATTTAAAATGGGTGGAATATGCATTTCAGCTATTTCCCTTTTGAGCCAAAGTTGCGTATATATATTTTTCTCTAACAATGAGTCAGAAGTAGTATAATTTTTTACTCGTTGCATGAGGCCGATAGGCTTTACGGGGAAATTTTAAAATTTATTATCTGTGTCTCTTCTTGTGTAAATTAACATTTTTATTGTTTTCGTGCATTTGAGAGTGACAATGAATGAATGGATGTATATGATTAGCAGGGTATACCATATTTTCTTTTCTTTTTTATTTTCTTTATTGTTGTTAAAACCGTATCACATCATCAAGAAACCTGACAGTCACAATGACTGCATATGGAACGAATCATGGACATTTTGTGTCAAGGTCAAAGGTCACAGGTAATAAGCAACCAGCGCAAAGAGACAGCTTGTTCAGGAGTCCCTATGGTGGGAGCTCTGATGACATTCAATGATTATGCGTCTCAAGCTGGGATGTTGAAAAAAAAAGACCACACCCTGATCTCGCACTGTGGACTACGGTATTAGATTATGGAATATTTTATTTTTTATTTAATCCCCTAGATAAGTGTGAGAAAGGATTGGATTTGTGAAAATGAGAATGTATTTGAGTGTGTGTATGAATGCAGGTGTGTATGCGTTTTGTGGAGTGAAGCTGAACATAGGAAAACACACAGATATAGATCTGACTCATGTTGATTATTAGATAAATAACCTTTTACATTCAAGTTATTATATTTTTCTTGTTCGGTGAAGTACATTTTGGGAAATGGGAATAAATAGTTATTCAATGTCTAGATTAGGTATTTTGGCCCAAACTCCAAGTGTGGTTCGCTGGTAGAGTGAATCTAGATAGATAAGTATTTTATGCTCATAAAGGGCCTCCTTGGGGAATCCCTTTCGTATATCGTAAAGGTATTAGGCGAGGATACTATGGCCCCAGGTATAATTAGTTTAATTGTCTAGTTTGTTTTATCCATTTTAGTGATCACGATTGTATATGTGATCAATGAGACGATTGAAAGGTATTTTAATATTATAGGTAGTTTTTTAATTTTTGCATTAGTGTGAAATTCCCCCCTCCTTGTTCCAGCACGGTGTCTGTTCAATTTAATTTCCTCTCGAGGCTAGTCAGCGGGGTGATGGAAATAGATATCCTGTGTTAATTTAGAAATGCCCGCGAAATCTTTGTTACATGATGTAGAAATGTATCTGCTCTGATTGGTTGTTGTATCACATTCCTATGTTGGGAGTGAACACTGCAGGAAGTTTTTATATATAACGAACATTTCTATTGGATGTTGAAACAATGAACGAACCTGACAGACCACGGACTGATCAGATGATAATCTGCCATATCTCGGTGTGGTTGTGTCTATCGTCTCCTCTGATCAGAGTCGCGCAGCGCCTTACTTCGATTTTGATATATAAGAAGAAACTTGAAAAAGATTTATGGTAATTATAATGGAAATCTAGAATTTAACAGCACCCATTTCTAATTTTTGTACAAGCGCACCCCATAGAAAATATAATCTCAAATGCTCATGTGATAAAATGTGAAAAAAAAAACACTTTACACGCTGCAGATTATTAAAAATTCAAATTTTTTGCATTTTTTGTTATAATATACAGGCAGGACATGACGTATCCATATAAAAATGATATATTATGAATCTGCCGAGTTTGCCGAAAGAACGATATATAATATGACTGGGCCATATAATAAAATGTGGCTTCAAATCGCGTTTAACCCCTTAGTGATCGGGCGGTTTTACACAAATCCGTCCTTTAGTGACCGCTACTGTTTTTACGTTTCTGTGCTGTTAGTGTTTAGGTCAAATTTTCCTCTTACTCGTTTATTCAACCCACACATATTATACACCGTTTTTTCTGCCATTAAATGGACTTTCTAAAAATACCATTATTTCCATCATATCGAATAATTTACTATAAAAAAAAATATGAAATATGATGAAAAAATTGTAAAAACAACTTTTTTGCAATTTAATCCCCAAAATCTACAACCACCAAAAAAGACCCTGGCTAAATAGTTTCAAAATTTTGTCCCGAGAATAGAAATACCTAATTTTTATATGTTTTGCTTTTTAACCCCTTCACTGCTGAGCCAGTTCACCTATGTGCGCTGCGCTCATTCTGACCGTTTTGTGCTAATTATTTTTAGTTGACAGGCTAGGTTCTATTTAACTAACCCCCCCCCAGCTAAAAAAATTTTTTAAAAAAAACTTTTTTTTAAAAAAATAAAATATTTTTAAACCAAACCTGGGCATGTTTAGTATCATTGGAAAGGCCATGATCAGGCCATGATCCTTTGGATCCCCTTATCTCAACATGGCAGCTAGAGGGTTAACTGGCCCACTGACATCCTCATACATATGGTGAGGTTGTCAGTGGGTGGGGGGGCCTGGAGGCTTGGCTGACATCCAAGGTTCTAATCGCATTTTGGTGCCAATTAGCGCCAAAACGCGATCCGGCAGCAAAATGAATGCTATACACCGCTGAAACGGGGAGACTCTCCCCTTTCCAGCGGTGCAAAAAGCATCACTGTAGCTTACATGGTTTGGGAGATAGAGGGCTCCGAAGGAGCCCCCTCCCCTTCCTGTATTTTCACCTCTGGTGCCTGCCGATGATGACATCACGCAGCGTGATGACGTCATCGGATCGGCCAGCCCCCAGAAAACGGCGAGGCAAGCTTGAAGCTTGCCAAAGACGCAATGGGAGCCGGCAAGGAAGGTGAGTATCGGGGGGGAGGGAGGTTAGGAGCCGCTGACGTACTATGTACGTCCGCGGGTCTAAGGGAGACCCATGGGCAGGACGTACATAGTACATCAGTGGTCCTTAAGGGGTTAAACATGATGAGCGGGGCGTGGCTAGCCGCAGAGGTGGACAGACGTGCTTTAGAGGAACTCTGCTTTCTCCAGTATAATTTGCAGTTTTGCAGACGTTTGCCCCTGCCATACCTCGTCCCTGACGACTCCTCAGCGGCAGATCATAGGGTGGAGCGTTCCGGGGCCCTCTTTGCCCTCTCTCCGGACCCGCAATCCACGTGCTGGCCGGATCTGCAGCGTATGGGTGCCATCTTGGAGGCCTAGCGGACTGGGGGAAGCCTGACCTCGAATTACGTTGCTCAGTATCGGGATGGGGAAAAAGACCAAGCCCAGCGGAGTGGAGGAGAGTACCCCGGACATTCGGCTCTCGCTGAGTGGCGCCTCGGAGCGCAGACTATTGCAAAGAACAGCCTTCCTGTTCTGGTGCGGCGGAGCCATCGGAGGCCGGTGCGCTCTGCCTCCCCCCCTGCCCTGCAGCGGATTCAGGCTGAGATAGAAGATGGTGACTTACCAGCCACGAAAAAGGACATTAAGACTAGGGATGAGCCCAACACCCGAGTTCGGTTCGCATTCGAACTCGAACTTTTCAAAGGTTCGAATTCAAACTCGAACCCGAACTCAATACAAGTCAATGGGACTCAAAATTCGATATTTAGAGTGCCCTCCAAGAGGGCATATATGCTAGATATTTGCCATAAAAGGTGTATGGGGGTCCGGGTAGTGCCCTGGGGAAAAGAAAACAAGGACAAAAAGTTTTTAAAAAAAACGTTTTTAAAGGGAGAGTGAGTTTTTCATGAAATAAGGGTTAAAAATAAAAATGAAAAATTCCTTCAAATATCGTGCCTAGGAGGTCCCCATAACCTGCCCATGAAGTGGCGGATTTCTAGGATGTATAGAAACATTTAAAAACAAAAAAGTGACGGTAAATGCTTTTCCTTTAATCTATTCATAAACAACTGCTTAGGGCGGCAGCCTGTATGAAAAGGCATTTTAGGACGCGCAGAAAAAGTTTAGTGATTTTTTGGCTAAATTATGGTGAAACTTATGCAGGCTTTGGATGAAAGTAACAATAGGTGCTTTAAAATTGGGCCTTTAGCGACGGCAACAGTGCCGTCACACAGTAACCCCTCTGAGGATATGAATCTGGTACAGGCGTCAGTGGCAGTGCACCCAAAAATTGTGCCTTTGGTGCCAGGCCAGCAAGTGTATTCATACAGTAACCCCTCTGTAGTATTGTGGAAGAGTGCAGGGGTGGACCATGTGGTCCTATATTAAAAGAAAGGAATCTGGTAAAGGCGTCAGTGCACCCAGATATTGTGCTTTTGGTGCCAGGCCAGCAAGTGCCATCGTACAGTAACCCCTCTGTGGTATTGTGGAATAGAGATGAGCCGAACACCCCCGATTTCGGTTCGCATTCGAACTCGAACTTTTCAAAAGTTCGAATTCGAACTCGGACACGAACTCAATACAAGCCAATGGGACTCAAAATTCGATTTTTAGAGTGCCCTCCAATAGAGCATATATGCTAAATATTTGCCATAAAAGGTGTATGGGGGTCCGGGTAGTGCCCTGGGGAACAGGAAACAAGGACAAAAAGTAAAAAAAAAAAAGTTTTAAAGGGACAGGGAGTATTTTAAAAAATAAAAACGAAAAATTCCTTCAAATATCGTGCCTAGGAGGTCCCCATAACCTGCCCGTGAAGTGATGGATTTCTAGGATGTATATCAACATTTAAAAACAATGTCCGGGTCCGGGTAGTGTCCTGGGGGACAGGAAACCAGGACAAAAACTTTTTAAAAAAAAGACTTTTTTTAACCCCTTCACTGCTGACGACGTGTGGGACACGTCCTCAGTTACTCCCGCTGTATGCTGAGGAGGACGTGTCACGTCATCAACTTTGCGGGACCCCCGGCGGAGATACTCACCTCTCTGTCCGGGGTCCCGTGGCGTTCTGACTTCAGTGTCCTCAGACGCTGAAGTCAAGCTCCTCCCGACGTAAATGATGTCATCGCGCCATGCGCAATGATGTCATTTCCAGGTGACCCCCGGCAATGCCGGGAGATCGCCTGGAAGGGAGGGGGGATCCGTTTCGGATCCCTCTCCCGATTGGGAGGTCCCACAAAAAAAAGCCAGGCACCGCTTAAAAGGGGAGAGTCTCCCCTTTTAAGCGGTGCCTGGCTTTAACCCCTTAGGCACCGGGTCGCACTTCGGCGCTTTGCGGCGCCGAAGTGCGGCCTAGCTCCGGTGGGGGCCGCCATCTTGGATCGCGGCTCCACCTCCGGGTCCCCCTTCACTGCCTGACGTCCTCACACATAGCGTGATGACGTCAGATAGCCGGGGAACCCCTAGCTGCCCCGAATCCCCTGGTGGAGATAGGGGGTTCATTTGAGGGTTCACAGAGATGCTGTGAGGTTGTGTATAGAGATGCTGTGAGACTGTGTATAGAGATGCTGATGGGGTTGTGTATAGAGATGCTGTGAGGCTGTGTATAGAGATGCTGTGAGGTTGTGTATAGAGATGCTGTGAGGCTGTGTATAGAGATGCTGTGAGGCTGTGTTTAGAGATGCTGATGGAGTTGTGTATAGAGATGCCGTGTATAGAGATGCTGATGGGGTTGTGTATAGAGATGCTGTTTGTGTATAGAGATGCTGATGGGGTTGTGTATAGAGATGCTGTGTATAGAGATGCTGATGGGGTTGTGTATAGAGATGCTGTGAGGCTGTGTATAGAGATGCTGTGTATAGAGATGCTGTGAGGTTGTGTGTAGAGATGCTGTGTATAGAGATGCGCCTAGAGCGCAGGCTCGCCTAGGGCGCAGCGCCTGGCCCGAAAAAAAAAAATTGTTGGAAAAAAAAAAAAATTGTGCGTTAGTGTCCGCTGGGGGCGCGGCCCGTGCCGGGCGCGCCCGCGGTCGGGGGCCCGGGGCGCCGCAATCTACATGTCCACAGTCCACAGAGGCAGAGCAGTGCACAGACACACACTGCGTCTGCACCAACCAGGTCCCGTCCTGACCATCCAGGCTCCGCCTGCTCCGCAGTGCACGCAACGTCAGCGGCGCCTGCACGTGTTGGGGCTGGTGGCAGCACGCGCACCCCGCCCCACGTCAGACGCCGCTGGAAGGAAGCCTGGGAAGGAGGAGGCGGAGACTAGGCACCGCCGTCGTGTGGAGTGTGTGCCTTGCGAGTTGCTGTGAGTGTGCTGCCTCCCTGCTGTGTCTGAGCCTGCTGCCTGCCTGCTGTCAGGTATATGGGGGGGGTTGGCTCGGGGGGGGGTGCGCGCAATTTCATAGATATGACATTGATATGATATGACTCAGGAAGGCTGCAGGAAGCCTCGTTCACTGCAGGGGTATGATGATGATGATGGTGTGAGGAGGGGGCCACACAGGGGGTATATGATGATGATGGTGTGAGGAGGGGGCCACACAGGGGGTATATGATGATGATGGTGTGAGGAGGGAGCCACACAGGGGGTATATGATGATGATGGTGTGAGGAGGGGGCCACACAGGGGGTATGATGGTGTGAGGGGGCCACACAGGGGGTATATGATGGTGTGAGGGCCTCACACCATCATACCCCCTGTGTGGCCCCCTCCTCACACCATCATCATCATCATACCCCCTGTGTGGCCCCCTCCTCACACCATCATCATCATCATACCCCCTGGAGTCCCTCCCTATGTGGAGCAGCAAATGGTGGCAGTGCAGGGGGAGTCAGGCAGGGGGAGGAAGGGGATTGAAAGCAGATCACTCATGGAGTGAAGCAATGGGTTCGAACTTCAGATTATCTGACTGCACTTAGCAGCACGAACAGGAGCCAGGGCCCCCCAAACTCTCTGCCCCGGGGCCAGGAGATTGCCCCGGGGCCAGGAGACAGAGGCCCCCAAACTTTCTGCCCCCCCAGAGCCAGGGGAAACCAAAACTCCCACCTCAGGAGCGCCCCCCCCCCCATCACCAGTCCCTTCCTGGACCCGGGGTGCTAGCACAGGCACATAAACAAAGAGAGGAACGGTGGGCTGAAGAGCTTACATGCATCCTAATGAGAAAAATAATACAAAACAAAAATGTGTACTGGTAAGACATGATGGGGAAATGTCATTGGGAGCTTTTTCCCCGTCAAGTCTTAGGCTAGGGTCAGACGAGCGTGATTTCTACGGACTGTACGTCCGTGCAGTACGGACATCGTCAGTACGGATGACGCAGTAGTGGCCACACAGTCCGTTTTTTCACTGAAATTATTTTTGACAGATGTAGGAGGGAAAAATAAATTACAATGAAAGAACATTCTGTCCGTCAAAAATGCTGGACGTATAAATGCAGTCCGTCTGACCATGCTCCATCACTCACACACAAAGCTATGCAGACGTTGTGGACGTGGCGCACTCTGCACGTCCGTTCTAGCAGTATTACGTTCTTGCCTAACCTGCGTCCGTTTGCAGCGTCCGTCATGTGTCCGCAGTTCAGTGCGGACGTACTTCATGTGTCAGGCTCCAATGGACTTTCTTTCATGCGATCACGGACGTACTTTTAGGCGCAATCACGGACGTGAACACTACGCTCGTCTGACAGCAGCCTTACCAGTACACATTTTTGTTTTGTATTTTTTTTCTCATTAGGATGCATGTAAGCTCTTCAGCCCACCGTTCCTCTCTTTGTTTACGTGTCTGTAACGACCCAGTAACGGTGGGAAAGGGAAATTCGGTTTGCTGCCGCAGTGTCATTGAACGCTTTGGATGCAAATTTTGAATCCAAAATGGTCGGTTTTTTTTGGGGTTTTTTTAATGAAAGATTCAGATTGTTATCACTCGGACAAAATATGATAAAGAAAAGCAGTCGGCAACTCGGCACAAATCCGTTTTGTACGCACACACCACTAATGATAGTTTTTATTGAATAAACGTTATGTTTACTTCTGAAACAAAATATAAATTGAACTGTAATATATGTCTGTGTGCAGGGGTAAATAATAAATAAATATTTTTTGCTTTGGTGAACAAAAACCTCAGAAATTAACATTGCTGTACGGAATTGTTACTTGCTTCATGGCGGCGGCCATCTTTAAGGCTAGGGTCAGACGAACACATTTTCACGTTGTCTGTGAAAAAGTGCGTTCGAACGAATGGACGCATTTTTTCACGGAGTACGCGATAGCGGTCATACTATGCGCATTTGCGTTCGTGATTTTGTACGGATCATCAATAAAACACTTTGTGCATCTGGACGTTATGTTGGCCGGACATTAGCAGTGTCTGACATCTCCAATTCACGCACACACGCCGGTAGCGGACGCAGCGCACTCTGTACAACCGTACTAGCGGTTTTACGTTCGACAAAATGCGTTCGTTTGCCACTTGCGTTGCGCAGCCGGACTTTTGTGCGACCGTACTTCGTATATTGCCTGTCATTGCCCGGCATTTGCTGCTACTACGGCCGTGATTAAGTGCGCCTGCACGCGCGTTCGCACTGCCTCAGTCTGACCCTAGCCTAATACGTCACACTCAGATACTCGCAGCATCTCCTCAGGTCGCTGCAAGTGCTAAGTTAGCAGTGCTGAGCGCTGAGTGGTTGAACGGCGTTCAATGGCAAGTTGCTAACTTAACACTTGCTGAGGTATTGAACGCGCCTCTGGTGTATTGTATATGGATTTAGGAAACAGGGCATAGACGGTCTATGGACGTTTTTTAAAAAAACTTTTGTTCTCGCTGCTTGTGTGATGCTACAGGCTGGTGTTCAGTGTACCTGGATTTGCATGCTGAGAGGAATATTGGTTTGTCTCTTACTTGTTTTCTCAAGTGCAATTCACATATCTATATCTGGTCTTGCATTATTTATATTGCAAACATGAGTCTGGGTTTTAAAGTAAACATCAAATTGGTCTTTAGAAAATTAGTGGAAGAAGTAGTAGCATTCATAGGGTTGCAACTTGCATATACTGTATACAATCAAAAGCCCTTTGTCCAACAATACAATTAACGTAAGACTGTCAAAAAATTAGACCCTCTTGTTTGCTTTCCTGACAACATCTACATGACTATTATTTTTTACTGTTTGTTCTAGTAGTTTAAATATATATATATATATATTTATATATATTATACACCATCGCTAACGCATGATGGGATGGCGCCGCGCATCTGACTGTGAGCATGATGTTGGCTGGCTGGCAATATATATATATACGCATGATGTGGTGGCGGGCTGGCCTGGGCAATATATATACGCATGATGTGAGCTGGGGGGCAATATATACCCATGTGTTCAGTGCCCAATCTAGAACGCTCTCATGTTTTTTGGGGGGGGGTGTAAGTAGCTGGTCTTGCCTAGGGCGCAAAATAGTCTAGCACCGGCCCTGGCTGTGAGGCTGTGTATAGATATGCTGTGTATAGAGATGCTGTGAGGTTGTGTGTAGAGATGCTGTGTATAGAGATGCTGTGAGGCTGTGTTTAGAGATGCTGATGGGGTTGTGTATAGAGATACTGTTTGTGTATAGAGATGCTGATGGGGTTGTGTATAGAGATGCTGTGTATAGAGATGCTGATGGGCTGTGTATAGAGATGCTGTGAGGTTGTGTATAGAGATGCTGTGAGGCTGTGTATAGAGATGCTGTGAGGCTGTGTATAGAGATGCTGTGAGGCTGTGTACAGAGATGCTGATGGGGCTGTGTATAGAGATGCCTTGGGGCGCCGAAGTGCGGCCTAGCTCCGGTGGGGGTCACCATCTTGGATGGCGGCTCCACCCCCAGGTCCCCCCTCACTGCCTGACATCCTCACGCATAGCGTGATGACGTCAGATAGCGGGGGAACCCCTAGCTGCCTGGAATCCCCTGGTGGAGATAGGGGGTTCATTTGCACGCCGATATCTCCAGAACCGTGGCAGCTAGGGGGTCATGGAGGGTGTCAATCGAAAGGCCTGAGCATGGCCTTTCGAATGATAGCCAACATGTCCAGGTATAAAGTATAAAAATATGGGGTGTGTTTGCTATAAATCACATAATTCCCCCCACAAAATGTAACAAGTCCCCATTTCAAATTTTTCGTACAAGCGCACCCCATAGAAAACATAACTGCAAACGCTCATGTGCTAAAAAACACTTAACACACTGCAGATGATTAAAAATTCAATTTTTATTGCATTTTTGTCATAATATACAGGCAGGACATGACGTATACATATAAAAATTATATATTATGAATCTGCGGAGTCTGACGGAAAGAACGATATCTAATATGTCTGGGTCATTTAATAAAATGTGGCTTCAAATCGCGTTTAAACATGATGAGCGAAAGCGGTAAAAATGCACTGAGCACACAGTGAAATGCAGGGTTAAGGGGTTAAACAGCATATCAGAGGAAGATTTTGTAGAGAAATGAACACTTCTCAGAAGCACAGGTGTTGGTTGATACGTGTTCAGAGCAGGAGACACCACCCTCAGTCCCTCAGTCTACACACAATGTATCAAATTCATCAGACCAGACTAATGTTCACATGTTATTTCCAAACACTAATTAACACCTGTTGTTTACGCCGTTTGAGAACACAGGTCATTTAGAGGTGAGAATCTTTGCACGTAGACAATATTTGTTAATTCAATATCTAATAAACCGTTGCTTATAATATTCTGCAGTAAAGAGTCTCTTTATTTCTAGATTTTTTAGTATTTTTTAAGCATTTCTTATACTTTTTTTAAAAAAAAAATCGAACTCGAACCGAACACGCCAAAAAGTTCGAAGTTTGGGAACTTGCGAACGGCCAAAGTTCGAATCGAACTCTGAACTGATCGAACCGAACAGCTCATCCCTATTGTGGATCAGTGCAGGGGTGGACCATGCGGTCCAATATTAAAAAGATATGAATCTGGTAAAGGCGTCAGTGCACCCAGATATTGTGTTTTTGGTGCCAGGCCAGCAAGTGCATTCATACAGTAACCCCTCTGTAGTATTGTGGAAGAGTGCAGGGGTGGACCATGCGGTCCTATATTAAAAAGATATGAATCTGGTAAAGGCGTCATTGCACCCAGATATTCTGCTTTTGGTGCCAGGTGTAACGGTGAGCCCTCTATAGGGTGATGGGGAGCCTTTAATCTGCGGAGGTTGAAGCCTTTAGGGCAGGTATATGGTATAACAGGCAGTAACAGGATCAAGCACAATACCTTCAGACATATACTTCGAATCCAGGGAGTATTACAGAGAACTAAACTGCTACTAAGCTCCAAAGGTTTTGAGACCAATGGACAACTTAGAGCACCCAACAATACAGAGGATAGCAAAACTTGAGCTTCAGAACTAGAAGGTATTTGGCAAGACAGAATGAATTGTGCAAGCTGCAGGGCAGCACTCAATACTGATACAATAGTACAGACTGATGAACCAGATACTCCCAGCCAGGGAGTACAGAAAAGGTCCTGAGTACCACTCAACAGCAAATTGGCTTTGTGGCCAAATGTCTGCTGAGTGAAAACAGCTACAAAATGAACAAACAAAATAATACCTGAAACAGACAAGGTTAATTACTAGAGAGGTCCAAAAATCCAAGCCAGAAGGTCATACACAGAATATCAAAAATACATCAGGGAACAGACAAGAGAGAAATCCAAGCATAGGAGCCAGAGGTCATACACGGGATATCAGAAAAACTTCAGGGGTCAGACAAGAGAGAAATCCAAACATAAGAGCCAGAGGTCATACACGGGATATCAGAACGAGAGTAACAATGATACATCGCACAGGAACTAGGTAGAATAAGGTCTATCCTGGTCCAAGGATCAAGGGAAATCCTGGCCCTACATCTAGGGCAGAACAGGTCATGTGACCGCAGACCAATAAGCCCAACAGATGGCCTGCAGCCTAAAAACGAAAACAGACAGGAATCCCTGCTACCACCAGCAGGAGGCAGGGCCGAGACGTGACACCAGGCCAGCAAGTGCCATCGTACAGTAACCCCTCTGTGGTATTGTGGAAGAGTGCAGGGGTGGACCCTGCGGTTCAAAAAATTTAAATGATATAAATCTGGCACAGGCGTCAGTGCAGCCAAATATTGTGCCTTTCATGGCAGCAAGTGCCTTCACACCGTAACCCTTTTGTGGTATTGTGGAAGAGTTCAGTGCTGGAGGTTTTGTGAATGCAGAAGACATCCCCGATCTATTCCATTACGTCAGCATCAGGGGATTGATAACTGCTGATCCAGGACTGATTCATTTTTATAAATGTGAGCCGGTCTACAGAGTCGGTGGACAGACGCACTCTTGTCTGTGACAAAACCTCCAGCGGCACTAAATGTCCTTTCAAAAAGCACGCTGGATGAAGGGCAACCTAGTAGCTGCATAGCATATTGGCTAAATTCTGGCCAGTGATCCAATCTCAACATCCAGTAAGCCAGTGGATCATCTGCTGGAAAGGTATGTAGGTCTGCCCTTGCCCCTAGGTAGTCCTGCACCATATGGTGAAGATGCTGGCAATGGGTGCCTACATTTGACGTCCCTGAGCGTCGTGGACTCAAAAAATTTAAAAAGTCATCAGTCATGCGGCCCCGGCCACGGTCGAGTTCCACCTAGTGGGCATGTCACAGATCAGACGGTTTGTGGGAAGTTGGAATTCTCTTTGAATTTCTGCCAGGCGAACACTTGCAGGGAATGACCGTCTGAAGTGGCTGCAGACTTTTCTGGCCTGGCTGAGAAGCTCTGCCAACCCTGGGTACCTGGTTAGGAAACGCTGTACCACCAGATTTAGGACGTGTGCTAGGCATGGTACATGCGTCAATTTACCCTGGCGTAGGGCGGAGAGAAGGTTGCTGCCATTATCACAGACGACTATTCACAGCATGTCACTGTCATTGTAGTCAAACAATTCAGCTGACTCCTCCGTGTGTGATAGTGAGGCTACGACAGGAGTGGCTGTGAACATGGAGGCTGCATTAGATGCTTTGGCAGCTGAGGTGGACTGTAAACCACTACAAGCCTGGCTGGCAGAGGACTCGGAGGAGGAGGATGGCCTGGTTAGCCAATCCACCAAATCCTCTATGTTGCTGCTGCTTAAGACGGCCAGCACTAGTTAAAAAGGACAAGCCTGCAGAGGATGCACCACGTCCACCATGACCAGAGGCTGTTAGAGATTATTGACTTCTTTAATAGGTCAGGGATATATTAATTATGACGTATATTTTTCTTATTGTAGATATACGGTTGTGTTCAAAATTATTCAACCCCCAATGCTGTAAAGGGTTTTAGGGAATTTAGTGTACATTTGTAATTGTATTCAGAATGAAATCCTACAAGGACTTTTTAAAGAACCATATGCAACTAAAATGACATCAATTGGTTTTGTAATACAGTAGTAAATGTTTCTTTTGTGAATTCTTCATTGACACAATTATTCAACCCCTTAAAGACTACCACTCTGAAGAACAGAGGTTCATTCAAGTGTTTTCAATCAGGTATTGAAAACACCTGTGGATGTCACGGAGCAGCAATAAAACATAATAAGCACCAATTAGGCAGCTTTAAAATGACTGTGATACTCAGCTCCTTCTAGACATTTACTGGTGTGGTTACAAACATGGTGAAGTCAAGAGAATGGTCCAGGAAGACAAGAGAAGAGGGATTACTCTTCACAGGAAGGCAATGGCTATAAGAAGATTGCAAAGATGTTAAACATACCAAGAGAGACCATAGGAAGCATCATTCGCAAATTCAAGGCAAAGGACACTGTTGAAACGCTACCTGGTCGTGGCAGAAAGAAGATGCTGACTTCGACTGCTGTGCGCTACCTGAAGCGTAGAGTGGAGAAAAGTCCCCGTGTGACTGCTGAGGAACTGAGAAAAGATTTGTCAGATGTGGGTACTGAAGTTTCAGCTCAGACAATACGGCGCACACTGCGTAATGAAGGCCTCCATGCCAGAACTCCCAGGCGCACCCCCTTGCTGTCTCCAAAAAATAAGAAGAGTCGACTGCAGTATGCCAAAAGTCATGTGGACAAACCACAGACGTTTTGGGATAGTGTTCTGTGGACTGATGAAACAAAATTAGAACTGTTTGGGCCCATGGATCAACGCTATGTTTGGAGGAGGAAGAACAAGGCCTATGAAGAAAAGAACACCTTGCCTACTGTGAAGCATGGCGGGGGGGTCAATCGTGCTTTGGGGCTGTTTTGCTTCTGCAGGTACAGGGAAGCTTCAGCGTGTGCAAAGTACCATGAATTCTCTTCAGTACCAGGAGATATTGGATGACAATGTGATGCAGTCCGTCACAAACCTGAGGCTTGGGAGACGTTGGACCTTTCAACAGGACAATGATCCCAAGCATACCTCCAAGTCCACTAGAGCATGGTTGCAGATTAAAGGCTGGAACATTTTGGAGTGGCCATCGCAGTCACCTGACTTAAATCCGATTGAGAACCTCTGGTGGGACTTAAAGAAAGCAGTTGCAGTGCGCAAGCCTAAGAATGTGACTGAACTCAGTGAACTGGAGGCTTTTGCCCATGATGAATGGGCGAAGATACCCGTAGATCGCTGCAAGCACTTGTGTCAAGCTATGCTTCACGTTTAAAAGCTGTTATAACTGTAAAAGGATGTTGTACTAAGTACTAAGATTGAATGTCACTTGGGGGTTGAATAAAACTGATAATGATGTGAGCACAGAAAAGACATTTGTGGTTATTTCATTATAAATGTTATGTTATATTTGTCTGACCTACACGTGCCTCTTTGATTTAATTGTAAGCAAGATGACTGAATGATCAAAATCAATGTCAAACTGGCCAAAACACTCAATTTCAGTGGGGGTTGAATAATTTTGAACACAACTGTATATAGATATATATATATATATATTATTGACAGTGCCTCCAATACCAGTGGTATAAATTTGTATTTAACCCCTAAGATAGGGATTAATAACCAATCAATGAATATACGTCTTAACAAATATATGGCGCGTTATCCCGAGTTCTTTTAATGCTATCTAGATATTTTTAGACACAATAAAATCAATAAAGATGATATGAATCTTAAGCAAGTATGGAAAAAAGATACCTCCAGCGCTGCAAGGAATGGTGCACTGGTGCTACCACATTTATTTTAAATAAACAAAAGGAAAACACAAAACAAACGTTTCGGGGACACAGCCCCTTCCTCAGTGTATAGTGCCCAGGCCCAGGCCCAGGCTTGCAGCGCTGGAGGTATCTTTTTTCCATACTTGCTTAAGATTCATTACCCTCTTGGTTGGATGTACAAGAGTGAATTGCCTCTCCAGCAGCAGCTGAGTGTATTTTCATAAATTTTCTTAAAGAACTTTCTTTTGGGTATTGTGGATACCCAACCCCATACATAATTTTTGTGTTCCTATAAAGATGATATGAGACTTCGTAACGGTTAAACAATTCAAACCAAAATTTATTCACACGTCAAGTTTCATACAATCATATGTTATCAACGGATTAGCAAGATACAATTTCACAAGTGATTATAGATCGTGATCAGTAGCGATACCGCGACACGCAATAATCTAATGGACAAATATTTTAGGTTTATAGACCGCACCACAGATATACACGCCTCAGTTCTTAAACGCCAAGCTCTATTCTATTCACTTAAACCTTTCCCATTATAAACCAATCCTCCACCTGGCTAAAATAAACACTCAGTTACTGGGCATCACCTGCAGCACAATTTATTATTGTGGGGGCCTATTCACTAAATGCAACTTCCTTCAGGGAGATACATAGGTAGACTATCTCTTCCACAGATCAATCACAGCACTTCATTCAATACACGTTAACCCAAAGCTTCTTATTGACTTACATGCATTCAAATTGAAAGGGCTGCAAGATGGATATGGAAGGAGTTATGCTAGTTTTACGAATGAGGCTGACGGCACTTGACATATAAAAACTATTTCACGGTTCCAGCGTATCTCACTATGGGTATACAATTGATCTTTAGATGTCCACAACCAGTATTCTTGGAATATAAATAATTTCACTAAATTATGGTTCAAGTATTTAGCCGGTAATAGTTTCTTCCTTAGCACGCCTCTGCAGTGGAATGGAAAGGCTGAATTACTAGTCTACTGATTAGGCTTCAACAGCAAAATAATTCATTTATATTCCTTTAATTTGTGATGGACATCTGAAGTAAGGATTATGCGATTAGAAAATAGATATCAAGTTATTCAGGCATACTTTACCATCCGGTTAGTGAAGATAGAAGGGTGGAAGATTAGGGTGTGGTCACGTCTTAAGGGGGGCTGATGATATTTGCCCTTTCTCCCCTCTAAGCGTCCCTCAGATCTCTCCCCAAGCTTTTCTCAGTGTGTTGATCCCTCTGGAGTGTCCCCCCCCCATATAGTGGTCTTCTGCCCAGTTTTAGATCTAGCCCATCACTATGTGGCCTCATTTGATTGGAGGATATATATATTCATCAACTCCAGGGGTCTGTCCAGGTGTTATATTACCTGGCCAGCAGATGGCGCTCTCAGATCAACCATCAACCTTCTGCAGGAATTAATTTATGTATTTGGCCAATCTTTTACTGGTTTGGGGTCGTTTTATTCCTATACCCCGGGACTCCATAGATTTTATTAACAAATCAAAATTTATTTCTATTGTGGCATCGCCGGCATACTTCGCCACGGCGTGTGTGCATTTCATACACCCTTTACTTAAATCCACAGGTATGTGTATATGAGAGGATTCTGCAGACATACATTAATTCATTCATTCGTGATATCGTCTTTAACATTCACAATTACCAGACTTAATCTGTTTTATGCATGTTAGTACACCAGACATTTGTTATGTAATAATCAACTGAATGTGGTATGGCCTCTGTCTTTTATAAAACACCCAGATTATCTATTATAACTGACCATATAAGTTAAATATTCAAATACCATTTGAGCTTGGGAAGCCTTCTAAGTGAAGTCTTTAAAGTGAGCACTTAGAGGAGATCTTCTGGTGAGTGATTTTGATTTTTGTTTCAAACAGATCTTTTCTATTCATCTTAAGGTTTTAAGTTAGGTCTGGTGTGTAAATTAGGTTAGGCTGGTGACTCATTCCTCTTACTGATTAGCATACAATTGGAATCAATTGCGTGCTATTTGCTTAAGTGGTTAAACTTGTCCACTCCTTGCTGGGGGAGGTGTTCTTAGGTGATTATATAAAGCTTGTGGAATATTAGCTTGGTCTAATTTGAGTTTGGGAAGCCTTCAAAGTGAAGTCTTCAAAGTGAGCACTTAGAGGAGATCTTCTGGAGATACTCTGGAGGTAGTCTGAGGTTAGACAGGAGGTAGAAAACCTACAAAAAGGTAAGATTTGTTGGTTTAAATCCATTCTTTTATAATGGCAGGCTTGGTCCAGTGTAAGAGCTGTCATGCATTTGTTTTTAGATCAAATTTTTGGAGGTTTGGAGTGTGCCTGATATGTAGACAGCTCTCTTTATTGCAGCAGGAAATTGCCTGTTTGAAGTCTGAGATTTGTAAATTATCTGTTACACAAACTCAGGCTATGGCTATGACTGTTACAAAGCCACTGCCACAGAGGCCTCCTAGGACTGGCAGATGGACTGCTGTAGGATCTGGTAGACTTAGAGTTGTGGATAGAAAACATGTCCCACAGTCTGTGGCTCTTCTTAATTCTTTTGAGGCACTTTCAGAGTGTAGTGGTGAGACGGAAGTAGGCTCAGACACCATAGTTGAGGAACCACCATCCCCTATGCCTAAAGTATGCAGGACTGCAACCAAGAACAATAAGGAAAATGTGGGACATGATAGAAGGCAATTGTTGCTGGGTGATTCTATCATAAGAGGTGTTGAGCTGGAGAGTAGTGGTTTGGTGAGATGTCTTCCTGGGGCTACTGCTCGTAGAGACAAGAGACGTATTCTCAATATTGTCAAACAAGCAAAGCAGCAAGGGGAAGTGGATGTTCTAGTCCATCTAGGGACAAATGACTTGGCTAGCAATGAGGTTTCTGAGATTAAGGAAGATTTTTGTGTTCTTGGAGGTGAAATACAGCAGATTGCATCCACTGTGTCATTCTCTGAAGTTTTGCCTGTGCATAACATTCAGGATAGGCAGATGCGCAATAGGGAATTTAATTTGTGGCTTCAGGAATGGTGTCGAGAGCAAGGATTTGGCTTTGTGTCCCATGATAGCTCTAATTGGAGCAGAAAGGAACTGTATAAAAAAGATGGTTTGCATCTTACTCATAGGGGAACATATGTTCTCAGTGAGAAGTTCAAAGGTTTCACAAAGAAATATTTAAACTAGGAGGGGGGGACAAAAGGGTAAACAATCTGCCCGATTGTCCCCCAAAACTAAATCGGAGGGTGCAAGCAACATGCGAGGTAAAAAATGACAAGCTCAGAGTCGTGTCTATAAATGCTCGCAGTTTAGTCAATAAAATCAATGAACTAGAGGCAATGATGGCAGCTGAAAAAGTAGATTTAGTGGCGGTTACTGAGACATGGTTCAGTGAGAAAAATAACTGGGACATAACAATACCGGGGTACTCTTTATATAGAAAAGACAGAGAAGGTAGGAAAGGAGGAGGAGTGGCCCTGTATGTGAAAAACAACATAAAAACTAACCAAATAAAAGTGAGCGAGGTGAACATAGAGTCAGTTTGGGTTACGCTAACATTTGGCAATCATACAGTAGCTCGTGTAGGTGTGATCTATAGACCCCCTGGACAAATAGAAGAGCTAGATAATCTGCTGCTTGAGGAAATAGCCAAAATGGCAATGAAGGGGGAAGTTATTATCATGGGGGACTTTAATCTTCCTGATGTGAACTGGAAAACCAAAACAGCTGGGTGCACCAGGAGTACAAATATTCTAAACTCCCTACTGGGATTATCTCTAAAACAAGTAGTTGAGGAGCCGACCCGTAAAGAGGCCATTTTGGATTTAATACTCACAAATGGAGGTTTGGTATCGGACGTTGTTGTAGGTGAAAATTTGGGATCTAGTGATCACCAGTCAGTATGGTTTAATATAAGAACAGGGATGGAGCCACTCCACACAAAAACAAAAGTTTTAGACTTTAAAAAAACAGATTTTTCTAAAATGAGACTTTGTGTGAAGGAGTCATTATGAGACTGGAGGAGTTTAAAGGGAGTCCAGGAGAAATGGGATTATTTAAAGGAAGCATTATTGAAGGCCACAGGCAATTGCATTCGACTTGTTAGCAAAAACAAAAAAGGGAAGAAACCACTGTGGTACTCTGCAGAAGTGGCCAAAATAGTGAAGAACAAAAGGACAGCATTCAATAATTATAAAACAACTCAGAGTGAAGAAGATAGGCAAACCTATAAGATTAGGCAGAAAGAGGCAAAGCAATTTATAAGAGCTTCCAAAGTACACGCAGAAGAGAAAATAGCTTAGTCAGTAAAAAAGGGGGACAAAACATTTTTTAGATACATAAACGAGAAAAGAAAAGTAAAACAAGGATTAGTTAGATTAAAAACAAAGGAAGGAAGGTATGTAGAAGAGGATAAAAGTCTCGCTGACTGCCTCAATGAATATTTTTGTTCAGTCTTTGCAGAAGAAAAGGAAGGAAAGGTACCTCAGTTAGGAGGAAACACTAACGAGACAATTACATATCAGTTTACAGAGGAGGAGGTTCTACAGCAGCTGTCTAAAGTAAAGACAAATAAATCAATGGGGCCTGATGGGATCCACCCTAAATTATTAAAAGAGCTCAGTGATGTAATAGCAAAACCGTTAACAGATTTATTTAACCAATCCTTGCTAACGGGAGTCGTCCAAGAAGACTGGAAATTAGCAAATGTTGTGCCATTCATAAGAAGGGTAGTAGGGAGGAATCTGGGAACTATAGGCCAGTTAGTCTTACGTCAGTAGTGGGGAAATTAATGGAAACCATGTTAAAGGAAAGGATTGTTGACCATCTAAAAACACATAGATTACAGGATCAGAAACAACATGGGTTTACCTCAGGGAGATCATGCCAAACTAATCTTATAGATTTTTTTGATTGGGTAACAAAAATAATAGACACAGGTGGTGCAGTAGACATTGCTTATTTAGATTTCAGTAAGGCTTTTGATACTGTTCCGCATAGAAGGCTTATCAATAAATTGCAATCTTTGAGCTTGGATTCCAATATTGTTGAATGGATTAGGCAGTGGCTGAGTGACAGGCAACAGAGGGTTGTGGTAAATGGAGTTTATTCGGCGCAAGGTCTTGTTACCAGTGGGGTACCTCAGGGGTCAGTACTTGGACCCATTCTATTTAATATTTTTATTAGTGATATTGCAGAAGGTATTAATGGAAAAGTATGTCTTTTTGCTGATGACACAAAGATTTGCAACAGGGTTGACGTTCCTGGAGGGATCAGCCAAATGACAAATGATTTAGGTAAACTAAAAAAATGGTCGGAACTGTGGCAATTGAGTTTTAACGTGGATAAGTGCAAGATAATGCACCTGGGACGTAAGAACCCAAGGGCTGAATATAGAATATTTGATACAGTCCTAACCTCAACATCTGAGGAAAGGGATTTAGGGGTTATTATTGCAGAGGATCTAAAGGTAATTTAATGGTAGTCAATGTAATGGTAGTCAATGTAATAGAGCAGCAGGAAATGCTAGC
The DNA here is from genome assembly GCA_009667805.1 of Leptobrachium leishanense. Taxonomy (NCBI): domain Eukaryota; kingdom Metazoa; phylum Chordata; class Amphibia; order Anura; family Megophryidae; genus Leptobrachium; species Leptobrachium leishanense. The sequence goes on from CM019066.1 coordinate 246,998,069, forward strand.
AGAATGCTTGGTTGTCTAGGGAGAGGTATTCGCAGTAGGAAAAGGGAAGTGTTCATGCCACTGTACAGAGGACTGGTGAGACCTCACTTGGAGTACTGTGTGCAGTACTGGAGACCATATCTCCAGAAGGATATAGACATCTTAGAGAGAGTTCAGAGAAGGGCTACTAAAATGGTGTACGGCTTGAACGAGAAAAGTTACCAGGAAAGGCTTAATGATCTTAACATGTACAGCTTGGAAAAAAGACGAGACAGAGGAGATATGATAGAAACATTTAAATACGTAAAGGGAATCCACAAGGTAGAGGGAGTATATTTAAGAGGACATAGTCTTAGATTAGAGGGGCAAAGGTTTAAAAGTAACATCAGAAAGCATTATTTTACTGAGAGGGTGGTGGATACATGGAACAGTCTTCCAGTTGAAGTGGTAGAGGCCAAAACAGTAATTGAATTTAAGCAGGCATGGGATAGGCATAAGGCTATCCTAAACAAAAGAGAAATCCAGGTAAAGTATCCATGTAATTGGGCAGACTAGATGGGCCGAAAGGTTCTTATCTGCCGACATTTTTCTATGTTTCTATGTTTCTAGTGTTAGATCGTATCGCGGAATAGTATAGCATTACAAGCTGGTTTATCCAAGCCATTTAACCTTCTCTGGGGTTTTTTTTTTCCTTCTACAGGTTGGGCAGCCCATTGTTCAAGGGTTATATGGCTTCATAGCTTTGATCAGCAAGGTTAACCCTTTCGCTGCTGAGGCTTTTCACACCTCTGTGCTGAGGTCATTTTTACCGGTTTTGCTCATCATGTTTAAACGTGTTTTGAAGGCTTATTTTAGTATATTACCCAGACATATTATATATCGTTCTTTCCGTCAGACTCGGTAGATTCATAATATGTCATTATTTTATGTATACGTTATGTCATGTCTGTATATTATAACAAAAAATGCAATAAAATATGTATTTTCAATTATTTACAACGTGTAAAGTGTTTTTTTTCACATTTTAACATGCGAGCAATTGCGGTTATATTTTGTATGGGGTGCGCTTGTTAAAAAAATTAGAGATGGGGTCTCGTTACATTTTTTTTGGGGAAAATTACGCGATTTTTAACAAACGCACCGCATACAAAAATTGTTAGTGCAGCATCATTGTTCACATTATAATTGAAATGGGAACAATATTGCTACACTAACGAAGCAAAAAAAAGAAAAGAAAAATATGTTTATTTTTTTTTTTTATAATTTTTTTTTAAATATATTTTTATTTTTAATTTAAATTTTTTTTTTTTTTTTTTAAATTTCACATTCGAGTTTGGTATCGTTGGAACGGCCATGCTCGGGCCGATCCAACCATACCAAACTTTAACCCCTAGCTGCCACGGATCGGGAGATAGGGAGTTCATTGGAACTCCCTATCTCCACCGTTGGTGGCAGTTAGGGGTTAACTCTAGGACTGGCGTCATCGTGCTATGCACGATGACGCCAGTCCTCAGGGGGAGTTCCCGGAGGCTTGGCCGACATCCAAGATGTCGGCCAGCTCCGGGAAAGGATCAGCGCCGATTCGCGTATCCAGCTCCCCAGGGGTTAATGCCAGGCACCATTTGGAAGGGCAGGCTGTGCCCTTCCAAATGGTGCCTGGGTTAACCCCCGCAACGCCGCCGATCGGGAGGGAGAGAGGTCCGAAGGACCTCCCCCCCTCCCTTTCAGGCGCCTCCTCCGCACATGCGGGGGGGGGGCGCCTGAATTAGGTGTCATCGCGCTGCCGCGATGACACCTAATTTCAGCGGCTGCGGTTCCGGATGCTGGGCTGACATCGAGGATGTCAGCCCGCACCGGGGGGGCCAGCGATCGGCCGAACGCTGGCCCCAAAGGGAGGACGCGCTCAGCGCGTCCTCCGCATACCAGCAGCCAAGTGGTTAAGCTATGTGATCTAACATCTGGTTATTTTTCTTACAACCAGAATTAATTAAGGACAATGGATGTTCCTCCCTTGTTTGCTGATAGATAACGAGTCTAGCTTGTTACATTGTTTTAAAACGCATATTCTTGTTTCATTTTAAACACACAGACAAGTTGTTTGTGTGAAGCAATTCCGGGCCCCAAATTTAACAGTCCTGCAAAATATAATGCCTTATAGAAATTTCATATCTGAAAAGGTCTGACAAGGCACAGCCTCCTGAAACAGAGGCTGCTTGCCCTCTTATCTGTGTCTGGGAGCGTCTGCCTGTCCTTTTTGGTCTTTCTGACATGGTGAGTGATATAGATCAAATATATACAGAACTCTGATTCAACTCTGGTATAAAGATTAAAGATTTCCAGAACTCTGGTATAACTCAGTGAGACAGCCTGATAGCTGGCAGCCAGTGACAAGACACAGATTACAATTCCCAGAAACCTCCTATAAATCAGTGAGACCCCCTGATGGGTGGCAGTGCCAAGACACAAATTACAATTCGCAGAAATCTTCTACAAGTCAGTGAGACCCCCTGATAGGACCCCCTGGTAGCTGGCAACAGTGACAAGACACAGATTAGTATTCGCAGAAATCTGCTAGAAGTATGTGGGACCCCCTAATAGCTGGCAGTGAGAAGACACAGATTACAAGTCTCAGAAACCTCCTATAAATCAGTGAGACCCCCTGATGGGTGGCAGTGACAAGACACAGATTAGAACAATTCCCAGATATTTTGGAGAAGTTACTGACCCCCCAAAATACTTGGTGGCAGCCAGTGAGAACACACAGATTACCTCAATTCCCAAATATTTTGTAGAAATTACTGACCCCCAAAATACTGCGTGGCAGTGACAAGACACAGATCACCTCAATTTACAAATATTTTGGAGAAATTACTGACCCCCAAAATACTGCGTGGCACTGGCAGTGACAAGACACAGATCACCTCAATTCACAAATATTTTGTAGAAATTACTGACCCCAAAATACTGCGTGGCACTGGCAGTGACAAGACACAGATCACCTCAATTCCCAAATATTTTGTAGAAATTACTGACCCCCAAAATACTGTGTGGCAGTGACAAGGCACGGATCACCTTAATTCCCAAATATTTTGTAGAAATTACTGACCCCCAAAATACTGCGTGGCACTGGCAGTGACAAGACACGGATCACCTCAATTCCCAAAAATTTTGTAGAAATTACTGACCCCCAAAATACTGCGTGGCACTGGCAGTGACAGACACACATTACCTCAATTCCCAAATATTTTGTAGCAATTACTGACCCCCAAAATACTGGGTGACAGTGAGAACACACAGATTAGAACAATTCCAAGATATTTTTGTAGAAATTAGACCCCCAGAGACCCCCCCAGTAGCTGGTGGCAGACTGGCAGTAAGAACACACACTAACACAACAACAATCTCCTCTCAAACGCTTGCTGAAGCGCTGTGTGAAACCTTATATAGTGTGCTGCGGGACTTAGCTATGAGAGCCCATGATTGGGCAAAATTTGCCCAATCAGGACTCTGAGCATTGACATAGTCTTGAACCTGTCTTGCACCTGACCTGTGGTCAGGTGCAAGGCTGTAGCCAATTACAAGCTTCAGGCCAGTGGAAAAGTGCATTGTGGTCCATTGTGGGCGAACACGCGGAGAACATGCGGAAATGTTCATAGTTCGCGAACAGGCTATGTTTGATGCGAACTCCGAACCGATCGAACCGAACAGCTCATCCCTAAATAAGACCCTCCTGGCAGACGCCAGGCTTGCTTCGCAGGCTGATCTCCGGGCCCTGGAATCTGGCCTAGCTGCTACCCGGACCCAGGTGAACGTTGTGCAAGCACGCACGCTAGAGATCGAGGAGGTGCAGGCCGCAACCTCCTCTCAATTGCTGGCACTCCAGACACAGGTGGGGAACCTGCAGTCGGCTGCGGTGTCTCTTGAGGCCTGCCATCGCCGGCGAAACCTGAAACTGCAAGGTATTCCGGAATCGATACTGGATGCTATCCTGCTTCAATACGTTGCCTGCTTTGTGATGGCCGTTCTCTCGCCCGGTGTCGTCGTCCAGGATCCAGTGCTCTCGGCGGTCCGAGTACGGAGGGCAGCTTTGGCACCGGCTGGTGTCCCACAGGACATCGTTGTGGTTCTCCGTGATGTCCGTCTGCAGATGCAGTTGCTGGAAGCGACTCGCAACATCCCCACAGTTTCGTTTGAAGGATCCTCTGTTGCGATCTACAGAGACCTTCCTTTTTTAGTTTTGGCTACTAGACGCCAATTTAAGCCGGCCACTGTACTTTTACGGGCCCACAGGGTGCGTTACAAATGGGGGCCACTCAGCTCCTTGCTGATAGCCCATGGAGATAGCAACGTTTCAGCAACCACTGCGGAAGACGCGATCACCAATCTCCAAACCATGGGAATAGCCTCTGAAGCCCCGAGCAATGTGGCGAGCGAGTCGATGGCAGGCTCACCCCTCCCTCCCTGGAACCGGACTGATCAGGCCACATGTCTCCTCGGCTCATACCCCTTTTCCTAGTTTCTTGGAGTGTTTATTGGTCACTGAGTTGTCGAACTACACCAGAGTCTTCATTGCGGCCCTTGGCTTCGTTTTATGGCCTACTACCTAGATTTCCCTGTTCTGTCAAACTTAGCTGCGACCCCATGCTGAGACTTCCTCCCTTGCCCTCCCAGTTTATACCCCCCTCTTTATGTCTACTGGCGAGACTTGAGACTATTGCTCCTTACCTATGTAGCATCTACTGTTTTGTGAGACACGACCTACAGCGAGGTATGGTGGATTCTGGGCCTCCCCCCCTCCCCTTTTTCTTTAAGTTTTTTTAATTGGCATTTACTGGGCGGTTCCGGGGTGCGCCATCATGTTTTGCCATGCCTGGCCCTCGGACCGGCTAGGCCTTGTGACATTATACCTCCATGGCCTCCTATGGGAGCGCGCCAGGAGCGTCACGGTGATGGCCATTGCCCTCTCTCCCCTCCCCCCTTTTTTTCTTCTTACCCCTGGATCCACCCGCGCCTACAGTCATTGTACCTATGGTCCTGTTCCCCGCCCTCCCCATCCATCGCGTTAGGTACCCCCCCTTCCTGTTTTTATGTGATGTCTCTGCTATACTAGCCTTGCATGGCTTTTTCTGCGGGTCGAGTTGTGATCCATTGCATTATAACAATAAAATTGTTTTAAAAAAAATAATAAAAAAACATGATGAACGAAAGCAGTAAAAATTAGCTCAGCACACAGCGGTGAAATGGCTCAGCAGTGAAAGGGTTAAGGCAGCATAGCCAACTACAGAAAAGGGAGACTGACATGAATGTCTCTCACCACCAGGGGGTATGGCAGAAAACAGAGGAAACGTGACACTGACTAACTGTATAAAGGATTTGGGCCACCCTAGATCCGATGACAAAAAAAATGTAGTTGTACAGAACCTATCAAGTTGACCTCTTTCTACATAAGTCCTACTCAACATTATAATTTTCATACTACTTATACGCAAATGTCTGGTTGTATTCTCCACAATAAAAGTTAACAGCATGGGATACTGGTCATGTGCTGTACAATCCTAAACATTTTCCATACAGCACCAAATAAAGAAGTTTGTGGGTCTGGATTTGTTTCATTGCCGCAGCATCCTCTTCATATTGCATCTTTGATGGGCAACAAATCATGCAATAGTTTATGTAGCCACTTGTAGCTATTTCTGTTGTTCCTGGACGCTGTGGATGTATTTGTGTATGAAGTTTTCAGGGACCATTGGCGGGCCAGAGATGCTTGCCATCAGTCCATGAGTCCAACAAGACATTACGTAGTTGCATCACGATATCCACGGCAACCCAAGCAGTCATGGCAATGTTTGTCGAAGTTAGCTGTTCCAGAGCCACATAATGGACTTGGCCATGCTACAGCACACAGAGTGGTGGCAGCGCTGTGAGCTTGTAACCGGAGTCAGACAGGTTCACTTCATTAACGGCGCCGGACCAGACACAAGCAAGGATTGTCCAAACACGAGTCTCTTCAGGAAAGGCAAACGTTTATTGTGTCGTCACACAAGTGCTCACACAGGATTGAATCTCTAAGAGTGAGCCCCTCTTTCACCCCGTGCAAGGGGTCTTATACTCAAACATACGTAATTAGGTACATCCCAATTAGCCCACCTCCCGCTGACACTTTATTCCACCCCACGTGGGTTAATCCCTCCCATCATTAGCATGAACACAAAGAACATTCCACATTTAACTATAAATTGATACACTTCATGTTAGTTTGACAGTCTGTGATTTGTTTGTGCTGTCTTTCTCCGGCAGCGCCTCCCTCCCTGTTGGCTTTGTTATTCAGCTAGCCAGGGACCTAGTCTGTTTTCTATGTTCTCTTTGTTCCTCGGCACATCGCACTGACCTTGCTTCATTCATAAATCTTCTGTCTCTCTGTGCCAAGAGCTGGCCGGATCTTGCCTGGATTTCTTGTTAGCTTTTCTAATCTACCACACATTCCTTAAATTCTACGTGAGCTCAGCTCTTCTCTTCTAAATGAAATCTATTCTATTTACTTGGTGAACCAATTTCTGAACAAGATGGCTGCCTGGCTCATAGTGGCAACCATCTTCCAGCCTGATTCTCCTTCATTCCCCCTTTGCTCAAGTGTCAGTATCTTTTTCCTGGCACTTGTAGCCATTACACTCCACTATTCTGAAATTCTGAATATTGGGGGGGCTTCCCGTTCGCTGGGAACATTCCTGTGGAATTATCAGTGGTATCTTCTGTGTTTGTGTGGGAGTCAGTGCTGCCTTGCATAGTGGCCACATGCATAGCCCTATGCGGTAAATCAGTATCCCTATGATCAAGACCACCACTACCATGAGTATCATGGATCCAATCTGTGAGATAAATCTCTCAGGATTGATCCAAACCATTCTCCCATTGCTCCAAACCCACGGAGCGGATTCCAGCCTTCGGCAGCAATCCTCCTAGCTGATCCTTGCAACTGTGCTACCTTCTCTTGGTGGTCTTGAATTACCTGGTAATAATCTGGGACTTCGTGTGTAGTGTTTCTGATGAAGGTGCAACATTCATAGTGCATTGTCATCTCACATAATCCATTCAAAGCCGCACTGATCTGCTCGAGTGCCATATCATGTATCATCTGCACCTTTCGTAACTCTCGCATTTCCAGATTCAACAACTGGATATCCATACTGGTTCTATTCAAAATCTCATCCATTAGATTAACATAGCTATTCAATCTCCTCATCATTTCTCCTCCCCATCCAGTCCATGCTGGCAACCATGTCCATATTCGATCCATCTTTGCAAACAACTCTCTCTTCGGTCTTTCAAACACCAGTGGGTACCTAGGGTGCAGTTCTGTGTCTGTGTTTGTGTCTTCTCCCCTTAGTCTCTGTATTGGGACCAGTTTAGCCAAATAACACATTCCTGTTATTGTTGGTGGAACCCATGTGTAACACACTCTCCCACAACACACCTGGTATCCCTCTTCTAACATAAATGGTGATAGGTGTAGTGTTCCCTTTGCTAATTCCAACATCATTCGTCTCATTCGTCTTGTCGTTTCCAGCACACTCTGCATCCCTCCAGACTCATCTTCAATTACTCTCTCTTGTTCACTCGTGAGTTTTCTGCACTGTATGTATAGATAATTTGAGTGTCCCTCTGTGTCAATTGTGTATATGTATGATGTCCAATTGAATTTGCTTGAGTAACACCCTTCCTTTTTATGTGTGTCTCTATCTGGCTCTATTTGGAAACACCATTCTGGAGGATATATGTACCCTATTATGGGGTACCCAGCTTCATACATTTCTGGTTGTTCTCTGGGTGGCCGAAAAGAATGTATTGTGATATTCCCTGATGCAAACATACTCAGATTCATTGGAACAGAAGCAAATGGGATATGGATTGTCTCTGGGTGCATTCTGCTGCACACCCAACATGCTTCCTGCCCATTTCTTAGCATAGTCATATTTAAATTGCACAAGCAAATGTCCTCTGGCAATATCTCAGATGATACTTCTCGCTTTTGTCTCCACATGGAACGGTTCTCCATCACCGGGTGCGTACCATTCCAGATATGGGAAATATCCACTTTCCCCGCGGTGTTTGTACAATTGGGGCATGCTCCACGTGAGAGTCCATAAATCAAATTAGCAAGGTATAAAATCAGCACCACAAATGCCCCGAGTGTCAGAATTCCTTGGGCAATTCTTTTCACAGCCACATAAACCCAATCCCTCCCCACCGGAATTTCAAAGGTAAAAAACATTTCTGGATGATCAAGGGTGGGGGCCGGGCCCCTAAAAAGCACCCTGTGGTTATCCCCCGTTGGCAGGTGGTCAGGGCCTGTGCCCATCAAGACACCCATCTCCGCTGGCGGGTGGTCAGGGCCTGTGCCCATCAAAACACCCACTTGTTGATCCTCTGAATCATCAGGGTTAGGATCATTTAGGTGCTCGTGACTGTGGTCTTTGTCAGCTTCAGCCTCAGCGGGTTGGTCTCGTTGGCGACGACCTTCCATGTTAGCTCAGGACTGGCAGCTGCTTTTACTCTGGAGTGATGTATCCACGGGACCACCTCGGCAACCTTTACTGCTGTAGGGGTTGATAACAGGACAAGATAAGGACCTCTCCATTTTGGACCCAGTGGATCATTTTTCCACTCTTTTACCCATACTGAGTCACCCGGACAATACTTATGCAGTGAAGGATATAGAAAATGCGGTATATTATCCCCCACCCATGTATTTAATTTCTGCATTGATTTACCCAGCATTACTACCTGATCATTTAGTTTAGTTTCTCCCATGCCCGAAGGTCCCCCCTTAGTCCATTAATCAGAGGGGTTGGCCGTCCAAACATAAGTTCGTACGGACTTAGCTTCAATTGGGGGGTTGGTCTGCACCTAATGTGCAAAAGGACTATCGGCAGCAAGTCCAACCAGCCTAATGACGTCTCTTGGCACAGTTTGGACATCAAAGTCTTTAGGGTACGGTTCATTCTTTCAACTTTTCCCGAACTTTGGGGCCTGTAGGCGGTGTGTAGCTTCCAGGTGATGCCCAGTAGCCGGGCAAGTTGTTGCAAACAGTTCTGGATAAATGCAGGGCCATTGTCCGACCCTATCTCGAGTGGAAGTCCGTAACGTGGTATTATCTCTTTCATCAGGCTCTTTACCACTTCTGTTGTCTTTTCAGTTCTTGTTGGGAAAGCTTCCACCCATCCTGTCAATGTGCACACCATCACTAGTAAATATTTGTATCCTTTGCAAGGTGGCAATACTGTAAAGTCTATTTGTAATGACGCCATTGGGGATAGCCCGATTGGCTGTTTCCCCGGGGGTTGAGATGGGCCTGTTCTCGGGTTGTTTTTGGCACATGTTACACACTGCTGAGCTGTTGCTTTGCAGATTGCTGACAATCCTGGTACGTAGAAATGTGGCTCCAACTGTTGCTCCATCATTTCTCTCCCTCCATGGGTACTTGCGTGAAGTGCTCTTACGATTTCAGGAGCCAGTGTTGCTGGTAGGACCATTCGTCCATTCTCCATCTGGAACCATCCATCTTCTCCATATCCTCCGGGTTCTTCTGTCAGCCACTTCTTTTCTTTCTCTGAGTACACAGGTGTCCATTCACTCAGTGGCGCCGGTAGAAGTGCAGCTACCACTGGTTTTGGTTTGTATCGTGCCAATTCTCCATGATTTCCCCAGATGAATTCTTCTTTTGGGAAATAGTATCGCCATGCGAAGAACAATAAATCTTGTCTGTCTTGTGAATCTCTTACTGCTGGTATGAAAAAGTTCATTGCACTTTTCTTCATTCTCGGCAGTCTGTTCTTGATGAGGATCTCCTTGAGGAAGAACCTCACCAGTGGGACTTGATATTCTTCTGCTCCCAATTCTCCCAGACTGTGCAGTATTCGTGTAATTCGTAGATTATTGTGAGGATTGTTTGTCAAATTTTCAAATCGTGACGCGAAATTTTCTGCTCGTTCAACTTCAGTTGTTCCTTTGTCTTCCTCCTCCCCCATTATTTTTACGCCGAAGAATTTCAGCATCATCTTGTAAGCTCTGCGTAATCTTTGCTGAACTTCTGAGGTGTTGATCATTAGGCGTGTTTCTTGCGGATTTAGAGGAGTAGAGTAAAAATTTCGGCCTTGTGTCCGAGTTGGAAAAAGCCATTGGATATAATCATGATTGAGTTCTAACAGTTCATAATCATCTTGCCATTTGTGCAATATTATTTCAATGAACTCGCCGTGGGGTTCAAACTTTTTCAAATTCATGTAGAACTCGTAATTTGGCATGGAGGATTGAGGCTCTTGCTTGCAGATCAGTACTTTAGCTTGAGCTTCTGCTTCTTCTGGTGGTGGCGGTTTTGCAGCTGCTTTTGCGGCCTGGTCCGCGCGTCTGTTACCTTTTGGAATTTCATCACGGCCTTTTTGATGGCCACGACAGTGCATGATGCTGACAGCACTTGGTTTCCACACTGCTTCCAGGAGGGCCGTGATTTCTGCAGCATATTTAATTTGTTGTCCTGAAGACGTGAGTAGGCCTCTTTCTTTGTAGAGTGCACCATGTGCATGGACTGTCATAAAGGCGTACTTGGAATCTGTATAGATATTTACTCTTTTGCCTTCAGAAATTTCAAGGGCTCTGGTTAAGGCTGTTATTTCAGCTAGTTGTGCCGATGTATGGCCTGGCAGTGGCTTTGCTTCAATAATTTCTTCTGTTGAGACTACTGCATAGCCGGAGACTTTCTTCCCATCATCCATGTAGCTGCTACCATCAGTGAATAGCTGTAGATCGTATTTGTCTAGGGGTACGTCTTTCAAATCTGGCCTGCTACTGAACACTTCTTCCATGACTTGGAGGCATTCATGATTTGGATCCTCTTCACAGTCAGGCAGTAAAGTAGCAGGGTTTAAGGTAGCGATGAGGTCCAAATGAACCCGTGGATTTTCACACATCATGGCTTGGTACTTCGTCATCCGGCTGTTGCTGAACCAGTAACCTCCTTTGACATCCAGCAGAGCCTTGACAGCGTGGGGCACCTTGACATGAAGAACTTGTCCAAGGGTCAGCTTGTCTGCTTCTGCTATCAGCATTGCGGTGGCAGCCACTGCTTTCAGGCATGGGGGTAGGCCGCAGGCCACAGGGTCGAGTTGCTTGGAGAGGTAGGCCACAGGCCTCAGCCATGAGCCAAAGGTCTGGACCAATACTCCTGTTGCTGTTTGGTTGTGTTCATGTACGAACAGCTGGAAAGGCTTGCTATGATCTGGCAGACCCAGTGCAGGAGCTTCCATCAGCAGAGTCTTTAATTTCAGAAACGCTGCTGTTTGCTCTTCTTCCCAATGAAAGGGGTCTAGTTCTCCCCCCTTGGTGGCTTGATGAAGCGGCTTGGCAATATCTGCGAAGTTGGGGATCCACAGGCGGCAGAAGCCTGCAGCTCCCAGGAACTCACGGACTTGTCTCCTGGTCTTTGGTTGGGGTATGCGGCACACTGCTTCTTTTCTTTCTGCCCCCAGTGCACGTTTGGTACCTGTTAACTGGAAGCCCAGGTATTTTACACTCTGTTTACATATTTGTGCTTTCTTTTTAGAAACTCTGTAACCTGCTTGGCTTAGTAGATGTAGCAAAGCTTTTGTGGCGGATAAACAGTCTTTTTCTGTGGGAGAAGCCAGCAATAAATCATCAACATATTGGAGTAACACTACTTTGTCTGGCTGAGCGTTGAAGGCGAGGAGATCTTGGCTGAGCGCGCACCCAAAAATCGTGGGTGAATTTTTGAAACCTTGAGGGAGGCGCGTCCACGTCATTTGATGACGCGCCCCCGTGGTAGACTCTTCCCACTGAAATGCAAAAAGGGGCTGGCTTGCCGGAGCCAGGCGGATGCAAAAGAAAGCGTCTTTTAAATCAAGCACTGTGTAATATTGCGTATCTCCGGGAATTAACGCCAACAAATTGTATGGATTTGGAACCACAGGGTGTAGTGTTACTGTGGCCTCGTTGACAGCTCGTAAATCTTGGACAGGGCGGTACTCTTGTGTGCCTTCTTTCAATACTGGCAATAGGGGTGTGTTCCATGGTGACACGCAGAATTTTAATATGCCGTTATCTTTAAGTCTCTGTAAATGTATTTGTATATTCTGCTTGGCTTTCTGTGGGATATGATATTGTCTTAGGGCCACAGGCGTTGCGCCGGGCTTTAATTCCACATATACCGGGGGTATGTTTATGGCAAGTCCTGGCGGATTTTCCTCCGCCCACACCCCAGGAATTTCAAGGAGTAGTGCATGCGGATCCGGCGAGGCAGGCAGAGTAGGTGCCGTGCGCCATTCTTCCTCCCTTGGCATAACTACTGCAATTTTCACAGATTGTGGATTGTGCGGACTGGCTGGATTATGCTGCCGAACAGAGCCGCCACTCTCGGGCAGGTCTAATTGAGCGTGACCCCCGGGAAGGAACGTAATTTGGGCTTGCAATTTGCACAGGATATCCCGCCCCAGGAGTTGGATGGGACATTCGGGCATATACAAAAATTCGTGTTCAACATTATGCCCACCCACACTACATTTTCTAGAAGCAAGAAAAGGATATTTAGCAGACACTCCCATTGCCCCCATAATATCAACCTCATTTCCCATTGGGGGTGCAATTTGTTTTGTGACAACAGAATATTCGGCACCAGTATCAACCATAAAAACTTCATCTTTATTTCCCACTCTCATTGTGACCGTGGGCTCGTGGCTACCGAGCGGGATGGGCCCAGGTCCCCGTCAATATGCATCCTGCCCTTCGAATGATGTCCCCGCCAGTCCCACAAACCCCGCTCCGTTCCCTTCACTTCTCTCATATCTTCCGTCCGTTACCTGGCCGTTAGGGGCTTGACCTCCCGCCTCCCCAACTTCACCCTGTCCCCCAAATTTAGCCAAAAATGCAGGACAGTCGTTTTTCCAGTGACCTTCACCCCGGCACCACGCGCACTGATTGGGTCCTAGGGGTTCCCTAGGGGCTCCTCTACCTCTTCCTCGAGCCCCCCTACTCCTTGCCCTCCCTCTGTCTGGGCCACCTCGTCCTCCACCATTCCCCATGTATCCAACCACCCCGGTATGTCCCTTCTGTATCTTTATTTCCTCTAAATCCCGGTTATGATACACCTTATTAGCAATCTCAACTAATTCACTAATACCTTTTCCCAAAAACCCATCTATTCTCTGTATTTTGTTCCGTATATCCCTCTGTGACTGACCCACAAACGAAGAGTTAATTAACCTCTGATTCTCCGTCGCTTCAGGATCAATAGGACTATACATCCTGTACGCATCCAGCAATCTCTCTAGAAACGCACTTGGGGATTCTTTAACCTCTTGCACCACATCTGCTATCTTTCCCATGTTTGTGGGCTTCTTCCCTCCCGCTTTAACACCCATAATTACAGCGGTTCTGTATGTCTGCAGGTGGGCAACTCCTTCAACTGTATTGTACGGCCATTTAGGATCTGTTTTGGGGTAGTGTTCCTCTGCCCATGCTTCTGGATGTGGCTTAGCATCTGCTACGGCTTGAGCGAGTAAAATTAACATTAATTGCTGACAATCCGCCCATGTGGGGTTATGTGTGAGCATAACTGACTCTATCATACTGGCCACTGCTGCGGGATTTGTGGAATACAGTGGCGTGTGTGTTTTCCAATTAAAAAGATCCGTTGTCGTGAATGGGACGTATGTGTATTGCATTGGCCCTGGATTCCCATCCGCTAATGGGGGGCCTGGCACCTCTCGCAAAGGCAACTGCAAAGCACTTTTGTGGGGAGTATGTTGGTACAAATCCCGGGGTCTATGTATATTATTCGCTGCGCGTGTGGTAACTCCCTGTTTCTCTTCCTCTTCGTTATTATCACCACTCCTGTGGGGCACTAATTTATATATGCTCCCATCGGGCATCTCAATTTTCTCTGGTGGAGCCTCTCCATCCCCTCCACCCACTGCACCCTGCTCTTCCTCCGCAGGCGCACGGGACGGAGCAGAGGGAGCTGACCGAGACACAGCAGCTGCCTGCTCCCCCCTCTCCGCCCGCGCAATCGCGGCATTCAGAGCCTCCCTAGCTGCCCCATAACATGATGGGTAGGACGGGGGCAGATTATCACTCTCTTCCGGTTGATCTAACACCGGTCTCCCTCTCTCTCCATTATTCTGGGGGTCCTGCTTCTTATTTCTCCCCGCTATCATTATAAAATGACTCTTGTTCTTAATGCAATATCTCCATATATCTATATACGGGTATTGTTCAGGATGCCATACTGCTCTGTGACTTGGGAGTGTACCTTCTGTACCAACTCCGGGTCCATTGACCCCTGCTCTGGCCATCCTGGGACTAATATCGGCCACACAACTGTACACATTACTTTTAATTTCTCTTTTGTCAATTCTACACCATAGTCATGGGTTTTATATAATGCATCGAAATTTCGCACCATATACTCTAGGGGCGTCTCCCCCTCCTTTACCTTCTTGGGCTTTGATGACCCGTTACCCATTGTCACTCCTGAAAACAGTACTTTTTGCTATACAGATATATTATTTCAACAACAGTTAAAATCTACAGTCTGATACTTCAATCAACAGTCCTTTCGTGTCTGAGGCGCTTCCCCCTTCAGTAGCCGACTGCAGTCGCCTGAGCCGAAAACGTACGTTCGGGGTCCAATCTCGTATTTGCTTCCTCGCGGAGCGAGTAGGCGCACGTTCACACTCACAACACTCGAGTCAGTTCATTCACAGCACATTCCGTATCAGATACTTTCAGCACAATACAGAACATATATCATTTCAACTCTTTCCATTAGCCGAGGGTGTATTCCCTCCTTTGTGGCTCCTTATACCCCGTAATTTGAACTCTAACTCTTGACTGCGTGTGACTATGTGCACCCCGTTCCTTGTCTACACTTCCGTCTGCAATTCCAATCTGCTTTATGGATAATCTACCCACTCAGCACCACTATCTCTGCAGCTATCGTTGGCTCCACTTATGAGCCCTTTTCACTACACGGCGTACACACTAGGCACTGACTCAGGCTCTCAGCCCAGTCACAGAAAACCCTCCTCCTTTCCCGTTTACCCACGTGGTGACGCTCTGTTTACAAACACTAACTGACTTATGCAACTCCACGTGGCTACCTCCTCCCTCTCTTACAGAACTACACTTTGATTGGCATTCAATTCCCCCGAATCCAGACACCCGCTAGCCACTCTGGCTCCTTTGCAATGTCAGTGCTATCAGCGGCGGGCTAGATATGCCAATAGGATGGTGGCCATCGCATCCTCTTATCCGTCTATCTCAGTCGGACGTTTCCCTTAGATACCGGTATCTCCTTCAGACATACAAAACATAGAAGACACGTTACCTATCGCCGGCACTGCTCGCTGTTTCCCAGACTCGTGGTGTCCCAGTTCCCGGGCCGGGGGTCCGTTTGGGACGAGACGAGGTCCACTGAACAGGAAATCCTGCTTGGCGCCTGCAGATGTCAGCTCACCTTCAACGGACGCCCAACCAGCGGGATTCTCGTGCACCTGCAGTCAATATCGACGCACTGTGTTCAGCAGCCGTTGCCTGTGTCTTGGCAAGGCCCGTATCCCGGCTATCGAGCCCCCAAGAAATGTAACGGAGTCAGACAGGTTCACTTCATTAACGGCGCCGGACCAGACACAAGCAAGGATTGTCCAAACACGAGTCTCTTCAGGAAAGGCAAACGTTTATTGTGTCGTCACACAAGTGCTCACACAGGATTGAATCTCTAAGAGTGAGCCCCTCTTTCACCCCGTGCAAGGGGTCTTATACTCAAACATACGTAATTAGGTACATCCCAATTAGCCCACCTCCCGCTGACACTTTATTCCACCCCACGTGGGTTAATACCTCCCATCATTAGCATGAACACAAAGAACATTCCACATTTAACTATAATTGATACACTTCATGTTAGTTTGACAGTCTGTGATTTGTTTGTGCTGTCTTTCTCCCGGCAGCCTCCCTCCCTGTTGGCTTTGTTTATTCAGCTAGCCAGGGACCTAGTCTGTTTTCTATGTTCTCTTTGTTCCTCGGCACATCGCACTGACCTTGCTTCATTCATAAATCTTCTTGTCTCTCTGTGCCAAGAGCTGGCCGGATCTTGCCTGGATTTCTTTGTTTTTCTAATCTAATCTACACACATTCCTTAAATTCTACGTGAGCTCAGCTCTTCTCTTCTAAATGAAATCTATTCTATTTACTTGGTGAACCAATATTCTGAACAAGATGGCTGCCTGGCTCATAGTGGCAACCATCTTCCAGCCTGATTCTCCTTCAAGCTCAACTGCTGAGTGTTCAGCTCTCCATCTGCGAAGCTGCTCTAAATGAACGTGATGAGGCCTTCAACACCAACGGTAGCCATAGTAAGAAACATACAAACCCTGATAGTCCCATGTGAGTGTCATCTGTGTAGCGGTTGTCATTGTCTGTGAGGAAGGTGTGGTGGTGTCAGTGGGTGTGTGGCATGTCCGTGTGGCATGTCTGGGTTTGTGTGTGTTTGTCGTTCTCTCCATCAGCGTGTTTCTATATTTTAAATAATGTCTATCAGTGTTTCTAAGTCGGTCTGTGTCTTTGCCAGTATCTATGTGAGTCCCTGATGGTATCTTAGTCATTTTGTGTTTTTTCCAATGTCTGTCTATATCACTGGTGTATGTCTGTCAGTGGGATTGAAAGTGTCTGTACCTCTGTGTGTTTTTTTTCTCTGTATCTGTGTATTTTACTGTCTCTTTGTTATGGAGCCCTGCTGGTTTCAGGAAGAGAAAAAAAATGAAAACATGGCTGCAATTTATCAGGTCCTGAGGACGATCTGCTAAATCGTTCCCACGCGTTAATTTTTTTTCCTTCTGCGTGCGCATGAGTTACCTGATTCGTGTGCACACTAAAGACAGACAGCCTCTCCTCCCCGAGCCTCCTACCTCAGTCAGAGCTGCAGTCCCTCACAGCTCTCCCTGGCTGGCTGCATGGGAGTGTTAAGACCCCCGAAAGACCCCTGCCTTACTGTCCCGAGCTGGTGGCTCAGCCTGTTAAGCCCCTGTTTGATAAGCATGAGGTCCCTGAATTTATACCCTGCATGGCCATAGTAGCTTGTTATGGAGGGACGGTAAAAACAGGATGCAATCACCCATTACATATAGATGAATGCTGACTGCGTCTGTGGTATACTGATATGAATTAGCTGTTGTGGAAGCAGGTAATAGGCTGGACCAAACTAACTATGAGCGTTAGACAGGGAGAGTGGACTGATCCATTTTAAGTTTTAAACATAGGGGGAAAATTAATAAGGAATCTGGTTCCATGTCACTCTCCGTCTGGTATCTGTAGATACCACTATACTTAACTATTTGGTGCATGTGAGGAACAAAGTAACACATACATCGAACATACACAATAATGCAATAGCCGTTTGGAACCACTTTTTCCAAGTCTCTTCCAGGAATCAGTGTACGCTGGGTGCACGTTCAGGATAGCTGAGTGCATCACCATTTATCTCTGAATAGGTGATCAGTCTTTTTCTCTGTTGTAATCCGTTTTGGCATCTGTACAAGTCCTTTGTGGTGAAGTCTCCGACTGGAGTGGGGACAACTTCTATCTCCTGTGTAAGAAGCATTGCTGGGGTCAGAATGCTTGGTGATTCTGGATCTGTAGATACTTTAGTTAAAAGTCTTGTTTCAAAATCTCTTACGGGATCTACCAGTTTAAAGTCATTAGAGAAGTTTGACGCCATGCCATTTGCCTGTCTCAGAAATACTGGTACTGCAAGCAACATTGTATCCTGTATTTGCACTGCAGGCACTGATCTAGTCACAATATATGCAGGGTCCTGATCTGTGGTCAAATGATCCCATTGGTTTGAATTCTTTTCTGTGGGAGAAGGTTCGCAATTGTCAGCAACTTCTGCAACATCTTTGACTGCGCTTACCAATTTCTTCATTTAATTGAGGTTTTTTTTGTCACTCTTTTCGCCATTAACATGTGCTTCAAGAGAAGGCATTTCTTGATCTTCTATTGATGCAGTTACAATTGTGTTCAAAATTATTCAACCCCCAATGCTGTAAAGGGTTTTAGGGAATTTAGTGTACATTTGTAATTGTATTCAGAATGAAATCCTACAAGGACTTTTTAAAGAACCATATGCAACTAAAATGACATCAATTGGTTTTGTAATACAGTAGTAAATGTTTCTTTTGTGAATTCTTCATTGACACAATTATTCAACCCCTTAAAGACTACCATTCTGAAGAACAGAGGTTCATTCAAGTGTTTTCAATCAGGTATTGAAAACACCTGTGGATGTCACGGAGCAGCAATAAAGCATAATAAGCACCAATTAGACAGCTTTAAAATGACTGTGATACTCAGCTCCTTCTAGACATTTACTGGTGTGGTTACAAACGTGGTGAAGTTAAGAGAATGGTCCAGGAACCATGTACAATTCCGAAAAACGAAAATTTCCGAAATTACGAAAAGTCGATACAAAAAACGAGCAAAGTGACACGAAAATACGAAAAATGGTCGATATTCCGAAAAAATGTACACGAAAAACGAGTCGAGCCGAACCGAATCAGAAATCGGTCGAAACGAGCCGAATCGAAAAGTTTAAAAATCCGAAAAATCAAACCGAATCGAACCGAAAAAAAAATCGGTGCACAAGCCTAAATTGCTTTTAGAGTATCTATAAACCGATGATATAGCATATGACCAGTCATATGATATTGAGAGATCTAGATCTTTTTCCCAATTTAACATATATGAAAGTTTTTTGGTGTATTTTTAATCGCTAAACCTTGATAGCATAATGATAGTGTTTTTTTAGAGCTCTTTTTTTCCAAACATAGTTTATGGAATGCTGTAGCTACTGTAATAGGGATAATTTTTACTTCCTGACTTAAGTAAAAATGCAGTTTAAGGGAATATCGAATTCCTTAACTAGATCAGGAAAAGATTTTATTGTGTACTGAGTAAGCAATTGTTGAATATGGGTCACGCCTTGGGTCAACCAGGGGGATATATGTAGATTAAGGATGAGCCGAACACCCCCCGAGTTCGGTTCGGGCCCGAACCCGAACTTCCCATATGTTCGGGTCCGAACCCGAACCCGAACTCGAACTCCATGCAAGTCAATGGGGCTGAAAATTGTATGGGGGTCCGGGTAGTGCCCTGGGGGACAGGAAACAAGGACAAAAAGTTTTAAAAAAAACGTTTTTAACCACTTCAATGCGGAGGACGCGCTGAGCGCGTCCTCCGCATTACCGCTGCTGTGCTGAGGACGCGCTGAGCGCGTCCTCCCATTGGGGTCAGCGTTCGGCCGGGTTATGTTCGGGCGGCCTACCCCTCTGATTAATGGACTAAGGGGGGACCTTCGGGCATTGGGAGAAACTAAACTAAATGATCAGGTTGTATTGTTGGGGAAATCAATGCAGAAATTGAGTACTTGGGTGGGAGATAACATACCTCACTTTCTATATCCCCCACTGCATAAGCATTGTCCAGGTGATTCAGTATGGGTAAAAGAGTGGAAAAATGATCCACTGGGTCCAAAGTGGAGAGGTCCTTACCTTGTCCTGTTATCAACCCCTACAGCAGTAAAGGTTGCTGAGGTGGTCCCGTGGATACATCACTCCAGAGTAAAAGCAGCTGCAGCCAGTCCTGAACCAGTATGGAAGGTCATCACCAACGAGACCAATCCACTGAGGCTGAAGCTGACAAAGACCACAGCCATGAGCACCTAAATGATCCAAACCCAGACAATCAAGAGGTTCCACAAGTGGGTGTTTTGATGGGCACAGGTCCTGATCACCCACCAACGGGGGATACCCAAAGGGTGTTTTTTAGGGGCTCGGCCCCCACCCTTGATCATCCGGAAGTGGTTCTTACTTTTGCAATTCCAGTGGGGAGGGATTGGGTTTATGTGACCGCAAAAAGAATTGCCCAAGGGATTTTGACACTCGGGGCATTTGTGATATTGATCTTGTATCTTGCTAATCTGATTTATGGACTCTCACGTGGAGCATGCCCCAATTGTCCAAGTACCGCTGGGAAAGTGGATATTTCCCATATCTGGAATGGTACACACCCGGTGATGGAAAACCGTACCATGTGGAGACAGAAAAGAGAAGCGACTCCCATACATTGCAGGATGCGGGGTTGGTCGAGGAGCTTAAAGGGGAACTGGAGACATATTTCCGAGAAAATGGCGCGGGGGAGGTTTCCTTTTCCACCGTATGGGCGGCACATAAAGCTGTATTGAGAGGGGAGATTATTAAAAAGGTTTCCTATCGTAAGCGCCTCAAGCTGCAACGCGTATTAGAGTTACAACACACGCTGCAGGCGCAGGAATTGGATCATAAATCTGCGCCCTCACAGGAGGGTTTTGACCGCTTGCAAGGCACCCGACAGGCTCTGAACAGGTTGTTGCTCGATGATGTCGCTAGATCAATGACCTGGTCAAAGCGCAGGTATTATGAATCCGCGAACAAGATGGACACGCTGTTGGCGCGGCAGATTCGCCCGCGTCCCCAAGCGACCCGCATTACCTCCCTCAGAGACTCGGCCAATAGACCGATCAATACCCCACAACATATTAAACGAACCTTTACAGACTACTACTCCTCTCTTTATAACCACTCCCCTCTACACTCGCCTCCCACGTCTTCCCACCTAGCAGATATTAACTCTTTTCTTACCAGCGTTGACTTGCCCACACTTTCATCGACACAAGGGGAGGCGCTCGCGAAGGACTTCTCTCTCGAAGAGATCTCAGAAGCCATAGCTTCACTAAAACCGAATAAAGCTCCCGGCCCAGATGGCTACACAGCCCGCTATTACAGGACATTCCTCCCGATACTTGGTCCCCACCTGGTAACTTTGTTTAATACGGTCAAGGGGGGTAACCCTTTTCCGTCCGACTCCCTGCTGGCATCCTTGGTAGTTCTTCCTAAACCGGGTAAGGACCTCTCCGGCCCATCGGGTTACCGCCCCATATCCCTGTTAAATCTCGATGTAAAGATCTATGCCAAGGTATTGGCTACCAGACTCAACCCGCTGTTACCATCTTTAATACACCCTGATCAGGTGGGATTCATACAGGGGCGCCAAGCATATGAAAACACCCGTAGGGCGGCGGGCGCGATCTGGCACCTAGAGGCGAGGGGCCAGCCTTCCTTGCTTTTGTCCCTGGACGCGGAGAAGGCGTTCAATCGTATCGAATGGCCCTTTCTCTTCGCCCTGCTGGAGCGTATGTCCTTCCCCCCTGATTTCTGTTCCGCGGTTCGGGCCCTTTACTGTAACCCTAGGGCTGACGTTGTCGTACCCGGTTCCGGGACGTCCACTTTCCCTATTTATAACGGTACCCGCCAGGGATGTCCTCTTTCTCCCCTTTTGTTCGCTCTCACCCTAGAACCCCTACTGACGCACATACGCTCTTCCCCAGACATCAAGGGCATAACGGTTCAGGGCGAATCCTTCAAAGTATCCGCCTATGCGGACGACGTGCTGCTTACCCTGACCTCTCCAGAGTCCTCATTGACGGCCACTACTGCATTATTGTCCCGTTTCTCGAATGTTTCGGGGTATAGAGTTAATCTTGATAAATCAATTATCTTACCTTTCCACCTCTCCCGCACAGGGATCCAAGACTTGATTGCCCGATTCGGGTTTAAGATAGCGTCTACCTCAATCCCATATTTGGGTATTCACTTACCAAGCAAGTATAAGGACCTATACAAGGTCAATTACCCACCTTTATATGCTAAACTGCGGCGGGAGATGGAGGTGTGGAATAGGGAGTGCATTTCCTGGCTTGGACGCGTACATTGCGTTAAAATGAATCTAATGCCTCGCCTGTTGTACCTGTTCCAGGCGCTTCCATCTCCCGTCGACCCAAGTGACCTCCGATTTTTGCAATCTCACATCGACGCGTTTGTGTGGAGGGGGGGGAGGCGTCGGGTGGCACGATCTACACTATACCGCCCAAGAGAATTGGGGGGCCTCGGACTTCCTAATTTACAATGGTACTTCCAGGCGGCGCAACTATCCCAGGTGGTGGCACTACACTCTCCGCCCAACACCCACCGCTGGGTAGACTTTGAGTCGGCATGTATGTTCCCGGAGGATCCCAGATACTGGATGTGGCTCCCTAAACGCCGGCGACCCCAAGAACCGGTACCCTGCCCCCCGCTAAGTCACTCAATGGCGATATGGGATTCCCTTGCCTCCTCCAAAAAACTACGCCAAGTCTCATCTTCCATGCTCCCTCTGTGGAGAAACCCACAGTTCCCACCGGGGCAAACGCCGGACCAATTCTCTAGATTTGTCAAGGGGGGCATCTTGCGGCTCAGGGACCTGCGGGATCATACTGGATTGTACTCTTTCGACTCCATGTCAGCCCGCGCCCAGCTGCTTCCGCGGGACTCCTTCCGCTACATACAGCTCCGTCACTTCGCCTCTACCATAGAAAATAAAACGGCTGGCTCCTCTCCTCTCACCTTCTTTGAACGGTTATGCTTATCCGGAGACCCGCCCCGAGGTCTCATTTCCAGGCTCTATATCCACCTAGCAAGCACACCCTCCTTGCCTGCTATCACTTACATGGCCGCATGGGAGAGAGATTTTGGATCGACGCTCGAGGGGGATGAATGGCTGGACATCTGGGAGGCAGCTCGGAAAGTATCCATATGCACAACCTTGCAGGAACAGGGGCTCAAGACTATGATGAGGTGGCACGCCACCCCTGTGCTCCTCCATAAAGCGAACGCGGCCATCCCTGACGATTGCTGGAGGGGATGTGGAGAACGGGGCACTCAGGCTCATATGTGGTGGTCATGCCCTGCAATTTCCAAATATTGGGACTCAGTACAAGCTCTGGTGGAACAGATCTTCGGATCCGAAGTCCCAAAAGACCCCTGGACATACCTATTCGCCAACCCGGTTCCGGACTTTACTATACACCACAACCGACTCCTCTCTAAAATACTATTAGCAGCCAGGAAAGCGGTGGCGGAGTCCTGGAGAGCTCCGAGACTCCCTCCGCAGAGACGTATATTGCAGATCATGGACCACATTCAATTGATGGACGAACTCTCGGCAAAGATGCATCATACCTTGCCGGCGTACCAGAAAGTCTGGGATGTTTGGGATGCCTTTGGGGGGTAACAGACTCCTGGGAATGCTTGGTTTGAACACCCTCTGATCTAACCTAGTATATCATCGGCTCCTTTAGTGCCTTTATATGTTTTGTTAGTTAGTATGTCGGTGTTTCGTGTTGTCCTGTACTGTCATTGTTTAAGTGTGTTCCGTTCCCTCCCCTTCCCAGTATGTTTATTCCTCTGTGTTGTGTCTTTCTTTTCTTCACTTTCTTTTATCACTCTCCTACGCTACGCAATAGGTTTCGTTTATATATATTATCTATAATTGGGTCAGGGGTGAATCTTCACTCATTCAGATTTTGTATTGCTGTATATACTGATTTGCCCTGACTTCTATAAATAAAGTCTTTAAAAAAAAAGAAAAGAGAAGCGACATCTGAGATTTTGCTAAGAGGACATTTACTTGTGCAATTCAAATATGACTATGCCAAAAAGTCTGGGCAAACTGCGTGCTGGGTGTGTAGCAGGATGCACCCAGAGACAATCCATGTTCCATTCGCTTCTGTCCCAATGAATCTGAGTATGTTTGCATCAGGGAATGTCACAATACACTCTTTTGATGCACCCAGGCAAGCACCAGAAGTATACGGTCCTGGATACCCTATAATAGGGCATGTATACCCCCCAGAGTGGTGTTTTCAAATAGGGCCAGATAAAGACACACATAAGGAGGATGGCGGGTGTTACTCAAGCAAGTTTAACTGGACATCATATATTTACACAATTGATACAAAAGAGCAGGCAAATTTTCTATATATACAATGTAGAAAGCTCACGAGTGAACAGGAGGCAGTGATTGCAGAAGTGACTGATGGAAAGCAAGGTGTTCTGGATACGACAAGACGAATGAGACGACTGATGATAGAAGTAGCGAAGGGAACACTACATTTGTCTCCATTCATGTTAGAAGGGGGGTACCAGGTGTGTTGTGGGAAAGTGTGTTACACATGGGTGCCACCAACAATAACGGGGATGTGTTATTTGGCCAAGTTGGTCCCAATTCAGAGAGTAAGGGGAGAAGACACTAATACAGACACAGAACTCTACCCTAGGTACCCACTGACGTTTGAAAGACCAAAAAGAGAGTTGTTTGGAAAGATGGATCGAATATGGTCATGGTTACCAGCATGGACTGGATGGGGACGAGAGATGATGGTGAGACTGAATAGTTATGTCAATTTGATGGATGAAATTCTGAATAAGACTAGTATGGATATCCAGCTGCTGAATCTGGAGATGCGTGAGATACGAAAATCGCAGATGATACATGAAATGGCGCTCGAGCAAATCAGTGCGGCTCTGAATGGACTGTGTGAAATGACAATGCATTATGAATGTTGCACCTTCATTAGGAACGCCTCACATGAAGTCCCGGACTATTACCAGGTAATTCAAGATCACCAAGAGAAGGTAGCACAGTTGCAGGGCGCAGCAAGGAGAATCGCTGCCGAGGGCTGGAATCCACTCCGTGGGTTCGGAGCAGTCGGAGAATGGTTCGGATCCATCTTGAAATTTATTTCACAGATTGGATCCATGATACTGATGATAGTGGTGGATCGTAGGGATACTGATATACCGCATAGGGCTATGCCTATGGCCACTGTGCAAGGCAGCACTGACGCCCACACAAACACAAAAGATACCACTGATAATTCCACATGATATGTTCCCAAAAGTATGAGGAGTTTCAGAATAGCGGGGTGTGATGGCTTTCAAGCATCAGGAAAAGAACCTGAGGCTTGAGCCAAGGGGGGAATGAAGTGGAATCAGGCTGGAAGATGGTCGCTATTATGAGCCAAGCGGCCATCTTGTTCAGAATATTGGTTCACTTGCAAATAACTAGAGTAGATTTTTGTAGACATTAGAAGCGAAGCTTACATAGAATCTTAGGAATGTGGTTGATTAGGAGGACTAGCAATAAAATGAGGAAGAATCCGGCCTGCTCTTGGCACGGAAAGACAGGAAAGACGAATGGTTACTACAAGGTCACATAGAACCGCAGTAAAACAAAGAGAGCGTAGAAACCAGGCCGTGCTCTAATCTAGAACAAACAAACACAGTCTTTAGGGAGGTGGGCACGGCCCAGGTTGAGTGAAGCAGCAAATCACAGACTGTCAGACTAACACGACATTTGCCAATTTATTACCAATGTATGGAATTTCTTTGTACTAACGAGGGGAGGTATTAACCCACGTGGGGTGGAATAAAGTGTCATCGGGAGGTGGGCTAATTGGGATGTACCTAATTACGTATTTTTGGGTATAAGACCCCTGGTCGGGGGGGGAGACGGGGCTCACTCTTTGCGATTCAATCCTGTGTGAGCATTTGTGTGACGACACAATAAAGTTTGCCTTTCCTGAAGAGACTCGTGTTCAGACAATCCTTGCTTGTGTCCGGTCCGGCGACGTCCTGAAAGTGAACCTGTCAGATTCCGGTAACATTTCTATCCTCCAATAACCCCAGTAGCTGAAACTCGAAGCCCTTCAGGGCTGACAGAATCACTGCGGGCTTAATGGTGTGTGACTTCTGCATTCTGTCAGGATCAGCGCTGTTGGGGTCCCAGTCTGGTTGTATTAAGCCCATTATGCAGTGAATTCAGGGGTTATAGACAGACAGTACCTTGTGGGGTAGTGTGGAGACAAAAGGGCTAGGCAAGAATCGTAGTCTGGAGACGGTCTGAGGTTCAAGGGCTGGTAGAGAGGATGCAGAGTCGGTGAGCAAAGCAGAGGTCTGGTACACATAGAGCATAGGTATCATAGGTCCTTTCAAGTCAAGGGATGGTAGATAATGCAGAAGTCCAGAGGGAGGGGCAGAGAGAACCTTTATTGCAGACACAGGGGTGTGGTGTGTGTGTGTTCTGTTTTTAACTGTGAAGGTTCTGGTCAGCGAGAGCTGAGACTGGGCAGCACTTTTCATGGATGTGCTGCAAGCACGGATTTGGCAGCAATTAGCAGGCATGGATCCTGACACCCCCAAAATACTTGCTGGCTGTGTGACAAGACACAGAAGATCACCTCAATTCGCAAATGTTTTAAAGAAATTTTTAACCCCCAAAAAGACTTGCTGGCTGTGTGACAAGACACCGAAGATCACCTCAATTCACAAATGTTTTAAAGAAATTTGTAAACCCCAAAAAAACTTGCTGGCACAGTGACAAGACACACATCACCTAAATTCCCTGATATTTGGTAGAAATGAGACCCCCCAGACCCCCCAGTAGCGTGGCAGACCGGCAGTAACAACACACAACTATCTCCTCTGAAATCTCCTCTCAAAATGCGTGCTGTAGCTATGCGTGGAAACGTTATATAGTGTGCTGCGGGACTTAGCTCTGTGAGCCCATGATTGGGCAAAATTTGCGCAATCAGGACTCTGAGCCGTGATTGGCATACTGTTGAACCTGTCTTGCACCAGACCTGTGGTCAGGTGCAAGGCTGTAGCCAATTACGAGCTTCAGGCCAGTGGGAAAATGCATTGTGGTCCATTGTGATGCATTGTGGTCGAGCATGCGGCGAACACCCGGAAATGTTCGGTGTTCCCGATCTAATTGAACAGACTAAGTTCGGGTCGAACTCCGAACCGTCCAAACCGAACAGCTCATCCCTAATGTAGATCAGGTGTAAGAAGCCGCAAAGATCGTAAAGTAGCGAAGCACATCAAAATGAGAATGGTTTAAGAAGTGGGACGCCCCATTGTCGCCAAATTGAAATAGATAAATATGAAGAAGGCAACATTACCTCCTTTTTCCTCCTAATAGAACCTCCATGCCACATAAAATCGTGCAAAGTATGTGGTGCTATTTCTGCGTTCTCAAGTTGTAACCACAGTGGTATTTCTAAAGAGTTTAATGTAGCCAGTACTTGGGCTATTACTGAGTATCTATAATATCTTTTTAAATCTGGGAGTCCCAATCCTCCCATAGCAGTCGGAGATGTTACTGTTTTTGCTGATACCCTGGGAGGTTTACCTTTCCAGATATGAGCAAACAGTAATTTTTGTAGCCGTAAAACAAGGTATGCTGGAGGTGTCACTGGAATGTTGCGAAAAAGATATAATATTTTTGGTAATATAGTCATTTTTAGCGATGCAATACGACCCATCCAAGATAAATTTGCTAAGCGCCACACCTGCATCTGCTTCTCTAATTGCTGAAGTAAAGGGGTGTAGTTGTGTCGGGCGGCAGAACTCCTGTGTCTTGACACAACCACGCCAAGGTATTTAATTGAATCCGATCGCCACTCGAACAGATATTGGTTTTGAAGACTATCAAAAACCGAACTTTTGAGTCCCATTGACTTGCATTGAGTTCGGTTCGTGTTCGAACTCGAACTTTCGAAACTGTCTGAGTTCGAATGCGAACCGAACACGGGGGTGTTCGGCTCATCCCTACTCCTGGCCATCCCGAAGTCCGGTTCCCAGATGTTCCTGTCTGCTGTCCATTTCCATAAGGCTGTCAAGGCACCGTCAACGGCCTCGAGAGACGTCCTCACTGTAGTTCGGGACCTTTCCTGTAAGATGAAGTTGTTGTCCCTGCTGGCGGCTAATGTCAGTTTCGTTTTTGAGGATAAGTCTCTGTGCCTCTTTCACGACTTGCCATTTTTCACCCTGGTGGCGTGGCGACGATTCCGTGAGGTCACTGCCATCTTGAGGGTGGTGGAGATTCGCTATCGGTGAGGAGTTTCTGCACTCTTGCACTCCAACATGAGGTGGTGTCCCACATTCTCAGCACACTGGCCGAAGCTTGGCTTCTATTTGTCAAGCTGGGTCTAACGCCTCCGGGCCGGATCACTCCTCTGACCTGGGGACTTCTGCCACCATGATCGCTGCTCCCGCAACCATTGAACCAGGCTGAGATGGCTGCCCCCCACCCTCTGGCTTTTTGATACCCCCCCTTTTTCGTGTTTCTATTTTCTTACATACAGAGACGTTTCGTTGTCTTGTTTTTTTTTATTGCTAGTTCTGTGCCTTTTTTGCTGATTTGCAGGACTCGGCTCCATGCTGGACTAAGCGGGTGTTGGGTAATCCCCCCCATTTTTTTACATCTTAGAGTGGGAACATGGGCTTGTTTCGGGCGCACCATTCTGGGCGGCTACCGTGACTCTGTCTGCTCTATCTGGCCCGGCCTCCCGACTCTGTGGCCTCTTGCCTGGCCCTCGATGGTCTTAGGGCCGTCAAGGTGAGCCAGCAGCTATGCCACACGTATTTAGGCTGTTCTCCCCCCCTTTTGAATAAGGGAGTTTGTTTTTTTTTCTCCTAATTTACCCTCTCTTTCTGTTAATATATACAGAAAAAATGGCGTCGCAGCTGTACTCACCAGAGCGGCTGCAACAGCCAGGAGTAACAATCCAGTTCATATATAAAAATAACAAGAAAAAAAGATGTAATCTGCGCTCGTTTCTATATAATTCCATGTGCAACAAAACTCAGAGGTTTTAGTTTGCTTAAATGGCCATTGAAGGCCATTAAATGGCCTTTCTGTTATTATGTTCCTGTCCCCGGTTTTTGTTACACTTCACTCCTGTTTGCCCCCCCTTGATTTTTTTATTGTTTTTCTTCTTTGATGACTCAAATGGCTCCTCCATGTGGTTTCATGCTATTCATTTGCTGGCATCCTTTGAGCCTGTGGTGTACGGCCCTGCGTGGCCTTTATTTTTGATTATCTGTTCTGCTGTTGACACTTTTTCAAAATAAAAATACCTAATAAGGCTAGGGTCAGACTGAGGCAGTGCGAACGCGCGTTCTGGCGCACTTAATCACGGCCGCACTAGCAGCAAATGACGGGCAATGACGGCCAATATACGAAGTACGGTCGCACAAAAGTCCGGCTGCGCAACGCAAGTGGAAAATGAACGCATTTTTTCGAGAACGTGAAACCGCAGGTACTGACGTACAGAGTGCGCTGCGTCCGCTAGCGGCGTGTGTGCGTGATTAGGAGACGTCAGACGCTGCTAATGTCCGGCCAACATAACGTCCAGACACAAAAAGAGTTTTATTGATGATCCGTACAAAATCACGGACGAAAATGCGCATCGTATGACCGCTATCACGTATTCTGTGAAAAAATACGTCCATTCGTTCGAACGCACTTTTTCACAGACAACATAAAAATGCGTTCGTCTGACCCTAGCCTAAATAGGGATGAGCCGAACACCCCTGTGTTCGGTTCGCATTCGAACGTGAACAATTCCAAAAGTTCGAGTTCGAGCGCGAACACGAACCGAACTCAATGCAAGTCAATGGGACACGAAAGTTCGATTTTTAGAGTGCCCTCCAAGAGGGCATATATGTAAGATATTTGCCATAAATGGTGTATGGGGGTCCGGGTAGTGCCCTGGCGGACAGGAAACAAGGACAAAAAGTAAAAAAAATGTTTTTAAAGGAACAGTGAGTTTTCCATGAAATAAAGGTCAAGAGAATAAAGATGAAAAATTCCTTCAAATATCGTGCCTAGGAGGTCCTCATAAACTGCCCGTGAAGTGCCGGATTTGTAGGATGTATAGAAACATTTTTTTTTTAAAAATGACATTTCAAATGACGGTAAATGGTTTTCCTTTAATCTATTCATAAACAACTGCTTGGGGCGGCAGCCTGTATGAAAAGAAGAGACATTTTAGGACACACGGAACAAATTTAGTGATTTTTTGGCTAAATTATGGTGAAACTTATGCAGGCTTTCTATGAAAGTAACAATAGGTGCTTTAAAATTGGGCCTTTGATGTCGGCAACAGTGCCGTCACACCATAACTCCTCTGTGGTATTGTGGAAGAGTGCAGTGTTGGACCCTGCAGTCAAATATTAAAGTGATATGAATCGGGTACAGGCGTCAGTGCACCCAAATATTTTGCCTTTGGTGGCAGCAAGTGCCTTCACACCGTAACCCCTCTGTGGTATTGTGGAAGAGTGCAGTGGTGGACACTGTCCCTGATAGCCTGGCAGTGCCAACACCGATTCTAATTCCCAGAAATCTCCTACAGTGTCACTGATACACCCTGCCAGAACAATCTCCCCTCCTCTCTGATTCACTCCTGCAAACACACACGCTGAGGCTGCAGGCAGGGAAGCCTTATATAGTGTGCTGCGGGATTTAGCTCCGTGATTGGCATAGTCTTGCACCTGACCTGTGGTCAGGTGCAAGGCTGCCAATTACAAGATTCAGGCTAGAGGAAAAGTGCATTGTGGTCCATTGTGGTGCATTGTGGGCGAACATGCGGTGAACACGCGGAAATGTTCGGAGTTCGACGAACAGCCGAACGGGCAATGTTCGAATTGAACTCCGAACTGATCCGAAACGATCGCTCATCCCTAACCCCTAATAGTTTCTAACCCTAATCTGTGCCTCTAATCTGTACCCCTAATAGCTTCTAACCCTAATCTGTACCCCTAATCACTTCTAACCCTAATCTGTGCCCCTAATAGCTTCTAACCCTAATCTGTGCCCTAATAGTTTTTAACCCTAATCTGTACCCCTAATAGCTCCTACCTCTAATATGTACCTCTAATAGCTTCTAACCCTAAAATGTGCTCCTAATCTGTACCACTAATAGCTTCTGCCCCTAATCTGTAAACCTAATAGCTTCTATCCCTAATCTGTACCCCTAATAGCTTCTACCCCTAATAGTTTGTAACCCTAATCTGTACCTCTAATCTGTACCCCTAATAGCTTCTTACCCTAATCTGTGCCCCTAATAGTTTCTACCCCTAGAAGCTTCTAACCCTAATCTGTACCCCTAATCAGTACCCCTATTAGCTTCTAACCCTAATCTGTGCCACTAATAAATGCCCCCAACAGCTTCTAACCCTAATCTGTACCCCTAATCGCTGCCCCTAATAGGTTCTAACCCTTAACTGTTCCCCTAATCTGTTCCCCTAACAGTTTTTACCCCTAATCTGTTCCCCTAATAGCCTCTAACCCTAGTTTATAACCTCAATTTCTACCCGTAATTGGTACCCCTAGTTTCTAACCCTAATTTCTAAACAAAGCACATTACTGTGAGCAGTGCTTTTTTCTCACGCCCAGGGAAAAACAGATTATTATGACGATTTTTCCTGTCCTAATAAATACTCCTTTATTCACACATGGATATATTGCCCCCAGCTCACACCTGGATATATTGCCCCAGACCAGCTCACATGGATATATTGCCCCCAGCTCACATGGATATATTGCCCCCAGCTCACATGGATTTATTGCTCCAGGCTCACATGGATATATTTCCCCAGGCTCACATGGATATATTGCCCCAGGCTCACATGGATATATTGCCCCCAGCTCACATGGATATATTGCCCCAGGCTCACATGGATATATTGGCCCAGACCAGCTCACATGGATATATTGGCCCAGACCAGCACACATGGATATATTGCGCCAGACCAGCTCACATGGATATATTGGCCTAGACCAGCACACATGGATATATTGCCCCTTGCTCACATGGATATATTGCCCCAGGCTCACATGGATATATTGTCCCCAGCTCACATGGATATATTGCCCCCGGCTCACACATGGATATATTGCCCCCAGCTCACATGGATATATTGCCCCAGGCTCACATGGATATATTGCCCCAGGCTACCACATGGATATATTGCCCCAGGCTCACACATGGATATATTGCCCCAGCTCACATGGATATATTTCCCCAGCTCACATGGATATATTGCCCCAGGCTCACATGAATATATTGCCCCCAGCTCACATGGATATATTGCCCCAGGCTCACATGGATATATTGCCCCCAGCTCACATGGATATATTGCCCCAGGCTCACATGGATATATTGGCCCAGACCAGCTCACATGGATATATTGGCCCAGACCAGCACACATGGATATATTGCGCCAGACCAGCTCACATGGATATATTGGCCTAGACCAGCACACATGGATATATTGCCCCTTGCTCACATGGATATATTGTCCCCAGCTCACATGGATATATTGCCCCCGGCTCACACATGGATATATTGCCCCCAGCTCACATGGATATATTGCCCCAGGCTCACATGGATATATTGCCCCAGGCTACCACATGGATATATTGCCCCAGGCTCACACATGGATATATTGCCCCAGCTCACATGGATATATTTCCCCAGCTCACATGGATATATTGCCCCAGGCTCACATGAATATATTGCCCCCAGCTCACATGGATATATTGCCCCAGGCTCACATGGATATATTGCCCCAGGCTCACATGGATATACTGCCCCAGGCTCACATGGATATATTGCCCCAGGCTCACACATGGATATATTGCCCCAGGCTCACACATGGATATATTGCCCCAGGCTCACACATGGATATATTGCCCCAGCTCACATGGATATATTTCCCCAGCTCACATGGATATATTGCCACAGGCTCACATGAATATATTGCCCCCAGCTCACATGGATATATTGCCCCAGGCTCACATGGATATATTGCCCCAGGCTCACATGGATATTTTGCCCCAGACTCACATGGATATATTGCCCCAGGCTCACATGAATATATTGCGCCCAGCTCACATGGATATATTGCCCCAGGCTCACATGGATATTTTTCCCCAGGCTCACACATGGATATATTGCCCAAGGCTCACACATGGATATATTGCCCCAGGCTCACATGGATATATTGCCCCAGGCTCACATGGATATTTTGCCCCAGACTCACATGGATATATTGCCCCAGGCTCACATGAATATATTGCGCCCAGCTCACATGGATATATTTGCCCCCAGCTCACATGGATATTTTTCCCCAGGCTCACACATGGATATATTGCCCAAGGCTCACACATGGATATATTGCCCCAGGCTCACACATGGATATATTGCCTCTTGCTCACATGGATATATTGCCCCAGCTCACACATGGATATATGGCCCCAGCTCACACATGGATATATGGCCCCAGCTCACACATGGATATATTACCCCAGCTCACACATGGATATATGGCCCCCAGCTCACACATGGATATATGGCCCCCAGCTCACACATGGATATATGGCCCCCAGCTCACACATGGATATATGGCCCCAGCTCACACATGGATATATGGCCCCAGCTCACACATGGATATATTTGCCCCCAGCTCACACATGGATATATGGCCCCAGACTCACATGGATATAAATTGCCCCCAGCTCACCTAAGCCAGGCCCATCCGAGGGGCAGATCTAGCGGCCGCCGCGTTCGTTCCTTCAACGAGCGGTCGCCTGCATGAGTATCTGCTGCTCGCCTGGGATCCACCCTCAAGCCTGCCGCGATTTTGCGAGGTCTCGATCACGGCAGACTGGAGGATGGATCTCAGGCGAGCGGCAGATACTCATGCAGGCGGCCGCTCATTGAAGGAACGAATGCGGCGACCGCTGGATCTGCCACTGCGCCGACAAGACAGCTCCGGATTCGGACTCTGAGAGTCCGATACCAGAGCTGTAAAAAATTTAAGGTGGCTGGCGATGAGGTGCCGGTACAGCGTCCCGGTGCGTACCGCTTCAAAAAAAAACCTGACTGAGTTTTATGGCTGTGGAGCTCTGTGATACAGTAATGTGCAGTGTGTATGAGATTATCACAGATCTGCACAGCAGCAAACGCTCATACGCACCGCACATTATTGTGAGTTTTGCTGCTGTGCAGCACTGTGATACAGTAATGTGCGATATGTATGAGTGTATCACAGTGCTGCACAGTAACAAAACTCACAATAATGTGCGGTACGTATGAGCATTTTTTGCCATGCAGATCTGTGATATGCTCATAGACACCGCACATTGCTATGGGTTTTGTTCCTGTGCAGCTGTGATACAGTAATGTACGGTGTGTATGAGCATATCACAGTGCTGCACAGCAATAAAACTCACACTCATACACACAAATTTATCGTTGAGCACCATCATGGTTTTTTTATTGTAGTAATTTCTTTACTTAAACTCTGGTCATTCTTGGTATCATTGGAAAGGCCATGCTTCGGCAGTTCCAACAATAGGGCTGGTCTAAAAAAAAAATTCCATTGCTTCTATTTATTCCCAGTCCGGCCCTGGTGACAAAATGTGATTTACCGTATTTTTCGCTCCATAAGATGCACTTTTCTCCCCCCAAAAAGTGGGGGGAAAAGTGGGTGCGTCTTATGGAGCGAATGCCCCATGATATGCCTCATCTCACCTGTCGCCGCCGCGTTAGGCTCCCTCTGAGCGTGCGTCTGGCGGCAAGAAGCTTGGGCACTCGCCTGGGGGAGCCACGTGACCGCGATCTCGCAAGATCGCGGTCACGTGGCTCCCCCAGGCGAGTGCCCAAGATTCCTGCCGCCGGACGCACGCTCAGAGGGAGCCTAACGCGGCAGCGACAGGTGAGCGGAGGCATATCCATGAGCTGCTGGGGCACATCCATGAGCGAGCTGGGGCACATCCATGAGCGAGCTGGGGCACATCCATGAGCGAGCTGGGGCAAATCCATGTGCTGGGGCAATATCCATGAGCTGGGGCATTATCCATGAGCTGGGGGACAGTATCCATGAGCTGGGGCATATCCATGTGCTGGGGCATATCCATAAGCTGGGGGGCATATCCATGAGCTGGGGGACAGTATCCATGTGCTGGGGCATATCCATGAGCTGGGGGACAGTATCCATGTGCTGGGGCATATCCATGAGCTGGGGGAAAGTATCCATGAGCTGGGGGACAGTATCCATGAGCTGGGGGACAGTATCCATGAGCTGGGGGCAGTATCCATGAGCTGGGGCAGTATATCCATTATTACACTATTTGATTTCAGAATATTTATTTCCCTGTGTTCCTCCTCTAAAAACTAGGTGCGTCTTATGGTCAGGTGCGTCTTATGGAGCGAAAAATACGGTACCTACTGCGCTCGAAACCTTGCACCCTGATACAGAATCTTTTAACATGTTTGAATCCCACCACACACGTAGTATAGACCACATTAAACTGACCACATGTACTGCCCAATAGGGCAGCCTGCACTTGTATGGAGCTATGTGACTTGGACCCTGTATGACTAATATGCTCTGTGATACATGGTCTGTGATACATGCACATAAATCAGCAAATACCCAAAGCACAGGCAGAAGGACACTAGGGGAAAGTCAGCCCAGCTGTAGGGGTCTATGGCCCATGCCAGTGGCAGAGTGTGAGACATAGGCAAAGAGAGTTTGGGCATTTTCAATGGCCTAATTTATTTTTACTTTGAGAGGGAGATGTACATGAAATGCTTCAGATATACTAATTATGTTCTTTTAACTTTAGTATTCGGAATGTAAGTTTTGTGTACATTCATCATTTGAATGGAATGCTTCTGGATAACTGGTAATGTATTCTGTAGTCTCCCAATTTAGAAACAAGCTGAAGTTTTAGTAATTGTAGGATTAATATCCCTAATGTATGATTTCAAAGTGTTATTGGTTCTATTTTTACTTATTTCATTGTAACGCTAGTGTCTGAGACTAAGGAGACAAAAATAGTCTCCTAGTATATCAAGTGGAGAAAAATGTTTTCTACTTTATTTCTACTTATTTCTAATTTTATTTACAAATCAGATGCACAAAAATATTTTTTTATTTTCCGGATCCTTACCTATATAAACACACATGGGATGGAAAGCGTCCTCCAGTATGTAGAGGATGCTTGGTAAACTTTCAGGGTTATTCAAAGAGATCCAAGTGGTTGCCAAAAGGTAACCGAACGCTGAAAATCAGCGTACGGTTACCTTTCCTGGCCATTCGGCTATTCAGAGAGCAGGCAGTTCGCCAAATGTTGGCGAATTGCCTGCACATACGGTGCCTGTTCGGTGCCTGTTCGAGGGCAGTGAAATCCCCATAGCCTCGTCTATTCAGAGAACAAAAACCAGCAGTGAAAAGTTGCCTAAGGCTGGGGTCAGACCAGCGCACTTTTAACGTGTGTTCTGGCGCACATAATTACGGCCGCACTAGCAGCAGATGACGGGCAATGACGGACAATATACGATGTACGGCCGCACAAAAGTCCGGCCGTGCAACGCAAGTGGAATTTGAACGCATTTTTTTGAGAACGCTGAACCGCTAGTACTGACGTACTGAGTGCGCAGCTGCGGCATAGCGGCGTGTTTGCGTGATTAGGAGATGTCAGACGCTGCTAATGTCCAGCCTACATAACGTCCAGACGCAAAAAGAGTTTTATTGACGATCCGTACAAAATCACGCCTGAAAATGCGCGTCGTCTGAACGTTTTTGCGCATTCCGTGAACAAATACGTCAATGCGTTCGGACGCACTTTTTCGTTCGCGGGGAAAAATGCTTTCGTCTGACCCTAGCCTAAATGCCCTGCCATTCGGTTGCCTTCAATCGACAGGTTTATTCAGGCGAATCCCATAGGCTTCAATGTTAAAAATATTCCAGTTTTAATTCAATATCTAATAAACCGTTTATTATAATATTCTGCAGTAAAAAGTCTCTTTATTCATAGATTTTTTATGATCTTTTAAGCTTTTTTCGGGATTTTTTTGCAAATTTTTTTTATAATATATCAGCAACACATAATAAACACAATAAGGATATTTCATATTATGGTGGTAGAGTCCCTTTAATGCAAGCAGCGAACATGTAAATAGTGCCCAAGTTGGAAATATCATTGTCAGACTGCAAGTTTATCAACAAACCCAGGGGGGGATGGACAGAGGTTTCCACAGAACCGGGAAAAGGTAAGTTTGGTGGACTATCAGGGTTATTCAAAGAGAATCGAAAAGTCACTGCACGTTCGGTGACTTTTCTTCTCTTCAATTCGGCTTGATTCGGCGATCCCATGTTGGTGACCCTGCGGTGTATTCAGCAAGCACCACAGGGCCGTTGTAATGCAGGGGAAAGCCACTGCAAACCCGACGAACACTCACCGCAAAACCCGGCAAAGGCACACCGAAACCCGCTAAAACATCTGGATTAACCCCGCCGAACACACCGGAGAAACCCGAGCAGGAGCCGATCAGAGCGCAGAGCAGCCGCCGGAAAAACCCGACACCACAGACGAATGGAGTGAAAAAAAAAAAAAAACAGTTTGCATGAATGTTTGAAAAGTGAAACGCTATTTGCAAAGAAACTACAGAACAAAAATCTCTGAAATTTACATATAAGATCCAATGAATGATAATAAAAAGGGCTGTTACAGAAAAAAGAAAAAACGATTTAAAGAAAAAAACGATAAAAAACCAGAAAAAAAATCCCAAAAAATGGCTAAAAGATCCGAAAAAATCTATAAATGAGGAGACGTTTTACTGCAGAATATTATAATCAACAGTTTATTAGATGTTGTCTATTGCAGGCACGCCCCCCCCCCCCCGAGTACGGGCAAGTGCCTGAAGGGGAGGTCTTTGGACCTCTCTCTGTCACCAAACAAGCGGGCCACCGGGAAGAGGCAGGCACTGCTTGGAAGGGCACAGTCAGCAAAGCTTCCGGGATCACCCCCTGATGACCGGCATCATCGCACATAGCGCAATGTCATTTCTGGAGTTAACCCCAGCTGCCGCCTATGGTGGAGATAGGGGTTCCACTGAACCCCCTATCTTCCGATCCATGGCAGCTAGGGGTTAATTTTGGTTGGAACGGCCAGAGCATGGCCTTTCCAATGATACCAAACATGATAAGTGTAAAACAAAAGCAAATAAAATTAAAAACATAATTTAAAAAATAGTTTTTTGTTTTGTTAATGCAGCAATATTGTTCCCATTT
Organism: Leptobrachium leishanense; assembly: GCA_009667805.1. Taxonomy (NCBI): domain Eukaryota; kingdom Metazoa; phylum Chordata; class Amphibia; order Anura; family Megophryidae; genus Leptobrachium; species Leptobrachium leishanense. The sequence continues at coordinate 247,035,955 of CM019066.1, forward strand.
AAATTATAATGTGAACAATGATGCTGCACTAACGATTTTTGTCTATGGGGGAGTTTGCTAAAAAGCACGTAATTTCCCCCCAAAAAACAAGTAACGAGTCCCCCATTTCAAATTTGTTTAACAAGCGCAACCCATAGAAAATCTAATCGCAAACGCTCACATGATTAAAAGAGGAAAAAAAACACTTTACACGCTGTAAATTATAGAAAGTTCAAATTTTATTTCTTTTTTGTTATAATATACAGGCAGGACATGACATATGCATACAATAATGATATATTATGAATCTACGGAGTCTGCTGGAAAGAACGATATGTAATATGTCTGGGTCATATAATAAAACGTGGCTTCAAAACACGTTTAAACATGGCGTGCAAAAGCGGTAAAAATTACCTCAGCACACAAGCGTGAAATGGCTCAGCAGCGAAGGGGTTAAACAAAGACACAGGAAACCTAAATGGTGCATCTCAGGAGAAGTCTTTTTCATTGGACTCCTCCGTAGTCAATCAAAAAAACGCGTTTCTAAATGTCGAAATCGCCAGGTAAAACGCCTGACAAAAACGCGCGTACAGCACGCATATGAGAAACGCTTAGGTGTGAACGCAGATGTTTGGTATGAGTAGAATGTGTAACTATACTCTGCTGCATTTTTTTTTGGGCTGCTGTATTTGCGTTCGGCCAGGACGTTCAGATTTGCCGTTACCACCAGGTTTTCAAAGACGTTAATGTTATGCGCGCAAGCGCTGTGCGTTGAATTTTGCGTATAGATTGTAATACCATCCGCATACCAACGCACCAACGCCTTTGTGCTGACAATGTTAAGTATAGGATGTGCGCAGTACATTACGCTCGCAAAGGGTTCGCGCAGGTTCACCCGCAGTAGACGTTAACGTGCATTTTTTGCGCGGCCATTGTAATACGACGATCTGCGCAAAGGGTTTTTCCCCTCGCGTTAATGCGTTTTTGCGCACGCGTTATCTAAACATTCCCTCCTCCTCATTAACTTTTAAATACTGTAGAAGATAAACCACAGCAGTAAAGTAATACTTTTGCACAGATTGTGGTAAAAAAAATTATCAAGAGAAAAATTCACAAAATTCAAACAAGAGCTATAACAGGTCTATTCACTAAATTGTAAAGTCTGGAAATTGGCAGAAGAGAACAATCTAGACCAAATAGCCGATTTGGAAAGTGTGATAAATGGGAGAATTTTTCTGGTTTGCCTATTTTAGGGAATAAATCTGATAATGTAGTCTATAGGTGGATCAATGACTCAAATAATTGCATTGTGTGGGATATATTCGAAGGACATCACCAGAAGGTAGATTAGAAGGCTTTTAAACTCCCTGTGCTAGCTAATTCAGCTATTACCTCTTATCTCAGTTAGCCTGGGGAATACATTACAGATAGGATCAAGAGTCTCCAGTCAGAGAACAATAGAAAGAGCAATGCAACACAATGGATTGTTTACACATACATTCTCATTTTAAAGGAATCTTCTTACAGCAGGGAGTATACAATATATAGTGAGGGGGTTGCCACAGAGGAGTACAATATAAAGACAGAGGACCGCTAATACAGAGATGTACACTATACAGAGAGAAGGTACACAGAAACAATACTCTACAATAAACACGTAAGGGAATAATAATATAACACAGACATCAGGTTATAGGGCACACAGAACAAACACTCAACCCTATATACAGAGACAATGAAATGCAAGCAAAATAACTGCAAATAAACATTGTGGCGGCCGTTTCGTCACAATAACCTTTTTGAAAATTGTGAAGAAAATCCACTTGGACCCAACAGCGAATTGGGGGATCCATTGAGCCCCCTCCAGACTTAGAGATGGCCACTACTCTGCTGCAGCAGCCATCACAACTCACTACAGCTAAGGCTGCACCGTGGCACAGAATGTCCCTGTGGCAAATGTGGGAAACTGCTGATCACTTTAAAAGATACTGCACAATCCTGACACACTGCACATTACAGAGTTCCACAGCAATAAAACTCCCTGTAATGTGCGTTGTGTATGAGCATATCACAGAGCTCCACATCAATATATCTCACAGTGAACGCTGGGTTGTATGAGCAGGCACAGAATCCACAGAAATGTAACTCACAGGACACGCTGGGGTGTATGAGCAGGCACATAATCCACAGCAATGTAACTCACAGGACATGCTTGGGTGTTTGAGCAGGCACTTAATCCACAGCAATGTAACTCACAGGACATACTGGGGTGTATGAGCAGGCACATAATGCACAGCAATGTAACTCACAGTGAATGCTTGGGTGTTTGAGCAGGCACATAATCCACAGAAATATAACTCACAGGAAGCACTGGGGTAGGGACCCGGTTTGGCCAGGCACAGTGGGGCCCCAACGGTTTCCCTCAGCTCTGGAAACAGGCATCCCGTAGCCTTGTGTGTTCCAGTGGCGCACTCTCTAACCGCCGTGGCAGCGCTACAGCGTGCCTGCCCTGCTTCCCACATTCTACTGGAGCAGGCGCACGTTGCATTGGCGCCGCCCCCTCACGTGACAGGGGCGGCGCCAATGAAATTTGCGCCTGCTCCAGTAGAATGTGGGAAGCATGACAGGCATGCTGTAGCACCGCCGCGGTGGTTAGAGAGAGTGTGTCGCTGGAACACACATGGCTGCGAGCTGCCTGTTCCCGGAGCTGAGGGAAACCGGCGGGGCCCCACTGTGCCTGGCCAAACCGGGCCCCTACCGACCCGGGGGCCCTCGGGCAGCACCCGAGTGACCGACGGGTCAGTCCGCCCCTGGTAATGTCCCCCGCAGTGGAGTAACGTCTGAAGTCCCCTGCGGCCGCGTTGCAGTGGGAGACATCAGAAGGGCTCCAAACTGCAGCACTGTGTCCTCAGGTTCGAGGGGGAACTCCACCGCCACAGGGTACCAGTAGACACCAGCAGGCATCGCCAGCATGCCCGTCGGCTCTGCCTGGACTTCTGACCCACAGCAGTCGGGTACTCCCATAACCTGCCCCGGGGGGAGCTCCTCCATCGGCGATACATACAGCGGGATCTCGCCATCTGATGCCCCATCTCCATCGTGCAGTGCTCTGGTCTCCGCTCTCACCAGAACCTCACAGCCGCGCAGGGCAACAGTGGGCGTCCCCTGAAAGCGGCCTCTGGATCCTTCTCGTCTTCGCCGTGTAATGGCTCCTCCAGCCCATCAGGACAGGAAGCTGGGGTTCTGTTGCATCTTCGCAGGATTATTATTTTTATTCTTTATTTATAAAGCGCCAGCATATTCCGCAGCGCTGTACAATAGGCACAGTATAGACAGGGATACAATACATTGAACAACATTTGACAAACAGTACAGGAGGAGATGAGGGCCCTATTCCCGTAGGAACTCACAATCTAGAAGGGTTGGAAACAGGAGGAGGAGGGATGTGCCATTAATTGGCACCAAGTCCCCTTCGTGAGAGGGCTCAGGTCATCCCCCTCCAACAGTGCCATGCAGGCTTCAAGGCGGCCATCTTCTCTTCTTTGGGGCAGGGGTACAACCCGACTCCCAGTCTTATCCGCCGCTGACTCCAAAGTGGTTCAAGCAGCAGTTGGGATATGGGGGCCCTCCATCTCCATAATCCACGGTGTGTGGGAGCAAGTCCATGAGGAGGGCACAGTAGCGAGGCAGCCAGAGCCACAGGGTAGGCCCAAGATCGCCGACAGCAACACCCTCGTCCAGCAAAATGGCCGGCGATCATCCGATCCCAGTCCGGGGGGGGGGCAGAACGGACCCCGGACAGCACACCTCCGGTGACCAGCTACACCAGGTCCCCAGAGAGGTAAATATGTCTTCAGAAGGTGCTTAGGGTCCTCAAAGAAGGCAGGATGTCTCGGAGCTCCAGAGACACTTGTCCATCTTCCTCTGCAGCTGGCCACTGTCCTTTAATTGCATTTTTTGTTATAATATTCAAGCAGGACATGACGTATACATATAATAATGATATATTATAAATCTGCCGATTCTGCTGGAAAAAAGGATATATAATATGTCTGGGTCGTATAAAAACGTGACTTCAAATTGCATTTTAACATTGTGAGCTATACTATGTAAAATAAATTCATAATGACATAAAAGTATAATGATGGCTGCTAAAATATTATTACTCGGGGCGGAGCTAACCACCAATGAGAGAGGACCCATGCTGCCGGGCTCCGCTGCTATACATCTGTTTTAAGTACTTTCCGTTGTCTTCTAGTCTGGCATCGGCCCTCTGGATGGTCCCGGGTCCATGTCTGGACGCGTGGAGAGCTTGGGGGCTTACCGAGCTTCTGGTGTCGCGTTAGGTGCTTGATCATCTCGGGTTTGCTAGTGCGGCTTAGTCCGGTTGGCCATCTTGGACCTGCACTGTTTCCTGCTGCCGCCCGGGATGCATCTTCCAGTCAGCATTGCGGGGATGGGTAAGAAGTCCCTCAAGAAGCTGGACTGGGTGGAGGGCTCCCGCAGCGTGACATCCGCAAATCCATAGGTGGGGGGGGAAGTGTTTTTCTGGGACGTGGCCCCCTCTCTGGACAGGGTATGGCTCCTTGGAGGATAGGGAATATTACTGGCCGCATGGGAGTGATGACAACCCGTGGCTATTTACCCTGCTGACTCCTGTGAGAGGGTTGAAAACTGCAGACACCACTGCCAATAAGTGGGCTCAGGTGAAGCGCTAGTCAGTGGCTAGAGTGCTGCAGCGTGGCCACATCTGCTGTAACGCGGGGGAGTTCTGATGAGGATCGGTCACCCTTGGACTTGGGCACTCCTCTGTCTGCTCCTTGTGGCCCTAGGCGTATGGTGGTCTGGAAGGATCCGGCTCTGCCTCGACTTGCCGGGTCTGCGCCATTGCCGGAGGCTATTTCGCCTTCCCTGCATATCTCTGGCTCCAACCATTGAGCTATTGATGGCGATGATGCGCTCCCCTCTACGAAGGGTGATCTTTGCAAGTTCATGGAGGAGATGAGGTCTGTATGGCACACCGAAGTGTCGGGAATGAGGGTAGAGATGGAGGTGGTGCATACGCAGGTGCTGGCAATGCAGACCCAGTCTGCTGAAATGGCGACGGTGCAGACTTATCTCATGGTCCAAGCAGAAGAGCTTCGCTCCCAGGTTGCCCTTCTGTCCCACTCCATGGAGTCCCTTGAGGCCAGGCACCGCAGGTGTAACGTTCGTATCCAGGGAGTCTAAGAATTGGTGCCTGCGGCTGACCTCCTGCCATACGTGGTTCGCCTGAAATGCCAAGTCATGAGGATGACCTCTGGTGCGCCAGCGGTGTTCGCCTCAGTATGTCATATCAGAAAGGCCGCAACGGCCCCTTCAGCTGCTCCAAGAGACGTCATCATGATGGCTGTTGATGTCGCTATACAGGTGAAGCTCATATCGTCCCCAGGAGTACAGGCAGACGTGATTTTTGAGGAGTCGAGGCTGCAGCTGTCCCGGGACTTACCCTTTGTGACCCTGCTGGCATGGCACAGATCCAGTTGACGGTCTTCCTTTGATCTAAGTGGATCTGATACCTTTGGGGGCTGGCTGGCTCCTTGGTGGTGACCCACGGGAATATTGCCCACACTATTGTTGACCCCGCTGATGCCTGGTATGTCCTGTCAGGGACGGGCCTCTTCAGAGATGAGTTGGAGGAAAGGCCTGGATGAGTGACCCCTTTTTTTCCCCATATATATCGTGGACACTCTTGACTTGTGGCCTCATTTTTGTTTTTGAGCCCGGTCGGGATGCTCGTCCTGCCTCTGGGCTGGTTGTGGGCTGGAAGGGGCTGTTCTGCATTGTTTCTCATTATAGGTCTTTTTTACTTTTTTTTTCTACTTTTACACCTTTTTTTTACTTTGGATCTTGTTCCCTTCCCTTTTTGATGCGATTCCCACAAGCAGTCTTTCCCCACTCGCACCCTCTTTGACAACCCAAGACTTTTTACTTTTTTGCACTTTTTGGCGACTTCATGGCTGTGTTTTTCCTTTTGATCTGATGTATTTTGCCCTTCGGGGGCGTTATGGACGTGTTTTTCATTTTGGCTGTGCTTTACTGAGAGTTCATGTGTTGGCCTTATGATGCCACTGTTTTGATGGTCAGTTTGTGACTTGCTTAAATATTTATAAATCTATATATTTTTTAAATAATAGTACTCAATAAATAATAGTAGCAATTGATCTATACCAGTACAAATCTCTTATAAAGACCGTCACACAAGCAGGGTTATTCAAAGCGAATCGAAAAGTCACTGTACGTTAGGTGACTTTTCGTTCCCTGCACTTTGTTGCGATTCGGCAATCCTAGTTCGCCGACCCTGCGGTGTATTCAGCAAGCACCACACTGCCCGCCGTACTGCAGGGAAAACCCACCGCAAACCCGCAGAACACTCGCCGCAAACCCGCCGAACACTAACCGAGCACTCACGGAAACTGATAGAAAACAACTGGTTTAACTCCGCCGAACACACCGGAGAAACCCGACTAGCCGCCGATCACAGCGCAGAGCAGCCACAGGAAAACCTGACTCGCAGACGAACGAGGTGACAGAAAAAAAAATCAGTTCGCTTGAAAGTTTGAAAACTAAAACGCTGTTTGCCAAATAACTACTGAATGAAAATGTCTGGAATTTACACATAAGATCCAATAATAAAAAGGTCTGTTACAGAAAAATGAAAAAAACATTTGGAAAAAAAATGTTGACAAAAAAATCCCAAAGAATGCCTAAAAGATCTTAAAAAAATCTAAAAGAGACTCCTTGCAGCAGAATAAAATAATAAACGGTTTATTAGATATTGAATTAACAGTGGAGTATTTTTAACACTGAAGCCTATGGGATTCTCCTGAATAAATCGGTTGAATGAAACCACCGAACGGCAGGGCATTTCGGCAACTTTTCCCTGTTGTTTTGTGTTCTCTGAATAAACAAAGCATTGCTTCTCTATGGGGATTTCACTGCCCTCGAACAGGCACCGTACGTGCAAACCCGCCGAACACAGATCGAACACTCACCGAAACGCACAGAAAACAGCTGGATTAACCCCGCCGAACATGCCGGAGAAACCCAACTAGCCGCTGAACACAGCGCAGAGCAGCTGCTGGAAAAACCTGACACGCAGACGAATGAGGTGAAAAAACCCCCCAAAAAGCAGTACACTTGAAAGTTTGAAATTTGAAACGCTGTTTGCAAAAAACTACTGAATGAAAATGCCATGAATTTACACATAAGATCCAATGAATGATAATAAAAAGGGCAGTTACAGTAAAAAGAAAAGATGATTTAAAAAAAAACACGAAAAATGTTTTGCAATAAAAACCTGATCCTAAAAAATCTATAAATGAAGAGACTTTTTACTGCAGAATATCAGGGTTATTCAAAGAGAATCGAAAAGCCACCGCACGTTCGGTGACTTTTCGTTCTCTTCAATTCGGTTAGATTTGGGATCCCATTTCGGCCACCCTGCGGTGTATTCAGCAAGCACCACAGGGCCGCCGAAATGCAGGGAAAAGTCGCCGCAAACCCGCCGAAAACTCACCGCAAAACGAGGGCGAACGCACACCGAAACCAACAAAAACATCTGGATTAACCCTCCGAAAACCCGGAAAAACCCCAGCAGGAGCCGATCACACGCAGCGCAGCCGCCAGAAAAAGCCGACACCGCAGACGAATTGTTTCCTGCTGCCGCCCGGGGGTACTGTACTGTACTGTAAATTAAAAAAACAGTTTGCTTGAATGTTTGAAAAGTGAAACGCTGTTTGCAAAGAAACTACTGAGTGAAAATGTCTGAAATTTACATATGAGGTCCAAGGAATGATAATAAAAAGGGCTGTTACAGAAAAAATAAGTAAAGTAAAAAACAAAAAAGAATTTTAAAAAAAAATTTAAATCCCGCAAAATGCTTAAAATATCCTAAAAAATCTATCAAATAAAGAGACTCTTTACTGTAAATTATTATAATCAACGGTTTATTAGATATTGAATTAAAATGGGAATATTTTTAACATTGAAGCCTATGGGATTCGCCTGAATAAACCTACCAAATTAAACCACCGAATGGCAGGGCATTTCGGGAACCTTTCACTGCTGATGTTTGTTCTCTGAATAGCCGAAGCATTGCTTCTCTATGGGGAATTCACTGCCCTCGAACATGCACCGTATGTGCAGGCAATTCGCCAAGATTTGGCGAATTGCCTGCTCTCTGAATAGCCGAATGGCCAGGACAGGTAACCGAACGCTGAATTTCAACGTTCGGCTACCTTTCTCCAGCAATTTGGATCTCTTTGAATAACCCTGTATAATATTAAACAGTTTATAAGATATTGAATTAAAACAGGAATATCTTTAACATTGAAGCCTATGGGGATCGCCTGAATAAATCTGTCGAATGAGACCAAAGAATAGCAGGTCATTTCGGCAACTTTTCCCTGCTGTTTGATGTTCTCTGAATAGACAAAGCATTGCTTCTCTATGGGGATTTCACTGTCCTCGAACAGGCACCGAACAGGCACGTATGTGCAGGCAATTCGCCAGCATTTGGTGAACTGCCTGCTCTCTGAATAGCCGAATGGCCAGGAAAGGTAACCGAACGCTGAATTTCAGTGTTCGGTTACCTTTCGGCCACAATTTGGATCTCTTTGAATAACCCCGTTTATTTCTTTTAAGACAATTAAGGCATTTAAAGTTTTTAAATCTGATAAATCTGAGGCATCCTATAAAGCATATAGGGCAGCCAATAAAGCATGTAAAAAAGCGATTAGATGGGCTAAACTAGAAAATGAAAAAGTAATAGCCAAAGAGAACAAGACCATCCCTAAAAGATTCTTTAGGTACATAAATTCTAAAGTAAAAACAAGAGTGAAAATGTAGGTTCACTAAAATCTTAGTCAGTTAACTGAAGATCAAGATAAGGCAGAAATTTTGAATGAATATTTTTCTTCAGTATTTATTATTCTATGAGGAAGTAAGTAGAAGTATAGATCAAGGGGTTACAGTGGATGTGATTTACTTGGAATTTGCCAAAGCTTTCGACACAGTTCCACACAAAAGGTTACTATTTAAATTAAGAAAAAATGGTCTAGATGAAAATACTTGTTCTTAGATAGGAAACTGGCTAAAAGATAGGGTAGAGAGAGTGGTCATAAATGGTACATTTTCAAGATGGACATCAGTGGTAAGTGGTGTCCCTCAGGGGTCTGTTATAAGACCAATTCTATTCAATTTATTTATAAATGACCTTGAAATAGGCATTGAAAGTCATGTATCAGTGTTTGCAGATGACACAAAACTAGGAAAAGTAATACAATGTGAACAGTATGTCACTTCGCTACAGAGGGATTTAGATAGATTGGGGGACTGGGCACTTAAATGGCAGATGAAATTTAATGTAGATAAATGCAAAGTTATGCACTTTGGAGTGAAGAATACACAAGCATCGTATACCCTAAATGGTACTGTTACATCCTCGGCCCCTGCTGCCCTCCCTGGGGGGTCTAGACATGGTTCTGTGGCACTTGTGGGTCAGGTGCCAGCATTCCATGATGGCCGAACGTCGTCTGAGGGGGCGGGGTCTGGCACGGTCACGAGGAGATGCCGGGTTTAAAGCAGAGAGTGAGGCGTTGCCTCGTGGCCCTGACGTGGAGTTTACTTCCCGCATCGCCTGTTTGCTTTTGAGATTTATTGATTTGTTGCCGACCCATTTCTGTCCTGAGGACCTTGATTACGTATTTTGACCCAGCTTGCTACTTTGACGATTCTCTGGTTTATCCCCTTTGTGTTTGTTCATTCGATTCGATGTTACGCTTTGTATATGCATGTATGAGACCTGCCCGTCTCCTTGAACAATCTTACTCATGCTTCTGGCCTCTGATAGCTGCCCGTACCGATATAAGACCTAATCACAAAGCACCTTACTGTGGGTTTGACTATCATGCTGTGAGCTCTGCATATATACGATTCGAAATCTGTACGATACGAAAGACTTACGAAAATAAGTTTTTCTCTGAGGTTACTGCCCTGCAGTCTGCACAACTCATATGCCGTGGTAAACCTTTATATACGAACGAACATAAGAATACTACTGTTACGATTTCATAAACTGTGTTTAATTCCCAGATCGATTATGACACTAAGTTGTCCTTTGGTCATGAAACCAATCGAGCTTAAGTGTGATTCTAGACTGTATGTCTACTCCCTGGCTTGGGATAATAGCTTTGTTTTCACGGTCTCTGGTTGTCAGAAAAATCTGCTCTCTATAATCTAAACAACGCTACTTCAGTGCGAGTGCTATACAGTTCGTTACAGGTACGGAGTTAGGGAAATCCAAGCAGGAGAAGGATTTGGGAATAATCATAGACTTCAAACTAAGTAACAATGTGCAATGTCAAACAGCAGCCGCCAAGGCCAGCAAGGTATTGGCAAGCATTAAAAGGGGAGTTCACTCTCTGGAACATAATTTTGCTTCTATATAAATCAATGATAAGACCGCACCTGGAATATGCCGTGCAATTTTGGGCACCTGTCTTGAGAAAGGATATTATAGTGCTAGAAAAAGTGCAGAGAAGGGCGACTCTCCCACTTGTTAAGGGACCAAAGGTAATGGGACAATTGGCTTCTCAGATGTTCCATGGCCAGGTGTGTGATATTCCCTCATTACCCCAATTACAATGTGCAGATAAAAGGCCCATAGTTCATTTCAAGTGTGCTATTTGCATTTGGAATCTGTTGCTGTCAACTCTCAAGATGAGATCCAAAGAGCTGTCACTATCAGTGAAGCAAGCCATCATTAGGCTGAAGAAACAAAAACAAACCCATCAGAGAGATAGCAAGAACATTAGGTGTGGCCAAAACAACTGTTTGGAACATTCTCAAAAAGAAGGAACGGGGGCGTGGCTGGTTACCAGCTGAGGCAGACGTGTCTTGGTGGAGCTCCAGACTTCTGCCGCTTTTGGGGACCTCCAGCTGACTGTTACAAGACATTTTTCTTAATTTGAGGTATCACCATGGCTGGTCTGTCCGGAGCCCATTTAGTCCCCCCTCCGGACCAGAGACAAGCCGTTTTGGGTCTCTGTCCCCTGCCGGGCCTGCTCTGTCGTCGGCCATCTTGGGTGCACGAGTGCAACCCAATCCACCTGCGGCCTACATACCTGGGAACACAGCTGTGGTGAGCCGTGGGGATGGAGGGCCCCTGTCCCCTGAGGCTGTCCCTACAGAGGAGATTGTGGGGATGAGCGTGGACTGGCGGCGGCTGGTTCACCCTTCCCCCGCCAGAAACATGGAAGCCGTCCTGGAGGAACTCGAAGCCCTGTCTGGAGTTGCTGCCCGGGGCAGATGATGAGCGCTGGCTGACGGCGGTGCTGGGGATTGATCGGCGGACGGACGTTTCAGCTGGATCTGCGCCGGAGGACGGATCCTCAGCCGACCACGTGGCTAACATCCCCGTGGTGGAGGACGAAACCTCGGAGCAACGCGATGGTGAGGTGTGGCGTATTGACGAGACCGGCAAGATGGTAGAAGACGCTGTGCGGGAGAGTCAAGCGGACGAGGTGCTGCAACCTGAGGGACCTGATGGGGAGGATGGGCCCCGCGGAGCGCTGATGGAGTCCCCCTCCTGACCGGAACCTACGGACTGCCGATCAGCTGCTGAGGCCGTCGACGACAGCTGCACGAAGTCAGATGATTCGGGTGCAGCCTTCCTTCCCAACGATGCTGCAGAGGATCCGCGGATCGGGGACGAAGTGGTGTAAGGTGCTGGAGGCGATTGGGGCACAGAGCGACCGGTGGACCTCCTGTCTCTGGGTGTAGCATCTGCACCTTGCAGTGGGGCTGTACCAGTCGGAGAAACAGGGCGGCCTGCTGCGCTGAAGGCAGAGTGTCCCCTCGGGCTGTTGGTGAATCTGGAGGAGTTGTGCCTGGGTGGGTGATCCACTGGGGGGTTCCGGTGACGGCACCTGGTGAGTCTGCCCACCCTGCCTATTCGTTAGATACTGGCTGACATGGACTGTCCCGAAATGTTTTTGCCCTCCGGCATGCTATTTTCTGTGCTTTTTCTGCAAGATTTTTCACTTTTTCAAGATGTGCTTTCCCCCCTGCTGAGTACTTTTTCCTATATTCACCTCTTGATGTCACCTTTGTTTTTTTTTTTTTATTTAATTCGGAGCCTTATTAGTCCCTCTCCCCCCCTATTTTCACTTTTGCGTGATATTTAGGCTGATATTGTCTGCTGGGGACTCTGTGTTCTTTTGTCGTCTACCCCCCTTTTTAATTTTTTTATTATTATTATTTTTATGGCATATTCGGGTCATCTCGGGGACGCAACCTTGGCCTGGCACACAGCTTGTCCCCACGAGTGCCCAGGCCTGGTGCCACTTATCACCCTTGGCTCTCCCTTGTGGTCTTATGGCCGCTTGGGATACCGCCAAGGTAGGCACAATTTTGGCCTTTGCCAACTCGCCCCCCCCCTTCCCTATCCTTATGCTAGGTGCTATACGCAGTACTTTTTTCTTCTGTAAACTTTCAGATTGCCCCTTTGATGCTTACTTCTCTCTACCCCCGTTTTCTGTTATGCGGACTCCTTCAGATGTTTTCGCAGTATATTTTTCTTCAATACTATTTTAATAAAATGCCTTTTCCGGATGACCTGTTCGTTATTTCCTTTAAGCTGTGCCATTATAGATGAATATGTGGGCCCTTTGAGGCCCTCACTTTCTGCATAATTGTATGATGACTCTTTTACAAAATAAAAAATTGTCAATAAAAAAAAAATGAAAGAAGGAACGCACCGGTGAGCTCAGCAACACCAAAAGACCCGGGAGGCCACGGAAAACAACTGTGGTGGATGACCGAAGAATTCTTTCCCTGGTGAAGAAAACACCCTTCACAACAGTTGGCCAGATCAAGAACACTCTCCAGGAGGTAGGTGTATGTGTGTCAAAGTCAACAATCAAGAGAAGACTTCACCAGAGTGAATACAGAGGGTTCACCACAAGATGTAAACCATTGGTGAGCCTCAAAAACAGGAAGGCCAGATTAAAGTTTGCCAAACAACACCTAACAAAGCTTTCACAGTTCTGAAACAAGATCCTATGGACAGATGAAACCAAGATCAACTTATACCAGAGTGGTGGGAAGAGAAGAGTATGGAGAAGGAAAGGAACTGCTCATGATCCTAAGCATACCACCTCATCAGTGAAGCATGGTGGTGGTAGTGTCATGGCGTGGGCATGTATGGCTGCCAATGGAACTGGTTCTCTTGTATTTATTGATGATGTGACTGCTGACAAAAGCAGCAGGATGAATTCTGAAGTGTTTCGGGCAATATTATCTGCTCACATTCAGCCAAATGCTGCAGAACTCATTGGACGGCGCTTCACAGTGCACATGGACAATGACCCAAAGCATACTGCAAAAGCAACCAAAGAGTTTTTGAAGGGACAGAAGTGGAATGTTATGCAACGGCCAAGTCATTCACCTGACCTGAATCCCATTGAGCATGCATTTCACTTGCTGAAGACAAAACTGAAGGGAAAATGCCCCAAGAACAAGCAGGAACTGAAGACAGTTGCAGTAGAGGCCTGGCAGAGCATCACCAGGGATGAAATCCAGCGTCTGGTGATGTCTATGCGTTCCAGACTTCAGGCTGTGATTGACTGCAAAGGATTTGCAACCAAGTATTAAGAAGGGAAAGTTTGATTTATGATTATTATTCTGTCCCATTACCTTTGGTCCCTTAACAAGTGGGAGGCACATCTGCAAACTGCTGTAAGTCGTACACCGTTCACCTGAGTTGGATGTACATACCCTCAAATTAAAGCTGACAGTCTGCAGTTAAAGCACATTGTGTTTGTTTCATTCCAACTCCATTGTTGTGGTGTATAGAGCCAAAGATGTTAGAATTGTGTCGATGTCCCAATATTTCTGGGCCTGACTGTATATACGGGGCCATTATAAACCATTGTCTGGAAACCTATTCATTAACAGGAATATACGCGGTCACCCATTTAGACTGGACGAAAGGAAATTCAGCCTAAAGCATAGGAAGGGTTATTTTACAGTGAGAACAATAAAGCTATGGAATTCTCTGCCTGTTGAGGTGGTTGGGTCAGAGACTGTACAGACTTTTAAAAAACGACTGGATGACTTCCTGCAGACACAGATTATTAAAGGTTATAATATTTATTATGTGGGTAAGCTTCTTGATCCAAGGAGAAATCGGACTGTCATTCTGGGGTCAAGAAGGAATTTTTTCCCAGTGTGTTGCTTATTGGCGAGCATTTCAGACTGGGTTTTTTGCCTTCTTTTGGATCAACAGCAGTAGGTGATGTGTGAGAGGCTGAACCCGATGGACACGTGTCTTTTTTCAGCCTATGTAACAATTAAACTTTTTGCAAAAAAACTTTTTATTTTTTTAAAAGACCTTTTATGTATTTTGTACACATTTTTGTTATTTTATTTGACAAGACTTCTTTTTATTTTTTTAAGATTTTTTATTTTTATTTTTTTAAGATGTTACTTCATTTTTAGTGATTTAGACTTCTTTGAGGAGAATAGGCGACATCTTTTTTGTTAAGTTCATTGGAATTTGCCAATGCCAATTATCGGCTTATTGGCAATTTTTCTCCATCTGATAACTGCTTCGGCGACACCAATTTAGCAAAATACTTTGACCATTCACAGGGGCGTAACTAGCAGGGGTGCAGCAGGTGCCACTGCACCCGGGCCCCCTGAGTCAGGGGGCCCACAATCAGATGAGTGAGGGGCCCGGAATGGCTTTGCTTAGCCCTGCAGTCAGGGCAGGAATCGGGCAAATGTCTCTGATTTATTTGGCAGCGTGTGGGATAAAACTCCCACACACTGCGCCGGAAGTATAGGCCCCGCTGGGGGGGAAGAGGAGGAAGGAGACGAGGCTGCCAGTCCAGCCAGCAACTAACATGGGGACATGCTGGCCCCACCCCCTATCACAGCAGCAAGCAGAGCCTCCCTTCCCTGCTCATGTGCTCTAAGTGTCCAGCATGTGCAGGGAGGGAGAATGGAGAAAAAACAGCTGGGACCACGGAGGCAGCCAGGGATTCCATCCTAGGGTATGTAAGTAACAAATGTGTGTATAGGGATTGTGTGGGGATTGTGTGTGTGTGAGAGAGCAGGGTGTGTGTGTGTGTAATGTCGGGTATATTACACACAAAAGAGAATTTTAAAATGGACGCCTGTAGCCATTTTGTTTTGAAAGACAGTTTTTCTTTCTAATTTCTCTAAGTTTAGAAATGAACGAGATTTTTTTTACAGAGTTCATTCCTGGGTGAAGTCTTTTATATATTTTTAAGAAGTGCCAGACATGAAGGAATCTAGAATGTGTGTATGTGATAAGGCTAAGGTTTAAGTGCTAAGACGTGTCATAATTCAATTTATTGGTCTGTCTTAAGTTTTAAAACAAAAGAGATTTTGTATTTTGGGTATAGGAAAAAGAGTTAAAAGTTCTCTAATATAGATTTATATTTACAAAATATATGTTTATAATCAAGGTATATTTTATTATAATTACAGTATGAAATATATACTCCAAAATATTGTAGAAAGTATATAATTGGTAAATAATAAAATTACTAAAGAATTGAGTTAACCAGAAAAGAATTTAGTTGATAGGACTCTATAGTAATTTCAAAAGGGAGTAGAGCTATAAATCAGATGACAGACACTGTGTGTCAGGACTCGCCACGGGGAAACTGTAGTACTGGAACGGTGGGAACCCAAGAGGCAGAGTATACCAGATCGTGAGAGCCACTATACGAAGGGTGAGATGGAATAGTACAACCCTATTCGTGACAGTGGCCGAGACGTCAGGTGTTGATGGGTATGAAGAGATAGGCACGATAATACTGGAGGCTTGACACGGTGAATAAGGTGCAGTATATGAAAACAGCATAATATAGTAACAGACCCGTAGGGGGTCGCAGTACTCACGGCAGACGATAGGTATCTCAAGGCATAGAGGGAACGTGAGGTACTGTGGTGTACTGTAGTAGGCTGGGGGTCTGCGGCTTGGTGAGACGGCTGTAAGGCTGAAGAGCCAAAGCAGATAGAGGTGCTGGATGCGCTGTAGCAGGCTGGAGGTCTGAGGCTCGGTGAGACGGCTGGAGAGGCCGAAGAGCCAAAGTGGATTGAGGTGCTGGAGACGCTGTAGCAGGCCGGAGGTCTGAGGCTTGGCGAGATGGCTGTAAGGCTGAGGAGCTAAAGCGGATTGAGGTGCTGGAGACGCTGTAGCAGGCCGGAGGTCTGAGGCTTGGCGAGATGGCTGTAAGGCTGAGGAGCCAAAGCGGATTGAGGTGCTGGAGACGCTGTAGCAGGCCGGAGGTCTGAGGCTTGGCGAGATGGCTGTAAGGCTGAGGAGCCAAAGCGGATTGAGGTGCTGGAGACGCTGTAGCAGGCCGGAGGTCTGAGGCTTGGCGAGCTGGCTGTAAGGCTGAGGAGCCAAAGCGGATTGAGGTGCTGGAGACGCTGTAGCAGGCCGGAGGTCTGAGGTTTGGCGAGATGGCTGTAAGGCTGAGGAGCCAAAGCGGATTGAGGTGCTGGAGACGCTGTAGCAGGCCGGAGGTCTGAGGCTTGGCGAGATGGCTGTAAGGCTGAGGAGCCAAAGCGGATTGAGGTGCTGGAGACGCTGTAGCAGGCCGGAGGTCTGAGGCTTGGCGAGATGGCTGTAAGGCTGAGGAGCCAAAGCGGATTGAGGTGCTGGAGACGCTGTAGCAGGCCGGAGGTCTGAGGCTTGGCGAGATGGCTGTAAGGCTGAGGAGCCAAAGCGGATTGAGGTGCTGGAGACGCTGTAGCAGGCCGGAGGTCTGAGACTCTGTAAGACGGCTGTAAAGGCTGAAGAGCGGCCACGGTATGACTTAGAGGCAATGAAACACAGTCCATGTGCTAGGAATCATACTCAATAATTGGGCATTTACTCACAGTTCTGTAGCCTCTTTTAAACCGATTCCCGCCGTACCTGGCGTCTGACGTCATCTCCCGGCGCCAAGGTCCTCATCGATATAGCGCGCATGCATGCGCCGGCCGCGGTCTAGGGGATAGGGTGTCGGGGGATGAAAGTGTGGTAACCATGGCATCAGATGTGGTTTGCCGAGGATGGGACGGACAGCGTTAGCGTCGGGTCCGGCGGGTACCGGGCGGTATCAGGGGGCGATCCTGACAGGGCCCCCCGCCAAGGCGACCCCTCTGGGGGTGATCGGGATGGACCACATGAAAACGCCGAACCAGAGCAGGAGCATGTACCTCATTACAAGACACCCAGGAGTCCTCTTCTGCGCCATAGCCCTTCCAGTGGATTAGGTACTCCAAACGATGTCGCCGCCATCGAGAATCTAGTATGGTCTCTACCTCATATTCGTTATCCGATACCGAGGTCACAGGTCCAGGAGCTACCAGAACTCGGTTAGGAAATGGGTCAGGGGTCGCGGATCTTAGTAGAGAGACATGGAACACAGGATGTATTTTCAATGTTGATGGTAAACGAAGTCGTACAACCACAGGAGACAGTACTCTGTCGATGGCGAAGGGGCCAAGGAAACGGGGACCTAGTTTACGAGAAGGACAAAACAGGTTAATATTACGGGCTGAGAGCCATACCTTATCTCCTTCTCGATATATGGGAGCCGGTCTTCTATGATGGTCTGCATAGAACTTGAACCTCCGTTGTGCCTTCAATAACTCAGTTCGGACAAGGCGGTAGTTTTTGTGGATCAGTGATAGTCGTTCATCGGCCTTCGGGATATTAGTCTCTAAAGGTGACCCAGGTAACATGGAGGGATGATAGCCGGTATTGATATAGAAAGGTGTCATAGTCGTGGAGCGTTGTACCTGATTGTTGTAGGCGAACTCTGCTAGAGGTAGATACGCGACCCAGTCATATTGGAGATGGGATATATAACAACGTAAGTATTGTTCCAGAATCCCGTTGGTACGTTCAGTTTGCCCATTGGCCTGAGGGTGATATGCGGAGGTCAATGCTTGGGTGATATGTAATCCCTTACAGAAAGCCCTCCAGAAGCGTGCTGTAAATTGTGTCCCTCTGTCTGTTACAATAGTAGAGGGTAATCCATTGAGACGGAAGATTTCTCTGATGAAAACGGAGGCGGTTTCTGTGGAGGTAGGTAGTCCCACGAGGGGGATGAAATGTGCCATTTTCGTAAATCTATCAACAACCACCATGATAGTATCGTGTTTCAATGATTTTGGTAATTCCACTATAAAGTCCATAGCAATATCAGACCAGGGTACAGAGGGTACGGGTAGCGGTTGTAACAATCCTTGAGGTCTATGTCTGGATGTCTTCATTCTTATACATGTAGGACAATTCGTGATGTATTCAGTAATAGTCTTTGACATATGTGGCCACCAAAAGGATCTTTTTATAGTATTGCTGGTTTTGTGAATACCTCCATGGCCTCCTAGGGTGGAATCATGGAAATGCTGTAATACTGCGGTCACAGCTAGAGGGGGTACGTATATTCTTTCTTGATGTACTAAGAATCCGTCCTTTTCTGAAAATGGTATCCCCGTGGGGGCTTCCTGAAGCGAAGGAGTGTTACGAGCGATCAGTTGCCATAGAGTATTTTCTTGTGTTAGAAAACATGTAGATGGTAATATGGTCTCTTGTTCTCTGGTTCTCTCTGGATTACCTATTCTTGATAAGGCATCTGCTTTTCCGTTTTTTCTCCCGGGTCTGAAGGTAATGTATAAATCAAACCGGCTAAAAAAGAGGGCCCACCTGGCTTGTCGGGGTTTTAGCCTACGGGCTCTTTGTAGGTATTCTAAGTTTCTATGGTCTGTGAAAACAGTCACTGGGTGGCGTGTGCCTTCTAGCAGATGCCTCCATTCTTCCAAGGCCATTTTTATGGCTAAGAGCTCTCTCTCGCCTACGTCATAGTTACGCTCAGCAGGAGATAGCCCTTTTGAAAAGAAACATACGGGATGTACTCGTCCGGTCTTTACTAGCCTTTGAGAGAGCACAGCCCCCACAGCAAATTCTGAAGCGTCTACCTCCATGATATAGGGGTATGTGGGATCTGGTAAGGTGAGGATCGGTGCCTGTGTGAACATATTTTTTAGTTTATGAAAGGCCCTTTGTGCGTCTTCAGCCCATGAGAACGTTACATCTTGTTTTGTCAGCCTAGTGAGAGGTCGTATTATTGTCGAGAAGTTTCTTATAAACTTCCTATAAAAGTTGCAGAAACCAATAAAGCTTTGTACTCCCTTTTTGTTTGCCGGAACTGGCCAGGTGGCTACTGCTTCAGTCTTGCTTGGATCCATACGGATGTTTCCAGGGCTGATAATAAATCCAAGGAACTCTACTTTGTCTGTGTCGAAGATACATTTCTCAGCCTTGGCATATAATCTCTGTTCTTGCAGTCTACGTAGTACGGTTTTTACATGTTTTCGATGAGTTTCTAAATCTTGGGAGTATATCAATATGTCGTCTAGGTATATCACGATGTAGCTGTCTAGTATATCACGGAAGACGTCATTCAGAAAACGTTGGAATGTGGCAGGAGCGTTACATAGCCCATACGGCATGACCATATATTCATAGTGGCCATAACGAGAACGGAACGCGGTCTTCCACTCGTCTCCGCTTTTGACACGTATCAGATTATAAGCTCCTCGTAGATCGAGTTTCGTGAATATGTTAGCGGAGCGAAGGCGATCCATCAATTCCGATATCAGGGGGAGAGGATATTTATCCTTGATCGTAATAGCGTTCATGGCTCTGTAATCTACACAAGGTCGAAGTCCTCCATCTTTCTTCCCTACAAAGAAGATAGGGGCTCCGGCAGGTGAGGTAGACGGCCGTATGAAGCCTTTTTGTAGATTGTCGTCGATGTAGTCTTTTAATACCAGTAACTCAGGTTCAGATAAGGGGTAAAGTCTTCCATAAGGAATGGGTGCCCCGGGTAGCAGATCCACAGGGCAGTCATATGGTCTGTGAGGAGGTAGGGTATCGGCCCCCTTTTTCTCGAAAACATGACTAAAGGCTTGGTACGGCTCGGGTACTTCAAGACACATAGCTATGGTGAGGTTCTTACAGGTATGTAGATCTGTGGTCGGGATGTTAGTCTCAGTACCGAAAGACACCGCACCAGAGGACCAGTCTATAGAAGGGTTATTTCTGCGAAGCCAATTGAGACCTAGTACAGCAGGAAACACGGGAGAGGTTACCACATCAAATACTATAGTGTCGCGATGTTCAGTGCCCAGAGATACTAGCAACGGTCGGGTTTCTTTGACGATCGGACCAGATATGGGGGAACTTCCATCGAGCAATTGAATGGTGTAAGAGTGTGATTTGGAGACGATCGGGATACCCAGGGATACAGCTATTCTTTCGTCCACAAAACATCCGCTGGCTCCGGAATCAATCATAGCTCGGAGAGGAACGGCGCATTGGTCCCACTGTAATAGTAAGGATACAATTATGTGGGATGGTGTCACTGTACAAAGGTCATGGGTGGCAACCGACGTGGTGGGTTGTGCAGGCTCACCTGAACGACTGGGAGGTTTGGCTCGGCATTCTCGTACTTGGTGGCCCGGGCGCCCGCAGTACATGCATAGCCCTAAAGATCTACGCCTGGATTTTTCGTTTTCTGTTAGAGGTCCTCGCACGACTCCGATTTGCATAGGTTCTTCTTCGCTAGGAGAGGTAGTGGAAGTAATCACCGGAGGAGTCTGCATATATCTTTTTACTGGGGTATGAACGTGTGAGGCGGATCTTTCTGCCCTTCGTTCACGTAGCCTTCTATCGATCTGGGTGCAAAGGGTCATGGTAGCTTCTAGAGAGGAGGGGATCCCAGTGCGGGCGAGTTCGTCTTTAAGCACCTCGGATAGTCCCTTTCTGAACTGAGCTAGTAGGGCTGGCTCGTTCCACTCCGAATCCAGGGCTAAATGTTTGAACTCAGTAATATAATCCTCTACGTCGTCTTTCCCTTGTTTTAGTAATTCTAGTGCTTGGGCCGCAGAGGCTAGGCGGTTGGGGTCTTCATACATGGCTTCAAGGGCATTATAGAAGGTGTTCCAGGTGCGCAAGGAAGGGTGCGCAGTACGTAATAGATGATGAGCCCATACTTGAGGTTTACCGGTAAGGAGGGATATCACCGTCCTGATCTTTACGAAATCTGATGCGTATGTCTTTCGTTGAATGGAGAACATTATTTGACATGATGTGATAAAAACCCGGAATTGCTTCCTGTCCCCGTCGAATTTGTTCGGTGGGGATACATAGGGTTCATGACTGGTAGCGGAAATTTCGGTGACTGATGGGGCTTCGGCAGGGGGCTCGGTTATCCCTTCTGCGTCTTGTGCTTGGTCTAGACGACTCAGGTGGTTCTGTATAGCGGCCTGATTGTTCTGTAGATCCACAATGGAGTGGGTTAGGTTTGATAGCTGGTTCGTTATAAGAGCTAGGGTATCTGGTATACTCGCGGGTTCCATAATAGGCCCAATTATTCTGTCAGGACTCGCCACGGGGAAACTGTAGTACTGGAACGGTGGGAACCCAAGAGGCAGAGTATACCAGATCGTGAGAGCCACTATACGAAGGGTGAGATGGAATGGTACAACCCTATTCGTGACAGTGGCCGAGACGTCAGGTGTTGATGGGTATGAAGAGATAGGCACGATAATACTGGAGGCTTGACACGGTGAATAAGGTGCAGTATATGAAAACAGCATAATATAGTAACAGACCCGTAGGGGGTCGCAGTACTCACGGCAGACGATAGGTATCTCAAGGCATAGAGGGAACGTGAGGTACTGTGGTGTACTGTAGTAGGCTGGGGGTCTGCGGCTTGGTGAGACGGCTGTAAGGCTGAAGAGCCAAAGCGGATAGAGGTGCTGGATGCGCTGTAGCAGGCTGGAGGTCTGAGGCTCGGTGAGACGGCTGGAGAGGCCGAAGAGCCAAAGTGGATTGAGGTGCTGGAGACGCTGTAGCAGGCCGGAGGTCTGAGGCTTGGCGAGATGGCTGTAAGGCTGAGGAGCCAAAGCGGATTGAGGTGCTGGAGACGCTGTAGCAGGCGGAGGTCTGAGGCTTGGCGAGATGGCTGTAAGGCTGAGGAGCCAAAGCGGATTGAGGTGCTGGAGACGCTGTAGCAGGCCGGAGGTCTGAGGTTTGGCGAGATGGCTGTAAGGCTGAGGAGCCAAAGCGGATTGAGGTGCTGGAGACGCTGTAGCAGGCCGGAGGTCTGAGGCTTGGCGAGATGGCTGTAAGGCTGAGGAGCCAAAGCGGATTGAGGTGCTGGAGACGCTGTAGCAGGCCGGAGGTCTGAGGCTTGGCGAGATGGCTGTAAGGCTGAGGAGCCAAAGCGGATTGAGGTGCTGGAGACGCTGTAGCAGGCCGGAGGTCTGAGGCTTGGCGAGATGGCTGTAAGGCTGAGGAGCCAAAGCGGATTGAGGTGCTGGAGACGCTGTAGCAGGCCGGAGGTCTGAGACTCTGTAAGACGGCTGTAAAGGCTGAAGAGCGGCCACGGTATGACTTAGAGGCAATGAAACACAGTCCATGTGCTAGGAATCATACTCAATAATTGGGCATTTACTCACAGTTCTGTAGCCTCTTTTAAACCGATTCCCGCCGTACCTGGCGTCTGACGTCATCTCCCGGCGCCAAGGTCCTCATCGATATAGCGCGCATGCATGCGCCGGCCGCGGTCTAGGGGATAGGGTGTCGGGGGATGAAAGTGTGGTAACCATGGCATCAGATGTGGTTTGCCGAGGATGGGACGGACAGCGTTAGCGTCGGGTCCGGCGGGTACCGGGCGGTATCAGGGGGCGATCCTGACACTGTGTCTAGTGACTGAAGAGAAGGTCTTTGTTAAATCAGTCTGACCTTTTTGACCCGAGATAAGAATTAAAAAGAAATGGTGGAATTAATTTAAGAAGTGCAATACTGCCCTCTAGAGGATAGTAAAAATAATGATTCATATTATCATTAATTAACCGTGACGTCAAATTGGCTATAATAAGCGGCAAAGGTTTTTGTAAGTCAGTCGGAGATTCCAGCAGTCAGACTCACACTGCAATGCATTACACATGACCCTCTGAGAGTCCAAGATTCCAACACTCAGACTCACACCACGATGCAGGCAGGTCCCAAGACATGAGGCAATCAAGATTCTCACTAAATTTCTGACTCTCACCAACTCTCTAACTCACATGCATTGATTATCTGACATCGATAATTTTCACACATTCCAAAATTTACTACATCAGGAATTCCAAGGCAGATTTATCAACATCCAAATTGGACAGGTAATGTATGAAATAAGGAATTAATGTAAAAATATATTTGTAGAGATTCTTACAACTTAGACTGAGATTCTCAGATACCGTTAAATCCAAATTCTAAGTAATTTCTATTCTGCAGATAGAAATATGAAGAAGTGGATATAAGGATTTATTCCTAAAAGAATGTTGTAAGATTGATACCAATATATATATTGAATTTGGAAATTACTGTGATTAAAATTAATGAGCAAGGAATTATATAACTACAAAATAAAAAGCAAAAGATTCGAAGTTTAATTCTCGAGATTAGGGGAGGATTCACTAAATAAGTTTTTATTACTTATCCTTAAATTAGTTTATCTTTTGTTGATCCATGTAGCATAGAGATATATATATATATCTATAAGAGCTGGCTGGTTAAACATTGTTTGCTGGGAAATGCATGTTGTATTAAGCAGAAATGTTTATTAACCATTTGTGTATTAGTTACTAACTGATAAGGTAAATGATATTAATCATATATGCAGTTACTAACCGGAGATACATATATTGTGAAGCTAGTTTTTATATGCTGATGGATTGTGGTTTATAAATTGTTGTTTATGATATGAGATTTGAAACTTTTTTGTATACTTAATAAATATATATATGTTTTTATCCGATTATTGATCATTGTATTTTTTAAAGCAAAACACAGACAATTAAAAGAATTCAGGATAATTTCTAGGAAATATAAACGATTGATATTTGTGTCTCGTATAAGTTTCTTATGAAATAATAATCCCTGATATATTGGAGGCAACTGCCGAGGTAGGTCCAGTAAATCCAATATAGACATATTGGAGGCATGGCTGATAAATCCAATATATATAAACGTGTTGTATTCACGTGCAGAGATTATATCCGACAGTAAACAGGGATTGTGTGTGTGTTTGTGAGCAGGGATTGTGCGTGTGTGTGTGTGTGTGTGCAAACAGGGATTGTGTGTGTGTTTGTGTGTGAGCAGGGATTGTGTGTGTGGTGTGTGTGTGAGCAGGGATTGAGTGTGTGTGTGTGAGCAGGGATTGGGTGTGTGTGTCTGTGTGAGCAGGGATTGTGTGTGTGTGTGTGTGTGTGCGTATGAGTAGGGATTGTGTGTGTGTGAGCAGAAAAAGTGCCCCCTCCTATTTACCCCCTAATGAAATAATAAACAAATTATTTGCCCCAAAGTAATAATTCGCCTCCCCCCAAAAAATTTTTGCCCCCCAAGTGATTCCCGAATACAGCTGCAACCTGCCAAACGCAGCTGCAACCTGCCAAACAAAACGCAGCCTCAAACTGCCGGACGCAGCTGACGACCCATCAAACGCAGCCGATGTCCTGCTTGAAAGGAACGCCGGAAAAAGCCAACCAGCCACCGAAGGGGTAAAAAAAAACACCAACTTTTAAATGGCGTTTAAAAAAATATATATATTGCATGCAAATTACATATAAACGCTTTTGAATAATAATAAAAAGGTCTGTTACAGGAAAAAAAAGCCATTAAAAAAAATCTAACTATCTCTCTGCTGTTCAGGGTCTGTGAATAGATTTACCATTGCTTCTCTATGAGGAATTTCACAGCCGCCGTACAGCACTGTATTTCGTTGGCAATTCGCCAATATTTGGGGAATTGCCATCTTTTAGAATGGCCAAATGGCCACAAAATTGCACCGTACAGGGAAATTCACTGTTTGGCATAATTTCTTGGCCAATTCGGTGCTCTTTGAATAATTCCTAAAGAGCACCGAATGGTGAATTCCATTGTATGGTGCAATTTCATGGCCGATCGGTGACTTTTGGCGACAGTGAAATTGTCCCATAGAGAAGTAATGGTTAATCTCTTCAGAGACGCTGAACTGCACTGAAATGATGGCAAAATTCCTATTTATTTTTTTCCCCCCACCGATTTTTCAGTGCTTCAGTTCGTTAGCTTTAAACAGGCAAATCCCATATGATTCAATGTAAAAAACAAAATTAACTTTTTTATTCATCCATTTATTCTTTTCAGTTCTAGCAAAAGGCCTTTTTTTTGGTATTTTTCTGGATTTTTTTAAGGCGAACGTTTTGATAACCTTATTATTTTATGGCGTTTTTTTTTATTATTTTTATTCTCTATAACAGACCTTTTTATAATTTTTTTAATAGGACCTTTTTTGTTTTAAACGCCTTTCAAAGAATAGCAGTTTTTTTAATTTATTTATTTTTACTCACGTTCAGCGGCTGATTGGCTTTACTTAGTGGCGTGCGGTGGTCGGCGGATCATCAGTGGTGGGCTGCTCTGTCCAAAATGCCCAGGCCTATTTTTTGTCCTAGTCCAGGCCTGGCTGTGGAGGCCTGTGATATGCTCATACACACTGCACATTACTGTGAGTTTTATTGCTGTGGATTCTGTGATACGCTCATGCACACCGCACATTGCTGTGGAGTCGACATTGTGGACCTGAAGGGGTCCATTGTGTGGTGACCGGGGGGGGGGCAAATATGTTTTTGCGTAGGTTGGTGGGAGGCCATCACGGATTCCCTCACCTGGGCCCTGAGGTTTCTAGTTACGCCTCTGACCATTCACATACACTGTATTTTTGCCGAAGTTAGCCAAGAATAGAATCTTTAGAAAAAATGGGGTTTATCATCCTAGCCGGATGCCCTGTGCAGAGTCAGATTAGGCTGGGAGAGGGCATCCCCGGAGTGCAGAGACAAAATCATGTCATCAAAACCCCTTAACTCCACAGCTGGAGAGAATTTAGAAATGGAGTGGTCCTTTGGAGCCCTGTATTATCACTTCTGTAGGTTCTAGAAAGTTAAGTGAGGTATCGACAGTAAGGTCTTTATCTGACCTTTACAAGAATATCAAACAAACATTGTTGTCAAATGGAAAATAGAAATTAATACATTTTAAAAGTAGGAAAATGCACACTGTGTCATCAAACCACAGGTGCCTCTCTGCTTAATTTTATAATGCAGAGAAGAAACTGTTGATTTGACCTCTGTTGCTGTTATGTTAATGTATACAATTACAGTATTTGTAAAAAGCCTACATATTCCACAGCACTGTGCACTGGGTAAGACAATGACATCTTATTAACAAAATAGGTTTTACGCATGGAAAATGACAGGGGACCCTGCTGAAGAGCTTACATTCCAAGAGGGGTATGGTGACACACAGGGATGAGGATAAAGTGCTGAGTGTGATAAGTAATGTGATGCATGAGGGCGGTATGGGAGATCAGGGATGGTGCAATGGGAGGGGGATCATGGATTGAGCCAAAAGGCTTCTACAAAATAATGCATTTTAAAGATGTCTTGAAAAACTGGAGTCGAATGTTGAGACGGTTCTTTAAGTAGGGGCAGCTTGGTCATGGCAGCAAGCAGTCCTGATTTGAATTTAGTTTATCCAAAACACACTCTGTGCTTCCATAGTGACTACAGAGTCACTCTTTAAACTTTAAAATTTGGGCAAGAAATGATCTTGTAAAGTATAGTCAACAAAATTCATGACTAGGTTAAGCGAGCAATAGCCAGATGATAATGTAGGCAAGTTGAGGAAGTGTAAAGATCCTCAGTGGAGATGTGAAACTGTACATCAGAGAACCATAACCAGAAGATACCAAAAAGGGAAGTTTCATAGCAAGATAAAAAAATATTAACATCTTGAGGCAACAAAAGTCTTAGACTGATACTGACTCTGTATTCTGAAAAGCATAAATGAACCTTTTGCGCTTTTCATACTCATAAACCTGAAAAATGTATGCAAGGCACTGTACGGTGATAAACCTTCCAATTATAAGTTTCTGATTCTCTACACATTCAAGCTGCTGCTACCAAAAAGAAAAGTTCTGCTGAATATTATTGCATATATTTTCCTTTCTGTCGGATGTTTCGTTGTATATTTGTGTTTCAATGACATTGAAATGTGCTTTGAAATTAGAAAAGCTTTATGCTTTTTTTTTTATTTTGGAATTTGTATAAATGTAACATGGCAAAGCCCAGTTGCAAATTTCCTCTTACTCTCAAATAGATTTTATGGGAAAAAGTCTATTTTTAATCATTTCTCTAGATCTCCCATAAATATTCCCATGCATGTTTCCGTACACTGAACTGAAATGAGCACCTTTTACAAATATAAAAGTCCTCTCCCCTAAAGCAATATTTTCAGACTCGCTTCACTGGAAAATCTACTTTTCACAAGCACAACATAGTAGGTGGAAGTGACCTTTATCAATATTTGAAGGTGATGTAGCGGAAGGGACATTTTTTCATCTGACCTTTACATGATTTGAAGTTTTACTCAATAAACAAGGATTGACAGGTCTGATGAAATCCTAGCCTGAAAGGAACTTACTGTTTGGAAGGAGTTGCGGGTAGGACTCTAGAATTCGGAAACATATTGTCTTTTTTTCTTTGGTGCTGCAGCTGCTTTATTGTTCTTTTGAATACTGTATAATTATGAGTGCATTTTGAATATATTGTGCATTACATCAGATGGAATGTGTGTAATACCCATCATCCACATGTTTTGAGGACCGCAACAATGTAGCTGTCACTTGTATTACCTCTCTTGAGGGACATGATATGTTATTGTCGTACAACTCTTTTCTGAAATGATTGAAGCAATTTACCAAGCATTTAGGCATTTAGCAGGTAATTTCTTCTGTTTTAGCTTTTTCTTTCTCCAGCTACACTATTTCCCTGTTCAATAAGCAATGGCATATTTGCATAAATGTTTTGTATTCTGCATGCTGGGAATAGAAAGTAACGTAATAAATTCACAAATTAAATAAATGCTTTCATAAAGGCATTATTTATACAGTGGGAGGTAAACACTCAATGTTATATTCAGTAACAAAAATAAGAAATGATGATGCATACTGACAGCTACGCTACTAGCTACGATAGAGTTCTAAGTTTCCAGATATGTATCAAAATTTGTGAAATCTTCATCTTTAATTTGCGAAAGCAAAGTTTCAGGGGACGTGACAAAATTATTATTGCTCCCCCTCACACTTATGTTTTTGCGTATTATCCCCCCCATTAGATCATAGCGTGATGACGTCAGATAGCCGGGGAACCCCTAGCTGCCCAGAATCCCCTGGTGGAGATAGGGGGTTCATTTGAACCCCGATATCTCCAGGCAGCTAGGGGGTCACTGAGGGTGTCAATCGAAAGGCCTGAGCATGGCCTTTCGAATGATACCCAACATGACCAGGTATAAAGTACAAAAATAAAAATAAAAAACATGTATTTTTTTGTGTGTTATTTTTATTAATGCAGCAATATTGTTCACATTTCATTTATAATGTGAACAATGATGCTGCACTAATGATTTTTTTCTATGGGGTGCGTTTGCTATAAATCACGTAATTCCCCCCACAAAATGTAACAAGTCCCCATTTCTAATTTTTGTACAAGCGCACCCCATAGAAAACATAACCGCAAACGCTCATGTGCTAAAATGTGAGAAAAAACACTTTACACACTGCAGATGATTAAAAATTCTACTTTTATTGCATTTTTTGTCATAATATACAGGCAGGACATGACGTATACATATAAAAATGATATATTATGAATCTGCGGAGTCTGCCGGAAAGAACGATATCTAATAGGTCTGAGTCATTTAATAAAATGTGGCTTCAAATCGCGTTTAAACATGATGAGCGAAAACGGTAAAAATGAGCTGAGCACACAGCAGTGAAATGCAGCATATTAGAGGAAGATTTAGTAGAGAAATTAACACTTCTCAGAAGCACAGGTGTTGTTTGATATATCTGGAGACACCACACCCTCAGTATAGTCTACATACATACAATGTATCAAATTGATTAGACCAGACTAAAAACACCTGTTGTTTATGCCGTTTGAAAACACAGGTCATTTAGAGGTGAGAATCTTTGCACGTACACATTAGTTTTTAGTTCAATATCTAATAAACCATTGCTTATAATATTCTGCAGTAAAGAGTCTCTTTATTTCTAGATTTTTTAGTATTTTTTAAGCATTTTTTATACTTTTTTCCCAAAAATATTTTTTTTTGCGAACTCGAACCGAACACGCCAAAAAGTTCGAGGTTCGCGAACTTGCGAACGGCCAAAGTTCGAATTGAACTCCGAACTGATCGAACCGAACAGCAAATCCCTACTAGTCACCAGGGTTAGGTTAGCCATTAGAGTTCATGTCCCTGCCCCATACTTAAAGGGGCCTCACAATCCAAATACTGCACGTCATTCAAACAGGTGAATAGAATTCTAGTATCCCCCCATTAAATGATTGCTTTGCTTACCTTTCTCAGTGCATCAGTGGCAGTTTGCAGGGCCCCTCTGTATAAAGCTGACATAGGTTTCAGAGTGGAAGATATGGAGCTTAACACCAGTGTTAATTTCGACAGCAAATTTTGATCTAGTTTTAGTAGTAATCATTTGACTAAAATAGCATTTAATTTTAGTCAAATTTTAGTCATCTGAATTGTTTTAATTTTAGTCTACCTTTAGTCAACTAAAATATCATTAGATTTTAGTCAACTAAAATGTACTGTAAATTTAGTCAACTAAAATCTAATGGGTTTAGTTAACCCCTTAGTGACCGGGCGGTTTTACACAAATCCGTCCGTTCGTGACCGCAGCTGTTTTTATGTTTCTGCGCTCTTAGTGTTTACGTCAAATTTTCCTCTTACTCGTTTATGTAACCCACACATATTTTACACTGTTTTTCTCGTCACTAAATGGACTTTATAAAGATACCATTTTTTTCATCATTTCATATAATTTACTATAAAAAATATTGTGAAATATGACACAAAAATTGAAAAAACACCACTTTTTCGAACTTTGACCCCCAAAATTTCTTATGTATCAACAACCGTCAAAAAAAATTTATTCCTTAGTAGTTTCTAAATTTAGTACTGAGTTTAGCAATACCCAATGTTTACATATTCCTCGCTTTTTTCCTTATTTTATGCAACAATAAGTGCAAGTAGCACTTTGCCATTTCCAAAGAGTTTATTTTCAAAACTAGTGATAGTGACATTGTAACACTGATATCTGTCACTAATTCCTGAATAACCCTCCACATATACATATTTTTTTAAAGTACACAAATCAAGGTATTAAACTTGGGGTATTTTGACTCTTTCCATGCAAACCATTTTACCACAAATCTATGCCAAAGTTTGAGAAAAAAAAAAAATTTGGTGATTTTTTTTTTTTGAACGCAATTTAAGAATACATGTACTGTGAACTTTAAGGTTTACTGCCAAAAAGCACCCCAAAATATGTTCAGC
The DNA here is from genome assembly GCA_009667805.1 of Leptobrachium leishanense. Classification (NCBI taxonomy): domain Eukaryota; kingdom Metazoa; phylum Chordata; class Amphibia; order Anura; family Megophryidae; genus Leptobrachium; species Leptobrachium leishanense. Next base: position 247,066,511 of record CM019066.1, read on the forward strand.
AACATCTTCTGAGTAAATTGATACCACCCAAGTATAGGTATGTCGGGTCATTTGGGGGCTAAAAGGCCTTATTTGGGGGGTGCGCATTTCAGTTTTCCAACTTGGAATTTTCACATTTCGTCATCATGCACCCATGTCCTATTTGGGACATTTTTGAAGCCGGCCAAAGTAATTTACCCCCATCAAACCATATATTTTTAGAAAGGGCACACCCTAGGGTGCTTCAAAGAGTTGTATTTTAACACTTTCCATGCACTAGCTCTTTGTCAATCTTTCAGGTAGTCACTTTTTGTGTTATTTTTTCACACACATTGTACTTAAGGCATGAATTGTCAAATCCAGTTATGGGTTACTGCCAAAAAACACCCCAAACTATGTTCAGCAACATCTTCTGAGTAAATTGATACCACCCATGTATAGGTATGTCGGGTCATTTGGGGGCTAAAAGGCCTTATTTGGGGGGTGCGCATTTCAGTTTTCCAACTTGGAATTTTCACATTTCGTCATCATGCACCATGTCCTATTTGGGACATTTTTGAAGCCGGCCAAAGTAATTTACCCCCATCAAACCATATATTTTTAGAAAGGGCACACCCTAGGGTGCTTCAAAGAGTTGTATTTTAACACTTTCCATGCACTAGCTCTTTGTCAATCTTTCAGGTAGTCACTTTTTGTGTTATTTTTTCACACACATTGTACTTTAGGCATGAATTGTCAAATCCAGTTATGGGTTACTGCCAAAAAACACCCCAAAATATGTTCAGCAACATCTTCTGAGTAAATTGATACCACCCATGTATAGGTATGTCGGCTCATTTGGGGGCTAAAAGGCCTTATTTGGGGGGTGCGGATTTCAGTTTTCCAACTTGGAATTTTCACATTTCGTCATCATGCACCCATGTCCTATTTGGGACATTTTTGAAGCCGCCAAAGTAATTTACCCCCATCAAACCATATATTTTTAGAAAGGGCACACCCTAGGGTGCTTCAAAGAGTTGTATTTTAACACTTTCCATGCACTAGCTCTTTGTCAATCTTTCAGGTAGTCACTTTTTGTGTTATTTTTTCACACACATTGTACTTTAGGCATGAATTGTCAAATCCAGTTATGGGTTACTGCCAAAAAACACCCCAAAATATGTTCAGCAACATCTTCTGAGTAAATTGATACCACCCATGTATAGTATGTCGGGTCATTTGGGGGCTAAAAGGCCTTATTTGGGGGGTGCGCATTTCAGTTTTCCAACTTGGAATTTTCACATTTCGTCATCATGCACCCATGTCCTATTTGGGACATTTTTGAAGCCGGCCAAGTAATTTACCCCCATCAAACCATATATTTTTAGAAAGGGCACACCTAGGGTGCTTCAAAGAGTTGTATTTTAACACTTTCCATGCACTAGCTCTTTGTCAATCTTTCAGGTAGTCACTTTTTGTGTTATTTTTTCACACACATTGTACTTTAGGCATGAATTGTCAAATCCAGTTATGGGTTACTGCCAAAAAACACCCCAAAATATGTTCAGCAACATCTTCTGAGTAAATTGATACCACCCATGTATAGGTATGTCGGGTCATTTGGGGGCTAAAAGGCCTTATTTGGGGGGTGCGCATTTCAGTTTTCCAACTTGGAATTTTCACATTTCGTCATCATGCACCCATGTCCTATTGGGACATTTTTGAAGCCGGCCAAAGTAATTTACCCCCATCAAACCATATATTTTTAGAAAGGGCACACCCTAGGGTGCTTCAAAGAGTTGTATTTTAACACTTTCCATGCACTAGCTCTTTGTCAAACTTTCAGGTAGTCACTTTTTGTGTTATTTTTTCACACACATTGTACTTTAGGCATGAATTGTCAAATCCAGTTATGGGTTACTGCCAAAAAACACCCCAAAATATGTTCAGCAACATCTTCTGAGTAAATTGATACCACCCATGTATAGGTATGTCGGGTCATTTGGGGGCTAAAAGGCCTTATTTGGGGGGTGCGCATTTCAGTTTTCCAACTTGGAATTTTCACATTTCATCATCATGCACCCATGTCCTATTTGGGACATTTTTGAAGCCGGCCAAAGTAATTTACCCCCATCAAACCATATATTTTTAGAAAGGGCACACCCTAGGGTGCTTCAAAGAGTTGTATTTTAACACTTTCCATGCACTAGCTCTTTGTCAAACTTTCAGGTAGTCACTTTTTGTGTTATTTTTTCACACACATTGTACTTTAGGCATGAATTGTCAAATCCAGTTATGGGTTACTGCCAAAAAACACCCCAAAATATGTTCAGCAACATCTTCTGAGTAAATTGATACCACCCATGTATAGGTATGTCGGGTCATTTGGGGGCTAAAAGGCCTTATTTGGGGGGTGCGCATTTCAGTTTTCCAACTTGGAATTTTCACATTTCGTCATCATGCACCCATGTCCTATTTGGGACATTTTTGAAGCCGGCCAAAGTAATTTACCCCCATCAAACCATATATTTTTAGAAAGGGCACACCCTAGGGTGCTTCAAAGAGTTGTATTTTAACACTTTCCATGCACTAGCTCTTTGTCAATCTTTCAGGTAGTCACTTTTTGTGTTATTTTTTCACACACATTGTACTTTAGGCATGAATTGTCAAATCCAGTTATGGGTTACTGCCAAAAAACACCCCAAAATATGTTCAGCAACATCTTCTGAGTAAATTGATACCACCCATATATAGATTTGTTCTGTTGTTTTTGGGGTGCTACGCCAATCTTTGACATGTGCTTGTCAATTTTCTAATTTGACATACAGTATCTTCTTTGCTTATCTTCTTTTTAGGGGCCTTTTTACATACCCCAGTTTTATGAACGTGCATATTTTGGTAAGCTAACACCCCAAAGTATTGTAAATGGAGTGTTTTTATGCTATGGATGCATCCGTTTGCTCCAAACAAATTAGATACTGTTTGGTGGTCATTTTTCATTTTCACACCCACATCAGTTTTGGACTGTGATTTAGGAGACACTGTTGTTTTTTACTGCATGAAAACTCTCCAGGTTGTTTTCTGCAAGGTCTCCTGAGTACACCCATGCCCCCCATGCCTAGGTTTGCCAGGATTTTGGGAAGGTTCAAATACAATTTTTATGACTTTGTCATTAGAGTTGAAATTGAGATTATTTCTTCAGCTAGGCCTATCTTTGGTTTTGGGTCTACCGCATACCCCAGTTTGAATTATTGCCAGAAAATTGTTTATATTTGTTATGTTGACACCCCAAGGTATTGCATATGGAGTGCTTTGATGCCATGGATGCAACGGTTTTAGCCCAAAACATTTGGCAACAAGGTGTGTGGCGGTAATTTTTCAATTTTCAGATTTTTACGCCCACAGTAGTTTTGGACTGTGATTTAGCAGACACTGTTGTTTGTTACTGCATGAAAACTCTCCAGGTTGTTTTCTGCAAGATCTCCTGAGTACACCCATGCCCCCCATGCCTAGGTTTGCCAGGATTTTGGGAAGGTTCAAATACAATTTTTATGACTTTGTCATTAGAGTTGAAATTGAGATTATTTCTTCAGCTAGGCCTATCTTTGGTTTTGGGTCTACCGCATACCCCAGTTTGAATTATTGCCAGAAAATTGTTTATATTTGTTATGTTGACACCCCAAGGTATTGCATATGGAGTGCTTTGATGCCATGGATGCAACGGTTTTAGCCCAAAACATTTGGCAACAAGGTGTGTGGCGGTAATTTTTCAATTTTCAGATTTTTACGCCCACAGTAGTTTTGGACTGTGATTTAGGCTAGGGTCAGACGAGCGTAGTGTTCACGTCCGTGATCGCGCCTAAAAGTACGTCCGTGATAGCATGACATAAAGTCCAATGGAGCCCGACACACGAAGTACGTCCGCACTGAACTGCGGACGCACAACGGCCGCGGCCCACGGACGCAAGGCAGGCAAGAACGTAGAACCGCTAGAACGGCCGCACAAAGTGCGCTGCGTCCGCAACGTCTGCATAGCTTTGTGTGTGAGTGATGGAACGTGGTCAGACGGACTGCATTTATACGTCCTGCATTTTTCACGGACAAAATGGTTTTGCAATTGAATTTATTGTCCCTCCTACATCTGTCAAAAAATAAATGTCAGTGAAAAAACGGACTGTGTGACCACTACTGCGTCTTCCGTACTGACGATGTCCGTACTGCACGGACGTACAGTCCGTAGAAATCACGCTCGTCTGACCCTAGCCTTAGCAGACACTGTTGTTTGTTACTGCATGAAAACTCTCCAGGTTGTTTTCTGCAAGATCTCCTGAGTACACCCATGCCCCCCATGCATAGGTGTGCAAAGATTTTGGCAAAATACAGCACCAATTGTAGAACATAAAAATGTACGAATAAAATGTAAAAGTCTGGTGCCTGTCAAACTGGGGATGCTCTCTAGGGGAGCACAGGCTGTTGTCACTGAAGTGCATGAAACGCAAAATGTTTTCATACCTTCTACGTGACATTGATTGGAGGTAAATGGGGGTAGAGCAGATGGGGCTACTGCTCCAGCAGGAGCGAATTGAGGGCTTCTTTATGATGCCCTCAGCATAGTAAGTGCCCAGAATTTCAGAAATTCTGGCACATCTAGCGGGGTCCATTGCTGCCTTGCCAAGTAGGAGTCTGGCTTTGCAGCACAATGCTGATGGGCATACAGATTTGATTGGGCCACGATGTGGCCCAACAAATCATCCCCATAAACACCTGCAAAAACTGTGTGGCGGTAAATCCTGCAACATCAATATTGATGCCAGGATTTGCCGTGAAAGGAGGGATATCTGGCCTCTGGCGATGAGGCACTACCCACTCCTCAGCTGGAGCTGTGCGTCTCCTGCTGGCAGGTGGTGACCCAGGATCTGCATCAGAAACATCACTAGATACATCAGCCAGCATAGATAATGTATCTAGCGACGCCTCTGAGCAGTTAGCGGGGTCGAAATGAGGGTCTGAGTCTGACGCAGATGCCTCAGATTCTGACGCCAGGATGGCATATGCCTCCTCGGCGCTGTACACCCTCTCAGACATTATATATAATAGATTATAAAATTTTATAATTATTATATATATATAAGCGGATTGTTGGTTCTTAGAAGAACCGTTGGGTTTCACAAGAAAATACAAATAAACACCTAAATCTCTCTAAATCCCTCTAAACCTGCCTCAATTCTTCTAAATCTCCCTAAAATCTCTCTAAATCTGCCTCAATTTTTCTAATCTCACTAAATCTCACTAAAATCTCTAACCTGTCAAATCTGATCTCTCTCTCTCGCTCACCAAAACACAAGTGAGGAGAGGGAGGGAGAATCACAGAGGTCAGAGCCAATATTTACAAAATATTGGCCTGACCTGACAAATTAGAAATTTTATTTTGATTTTTTCTAACTTCTGATTGGATGTTGCTAGCCTGCCTCTCTGATGAGGCAGGCTAGGAACATCCCACTCAGCCCCAAGATGACCCTGCCCTTAGAACCCTAACCCTACCCCTGACCCTGCCCTTAGAACCCTACCCCTAACCCTACCCCTAACCCTAACCCTACCCCTAACCCTACCCCTAACTACCCTAACCCTAACCCTACCCCTAACCCTACCCCTAACCCTACCCCTAACCCTAACCCTACCCCTAACCCTACCCCTAACCCTACCCTACCCCTAACCCTACCCCTAACCCTACCCCTAACCCTAACCCTACCCCTAACCCCATACCCTAACCCTACCCCTAACCCTACCCCTACCCCTAACCTAACCCTACCCCTAACCCTAACCCTAACCCTAACCCTAACCCTACCCCTAACCCTAACCCTACCCCTAACCCTAACCCTAACCCTAACCCTAACCCTAACTGTCAGTTTATTTTATTTATTTTTCTTTTTTTACACTTTTTTTACACACTTTTATTTTACTTTTTTTTACACTTTTTTTTAACTTTTTTTTCCACTTTTTTTTACTCTGCTGGGTGCCTTGATCCCTCGAGGCACCCAGCAGAGCACCTGATCACTGATGTGATCGTTTTTGTACTGAGTGCCACGATACCTCGTGGCACTCAGTACTTCCTGCCGCTACCGGAAGTGATCGCTCGGGGGGAGCGATCACGGACGGACCGGCGGCAGGTAAGTATATTACAAGGATGCCTCGATGTCGAGGCATCCTTGTAATATGCTCAGAGCAGCTGGAAGCGATCCGATCGCTTCCAGCGCTCTGTAGAAGTGCCGGGCACCTCTCCGGTGCAACCGGATGTAGATCGCTCCCGGGGAGCGATCACATGGTGCCCCGGCACTTCTAACGGCCATTGCACGGATGCCTGGACTCCCAGGCATCCTGCAATGGCGTTTGAGCTGCTGGAAGCGATCCGATCGCTTCCAGCAGCTCAAAAACGGCAGGACGTACCATGTACGTCAGCGGGTCTAAGAGAGACCCGCTGCAATGACGTACATGGTACGTCCTCGGTCCTTAAGGGGTTAAAGTGTAATTAATGAATTATTTCCCGAATTCTCATTCTATACTCCTGTAGTAAACATCCATTAATCTGTTATTATTTATAGTATTAAGGTCTGAACATGCAATACAGGTCAGATATAACTTCAGTTATAAATAGCATATTTATCTTAAAATCCAGTTTCCATTTTGACAGCAAATTGATTTAGTTTTAGTCATAGTCTTTTGACTAAAATGCCATTTAATTTTAGTCACATTTTAGTCATCTGAATTATTAAAATTTTAGTCACATTTTATAAGAAAACATGTTATAATATTTAGTCGACTAGTTCTAGACTAAAATTTTGAGCTGACGAAATCAACACTGTTTAACACTCACTCTCCACACAGCATTGCCTACACATAGGGACAAGCAGGACTTTGCACATGTTGACAGATATGCATGTGTACGTGTGTGTCTATGTGTGTGCTCACCTATTCATCTATATACCCACATGTATATATGTCCACTATATAGCTTCCCAGGTTATATTCATATAATACCTGCCTCGGTCGTGTATGTACTCCCCTATATATTTCTTTGAATCTGAATTTATTTGCAAGGCAAAACAATAAAAGTAAATAATTCCTTCTGAATTTGCTAATCAAACCATGTTAAGGGGACCTTGGTAATTACCAGTCTCTGATAATTCAGTTTTGGAGTTCTCTTTGGTTATCAGTTTGGGACTCTCAGACATTGATAATCACCACACCGATATAACTCAACTTAACAGGGTCTGTTTAGCGATACTGAACTTTATTCCTTGTCAGGGAATTTCAGAAATTTAATTCACCAAGGGCCTTGCAAATGCAAAGTGTGGCCTTGCTGCTTGACTAGTATTATCGAATGCCTATCTTGTTTGCAGCTCACCACGTTGCCATGCATCAAGTAATGGAGAAATGAAAAGGCATGTAGCTATTATTATGTCAAATAATTTCACCTGCATGCAGTGGCATAGCAAGGGGGGCAGAGGGGGGCACCTGCCGTTGGGCGCATGTCTGGGGGGGCACTACAAGCAGGGACGGATCTTTCCAGCATCTGCACTCAGCTTCCGGGTGGTCTGTGTCACGTGTGCTGACTCGCAGACCGCCCTGGAAGCGTTCATGCACAAAAAAAAGCAGTGGGAGTGATCTGTCCATCTGAGCCACGCGGAGCTGCCACCAGACGCAGCTCAATGACTACAAGCTATGTATGAGCTCTCTCCACCCACACGTCCGGACCAGAGCAGGGAGCAGGCAGCCAGGCCAGGCAAGGTAATTATTTCCTTCTATATTATAATATTTTTTTATAACCACATCCTTTTTTTTTATTATTTCCACACACACACCCCTAATTCTATTATTTCCACCTCACTAATTCTATAAATTTTTCACACCTGCTGGCTTTTGTGGCCATCTATGGGCTGGGGCCAGCTGCTCTAATTCAGCCCCTTAGTTGATGTACCCCATATTCACATGGGCCGCATCTGTGCTTGAACGTGTCTCTCGTGCTCTTGGCCGCGCTCCCCTAAGATCATGTAACGAGAGGCACGTTCAAGAAAAGATACAAGCATGGGGCGTGGCTGGCTGCCAAGGAGAGAGGACTCATGTAGTTGGAGATCCGTGGCGTTCTCTTCTCCCTGGGCGTTGAGATTTTAAACTGCTGAGTACCCTCACCCGAGGACCCTGGGTGGCTGGCCAACAGGACTGTGCTGACTGGAGCCTGTTTCCCCCCCTCCGGCCCAGAGACTCACCTGCTGGACGCCATCTCCGGCTGGAGCATGCAGTTGGCGGCCATTTTGCTGCCTGTTTTGAAGATTTCGCTACCTCCCAGTTCTGCACTGGAGACCATGTCGGCGGCCGGGGTGACGGAGGGCCCACGTTACCCGGCTGTGCTGGACGCCGTGCTGCAGCTGCTGAGGGACGACAAGAGCCCTGTAACACCGGGCGATATGCGCCGCATCCTGGCAGTATTACGCTCCGGCCGGAGCACTGAAGGCTCAACCGGCGGTTCCGAGACACTGGCTGACAGCAGGTCTGCATTTTCCCCCCCTTTACCTGTTTGATGGCAAATTGATGTGTTCCCACTTGTTCTCCCCCCCCCCTCTTAATTCAGAGATGCTTCGGACATTATTTTATTTCATTCTTTCCCCCCCTCTTAATTCAGAGACGCTTCGGACATTATTTTATTTCATTCTTTCTGCTGACATTCCCCAGCTGGGGATAAATTTAAGACTTTTTGGTTTTATTTTTCCCAAAGTATTTTTTGATGACTTTTGCCATAACCCCCCCCTTTTTTCAACATTTGGCAGATTTTTTTTGCAATCCCCCCCTCTGTTATCTGTGTTTCATATGAGAGTACAATATCTTGCCCTGCGAGGCCGACTTTGCTGTGACTTATTTCTCTGCAAAAATAAAAATCTTAAATTAGAAAAGAAAAGATACAGGCAGCCACTGGAGAGTACATGGCCCATGCGAGTATGGGGTAAATTAACTAACCGGTTATTTCTAAATTAGCCCAGGCCCGCAGTGGGACAAAAAATAGGCCTGGGCATTTTGGATTGAGCAGCCCACTTTTTTTTTCTTTTCTTCTATGCTACACAACGCATATTACTGTGAGGTTTTTCTGCTGTGGAGCTCTGTGATACACTCATACACCCCACATATTACTGTGAGTTTTATTGCAGTGGAGCTCTGTGATACGCTCATACACACTGCACGTTACTGTGAGTTTTATTGCTGTGGTGTGTGATATATCCCTGTGGAGCTCTGTGATACAGTAATGTGCAGTGTGTAGGAACATAACTCAGGCTCCTACAAACCACACATTACTGTATCAGAGCTCCACAACAATATAACTCACGCTCCTATACACCGCACTTTACTGTATCACAGAGCTCCACAGCAATATAACTCACGCTCCTACACACCACCCATTACTGTGAGTTATATTGCTGTGGAGCTCTGATATGCTCATACACACTACACATTACGCTCATACACACTGCACATTACTGTGAGTTTTATTGCTGTGGTTCTCTGATATGAGCATAATGCATAGTGTGCATGAGTGTATCATCGCACCACAGCAATATAACTCACAGTGACAGTGGCGTAGCGTGGGGGGCAGGGGGGGCCGTGGCCCCGGGCCCAGTTTTGTTAGGGGCGCATCATTTCTTTTGAAATTATGCGCCCCATAAACTTGTGGCCCGACTGACCCGCCGGGCCCTCGGGCGCCGCCCAAGGGCCCGCGGGTTGAGGGGACCCAGCTCCCGGGCAGCGGGAGTGCCTGCCGGCTGCCCGGTCCTGAACAGTGAGTCGAGTCCGTCCTGTTGATTGAAGGGGATGCGGCTGCGTGCAGGCGCAGGTCACGTGGTCCGCCTAATCAGGTGGTACAGAGACTCAGTACCACCTGACTGGCCGGACCGCGTGACCTGTGCACGCACGAAGCCGACTCCCCTTCAATCAACAGGACGGACTCGACTCACTGTTCAGGACCGGGCAGCCGGCAGGCACTCCCGCTGCCCGGGAGCTGGGGCAATATCCAGGTGAGAGCTGGGGCATATCCATGAGCTGGGGCAAATCCATGTGCTGGGGGGCATATCCATGAGCTGGGGCAAATCCATGAGCTGGGGCAAATCCATGTGCTGGGGGTCAAATCCATGAGCTGGGGCAAATCCATGTGCTGGGGCAAATCCATGAGCTGGGGCAAATCCATGTGCTGGGGGGCAAATCCATGAGCTGGGGCAAATCCATGTGCTGGGGGGCATATCCATGAGCTGGGGCAATATCCATGAGCTGGGGCAAATCCATGTGCTGGGGAAAATCCATGAGCTGGGGGGCAAATCCATGTGCTGGGGCAAATCCATGAGCTGGGGAAAATCCATGAGCTGGGGCAAATCCATGTGCTGGGGCAAATCCATGAGCTGGGGCAAATCCATGTGCTGGGGGGCATATCCATGAGCTGGGGCAATATCCATGAGCTGGGGGGCAAATCCATGAGCTGGGGCAAATCCATGAGCTGGGGCATATCCATGTGCTGGGGCAAATCCATGAGCTAGGGCAAATCCATGTGCTGGGGCAAATCCATGTGAGCTGGGGCAAATCCGTGAGCTGGGGCAAATGTGTGAGCTGGGGCAAATCCGTGAGCTGGGGCAAATCCGTGAGCTGGGGCAAATCCATGTGTGAGCTGGGGCAATATCCATGTGAGAGCTGGGGCAATATCCATGTGAGAGCTGGGGCAATATCCATGTGAGAGCTGGGGCAAATCCATGTGTGAGCTGGGGCATGATAACGTGTCCACAGGTTGGGGGGGCACACAATTCTTGGCTGGCCCCGGGCGCTGACAACCCACGCTATGCCACTGCACAGTAATGTGCGGTGTGTAGAAGCGTGAGTTATATTGTTGTGGAGCTCTGTGACACAGTAATGTCCAGTGTTTAGGAGTGTATCACAGAGCACCACAGCAATAAAACTCACGGTAATGTGCGGTGTGTATGAGCGTGAGTTTTATTACTGTGGAGCTCTGTGATATGCTCACACACATGGCACATTACTTTGAGTTTTAGTGCTGTGGTGCTCTGATACACTCATACACACTACGCGTTACGCTCATACACACTGCACATTACTGTGAGTTTATTACTGTGAAGTAGGGATGAGCTGTTCAGTTCGATTGGTTCGGAGTTCGCATCGAACAGAGCCTGTTCGTGAACTACGAACATTTCCGCATATTCGCCCACAATGCACCACAATGGACCACAATTCACTTTTCCACTGGCCTGAAGCTTGTAATTGGCTACAGCCTTGCACCTGACCACAGGTTCAAGACTATGCCAATCACGGCTCAAAGTCCTTATTGGGCAAATTTTGCCCAATCATGGGCTCACAGAGCTAAGTCCCGCAGCACACTATATTAGGTTTCACACAGCGCTTCAGCACGCGTTTGAGAGGAGATTGTTGTTGTGTTAGTGTGTGTTCTCACTCCCAGTCTGCCACCAGCTCCTGGGGGGGGGGGGGTCTCTGGGGGGTCTCATTTCTATAAAAATATCAGGGAATTGTTCTAATCTAACAAGGAAAAAGAGTGTCATCTGTGCTCGTTTCTATGTGTTCCATGTACAACAAAAATGAGGTGTTTGTTTGTTTCAATGGCCATTGCAACGTAAGCCCACTCGCCACTTCAAGGCACCTCTTTAGAGTGGGTACCTAACAATTGTAACCAAAAGGCCGCTCTACTGAGCAGCTCCAAGCCCCTCCAGCTGCTTTTCAGCCAAGGAGAGGCAAAGATGGTGGCTTTTATTTATACACGCACCAAACACTTCCCATTTGGGATCAAAAACAAAAACATGGAAAGAGGAACAGCTGCAGAACGACGGACTGGTGTTACAAGCATGATATACATAGATACAGAAAAAATGGCGTCGCGCCCATACTCACCGGAGCGGCAGCAACTGCCAGGAGTAACAGCCCAGTCAATGTATAAAACATAACAAGGAAAAAGAGTGTCATCTGCGCTCGTTTCTATGTGTTCCATGTACAACAAAAATGAGGTTTTTGTTTGTTTCAATGGCCATTGCAACGTAAGCCCACTCGCCACTTCAAGGCACCTCTTTAGAGTGGGTACCTAACAATTGTAACCAAAAGGCCGCTCTACTGAGCAGCTCCAAGCCCCTCCAGCTGCTTTTCAGCCAAGGAGAGGCAAAGATGGTGGCTTTTATTTATACACGCACCAAACACTTCCCATTTGGGATCAAAAACAAAAACATGGAAAGAGGAACAGCTGCAGAACGACGGACTGGTGTTACAAGCATGATATACATAGATACAGAAAAAATGGCGCCGCGCCCATACTCACCGGAGCGGCACCAACTGCCAGGAGTAACAGCCCAGTCAATGTATAAAACATAACAAGGAAAAAGAGTGTCATCTGCGCTCGTTTCTGTTGTTCTAATTGTTCTAATCTGTGTGTTCTCACTGACACCCAGTATTTTGGGGGTCAGTAATTGCTACAAAATATTTGGGAATTGAGGTAATGTGTGTCTTGTCACTGCCAGTGCCACGCAGTATTTTGGGGGTCAGTAATTTCAACAAAATATTTGTGAATTGAGGTGATCTGTGTCTTGTCACTGCCACCCAGTATTTTGGGGGTCAGTAATTTCTACAAAATATTTGGGAATTGAGGTAATCTGTGTGTTCTCACTGGCTGCCACCAAGTATTTTGGGGAGGTCAGTAATTTCAGCAAAATATCTGGGAATTGAGGTAATCTGTGTCTTGTCACTGCCATCCAGTATTTTGGGGGTCAGTAATTTCTCCAAAATATCTGGGAATTGTTCTAATCTGTGTCTTGTCACTGCCACCCATCAGGGGGTCTCACTGATTTATAGGAGGTTTCTGAGATTTGTAATCTGTGTCTTCTCACTTCCAGCTATCAGGGGGTCCCACATACTTCTAGCAGATTTCTGCGAATTGTAATCTGTGTCTTGTCACTGTTGCCAGCTATCAGGGGGTCCTATCAGGGGGTCTCACTGACTAGTAGCAGATTTCTGCAAATTGTAATTTTTGTCTTGTCACTGCCACCCATTAGGGGGTCTCACTGATTTATAGGAGGTTTCTGGGAATTGTAATCTGTGTCTTGTCACTGGCTGTCAGCTATCAGGGCGTCTCACTGAGTTATACCAGAGTTCTGGAAATCTTTAATCTTTATACTAGAGTTGAATCAGAGTTCTGAATATATTTAATCTATATATCACTCACCATGTCAGAAAGACCAAAAGGGACAGGCAGACACTCCCAGACACAGATAAGAGGGCAAGCAGCCTCTGTGTCGGGAGGCTGTGCCTCTGGTCGTGGTGGACGTGGTACATCCTCTGCAGGGGCACGCTTGTCCTTTCTAACTGGTGCTGGCCGTCTTAAGCAGCAGCAACATACAGAGGATTTGGTGGATTGGCTAACCAGGCCATCCTCATCCTCCGAGTCCTCTGCCAGCCAGGCTTGTAGTGGTTTACAGTACACCTCAGCTGCCAAAGCATCTAATGCAGCCTCCATGTCCACAGCTACTCCTGCCGTAGCCTCACCATCACACACGGAGGAGTCAGCTGAATTGTTTGACTACAATGACAGTGACATGCTGCTTCAGGATGCGCAGCAAGTACAGTGCTCTGATTCAATCTCTGAGGTTGAGGAAGGGAGTATAATCAACCTAGAGGAAGGGGGTGCCAGTAATGACACACAAATATCTGGCACTCATGTTGCCCCAGCAGCTGCAGCATACTGCCAAGTTGGCTCCAGTGACGAGGAGATAGGGGGTGATGATGACAATGATGATGAGGTCACTGACTCCACCTGGGTGCCTGATCAAACAGAGGAGTCAAGTAAGGAGGAGGAGGAGGCACAACAAACACGAGGCACAACATCCTCTATGACCAACCGTAGCAGTAGCCAGTCCAAGGCATCAGATGTCAGAGCTGCTCAGGTGCAGAGCGCTGCTGTCTCAAAGCACACATCCAGGAACTCTGCTGTCTGGGAGTTCTTTAAGAAATGTGCAGCAGACCCCACCGTTGCTATTTGTAATCTATGTCAGATGAGGCTCAAGCGTGGGAAAGACACCGGACGCTTGGGTACCACGTGCTTAAAGCGACATAGGACCACCTGCCACGCATCTCGTTGGCGCAAAACTTTGCGTAGGTCCTCCTCATCTGTCTCTACCCCCACTGTATGTCCTGCCATGTCATTGCCTGCTACAACCTCCACTGACAGGGATGATGCTACAATAATGGATGTACCAGGTCCTTCCTCCCAATGTGACAGCATCCCATCAGCTGAAGATTTACGCAGTCAGATTACGTTGCCCCAGCTGCTGCAGCGAAAGAAAAAATATAGTCCCTGGGTAACTCTGGTTGCAGCTGGGAGGGATCCAAGACGGGGCTCTGTGCGGGAGCTTGTTCATCCACCACGCCTCCATAAAGCTGCTTGTATGAGGTCTGTCTGCTCCACCACCTTTCCCTCTTCCTCCTCCTCCTTCTCTGTCTCTGGCGAAGTGGCAGTCAAACCGACGCCTGACAGGGGCTACGCAATGGCTCAAGCAAAAAGATGCCATACTGTGCTTGAGCTGGTTTGTTTAGGGAACAGGAGCCACACCGGGCCAGAAATGTTGTCAGCTCTGCAGGGGCAGGTGCAGAGATGGTTAACACCATGCCAGTTTCAGCTGGGAATGATCGTCTGTGATAATGGCAGCAACCTTCTCTCTGCCCTACGCCAGGGTAAGTTGACGCATGTACCATGCCTAGCACACGTCCTAAATCTGGTGGTACAGCGTTTCCTAACCAGGTACCCAGGGCTGGCAGAGCTTCTCAGCCAGGCCAGAAAAGTCTGCAGCCACTTCAGATGGTCATTCCCAGCAAGTGTTTGCCTGGCAGAAATTCAAAGAGAATTCCACCTTCCCACAAACCGTCTGATCTGTGAATGCCCACAAGGTGGAACTCAACATTAGCAATGCTGCAGCGCCTGCACAAGCAGCAGAGGGCCATCAACAAGTACCTGTGTGAGTATGGCACAAGGACAGGTTCAGGTCAACTTGTTTTTTCCCCCCCCCCCCACAGTGGCTGATGATCAAGGATGCATGCACTGTACTGTCACCATTTGAGGAGGCAACGAGGATGGTGAGCAGGGACAGTGCATGCATCAGTGACACAATTCCTTCAGTGTTCCTGCTGGAGCACACTCTGCGGGGAATTATAGATGTGGCTCTAGAGGCAGAGCAGCGGGAGGAAGAGGAGGCCTTCCCTAGCTCTGAAGGCCCCAGTCTTTCCGCAGACAGCATTCCAGCGGGTCCTCCTCAGATCAGACAGGAGGAGAATGAGGATGAGGAGGAGGAATATTTAAGTAGTGGGGGCCTTGAAGGTGGGGATTCCTCAAGGGAGGGTTTTGTGTGCCCAGAAACACAAGGACTAGTACGTGGCTGGGAGGAGGAAGTGCACGATGGGGTCACCCTCCTCATTGACCAGGAAGACTCGGAAGCTAATGCCACCTCCAACCTACGCTGCATGGGCTCCCTTATTATGCAAAGCCTGGTAAAGGACCCCAGGATTCGTGCTATCAAGGAGAGGGATCATTACTGGTTGGCAACCCTTCTTGATCCACGATACAAGGGTAAAGTTGCAGAGCTCATCCTGCCCGCAGAGAGGGAGCACAGGATGAAAAAACTTGAAGACGCTGTAAAGCGACACTTGTGTAACACCTTTCCAGGCACTGGTAGGTTACCAAGTGATGACACAGGTGCTTCTGAGGCTGCGGATGATCAGAGGAATAGTGGTGAAGGCCGGGGCCGCTTGACTGATGCCTTTTTAAATTTCTTTAGTCCACGACGCCCAGGGACGTCAAATGTAGGCACCCATTGCCAGTGTCTTCACCATATGGTGCAGGACTACCTAGGGGCAAGGGCAGACCTGGATACCTTTCCAGCAGATGATCCACTGGCTTACTGGGTGTTGAGATTGGATCACTGGCCAGAACTTAGCCAATATGCTATGCAGCTACTAGGTTGCCCTTCATCTAGCGTGCTTTCTGAAAGGACATTCAGTGTTCCTGGAAGTTTTGTCACAGACAAAAGAGTGCGTCTATCCACCGACTCTGTAGACCGGCTGACATTTATAAAAATGAATCAGTCCTGGATCAGCAGCTATCAAGCCCCTGATGCTGACGTAACGGAATAGAATGGGGATGTCTTCTGCATTCACAAAACCTCCAGCACTGAACTCTTCCACAATACCACAAAAGGGTTACGGCGTGAAGGCACTTGCTGTCATGAAAGGCACAATATTTGGCTGCACTGACGCCTGTGCCACATTTATATCATTTTAATTTTTTGAACCGCAGGGTCCAAACCTGCACTCTTCCACAATACCACAGAGGGGATACTGTATGATGGCACTTGCTGGCCTGGCACCAAAAACACAAAATCTGGGTGCACTGACACCTTTACCAGATTCATATCTTTTTAATATAGGTTTCTGTATGATGGCACTTGCATGCCTGGCACCAAAGGCACAATATTTGGGTGCACTGCCACTGACGCCTGTACCAGATTCATATCCTCAGAGGGGTTACTGTGTGACGGCACTGTTGCCGGCGCTAAAGGCCCACTTTTAAAGCACCTATTGTTACTTTCATCCAAAGCCTGCATAAGTTTCACCATAATTTAGCCAAAAAATTACTAAACTTTTTCTGCGCGTCCTAAAATGTCTTTTCATACAGGCTGCCGCCCTAAGCAGTTCTTTATGAATAGATTAAAGGAAAAGCATTTACCGTCATTTGAAACATCATTTTTTTTGTTTTTAAATGTTTCTATACATCCTACAAATCTGCCACTTGACGGGCAGGTTATGGGGACCTCCTAGGCACGATATTTGAAGGAATTTTTCGTTTTTATTTTTAACCCTTTTGTCATGGAAAACTCACTGTCCCTTTAAAAACGTTTTTTTTTTTTACGTTTTGTCCTTGTTTCCTGTCCCCCAGGGCACTACCCGGACCCCCATACACCTTTTATGGCAAATATCTAGCATATATGCCCTCATGGAGGGGACTCTAAAAATCGAACTTTGAGTCCCATTGACTTGTATTGAGTTCGTGTTCGAGTTCGAACTTTTGAAAAGTTCGAGTTCGAATGCGATCCGAACTCGGGGGTGTTCGGCTCATCCCTGCTGTGCAGCTCAGTGATACAGAATGTGCGGTGTGTATGAGTGTATCACTTATCTCCACAATAATAAAACGTGCAGTAATGTGCAGTGTGTAATGAGTGTAAGTTATATTGCTGTGGATTCTGTGATACGCTCATTACACACTGCACATTACTGTGAGTTTTATTACTGTGGAGCTCAGTGATACAGTAATGTGCGGTGTGTAATGAGCGTATCACAGAATCCACAGCAATACAACTTACACTCATTACACACTGCACATTACTGCGAGTTTTATTATTGTGGAGATCAGTGATACAGAATGTGCGGTGTGTATGAGTGTATCACTGATCTCTACAGTAATAAACTCACAGTAATGTGCAGTGTGTATGAGCGTAACGCATAGTGTGTATAAGTGTATCAGAGCACCACAGCAATAAAACTCACAGTAATGTGCCATGTGTGTGAGCATATCACAGAGCTCCACAGTAATAAAACTCACGCTCATACACACCGCACATTACCGTGAGTTTTATTACTGTGGAGCTGATTAATACACGCATACACACCACATATTATTTTCCTTTATGTTTACATCTGCTTTGATATATGGTTAATGATAATTTAAGAGGGTGTGGTTAGGGGCAGAGTTAAGGGTATGGCTTGGGTGGGGCAACTGGTGACGAGTAACTATTAAGGCCTGGCTACTGGCTAGTAGCACTGGACCTGACATTTTGAGCCCTGCTGTAGTCATTATTTTTGGTTGGGGCACTAATGAAAGACTTGCACACGGGTACCTCATGACCTCGCTACGCCTCTGCCTGCATGTCCAAAAGAAATATGGATCTATAGTTGGCAGAGCTGGATATGTCTTCCCTAGTTTAGGGAACATTGCAGGCAATGCCAGTTGTATGGTTGCAGAGGGAAGAGTATTAATGTCACAATTTTTTTTTCAAAAGTCTGTTTATTAAAAGTATTTTATATGCACAATACAATAAGCCGGGATCCATACATGAAAGGGAAAACTGGGGTATGATCCGCATGAAACTATACACCACACATTATATAAAGCACAGCGTAAATATAAGACCTGCTATGAGGCATACAAATGCCCTATTCATTGTCGATATGTCGGCCCATGAATCCATGTAAAACAAAAAACAAAAAGGTGCCATAAAATGCATAACACAAAGCATAATAACAACAGTAAACATCAAAACATAGCACAAGTAGTCTACAGTGGAGCGGGAGGTTTGAGAAGGGGAAGGGTGGGGGAAGAGACACACCAGGATAGTGACGGTAGGTAATGTAGGGAACTACTCTCGGGCAGAGGAGGCACGAGAGATTAGCCACGGACTCCATATGCTCATTTGGTGACAGAGTCGTGGAGATGGGCTGTTAAATTTTCCATTTTATATAGGTACCATATTTTAGCTATGCCGAGTGGCAGCTCTGGCAGGGGGCTTTTCAACATCTGGCAATGCAGAGGTGAGTGGCAGTGCAAATCCTGTGCACCAGAAGGAGGTGCTATTCAAGAGGGCCAGGACTGAGTCCGGAGCAACTTGGACTTCCAGGACAGAAGGCAATAATCGAAACATGGACTGCCAGAGCTCCTGCACCCGTCCAAATGCCCACCACATATGATCGTAAGTAGCAGTCATTCCACAACTTTGTGTACACCGCCCCAACCACCCAGGAAATATCCTTTGGAGCTGAAGGAGCTTTCTTTAACAAGCATCCACATCGTGACCTTCAGGGAGGTCTCCCAAATAGAATTCCATTCCTCCGAACTGTAACGGTGAGCCCCCTATAGGGTGATGGGGAGCCTTTAATCTGCAGAGGTTGAAGCCTTTAGGGCAGGTATATGGTATAACAGGCAGTAACAGGATCAAGCACAATACCTTCAGACTTATACTTCGAATAGGGAGTATTACAGGAGAACTAAACTGCTACTAAGCTCCAAAGGTTTCGAGACCAAGTGACAACTTAGAGCACCCAACAATACAGAGGATAGCAAAACTTGAGCTTCAGAACTAAAAGGTATTTGGCAAGACAGAATGAATTGTGCAAGCTGCAGGGCAGCACTCAATACTGATACAATAGTACAGACTGATGAACCAGACACTCCCAGCCAGGGAGTACAGATAAGGTCCTGAGTACCACTCAACAGCAAATTGGCTTCGTGGCCAAATGTCTGCTGAGTGAAGACAGCTACAAAATGCACAAACACAATAATACCTGAAACAGACAAAGTTAATTACTAGAGAGGTCCAAAAATCCAAGCCAGAAGGTCATACACAGAATATCAGAAATACACCAGGGAACAGACAAGAGAGAAATCCAAACATAATAGACAGAGGTCATACACAGGATATCAGAACAAGAGTAACAATGATACAGCGCACAGGAACTAGGTAGAATAAGGTCTATCCTGGTCCAAGGATCAAGGGAAATCCTGGCCCTACATATAGGGCAGAACAAGTCATGTGACCGCAGACCAATAAGCCCAACAGATGGCCTGCAGCCTGAAAACGAAAAAAAACAGGAATCCCTGCTACCACCAGAAGGAGGCAGGGCCGAGACGTGACACGAACCTGTAGGGTAGCCCGCGTCACATTTCCCAGACGGCCGGATAGGGACAAGGAGCAAGGTCAGGTGAATGTTAAAGGATAATGTAGGCCAGACCACTCTATAACATACTAACCAATAATGAAGATCAATGATCAATAAACATATATATATATATATATATGTAGCGAGAATAATAATAGTTAAATTTATCCAAGTACGAGTTTTGATTTCTTAGTGTATTTTTGCTTTTATGGAGAGAATCCTATCTCTTCCTATGCCCTTGATTCTCATGGAATATACAATACTTGGCCATACGCCTTGAAACCAATGTTTCTTTTCCATACTGAACTGAATGATGCTTGTTTGCAGAGTACAATATGACTTGTATAAGATTCACTTGAAATTGTATCTTTCTCATAATTTGCCTCCTGTTCCGTAGTGTACAAATGATCATTGTTTAGGTATAGAAAGGGGCAATCATCTGTTGTAATTGGTTTATTTTCACACACCGCCCTAATGCTCGAATTGATATCCTGATACACGCATTTAAGGACTTTGAGTTAGCTAGAGAGAAGTCCAGTGAGCTTGTCTTGTGTGTTGATTTTTATTGACGCTTGCTCCCAAAAGCTCTTGAAGGGTTAAAGGCGTTGATCGACCTAATGGCTGAACACTAGAAACAGTTAAAGACCACTGCAGTGGCAGGGCAACTCCTAACAAATGTCCCAGGAGATCGTGTATATAAGAAATAGCCCCCAGAGTACCAGACCCTCTGCGGAACAGATGCTCAAAGGGGGTCATGGAGTGAATAGAGTGACCATGGAGGAAGAGACGAAATGTCAGAGTTGTAAAAATCGAAAGTACTCCCTCATAGGGGCCTCGTGGGATTCCTAGAGATACTCCCATATAAGGGGCCTGCCATTCAAAAGCAATGGAAAGCCCCGCCACCCACTCCTACTCCCAGAGGTAATGTTGGGCTATCAAACAGAAGCATCAAGGGCAAGGCCAGAGCCATGAGGCCAGTCCGGGACTTACCAGGTGCCCACAGATCTAAGGTATGGGTCGTGATGGAAAGCAGACGGACCCTCGTTAAGGGCAAAAGAGGGTGCCAGGGAAGGTCAGGCAGTGCTTTGGGTTCGGACAGAGTGGATTCTATGTCGACCCAACATATCTGACCCAGGCCACTCTCCACTGCAGCATTTGGGCTAATTGGGCAGCACAGAAATATTTCCAAGGATTAGGGGCTGCTAATCCTCCTCGGGATTTAGGGCAGTACAGAACAGCTTGTGACACTCTGGGGCGTTTGTCTAACCAAATCTGTACATCGCCGCCTTCAAGTCAGACAGCAACCTAGGAGGTAAGGGGACAGGCAGTGTGCGGAAAAGATACAAGATCTGTCAGAACCCCGTCATCTTGACCGTGTAGATACAGCCCATCCACGAGACTGGTTATGTTGACCCGTTGACCACGTAAGCAGCTGAAGCTTAATACCTCCTATAAGGGCAGGGTAGCTGGCATGAAAGAGGTCATCCCGACGTGCCATAAGAAAAACACCGAAGTATTTAATCTTATGCTCACACCACCGAAACGTAAAAGATTTCCACACATAGTCACGCTTCACCAGGTAGAGAAAAAGGCCTCAGACTTAGAAATGTTAATTTTGTACCCAGATAAGAAATCGTAGGACTGTAGGCTAAGGTAAAGGTTAGGGAGCAAAATCCTTGGATTAGTAATGATGAGGAGGACGTCGTCAGCGAATAAGCTCCGGGTGTACTCACGCCTTCCCACCTGGATCTCGGAGATATCTGGATGCTGGCGGATATGTTCCATCAGGGGCTCTAAACAAAGGGTAAAAAGGGTGACAGGTGGCACCCCTGCTTCCTACCATTCAGTATTTGAAAGGTAGCAGAGCGCACCCCCATTGTGATCATGGAGGTAAGCAGGCCCGTGTAAAGGGCTTGCACTCCTCGAAGAAAAGTATCCTCCACCCCCATATCGCTGCAAGACTTCCCACATGAACTTCTAATCCATCCACCAGATCAAAGTCCTTCTCGGCATCTAGAGATAACAACATTGAGGGTTGATTGAACTTGTGGCTCACCAAGGTGAGATCCAGAGTGCGGCGGATGTTATCAGGGGCACCTCTGGTTGGGATGAAACCCACCTGGTCCGGTTGGATCAGAGCTGATAGAAACTGGCCAAGGTGGGTAGCTAAAACCTTAGCATATACTTTAATGTCAACATTTATTAGGGAAATCGGTCGGTAGTTGGCACATGAGGTATGGTCTTTACCTTCTTTAGGGATCACTACATTTGAGGCCTCCAAGAATTCCCGGGGGGGAGGGGAGTACCCTCCAAAAAAATATTATAAAGATTCACCAGGAAGGGTACCAGGCAGTTCCTGATTTTTTTTAATAAATCAGACTAAACCCATCTGGACCCGGGGCCTTAGATACCGTGAGATTTTTTAAGATTGGTAGGACTTCTTCCATGGTGATCAGCTCTTCCAAGCCACAGACCTGGGCACGAGAGAGGGATTGTAGAGGGAGGTTAGCTAAAAAGGTGCTAATTTTGGTGGGGCGCTCAGGGTCGGCAGCAGCGATGGAGCCGTCGTAGAGCTTAGCGTAAAACTCAGTGAAAGCATTCGCAATATTGTCTGGAGCACATACTGGGGACCAATTGGGGCGATGAATTTTAATGATATAACTCCGTTTTCTAAGGCCCCGGAGTCTGCGCACTAACATGACATCTGGCTTATTCCCCATTATCAAAAAATAACTGTACCCCTCTCTGGAGATCACCTAGGGCCCTATCATCACAAAATTAAAAATAAATAAATAAGAAACCCGTTATGATACTTTGATGCCAGACCAAATAAGGGAGCAGGCCCAGGCAAGTTGAAATCTGAGATTTCACTATTCCAACTCCATTTCAGTGACTAGAAGCTGGACATGCTGCGTTATAAGTTTTTGGAAGGGGAGAACACTGAAAGAGCTGCTGATAACAGTGAGCTAGTCCTTGTTTAATACAAAGTGGAATGGAATGCCAGCGTATGACTGGCTGCAAAATTATCTAAACATCTCTTGAATTTTAGAAGAGAATGGTTGAAGCATCCCATTCAGATCTATATTATAGTTATTTAGGTTCTTCTTTTAGGTCTCAATGTGCTAGCTAGGATTGTGTCCATTTTACTGGACTTCTCCTAAAAATAGTCTTTTGCCTTTCAAATCTTTAATCAATCTCAGAATAAAAATCTTTATTCAAAATTGCTATTTTTCCCTACATTTAATATTAACTACTCATGCAAGGTTTCAAATATATATATTTTTTCCAACAAAAGTGCTGGTAACAAAATATTTAAAACAGTGTTCCCAAACCTGTCCACAGGACCCGCTGACGGGCCAGGTTTGCCAACTATCTGAAGCAGAGGTGATATAATTTGCTGCTCAGTGATTGCAGTATCCAGTCTGCATTTCCCCAATGTGATTTGTAAAATCTGACCTGTTAGGGGTCCTGAGGACAGGTCTGGAAAATACTGACTTAAAGGAACACTACCACCTGTCATGCGCTGTACTGGTTCTTGGGCGGTGCCAGAGATAAACGTAGAATTATTTATTTTTTTACTGTGCCTTTTCAAAAGGTGTTACCCTTGAAAAATAATAATTTCCCTGTTCTATACATATAAAAGGTTGTCCAAAAATACCACTTTGTTAATAAGCCTTTTCCTTAAAAAAAGTCACTGCAGACGATTTGCTGTAGAAAGTCTCAGGAATGTGGGATGTTATGATTTAGAAAGTCCTCCCTCCTCCCTCCCCTTTCTCTGACCATACTATGACTCATGATTCTGGGCATAAAGAATGTTTTTGTATACCCCTAGAAAGTTAAATGTAAACCATATATGGTAAAAACTGTTTTTGAGCTGGGGGCGTGGCTGGCCACGGAAGGGAGAAGTCGCATTTGGACAGAGCTCCACAGCGGACCTTTCTTCTCAGGGCCTTTTACTGACCTTTCCTCCTGAGAATCCTTGCCTGAGACTCCTACCTGCCTGGTCATTGGGAGTGTGCCGACTGGAGCCCGCCCCCCCCCCTCCACAGACTCTCCTGCTTGCTGCCGTCTCCGGCTGGAGTGTGCTGCCGGTGGCCATTTTGCGGCCTAACTGGCGGACACAGCCATTTCCCAGCTTTCTACCTCGTGTGCTCTGATCCCGATGGAGACTATGATGAGGGCCATGGAGATGGAGGGCCCACATCTCCCGGCTGTTCTGGATGCCATATTGCAGCTGCTGGGGGATGAGGAGTGTCTGCTGACAAGAAGCGATATGTGCTATGTCATGGCCATGCTGTGACACGGCTGGGGTGTTGCTGCTACATGCGACGGTGCTTCCGAGGGCATTCAGCTTGACATGGACCAGCACGGAGGTGTGGTCCTGGAAAAGGCGGTGGCCAGAGTGCTGTGGGACATGTATGGGGGGCCGATTCACCTGATACCATTGTCAGTCATGCCAATGGAGGCACTATCCTTGTTCTGCAACCCACGGGCACCTGCCTGCCAAGAGTCACCTGTCCGGACAGAGCTGGCAGGTGTTCTGGTGGTACCTGCTGATGCCGACCGGAGCCTGGTGACTGCCAAGGATGATGCTATCTGATCCACTCCTGCTGTCCGTCCCCTGCCCCGGCACCGCCTGTGGCACATACCCAAGATACTTGCGATGGCTGTAGTGATGCGCGTGGGGGCTTGCTTGGCCGGCTGGTCTCATTCTTTCACGTCGAGCCTGGGTACGCCACCTGGCCTGGCCTGTGATGCATCTCCCTGCCTGTTGTGCAGCTACTGCCATTCCGGGATACTGGCTGAGAGCACCCCTTTGAACCTCCCCTTGTGACATCTCACATTGTTGATGGCCCTCCGCTTTTGTCTTTTGCATTTTTCTGATGGCTATTTGCCTTTTTTCGGCCATTACCAATGACTCTTTTGTTTGTTTTTTGTAATATCCTTCCCCCCTTTGTTTGTTTGCCCCCTTGGAAGTGCCATCTCTTATGGATGATTGTCGTGCCTTCCCGCTGGCCGCATCCGTTCTCGTCCTTCGCCGGCTCTCCCCCTGGTGCCGGCAGGTCATCATGGTCCTCCTGCTCCTCACCGTTGGGGCCTCCGGTCCTCTGACCCTCGCGTCCTGGGTGGCCGACCCTCCCAGCGACATGTGGTCTCCTGCCTGGTGCGGCGACCAGCGGCTGGTGCCGCGGCCTGCCGCTGTACAGGATGCCGCATGTGGGGATCTGGCCAAGATGGCGCCCGGGGGCTGGACAGACCTTTGATAGGTCTGACAATGGAGGAAGGAGGGGCGGATGCAGAGCTGGAGGTGTGTCCACCTCCTATAAAAGACCAGAGATCGCTCTCTGGCATTGCTTCAGTATTGTTCTGCTAGTCTTGCAACCAAGTGCTTATTCCTTATCCTCCCTCATCTGTGTATTGACCTTTTGCTTTCCACCACGATACCGAAGTCTGCTGCTGGCCTCGACCTTGCTTCCATTGACCACTGCTTACAGATTATCCTCTTGTACTGCGTTATATCGAATCCTGTGACTAATTGCATATTGGGTTCCAGCCACCCCTTAAATGAGCGTGACAGATACCGAAGCCATCATGGAACTCACAGAAGTCACAGACGTTCTTACCACTCTATCCAGACAAGTTACATCGCTGACCCATTCCTTCCAGGACTTATAAATCGAGCATAGAAACCTTCAGACCCAGATACATGCCCCTGTGGCACCACCTCCGTATTCTCAACCCAGTGCTTCTCAACACCAACCCCACGACCAAGATGATGACCTACCTCGTGTGGAACCTGCGATCTCATTACCTGACCAGTTCACAGGTGACCGAGCCAAGTTTGATGCTTTTTTTTAACTGTCATTTGTTGTTCACACTGAAACCCCGTACCTATGCATCAGATTAAGTTAAGGTACACACAATGATTACTCTTCTAGGAGGTGAACCAAAGAAATGGGCTCACACCCTTCTTCGTATACAAGACCCGGTGTTGGATTCATGGGCAACATTTGCAGAAGCTCTGGAAACTATGTATAAAGATCTAAATCGGCAAGCCACAGCTCAACATGCCATTCGTGCCTTGAGACAGGGTCGCAGACCGGTAGAATAATATATAACGGACTTTCACCATCATGCACATGACACCTACTGGAATGAAACAGCTCTTATTGATCAATTCCGTCTTGGCCTATCAGAACCTCTGAAGGATGAATTAGCCCGAGTAGACGTTCTTCCTACTCTGGAAGGGCTTACAAGGTTTTGTGTGGAGGTCGATCGTCATCTACGAGAAAGACGCCTTGAGCGAGCTAATACCGTATTTCCCCCTTTCCCCCCCACGTTCTTCTACTTCCACAGCACTGGTTCCTGTCTCTTCCAGAGCCTTGGTCCCCGTAACCAATCCAGCTGTACCAGCTGAACCTATGCAGATAGGCCTCATTGACTGACATCTACCCCCGGCCGAATTGGATCATTGTCGTAGACTGCGCCTCTGTACTTATTGTGGAGAACCAAATCACCAGTCCAGTAATTGCCCAGCCAAAGCATCAAGAGGTAATCTCCTTCGTTTTATTTCTCCTCTCACACCCAGAACACTGATCACTCCGCTATTAATCGTGTCTGTCTTATTACAGTGGCAGCAGAAAGAGATTTCGCTACAGGCCATGGTGGATTCCGGGGCTAGTGGGTGTTTACTGGATGCTGAAATAGCCTCATGTATTGGAATACCATTGGTAAATAAAAGTACTCCTATTGCAATTCAAATGGTGGATGGCTCGTCCTTGAAATCCGGTCCTGTCAAACATGAAACCATCTCAGTACAAATGTCCATAGGAACAGGCCATAGAGAACCTCTTGTTTTCGATATAGTCACCTCACCCACTTTTTCTGTTATTCTTGGGTTACCATGGTTACGAACCCATGATCCTCATATTCATTGGTCGACAGGACAGCTGACCTTCTCCTCTCCTCATTGCAAAATCATCTGCTGTCATAAAACATATGTCGTTAATTCCGTACTGGATACCCACATGGTATCTCTTAACGTACAATTACCTAAGGTCTACCTTCCTTTTGCAGATATCTTTGACAAGAAGAAGGCTGAATCGTTACCTCATAGAAGAGCATACGATTGTCCCATTGACCTATTGCCTGGTGCTACGATTCCGTATTGTCGTCTTTATCCTCTATCCGGACCCGAACTAAAGGTGCTAAAAGAGTACATCGAAGAAAACCTCCAGAAAGGATTTCTACATTCCTCTACCTCTCCGGCTGGAGCCGGAATATTCTTAGTCAGTAAGAAGGATGGATAGACTACGTCCATGTATAGATTACAGAGACCTCAACAAAGTCACTGTAAAAAAATCGATATCCTCTACCACTCATCCCAGAATTACTAGAGAGACTAAAGACCACCCAGATCTACTCCAAACTTGATCTTCGTGGAGCATACAATCTGATACGAATACGTGAGGGCGATAAATGGAAGACAGCGTTCCGCTCAAGAAATGAACACTTTGAGTATACCGTTACGCCCTACGGGCTTTGCAATGCCCTGGCTACGTTTCAACATTTTGTGAACGATGTCTTCAGAGACCTGCTTGATCAGTTTGTAGTCGTATATCTGGATGACATTCTCATCTTTTCCCCCTCTCTAGCCGAACACCGCAAACACATGGCTTTGGTCTTACAACGCCTACGGGACAATCACCTTTATGCTAAACTCGACAAGTGTGTTTTTGAGGTCACTACAGTCTCGTTCTTGGGATTCATACTGTCCCCAGGACAGGTAGAAATGGACCTGCAGAAAATAGAGGCTATTGTTGCTTGGCCCATTCCAAAAACAAAAAAAGCCGTCCAGAGATTTATTGGCTTTGCCAATTTTTACCGGCGATTCATCAATCACTTTTCCAATGTTATACAACCCTTGACATGCCTCACGAAACAAACGACCCGATTCGAATGGACTTCTGTGGCTCAAAGCTTTTGATACATTGCGTACCTGCTTCTCCACAGCTCCCCTTCTCCGACTACCGGAACCACAAGCACCTTACTTCATCGAAGTGGATGCTTCTGAATTTGCCACAGGAGCAATATTGTCACAACGATCCAAAGAAGGCCTATTGCATCCCGTGGCTTTTCATTCCAAGAAATTAGGCCCCTCTGAGCAGAACTACGATATAGAAGACATAGAACTCCTAGCTATCAAAAGGGCTTTTGAGGAGTGGCGTCACTTGTTGGAAGGAGCGGTGTACCCTATAACGGTCTTTACGGATCACCAAAACCTTGAGTATCTGCAATCAGTCAAACGATTAAGACCACGTCAGGCACGTTGGGCCCTTTTCTTTGACTGCTTTTCTTTTCATATCACCTATAGACCAGGTTCCCGTAATGGCAAAGCAGACGCCCTCTCCAGAATCGGTGAAGGGGTTCCATCTTCTGCTACCACCTCGCATACCATATTGAAAAAAGAACATTTTATCGGTGCAAGCATACTGCTCCAGGAGCAGATCAAATGTCTCACAGCCGCTTTACCCCTGTCAGTGACCTCTGAAGGTATCCATAAGGTACGAGGTCGTATCTTCGCCCCAGAAGGCGCCAGAATGGAGGTCTTGCGTCACTGCCATGACTCTTTGGTATATGGACACCCAGGAGTGAAGAAAACCTTAAACAGAGTCAGGCGTCAGTTCTGGTGGCCATCATTGCCACGTACGGTGGAACAATACGTCACTTTATGTACCGTCTCTCAACGAAACAAGATACCAAACATAAAGCCTATGGGACTGCTACATCCTTTTGCCCGTTTCGACACGTCCTTGGGCACAAATTTCCACCGACTTCATCGTTGAATTACCCATGTCACAACATTTTACTACCATTATGGTGGTAGTCGACCAATTCACAAAGATGGCACACTTCATCCCCTGTACAGGAGTGCCCACAGCTAAAGAAACAGCGTCTGTTTTTCTTACATGTTTTCCGGCTTCACGGTCTTCCTGAGTCCATTACGTCGGATCGTGGGTCCCAGTTTACCTCTAAATTTTGGAAGGCTTTTTGCTCCCTTCTTCATATTACAGGAAATCTGTCATCGGTCTATCATCCTCAATCTAACGGACAGACGGAGCGAACCAACCAAACGTTAGAACACTATCTGCGATGTTTCACGACCCATTTACAGGATGATTGGGTGGACCTTCTTCCTACGGCTGAATTTGCCTATAATTCACAACAACATGAAACAACGAAAGAATCCCCCTTCTTTATCTCCTATGGTTTCCATCCTACCTCTATTCCGAACCTACCAGAATCCTCATCGGTTCCTGATGTCTCCCTCCATGTAACCAGCCTACAGAAAGGTTTTGATCTTGCCAAAACAAACGTACAACAAGCACAATCAAGATACAAAAAGGCAGCCGATCTACGGAGGCATCCTGCTCCCGATTATCATATCGGGGATCCTGTCCTTATATCAACCAAACACCTTCACCTTTCCTGCTCATCCAAGAACCTCACTCCACGTTACCTGGGCCCCTTCCGTGTCACTTCCATTATCAATCCGGTTGTGGTTAAGTTGGTGCTACCACCTTCACCCAGTGTTCCATGTATCCCTCCTGAAACCCTGGACTCCTGATCCTTTTTCCACCAGGACTCCCTCTCCCCCTCAACCAATTGTCGTTAATGATGCAATAGAGTACGAAGTAGAGAGGATTCTCGATTACCGAATACGTAGAGGCAGACTGTACTATCTTATTCACTGGAAGCGGTATGGCCCAGAGGAACAATCGTGGGAACCGGCCTCTCAGGTCCATGCCCCCATCTGTCTTCGTGCCTTCCATCGGGCCCACCCTGAGAGGCCTGGCCCTGTTCGCCCCCGGAGGTTGCTCCTTCGGCAGGGATTCTGTCGCACCTTATCACCGCCGTGTCCATCCTCGTCCTTCGCCGACTCTCCCCCTGGTGCCAGCGGGTGGTCGTGGTCCTCCTGCTCCACGCCACTGGGCCTCCGGGCCTCCGACCCTCCCGGCGACATGTGGTCTCCTGCCTAGTGCGGCGACCAGCGGCTGGTGCCGCAGCCTGCCGCTGTACATGATGCCGCACGTGGGGATCTGGCCAAGATGGTGTCCGGGGCTGGGCGGTCCTTTGATAGGTCTGATGGTCGGGAGCAGGGCAGACCCCAAGCCAGCATGGCCCAGGGCGGAGTTACCAAACTCCTACCCAATAGAGAAAGGAGGGTTGGCTGATGAGCTAGAGGCGTGTCCACCTCCTATAAAAGACCAGAGATCGCTCTCTGGCATTGCTTCAGTATTGTTCTGCTAGTCTTGCAACCAAGTGCTTATTCCTTATCCTCCCTCATCTATGTATTGACCTTTTGCTTTCCACCACGATACTGAAGTCTGCTGCCGGCCCCAACCTTGCTTCCATTGACCACTGCTTACGGATTATCCTCTTGTACTGCGTTATATCGAATCCTCTGACTAATTGCATATTGGGCTCCAGCCACCCCTTGAATGAGCGTGACAATGATATTGATCCTCTTCTGTGTTTTGGCTTCTGCTGCAGACATTTGTGATCCTTCACCCTCTCTTCTTTTTTTCTTGAGGTGCCATATTCTGCAGACATTTCTGTTTCCCTCATTTTTAGTCCCCCCCACTGTATTAGAGTCTTATACTTTTTGACCTCTGTGGAGGCCCTGCAAGGCCCCTTTATTGTTGCAGTTGACTTCATGAGCCCTGTGAGGCCCTCCCTTTCTGTTTGATTGTGTGATGACATCTTTACAAAATAACAATTGTAAATGAAAAAAAAGTGCTTTTGGGCTCGTCAACTCTGATGTGGAAATATCCGTACACTGGTCACTGTTACTCCATTGTATGTATGCTATATTAGTCAAATCAAAGGACCATCAAATTGAACGGATTGATGTACACACCCTTGTGTATGTGTCTTTATTGATTCCCTAGCTAGCTAGCGCTGATAGATATTTTTAATTTCCTGTATGAATATATATATATATAAATATCCTGGTATTCCTGTATTCAAATATATATTTTGGCTAATGGGTCTTCTATTCCTCCCCTCCTTGTTTCAATACTACATGCACATATTTGCTAACTACACATTTCCTCTCGAACCTAGCCAAAGGATGTTGATTAAAAACAGACATCCTATGTTTCCAGGCAAAGTAGAATCGCAAAATCTATGTAACGGTTCAGATATAGAAAAAAAGCATTCCTATTGTCCTGTCAGAATGTATTAGTTTTGACAAATGTGTGGGCTGAAACTTTTTCTTTGAAAGTGTCTTACGTTTCAAGTGTTTATTGGTTTGTGATACATTATTCTATGACCCTCCCATTGTAACAAAACTGGGTTGCATGCTTGCAGACCCCCAGAAATAGAGAAATCTTCAAGACAGAAACTTGTGTCTGTTGTCTCTTTCTCACTCGAGTTAGTTTTTTATATGATAACTGGACCAGGCGACAAACAACACATCTCCTATCATCACAAAGCTTGGCCAGTCCTGTTGGTGATTTTGCAGAAAACATTTCAATTTGGTGTTCTGAAGTGGGATTTGAGGAATCAACTTATCTGGGTGAGTACAGGTTTGAATTTAAAGAACCTATCATTCATCATAGATAACTTGCTTGTTCAAATTTTCGAGCTCGCATTATCTAACTTTATAGTGCAAAAGCTTATTTCATCTGTGTGAATGGTCTGGTAGCTTCACATGAAAGATCATTTTTTATAAGCCATCTGACTAGCTGACCCGATCTTATGGACTAGCCTTTTTAAAGGCGTTCCATTCTGGTCGATTTTGGTATTTGAACGATTGATGATGAAAAATAGTAGACATGTGCATTTGTTTTAGTACTAAAACGATTTAGTCCGAATTTTGGGATAATTTAGTTTTCGTATGACTCAAGAGATACGAAACTGCTCAGTACAAAAAACAAAAGAAACTAAAAAAAATGCACTACATTTTAGTTTCATTCCTTTTTGTGATATTATATTGATGAGTGAAGGAGACCAGCAATGAACAGCGCAACATCGCAAAGCTACAGAAAAGGTTTGTATGCGTAATTCTTCCCGACCCCTACCCGAAAAACTGACAGTGGTGGAGGTCCAGAATACTCACTCGCAGCACAGACAACCAGCACAGGAGAGGAAACCTTTACTTAACCCTTGCATGTCTATGAGGCAGACAAGATGATAAAAGCAGCTGGAGAAGGAAAACATTCAAATAAATCACACTGAAAGCTAATAACAGAGGAGGGGTGGATAGTAAAAACCCCTTTATAACAAGCAGCGCTGGGAGAAGAGAGGGACTTTATAAAACGTGTGTTATCTCCCCTCCCGCTCTGCATAATAGAGGCTTAGGTCTGATACATTTTATATTATCCAGGAGCATTATCCCCCTTTCCTCATCTATAATACACGTTTTATATAAAGTCCCTCTCCTCTCCCAGTGCTGCTTGTTATAAAGGATTTTACGTCTGATACATTTAGTATCCAGCTCTCACAGTTACTCTGTCATTATGAGCCTTCAGTGTGATTTATTTGAATGTTTTCCCTGGATTTAAAATGCTGTATTTTATAAAAAATAAAAAAAATTGTGCCAGTCACTCTTCTCTGAGCTTTAAGACCGATTTACGTTAATATTTTCCCTCTCCCCTGCTTTTATAATCCTGTCTGTCTCCCCCACAGAGATACAAAGTTTAAGTAAAGGTTCCCTCTCCTGTGCTGGATAAGCATTGCATTCCGAAGTTCTGCACCCTCCACATGCCAATGCAGTAGGATGTTCTATACAGAGAGGGGCATTAATTAATGCAGGAGGATGTTCTATACAATTATACAGAGACGGGTATTAATGCAGGAGGAGGTTATATACATTATACAGAGAAAGGTATAAATTGAGGAGGATGTTCTATACAGTGAGGGACATTAATTAATTCAAGAGGATGTTATGTACATTATACAGAGAGGGGTAAGAGGACATAGTCTTAGATTAGAGGGGCAAAGGTTTAAAAGTAACATCAGGAAGCATTATTTTACTGAGAGGGTGGTGGATACATGGAACAGCCTTCCAGTAGAGGTGGTAGAGGCCAAAACAGTAATTGAATTTAAGCAAGCATGGGATAGGCATAAGGCTATCCTAAACAAAACATAAATCCAGGTAAAGTATCCATGTAATTGGGCAGACTAGATGGGCCGAAAGGTTCTTATCTGCCGACATTTTTCTATGTTTCTATGTTTCTATGTTTCTAATTAATGCAGGTGGATGTTCTATACATTATACAGAGAGGGGTATTAATTAATGCAGGTGGATTTTCTATACATTATACAGAGAGGGGTATTAATTAATGCAGGAGGATGTTATCTACATTATACAGAGAGGGGTATTAATTAATGCAGGAGGATGTTCTATACATTATACAGAGAGCAGCATTATTTTTTAGCCCTTTAAATTCAGTGGCTATGAGTGCTGAGATCGGCTGCTTGTTATATTATCTCTCAGTACAATGTATCAGGCTCAGCTGTTACAGTAACTGACTGCTGCTCATCACAGCACTCGGAGTTTCAGTAAAACAAGGAAATAATATTGTTATAACATCTTATATACAAAAATATTATTTATTAGTTTTACTGAAACTCTGAGCGCTGTGATGAGCGTCAGTTACTGTAACAGCTTTGCCTGACACATTGTGCTGAGAGTGAGAGATACTGTAACGCGTGTTCGGTTCGACTTCGAACTCGAACAATTTCAAATGTTCGAGTTCGAACTCTAACACGATCCGAACTCAATGTAAGTCAATGGGACTTGAAAGTTCGATTTTTAGAGTGCCCTCCAAGAGGGCATATATGCTAGATATTTAACATAAAAGGTGTATAGGTGTCCAGGTAGTGCCCTGGGGGACAGGAAACAAGGACAAAAAGTTTAAAAAAAGTTTTTAAAGGAACAGTGAGTTTTCCATGAATTAAAGGTTAAAAATAAAAATTCCTTCAAATACCGTGCCTAGGAGGTCCCCATAACCTGCCTGTGAAGTGGCGGATTTGTAGGATGTATAGAAACATTTAAAAACAAAAAAATGACATTTCAAATGATGGTAAATGGTTTTCCTTTAAACTATTCATAAACAACTGCTTGGGGCGGCAGCCTGTATGAAAAGAGGAGATGTTTTAGGACACGCAGAACAAGTTTAGTGATTTTTTTGGCTAAATTATGGTGAAACTTATGCAGGCTTTGGATGAAAGCAACAATAGGTGCTTTAAAATTGGGCCTTTAGTGTCGGCAACAGTGCCGTCACACCATAACCCCTCTGTGGTATTGTGTTAGAGTGCAGGGTTGGACCCTGCGGTCAAATATTAAAATTATATGAATCTGGTACACATATCAGTGCACCCAAATATTTTGCCTTTGGTGGCAGCAAGTGCCTTCACACCGTAACCCCTCGGTGGTATTGTGGAAGAGTGCAGTGGTGGACCCTGCGGTCAAATATTAAAATGATATGAATCTGGTACAGGCGTCAGTGCTCCCAAATATTTTGCCTTTGGTGGCAGCAAGTGCCTTCACACCGTAACCCCTCTGAGGTATTGTGGAAGAGTGCAGTGGTGGAGGTTTTTGTAATGCAGAAGAGATCCCCGATCTATTCAGTTACATCAGCAGCTATAACAAAACCAGGTCAGCAATGTGTAGGCACTTGTACTGCGCTACGGTATATGGTGAGAATCGGCGCACACCAATAGCAACAGGAAGCAAACAGAACAGGCAGGGAATACACAGAGAGAATAGTCAAATGGCAGGCAAAGTCGGCAACAGATCGGGTCCTCAGAACAAGCAGGGTCAGTAACAAGTATACAAACTGATTCGGTAAGCTAGCGATGCGGGAATAAAGACTGAGACACACTGAGCGTGTAGCGACGCCAAGCGTAGCGAAGCGAAGAGAAGCAAACATTTTGTAGGCTTGACTTCACTCCACTCCGCCTCGCAGCGTGTCTACACTGCATTACATTTGCTTCTTACCGCACTGGACAGGAATCCACTAACTAAATTAAAATGTACACACAAAACCGTTTTATTTTCACAAAGCACATGTTATATAGGCAAAAAAAGTTTCTACTGAATAAAATACATCAAAAATTACTGTTAATTTTAGTAGGAATAGTATAAAAATATTAAAAAGAGGTAACCCCTGATCATATATATTATAGGGACACGGAGCGCTGTGTATAGAGTAGGGATGCATTGATACCACACACAGCCATATACGTATATATCAACACGCAGACCTATATATACGTATATATCAACACGCAGATATATATATATATACACCCACCCACAGACCTCAGACCATATATACACATACGCACATGGGTGGGTGGCATGTGGACAATCTCAACTAAATGCGCCCCCCCCAATTTGGCTGATCCCTCCAGAAGAAATGTTGAACCCGACAGAGCAGAAAATAAGTATATTATTCTCTGCTCTATCAGGTTCAAAATTTCTTCTGGAGGGATCAGCTAAATGGGGGGGGGGCAATTAAGTGCCAAAATTAGGGATGAGCTGTTCGGTTTGAACGGTTCGGAGTTCGAAACGAACTCGGCCTGTTCGACTAGATCGCGAACACCGAACATTTCCGGGTGTTCGCCGCATATTCGACCCCACTGGCCTGAAGCTCGTAATTGGCTACAGCTTTGCACCTGACCACAGGTCTGGTGCAAGACTGGTTCAACACTATGCCAATCACCGCTCAGAGTCCTGATTGGGCAAATTTTGCCCAATCATGGGCTCACAGAGCTAAGTCCCGCAGCACACTATATAATGTTTCCACGCGCCGATTCTGCACGCATTTCAGAGGAGATTTTAAAGGAGATAGTTGTGTGTTGTTACTGCCGGTCTGCCACACTACTGGGGGGGTCTGGGGGGTCTCATTTCTACCAAATATCAGGGAATTTAGGTGCTGTGTGTCTTGTCACTGTGGCAGCAAATTTTTGGGGTTTACAACTTTCTTTAAAACATTTGTGAATTGAGGTTATCTTCTGGGTCTTGTCACTGTGCCAGCAAGTCTTTTTGGGTCTCATTTCTACCAAATATCAGGGAATTTAGGTGATGTGTGTCTTGACACTGTGCCAGCAAGTTTTTTTGGGGTTTACAACTTTCTTTAAAACATATGTGAATAGAGGTGATCTTCTGTGTCTTGTCACTGTGACTCACTGTGCCAGCAAATCTTTTTGGGGCTCACTAATTTCTTCAAAACATTTGTGAAATGAGGTGATCTGTGTCTCGTCCCACATCCAGTAACACGCATTATTTTGGGGCTCACTAATTTCTTTAAAACATTTGTGAATTGAGGTGA
Organism: Leptobrachium leishanense; assembly: GCA_009667805.1. Lineage (NCBI taxonomy): Eukaryota > Metazoa > Chordata > Amphibia > Anura > Megophryidae > Leptobrachium > Leptobrachium leishanense. Next base: position 247,102,612 of record CM019066.1, read on the forward strand.
TCTGTGTCTCGTCCCACATCCAGTACCACGCATTATTTTGGGGCTCACTAATTTCTTTAAAACATTTGTGAATTGAGGTGATCTGTGTCCCGTTGCACAACCAGTACCATGCATTATTTTGGGGCTCACTAATTTCTTTAAAACATTTGTGAATTGAGGTGATCTGTGTCTCGTCCCACATCCAGTACCACGCATAATTTTGGGGCTCACTAATTTCTTTAAAACATTTGTGAATTGAGGTGATCTGTGGCTCATCCCACATCCAGTACCACGCATTATTTTGGGGCTCACTAATTTCTTTAAAACATTTGTGAATTGAGGTGATCTGTGTCTCGTCACTGGCTGCCAGCTATCAGTGTGTCTCACTGAGTTATACCAGAGTTCTTTAAATATTTATACCAGAGTTGAATCAGAGTTCTGTATATATTAATCTATATATCACTCACCATGTCTGAAAGAACAAAAAGGACAGGCAGACGCTCCCAGACACAGATAAGAGGGCAAGCAGCCCCTGTGTCGGGAGGCTGTGCCTCTGGTCGTGGTGGACGTGGTGCATCCTCTGCAGGGGCACGCTTGTCCTTTCTAACTGGTGCTGGCCGTCTTAAGCAGCAGCAACATACAGAGGACTTGGTGGATTGGCTAACCAGGCCATCCTCATCCTCCGAGTCCTCTGCCAGCCAGGCTTCTAGTACTTTACAGTCCACCTCAGCTGCCAAAGCATCTAATGAAGCCTCCATGTCCACAGATACTCCTGCCGTAGCCTCGCTATCACACACGGAGGAGTCAGCGGAATTGTTTGACTACAATGAGAGTGACATGATTCTTCAGGATGCGCAGCAAGTACAGTGCTCTGATTCAATCTCTGAGGTTGAGGAAGGGAGTATAATCAACCTAGAGGAAGGGGGTGCCAGTGATGACACACAAATAACTGGCACTCATGTTGCCCCAGCAGCTGCAGCATACTGCCAAGTTGGCTCCAGTGACGAGGAGATGGGGGGTGAAGATGACAATGATGATGAGGTCACTGACTTCTCCACCTGGATGCCAGATCAAACAGAGGAATTAAGTGAGGAAGAGGGGGAGGAGGAGGCACAGCAAACACGAGGTACAACATCCTCTGTGACCAACCGTAGCACTAGCCAGTCCAAGGCATCACATGTCAGAGCTGCTCCGGTGCAGATTGCTGTTGTCTCAAAGAACACACGCAGGGACTCTGTTGTCTGGGAGTTCTTTAAGAAATGTGCAGTAGAGCGCAGTGTTGCTATTTGTAATCTATGTCAGATGAGGCTTAAGCATGGGAAAGATACCGGACACTTGGGTACCACGTGCTTGAGGCGATATATGAACAAGTGCCACACATCCCGTTGGCACAAAACTTTGCGTAGGTCCTCCTCATCTGTCTCTACCCCCACTGTATGTCCTGCTATGTCATTGCCTACAACTTCCACCGACAGGGATGATGCTACAGTAATGGATGTACCAGCTCCTTCCTCACAATGTGACATCATCCCAGTAGCTGAAGATTTACGCAGTCAGATTACGTTGCCGCAGCTTGCTGCAGCGAAAGAAAAAATATAGTCCCAACCATCCCCAAGCACAGCGTCTAAATGCCAGCTTAGCAAAATTACTCGCATTGCAGCTGCTGCCTTTCCAGCTGGTGGACTCTGCTCCCTTCCGTGAATTTGCTGAATGTGCTGTACCACAGTGGCAGGTTCCAAAACGCCATTACTTTTCACGCAAGGCCATTCCAGCACTATACCAGCACGTGGAAGACAATGTTATCCAGTCATTGGGAAAGGCAGTCAGCAGCAAGGTGCATGTGACTTTAGACACGTGGTCCAGCAAGCATGGACAGGGTCGTTACATTTCCTTCACGGCACACTGGGTAACTCTGGTCGCAGCTGGGAGGGATCCAAGACGGGGCTCTGTGCTGGAGCTTGTTCATCCACCACGCCTCCAGAAAGCTGCTTGTATGAGGTCTGTCTGCTCCACCACCACCACCTCTTCCTCCTCCTCCTCCTCCTTCTCTGTCTCTGGCGAAGTGGCAGTTAAACCGACGCCTGATAGGGTCTACGCAATGGCTCAAGCAAGAAGATGCCATACTGTGCTTGTTTGTTTAGGGGACAGGAGCCATACCGGGTCAGAAATTTTGTCAGCTCTGCAGGGGCAGGTGCAGAGATGGTTAACACCATGCCAGCTTGAGCTGGGAATGATCGTCTGCGATAATGGCAGCAACCTTCTCTCTGCCCTACGCAAGGGTAAATTGACGCATGTACCATGCCTAGCACACGTCCTAAATCTGGTGGTACAGCGTCTCCTAACCAGGTACCCAGGGCTGGCAGAGCTTCTCAGCTAGGCCAGAAAAGTCTGCAGCCACTTCAGACGGTCATTCCCAGCAAGCGTTCGCCTGGCAGAAATTCAAAGAGAATTCCACCTTCCCACAAACCGTCTGATCTGTGACATGCCCACCAGGTGGAACTTGACATTAGCAATGCTGCAGCGTCTGCACAAACAGCAGAGGGCCATCAACGAGTACCTGTGTGAGTATGGCACAAGGACAGGTTCAGGTCAACTTGTTTTTTTTCCCCCCCGCAGTGGCTGATGATCAAGGATGCATGCACTGTACTGTCACCATTTGAGGAGGCAACGAGGATGGTGAGCAGGGACAGTGCATGCATCAGTGACACAATTCCTTCAGTGTTCCTGCTGGAGCACACTCTGCGGGGAATTATAGATGTGGCTCTAGAGGCAGAGCAGCGGGAGGAAGAGGAGGCCTTCCCTAGCTCTCAAGGCCCCAGTCTTTCCGCAGACAGGATTCCAGCGGGTCCTACTCAGATCAGACAGGAGGAGGATGAGGAGGAGGAGGAGTATTTAAGTAGTGGGGGCATTGAAGGTGGGGATTCCTCAAGGGAGGGTTTTGTGTGCCCAGAAACAGAAGGGCTAGTGCGTGGCTGGGAGGAGAAAGTGCACGATATGGTCATCCTCATTGACCAGAAAGACTCAGAGGCTAATGCCACCTCCAACCTACGCTGCATGGGCTCCCTAATGATGCAAAGCCTGCTAAAGGACCCCAGGATTCGTGCTATCAAGGAGAGGGATCATTACTGGTTGGCAACCCTTCTTGATCCACGATACAAGGGGAAAGTTGCAGAGCTCATCCTGCCCGCACAGAGGGAGCACAGGATGAAAAAACTTGAGGACGCTCTAAAGCGACACTTGTGTAACACCTTTCCAGGCACTGGTAGATTACCAAGTCCTGACACACGTGCTTCTGAGGCTGCGGGTGATCAGAGGAATAGTGGTGAAGGCCAGGGCCGCTTGACTGATGCTTTTTTAATTTTTTTTAGTCCTCGACACCCAGGGACGTCAAATGTAGGCACCCATTGCCAGCGTCTTCACCATATGGTGCAGGACTACCTAGGGGCAAGGGCAGACCTGGATACATTTCCAGCAGATGATCCACTGGCTTACTGGGTGTTGAGATTGGATCACTGGCCAGAACTAAGCCAATATGCTATGTAGCTACTAGGTTGCCCTTCATCTAGCGTGCTTTCCGAAAGGACGTTCAGTGTCGCTGGAGGTTTTGTCACAGACAAAAGAGTGCGTCTGTCCACCGACTCTGTAGACCGGCTGACATTTATAAAAATGAATCAGTCCTGGATCAGCAGTTATCAATCCCCTGATGCTGACGTAACGGAATAGATCGGGATGTCTTCTGCATTCACAAAACCTCCAGCACTGAACTCTTCCACAATACCACAAAAGGGTTACGATGTGAATGCACTTGCTGCCATGAAAGGCACAATATTTGGCTGCACTGACGCCTGTGCCAGATTTATATCAATTTAATTTTTTGAACCGCAGGGTCCAACCCTGCACTCTTCCACAATACCACAGAGGGGTTACTGTATGATGATACTTGCTGGCCTGGCATTAAAGGCACAATATCTGGGTGCACTGACGCCCAATAACAGATCAAAAACTTTTCAATATAGGACCACATGGTCCACCCCTGCATTCTTCCACAATACCACAGAGGGGTTGCTGTATGATGATACTTGCTGGCCTGGCATTAAAGGCACACTATGTGGGTGCACTGACGCTCATTAACAGATCAAAAACTTTTCAATATAGGACCACATGGTCCACCCCTGCACTCTTCCACAATACCACAGAGGGGTTACTGTATGATGATACTTGCTGGCTTGGCATTAAAGGCACAATATCTGGGTGCACTGACGCCCATTAACAGATCAAAAACTCTTCAATATAGGACCACATGGTCCACCTCTGCACTCTTCCACAATACCACAGAGGGGTTACTGTATGATGATACTTGCTGGCCTGGCATTAAAGGCACAATATATGGGTGCACTGACGACCATTAACAGATCAAAAACTTTTCAATATAGGACCACATGGTCCACCCCTGCACTCTTCCACAATACCACAGAGGGGTTACTGTATGAGGATACTTGCTGGCCTGGCATTAAAGGCACAATATCTGGGTGCACTGACGCCCATTAACAGATCAAAAACTTTTCAATATAGGACCACATGGTTCACCCTGTATTCTTCCACAATACTACAGAGGGGTTACTGTATGATAGTACTTGCAGGCCTGGCACCAAAAGCACAATATCTGGGTGCACTGACGCCTTGACCAGAATCATATCTTTTCAATATAGGACCACATGGTCCACCCCTGCATTCTTCCACAATACCACAGAGGGTTTACTGTATGATAGTACTTGCAGGCCTGGCACCAAACGCACAATATTTGGGTGCACTGCCACTGACACCTGTATCAGATTCATATCCTCAGAGGGGTTACGGTGTGACGGCACTGTTGGGGATGCTAAAGGACCAATTTTAAAGCACCTATTGTTACTTTCATCCAAAACCTGCATATATTTCACAATAATTTTGCCAAAAAAATCAGTAAACTTTTTCTGCGTGTCCGAAAATGTCTCCTCTTTTCATACAGACTGCCGCCCCAAGCAGTTGTTTATGGATAGATTAAATGAAAAGCATTTACCGTCATATGAAACATAATTTTTTTGTTTTTAAGTGTTTCTATACATCCTAGAAATCCGCCACTTCACGGGCAGGTTATGGGGACCTCCTAGGCACAATATTTGAAGGAATTTTTGGTTTTTATTTTTAACCCTTATTTCATGGAAAACTCACTGTCCCTTTAAAAACATATTTTTTTACTTTTTGTCCTTGTTTCCTGTCCCCCAGGGCACTACCTGGACCCCCATACACCTTTTATGGCAAATATGTAGCAAATATGCCCTCTAGGAGGGCACTCTAAAAAACGAATTTTCAGCCCCATTGACTTGCATTGGGTTCGAGTTCGGGTTCGGGTTCGGGTTCGGACCCGAACAAATGGGAAGTTCGTGTTCGGGCTCGAACCGAATTCGGGGGGTGTTCGGCTCATCCCTAGCTAAAATGTGTGTGTAATACAAGTCTGGATATATATATTTATAAGAATATAGATATATATCTTATCTATATATATATATATATATCATACCTGCCCTTACCTTCCCCTATAAATTTGCTAAAAATATACACACAAAAAAAACCAAACCACTGCCTGAGACCCCATGCAGCCCACATGCCACCCCCCTCTACCTGGCTGAATGTATCTAATATATATAATTAACCCCTTCCCGACCGCTGACGTACCCTGTACGTCCTGTGTTCGGGTCTCCCTTAGACCCGATGACGTACAGGGTACGTCAGCGGCGCCAAATCCCCCTCCCGCCCGATACTCACCTCCCTCGTCGGATCCCACGTTGATCTGACAGGGAGGAAGCCTGCCCATGTGATTTACATGGGCAGGCGAGGCTGATGACGTCGCCACGCTGCGTGGTGATGTCATCAGAAGGTGCCCCCATGTGTTTCAATGGAGGGGAGGGGGGGGCTCCTTCGGAGCCCTCTATCTCCCCAACCATTGAAGCTAGGGAGATGCCGTTCACCGCTGGAGAGGGGAGAGCCTCCCCTTTCCAGCGGTGTATGGCATTAACCATTTCGCCGCCGGATCACGTTGCGGCGCCAATTGGCGCCAAAACGTGATTCAAACCTGGAGGGGGGCTGACATCTTGGATGTCAGCCTAGCCTCCAGGTCCCCCCCCACCCACTGACAACCTCACCATATGTGTGAGGATGTCAGTGGGCCAGTTAACCCTCTAGCTGCCATGTAGAGATAAGGGGATCCTAAGGATCCCTTTATCTCCCGATCCATGGCAGCTAGATGGTCATATTTGACATCATTTGAAAGGCCTGATTATGGCCTTTCAAATGATACCAAACATGACCAGGTTTGGTTTTAAAAAAAAATGTAAAAAAAAAATTAAATAAAAAAAAAAATAATAAAAAAATTAAATAAAATAAAAAAATGTTTTTTTTTTAAAAGTTTTTTTTGTCTGGGGGGAGTTTAATTAAATAGGACCTAGGCTGTCATCTAAAAATAATTAGCACAAAATGGTCAGAATGAGCGCAGCGCACATAGGTGAACTGGCTCAGCAGTGAAAGGGTTAAAAGGTAAAAACATGTAAAAATTGGGTATTTCTATTCTCGGGATAAAATTTGGAAACTATTTAGCCGGGGTCTTTATTGGTGGTTATAGCTTTAGGGGATTAAATTACGAAAAAGTGTGTTTTTACCATTTTTTTCATCATATTTCATATTTTTTTTATATTAAATTATTGGATATGATGGAAATAATGGTATTTCTAGAAAGTCCATTTAATGGCGGGAAAAAGGGTGTATAATATGTGTGGGTTGAATAAACGAGTAAGAGGAAAATTTGATCTAAACACGAGCAGCGCAGAAACGTAAAAACAGCAGCGGTCACTAAAGGACGGATTTGTGTAAAACCGCCCGGTCACTAAGGGGTTAAATACATTCAGCAAGGTAGAGAAATATAAAAAAAAAGGTTTTATTTTATGTTCCCTGGGACATTTAAAAGTGTCCTCGGATTTTTTTTTTTTTTAGAAATGCCTTAGCCTGGTGGTCAGTGGGGGCTCCCTGGATCCTGGTCGTGGGGGGGTTGCCGCAGGTGCAGTGGCTCCCTCCCTGCACCGCCTGTCTCTGCCACATGCACCCGGGCGGCTAGTCCACACAGTCGCAGCTCTGTCATCCGGCGGCCGCATGCTCCTCAAGGGGATCCTTGGGAAGCTTCGGCAGGCTGCCCTCTACAGTGCCTGATTAGAGGGCCTTGTCTGCCTGATGTTTAGTAACAAGAATGATTTATCCCATAGGCTTCAATGTCAAAAATATTCCCGTTTTAATTCAATGTCTAATAAACCGTTGCTTATAATATTCTGCAGTAAAGAGTCTCTTCATTTGTAGATTTTTTAGTATTTTTTAAGCATTTTTTATACTTTTTTCAATTTATTTTCTTTCGAACTTTTGGCGAACCTCACAAAAACGTTCGAAGTTCGCGAACTTTTGAACAGCCGATGTTCGATTCGAACTCCGAACAGATCCGAACCAAATGCTCATCCCTAGTAACAAGCAGCGATCTCAGCCCTCTGAGGAGCCACTACAATAGTAATTATATCCGCTGGTTTTCGGATTATTTTAAATTAGTTTTCATACTAAAGAACTGAAAACGAATTTCTTTAGTCCTAAAATGTAATTTATTTAGTTGCTAATCCATTAGTTCAAAATTACATTTTGTGCTGTGCATACTGTATGTTTAAAAAATAGTTTTTTGCAATTTGTCTGGGTATTGTATAGTTATCCTTTCCCTTTGTTAATGTCCCTTGATTGAGAAATCGTTGGAGTCCCCGCAGTCTGCGACTCACGTGTGTATTGCTTTATAAAGATTATTATTGTAAAGACGAATGTCTTTAAGTTAAGATTGTCCTGCCCATGGGAATTGGGTCCCTATATACTTGACCACTTGTTATTTCCTATTTGTGCGTGTTTTTCCCTGCTAGTGTAGTTAGATTTTTAAATAGAATGGAGATTCTTGTTTTGCATTTGGCCCAGTGAGAATAAAAGAAACTGCGCATTTTTGCGAACCCTTCCACTTTACCCTTTTAATTGCGCTGGCCCTTCTCCTTCCCTTCTCCACCACGCCTTTTCTGCGATATGGGTGCCCAAAAATGTTCCCATGTAGACCCAAAAACAACGGGCAAACTAGATAAGCACTTCAATAAGAAGTTAGTGCCCCAAAATGGCACTGCTGAAACACCCGCCGATTTTGTGCAATGTGTTGCTGGCGGCTATTTCACTACGCCATTTGTAGATTGTCTTGCTGGTTGGACTACAGCCATGCATTCTTTTGACCCATTTCCAAATTTAGGAAGCTTCTCTGCCTATCATATGTCAATGATAACAGGCTTATGTCTTGGGGACCAAAATGCCTTCCCATATTTCCAACATGACCCAAATTGGGATAAGAAATATATAAAAGAATGTGGTAAAGTGTGGATTCACTTGTCCACTTCTTACAGTCCCATTTCCCAAACTCCTAAAGATGTATCTTGGTCCATAGATAGTCCCCCACCTTATAATTCCCCTCCTTTTGCCCTTTCACAACCTACTCCCAAACCCTCTTCCCTTTATCCCAGTCTTGTCCCTAAGACTTTGGCAGCTGTGGTTACAACTATTGAAACCACTACTAATCCCCTTCCTTCCCCTGAAGCCCTACCACAGAACCTAGGCGCTTTAGATGATACAACAGTCTGACACAGAACAAGAGGAAACCCTTGAATCCAGCACATATAATTGGCAAAATAAAACCCCTATATCTAAATTCAGTACATCCTCATGTTTATCCACTACCAAACCCACCCATGCAGGATACTCTCCCCAAATGCAATATTTTATTGGCCAATATGAACCCAAACTTCAGAATGTACTTACTAGGACCCAAGCTGGTAAAACTATCAAACCCCCTGCTAGATTTCAGATGCCCTATTTAATTGCAGGAAATAATGTCGTTATTATGCCCCCTGATATAGGAACCTTAAATTCCATAATTAAGGCAGGGTTCCCCTATTCCCCGTGTTTCCCCGACAGCTACAACACGGTATCTTAAACGGGCGACACGAGGGGTGCAATTAACTCAGGAAGATTACAAATTGATCATTAACGGTGTCATCGGATATGCTGATGACACTGGTTTTGATTGGACTTGTGTGCTCTCACTCCAATCCCCCTATGCTCCTCTAATGGGTGCCCCTATTACACCCCAAAATTTGCCCTTACAAACTTCGGTCCAGATTGATGATATGTGGACAGAAGTTTGTGATGAATGGACTCGTAATTATGGAGCTCGTCATTCCATGGTTGCAGCCATAGCATGCAAACAAAATGCCAAAGAATCTGTCACTGAATTCGTCCATCGGTTCCATAAGAACTGGAAGGAGGAATGCCGGTATGACAATAGATGGAGATATGGGTCTCCTCTACACCCAGACACTCATGGGTAATCTCAGAGATGATACTCAGAGAATTGCTAAACAAGTTATTGATAACTGGCCAACTGTTATTCCTTTTGATCTTAATAATAGGCTCCTTTGTTAAAGATTCTGCTGGTTGCTTTGATCTGCAGCATTCTAAATATATGCTAGCTGTCTTTAACGGTCCTTCAGGTCCCAGAGGTCCCCCAAGTAATACTGGCCCTCGCCCTAAATGGACTTATTATCGTCCTCAACACCCCACACATACCCCAGGTACTTGTTTCATTTGTGGTGGTCCAACTCACTGGCGTAACGAATACCCTCATAATCCCATGAACATTGGCAATACTGCTATGAACCCCCAGCCACATCCTCAGACAAGCAATGCTGTTACCTCCCCTAACAATTCTTTTAATCCACCTCGTCATAACATTGACTGGAAAAATCAGTCAAATGCTTGATGTGGTCCAGAGGCATGCTCCATCTCATGTGTTCAGATTTCAGAAACCGTTGACCATTTGCCCCTAGTGATACTTACTTTAGAGGGCCATGAAACTCCCTTTCTTGTAGTTACTGGTGCCACCAATTCTACATTGACATTAGAGTAGTGCTTATGGTCAATTAAACCTGCCGAGATGCCATCTTTGAGGATTATTGGAGTACTAACAGAAACCTTTGTCACCCCACCTATTGCTATTTCTTGAGTTTCTTCCCCTGCCTGTGTCCCATTATTTTCATGTTCTCCCTACCTGTCCTGTTAATTTGTTAGGCAGAGATTTGATTTCTTTGCTTGATGTGTCTATCTCCTGCATGCCATCTGGAGCTATACATGTTGATTCTCCATTTTTTCGCTTGAAGCTTCTCCTAGCACTGTCCTCCCCCCTCTCCCCCTCCTTCTTCCTCTCCCTCTCCCCCACCCTCTTCCTCTCCCTCCATCTCTCCCCCTCCCTCTGCTTTCCTTTCCATGCCTGATCTTGAATTGTCTGTTCCCTTTGATATATGGGCTACTGATGACTATGATGTTGGTTCTATCTCTTGCTCTCCTTACTCTACTAACCTGAAAGCATCTGCTTCTCCTGTCTATCACAAGCAAAATAATCTGTCACCTGCTAAACTGAAGGAATATGTGAATTCATTCACCGCTTCCTTGCTACTGGCATTCTTCGTCCCATTGTAAGTTCCTACAACACTCCCGTAAATCCTGTGTCTAAAGGATATGGATATCACTTTACCCAGGATTTCTGATCTCTCAATGAAATCATAATTCCTATTTCTCCAATTTTACCTGACCTCCCAACCCTTCTCACCTCCATACCCCCAGACTCTACACATTTTACAGTCATAGACCTAGAAAATGCCTTTTTTTCTGTCCCAGTACATCCAGATACAGAGCCCCTTTTGGCTTTTACTTTTGAAGGCTCCCAATATTCTTGGTCTGTACTTCCTCTGGTATTTATCTATAGCCATGCTGTCTTTTCGAGAGGTCTCCGTGAGACTCTGTTGAGTTACAGTCTGCCGGAAGGCTCCACCTTACTACAGTATGTGGATGACCTCCTCCTTTGTAGCCCCAGCCAAGCTACATGTCACGCTGACTCTGTTGCTCTCCTCAACCACCTACACTCAAAAGGCCACAAGGTGTCAAGAAGAAAGATGCAATTTTGCTCTACATCTGTCGAATATGTGGGTTTCATTCTCACTCAGGGATCTCGCGTCCTCTCACTGTACCGCATTCAGAACCTGCTCAAGCGTCCTGCCTTCAAAACAGACAAGTTGTCCTTTCTGGAGATGGTGAACTTTTGCCGCCACTGGATACCAGACTGTTCCTATTATGACGCTGTTCTTCGTGCTTGCACAGCTTTGAACCAAATTGTTTGGTCTCCAGACACGGTCTCTGCCTTTGATACATTAAAGGAACTGTTGGCCACTGCACCGGCACTGGGGCTACTGAACTATAAACTGCCTTTCCATCTCTACTGTAGGGAGGATGGCACGCAATGGCGGCTGTTCTTGCACAGGTCCAAAGGGAGGTCATTGCGTCCAACTGCATTTTTGTCAAAAGTCCTGCCCCTGTTGTCCAGGGAATGCCCAATTGTCTCCGCTCCTTGGCTGCCTGTGCCATGGCTGTGGAAACTGTTTAGTCCTTAACCCTAGGTACTGACACTATTCTCCATACCCAACACAATGTCTTGCATGTACTTCGTAACCTCTCCACCCAGCACAGTTTTTCACAACAACGTTTGTCTGGTTATGAAAATATACTTACTTCCACCTCCAATTTGTCTGTCAAATACTCTTCTGGTCCCTCTGCTGTCCTTAGCGCCCTTCTGCGCCTACGCGAAGGCCATGAGGAGCCTCGCAAATTACATGACTGTCTTCCTCTTATTCAATTAACAACCTCTCCTTGATCTGATCTTTCTGACACTCCTCTGGAAGGTCCTGTTCGTCATATCTTTGTTCATGGCTCCTGTTCTCGTCCCTCTGATTCCCAGTATCTGACTTGTTATGCTGTGGTTGAATTGCCTGACATTGTGCATGAATCTGCTTCTCTTCCTTTGAATTCATCTCAAGCTGCTGAACTTCTTGCTTCAACAGCTGCATGTAATTTTTTTAAAGATCTCCCTGTCACCATTTATACTGACTCTTGGTATGCATTTGGTGTTGTGCATGATTTGTGTGCTCTCTGGCCCCGCCGAAGTTTTACTACTGCTGATGGTCGTCCTATTTCTCGTTCTGATCTGATTTCTGATCTCCGGTCTGCTATTCTATTGCCTTTTCGTCTTGCTGTTGTCAAATGCAAAGGTCATGACCCTGTTGACTCTTGTTTCTCGTGGCAATCACTTTGCTGATGCTACGTCTAAAGCTGCTGCTCTTTCATCCCCTACCATTTCCCTTGTTCCTCACCCTCCAATTGTCACCTGCTATCTTTCTCCCTTTCTGCTACCCCAGAAATGGATGATCAAAGAACTTCAGCAGGTGCTACTGAAGCTGATGTTTTTCAATAGGGCCTCAGAAGGCCTTGTGAAGTCTCAAGAAATTCCACCTGATGTTATAATTTATGAGAAAGGAGGGAGAGTGGGCCTACCAGCTGCAGCAGCCCCATCTTTATATTTTCTTTTCATGGTCCTGGTCACAGATCTCCCAAACTCACATACAGCAAAATGGCTAAATATTTTTCTGTTTGTAATCTTAAGGCTATGATTAATTCCCAACTTTCTCGTTGCCTTATATGCGCCCGAAATAATACGCAGGGCCCAAAACTTAAAACCGAACATCTACCACCCACAAATGGCCCATTCCAGGATCTTCTGATTGATTTCACACACATGATTGTCCACTGCAAAAGGTAACCTGAAATACCTTCTAATGATAGTTGACAAGTTTTCTAGATGGCCTGAAGCCTTCCCTACTACAAGAGAAAATGCCAGAACTGTTGCCAAAATTCTTTGTAAAGAATTAATACCCAGATATGGTTGCCCCATATCTATTGATTCAGATAATGGTCCTGTCTTCACGTCCAAGGTCACACAGGAATTGGTAAGATTAATGGCCATTCGATGGAAGTTTCACTACCCTACCACCCAGAAAATTCTGGAGTAGTCGAGCACCAAAATCGCACTGTGAAAGACAAGCTCAGAAAAGCCACTGAGGGTACCTTCAAGAATTGGCCGGATTACCTTCCAGCCATTCTTGCAGAAATAAGAATGACCCCCCATTCTGTCACTGGTCTCTCCCCCTTTGAAGTTCTCATGGGAAGACCCTTTCCTACCCCATGGATTCCTAAGCAAGGTCTCCTGGTCATGCTACCAGGTGATCTGGATGAATTTAGGGAAGCATATGTTACACAAGTTGCTTGAAACATTGCATAATTTCCATAGGACGGTCTCCTGATCTTTTCCGCCTCTCTCCACAGAGGCTACTCATTGTTTCGTCCCAGGAGATCGAGTGCTCATGAAGGCCCTGCATCGTCACAAAACCATTGATCCACATATGGAGAACCGACTACAGTCCTTCCTCGCTGTAACCAGAACGGCCGTGCTGACCGATGAATCACCTTCCTGGATCCATGCATCAAGGATAAAGAAAGCACCATTCATCTCTGATGATTTCCTTCCTTATCCACCTGTGACCTCAACCCCGGATGTGGAATCGCTGGCTACTGATTCTAGCTGACCACAGATCCCTGGAGGGAAACCTGCATCTGTACAAGGGCCTGCGTCCAACTCCAGCTGGTAACCTCCTCCTGTGGCGGTATACCACTGAAGAATCTGGAGTGTGGGCCTCAGCAGTTGTAAGCCCCTGCTAAACTGTTGGCTGGTTTCCCAGTTGAAGAATAGTTTCCCCCCAATTTATTTTTATACCTATTAACTTTCCTATTTGTGTCAGGACCTGGACTCTCTGACCCCTGGCGCCCCCTTTTGATTCCTCAAATGCCATGTCCTGCATCATCTATGCAGGTTCCAGGACATACGTGAACTTTCCATACAAGCCCTGGAGCCTCACCTGCACCTGATCCTGCCTGATCAATCCTGCACATAAGAAAGCTATGTCCTCTGTTTTTTAGCAAATGCCCCCATAGAAAAAATCGTTAGTGCAGCATCATTGTTCACATTATAATTGAAATGGGAACTATATTGCTGAATTAATAAACCAAAAAAACTAAAACATTTTTTTAATTTTCTTAATTTTATTTTAATTTTATTTTTTACATTTTACATGGTCTGGCCGTTCCAATGATATCAAACATTAACCCCTAGCTGTCACAGATCAGGAGATAGGGGGTTCATTGTAACCCCCTATCTCTACCCTAGGTGGCAGCAAGGGGTTAATTGCAGAACTGACGCCATCGCGCTATGCGCAATGACGCCAGTCGTTAGGGGGATATCCCGGAAGCTTGGCCGACATCCAGGATGTTAGCCAGCTCTGGGAGGGGACCGCGATACGGCGCATGTTAGCACCATATCGTGATCCAGCCCCCTAGGGGTTAAAGACAGCCGCCGCTTGGAAGGGCAAGCTATGCCCTTGCAAGCGGTGCCTGCCTTTTCCCGATAGCCCGCACAGATGGGGAGGGGGAGAGGTCTGAAGGACCTCCCCCCTCCCCTTCAGGCACCTTCCCCGCAATGGTGGGGTGGTGCCTGTAATAGTAGTCATCGCGCAGGCGCAATGACGTCTATTGTGCCTACCTGGGTCCCGGAGGCTGCCGCGATCGGCTGGAATCCTGGCCGATCGCCGCTGCAAAAGGAGGACACGCTCAGCGCGGCCTCCGCAGCGAAGTGTCCATGCGGCAGGACGCGCTGTGCACGTCCTCTGCATGGAAAGGGTTAAGCAAAAGAAGTTGCAAGCAAAAGAAGTTTGCTAATTAAGCCATTGAGTGTTCACTTCTGGATATGCGTTCTGTTTTTGGGCGTTCACACGTGTGGGATGTAGGGAGTTCAATGTTTTAATGTTTGTATTAAAGTGATAACATTGCATGTACATCTTACCTTGATAAAGGCTCAGCCAGAGCCGAAACGTCGGGATGATGTATTTTTATTCAAAGTCTTTTTTTATTTTTCCAAGACCTTGAGTGCCGCTCTTCGTGGTATTTGCGATATTATTTTTTGAGAGATTTGTAGCACCGGGCACCTGCAGCTATTTATTGGTGAGTGCTATTTCCAGTGTTTTGTTATATATATATATAAATATCCTGGTATTCCTGTTTTCAAATATATATTTTGGCTAGTAGGTCTTCTATTTCTCCCCCTTCTTGTTTCAATACTGCACATCTTTTCAAACTACACATTTTCTCACAATGCTAGCCAAAGGATGTTGATTAAAAACAGACATCCTGTGATTCCAGGCAAAGTAGAAATGCCTGTGAAATCTATATTCACACAGTTCAGATATAGAAAAAAAGCATTCCTATTGTCCTGTCAGAATGTATTAGTTTTGACAAATGTGTGGGCTGAAACTTTTCTTTGAAAGTGTCTGACGTTTCAAGTGTTTATTGGTCTGTGATCCATGATTCTATGACCCTCCCATTGTAACAAAACTGGGTTGCATGCTTGCAGACCCCCAGAAATAGAGAAATCTTCAAGACAGAAACTTGTGTCTGTTGTCTCTTGCTCACTCGAGTTAGTTTTTAATATGATCACTGGACCAGACGACAAACAACAAATCTATCATCACAGAGCAGTGGCGTAACTAAAAACCTGAGGGCCCCGGTGCAAGAATCCACGAAGGGCCCCCCCCAAAAAAAGATCTATGTATTTTTACTTATTTTTCACTGCAAAATAAAACAAAGATAGTATTGCCCCCAGCTCACATGGATATATATTGCCCCCAGCTGTCATGGATATATATTGCCCCCCAGCTCTCATGGGTATATATAGGGCCCCCCAGCTCTCATGGGTATATATAGGGCCCCCCAGCTCTCATGGGTATATATAGGGCCCCCCAGCTCTCATGGATATATATTGGCCCCCAGCTCATGGGTATATATAGGCCCCCCAGCTCATGGGTATATATAGGCCCCCAGCTCATGGGTATATAGGCCCCCAGCTCATGGGTATACAGGCCCCCAGCTCATGGGTATACAGGGCCCCCAGCTCATGGGTATATAGGCCCCCAGCTCATGGGTATATAGGCCCCCAGCTCATGGGTATATAGGCCCCCAGCTCATGGGTATACAGGGCCCCAGCTCATGGGTATACAGGGCCCCAGCTCATGGGTATATAGGCCCCCAGCTCATGGGTATATAGGGCCCCAGCTCATGGGTATATAGGGCCCCAGCTCATGGGTATATAGGCCCCCAGCTCATGGGTATATAGGGCCCCAGCTCATGGGTATATAGGGCCCCAGCTCATGGGTATATAGGCCCCCAGCTCATGGGTATATAGGCCCCCAGCTCATGGGTATATAGGGCCCCAGCTCATGGGTATATAGGCCCCCAGCTTATGGGTATATAGGGCCCCAGCTCATGGGTATATAGGCCCCCAGCTTATGGGTATATAGGCCCCCAGCTCATGGGTATATAGGGCCCCAGCTCATGGGTATATAGGGCCCCAGCTCATGGGTATATAGGCCCCCAGCTCATGGGTATATAGGCCCCCAGCTCATGGGTATATAGGCCCCCAGCTCATGGGTATATAGGGCCCCAGCTCATGGGTATATAGGGCCCCAGCTCATGGGTATATAGGGCCCCAGCTCATGGGTATATAGGGCCCCCAGCTCATGGGTATATAGGGCCCCCAGCTCATGGGTATATACGGCCCCCAGCTCTCATGGGTATATACGGCCCCCAGCTCTCACCTCTGCTGGCCCCAGGGCAGGCTCCGCTGGCGTTCCGTTGTTCTCCGAGGCGAGCGGCCGCTGGAAGCATGCGTCTTGGCCGCTCGCCGGAAACCACCTGATCAGCGCAGAGGTCTCGCGAGAGGATCTCGTGCGCTGGTCAGGTGGTTCCCATCCCACGTGAGCGGCCAAGCTGCATGTCAGTGGCCGCTCGCAGGGAGAGGGACGGCCAGCGCGCAGCTCCCAGATTCCGGCGCTGATTGCCGGAATCTGGTGGGCGGCGTCGGGCCCCCCTCCAGTGGTGGAATGCCAGGGCCCAGTCGCAACTGCGACCGCTGCGACCCTGGTACTTCCGCCACTGTCACAGAGCTTGGCCAGTCCTGTTAGTGATTTTGCAGAAAACATTTCAAGCGCTGCGCTACACCACTCTTTGTATGAGGAACAAAGGAATACAGAAATCTTCTGGGTTGCAGGTCTTGGTAATTATGAATATGAAATTAATATTTTACAACCCTCAACCCCCCTCATCCTGAGTATTTGGGCAAAGGACAATGGAAACTTGTATTCTGTATTAACGTGGCCCAGGAATATGATAACCGGGTCATGTTTGGATTCAATGAAACAGTTTGTCCTTGATGAATAATAAAATCTGAGTAACTGGGAAGGTAAAGGCTAACTGGCAGACTTAGAAAATATTATTAATATCCAACTAGAGGAGGACAGATGCTTTGATCTTGCCCTTCTAGTATGGTATTTATTACATTATCAGATAAGGGATCTTAAACATTTATGGTCTCATGGACGGATAGATAGATGGATGGATGGAAACTTGATCCAGGGGAATATAAAACCTGAACAAGATTGATGAGTGGAGATGGACTGGATTTTGGTAAAACAAAGTCCCAGTTCTAACTATATACTCAATGTGCCACCTGTATCACTTGGTACTTCCACCAGACTTTTTTTGGGGAAAGATCTTCTTAGAAAGATCTAAGAAGAACAGGCTGCGGACTTGAACCTGAAGTACCCATAGAAACCTTCTTACCAGTGCTCTCTAGTAGTTTCTGTTTAAGTCACATTTTATTTCAGGAACTATGTTTGCATATATTATGTGATCCTTGGTACTGTGTAAGTTTTATTTTTGTCATTAAAACTTTTGTAATTTTGCTCTGTCTTTGGCCCTAGATGATTTATGATGGGTTTCCACGTTACGTTGCGTTTACTATTTGGAATATTTTAGCTGTATATGGTGAGGCTCCTGGATTGGGACGGTAGACATTTAATGGGGTTTCGAAAGTGCCTAATTAATTTCTTGGTGGCGGCGTATCTCTGGGAGGGTGTGTATGGTTTTGGGGGGTTAGGGTGGCATAACCTGGGGCCCTGAGTGGGTAGAGTTAGTAAGTCCAGAGGCATGGAAATCCAGGTGGATTGTCTGTTTACTTTTCGTTTGTCATCTGATGTCACTCTATGTGGTCTATGTGACTTCTGTTCTAATTTGGACATCTGATGCTGTTTGCAAAGCATATGTGGTTGAAGGTGATTCCAGCACTATCAGGGTTATTCAAAGAGAATCAAAAAGCCACTGCACGTCCAGTGATTTTTCATTCTCTTCAATTTGGCTGGATTCGGCAATCCCATTTTGGCGACCTTGCGGTGTATTCAGCAAGCACCACAGGGCCATCGAAGTGCAGGGAAAAGCTGTCGCAAACCTGCCGAACACTCCCCGCAAAATCCGGCGAATGCACGCTGAAAACCCGCAAAACATCTGGATTAACCCCGCCGAACACGGAGAAACCCGAGCAGGAGCCGATCAGAGCAGCCGCAGGAAAAACCTGACACCGCAGACGAATGGAGTGTAAAAAAAAAAACAACATTTGTTTGAAAAGTGAAATGCTGTTTGCAAAGAAACTTCTGGGCGAAAATGTCTGAAATTTACATATGAGGTCCAAGGAATGATAATAAAAAGGGCTGTTAGAAAAAAGAAAACGTTTAAAAAAAAAAAAAACATTTTTGCCCAAAAAATCCCCAAAAATGCTTAAAAGATCCTAAAAAAAATCAAACAATAAAGAATCTTTTTACTGCAGAATATTATAATAAACGGTTTATTAGATATTGAATTAAAACGGCAATATTTTTAACATTGAAGCCTATGGGATTCGCCTGAATAAATCTGCCGCTTGAAGAGAAAAAACACTGCTGGTTTTTGTTCTCTGAATAGCTGAAGCTATGGGAATTTCACTGCCCTCGAAAAGGCACCGTATGTGCAGGCAATTCGCCAACATTTGGCAAATTGCCTGCTTTCTGAATACCCGAATGGCCAAGAAAGGTAACCGAACGCTGATTTTCAGCGTTCTGTTACTTTTCGGGCAGCCATTCGGATCTCTTTGAATAACCCTGTATGTGAGCTTATTCATAAAAAAATAAGACAGAATTTTTATATATATTGTCATTTTATAGTTGTAGCTGTGCTGTGAAATTGTTCATATTCTGTTTTCTATTTTAATGGGTTTTAATATCCGCAAAGAAGAAAGTAAGATTGTGTTAAACAGTCATACAGGGTTATTCAAAAAGCACCGAAAAATTAAACCCACATGATTTGGAGCCTTCTCTTGGCTCTCTATGATTTGCCTGTGACAGATTATGGTAGTGTCAGACCACGTTTGTGAATCTTTATTGTTGCTCTTTGACCTTCTTTCTTTGGTGCCAGATGCCTGTTTATCTCGTAACAAACCTATGAGGAACCTAGGTACTACTGCACCCTTCCTTGCACAAATACTTAGTCACAGATAAACCTGCAGACAGCTAAAACAAAAAAAGGAAAGATTGAAAATCATGGAACTGGTCATTATATATATATATATATACAGTTGTGTTCAAAATTATTCAACCCCCACTGAAATTGAGTGTTTTGGCCAGTTTGACATTGATTTTGATCATTCAGTCATCTTGCTTACAATTAAATCAAAGAGGCACGTGTAGGTCAGACAAATATAACATAACATTTATAATGAAATAACCACAAATGTCTTTTCTGTGCTCACATCATTATCAGTTTTATTCAACCCCCAAGTGACATTCAATCTTAGTACTTAGTACAACATCCTTTTACAGTTATAACAGCTTTTAAACGTGAAGCATAGCTTGACACAAGTGTCTTGCAGCGATCTACGGGTATCTTCGCCCATTCGTCATGGGCAAAAGCCTCCAGTTCAGTCAC
This sequence comes from Leptobrachium leishanense, assembly GCA_009667805.1. Classification (NCBI taxonomy): domain Eukaryota; kingdom Metazoa; phylum Chordata; class Amphibia; order Anura; family Megophryidae; genus Leptobrachium; species Leptobrachium leishanense. Next base: position 247,122,520 of record CM019066.1, read on the forward strand.
ATTCTTAGGCTTGCGCACTGCAACTGCTTTCTTTAAGTCCCACCAGAGGTTATCAATCGGATTTAAGTCAGGTGACTGCGATGGCCACTCCAAAATGTTCCAGCCTTTAATCTGCAACCATGCTCTAGTGGACTTGGAGGTATGCTTGGGATCATTGTCCTGTTGAAAGGTCCAACGTCTCCCAAGCCTCAGGTTTGTGACGGACGGCATCACATTGTCATCCAATATCTCCTGGTACTGAAGAGAATTCATGGTACCTTGCACACGCTGAAGCTTCCCTGTACCTGCAGAAGCAAAACAGCCCCAAAGCATGATTGACCCCCCGCCATGCTTCACAGTAGGCAAGGTGTTCTTTTCTTCATAGGCCTCTTCCTCCTCCAAACATAGCGTTGATCCATGGGCCCAAACAGTTCTAATTTTGTTTCATCAGTCCACAGAACACTAGCCCAAAACTTCTGTGGTTTGTCCACATGACTTTTAGCATACTGCAGTCGACTCTTCTTATTCTTTGGAGACAGCAAGGGGGTACGCCTGGGAGTTCTGGCATGGAGGCCTTCATTACGCAGTGTGCGCCGTATTGTCTGAGCTGAAACTTCAGTACCCACAGCTGACAAATCTTTTCTCAGTTCCTCAGCAGTCACACGGGGACTTTTCGCCACTCTATGCTTCAGGTAACGCACAGCAGTCGAAGTCAGCATCTTCTTTCTGCCACGACCAGGTAGCGTTTCAACAGTGCCCTTTGCCTTGAATTTGCGAATGATGCTTCCTATGGTCTCTCTTGGTATGTTTAACATCTTTGCAATCTTCTTATAGCCATTGCCCTTCCTGTGAAGAGTAATCACCTCTCCTCTTGTCTTCCTGGACCATTCTCTTGACTTCACCATGTTTGTAACCACACCAGTAAATGTCTAGAAGGAGCTGAGTATCACAGTCATTTTAAAGCTGCCTAATTGGTGCTTATTATGCTTTATTGCTGCTCCGTGACATCCACAGGTGTTTTCAATACCTGATTGAAAACACTTGAATGAACCTCTGTTCTTCAGAGTGGTAGTCTTTAAGGGGTTGAATAATTGTGTCAATGAAGAATTCACTAAAGAAACATTTACTACTGTATTACAAAACCAATTGATGTCATTTTAGTTGCATATGGTTCTTTAAAAAGTCCTTGTAGGATTTCATTCTGAATACAATTACAAATGTACACTAAATTCCCTAAAACCCTTTACAGCATTGGGGGTTGAATAATTTTGAACACAACTGTATATATATATATCATGTGCTGGTGTTTTTTTTGTATTTCTGCTATATCTTAAATTTTATCTATGTTTACATAGAGTGTGTCACAAAAAGCTCATCGTGTCCTGCTATAAAGCTGTACTGTCATGTGGCGTGCGCGGTTGAGGTGAGAGCCCAGCAGGCGGCAACACAGAGGGGAGACCAGACAGGATATCAAGCACTGAAGGAGTTTAATGAAACTTAAATAGGCCTTGGCAGCAGGCACTTGAAAGAATAAAAGGAATGCAATACTGGACAGCACAGGCAATGACAGGGTTAATGTCCATATGCAAGAGTTCAGCACACAGTATACACAGTCCAGGAAGTGGTCTTGTATGGAGAGTCAGGATAGTGGACTATGCAGTCCCAGACTGCAGACAGGGTCCACTAGGAATAAATCCAGATAGCTGACAGTGGTACCTTGAGATCAAAAGGTCAGAAACGGTGGTAAACACTTGTAATCCACAGGCAGGTCTCCATACACAGGGGATAGTGGGCTACACGGTTGGGAGTACCCACTTGAGCAGTGTCCTGGAGGGTTTTGACCACAGACTGTGGATAAAGCGCTGGATACACTGGATAAGCTGGAGCAGGTTTGCATACGTCCAGATGACCTCAGTCAGGGAGTACAATGCAGATCCACTGCTGGCTGGGTCTCTCTGCCTTTTATGGAGGCTTAATCATGGATGGACCTCAGCTGGAAGTCCAGGGCTAGAAAAGGAAGACCCAGGCTGGATCTCCATGAGCCTGGTCCAGGTGCTGAGCCTGGGTAAAACCCGGGATACAATCCAAGAATAAGAGATCCAGGGCAAGGTTCATAGAGCCAGCTGTGCAAAATAGGGACCTCAGTAGGTACCCTGGGTGGACCGTGACATGTACATAATATGTACCAGGCAAAAGTCCCAAACCTGTATCAGTTGTTACCCCCCGAAAATCGGAAAAGCCCTCAGTTATTAAGTAGTTAAGACTCGAGAGTTAAACCGAGACACAGTCACAGTGACATTAATTTTCCTATAACAGAGCAGTTTATTTCACAATTGGATGTTTTGATGTATGCAGGGTGATTACCTGGTATGTAGAACAAAACAGACTGGGATATATCAAAAACATGAATACTCTACCACTATGCATATTTTTTCATAGGGTAACATTTTTGGTTTCACATTTAAATAGGTTTGTGCTGTGAAAAGCATATCTGAAAAACAAGTAATTAATCATACTGACTAAACAATCACACTTTGCTTGCAAAACAAAGTCTGCACACCATATTTGCCGGTTCTGCCTCACTGCATGATTTTTTTGTGTGATCATCAGAGAAGGGAATTGGGAGTGGAAGAAAATAAAAATAGCTCAGGTCCACCGTCAGCCTTAGCCTTTCAGCTACCTCTCCCTGCTGTGCATCAGAGGACAATGCAGGCTCAGTGATTTACTGAATTCTATAAAAAAGGGAGACCTTGGTAAAATAATTGCCTGTGCCAAAATGAACTCAGCCTACACTAGACTTAAAGGGACATTCTCCCAAGTATTACCACTCAATGTTTTCTGAGAAGTCACATTCCTCTGAACTCGCTCTACCCTTCTAATGCAGGGAGCTTGGAGAGCTGAGCCAGCCCTCCAAGTGCAGGGGCCTAATCCTATCCGCTACCTGAGTGCTAAGCAGTATTTATTGTATTTTCGTAACTTTGTTTTAGCTAGGCTGGGAATGCAAGAGTCAAACTTGCTACTGGGTTTCATCATCACCTGCCTTCTATGGCCAACTCTTCTAATCTCTAACAGGAAAACATCGGCATCTCTAATTCGATTTCAGATTGCTGTGCCAGTGCCATTACCAAGATAGTGGTGTCCTGTGGGCAAGTATGAGAGGTGCACCTTAATGAAATGTTTGAACCACTAAGAAAGCCGTGAGCCACAATGTATAAACTATGTCTTACATTTTCGAAAGGCTCACATAAAAAAATTCAGGGCAAATGAAAAAAAAATAATTTTGTTTGTGTGTATATGTCATTTAAACAAGACCAGATTCTCCACAGAATTTTCAATTTAAAGAAATTAAAGCGGGGGCGTGGTTTGGCTCTGGACCGAGATGGACATGTAACCCGCTAGCTCGTCGGTCCCCTCCGACTTTATCACATTCCCTCATAGACATCTCTCGGCACCTTGACACCCGTGTCGACGCCCCCAGTTGGCATCCCGCACTTTGGATGACTTTGTTCACCCAGTCCCGCCTCGAGACTCAGACGCGGCCTACCAGTTCTGACCCTGTATTAAGATGGCGGCTACACGCACATCGCTCAAACAGGCATTGGACCCCCTGCAGGCGGTTTGCAGACTGGAGAAGATGTTGGCAGCGCTCCCTACCAGATCCGATATTGCTGCCATGATGGAAGACTTTAGAGCGGGCGTCCCGGCTGACATCAGGGAGGTACGTGCTGACGATTCGGGACTGACAGGCCACATAAACACCCTGAAGCAGAGGGCGAACGCACCACCATTATTGCCCCCTTCCTTGGGTGAAGATCTCTCGGACATTAAACGGAGGGTTGATGGGGGCAGAGCTAACTGCAGCAACGAGTGGTCGCGTTTTTGGAGTGCTCTGTAACCGCATCGGCTTTTAAAGCCGTTTTACTACGCTCAGCTGCTCCACCTTTTGCTCCTGGCTGACCTCAGATGAGGTCCTGGGACCTGGGAACCTTGCCTGACCTCAACTGATGTGCCGTGTGCTGGACTTTGGATCCCGGAGTGATTTGGGCCTAGCGATTGTGGCCATTTTAGAAGCATTTGCGGGAGAGGTGGAGTTTTTTCTTTTGGGAAATTTACCTCTTAGCTGCTGGTGGTGATTGATCATGCCAAAATGCCCTGTACAGAAAGATGGTTCACGCCAAAGGGACATTCGGGACTCCATGGCAGATAGATCTGTTTCCAGGGGTCTCCTCGTCTCTTCCCCCGGGTTACGGCCTGTCTGGGGATGAGGAAGGTTCCTGGCCTCTAGGGGGTGACACTGGGATGTCATGGCTCACCTCGCAGTCCCAGGAGCAAGATGCGCGACCTATTTCAGCGGCTGTGAAAAAACAGGCGCAAAAAAAGCGCAAGGCTGCGTTGGCAGCGTCTTTGGTGACCTCGGTGGCTGCATGGGAATCCTCTGAAGGGGACTCGGCTGAAGACCAACGCATCTTTAATGGCAGTAGTGTGGCTTCGGGTCGATGGACCGGTTCGCCGCCGGAGGTTGGCCGTGAAGCGACTGGACCAGGTGTGAGCCCCGCTGAGGATCGGCTCCGGGAGGTAGATGACCATCTTCATTTCACAAAAGGTGATCTTCAACGGATCCTGGATGAGATTTGGGATATGTAGAAGCCTGAAGTGGCGGTGGTTCGGCATGAGGTTGACGTGGTATGCACGCAGGTGAAGGAGGTGCAGGTGAAGACCGCTGAAGTGGCGACAGAACAGACCCATTTATCTGCCCAGGTAGTTGCGCTCCATTCTCAGGTCACTGTCCTGACCCGCTCGGTCGAGACGCTGGAGGCTAGGCACCGACGGCACAACATCAGAATCAGGGGCATTCTGGACTCGGTATCCTCTGAGGAATTGACGCCTTTTGTGACCCGACTGGCTCTCCACGTTTCGGGACTACCTCCTGACACACCTGATGTGGTTGGATCGGCGTTTCGGGTCCAGAGACCCGCAGCGAACCCCAAAGGAACACCGGGGGATGTTGTAGTGGCTTTTCGAGATGTGGCCTTCAAGGTGAAGCTTATGACCACTCCTGGCGCACGGGACCCAGTGCATTTTGAGGGCTCTAGGCTGGCTCTATATCACGATCTCCCATTCCTAATTCTGCTGGTACGCTGATGGTTCCGAGACGTTACAACGACCCTTCGTAAGAAGGGGATACACTACCGGTGGGGCTTGGCAGGTTCTCTAGTAGTGACACATGCTAAAGTGTCTTACACGATTACAGACCCCGCAATGGCCTGGACCGATCTCGCAGCCGCAGGCCTCTCGCTGGATGCACAAGATTCGTTGGAGGTGCAGCCGGGTTGAGTTCTGTTCGCACCCTCCTCCCCCCATGTTTATTTTCTGTTTCCGAGTTTTTTGGACTTTTTTTTAAAAACAATTCAGATATTTACCCCTAATTATCAGGACCGTCAGCCTTTTCTTTTTCTCTTTCTATAGTCCCCCGGACCCTTTTTTTGTAAATATAGTTTTTATTAGTGTTAATGCAGAACAAAAACATAAACAGGCACCTTCAAAGATGGCACGCAGGTCGTGTGTTTAAGAAATCAGTACAATAACAGAAAAGGAGATAAAAAAATAATAAAAAAAACCAGACTCAGGTGATCAGTTGAAAATATACAGAATTATGTAATTTACCCCTGTTATAACACGTGACAGCTAGACCAGTCCGTTACATTAAAGGAGTAATACAAGGATACTTGTGGGAGAGCAACCTGGGAGAAAAGGGGGGATGTAGGGCAGAAAGAATAAACAGGACAAAAACCATGTGATCGGGAATAATGGTGGGGGAGTGCGCTCACAAGAGTCATGATAAACATCAATAAATCAATATCACTTGTCTCCAGTAATATCAGGCCTATGAGCGGAGCAGAGCAGGGGAGAGAGAGCAGGGACATGTGGCCCATGAGGGGCATTAGCACGTTCTGCCCGATTTAACTTAGAGAGCGGGTCACAGATCAACCAGAAGTGCTCGGAATTCCGTGCTGCCGGAGATCAAGATCCATCTAACCCAAATTACCGTGTACCTTGAGGCGTACCCAGGACATACTTGAAAACGAGAGAAATCTCAATGTATCCTTCCTGGTAAAATACTTTATAAATAAATAAATATGATTAGAGGAGAAGTACAGTTGTTCCATAGAGTGCAGCTCCTCCATTTTAGTGAGCCATAAGCTCAAGGGAGGGATCGTTGACATCCGCCAAAACAAGGGGATGACTCTTGGCAATATTAAGCATGCGTATGCAGACTGATTGTTTGTATGTAGTGATCGAGTGTGGCACACCACCGCCATAATGTGCGCATCAGAGGGCTTCCTGAGATCATCCTTGGAGGGCTCTCACTCTGTTCGATTCCCCCTCTTTGGATGGACGTCTTTGACCCTTCTTTTTCTTTTCTGTAGCACAAACGAGGAGATACTCGTTAATACCTGATTGATTGCTAAATCAGTTTTTGTTATTTTTTCCTCTTTCTTTTTTCTCTTTTCCCTCACTCTTCTTTCCCCTCTCTTCCCCCTCCTTCTGTCTCCCTTTTTCCCTCTACTCTCTTTCCTTTCTCACTCTCTACTTCCACTTCTCTTCCCCTCTCACTCTTTTCTCTACCCTGTCCTTGTCCTGTCCCATCTTACCCCAGTGTCTGTTGTCTCCCTATGTCCACGGTGATGGCGGGGGATGTCCCTCGGCATTCCTTCCGGGTTCGCTGAAGGTTATGTCCTTTAACATGAGGGGGTTGAATATTCCCGAAAAATGTCGTCGCCTCCTCCGGGACTTGCGATCTGAGAGGTGCTCGGAAGCCCTCCTCCAGAGACACACTTTTGTTCGGGTGCTCATCCAGTTTTATTGGATTCCTATTATCCTGCTCTCGAAGCACCTACCCTTCGTCTACCAGGAAGAACTCTCGGGGATGGACAGGGGGTATTCTTGAAGGGCACTACTGCTGGGCCAAAGTACACGTTTGCCTTGATCTAGCTCCCCTATACTCGACAACACTCGTACTTTGCCATGGTTGCTACCAAACTGGCTTCCTATATGGAGGGGACCTTGATCCTGGGGGGAGACTTTAATGCTGCGCTTTTCTCTGAGGATTCCTCAGCGAGTACTACTAGGATCCCTCTGCACATTCTGAGATTCATTCGCCGTAAATTACAGGTACTGCAACTGGTGGATGGGTGGCATCTACTACACCCAGCTACGCGCGACTATACTTTCTTTTCTGAGGTCGCTGAAAAACCCCATTTCCATATTTGAACTACAAACTGCATTAAAACGCCCAAAAAAGGGAAGGCACCAGGACCGGATGGTTTGCCCACGGAGTATTACAAGCAGTTCCCCCGGATCTTACTGTCTCACCTGGCGACCTCTCTTAATGCTCTGCATGATGGCTTCTCCCTCCATTCCCAATCGACGCTGGCCACTGTCACAGTCATCACGAAGGAGGGGAAAGACCCTACACTCTGCTCGAGTTACCGCCCGATATCGCTACTCAACTGTGACCTGAAGTTGTTCTCCTCCATACTGGCCTCGCGCCTACAACCTTTTGTGCCCCTACTAGTGCAGAGAGATTAGGTGGGTTTTGTGCCAGGGAGGGAGGCATGTGATGGCACTTTACAGACATTGAACATGATTCATGCTGCGCAGCACTCCGACCGCAAGATTCTCCTACTATCAATTGATGCTGAGAAGGTGATCGATCGGGTGGCGTGGCCCTTCCTCTTTGCTACTTTGGATGCCATGGGCATTGTGGGCTCCTTCTACACTTGTATTGCAGCGCTATACTCATCACCAACCACAACGGTCAAGGTGAATGGTGCATTGTCTCGCCCCTTTCAAATCCATAATGGCACACGGCAGGATCCCCTCTCTCCCCACTGTTGTATACCCTTTCTTTGGAACCCTTTCTGGAGTCCGTACACTGTAACCCTCTTATTAAGGGCGTGATGGGCTGAAGCACTGAGCATAAAGTCACTGCCTACGCGGATGACATTCTTAGTCTCTGCCCTGTCGGAGTCCCTTCCCGTGATCGTGTCGGAATTCCGGACATATGGAGATCGGTCGAACCTTCAGATTAATATGACAAAGTCTGAGATACTCAACGTCACAGTGCCTCCACGGGAGGCACGCCTCCTTCGCTCCTCTAATCCGTTCCGCTGGGGCGACGGTGTCATGACATATCTAGAGGTTAAACTCCTCTCACAGCTTAAGTCTTTGTTTGAAGTTAAATTCCCTCCTCTCTGGGCGGTCTTATCCACCGACTTGCTCTCATGGACAAAGATCAAGGTGTCGTGGTTCGGACGGATAAGTATCGTCAAGATGAATGTCTTACTACGACTTCTTTATTTTTTCCAGACCTTGCCAGTTTGTATTCCACCTATCTTCTTTGCCTGTGTTAAAACGGCACTTCTGAGATTTGTCTGGAATGCATCACGCCTACGAGTGCGATGGACCACCCTGACCCGCCCCAAATCATCAGGGGGAGTGGCTCTTCCAGACCTCTACAAATACTACCTTGCGACACAACTATTGCATATCACAGAGTGGTCCACGGGAGGCAGGGGGGCACTATGGCTAGACTTAGAGGACTACCTCTCTTCAGTTCGCCTGTAGGCTCTGCTTTGGATAGCCCAGGCCCACAGACCTCACTCACTCCGGGGTCATCCAGTGATCATGGCATCTTAACGTTTACAGGCCTGGGACTTGACTTTAACCTCACGTCGACTCTCCTCCTTCGCGTCCTAACTTGTACCGCTGATCGATAATCACGCTCTCGTAGTGGAGTTGTCTCCACCCCTGAGGGCGAGACTCCGCGATGTCCGCCACCCACGTGCGATTACTTTGCTTCAGGACACCACCTACACGCTACCCTGGGATCGGACCCCTGGAGCGCCTCTTCTGACCTTCATGGAATGATTTAGCTACTTCCAGGCCCTGCACTATCTCCGGTCACTACCGGGTCAACACCGGTTATTGCGAGACACCACCCCATTCGAGTGACTTTGTGTCTCTACTACTGCACTCACGCACGGTGTCTCGATCCTGTACGCGCTTCTGAACTCTGCATCTTCGACCGACCCATCCTCCTTTGAATCAAAATGGGAGATGTTGCTAGAAACACAGATTGAGGATGAATGTTGGTCTAAAACATAAGATCTGATTCATCATGGCTTGCAACTAGCCAGACTTCAGGAACAAGCATTTAAAATCCTTATGTTTTGGTATTGCATCCTGGTGATGCAGTTCCGGATCGGACTTCGCTCCTCTGAACAATGTTGGCGTTGTGATGCCACAGTGGGAGACTACCTGCACACCTGGTGCAGGAACTGCGACCTTTCTGGGAGCTACTACGCTCCACTATTAGTCGAGTGACAGATGTTGATCTGCCATTCACAGCCCAAGCTTTTCTTCTGCTCCAGCTGCCCCTGTCTCTTTGGGGTCTCCGACACTCAGTACTCTTACCCCTTTTGCTCACTGCGTGCTCACTGGAGGTGTTGCACTGGTCGAGCAGTGACAGGCCTCAGCCGACTGCCTGGCTGCAGAAAATAGAAGAGATTCGCACCTACGAGAGCCTCTTGGCCACAGCGATGGGTAAGATGCCCGCCCATCTTCATAAGTGGTTCCATTGGGAGGCCTTCTTGTCCTCTGCAGCTTGCCAAGCTTTGCTGGTTTAAGGAATGGCAGACCCACTGGGGCGGTTCTTTGGGTTGGTCCCCACCCTGTCGCCCTCCCTGGACACCCTCCCTACCCTCCTTCCATAGTTCCCCTTTGTTTCTTTCTGACTTGTCAACTTTTTCCTCCCTACCTCCTGATTGTACTCACATCCCCCCTTATCTGTTACACTTCTCTTCCCTCACACAGACCTTCAATCTTCACCCCTCTTTCCCCCACTTTTGTTTTTGTTTGTTTTACTTGTTTTACCTGTTCCTTGCCTCGAGTGTGGATCATGTCTGGAACGGCTTTTTGGGCTCAGGTCATCACTGCTCGTTTGATTTGGTGTCACGCCGTTAAGAGTGCTTGCCTCACTGTCCCGGTTGCCCTGATTATCATGTGACTAGTTGCTACTATTGTTGGCCTGTCCCCTCCCCCTTTTTTTCTTCTCTCATCTTTCTTTTCTCTCTCTCTCTTTTTCCTCTCCTCACTCTTTCAGTTTTCCCAAATTTACCGGTGTTGCACGAAATTGTGCGCCCCGTAATCTTGACTGTTTTATACACCTGATTCAGAGTCCGCCTATGTTTCTCCGCTTTCTTTGATGGACTTATGTTGTATACAAACATGTACTGTACTGTTACTTACGCTTTGATTGAATAAAAAAAAAGAAAGAAATTAAAGAAATGCTAAATAATTTCATGCTAGTTTTATAAACACTGATCACTGATTAAAACAAATATTTTGGTCGTAGAAAGCTGTTTAAAAACACCCACAACAATAAAATTTGTATTACTCCAGCAGCAAATCAAATTTTTCAGGCTCTGGTTGAAAGTACATGGCATCTAAATGCATGAAACAATTTTCCTTTTTGTGTGATGTATTCCCTTGACATTACATTAAAATGAACATAATATGTGAAAAGATAACAATAAAAATATGAATCCTATCAACATACATTACAAGCTTAATGTGATACAGTATCTCAAGTAGAATGATTTATTCATGAGAATGTTTCATGTCCCAGAAGAGGATGTATTCAAGAAACAATACTTCAGAGAGCTACGGAGGATTAATAAACTACAATGCAATTCTCTGCTGGGAATCTGCGACAAAGATTTATTCTTGTTCTTCTATTTTTATAAAAGCCATTTTAATGATAAGATGACATGATGCTAATGACTTAAAGTTTTGTAACTTATCAGCATATTTTCCTTTTTACCTAGTAGTGTACCTTTCTGGATTTATTTATTTAATCAATGCTTGTATCCAAAGTTTCCAAAGAAAGGGGATGGAGAAAGACAGGATAATAAATCAGGCATCTCAACAATTTCCCTTGTCTTAATACAAAAAGATATACATCTGCATACATATGCATTTCTACTGACTAATCCCTCATCTCCTTCACTTCCGATATCATTATGGATTTCATAACTTGCTTGACTATGAACCATTAGTACTAGTGACCCTGTCCACTAATATGATTGTTACTCCTTTTGTTCTCCTCTGTCCTAATTTCTCTAGATCTGACCAGGGCCCACCACCAGCTGCCAATATCATATGTAGATGATATTCTTTGGGAACATTTGGTATTCCATACTCCAGCTAGTATGACCATCACATGTATAAAGCCACGTGGTAAGATATGAAGTATGCATTATGATGAACGTCACTGAATGGCCACAGTTAATTTATACAGCATTGTTTACACATATTTCTGCACCTGTTCAGTTTTGTCAAAGAAACTATATGTGACATCCCATGCTGGCATCCTGAGTGAAATAGCCGTTGAGCGTGGCCAATGGTCGTTGACACGGCAGGGCGTAATGACGCGGCATCCGCCAGATTTTAGAAACAGGTGTCTGACCATCGCTCCTTGCCCTGACATGGTTCATTATCCTCTCAGTGCTTCCTTTTGTATATTCTTCTATTGCTCCTCTGTGTATGACCCTGGCTTGTTAGTTAACCCTACCGGCGATTGACCCCTGGCATCTGGCTGACTATCCGATATGGTATAGTGGTATGAACCCTTGGCATTGTCTGACTATTCTGTTTCTCGGATCTCTGTCATATCTGTGTTTAGTAATCCAGCCACTTAAAGGACCTACAGTGTAGGTAGATTGTCTGCATGCAGAGATTAGACATATACAGATACGTGACACTATAATGGTTAAGACTCAAAAAAAGTTTAGAAGAAGGGGTTACCCTCTAAGATCTGTGATGTGCGATAAGATGCACTGTGCATGATCTGGCATGATGGGAAGCACAAAGCATGACACTTGCTTATATCGGGTTTATTCATCTTATGTCTTTAGGCATCAAAAACATAACCAAAAGAAGGATCAGGATTTAGTAATGAAACAATCAATGGAAATGTATTTCATGTAAAAAAATTACATAGAAAAACTTTTAACACATTGGCCTAGATTTACTAATCATGGTTTGTGGCTTTAAAATCAAGCAGTTAATATTCACCAACATCTACAGCTTAATATGGAAACACCACTAGACGTTTAACAATAACGATAATGGAAATTCACACGGAAAATAGACACATCGTTAAAAAAATTGTTTAAACAGTACATCACCACAAAAATATCTGTAAACTAGGCAAAAATATTTAAAAGTGAAAAATAATGAACATCAGAGGCAACTTCAAAGCCCTATGCAATTGATTGCAAGAAAATAAAAATGGATTTTTAATGAAAATCTTACATTCCCAGGTCCACCCAGGTGAATCCTGTCTCAAAACATATAGGCCCAATTAAAACTCACAAGAACAATTTAAAGCAATACTCATCTAGGCAATATGACCACGCATTGTAGATTGAATGGACATAATGAATTGAGTGCCCTCACTCCTCTCTTACAGGGGTTTAGTTATGGCCAGGAGCTGAAATTACTGCGAGCCAAACTTACAGTCAGGTCCAGAAATATTGGGACATCGACACAATTCTAACATCTTTGGCTCTGTACACCACCACAATGGAGTTGGAATGAAACAAACACAAACACAATGTGCTTTAACTGCAGACTGTCAGCTTTGATTTGAGGATATGTACATCCAACTCAGGTGAACAGTGTAGGATTTACAGCAGTTTGCAGATGTGCCTCCCACTTGTTAAGGGACCAAAAGTAATGGGACAATTGGCTTCTCAGCTGTTCCATGGCCAGGTGTGTGATATTCCCTCATTACACCAATTACAATTTGCAGATAACAGGCCCAGAGTTAATTTCAAGTGTGCTATTTGCATTTGGAATCTGTTGCTTTCAACTCTCAAGATGAGATCCAAAGAGCTGTCACTATCAGTGAAGCAAGCCATCATTAGGCTGAAGAAACAAAACAAACCCATCAGAGAGATAGCAAGAACATTAGGTGTGGCCAAAACAACTGTTTGGAACATTCTCGAAAAGAAGGAACGCACCGGTGAGCTCAGCAACACCAAAAGACCTGGAAGACCACAGAAAACAACTGTGGTGGATGACCGAAGAATTCTTTCCCTGGTGAAGAAAACACCCTTCACAACAGTTGGCCAGATTAAGAACACTCTCCAGGAGGTAGGTGTATGTGTGTCAAAGTCAACAATCAAGAGAAGACTTCACCAGAGTGAATACAGAGGGTTCACCACAAGATGTAAACCATTGGTGATCCTCAAAAACAGGAAGGCCAGATTAGAGTTTGCCAAACAACACCTAACAAAGCCTTCACAGTTCTGGAACAAGATCCTATGGACAGATGAGACCAAGATCAACTTGTACCAGAGTGATGGGAAGAGAAGAGTATGGAGAAGGAAAGGAACTGCTCATGATCCTAAGCATACCACCTCATCAGTGAAGCATGGTGGTGGTAGTGTCATGGCGTGGGCATGTATGGCTGCCAATGGAACTGGTTCTCTTGGATTTATTGATGATGTGACTGCTGACAAACGCAGCAGGATGAATTCTGAAGTATTTCGGGCAATATTATCTGCTCACATTCAGCTAAATGCTGCAGAACTCATTGGACGGTGCTTCACTGTGCACATGGACAATGACTCAAAGCATACAGCAAAAGCAACCAAAGCGTTTTTGAAGGGACAGAAGTGGAATGTTATGCAATGGCCAAGTCAATCTCCTGACCTGAATCCCATTGAGCATCCATTTCACTTGCTGAAGACAAAACTGAAGGGAAAATGCCCCAAGAACAAGCAGGAACTGAAAACAGTTGCAGTAGAGGCCTGGCAGAGCATCAACAGGGATGAAACCCAGCGTCTGGTGATGTCTATGCGTTCCAGACTTCAGGCTGTGATTGACTGCAAAGGATTTGCAACCAAGTATTAAGAAGGGAAAGTTTGATCTATGATTATTATTCTGTCCCATTACTTTTGGTCCCTTAACAAGTGGGCGGCACATCTTCAAACTGCTGTAAGTCCTACACCATTCACCTGAGTTGGATGTACATACCCTCATATTAAAGCTGACAGTCTGCAGTTAAAGCACATTATGTTTGTTTCATTTCAACTCCATTGTGGTTGTGTATAGAGCCAAAGATGTTAGAATTGTGTTGATGTCCCAATATTTCTGGACCTGACTGTATCTGCTTTAATATTGGGAGCGCTTTTTTCAGAAGTGGGACTCTTTCTACACACTTCCAGATTAGCTGAACATCCCGGGTCACATGACTGCTGCCAAGGAAACCCATCACTGGAATTGAAGCAAGTGGTATTAATACCTCTACGGCTAACGTAGGAGGGAGTGAACTACCTATCCCTATGTGACTGTGTGGAACAGGGCAGTGTTTTGCCCTATCAACCCTTCTATGAGGTAGAGCTCCTTCTGTACTACATGAGTACCGATATTCCCAATTAACACATTTCTTTGCACTTCGAGTGAATCAATTCCAAATTTTCACTCCTCTAGGGACCTATCAGTACAGGAGTCCAATTTTACGGTCTTTAGTCGATGATACGTGATCCCGACGGTGCACTTTTCTGCCTCCATGTACCAGAAATCTCTGTTGATACACCTATTTAATGCCACTAAGGCCTTCGATCTCTGTGTACTGGAGACAAACCTTCCCCCTTCTATTTTCGATTGGATAGAGTGAAACGAGTGGGACAGATGGAGGAGTTGCACTTCTTCTTTGAATACTAATATGCAAAGTTCCAAAGAACGTGGTTTTGGTGGGGGGATTACCTGTCAAAGTGACCTTCCCACCCCATGAATTATTGTTAAAGGGAGAATCCAGCTACCATGATTAGATTAACACAATCAACTGGGCATGGTAAATCGATTGAACCAATTCAGCTTGTGCTGGAAATCCTTCCTGGGTTCCAAACAGCAATGCCAGGCAATTACTTTCAATGCATTTGCAAAAGTGTGGTACAGCGCAACCCTCAGCAGGTTGAATGTGAGAGAATATTAATCACAACACAGTAATTATACATACATTTCTTTCAATCCTCTATTATGTACAATTCCACAACGTGGACCTAAACACTTGAAAACAGAAAAAAAATGCAGCGATTCAAATCACGTAGATACACAATTCAGACCGGCCGAATGAGTGGCTTTGACCAGTTGCATAAAGACTTATCTCTGCTAAAAAGCCATAGTATGGCATAGCATTAATTTTAGGGTTCTGTGTAATAACAGACACAGGATGTTTAAAAGTGAGACAGATGTCATTTGCATATCCTACCCAGAATTCCTTGCTGCATATGGAGAATGTGGCACAGGAGCTCTGGGATGCAATTCTTTGAATTGCTGTGAAGTGCAAGTGGCTTCTGCAATAATAAACATAACTAATGATAGCGTTGAGGCTTTTTATCTCACTTTTTGTCCTCCACCGCAACCCTTGTAAGCACTGATTTACCCTACGGGTCCAAGCATCCACTGCAACTGGTCATGCCTAGCTCCTAGCTGATGATGGTCCAATAAACCCGAAACAGCGCATGTCACTATCGTGGACTGCGTGAGGCTGTTTTAAAACATACTAGGCTAGTATGCTATCATCGACAGCTTCGGCAGGAGAAGATACGACGACGAGGAAGAAGAAGAAGAAGACGACGGCAACGACAACTAAGGAGGAAGAAGAGGATCCCTTACTTATTCATTTTACTGTATTGTATTTTATGTACCTCTTTAACCCTCCTCCACCCAGTCCCCCACTCTTGTCCCAACCCACCCCCCCCTCTTCTTCCCACCCTTCTTCTTTAGACAGGGACCAGGACAGGCGTTAATAAAGGCGGTTCACAGCCCTGTTGCGCTACCTGGTGCCTTAGATTTTCAGGATGCTTAGCATAGCTAGCAAGTATTTTCATGCGGGGGACCGGGACTGGTGCTATTAAAGGTGATTCACACCAGTACAGCGTTACCTGGTCCCCTTAGACCCAGAAACACCAGGATGCATATCTTGTGTATGAATGAAAGGGGTGCGCCGCATATCTTTTTTCGTTGCGGTTCGTCGGGGCTGTGCACTCCTTGTGTGTGGGGCTGTGTTGTTTTGCACAGTACTTGGAGTGTCTGTGCTGCGTCACAGTTACCCCTTATCCTGTGGTGTAATGCACAGTTAATACCATGTGTGCTGCCTCACAACCCGGGACCGTGTTAAATCACAGCTACATTTGTTGGACCCGTGCTGCGTCATGTGGTCCTCCTTTGGTTAATTGTGAGCATTCTGTTGAATAAACTCAAAACACAAAACAGCGCTGTTGGCTTTGACCAGTTGCATAAACCTTATCTCTGCTAAAAAGTCACACAAGATTATTCAAAGAGATCCGAATTGTGGCCGAAAGGTAACCGAACACTGAAATTCAGCGTACGGTTACCTTTCCTGGCCATTCGGCTATTCAGAGAGCAGGCAGTTCGCCAAATCTTGTCGAATTGCCTGCACATACGGTGCCTGTTTGTTGCGTATTCAAGGGTAGTGAATTCCCCATAGAGAAGCAATGCTTTGTCTAAAAAGAGAACAAAAAACCAGCAGTGAAAAGTTGCCGAATTTCCCTGCTGTTCGGTGGTTTCATGCGACAGGTTTATTCAGGAGAGTTCCATAGGCATCAATGTTAAAAATATTACCGTTTTAATTCAATATCTAATAAACCATTGATTATAATTCTCTGAAGCAAAAATTTTCTTTATTATTAAGATTTTTTAGGATCTTTCAGGTATTTTTCGGGATTTTTTTGGGGAAAAAGTTTCCATTTTTTTTTAAATAGTTTTTTCTTTTTTCTGTAACAGCACTTTTTATTATCATTCACTGGATCTTATGTGTAAATTCCAGACATTTTCGTTCTGTAGTTTTTTTGCAAATAGCGTTTCACTTTTCAAACATTCAAGCGTATGGTTTGTTTTTTCTCACTACATTCGTCTGCTGTGTTGGCTTTTTCCGGCGGCTGCTCTGTGCTGTGATCGACGGCTGCTCGGGTTTCTCCGGCAGGGTTAATCCAGATGTTTTTGCGGGGTTTCGGCGTGCCTTCGCCGGGTTTTGCGGTGAGTGTTTGTCGGGTTTGCGGCGTCTTTTCCCCGCACTACGACGACCCTGTGGTGCTTGCTGAATACACCGCAGGGTCGCCGAAATGTGATTGTCAAATCGCACCGAATTGAAGAGAACTTTGAATAACCCTGATCAGGCCCGTCTTTAGTATTGATTGGACCCTGGGCAAACATGTTCTTGCCCCCCCCCCCGATAGTAGCCCGAACACCGCATGATTTTCTCTCCGCTCCCAACATCCAAAAAAAACCGAAAACAAATACACAAATACATCATGAACTTATATATTATAAGATATTTACACACATACTATATACATAAACACATAGGCCCCTATTACATTCTTTTCGTTCGCGCAGCGCTAATTCTTTTGCGCGCATCGTCCAGTGTTGTCGCGCAAAACTTAACGTGATATTCCGATCCGAACACATTTTCTCATCCATCAAAAAATTACGTTTGTAAAAAAGACGCGCAAAATGAAGTGTAATACGCACGCAGTAACGTTGCGCAGGTAAATCAGTGCGCAGACTGTTTTTTTCACGGGATTCAGCCAAACAGAATTAAAAACTTTAATTGACATCAATTTACCTTAATTGACTCACTTTCGTTTTTGCGCCTGTCAAAATAAATCTGAGTATACATGCTGCAACAACAAAAAAATATGCACGAATTCACAATATTTTTGTTTGGGTCTGTGTAGAATGTGTAACTATACTGTGTTGTATGTTTTTTTGGTGCTGGTGTATTTGGTTTCGGCCAGATTGTTCAGAATTGCAGTTACCACCAGGTTTTTAAAAGACGTTAAAATTATGCACGCAAACGTTGTACGTAAAAAGATGTGCATCGATTAAAATATCATCCGCGTACCAGCGCACGAACGAATTTGCGCTCACAATGTTAAGTATAGGAAGCGCACAGTTCATCACACTCACGCAAGTCCATCCGCGTTAAACGATAACGCACATCGTTTGCGTGAACGTTGAAATACGACATTCAGTGCAAAGGCTTATGCCCTTCGCACAAATGCGCATTTGTGCACGCAAAACACGCTGCGCGAAGAATGTAATAGGGGCCATAATGTATAGACTGGACAAAAAGGAAATTCAGCATAACTTGGCTAGCAATGAGGTTTCTGAGATTAAGGAAGATTTTTGTGTTCTTGGAGGTGAAATACAGCAGATTGCGTGCACTGTGTCTAGAACTAAATCTGAGGGTGCAAGCAACATGCGGGGTAAAAAATGACAAGCTTAGAGTCGTGTCTATAAATGCTCGCAGTTTAGTCAATAAAATCAATGAACTGGAGGCAATGATGGCAGCTGAAAAAGTGGATTTAGTGGCAGTTACTGAGACATGGTTCAGTGAGAAAAATAACTGGGACATAACAATACCGGGGTACTCTTTATATAGAAAAGACAGAGAAGGTAGGAAAGGAGGAGGAGTGGCCCTGTATGTGAAAAACAACATAAAAACGAATCAAATAAAAGTGAGCGAGGTGAACAGAGTCAGTTTGGGTTACGCTAACATTTGGTAATTATACAGTAGCCTGTGTAGGTGTGATCTATAGACCCCCTGGACAAGTCGAAGAGCTAGATAATCTGCTGAGGAAATAGCCAAAATGACAATGAAGGGGGAAGTTATTATCATGGGGGACTTTAATCTTCCTGATGTGAACTGGAAAACCAAAATAGCTGGGTGCACCAGGAGTACAAATATTCTAAACTCCATACTGGGATTATCTCTAACACAAGTAGTTGAGGAGCCGACCCGTAAAGAGGCCATGTAGCAGATTAGAGATGGGAGATGTGATAGATTAGACCGGTATATCTACCACGATATGTATTATATAGGCATATTTATATCTGTGGCTATCTATAGATACCAGGCCATTTGGCGCAGCTGGCCTAAGAAATAAATGGCTGCATTTCCAGCCTGCTCGAAGGAAACAATTAAACAGGTCCATGACAATTTTCTCTGAAGTCATCAAAGGTGTGAAATAAAGAAATCACCCTTTTGGTTATAGCCAGCAGGCAGGTGGGCCAATCGCTCATGGCAGGGAGAAGACACAGCCGGGGCGGCACCCCAACCGCATATCAAAGAAGCAATCACATCCTTGGATCACTGGAGGTGGTCTCTGGGAGATGATTGATGACCAGGGAATTAAGATTAATGACGAAGCGTACTGAGCATACTCAGGAGAGGGGAATTCTGGGATATGTAGTGCAGGAGGCTGGGCCATTTGTGGGTGGGTTTTGGAAGGACCAGGAAGTGTATAAATTCTGAGCTGCGGAATATGCTGGCGCTTTATAAATAAAGAATAATAATAATAATAATTCTGAAGCTGGCCATGTGCTGGCTGCTGATCACAGAGGTTCAATCAAAATTGATGATCAGTCCATGCTGTCCATGCTTCCATCTCCAGCGGATCTATGCATGTCTCCATCTCCAACCCCGGAGTCACTGATGCTAGCTTATTGTTTGTAAGTAATGCTCTGTGTTTAATCCTTTTCTTTTATTTGCTGTGTAGTGTGTAATTGATTTATTCTATCTATAATAATTGTAACCAATGCACTGATTTTTCTATATCATAAATAAATATAACTTATTTAAGATTCTGCTTCTGGCTGATGAGATCCACGCTAACTAAGAGATTGGAATATTGCTGGTTGTTTTAAGCTCGAGTAGCTATGAAATTGTGAGTTGCGGTACCTGGGGACGGCAGGGATCGTTGTCTATGCAGTCGCTGTCCGGGTCTAGGGTAGGCAGACAGCGCAGTTGCTTAACCCTGCAACGTGCGTAGTGTCCATGAGGACTGGTGGCAGTGTAACTAATAGAATAGGAAAGTGAGCCCAGAGATTGTGGGAGACGTAGTCACTACCCGCTTCAAGAGAAGACTTGTACTGCGTTGCAATCCTGGGACCATTGTATCGCGCTCTACGTACCTGTTGCGAGAGAAAGTGTGCGGGGACAGATAGGTAAGCAAGCGCACGGGGGGATTGATGTCCACGCAGTCATTATCTGGGCTAGGCTAGACAGATAGTGGGTGGCTTAACCCGGCGTCTTTCGCAGCAGCGCATAGTGGTCGTGACAGGCCATATTGGATTTAATACTCACAAATGGAGGTCTGGTATCAGACGTTGTTGTAGGTGAAAATTTGGTATCTAGTGATCACCAGTCAGTGTGGTTTAATATAAGAACAGGTAGGGAGCCGCACCACACAAAAACAAAAGGTTTAGACTTTAAAAAAACTGATTTTTCTAAAATGAGATTTTGTGTGAATGAGCCATTATCAGACTGGAGGAGTTTAAAGGGAGTCCAGGAGAAATGGGATTATTTAAAGGAGGCATTGTTGAAGGCCACAGGCATTTGCATTTGGCTTGTTAGCAAAACAAAAAAGGGAAGAAACCACTGTGGTACTCTACAAAAGTGGCCAAAATAGTGAAGAACAAAACGATAGCATTCAATAATTATAAAACAACTCAGAGTGAAGAAGATAGGCAAACCTATAAGATTAGGCAGAAAGAGGCAAAGCAATTTATAAGAGCTTCCAAAGCACACGCAGAATAGAAAATCGCTCAGTCAAGGGGGACAAAACATTTTTTAGATACATAAACGAGAAAAGAAAAGTAAAACAAGGATTAGTTAGATAAAAACAAAGGAAGGAAGGTATGTAGAAGAGGATAAAAGTCTCGCTGACTGCCTCAATGAATATTTTTGTTCAGTCTTTGCAGAAGAAAAGGAAGGAAAGGGACCTCAGTTAGGAGGAAACACTAAAGAGACATAAACATATGAGTTTACAGAGGAGGAGGTTCTACAGCAGCTGTCTAAAGTAAAGACAACTATACAGGGAGTCATCCCAGAAGACTGGAAATTAGCAAATGTTGTGCCCATTTACAAGAATTTACAAGTAGGGAGGAATCGGGGAACTATAGGCCAGTTAGTCTTACGTCAGTAGTGGGGAAATTAATGGAAACCATATTAAAGGAAAGGATTGTTGAACATCTAAAAACACAGATTACAAGATCAGAAACAACATGGGTTTACCTCAGGGAGATCATGCCAAACTAATCTTATTGATTTTTTTGATTGGGTAACAAAAATAATAGACAAAGGTGGTGCAGTAGACATTGCTTATTTAGATTTCAGTAAGGCTTTTGATACTGTTCCGCATAGAAGGCTTATCAATAAATTGCAATCTTTGAGCTTGGATTCCAATATTGTTGAATGGATTAGGCAGTGGCTGAGTGACAGGCAACAGAGGGTTTTGGTAAATGGAGTTTATTCAGCGCAAGAGGGGTACCAGTGGGGTACCTCAGGGGTCAGTACTTGGACCCATTCTCTTTAATATTTTTATTAGTGACTAGGTGGAAAGCCTGCCCAGAGGGGAGTCTATTGTTGTTTTCGCCAACTCAGAATTCATGTCCACATATTTGTTTTTCAATGTCCTATCCAAGAGTATCTCTCTATATAAATGCATTTGTAACGCGTCCATCGCCATCCCATCCGCAACAGGAGGGCCAACTAAGCAGCTCTGATGTGTGCGTGCACAGCTGACAGCACATTACAAAGGCATACAGCAGGCTCCTCTTCCCTCTTAGATTGTAAACTCACAGGAACAGGACCCTCTTGGATTGTAAACTCACGGGAACAGGACCCTCTTGGATTGTAAACTCACGGGAACAGGACCCTCAGATTGTAAACTCACGGGAACAGGGCCCCCTTAAATTGTAAGGTTACGGGAACAGGACCCTCTTAGATTGTAAACTCACAGGAACAGGACCTCTTAGATTGTAAACTCACAGGAACAGGACCTCTTAGATTGCAAGCTCGTGGGACCCCTTAGATTGTAAACTCGTGGGACCCAGTAAATTCTAAACTCATGGGACCCCTTAGATTGTAAAGTCATGGGATAGATTGTAAGCTCATGGGACCCCTTAGATTGTAAGCTCATTGGGCCCCATAGATTGTGTTGGGTTTGGGCGGACATTTGTTTTGTAGCGTAAACATTATGCGTATATTTACTTTATGCATATATATAATGGCACGTGGTATGCATGGCATGTCAGGCTGGTAGTTAGGCACACTGGTATTATGACACATTGGTATTATGCATGGCAGACTGGTAATATGGCTGGGAGACTGGTATTGTGCATGGCAGACTGGTATTGTGCATGGCAGACTGGTATTGTGCATGGCAGACTGGTAATATGGCTGACAGACTGGTATTGTGCATTGCAGACTGGTAATATGGCTGGCAGACTGGTAATATGGCTGGCAGACTGGTATTGTGCATTGCAGACTGGTAATATGGCTGGCAGACTGGTATTGTGCATGGCAGACTGGTATTGTGCATTGCAGACTGGTAATAAGGCTGGCAGACTGGTATTATGGCTGGCAAACTGGTATTCTGCATGGCAGACTGGTAATGTGCATGGCAGACTGAAATTATGGCTGGCAGACTGGTATTGTGCATTGCAGACTGGTAATTTGGGTGGCAGACTGGTATTGTGCATGGCAGACTGGTAATATGGCTGGCAGACTGGTATTGTGCATGGCAGACTGGTAATATGGCTGGCAGACTGGTATTGTGCATGGTAGTCTTCTATTGTGCATGGCAGACTGGTATTGTGCATGGCAGACTGGTAATATGGCTGGCAGACTGGTAATATGGCTGGCAGACTGGTAATATGGCTAGCAGACTGACTGGGGGAGACTCTGGGCAGGCGGAATCTGTGAGGGACACAAAAAATCTGATGCATTGGAGAGGCGCTGTGCACTGTGCGCACAGTGCCTCTCCAATGGATTGGATTTTTTGTGTCCCTCGCACACGCTGGGCGCATGCTGCGGCGGTTGGCTGCGTGTGCACCCAGCTGGTTGCGCACGCATTCAACCCTCCGCCGTCTTAGGCACAGCTGTGCGTGTGCTGCGGCGGTTGACTGCGTGCGAACCCAGCACTATGCTGGGAGCGCATGCATTCCACACTCCGCCATCTAACAGTTTCGGCGGTTGGATGCGCGCGCAGCCAGCAATACGCTGGTTGCGCTCGCATGCGTAGAAGGTTTTTTTGGCAACGGACACGCCAGCCCTTACTGTATTATAGTATAGATATTGCAGAAGGTATTAATGGTAAAGTATGTATTTTTGCTGATTACACAAAGATTTGCAACAGGGTTGACGTTCCTGGAGGGATCAGCCAAATGACAAATGATTTAGGTAAACTACAAAAATGGTCGGAGCTGTGGCAATTGAGTTTTAATGTGGATAAGTGCAAGATAATGCACCTGGGGCGTAAAAACCCAAGGGCTGAATATAGAATATTTGATACTGTCCTAACCTCAACATCTGAGGAAAGGGATTTAGGGGTTATTATTGCAGAGGATCTAAGGGTAAGTAGTCAATAGAGCAGCAGGAAATGCTAGCAGAATGCTTGGTTGTGTAGGGAGAGGTAATAGCAGTAGGAAAAGGGAAGTGCTCATGCCACTGTACAGAGCACTGGTGAGACCTCACTTGGAGTACTGTGTGCAGTACTGAAGACCGTATCTCCAGAAGGATATAGACACCTTAGAGAGAGTTCACAGAAGGGCTACTAAAATGGTTTACGGCTTGAAGGAGAAAAGTTACCAGGAAAGGCTTAATGATCTTAACATGTATAGCTTGGAAAAAAGACGAGACAGAGGAGATATGATAGAAACATTTAAATACGTAAAGGGAATCCACAAGGTAGAGGTAGGGAGTATATTTAAAAGGAAACAAAGTAGCAAAACAAGAGGGCATAGTCTTAGATTAGAGGGGCAAAGGTTTAAAAGTAACATCAGGAAGCATTATTTTACTGAGAGGGTGGTGGATACATGGAACAGCCTTCCAGTAGAAGTGGTAGAGGCCAAAACAGTGATGGAATTTAAGCAAGCATGGGATAGGCATAAGGCTATCCTAAATAAAAGATAAATCCAGGTAAAGTATCCATGTAATTGGGCAGACTAGATGGGCCGAAAGGTTCTTATCTGCCGACATTTTCTATGTTTCTATAACACATAGCTTTTTCTTTTTACAGTAAGAGCAATAAAGCTGTGGAATTCTATGCCTGTTGAGGTGGTTGGGTCAGTGTCTGTACAGACTTTCAAACAATGACAGTAATGTGCAGGGTGTGAGCATAACATCACAGAGCTCCACAGCAATAAAACTCACAGTAATGTGCGGTATGTATGAGCATATCACAGAGCTCCACAGCAATAAAACTCACAGTAATGTGCAGTGTGTATGAGCGAGGTTTAATTTCTCCCTGTATTACGCTGTGCACACAAACATTGCTACACACAGATTGTGACAGTCAGCCTCTGCACAGCTCTTGCTGCATTAAGGAGAGGATACCTCTGAGCTGAGAGCTGGAGGGAGATTGTGATGTTCAGCCAGTTTTTGTAGCAGGACCTGTCCTGTGTTTCTCCTAGGGCCCCCCAAATACCAGGGCCCCCCCAAATACCAGCCCCCCCTTAAATTCCTTCTTGTACTAGAGCAGCACGTGGAGGCTCATGGCTCTGTCTGTGGAAGGAGAGGGTGGAGTCAGCACAAGGAGCTGCAGCCTCCATGTAAGGTCCTTTGATTAGGGTGTGTCCAGGCCTATGCAGTCAGAAAACAAACTGGCCTCCTCCCGTTTGACCCTGCCCCCTGTGGTGCGCCCTCTCAGAGGGGGCCCACCGTGCCTAGGTAGGCTGCAGTGCTTCCACAGAAGCCTGGGGCCTACAAAAAACACAGAGCCACCGCAGCCCACAAACGAAGCATTGATTGATTTTAGGGGTCTGTGTAATAACAGACCCAGAATGCATAAAAGTGAGACAGATGTCATTTGCATATCCTGTTAAAAAATTACTTTAAACAAACAAAATCAGTTATCCTATTTATAATTACCATAATTGGAATTACAATAAACATCTGAAAGTTCCTTCCCAAATAAGAAAATGAAGAAAGACACGCACTTACGCTATAGTGGAGACATTAAAATCAACTACACACAATCTATAGCATTCATGTCATGTCTGACTTTTTCTTTGTTCAGACATCTACAGTTGTGTTCAAAATTATTCAACCCCCACTGAAATTGAGTGTTTTGGCCAGTTTGACATTGATTTTGATCATTCAGTCATCTTGCTTACAATTAAATCAAAGAGGCACGTGTAGGTCAGACAAATATAACATAACATTTATAATGAAATAACCACAAATGTCTTTTCTGTGCTCACATCATTATCAGTTTTATTCAACCCCCAAGTGACATTCAATCTTAGTACTTAGTACAACATCCTTTTACAGTTATAACAGCTTTAAAAACGTGAAGCATAGCTTGACACAAGTGTCTTGCAGCGATCTACGGGTATCTTCGCCCATTCGTCATGGGCAAAAGCCTCCAGTTCAGTCACATTCTTAGGCTTGCGCACTGCAACTGCTTTCTTTAAGTCCCACCAGAGGTTCTCAATCGGATTTAAGTCAGGTGACTGCGATGGCCACTCCAAAATGTTCCAGCCTTTAATCTGCAACCATGCTCTAGTGGACTTGGAGGTATGCTTGGGATCATTGTCCTGTTGAAAGGTCCAACGTCTCCCAAGCCTCAGGTTTGTGACGGACTGCATCACATTGTCATCCAATATCTCCTGGTACTGAAGAGAATTCATGGTACCTTGCACACGCTGAAGCTTCCCTGTACCTGCAGAAGCAAAACAGCCCCAAAGCATGATTGACCCCTCGCCATGCTTCACAGTAGGCAAGGTGCTCTTTTCTTCATAGGCCTTGTTCTTCCTCCTCCAAACATAGCGTTGATCCATGGGCCCAAACAGTTCTAATTTTGTTTCATCAGTCCACAGAACACTATCCCAAAACTTCTGTGGTTTGTCCACATGACTTTTGGCATACTGCAGTCGACTCTTCTTATTCTTTGGAGACAGCAAGGGGGTGCGCCTGGGAGTTCTGGCATGGAGGCCTTCATTACGCAGTGTGCGCCGCATTGTCTGAGTTGAAACTTCAGTACCCACATCTGACAAATCTTTTCTCAGTTCCTCAGCAGTCACACGGGGACTTTTCTCCACTCTACGCTTCAGGTAGCGCACAGCAGTTGAAGTCAGCATCTTCTTTCTGCCACGACCAGGTAGCGTTTCAACAGTGAACTTTGCCTTGAATTTGCGAATGATGTTTCCTATGGTCTCTCTTGGTATGTTTAACATCTTTGCAATCTTCTTATAGCCATTGCCCTTCCTGTGAAGAGTAATCACCTCTTCTCTTGTCTTCCTGGACCATTCTCTTGACTTCACCATGTTTGTAACCACACCAGTAAATGTCTAGAAGGAGCTGAGTATCACAGTCATTTTAAAGCTGCCTAATTGGTGCTTATTATGCTTTATTGCTGCTCCGTGACATCCACAGGTGTTTTCAATACCTGATTGAAAACACTTGAATGAACCTCTGTTCTTCAGAGTGGTAGTCTTTAAGGGGTTGAATAATTGTGTCAATGAAGAATTCACAAAAGAAACATTTACTACTGTATTACAAAACCAATTGATGTCATTTTAGTTGCATATGGTTCTTTAAAAAGTCCTTGTAGGATTTCATTCTGAATACAATTACAAATGTACACTAAATTCCCTAAAACCCTTTACAGCATTGGGGGTTGAATAATTTTGAACACAACTGTATTTATTAGATTTCAAACATCCAATAGGAGCGTTCGTCATAGACAGGGTTTCATTTCTGCCCCAAACAGGAATGTGATATAACAGCCAATCAGTATACAGATATACTTCCACTTCAGAATTTGGCCTGCACAATTTAACAAAGAGGCACTTATTACCATATATGGTTCAGAGAAATCTTTTTTCTGTCTTCCAACTTTCGCGCACTTTTCCAACATTCCTAAGCCCTGGGTCACGTGCCATGAAAGGGGGGGAAACCACAGCCCAATATATTTACTACAGTACATGTTTGAATCAAAATACATATATATTCATACAGGAAATTAAAAATCTAACAATTTTCTCCTTTGAACACATATCACCTGTGAGCACTCAAAAGGATAAACCAAAACTAGGCAATTAAACTAATTATACCTGGGGCCACAGTATCATCTCCTAATACCTTTAGATCAATTTATATGCTCAGAGGGAAAGAAAAAAGTCTAGTAATTACTCATGAAATACCTCAATACCCTTATGGTGTACGAAAGGGATTCCCCAAGAAGGCCCTTCATGGGCATAAAATACATATATATAAAGCAGCACCGATATAAACATATTATTTTGCATACACATAGGGAAATAAAGCTCATAGATGTTACAACCGCTCCATATTTTATTCAATTTAAACCGCAGTCTGAATAAAACAAATATTTTGCACCTTATGGTATCTACTATAATAAAAACGTTTGCGTCCGTCACCGCAGGCATGCGCGCGATGAAGATAAAAAGAAAGCTGTTAAGCCTTACTGCCGCCCCACCGCTCACACTGGACTTGCCTCCCCGCCGCTCACCAGACCTGCTGCACCGCCGCTCACACTGGACCCACTGCCCCGTGCTCACACTGGACCCACCACCCCGCCGCTCACACTGGACCCACTGCCCCGCTGCGCACCGGACCCACCGCCCTGCTGCTCATCGGACCCGCTGCCCACTGGACCCTCCGCCCCAAAGCGCAATGGACCCACCGCACCGCTGCTCACACTGGACTTGCTGTACCCGCCGCAATGGGGGGATGTGTGTGGGGCGGTTAATGAACTGAAGGGGGAAGAAAAAGAAGGGAGGGGGAAAAGAAAGGGAGGAGGGGAAAAAAAGAAGGGAGGGATGGGGGAAGAAAGAAGGGAGGGATGGGAAAAAAAGAAGGGAAAGAAGGAGGGAGGGAGGAAAAAAGAAGGGAGGGGATGGGGAAAAAAGAATGAAGGGAGGAAGGAAGGGAGGAAAAAAGGGAGGGATGCTCAGATGGGGAAGAAAAAAGTTCTAGTAATTACTCATGAAATACCTCAATACCCTTACGGTGTACAAAAGGGATTCCCCAAGAAGGCCCTTTATGAGCATAAAATACACTTGGGGGATGTGTGTGGGGGGTTAATGAACTAAAGGGGGGAAGAAAAAGAAGGGAGGGGTAAAAGAAAGGGAGGGATGGGGAAAAAAGAAGGGTGGGATGGGGAAAAAAGAAGGGAGGGAGGGGAGGGAAAAAAGGAGGGAGGGAGGAAAAAAGAAGGGAGGGATGGGGAAAAAATAAAGAAGAGAGGGATGGGGAAAAAAAGAAGGGAGGGAGGGAGAAGGGGAAAAAGGAGAGAGGAAAAAAGAAGGGAGGGATGGGGAAAAAAGAAGGGAGGGACGGAGAAGGGGAAAAAAGAAGGGAGGGAGAAGGGAAAAAAGGGGAGAAAAAAAGAAGGGAGGGATGGGGAAAAAAAAGAAGGGAGGGAGGAAGGGGAAAAAAAGAAGGGAGGGGGAAAAAAGGAGGAACGGAGGGGGAAAGGAGGAACGGAGGGGGAAAGGAGGGAGGGAGGGGGAAAAAGGAGGGAGGAGGAAAAAAGGGAGGGATGTGGAAAAAAAGGGAGGGAGGGAGGGGTAAAGAGAAGGGATGGGAAAAAAAGAAGAGAGGTGGAAAAAATAGAAGGGAGGGATGGGAAAAAAGGAGGGAGGAAAAAAAGAAGGGAGGGATGGGGAAAAAAAAGAAGGGAGGGAGGGGAGGGAAAAAAGGAGGGAGGGAGGAAAAAAGAAGGGAGGGATGGGAAAATTAAGAAGGGCAATGAAAAGAAAAAAAAAGCTGATAAGCCCTGCTACCAGTCAGTGGACCTGCTGCCACGCCGCTCACTGGACCTGCCACCCCGCCGCTTATTGGACCTGCTGCCCCATGGACCCGCCACTTACTGGACCCACCGCTCACTGGACCCACCCACTCACAGGAGCTTACAATCTAAGAGAGGGTAGCGGAGCCTGCTCACGGGAGCTTACAATCTAAGAGGGAAAAGAGAAGCCCGCTCTAATATATAAATGCATTTTTAATGCACAGTCAGCCACACCCATCACAGCTGCGCACTCCTGTCGCGGATGGGATGGCGACAGACGCGTTACAAATGCAGCCTTTTTTTTTCCCCACTCTGACAATGCCATTTGGCGATTTACAACATCTAACACCTCCACTGTGTGCCGATTAATGTCTTAATGTTCAATTCTATTGTTCTGCTCAGTATAGCTTCCAGACCTGAAGAAGAGAGGAACACTCTCGAAAGCTTGTATTTTAAATGTAACGTTAGTCCAATAAAAAAGGTATCACTACAGACTGCTATACTCGTGATTTATGTATATACTCTTGGATAGGACATCGAAAAGCAAATACAGTTGTGTTCAAAATTATTCAACCCCCACTGAAATTGAGTGTTTTGGCCAGTTTGACATAGATTTAGATCATTCAGTCATCTTGGTTACAATTAAATCAAAGAGGCACATGTAGGTCAGACAAATATAATATAACATTTATAATGAAATAAACACAAATGTCTTTTCTGTGCTCACATAATTATCAGTTTTATTCAACCCCCAAGTGACATTCAATCTTCGTACTTAGTACAACATCCTTTTACAGTTATAACAGCTTTTAAACGTGAAGCATAGCTTGACACAAGTGTCTTGCAGCGATCTACGGGTATCTTCGCCCATTCGTCATGGGCAAAAGCCTCCAGTTCAGTCACATTCTTAGGCTTGCGCACTGCAACTGCTTTCTTTAAGTCCCACCAGAGGTTCTCAATCGGATTTAAGTCAGGTGACTGCGATGGCCACTCCAAAATGTTCCAGCCTTTAATCTGCAACCATGCTTTAGTGGACTTGGAGGTATGCTTGGGATCATTGTCCTGTTGAAAGGTCCAACGTCTCCCAAGCCTCAGGTTTGTGACGGACTGCATCACATTGTCATCCAATATCTCCTGGTACTGAAGAGAATTCATGGTACCTTGCACACGCTGAAGCTTCCCTGTACCTGCAGAAGCAAAACAGCCCCAAAGCATGATTGACCCCCCGCCATGCTTCACAGTAGGCAAGGTGTTCTTTTCTTCATAGGCCTTGTTCTTCCTCCTCCAAACATAGCGTTGATCCATGGGCCCAAACAGTTCTAATTTTGTTTCATCAGTCCACAGAACACTATCCCAAAACTTCTGTGGTTTGTCAACATGACTTTTGGCATACTGCAGTCGACTCTTCTTATTCTTTGGAGACAGCAAGGGGGTGCGCCTGGGAGTTCTGGCATGGAGGCCTTCATTACGCAGTGTGCGCCATATTGTCTGAGCTAAAACTTCAGTACCCACATCTGACAAATCTTTTCTCAGTTCCTCAGCAGTCACACGGGGACTTTTCTCCACTCTACGCTTCAGGTAGCGCACAGCAGTTGAAGTCAGCATCTTCTTTCTGCCACAACCAGGTAGCGTTTCAACAGTACCCTTTGCCTTGAATTTGCGAATGATGCTTCCTATGGTCTCTCTTGGTATGTTTAACATCTTTGAAATCTTCTTATAGCCATTGCCCTTCCTGTGAAGAGTAATCACCTCTTCTCTTGTCTTCCTGGACCATTCTCTTGACTTCACCATGTTTGTAACCACACCAGTAAATGTCTAGAAGGAGCTGAGTATCACAGTCATTTTAAAACTGCCTAATTGGTGCTTATTATGCTTTATTGCTGCTCCGTGACATCCACAGGTGTTTTCAATACCTGATTGAAAACACTTGAATGAACCTCTGTTCTTCAGAGTGGTAGTCTTTAAGGGGTTGAATAATTGTGTCAATGAAG
Organism: Leptobrachium leishanense; assembly: GCA_009667805.1. Classification (NCBI taxonomy): domain Eukaryota; kingdom Metazoa; phylum Chordata; class Amphibia; order Anura; family Megophryidae; genus Leptobrachium; species Leptobrachium leishanense. The sequence goes on from CM019066.1 coordinate 247,153,409, forward strand.
AATTCACAATAGAAACATTTACTACTGTATTACAAAACCAATTGATGTCATTTTAGTTGCATATGGTTCTTTAAAAAGTCCTTGTAGGATTTCATTCTGAATACAATTACAAATGTACACTAAATTCCCTAAAACCCATTTTAAGCATTGGGGGTTGAATAATTTTGAACACAACTGTATGTGGACACGGATTCTGAGCTGGCAACAACTACAATAGACTGCTCTCCGGGCAGGCTTAACAACTAGTTTATAATAAAGCTGTAAACTATATAGGGTCACTGAGCCAGAACAGTACTGATAATTTACCAAATTGATAGCTAACGCTGTCACACCAGGTTTTCTAGATATGTAGTATGCATATATGTGTATTCAAATTTACAAATATATTTATTTTGCATATCTCCTTTTAAGCACTGTTTAAATTGAATACATATTTGAATACATAATGCAGTATTGAAGGCATTTCTAAATTGTCTACAGGCTTCTTTCAGTGTTTCAAGGTCAGCTTTAATTTTCCCTTTCAGTTACACTATGACAATGCTCACTTATAAAGAGAATAACCTTGATGGAAATTTGATTTCTTTGACTATCCTATCAGAGAGATCACCTTTTAAACCACAAGCAGTATTTCCTGTCAGACTTCATACTGCAAGGTGTCAAATATCTTGCAAACCCAGTCTTTTAAACAAATTTGCTTGTTACTACTATAATTTCAGAAAAGTAGATGAATAGACAAAATACAGAAAATGCGTTTAGTTGCATCATCTGTGTGTCATCAAAATAAAAAGAAGCATCTCTTTTTCAGGACACTGCATTATAAAGATTTTTTTTACAAATCCAAATAAACTCTGCAGATCATTATTGGAAAGAGCAAAAAGCCACAGGAACTACAATGTATGACAAATATGGTTGGCAGATAAAAGAACGGATGCTATAGTATGCATTGGAATTATGAGATAAAATTAAGAATTAATGGGGCATCAAATGGAAGATGCACAGCAAGTGAAGTCAAGAAATGGAATATGAGTTGTCTAATAAACTAAATTGTGTCTAGGGTGAGGCGCACTATTGGGTAAAGAGAAGCAAATATATTATATCTTAAAAGGTGGGTCTTTGGGGACGGAGCTTGGCCAGGCATGCGAGCAGCTGTGTAGTGTCACGAGTGTCCCAGGCAGATGCCAAGGAGCGCCCTTGGTACTGAGTGCTGTTAAGCCCTTTAGGCAGGTATGTGAACCAGAGCAGGAGATGACAGGACAGAAATACAGACAAGAGGGAGCTCTGCAACTGGGAGAAAGGTCTTTTAATAGCAGGGATGTGCAATTCTTTTCGTACAGATTCGCTTTTCCTACAAAATTTACCATTTTCGTGCTTCCGAGGGCATCCCGAATCTGAAATTTTGACCACACGAAATTTCGGATCGATTCGAAATATCAGATTGATTTGAAATTTCGGGTCAAATTTCGAATTGATAAAAGAAAAAAAAGTTTTTTTAAAAAAGAAAAGCTTAAAAGACCCTAAAAAAATCTAATAATAAAGAGACTTTTTACTGCAGAATATTATAAACAATGGTTTATTAGACATTGAATTAAACCTGGAATATTTTTAACATTGAAGCCTATGGGGTACAACATTTCCCACACTATCGAATTTGATATCAACTATCGAATTTGAAATCAAATTTCTAATTGATATCAACTATCAAATTGATTTTAATTTACAATACAAGTAATAGTCAGTAAAGGACTTTATGAAACAAATTAATTTAATTTCACGGTTTAATTTGACTTAAGTACAAAATCCGTGACACAGCTTAATAGTTAATAGGGATGCGCGTTTCGATTCGGACCGATTCATCTTTTTCATGAATCGGGCCTATTCGGTGCTTCGGATTCGTCCGATGTTCCGAATTGGATCAGCACCGAAATACATAGCATCTGAAATTTTTTTCCGATCCGAAACAAAATAATTTCGTTATTTCGTAAGAACGTGAAATTTGTAAAATCTCAAGTCATTTTCGTTCCAATCATGATTTCAGTTCCATTTCGGTCATTTCGGACATCGTGTTTTTCGTTTCCATTGCTGATTCCGTAATTTCGTATCGTTTTGATCAAATTCGTTAGTTACTTGATATCCATTTGATAGTTCATTTCAAATTTGATAGTTGATCAATTTGATAGTTCATTTCAAGTTCGATAGTTGCAGCATATGAATCCTCACACAGCCGGGCAGCACCTCTACAGTATAATAATGCAGCATATGATTCCACAGACTGCCGGGCAGCACCTCTACAGTATAATTAATGCAGCATATGATTCCGCACACTGCCGGGCAGCACCTCTACAGTATAATAATGCAGCAGCATATGATTCCTCAGACTGCCGGGCAGCACCTCTACAATATAATTAATGCAGCATATGATTCCGCACACTGCCGGGCAGCACCTCTACAGTATAATAATGCAACAGCATATGATTCCGCACACTGCCGGGCAGCGTCTCTACAGTGTAATTAATGCAGCATATGATTCCACACACTGCCGGGCCGTACCTCTACAGTATAATAATGCAGCATATGATTCCGCACACTGCCGGGCAGCACCTCTACTGTATAATAATGCAGCATATGATTCCGCACACTGCCGGGCAGCACTTCTATAGTATAATTAATGCAGCATATAAATCCTCACATGGCCGGGCAGCACCTCTACAGTAGTGATGGGCGGAACACCCCCGTGTTTGGCTCGCATTTGAACTCGAACTTTTGAAAAAGTTCGAATTCGAACGAGAACACGATTCAAACTCAATGTAAGTCTATGGGGCTCAAAAGTTTGAATTTTAAAGTGCCCTCCAAGAGGGCATATATGCAAGATATTGGCCATAAAAGGTGTATGGGGGTCCGGGTACTGCCCTGGGGGACAGGAAACAATCAAAATAAAGTAAAAATAAAACGTTCTTTTTTTAAAATAAAGAAATGTGCACCGATTTGGATATTGACTATCAAATTTGAAATGAACTATCAAATGGATATCCATTTGATAGTTCATTTCAAATGTTAAAAAAGATGTGGGAAATGTTTTACCCCATAGGTTTCCATGTTAAAAAAGGTGTGGGAAATGTTGCATCCCATAGGCTTCAATGTTAAAAAGGTGTGGGAAATGCTTTACCCCATAGGCTTCAATGTTAAAAAAGGTGTGGAAAATGTTTTACCCCATAGACTTGAATGTTAAAGGTGTGGGAAATGTTTTACCCCATAGGCTTCAATGTTAAAAATATTCCCGTTTTAATTAAATATCTAATAAACCGTTGCTTATAATATTCTGCAGTAAATAATCTATTTTTAGATTTTTTAGGATCTTTTGAGCATTTAAAAAAAAAATGGATTTTTTTTATCAACTCGAATCGATCCGAAAATTTGAATCGAAAAACAAAAACGGTCCGAAACGACCCGAAATGAAAAAAAAACCTGGAAAGAAAAACGAAACAAAACAAAATTTTTAGCAGTGCACATCTCTATTGAATAGCCTTCTATAATAATACAGATTACAGGGTTGGGGGTTAACACTATGGGCCACATTACGATCTATGTGCTAATGTTAACGCTCACCTGCTTGAGCATTAACATTAGCCGTGGTGTCTACCACATATTACAATCCAAACGCAAACGGGTTGCGTTTTTCAGCGCGAGGTTCACCGTATTTTGCCTAAATTGGAGTAACCAAAGCAGTTATGGGACATCTGGGAAAAGTGCCGAATTGTGACGATAACTGCTGAATTTCACCGAAATAGCCTCTGCGAATTCTGCTGAACTGGAAAAAAAGGCAACTCCAAAGAGGAGTTTAAATCATTAAAAATTATTAAAACGTGTCTAAATAATAGGAAAGGTCCTTTAAAAAAAATCATTAAAAGGTTTGTTAAAAAAAAAAAAGTAATTTAAAACTGTAAAAAATCAAATAAAGGCTTTGAGTGTCGATATTTGTTCTCAAACATGGCTTGGGGGGAACGGTGCATCATTAGTGTTAAGCAAAGCTATACATATGGAGGGAAGAGACAGCAAAATTAGAGAAGTCCTTCCTAAATTGAATTACAGTTACGCAATATCTGTAAGGGCAGGGGCTGTGACCCATGTATAGTGTTGTGCGTATGGAACCCAATGGCAAGCCGTCGAAGAAGGAAACCAGGAGATGTATAAGCAAGCAATTGAGTTTTTACTGAGATGAAACAAATAAAGTCCAGGACAAAAGACTATCTCAAAAGGTATACTTGGTTTGGTGGAAAGTCCAGAACGGGGAATTACAAGTGTAGCAGATTAGAGATGGGAGATGGGGCAGATTAGATCTGTATTTCTATCTATATAAGGGTCTGCCTGTGTATATGTGTCTATGTGCCTGTTTATACATATCCCCTCCATATAGATTCATATTCATATTTGTGTCTGACCATTTGGGGAACGTGTCTCTGTGTCCACAGCTGTCGGGAGTAAGTGCTAAAATGCAATTAAAATGGTTAGCTTTCTCCCTTGGGGGAGGATATAACACGTGGCTGTAAAATGGAATGTCTTTTGTGAACTGACATGTCGTGTAGCCTGTTACTCGCACCTTGGGAGCCAGCTGTAACGTTGGAGGCTTCCAGCCTCTCCAGTGTGCTTGAAGGCAGCATGTCTGATGCTGCTCGCTGACCAACGCCCGGTTTAAATAGAGACAGGCAGGGAGGTGGCTGCATGAGGTGCGGCTTGAGAGGGGGGCGCGTTCTGGTGAAGGTCTTTAAAAACCCTCAGTTCCTTCTCCGCAGTGCCAGATCGTGGTTATCCATACCTGAGCTCCTTGTACCTGAATTCTCTCGTGATTTAACCTGTTATTGACCTCTGCTTGTTTTCTGACTATTCTGCCTTCCGTTGCCCTAGACTATTTTCTTGTACTACGCTTCTGCACTGATATCGACCCGGCTATTCCATTTGACTATTCTATACTCTGTATTCTTAATTCTGGCTCGTCTGACTACCCCCTGTTGCTAACCTGGTTTTGTATTTTGACATTGTCTTTGATTAACCCTTTCTGTCTAGCTAGTATACCTGGCCAATTCTAAGGACCAGACAGTTAGGGATTCTTCTACGGCTACTCTGTTGGTAGCTTTTTGGCTCTGTGGTAGGGATGTGCGTTTCGGGTTTCAGAATTTCGGAATTTTCACGAAATTTCCCGATTCGTGCATTCGGATTCAGCCGATTTTACGAAAATTTTCAGATCCGAATGTTCCGAAACGAAAACTTTACGAAACGACACGAAAATTTGTTCGGAATTTTCGAATGGACTAGAAATGTGTAAAATCGAAAATCATTTTCGTTCCATTCGTAATTTCGTCTCCATTCCTGATTTCGGTTCCATTTCAGTAATTTCGGACAACATATTTTTTGGTTATATCGCTGATTCTGTAATTTTGTATCATTCCCATCTCAATGTATCCTTCTTGTAAAACTTGAGAAATCTCAATGGCAGAATTATCGTATCGACAGAATTATCGTATCGACAGAAATATCAGACCCGAAAAACCATTAGTTTACGTCAAAACGAATAGACACTTTGAAACGAGGAGAACAGACGTTCCGAAAAACACGAAAATTTCCGAAAGTACGAAAAAAGTCGAAACGAAAACGAAACGAACCGAAACGGAAATCGGCCGGAACGAGCCGAAACGAAAATTTACAAAATACGAATGAACCGAATCGAACCGAAAAAAAATCGGTGCACAAGTCTACTCTGTGGAGTGTTGGGCATTAAGGACTGCGTGGTGGGATCCGGGAACCGTGACACCAGCCAGGCGCCAAGATGTAGGCCCTATCTTCAAAGAAAGGAAGCACATCCCTTGATCCCTAAGGGGGTTCTGGGGGGGGAGATGGACGCCTTTGGGCAATTAAAGATTAATGACGAAGCGTACTGAGCATGCTCAGGAGAGGGGAAACCTGGGGATTGTAGGCAAAGGCTCTGCCAGCTAGGAGGCTGGACTTAGAAAAAAGGCAGCCCTATATATATTCTGAATCAAGCATGGCTCGGAGCTATTTCCTTGGAGGTCAATCGAGAATTGAGGGAATATTGCCAGCTCCTAATAGAACCTCCCTATGGCTGATCGTCTAGAGTATATTGTAAGTAACTAGGATCTGCTGTTATCTCCCTTTTATTTGTTTGCTGTTTGTGTGTAATGTGTAATTAATTGATTTATCCTATCCGTCTTTTTTATAACAAATGCACTGTGATAATTTTTTCTATATCATAATAAATATTCCTTATTAAGATCTGCTTTCTGCCTGATATTCGATCCATGCTAACTAAGAGACTGGAGTATTGCTGATTGTTTTAAGCTCGGGTAGATACGAAATTGTGAGTTGCGGTCGCTGGGGATGGCAGGGATTGTTGTCTATGCAGTCACTGTCTGGGTCGAGGGTAGGCAGACAGTGCGGTTGCTTAGCCCTGCGTCTCTTGCTGCTACACACTTAGTGTCCATGAGGACTGGTGGCAGCGTAACTAATAGAACAGGAAAGTGAGACCAGGGATTGTGGGAGACGTAGTCATTACCCGCTTCAAGAGAAGACTGGTACTGCATTGCAATCCTGGGATCATTGTATCGCGCTCTATGTACCTGTTGCGAGAGAAAGTGTGCGGGGACAGATAGGTAAGCAAGCGCGCGGGGGCTTGTTGTCCACGCAGCCATTATCTGGGCTAGGCTAGACAGATAGTGGGTGGCTTAATCCAGCGTCTTTCACAGCAGCGTGCGTATTGGTCGTGACAATGAGTAAGGGTCTTCGGGTTCAGAAGTGAAACAACATAAAGTCCAGAACGAAGGGTTGTAGAAGAGGGTAGCGTGGACTGTGGCTTTTTAAATCAAGCCTGGGTTGAGGAGCTGGAGCTGGTGCTAGTACCGTGGATGAGGAAGCAAGCCTGGAGATGGATCTGGTGCTAGTACCGTGGACGTGGAAGCAAGCTTGGAGATAGGAGCTGGTACCGCGGAAGCAAGCCTGGATGCAGGGTCTGGAGTCAGTACCATGGGGGCAAGACTGGATGCAGGGTCTGGAGCCGGTACCGTGGAGGCAAGACTGGATGCAGGGTCTGGAGCTCAGGATTCACTTGGAACAGGAACAAAGAGGGAGCACTGGATAACTGAAGCAGTGAACCACAGTATAACCTGGTTAATGAACTGTGAAAGGTGGTAGGTTTAAATAGGGTTCAGAGGATCATAAGAATATCGTTCACCTGGAACTCGTAGGTGGAGTTGGGATACCTGCGTACTTGATAGGTTAATTGGGGGCATGTGAGGATCTCCAATGCAGGTGTAATGCAGTTCCCTTAATTGACCAGCGGAGGGCGCCAGAGTACCAAGGTCTTTGTGCTTTAAGGGAATAGGCAATCGCGCGTGCGTGCTTCGTCTCTCCTCACTTGGATTCCGTCGGCGGCGTGGGACGCACCCCGAGTCTCCTCCTCCGAGCTGCGGACCAGAACCGTGGAGCGACGCACCACGAGGGACCCTGGGTAAGTGTGCTGTGCGTCCCAACATGGCGGCCGCATTCGGACCGCGGCACGGGGCATTACAATATCACAGTTGTTTAAATGGTGTTTTTCACGATTAGATAGACAGATAGATAGATATATACACTATATTGCCAAATGTATTCGCTCACCCATCCAAATAATCAGAATCAGTTGTTCCAATCACTTCTATGGCCACAGGTATATACAATCAAGCACCTAGGCATGCAGACTGTTTTTACAAACATTTGTGAAAGAATGGGTCGCTCTCAGGAGCTCAGTGAATTCCAGCGTGGAACTGTGATAGGATGCCACCTGCGCAACAAATCCAGTTGTGAAATTTCCTCGCTCCTAAATATTCCACAGTCAACTGTCAGCTGTATTATAAGAATGTGGAAGTGTTTGGGAATGACAGCAACTCAGCCACGAAGTGGTAGGCAACATAAACTGATGGAGCGGGGTCAGCGGATGCTGAGGTGCATAGTCCGAAGAGGGTCGGCAACTTTCTGCAGAGTCAATCGCTACAGACCTCCAAACTTCATGTGGCCTTCAGATTAGCTCAAGAACAGTGAGCAGAGAGCTTCATGGAATGGGTTTCCATGGCCGAGCAGCTGCGTCCAAGCCATACATGACAAAGTGTAATGCAAAGCATCGGATGCAGTGGTGTAAAGCACACCGCCACCAGACTCTAGAGCAGTGGAGATGCGTTCTCTGGAGTGACGAATCGCGCTTCTCCATCTGGCAATCTGATGGACGAGTCTGGGTTTGGCGGTCGCCAGGAGAATGGTACTTGTCTGACTGCATTGTGCCAAGTCTAAAGTTTGGTGGAGGGGGATTATGGTGTGGGGTTGTTTTTCAGGAGCTGGGCTTGGCCCCTTAGTTCCAGTGAAAGGAACTCTGAATGCTTCAGCATACCAAGACATTTTGGACAATTCCATGCTCCCAACTTTGTGGGAACAGTTTCGAGCTGGCCCCTTCCTCTTCCAACATGACTGTGCACCAGTGCACAAAGCAAGGTCCATAAAGACATGGATGACAGAGTCTGGTCTGGATGAACTTGACTGGCCTGCACAGAGTCCTGACCTCAACCCTATATAACACCTTTGGGATGAAATAGAGTGGAGACTGAGAGCCAGGCCTTCTCGTCCAACATCAGTGTGTGACCTCACAAATGCACTTCTGGAAGAATAGTCAAAAATTCCAATAAACACACTCCTAAACCTTGTGGACAGTCTTCCCAGAAGAGTTGAAGCTGCTATAGCTGCAAAGGGTGGACCGACGTATTATTGAACCCTATGGATTAGGAATGGGATGTCACTTAAGTTCATATGCGAGTCAAGGCAGGTGAGCGAATACTTTTGGCAATATAGTGTATATATATACCGACACATCACTTCCAATTTAGGGGAGATGGAGTCAGGTGTGCAGCGGTGTCCTCATTGGTGAGTGTATAGCTCATTTTACTTATTTATATGTTGTTTATTTGTCTTGTGCTTTACCTTGATAAAGACCCGGTGCAGGGTCGAAACGTTGGTCATTTTTTAATGTAACTTTGAATAAAAAAATATATTTTTTACTTAAGTCCTGGTGTGCATCCCTTTTTGGACTGCGTATATATATATATATATGTCTATCCATATATGCGAATTTGGAAATGCAACACAGCTGCCCAGAGAAGGCCTGAGTTGCTAGCGCATTCTAGAAAGTAATTAAAATGTTAATTATCTTTGTCTCTGTGCTGGCCACTAAGCCCTTGTGAAGGGTATCACAGGCTTTTGCAGAATACGAGGTGAATAAATCTTCTTTGATCTGCATGATAAGGAGGGAAATTGCCCCATTTGGTCTAATGGAATATCCTTTGTCCTGCCCCACAAGGGACCACAAGCACTTCACACCAAGGAGCATTTACCCAGAAACAGTGGCAGCACTTTGTACGTGATCACATAGATCAAAGAAGCGATCATATCCTTTGATCGTTAGAGACATCTCTGGATAATTGCATTAAAGCTGTGCATTGAAATTAAAGAAGCAGTGAACTGAGCATGCCCACGAATTAACAGGAGGGGGATTCTGGGAAATGTAGTGGGCAGGCTGTACCCTCTAGGGGCTGTACCTTTAGAGGAACAGGGAAGACCTATATATATTCTGAGTCAAGCGTGGGCTCCTTTGCTATTTCTTGGAGGTCAATCGAACAATTGAAGAAATATTGCCATCTCCTACTAGAACCTCCCTAGCGACTGATCCTCCAGCGTATATTGTAAGTAACTAGGATCTGTTGTTATATCACTTTTATTTTTCTGTTTGCGTGTGTAAACTGTTAATTATTAGACATGTGCATTTGTTTTAGTACTAAAACGATTTAGTCCTAATTTTGGGATAATTTAGTTTTCGTATGACTCAAGAGATACGAAACTGCTCAGTCCAAAAAACGAACAAAAGGAAAATGCATTACATTTTAGTTTCAGTCCTTTTTGTAATATTACATTGATTGAAGGTGACCAGCAATGAGGAGCGCAACATCGCAAAGCTACAGAAAAAGTTTGTATGTGTAATCCTTCCCGACCCCTACCCAAAACTGACAGTGAGTGCTCCAGAATACTCATTCGCAGCGCAGACAGCTAGCACAGGAGAGGAAACCTTTACTTAACCCTTGCATGTCTAAGACAGATGAGATGATAAAAGCAGCTGGAGAGGGAAAACATTCAAATAAATCACACTGAAAGTTAATGACAGAGGAGGACTGGATAGTAAAAACCCCTTTATAACAAGTAGCGCTGGGAGAAGAGAGGGACTTTATAAAATGTGTGTTATCTCCCCTCCCGCTCTGCATAATAGAGGCTTAGGTCTGATACATTTTATATTATCCAGGAGCACTATCCCCCTTTCCTCATCTATAATACACGTTTTATATAAAGTCCCTCTCCTCTCCCAGTGCTGCTTGTTATAAAGGATTTTTTTATGTCTGATACATTTGGTATCCAGCTCTCACAGTTACTCTGTCATTATGAGCCTTCAGTGTGATTAATTTGAATGTTTTCCCTGGATTTAAAATGCTGTATTTTATAAAAAATAAAAAAATTGCGCCATTCATCTCTCCTCTGAGCTTTCAAACCGATTTACGTTAATATTTTCCTTCTCCCCTGCTTTTATAATCCTGTCTGTCTCCCCAACAGAGATACAAAGTTTAAGTAGAAGTTTCCTCTCCAGTGCTGGATAAGCATTGCATTCTGAAGTTCTGCACCCTCCACATGCCAATGCAGTAGGATGTTCTATCCAGAGAGGGGCATTAATTAATGCAGGAGGATGTTATATACATTATACAGAGAGGGGTATTAATTAATGCAGGAGGATGTTATATACATTATACAGAGAGGGATATTAATGCAGGAGGATGCTCTATACATTATACAGAGAAGGGTATTAATTAATGCAGGAGGATGTTCTATGCATTATACAGAGAGGGGTATTAATTAATGCAGGAGGATGTTATATACATTATACAGAGAGGGGTAATAATTAATGCAGGAGGATGTTCTATACATTATACAAAGAGAAGCAGTTTTTTGAGCCCTTTAAATCCAGTGGCTGTGAGCTCTGAGATCAGCTGCTTGTTACATTATCTCTCAGTACAATGTATCAGCCTCAGCTGTTACAGTAACTGACTGCTGCTCATCACAGCGCTGAGTTTCAGTAAAACAAGGAAATAATATAGTTATAACCTCTCATATATAAATATATTATTTACTAGTTTTACTGAAACTCTGAGCGCTGTGATGAGCAGCAGCCAGTTACTGTAACAGCTGTACCTGACACAATGTGCTGAGAGTGAGAGATGCTGTAACAAGCAGCCAATCTCAGCTCTCTGAGGAGCCACTGCAATAGTAATTGTATCCACTGGTTTTTGGATGAATGAAATTAGTTTTCATACTAAAGAACTGAAATCTAATTTCTTTAGCAACTAAATAAATTGCGTTTTAGGACTAATCCTTTAGTTGAAAACAAAATTTTGTGCTCTGCACATGTCTATTAATTATTATATCTATTTTTTCTGTAACCAACTGCACTCATTTTTTTTGGTTTATTATAATAAATATAAAACTTATTAAGATCGGCTTCTGCCTGATATTCGATCCACGCTAACTGAAGGACTGGATTATCATAGAGAGTTGCCTTTGTTTAAGCTCGAGTCTATCTACCAAACAGTGAGTTGTGGTGGGGTGCAGTCTCTGGACTGTTTTCTGTTGGGTGCATGACCAGAGTCTCAAACCAGCTCTGGTTCAGACAGTAAGCATCTTGGGTAAAAAGTAAGTTTGTGGTGGCAGTGTGATGAATAGTACAAGGAAAGTGGGTACAGAGATTGTGGGCAACGTAGTCAGTACTCCGGGTCGAGGGTGGACGGATACTGCGTTGCAACCCTGTGGTCACTTCATCATGTCGCGTGCCCTTCTGGAGTGAAGGCATTGCCGTGACAGTTAGGCAAGCGCGCACGGGGGATTGTGGGCCACGTAGTCATTATTTTGGGTCTAGGGTAGACAGATAGTGATTTGCTTAAGCCTGCGTTTCCTTCGCCGCGGCGCGCGTTCGTGACAGTGTTTGCTCCAAAGTAACCCACATGTCTGGAAGCTCCTCCTAATTTACCCAGAAACAGTGGCAGCACTTTGTACGTGATCACATAGATCAAAGAAGCGATCATAGGTGGGGTGGGGGGTGTTGTTAAAAGTCAGAATTAAAGTTCTAAAGGTGAAGGAGTTAGAGAGAATGTTCCACCCGTCTCTAAGGCAACTGCTCCACTTTAAAAACACACACGTTCTGTGCTTGGCTGCATTACCTGGCCCTCCTTGTCACTCTCTGACCACAGACACTGCTTTCCCGCCAGTCCAGTGTTCTGTGCTGATAACAGTTTGGTTGCCGTGATAACCCTTGGACACATGCTTGGGAGCACAGAAGCCGGGAGCCCTCTCTGGAGACACTTGCTTCATTTGATCTAAGGGGTCATTCAGAGGGAGAGCCTGCACAGGCGCAGTATGGACCCACGCGGAAGAGGTGGACAGCTAGGGGCCATCACAAAAAAAATGAAGGCATCTAGGGAGCAACAATAAAAATAAAAAAAAAACAGCTGTGGTTGAAGCCCCTGCTCAGTGCCAGATCGACACCAAGCAGGGCCCACCAGGACGGACATGGAGAGTCCTGCACGCTGGGGGAATCCCCATGATACTCCACTCACGTCCTGGACTGCTGGGGCAAGCAAGGCTGATCGAGCCCCCCCCCGCGGGCCCTCGGGCGGCGCCTGAGTGCCTGAGGTGTCAGTCCGCCCCTGCTGCGAACACAGTTTTTTCTCCCTTCTGCCCCCGTTTTAACGCAGGGATTGTAATTTAGCCCTATAACAACAACAAGGGTTTCCAAGAAATACTACAAAGAGATATCCAGCAGCAATACAGGCCCTAAGCTAGAGAAGAGGTCCTAATAATTGGCATCTATATATTCTAATATGCTGCTGGACAACAATACATAAAGACCAGAATATGACATACAGAATATAAACAAGAATAACAAGAATCGTCAGGGAATAGCCAGGTCTAGACGCCAGAGTAGATAGTCATATAAGTCAAGGTCAGCAACAAGAGTGGTACTCAGACAAGCCGGGTCAGCAACAGGATATCAGAATATGCTGTACAGGGAACAGACAAGCGAATAATCCAGAAAACACGCCAATAGTCAAACACCAGAATAACAGAAACAATTACACAGATACAGGCACTCAGTAAGGAAGAGCTATCCTGAAGCAAGGATCTGATCCACTGCTGGCCATATATAGAGGGCAGGACTGGTCACGTGACCACAGACTATGAGCCACAGAGGAGATGGTCTGTAGAGGCTAGCCCAAAAACCCACAAAAGCTGCTGAGCGTCGCTCTCACCACCAGGGGGCCTGGCTGCGATGTGGAAACGTGACATGCAGTTTGTGAGCTCTGGCAGGATTGGCTTGGGGCATCAAAATGCTGTGAAAAACTACATGATTCTGGGCAGCGTGGGGCTGCTGTGGCTCCAATTTTCCAGCCTAAGAGGACCGTAGACAATGGCTTCCCAGGCCTTCAAGGAACTGGATCAGCCATCTTCCCCAGCTACTCACAGGGATTTGGATCTCATGGCTGCCTCAATGCAAGATTTTCTTGCAACAGAAATGAAGTGCTGTATCTCAGAGGTAACGGGAGATTCACAGACTGGTTGCTACAATAGACGCTACTGAACGCAGGGTGGATGAAATTATTACACACCATATTGCCCTACTGTTCAGGTTAACGTGTTACTGGGCCGCATCCAGCATTTAGAAGCACAGCAGGAAGATTTATCTCATCGATTCTGGCAGAACAATATCTATCTGCGTGACCTCCCTGAAGCTGTCCCCCCCCCCTTTGGCTCTCCTTGACACGGTACTGGTGTTATTGCAGGCATGCCTTCCCCACCCCACCACAGATCATCTTCACATAGATAGGATCCATAGAACCATGAAGGCCCGGACAGCACCCTAATGTGCACCCTGAGACACCATCCTGCGCCTCCACTACTATACCACGAAGGAGGAACTCCTGAAAGCTATCAGAACCTCTCCACTTTGATAGCAGCATACAGCCCTGCAGGTGTTTCAAGATTTTTCTCTGACTACCCTGGCTAAACGCAGGCAGTGGAAGCTCCTCAGCGCTGAGCTCCCATGGCATCAAGTTTGCTTGGGGCTTCCCCCTCCGAGTCACCTCCATGTGAGATGGTAAACCAATACCCTGTTGTTCTACTCAGGAGGTCCCTGGCTTCCTGTGGGCTCTCAATTTACCTGCTCTGGAGGGATTTGCAGTGCCTCCCAATGGTGCATTGCTGCAACACCTTTCCATGGAGTGGTCTGTTGCCGTGACCTTTCCACAATGTGATCCCACTTGAGCCTACATTACCCTTGGTTTTGTTTGCCCCTTCTTCCCTTTTTAGGGATTTCTGGGTTCTCATTGTTGGGCTGAATGCCCCCCTCTGGATGGTTCTAAGTTTACAGAAAGTTTTTAGTTTAAGTTCAGGTCACTGTGATATTGTAAATGTGCTCACGCTTCATGTTCGTGTTTCAGTTACTGTGGTGATGTTTCATATTGTGCTTGATTCAGGTACATGTTGCATTAGTCCTTAGCATTACCATAGCTATATATTGATTATGTTTAACTAGTGGAAAGCCTGCCCAGAGGGCAGGCTATTGTTGTCGCCAGCTCAGAATTCATGTCCACATATTTGTTTTTCAATGTCCTAACCATGAGTAGTACGTGGGTAAGCGCGTACGTGGGTATATACTGCCCCAGCACGTACGTGGGTATATACTGCCCCAGCGCGTACGTGGGTATATACTGCCCCCAGCGCGTACGTGGGTATATACTGCCCCCAGCGCGTACGTGGGTATATACTGCCCCCAGCGCGTACGTGGGTATATACTGCCCCCAGCGCGTACCTGGGTATATACTGCCCCCAGCGCGTACCTGGGTATATACTGCCCCCAGCGCGTACGTGGGTATATACTGCCCCCAGAGCGTTCGTGGGTATATACTGCCCCAGCGCGTACGTGGGTATATACTGCCCCAGCGCATACGTGGGTATATACTGTCCCAGCACGTAGCACGTACATGGGTATATACTGCCCCCAGCGCGTACGTGGGTATATACTGCCCCCAGCGCATACGTGGGTATATACTGCCCCAGCGCGTACGTGGGTATATACTGCCCCCAGCATGTACGTGGGTATATACTGCCCCCAGCGCGTACGTGGGTATATACTGCCCCCAGCGCATACGTGGGTATACACTGCCCCCAGCGCATATGTGGGTATATACTGCCCCCAGCGCGTACCTGGGTATATACTGCCCCCAGCGCGTACGTGGGTACATACTGCACCCAGCGCGTACGTGAGTACATAAGCATAAGGTTTGAGAGACCCACGGACCAGTTTGTCCCCAGCATCCACCTCCTGCTTCAAGTTCTCGGACTGTTTTGACAGTCAAAGCCTGCTCTGACGCTGATGCTTTGAATATTAAAGCGAGTGTATCTTCGAGTCAGAACTTGAAGCAGGAGGTGGATGCTGGGGACAAACTGCTTCAGGAGGTCTCTGGGACATGCCTTGGTTCCACGGCAGTCATATTGTAATGGGTATGCAAGCAGCGGCATGCTGTGCTGTGCGCCGCCCCAGCTGCTCTCCTCCGCGGCATGGTGGCGACCCAGGCTGGCGAAGGAGTGAAAGCAGGCCTTCCGGAGCTCCTGTGGAGGGTCTGGTCAGTGGGAGTTCGGGCTGGAGAATGGGGCCGTGGTGGTTGGATGCGCGTGCAGCCAACCGCCGCAGGTTGCGCGCGCATGCGCAGTCTGTTTTTTGGGCGACGGACACTCCAGAGCTTATTGTATTATGGTATAGATGACTTGTTGGTTACATGTTAATGTTATTCCTTATGGCCGTCTCCACTGCTGGCTATCAGTACCTGATGGATTTGCCTTGCGGTATTCGTGCTTCCCCAGGCATCCCGAGCCTCATGAGTTTGTGTGCGTCCCCGGGAAAGTCGATGTCTGTACACAGTGTATATATTGCCTATAATGCCTCCCCCTCCCAGACTTCATTTGTGTTACTCCAATCCCTCAGGCAAGACATAACCAACTGCTTGTGGAGGATGTCTGTGGTCCAAGCGGTATTTTATTTATTTATTATTTTATTTATTTATAAAGGATTTTACCAGGAAGGATACATTGAGATTTCTCTTGTTTCCAAGTATGTCCTGGTTTCAAGAACATTGAGTGGTACATTGCTACGTAACATCTAATAAGGGGTCTATCCTCTTAGCCCGCACTTTACGCCGTGGGGGAGGCCGGGGTTCTCTCTATTCGTGATGCGGCGAGTACTCTTCGCCACTCTCCCGAGGGGATAAATCTGTTTTTTTCAGAATACCATAGGAAGCTTTATAATCATTCCCCCACACATACTCTCTCCAACATTAGGCACAATAGTGAAATAAAGTGCAACAAGACAATAAAGTGCAGCGGTGCCTTAAAAGAATAAAACCAGCAGGGCTAAGTGCAATAGTGCATATAGGAGGATACGTAGATAACCTGTAGATAATAATCAATAAAGTGCACAAATTAAATGTCCAATGCTAATCCGTTGGACATGCACAAAAAGTGCAGAAAGTGTCCAATATTTCAATTGAGTGCAATAGTGCGTATAGCAGTCCGTGAAAATGGAGGATAAAATACTCAGAAGTCCCAATGTTTGTGGTGCTCCTTATTCCGGTGGAAAGGTCGTCACGCCCTCGATTTCATGAAAGAGAAGGGAGAAGCACACAGGGAAATCTTTGGTGCAGGAGATCTTATGACAAATTGGGCAAAGATTATTACTGGTAGAGGTATATACCACTCACAATTAAATGAGCCTGAAGGTTTCCCGACTCTAGGTTTAATAGCCTGTGGCCTTGTAGAGAGTGGCACTTCCCTTCTTTACCAAGTAGCAGGTCCTAGACTAGTTAAGAACAGATGGGAGACAATGCTCCCATAGCGTAATACTGCAGGGTAACCAAACAGAGGTAATTACACAGTGCACTTACCAATTAAGGAACCTTTCAATCTCAGGCTCAGTCAGTATAGCCTTAGGCAATCTTAGTTAGGTGCCCTGGACCTCTTTTCCTTGTTGGCAGATCGATTGGTGTTGTTCCCATGAGGTATCAGGTTGGAATTAGCAAAACACGGCCAATGAAGGGTTAAAAGTAAAAAATATACATTTATTCCATAAAAAGGGACATAAAAATACCGAGACGCGTTTCGGCTGTGGTAGCCTTCCTCATTCGGTGTATTCTCCTGTAGTGTCTCTGTTTTAAAAACCAGAACTGAGCAGTCCACCCTCCTTTATACTCTATCGGCGGGGCTATGGTTCCAGCTGCATTGATCTACTTCCTGTATCTGGTTTTGATTGCATCACTTCCGGTCAGGTCCTTTTCCCAGTAATGCTTTGTGGTTCTCTGCCGGAAATACCATAGCACTACACTGTTCTATCGATCGCAATCGTATACAAATGTGTGAAAATACAAAATTACATTAAGGGGATATAGTGAGTCTTCCAAAGCAAGCTAGCTAACAATCAGCAGGTACAGCTGGCGAGGGGGGGTACCAAATAAAACTGTATTCATCAGTATAATACATAAAAACCACAAACAACATAATAAAAACCACATATATATTGAGCAATGTATTGGTGAAGTAAAATAAAATTAAAAGATGGTAAAATCCTTTATAAATAATATATAATTTTTTTATTATTATTATTTTTTTATTATTTTTTTTTACTCTGGATCTAAATTAAATGATCAACTTCCATACCAAGGAAGGGAGGGGGGGTAGAGAGTTCTGTAAATGACAGTTACGTGTTGTGACAGCCCCTATTGATGATATGATTTAAAGTATCAACATAGTATAACACACCCCACCAATGGGGGGAGGGGAATGTTAGGGGACCTAACATCCGAGAAAATCTTGGAGAAGTTGTAACACTGGAGAAAAATGAGAATAATAGGCGAAGGGGTCGGAGAAGGAAGGAGGGAGAAGGGTACAGAATTATCTATAGATGAGTGGGATCAGTGGTGTATTTTGGTTTTGTGCTGGTCTAGGCCTGACTAAACTCGTGCACCCCATAATTTAAATTTGAGGCACCCCTTCCTGTCAAGGGCACACCTCTTCCTGGTTAATCCCCACCCTTCCTCTTTAAGCTCCACATTTTCCTCTTAGAGCTCCGCCTTTTCCTCTCTTTATATTAAAAGTGGATACCAAATGCCTACTTGTATATTTTGTATACCATTTCAAATGTATCTATTGAGATAAATAAAATTATGAAATGTTTAAATTCAAGCATTTTTACAAAGAACAGCGACGCATGTCAAGTATACTGTATCACAGCCGCTCTAATAGGTTGAACAATAAAACCCACAGAAACGGGCACTGTGTATGAGCATATCAGAGCTGCACAGCAATAAAACCCACAGAAATGTGCACTGTGTATGAGCATATCACAGAACTGCACAGCAATAAAACTCACAGTAATATGCAGTGTGTATCACAGAATCCACAGTAAAAAAACTCCCAGCAATGCAATGTTTGGTGTGTGTCAGCGTATCAGAATCCACAGCAATAAAACTCCCGGCAATGCAATGTGCGGTGTGTATGAGTGCATTAGAATCCACTGCAATAAAACTCCCAGCAAACCGAGTGTATATGAGCACACAGCAATTATTTATTCTATATTTACCGGCCTCGTCCGCGGTAGGGCTGTGTCCAGAGTCAGCAGGGACTGTGTACGGACTCAGCAGGAGGTCCCTCCAGGCCACATTAGGATCGCGGCTGTGGCTGTGCGTGGAGCCATCTTGTCAGCAGTGGGGTGCCACTTCCAGAGGGTGCACCGTGGCTTGGATTCCCTTCCCGGTGGGTGTTCAGTCCAGAATAGAGTGAGAGTCCGTGTTAACGAAAGGGTGGGCAGCTGCGTGCGTGTCACGTGGTTCAGTCAGTCAGGTGATACTGAGACTCAGTACCACCTGACTGGCCGGACCGCGTGACCTGCACGCACGCAGCCTCACCAGGAGCCAGACAGCTCAATGACAAATTTCTATCACTGCAGTGCTGGTTAAGGAAAGGTCCACTTTAAACAGCAGTAAGCAGACAGGGCTTCATATTCTGCTGATACCCCCCCTTTACCTGCCGTTTACTGTCATCTTCTCTCTCTGCACACAAATCACATCCCCTCCCCTCTCCTAGAGCTACTGCGGGGCAGGGGAGGAGCTATGGAGGGCGGAGAGGGGGATTTTTATTCTATTCAATTTTATTCCGTATGCAAACGCCCTGCTCTGCTGCTCGTTGTTTGAGAACACAGCTCAAAGCTGACACACAGTGACAGTGGCACCTCCTAGTACCCCCTAATGACACCCCAATAATCACTGGTACCGGGGGCGGCCTGCCCTCCGCCACTCCCCTAAGTACACCACTGCTCTGTGATATGCTCACACACAAGATTGGCGAACTACCAGCAAGTATAGTGCTGTTTGAAGGCAGTGCAAATCCCCAGAGAGAAGTAATGGTTAATCTATTCAGAGAACACCAAACAACAGAGAAATGGCAGTGAAATGCCCTGATGTTCGGTGGTTTCAATCAGCAGGTTTATTCACGCGAACCCCATAGGTTTCAATGTTAAAAATAATCCCGTTTTTATGCAATATCTAATAAACCATTTATTATTTTAGTCTGCAGTAAAAAGTCTTTATTTATTGATTTTTTATTTTTTCTTTAGTACCTTTTAGTCATTTTTCAGATTTTTGGCAAAATTCCCCCCCTTTTTTTTAATAGCGGTTTTTCTTTTTTCTGTAACAGAACTTTTTATTATCAATCATAGGATCTTATATGTAAATTCCAGACATTTTCGTTCAGTAGTTCTTTTGAAAACAGCAGGCAGCGGGTTTGCGGTGGCAGCATTCAGCGGCCGACTCCATGCACTTTGGGGACCCTGCGGTGAATGGTGAATTCACTGCAGGGTGGGGAAATTTTATTCCCCGAAGTGCAGGGAACTACAGAACACCAAGATGTTGGCGTCATTTCGGTGCTCTGTGAGTAACCCATTTAGTGGTGAGGTTTTTTGCTGCCCCCTGGAAAGTTACATAGTTACATAGTTATATAGGCTGAAAAAAGACATGCATCCATCGGGTTCAGCCTCTCCCACATAACCTACTGCTGTTGATCCAAAAGAAGGCAAAAAACCCAGTCTGAAATGCTTGCCAATATGCAACATACTGGGAAAAAATTCCTTCTTGACCCCAGAATGGCAGTCAGATTTCTCCTTGGATCAAGAAGCTTTTACCCACATATTAAATATTATAACCCTTAATATTCTGTGTCTGCAGGAAGTCATCCAGTTGCTTTTTAAAAGTCTGTACAGACTCTGACCCAACCACCTCAACAGGCAGAGAATTCCACAGCTTTATTGTTCTCACCGTAAAATAACCCTTCCTATGCTTTAAGCTAAATTTTCTTTCTTCCAGTCTAAATGGATGACCCCTTGTCCTATGTATAGTCCTGTTAATGAATAGATTATCAGACAATGGTTGATAATGGCCCCGTATATATTTATATAAGGGTATCAGATCCCCTCTAAGGCGCCGTTTCTCTAAACTAAACAGGTTTAAGCTTGTTAGTCTTGCCTCATAACTTAACCCTTCCATTCCCCTTATTAATTTAGTTGCCCGTCTCTGCACTTTTTCTAACGCTATAATATCTTTTTTTAAGACCGGTGCCCAAAATTGCACGGCATATTCACGGTGCGGCCTGACCATTGATTTATACAGAGGCAAAATTATGTTTTCATCCCGTGAGTGAACTCCCCTTTTAATGCATGCCAATACTTTGCTGGCCTTGGCGGCTGCTGTTTGACATTGCACATTGATACTTAGTTTGAAGTCTATGATTATTCCCAAATCCTTCTCCTGCTTGGATTTCCCTAACTCCGTACCATTTAGGGTATAAATTACTTGTGTGTTCTTCACTCCAAAGTGCATAATTTTGCATTTATCTAGATTATAATTCATCTGCCATTTAAGTGCCCAGTCCCCCAATCTATCTAAATCCCTCTGCAGCGAAGTAACATCCTGCTCACATTGTATTACTTTTCCTAGTTTTGTGTCATCTGCAAACACTGATACATGACTTTCAATGCCTATCTCAAGGTCATTTATAAATAAATTGAATAGTATTGGTCCTATAACAGACCCCTGAGGGACACCGCTTACCACTGGTGTCCATCTTGAAAATGTACCATTTATGAATACTCTCTGTACCCTATCTTTTATCCAGTTTTCTATCCAAGAACAAGTATTTTCATCTAGACCAATTTTTCTTAATTTAAATAGTAACCTTTTGTGTGGAACTGTGTCGAAAGCTTTGGCAAAATCTAAGTAAATCACATCCACTGCGACCCCCTGATCTATACTTCTAGTTACTTCCTCATAGAACGTAATTAGGTTAGTCTGACATGATCTGTGTTTCATGAAACCATGCTGATTTTTGCCAATAACATTATACCTCCCAATAAATTCCTGAATATTATCCCTTAGTAACCCCTCAAATACTTTCCCAGCCACAGATGTTAAGCTCACAGGTCTATAATTCCCAGGCACAAATTTTTAACCTTTCTTAAATATAGGGACCACGTCAGCTTTTCTCAAATCCTCTGGTACTATTCCTGAAAAAAAAGAATCTTGAAAGATTAAGAACAGAGGTTTACATATTTCAACACAGAGCTCTCTCAGTACTCGCGGGTGAATTCCATCTGGCCCTGGGGCTTTATTCACATTCACATTGTTTAATTTCTGCAAAACCTTGTCCTGAGTCAACCAGTCACTTTGTATTAGTAAGTTTTTATTAATGAATTTCATGTCTCCTGTTATAGGTTTCTCTTTGATAAATACTGAAGAAAAATAATCATTTAAAATTTCTGCCTTATCCTGATCTTCAGTTAACAATAACCCTGACTCAGATTTTAGTGAACCTACATTTTCACTCTTGGTTTTTTTTAGAATTTATGTACCTAAAGAATCTTTTAGGGTTGGTGTTGCTCTCTTTGGCTATTTCTTTTTCATTTTCTAGTTTAGCCCATCTAATCGCATTTTTACATGCTTTATTGGCTGCCCTATATGCTTTATAGGATGCCTCAGATTTATCAGATTTAAAAGCTTTAAATGCCTTCTTTTTATTTTTCATTTCCTTAGTTACCTTCATACTAAGCCATATTGGTTTCAGTCTGTTTCTTTTATATTTATTAACCAGTGGAATATATTGTGACGTGTACTTTTCTAGTGTTAGTTTAAAGATATTCCACTTATCCTCAGTGTTTTTCCCGTGAAAGAGTTTCTGCCAGTCAATGACATTGAGAGCTTCCTTTATTTTAATAAAGTTGGCCTTTTTAAAATTATATGTTTTAGCATGCCCCTTATGAATGTGTTTTTTTGAGTTTATTTCAAAAGTCACCATATTATGGTCACTGTTTCCCAACTGTTCCTTTACATTAATATTTGAGAAAAGATCCACATTATTTGTTATAACCAGGTCCAGACAGTTATCCTCTCTAGTTGGTGTTTCTACCAGTTGTGACATGAAGGTATCATTTAAAATGTTCAGAAACCAGATTCCCTTTGCTGAATTACTAGTCCCACTATCCCAATTAATGTCCGGGTAATTAAAATCTCCAATAATTAAAGTGCTACCATGATCTGCAGCCTTCCTAATTTGCTCTAACAGTTGTTCTTCCTCATCATTATCTATATTAGGTGGTTTATAGCATATGCCAACCAATAGTTGACTTCCCTGTTTATTCCCTAACGAAATATTTACCCAAAGTGAAAGCCTAGGCCTTGCCTACCCAGTACATACTTGAAAATTAGTGAAATCTCAATGTATCCATCCTGGTAAAATACTTTGCAAAAGTAAAAAAAAATATATATATATATATATTTAGGGGTGGGGCCACCTGGTGCGGGCCGCCGCCCCATGGAAAGTGCCACCCTAGGCCTTGTTGGACCCATTAACCATTTTGGCATAAAAGCAGGCTTTCACCACTGGGGCAATTGCCTGAATTGTAGGAACATTAAAGGCAAGAAACACACAACGACAGAGATAGAGAGAAATGGTGAGATTATTAAAATCAGGGAAGTCATCACCTGCTTCTCTAGGAATGTGGTATATATGTTAACTTGCTCATGTGGATTGAACTACATAGGTCGAACCACAAGACACCTTAACAAACGCATACAGAAACATACACGCAACATAAGGAATGGTTTTGAGAAACATACAGGGTAATTCAAAGAGATCTGAATTGCTTGAGAAAGGTAACCGAACGCTGATTTTCAGCGTTCGGTTACCTTTTTGGCCATTCGGCTATCCAGAGAGCAGGCAATTCGCCAAATCCTGGCGAATTGCCTGCACATACGGTGCCTGTTCGGTGCCTGTTCGAGGGCAGTGAAATCCCAATGAAAAAGCATTGCTTCGGCTATTCAGAGAGCACAAACCAGCAGGGAAAGGTTCCCGAAATGCCCTGCCATGTGGTGGTTTATTCAGGCGAATCCCATAGGCTTCAATGTTAAAAATATTCCGGTTTTAATTTAATATCTAATAAAACGTTCATTCTAAAATTCTGCAGTAAAGAGTCTCTTTATTTACAGATTATTTCGGATATTTTAAGCATTTTTTTTTTAAAGTCCAATTTTTTTTTTTTTTTAAGTTTACTTATTTTTTAGCCATTTTTATGCTGCCTGGACCTCATCTGTAAATTTCAGACATTTTCGCTCAGTAGTTTCTTTGCAAACAGCGTTTCACTTTTCAAACATTCATGCAAACTGTTTTCCTAATTTATTCACTGCCTTCCTCTGCGGTGTTGGCTTTTTCCGGCAGCTTCGCTGCGTGTGATTGGCTCCTGCTCGAGTTTTTCTGTGGTTTTCGGCAGGTTAATCCAGATGTTTTTGCGGGTTTTTGGCATGTTTTCGCCAGGTTTTGCGGTTAATTTTCGTCGGGTTTGCGGCAGCTTTTCCCTGCAATTCGGGGACCCTGTGGTGCTTGCTGAATACACCGCAGGGTCACCGAAATGGGATCGGCAAAAGGAACCAAATTGAAGAGAACGAGAAGTCACCGAATGTGCGGTGACTTTTCGATTCTCTTTGAATTACCCTGTGTCTCCCTACATTTTAAGCTGAAACACGGTCAGAACCCGGAAAGGTTTGACCTTCATGGCTGTCAAGAAATTGGATCCCCTTTGGAGAGGTGGCAGTTTAGAGAAAAGATTGGGCAAAGAAGAAATGAAGTGGATCTTCCAGATGAATTCACTACAACCCTATGGTTTAAATGCTGACTTCGAGCTCTGTCATTTTCTTAATGATTAAGGTCATCCCTCCCTCCTTCCCTCGCTCTCTTTCCTTCCTCGACTTATGTAGTCTGCACTATCCAGCTCAAACAGCACATAGAATTGATTCATCAACATTCTCATAACCCCTACTTATGTAACCTGGTCGCCCACCGTCTAGTCATGATCCTATAGATCAAATTTTTCCTATAGATCCCATTCATCTATAGATAATTCTATACCCTTCTCCTGCCTTCCTTCTCCGTCCCTTCCACTATTATTCCCATTTTTATCCAGTGTTACAACTTCTCCAATATTTTCTCGGATGTTAGGTCCCCTAACATTCCCCCCCCCTATTGGTGGGGTGTGTTATACTTAAATCATATCGTCAATAGGGGCTGTCACAACACGTAACTGTCATTTACAGAACTCTCTACCCCCCTCCCTTCCTTGGTATGGAAGTTGATCATTTAATTTAGATCCAGAGTATAAAAAAAATTATATATTATTGATTTATAAAGGATTTTACCATCTTTAAATTTTATTTTATTATTTATTATTCACCAATACATTGCTCAATATATATGTGGTTTTTATTATGTTGATTGTGGTTTTTATGTATTATACTGATGAATATAGTTTTATTTGGTACCCCCCCTCACGAGCTGTACCTGCTGATTGTTAGCTAGCTTGCTTTGGAAGACTCACTATATCCCCTTAATGTAATTTCGTATTTTCACACATTTGTATACGATTGCGATCGATAGAACAGTGTAGTGCTATGGTATTTCCGGCAGAGAACCGCAAAAGCATTACTGGGAAAAGGACCTGACCGGAAGTGATGCAATCAAAACCAGATACAGGAAGTAGATCAGTGCAGCTGGAACCATAGCCCCGCCGATAGAGTATAAAGGAGGATGGACTGCTCAGTTCTGGTTTTTAAAACAGAGACACTACAAGATAATACACCGAATGAGGAAGGCTACCACAGTCAAAACGCGTCTCGGTATTTTTGTGTCCCTTTTTATGGAATAAATGTATATTTTTTACTTTTAACCCTTCATTGGCCGTGTTTTGCTAATTCCAACCTGATACCTCATGGGAACAACACCAATCGATCTGCCAACAAGGAAAAGAGGTCTAGGGCACCTAACTAAGATTGCCTAAGGCTATACTGACTGAGCCTGAGATTGAAAGGTTCCTTAATTGGTAAGTGCACTGTGTAATTACCTCTGTTTGGTTACCCTGCAGTATTACGCTATGGGAGCATTGTCTCCCATCTGTTCTTAACTCGTCTAGGACCTGCTACTTGGTAAAGAAGGGAAGTGCCACTCTCTACATGGCCACAGGCTATTAAACCTAGAGCCGGGAAACCTTCAGGCTCATTTAAATGTGAGTGGTATATATCTCTACCAGTAATAATCTTTGCCCAATTTGTCATAAGATCTCCTGCACCAAAGATTTCCCTGCGTGCTTCTCCCTTCTCTTTTATGAAATCGAGGACGTGACGAACTTTCCACCGGAATAGGAAGGCGCACCACAAACATTGGGACTTCTGAGTATTTTATCCTCCATTTTCACGGATTGCTATACGCACTATTGCACTCAAATGAAATATTGGACACTTTTTGCACTTTTTGTGCATGTCCATCAGATTAGCATTGGACATTTAATTTGTGCACTTTATTGATTATTATCTACAGGTTATCTACGTATCCTCCTATATGCACTATTGCACTTAGCCCTGCTGGTTTTATTCTTTTAAGGCACCGCTGCACTTTACTGTTTTGTTGCACTTTATTTCACTATTGTGCCTACTATTGTTTTGGAAATTAATCTATCAGTTCCCTAATGTAGTTTGATCCGCTGCACTTACAAGCAGCTCTTTGCCATCCCTGCCATACGTACCTGAACCCGCGCAGTAAAGAGACACAGACACCATCACGTTGTTTCTACCTGGAGTTCATCTGACCACCTCAGCCAAGAGCCAAGTCCAAAGTGCGCTCAGTCCCAAGTGAGCTCCTGGCTTCTGGTCATTTTTTTATTACACCATAGGACAACGCCCAGTGGCCACTGACTATCCAACAGAAAAACAAGTTTGTCCAGTAAATACATTTACATATCAAAAGGACAGAGGTGTGGACTAGAATGACGGACCGGACCCCTGTACACACCTTATCCCTACAGTATAATGTACGCCGCTGGCTTGGATTTGAAACCACACATTCAAATCCAACACAGGGAGACAGATGACAACTTATAAAAACACACACATCCTAGACTATAATGTCCACATACTAAAATTTCCACAACAGTCCCTCCTCTTTGTCATTTGCTCCCCAGTGTCCCTCGATGAATCTCGATCTTCCTTGGAAAGAAACAGTTCCTCTTGTAAAGTTCTGAATGCATAAAGCCAAACACATGATAGAAAACAACAGACAGTCCATCTTGACACGCCGAATCTTAAAGCAAGTGTTAAAACAAATCTTGACACGTGGATCATAAAGAAAAAACAAATCTTGACACGTGGATAAACCAATCTAAAACCAAATCTTGACACGCCGATTTTTTTTGGCAAATCTTAAAACAAATCTTGACACGTAGAACTTGACACGTAGAATCTCCTTTAGTGTTATATGTGTGTCTGTGGTTCCCCCCCCTCTTTTTTTTTTCTCTCATATGACTTCTCTCTCTGTTTTCTCCCCATCCCCTCATTCTCTCCTGCATGACATCTCTCTCGCACCCTTACTGTAATTTACTCCGCACTGTGAGCTGTATCATTGAGGTGTAGGGCTGACAGTGGTGTGACCGGCCGCGCCTGCTGCTCAACTCCAGATGGCAAGAAGTTCCCTATCCTTTTAGTGTTTTTTTTTTTTTTTCTTCTTCTATATATTGCCCCCCCTCCCCCTTTTTTTTTTTTTTTTCTCTTCTTACTTTTTTCTCTCTCTCTCTCTCTCTCTCTCCCTCTCTCTCTTTCTCCCTTTCCTTTTTTCTCCTTTTTCCTGATATTATTGATGTACCTTTTTATGAGTGCTATATCACCTGTTACATGTATTCTTATGGACCTTTGTTTGTTATTCAACTTTGAAATAAAAATTTTGAATTTCAAAAAAAAAGAATCTCCTTTAGGGGAGGTGACTCAGAGGGAGGACATGAGGTGGTGGGTTGCGCCGATCGTTGGTCGATCTGAAATCCTCTGTATCCGGTCCATGGGTTGATCTTCTGAGCGTCTCATCTGTTCAGGCTCTGGTAACTTGGTCGGTCTGAAATCCTCTGTATCCGGTCCATGGGTTGGTCCTCTGGGCGTCTCATCTGTTCGGGCTTCGGTAACTCGGTCGATTAGACATCAGGAACATCTCAGTCCGGCATATAGAAGGAATAGAGACAGAAACACCATAAGTATTTATACTCCCATTACCTTTAGCCAGGATCCAATGGAAAACAAGAAATCCCCCGAAGCTTCCCAAAGCTTTAAAAAATATTCCAACCCTTGCTAGCTATAGCTCCGCTTCTGCCCTGCTCCCATCAGTGTGGACCTGACCCTTGTAAATCCCCCCCTTTGGACGCTCTACTGTCGTTGTTTCTTGGTGATCTCCCTCACTACAACACCGCACAAGAATTTAAACAAGCGAACGACAGGAGCCAGAGTTACAATTACAAATGTCTCCTTGTGGCCCTTGCTAGTCTTAGGTACATTTCTCTCGCTAAAACCTAAACTAAACAAATAAAGAAAATGATACTCTTCACTCTTTGACGTAGTTGAGAAACTTCTTGCAGTGACCGGCGTGGATCCAGTTGTCTCATCCCTCGAACTTCAGGGAGGTTGGCGTCGTCTGCAGCACCTAGAATGGCCCACGATATCTCACCTCTAGTCCCGTCCTCGGATGCTTCTTTAGAATGAACACTGGTTATTGAGTTTGGGTCTGGGAGAGACTCCCGGACCTGGTGGACTTTTTTGGAGCTCATCAAGGAAAAGCAATCATGATGGTCCTCAAAGTGTTTCCCTACTAGGTTGGAAAATTGAGAGGTTGAGAGGTTAGAATGGTTAGTAAAAGTTGGAAAATTTACTTTTTTTCACACCATTATCTCCCCCTTCTCTTCCTCCTTCCTAACAGGAAGAAGAGACGCTGTGTTCAAAAATGGTGCATCGTCTTAGAGTCAGTTTAGTGGGTGTTAGAGCCACTTAATGTCTTTACTCTCTGGGTGATTAATGTCGGGTACCCTGAGAGATACAATGTCCTAAAAAGATAACCTTTTCCTTGCAAAACTGTACTTTCTCCTTGTTAGCCTTATTACCTGTGGGCACCAGATGGTTAAGAAATGATACAGTATGCCGATAACAAACCTCCCGTGTGGGACATCAAAGTACCAAGTCATCCACATACCACCCCTGGATCGATTGGGGCCCACTAATCTAACACGATCTTCAGCTTGCAACTGTATTCCGAGGGACTAGTCACCGACCCCTGATGAAGACGTGTCCATGTTAGGTGTTAACCTTGGAATGTAAAAACACAAAAAAAAACCTGGAGAGAGCAGAGTTAGTTACATTGGTGACAACAGAAACATCAGAGGAAACTACAACAGATCCAGTGTTAGTGGATCCAGCCTGCCTTAGCAGAGTTAGCCCAGTAAGAGCCTCTTCCGCTCCCATCATTGGATTACCAATCGCGGCTATCCCCTCTGGCCAGGTGTACATAATGCGGTTCTTCCGGACTGAAACCGCCTTCTGTATACCCTGTCAGTTTACCTTAAAAGACTTCTGAAGTTACATCTGAGCTACACCTAAGGTCTTTGTCGTCCAGAGTCTGGGTTTAAACTCAGTTATGAATTTCTCCCATCTCCAGGCGTCAAATGTCCCCTCCAGAGGGATACCCCAAGCGGTACCCTTGGACCATCTATGCCATTCTTTAAATGGGGTTTCATGGCCTTCGCCCCAAACCTAGGATTTTCGTGTGCTGCGCAGCCATCTGACTGTGGGAAGCCTCGCTTTCCTTCCCTTGCATGGACGGCACATTGCCCATGGCGATTCGAATCGGCTTATCGTCTTACCCCTGCGTCCAGGGAAACCCTGCACCAATTTAGGAGAGCACCGTCTGGTGTCCTCTTTCACGGTAGATTGTCAGACTATATCCACTATAGTCCCCCAACTAGAGACCCTAACCGAGGCAACGTGTAACTCTATGGCTTGTTGTCCCAACAGGTTTGGTACAGAACTATGCCCCAAACGATTAGTCAACAACCACAGATTACCCCCCTTGAATTATGTCTCTACCACTCACAGTGTATGCATACACAAACGTATACGCTGTTCG
Source organism: Leptobrachium leishanense (assembly GCA_009667805.1). Classification (NCBI taxonomy): domain Eukaryota; kingdom Metazoa; phylum Chordata; class Amphibia; order Anura; family Megophryidae; genus Leptobrachium; species Leptobrachium leishanense. The sequence continues at coordinate 247,183,154 of CM019066.1, forward strand.
CCCGTACACTGCGTCGCCAGACTAAACCGCACAGCTCAATGACTATCCTCTTTCTCTACAGAACAATGTGGCTTCTCTCAGTATACATTTGTTAAATGGGGATAGCCTTCTGCTGCCTATTTCCTAGTTGTACGATGTCTCAGTGCAGTACATGAATCACTGTCACCAAATGAAAAAACTTCTCAAAAAAACCTAACAGTCTGAACTTAAAACCGAAATGACCTACTTGCTGCGCAAAGCAACTCTAAACCAATAAAAGTGTGTTATTCTCGCTTGCACAATCCGCTTTGACGTAGTAAATATTAAAGAAAGTTTTAAAACCAAATCCTTTCTTTTTCTACCGCAAAACCAACCGTAATGCGATACTATGCAAAACGCAGCAAAGTTCTAAAACTCAAGACAATAACATAAAAAACACAACTGAAGTACATTCTCTATAAAAACTTCAGTTACAGGACGTCTTGCTATATACAATGAGATTCAGTAAAAAGTAACTTTTAACTTAAAACCAAAACTCAATGCAAACACCAAGAACAAAACAAAAAAACCCTTAGAACAAACAATTGTATAGGACTAAATTAACACATCAATGCCTGAAACAGTCCAGTCCCCGGCCACCTTTATATTACCATAGAAACAGGATTTAACATTACAATAAGGTCCCTAAACAGGTTTCCAGCGAAAGGAAAAGTCAATTTGAATTAAGTTTTAAAAGTTCCATTTTTTTCTTCTTTTTTTTTCCTGCAAAAATACAAACAGTAAAATAGTTTAGAAAGACCTCAATAACATTTCTTCATTTCCCCTTTTCTGGAACCCAAAATTAGGAACTCTGCTGAATTCCCAGAGGAATTTCCTCTCTAAGCTTCACATTTTCACATTTCAGCCGTTCATATTGGGATTTTAAATCTGTTTCCTGGATCCATGACCTTGGCTGTCCCTGGCTTCTATGCCTTTGCAAAGATCCATGTCTGGGACCATTACCCCACCTTGCTGAATAAACCGCTTTACTTCTAGCTGTGGTTCTGGGATACTTAGAATCTCTGTGTCTGTTGCCATTAGTTACCACACAATACCTAGCAATATGTGAACATCCCCCGCACGCAAAGCAACGAATAGCTTGTCTCCCTGCACATAACCTTCTCTGGGCACATGGTGATCAGCCTTGCTGCCCAACACTAGCCATCCTAGCATGACTAGATCCCACACCACTATCTGAATGGAGTACTTTTACCACAGACTCACCTGAAGTATCCTCCGCCATTGCACCAACATTCCCAACTCCAGGGTCAGACAAATTGTCCATCTCCATCCCTGAGTCGGTTTCAGTATCTGACCCAAAGTCCTCAGACTTCTCCATACTTACAGCACAATGTTCAGCTTCTGTCCTGCTGCAGGGACCAGACAATTCCCTTACAGCCTCCTGTGCATGCGTCGAGCTTTCAGACAAACATTCATTCTCCTTGCACAGCTCAGTATTAGACCTCACAGTACATTCATAATCTGTGCTGGCTTCAGCTGCCTGCTGGACAACAAGAGCTCTCAATTTATCCATTTTTACTTTTAAATCTTCCATCTCTCCTTCCAAACTCAGCTTCAGCCTACAAGACTCCTGAAATTTATCAGCTATCCAACCAGCAGCAAAAATCAGAGCATACTTTGCTTTCCGTTTGCGGAACTTTCCGTTACCTATCAGGTTTGCTACACAATTTTTGGCCTCCCACCAAGGGTCAATAGATCCCTGCATAGCTTGAACAATGGCCGCCGTGTGTTGTACCTTAGCTACTTCCTTAAAAATGCTTTCCATTGTACAGGAATACAAACACTACAATGCTTACAATGAAAAAGACACTGCTATCAATCTCTATGAGTTGTCCCAATACTTTTGGCACAGAACTACAAAGCACCACCCTCCTACATTGTAGCACCCATATTCACTATACCAATCAATTACCCTGAGAGATACAATTCAGTGTAACAGCCACAGATATACAAACATTAAGCAGAATCATTAACCATCACACAATGATTCCCCTATCAGGCTGGTCACTGGGCTATAACATGACCGAACACTCAAAACAAAATCAAGCCGTACATAGAAAAGTTACAAAAGAGACAAAAATAACTTCAGGACAAAAACTAACATTTGAGGCAAAAACAAACTAATCGCTTTCCATAGACACCAAAACTAAAAGTGAATCAGCTCCATCTAAAACTGAATTCCCTGTTAAAAAACCTGCAGCACCAAACTAACCAAGATGGCTGCCAAAGCACATTTTTTCACACAAAGGTAAGATGGCTGCCAGGCCGCATGGGTTTATTCACACAAAGGAAATCAAAGATGGCTGCCAAGCAGCATGGTTTTTTTCACACAAAGGAAGACCAAGATGGTGCCTCCAAAATCCAGCAATAGAGAAACCAAATTAAACAAAACAGTTTCTCTATTCCCTGTGCCCCACCCCCGAAACCAGAGTAAAAACCTCCTCTGATTTAAAGGCTAACAGTATAAAAAATCCTCTAAATGCCGTTTCTCCTGTATAAACATTAAAACAAAATTCTGCCTCAACAAACCAAAATCACCTCTTACAAACATAAAAGTTACACAAACAGAAGTTACAACAAAAACGATATCCTGTACTGGTCAGCACACACATCACAATCTCACCATACAGTCTCTGTACAATCAGCTCAGATCCACCAAAAACTACAAAACAGAAAATTACTTATCTCGTTCTTACACAAAACGAGCAAAATCGTTCTTTTATCAAGCAGACATTTCCTCAACGCAAAAGACAAAATTACACTTTACTCTCTCTCCTTTTTTCTTCTGTGCAGAGGAAAAATCTGTTGGTTCCTTGTTTAGCTGACTCACCATATGTTTTGGAAATTAATCTACTATCAATTCCCTAATGTAGTTTGATCCGCTGCACTTACAAGCAGCTCTCTGCCATCCCTGCCATACGTACCTGAACCCGCGCAGTAAAGAGACACAGACACCATCACGTTGTTTCTACCTGGAGTTCATCTGACCACCTCAGCCAAGAGCCAAGTCCAAAGTGCGCTCAGTCCCAAGTGAGCTCCTGGCTTCTGGTCATTTTTTTATTACACCATAGGACAACGCCCAGTGGCCACTGACTATCTAACAGAAAAACAAGTTTGTCCAGTAAATACAATTACATATCAAAAGGACAGAGGTGTGGACTAGAATGACGGACCGGCCCCCTGTACACACCTTATCCCTACAGTATAATGTACGCCGCTGGCTTGGATTTGAAACCACACATTCAAATCCAACACAGGGAGACAGATGACAATTTATAAAAACACACACATCCTAGACTATAATGTCCACATACTAAAATTTCCACAACACTATTGATGCACTTTATTTCATTATTTATATATCCATATGCAAATGTTCCAATTGCATTCCAATGTTTTACACTATTGATGCGCTGTCAGGGATACCTGCCACACCTCCCTCATCTTTGTTTAGCACAGATTTTGGTTGTTTTTCTGTGTTTTTTATCACAGGGCGGCATCATATCACTTACTGGTTATAACTTATCATAACTGCATTTATTGGTAAAAACAATATATAACTTTATAGGCGCCCACGCTTTAGGGTATATAGCTTTATACCCACATCCCTTTCTCTCCAACATTGATCACTGTGGGGAGATTCATGGTTTTCTACGATTGCTCTGCCTTCTGAGGGTGCCGGAGGAGCAGATCCCTGTTCTTCAGGCACACTTACTAGCTCTGTTTAATGGGGCATTAGGGGAATCTCCTTTTCATCATAGCAACATGACTGCTTTGCGGGTCCTTATTCCCAAACCGGATAAGGATCCCTGACATTTATAGACGCATTTCTTTGATCAATACCGACCTCAAAATATATGCTAGGATTCAAAAGGCTAGGATATAAAAGACACAGACTGAAACCAATATGGCTTAGTAGGAAGGTAACCAAGGAAATGAGAAATAAAAAGAAGGCATTTAAAGCTTTTAAATCTGATAAATCTGAGGCATCCTATAAAGCATATAAGGCAGCCAATAAAGCATGTAAAAAAGCGATGAGATGGGCTAGACTGGAAAATGAAAAATAAATAGCCAGAGAGCAAGACCAACCCTAAAAGATTCTTTAGGTACATAAATTTTAGAAGACCCAAGAGTGAAAATGTAGGTTCACTAAAATCTGAGTCAGGAGTATTGTTAACTGAAGATCGAGATAAGGCAGAAATTTTGAATGATTATTTTTCTTCAGTAATTATCAAAGAGAAACCTATAACTGGAGACATGCAATTCATTGATAAAAACTTACTAATAAAAAGTGACTGGTTGACTCATGACAAGGGTTTGCGGCAATTAAACAATGTGAATAAAGCCCCAGGGCCGGATTGAATTCACCCGCGAGTACTGAGGGAGCTATGTGTTGAAATATGTAAACCTCTGTTCTTAATCTTTCAAGATTCTTTTCTTTCAGGAATCGTACCAGGATTGGAGAAAAGCGGACGTGGTCCCTATATTTAAGAAAGGTTTAAAATGTGTGCCTGGGAATTATAGACCTGTGAGCTTAACATCTGTAGGTGGGAAAGTATTTGAGGGGTTACTAAGGGATAATATTCAGGAATTTATTGGGAGGTATAATGTTATTAGCAAAAATCAGCATGGTTTTATGAAACACAGATCATGTCAGACTAACCTAATTGTGTTCTGTGAGGAAATAAGTAGAAGTATAGATCAGGGTCGCATTGGATGTGATTTACTTGTATTTTGCCAAAGCTTTTGACACAGTTCCACACAAGAGGTTACTATTTAAATTAAGAAAAATTGGTCTAGATGCAAATATTTGATTCTTGGATAGAAAACTATCTAAAAGATAGGGTACAGAGAGTGGTCAAAAATGATACTTTTTTAATGTATTAAGTTTTTTATTAGGAAAGATACTCAGCAAGACAAGCAAACAAACAGAGATGGCCTCGCAGGGCCAAAACAAGTCATAACGGTCACACAGGACCAGAACATGTCATCTTATAGAAAGAAAGAAAAAGGCACTTATGCGTCGTCTATAAAAGCACATAACAGGGACTTCATGTATAAGAACTAGACATCTGAGTAGAAAATAACTACCATAAAAGGAAAAACGTAACAATGTCATACCAGGAAGAATTGTATTTAGATAGAATTGGAAAGATCATGAGTGACATGAGGGTTCCCCCTAGATAGTTGATAGAATACAATTATTCTGATGAAAACATCAGAATACTGGTGTCTCCCAGAGACCAATATAAAATTTAACTTTTAATAAGGAAATTAAAAATTGATTGACAATCTTACAAACATAAATGGACAAAAATAGTGCTCAATGACAAACATATATGTTAAAAACAACAGGAGTGGTGTTCTTGCAACAATTTAGTGGAGATTGAAAACCCATTCAATAAGTGACCTTCAAGGGTCACCTCAATTGATGGTAACTACCATAAGGAAAATAGGAAAAAACCTACTTCACCACCTCCCTCATACCTCATCCTTCACCTGCCCTGATGCTGCCACTAATCACTACAACACGACGCTTATCTCTGCTCTAGACACTCTTGCTCCTCTTTGACTCTGTAAGGCCCCACGCCGCCAGCTTCAGCCCTGGCACACCCTCCAGACTCGCTACCTGCAAAGATGCTCCCGCACCGCAGAGCGTGCCTGGAGGAAATCCCGCTCTGAAGCTGATTTTGTTCACTTCAAGTTTATTCTCCGGTCATACACCTCTGCCCTCCACTTGGCCAAACAATCCTTCTTCTCATCACTTATATCTACGCTGTCCTCCAACCCTAAACGGCTCTGGGCCACCTTCAACACCCTCCTCTACCGACCTGCACCTCCCCCCACAGCTGCCTTCAGCGCTCAAGACCTGGCAGACTACTTCCTCAGTAAAACTCTAACTGTCAGAAGTAACATCCCAACACAAGATAGTTATCTGCCACCTCCACTCCCACAGGTCCCCTCTGCCACCCTCTGCCGCTTCCTCCCAGCCACTGAGGAGGAAGTCAATTCCTTATTGTCCTCCTCACATCTCACCACGTGCCCGCTCGACCCCATTCCCTCACATCTAATTCCTCTCCTCTCCTCCTCCCTCACCCCTGCTCTCACACACGTCTTCAACCTATCTCTCTCCACTGGCTCCTTTCCATCCGCATTCAAACACGCGCTAGTTACCCCTTTACTAAAGAAACCATCCCTAGATCCCAACTCTCCATCCAATTACCGCCCTGTATCCCTGCTTCCCTTCACATCAAAGCTCTTAGAAAAACTAGTATTCAACCGCCTCTCCCTCTTCCTGTCCTCCAATTCCCTACTTGACCCCCTGCAATCTGGCTTCCGTCCCCTACACTCAACTGAAACTGCCCTCACCAAAGTCATTCTATTCTCATCCTGCTTGACCTCTCGGATGCTTTTGACACTGTTGACCACCCCCTCCTTCTACAGACACTCAACTCTCTGGGTCTCGGTGACACTGCACTTGCTTGGGTTGACTCCTATTTATCCAACAGGTCCTTCTGTGTGTCCTTTGCTGGTAACTCCTCCTCCTCATTGCCTCTATCTGTTGGTGTACCTCAAGGCTCTGTCCTTGGTCCTCTGCTCTTTTCCATCTACACCTCCTCCCTGGGCAAAATCATCAACAGCTTTGGCTTTAATTACCACCTCTACGCTGATGACACTCAGATCTACCTCTCTACCCCTGATCTCTCTCCCCCTGTCCTTTCAAAAGTCAGTGACTGTTTATCTGGCATCTCCTCCTGGATGGCCTCCCACCACCTAAAGATCAACATGTCAAAGACTGAACTCCTACTTATTCCTCCCTCCAATGCCTCCCCACCTCCTGACTTCTCTATCACGGTGGAGGGTATCACCATCTCCCCATCAAACCAAGTTCGCTGCCTTGGAGTTACACTTGACTCTGCTCTTTCCTTCATCCCCCACATCAAGTCTCTTTCCACCTCCTGCCGATACCAACTGCGTAATATTTCCAGAATTCGGCCATTTCTTACCGCTGTCACCACAAAACAACTCATACACGCCCTGGTAATCTCCCGACTCGACTATTGCAATAATTTCTTATCTGGCCTCCCTCTGTCCCGCCTCTCCCCCTACAATCCATCCTGAACGCCTCCGCCAGGCTAATTCACCTCACCCGCCGCTCTGTCTCTGCCGCTCCCCTCTGCGAGTCCCTTCACTGGCTCCCCATCCACTGCAGAATTAAGTTCAAAATCCTTATCCTTACCTACAAAACCCTCACTAACTCAGCTCCCCACTACCTGTCCTCACTAATCACCAAATACACCCCAGCCCGCTCCCTAAAGTCAAACAGTGACCTGCACCTAGCTTCTCTCCGCATCACCTCTTCCCATGATAGACTGCAGGATTTCTCACGCGCAGCCCCCACTCTCTGGAACGCTCTCCCTCGTACTGTCAGACTTTCCCCTAACTTCTCTTCCTTCAAACGCTCCCTTAAAACATTCCTATTTAGGGAAGCCTACCTCCCAACTCACTGACGCAACCATCAATCACTCTCACCTTACAGTCCTCTCCTCCTGTTTCCAACCCCAACCCTTCTAGATTGTGAGTTCCTACGGGAATAGGGCCCTCATCTCCTCCTGTACTGTTTGTCAAATGTTGTTCAATGTATTGTAACCCTGTCTATACTGTGCTTATTGTACAGCGCTGCGGAATATGCTGGCGCTTTATAAATAAAGAATAATAATAATAATAATAATAATAATAATAGAAAATGTTGAAAACATAGTATATGCTCAACAAATATAGCAGAAGTGAGCTGAGGGGTAGGCCCCAAGATGGCCGACAGCCAGGTACTGCTGCTGGGAAACAGGTGGAAAAATCTTGACTGGGCAACGGGGGGAGCAGTAACGAGCCCCAGAGTACTTCACGTAGTGACCAGCTGCGCAGGGACTCCTTAAAGGGACAATTTGGGGGGGTAAACCGTGCGGAATTACCCAAATTCAACAGACTCGAGCGAAGTTCCTCGAAGCACTTCTGCTCCCTGTCACAGCCGACCACGCCCCCCAAATGGTACATTTTCAAGATGGTCATCAGTGGTAAGTGATGACCCTCAGGGGTCTGTTATAGGACCAATTCTATTCAATTTATTTATAAATGACCTTGAAATAGACATCGGAAGCCAGTGGTGAATTTAGGTGTCGTGCTGGCCTAGGCCTGACTAAACTCGTGCACCCTCTAATTTAAATTTGAGGCACACTCTTCCTGGTTAATCCCCACCCTTCCTCATTAAGCTCCACCTTTCCTCTTAGAGCTCCGCCTTTTCCTCTCTTTATATTAAAAGTGGATACCAAGTGCCTACTTGTATAGTTTGTATACCATTTCAAATGTATCTATTGAGATAAATAAAATTATGAAATGTTTAAATTCAAGCATTTTTACAAAGAACAGCCACGCATGTCAAGTATACTGTATCACAGCCGCTCTAATAGGTTGAGCAATAAAATCCACAGAAACGTGCACTGCATATGAGCGTATCATAGAGCTGCACAGCAATAAAACCCACAGAAATGGGCACTGTGTATGAGCTAGGCTTGTGCACCGATTTTTTTTTCGGTTCGATTCGGTTCATTTTTTCGGATTTTTAAACTTTTCGATTCGGCTCGTTTCGACCGATTTCGGTTTCGATTCGATTCGGTTCGGCTCGTTTTTCGGGTACATTATTTTTTTCGGAATATCGACCATTTTTCGTATTTTCGTGTCACTGTGCTCGGTTTTTGTATCGACTTTTCGTGATTTCGGAAATTTTCGTTTTTCGGAATTGTACATTTTCGGAATATCGACCATTTTTCGTATGTTTCGTGTCACTTTGCTCGTTTTTTGTATCTACTTTTCGTTTTTTCGAAAAAATTTTGTTTTTCAGCAAATTTTCGTTTTTCGGAAAATTTTATTTTTTCTGAAAATTTTCGTTTTTTCGGAACGTCTGTTCTCATTTGACACATTTCAAGTCCATTCGAAAAAACCGAAAATATTTTGTTTTTCGGAAATTCGGCCGCATCCGAAAACACGAATCGGGAAATTTCGTGAAAATTCCGAAATTCCGAAACCCGAAACGCACATCACTAGTATGAGCATATCAGAGCTGCACAGCAATGAAACCCACAGAAATGTGCACTGTGTATGAGCATATCACAGAACTGCACAGCAATAAAACTCACAGTAATGTGCAGTGTGTATGAGCATATCCCAGACCTCCAGGGCAATAAAACTCACAGTAATATGCAGTGTGTATCACAGAATCCACAGCAATAAAACTCCCAGCAATGCAATGTGCGTGGTGTATGAGTGCATCAGAATCCACTGCAATAAAACTCCCAACAATGAAATGTGTGGTGTGTGTCAGCGTATCAGAATCCACAGCAATAAAACTAGGGATGTGCGTTTCGGGTTTTGGAATTTCGGAATTTTCACGAAATTTCCCGATTCGTGATTTCGGATGCGGCCGAATTTCCGAAAAATTTTAGATCCGAAAATTTCAGATCCGAAATATTTTCCGAGCCGAAACGAAATATTTTCGTATTTTTCGAATGGACTTGAAATGTGTCAAACGAGGAGAACAGATGTTCCGAAAAACGAAAATTTTCCGAAAAACGAAAATTTTGTAAAAACGAAAAATTTTTGAAAAACGAAAATTTTTCGAAAAAACGAAAAGTCGATACAAAAAACGGGCAAAATGACACGTAAAATACGAAAAATGGTCGATATTCCGAAAAATGTGCAATTCCGAAAAACGAAAATTTCCAAAATTACGAAAAGTCGATACAAAAACCGAGCACAGTGACCCGAAAATACGAAAAATGGTCGATATTCGGAAAAAAAAATGTACCCAAAAACGGGCCGAACCGAATCGAATCGAAACCGAAATCGGTCAAAACGAGCCGAATCGAAAAGTTTAAAAATCTGAAAAATCGAACCGAATCGAACCGAAAAAAAAATCGGTGCACAAGCCTAAATAAAACTCCCAGCAATGCAATGTGCGGTGTGTATGAGTGCATCAGAATCCGCTGCAATAAAACTCCCATCAAACCGAGTGTATATGAGCACACAGCAATTATTTATTCTATATTTACCGGCCTCGTCCGCGGTAGGGCTGTGTGCAGAGTCAGCAGGGACTGTGTACGGACTCAGCAGGAGGTCCCTCCAGGCCACGTTAGGATCGCGACTTTTCCTGTGCGTGGAGCCATCTTGTCAGCAGTGGGGTGCCACTGCCAGAGGGTGCACCGTGGCTTTGATTCCCTTCCCGGTGGGTGTTCAGTCCAGAATAGAGTGAGAGTCCGTGTTAACGAAAGGGTGGACAGCTGCGTGCGTGTCACGTGGTTCAGCCAGTCAGGTGGTACTGAGACTCAGTACCACCTGACTGGCTGGACTGTGTGACCTGCATGCACGCAGCCTCACCAGGAGCCAGGCAGCTCAATGACAAATTTCTATCACTGCAGTGCTGGTTAAGGAAAGGTCCACTTTAAAGCAGTAAGCAGACAGGGCTTCATATTCTGCTGATATCTCTCTCTGCACACAAATCACATCCCCCTCCCCTCTCCTAGAGCTGCTGCGGGGCAGGGGAGGAGCTATGGAGGGAGGAGAGGGGGATTTTTATTCTATTCAATTTTATTCCGTATGCAATCACCCTGCTCCGCTGCTCGTTGTTTGAGAACACAGCTGACACACAGTGACAGTGGCACCTCCTAGTACCCCCTAATGACACCCCAATAATCACTGGTACCTGGGGCGGCCCGCCCTCCGCCACTCCCCTAAGTACACCACTGCTCTGTGATATGCTCACACACAAGTTTGGCGAACTGCCAGCAAGTACAGTGCTGTTTGAAGGCAGTGCAAATCCCCATAGAGAAGTAATGGTTAATCTATTCAGAGAACACCAAACAGCAGAGAAATGGCAGTGAAATGCCCTGATGTTCGGTGGTTTCAATCAGCAGGTTTATTCAGGCGAACCCCATAGGTTTCAATGGTTAAAATAAACCCGTTTTTATGCAATATCTAATAAACCATTTATTATTTTATTCTGCAGTAAAAAGTCTTTATTTATAGATTTATTTTTTTTAGTACTTTTTAGTCATTTTTCAGATTTTTGGCAAAGTTTCCCCCCCCTTTTTTTTAATAGCGGTTTTTCTTTTTTCTGTAACAGAACTTTTTATTATCAATCATAGGATCTTATATGTAAATTCCAGACATTTTCGTTCAGTAGTTCTTTTGAAAACAGCAGGCCACGGGTTTGCGGTGGCAGCATTCAGCGGCCGACTCCATGCACTTTGGGGACCCTGCGGTGAATGGTGAATTCACTGCAGGGTGGGGAAATTTTATTCCCCGACGTGCAGGGAACTACAGAACACCAAAATGTTGGCGTCATTTCGGTGCTCTGTGAGTAACCCATTTAGTGGTGAGGTTTTTTGCTGTCCCCTGGAAAGTGAAAGCCTAGGCCTTGCCTACCCAGGACATACTTGAAAATTTGTGAAATATCAATGTATCCTTCCTGGTAAAATACTTTGTAAAAGTAAAAATAAAAATAGGGGTGGGGCCACCTGGTGCGGGCCGCCGTCGCACGCTGGAAAGTGCCGCCCTAGGCCTTGTCGGCCTAGGCCAAAATACACCACTGTCGGAAGCCATGTATCAGTGTTTGCAGATGACACAAAACTAGAAAAAGTAATACAATGTGAGCAGGATGTTACTTCGCTGCATAGGGATTTAGATAGATTGGGGGACTGGGCATTTAAATGGGAGATGAAATTTAATGTAGATAAATGCAAAGTTATGCACTTTGGAGTGAAGAACATACAAGCAACTTATACCCTAAATGGTACTGAGTTGGGTAAATCAAAGCAGGAGAAGGATTTGGGAATAATCATAGACTTCAAACTAAGTAACAATGTGCAATGTCAAACAGCAGCAGCCAAGGCCAGCAAAGTATTGGCATGCATTAAAAGGGGAATTAACTCTCGGGATGAAAGCATAATTTTGCCTCTGTATAAATCAATGGTAAGACTGCATCTTGAAAATGCCATGCAATTTTGGGCACCTGTTTTAAGAAAGGATATTCTAGCGCTAGAAAAAGTGCAGAGACGGGCGACTAAATTAAGGGGAATTGAAGGTTTAAGTTATGAGGAAAGACTAACAAGCTTAAACCTGTTTAGTTTAGAGAAACGGCGCCTTAGAGGGGATCTGATAACCGTATATAAATATGCGGGGCCATTATAAACCATTGTCTGGAAACCTATTCATTAACAGGACTATACACAGGACACGAGGTCACCCATTTAGACTGGACGAAAGGAAATTCAGCCTAAAGCATAGGAAGGATTATTTGACAGTGAGAACAATAAAGCTGTGGAATTCTCTGCTTGTTGAGGTGGTTGGGTCAGAGACTATACAGACTTTTAAAAAACGACTGGATGACTTCCTGCAGACACGGAATATTAAGGGTCATAATATTTAATATGTGAGTAAAAGCTTGATCCAAGGAGAAATCTGACTGCCATTCTGGGTCAAGAAGGAATTTTTCCCCCAGTGTGTTGCATATTGGTGAGCACTTCAGACTGGGTTGTTTGCCTTCTTTTGGATCAACAGCAGGTGATGTGTGAAAGGCTGAACCTGATGGACTCATGTCTTTTTTCAGCCTATGTAACTATGTAACTATTCTGGCCAACAGATGGTCCTCTTTTGCGCTATCTGCATATACATATAATGTTCTGCTCTCTCTTACTTCCCCAACCACTTCTCTGGCAGCTCTACAACCCCTTCTAGACACCTTTCATAGCCATACTGGTTAAAAGATTAATTTACGGTAAATCTTGCTCCTTGGCATTGCACGTTCCTAGTTCTGAATTGACAGCTCTCCAATAGGTTTGGGGTTCGATTCGAACATAGCCATGTAACATACCTGGGAGTCCGGTTAACCCTTTCGCTGCTGAGGCTTTTCCCGCCCCTGTGCTGAGGTCATTTTTACCGGTTTTGCTCATCATGTTTAAACGTGTTTTGAAGGCTTATTTTAGTATATGACCCAGACATATTATATATCGTTCTTTCCGTCAGACTCGGTAGATTCATAATATGTCATTATTATATGTATACGTTATGTCATGTCTGTATATTATAACAAAAAATGCAATAAAATATGTATTTTCAATAATTTACAATGTGTAAAGTGTTTTTTTTCACATTTTAACATGCGAGCAATTGCGGTTGTATTTTGTATGGGGTGCGCTTGTTAAAAAAATTAGAGATGGGGTCTCGTTACATTTTTTTTTGGGGAAAATTACACTATTTTTAACAAACGCACCGCATACAAAAATCGTTAGTGCAGCATCATTGTTCACATTATAATTGAAATGGGAACAATATTGCTGCATTAACAAACCAAAAAAAATAAAAAAAAGTGTTTATTTTTTTTTTATAATTTTTTTTTAAATTTTTTTTTATTTTTATTTTTCATTTTTTTTTTTACAACATTTTTCACTTTCATGTTTGGTATCGTTGGAACGGCCATGCTCTGGCCGATCCAACCATACCAAAATTTAACCCCTAGCTGCCACGGATCGGGAGATAGGGAGTTCATTGGAACTCCCTATCTCCACCGTTGGTGGCAGTTAAGGGTTAAGTCCAGGAATGGCGTCATCGTGCTACGCACGATGACGCCAGTCCTCAGGGGGAGTTCCCGGAGGCTTGGCCGACATCCAAGATGTCGGCCAGCTCCGGGAAAGGATTGCGAACCGGCGCTTTTCAGCGCCGATTCGCGATCCAGCTCCCCAGGGGTTAATGCCAGGCATCATTTGGAAGGGCAGGCTGTGCCCTTCCAAATGATGCCTGGGTTAACCCCCGCAGAGCCGCAGATCGGGAGGGAGAGAGGTCCGAAGGACCTCCCCCCCTCCCTTTCAGGCGCCTCCTCCGCACATGCGGTTGCGGTCCCGGATGCCGGGCTGACATCGAGGATGTCAGCCCGCACCGGGGGGGCCAGCGATCGGCCGGAACCCGGCCAAACGCTGACCCCAATGGGAGGACGCGCTCAGCGCGTCCTCCGCATACCAGCGGGAATGCTGAGGACGCGCTGAGCGCATCCTCAGCATCGAAGTGGTTAATGCATTCCTGTGATACATTGTATGCTGCTAACTATGTACAGTTATTTGACAGACTGCAGGCGAATCTGGGGGCCTAGTGAAAAGGAATACATTTCCTGGATTGGCAGGATCCATAGTGTAAAGTTGAACATATTGCCTCGCTTGCTGTACCTGTTCCATGCACTACCTGTTTTGCTCGCAGAGGGTGACCTGAACCATTTTCAAAAATCTATTGATAACTTTGGTACCATAAACGCCATAGGATATCCCGGAGGGTCCTTCATGCCTCTAAACCAGTGTTTCCCAAACCTCTCCTCGGGACCCTCAACCAGGCCAGATTTTGCAGATCAACTTGGGGGAAAAGAAGACTGAATCCTGCAATCACTGAGCAGCAAATCATATCACCTGTGCTGTGCTTCAGATATCTGTCAAACCTGGCGAGACGGAGGGTCCTGAGGAAAGGTTTGGGAAACACTGCTCTAAACCATCTGGCGGGCTCAGCCTACCGGACCTAAGGACGTACTATGTAGTGGCTCAGTTGGCCCAGGTGGTAGCACTGCACACTCCAAGGGGCACGTGGAGGTGGGCAGATTTGGAAAGTGACACCATAGCTCCTGATGAGCCGCAATTGTGGCTTTGACTGCTGAAACACCTTCGACTGACCTTTGCTTCAGATTATCCTGCTCTCCTTCACTCCATTCATTTGTGGAATAAATGGCCATTGAAACAACGCTTAATTAAGCAACCTGCCCCTTTACTCCCGATTGGACACAATAAGGACTTTCCGCCAGGAATGTATGCCCGTTTGCTGGCTGGTTTTCGAGCTAGCGGTGTTACCAGCGTACGTGACTTCTTTCCGCAAAATAAGCTGATATCTTTTGCCAAACTCTCCTCTAGGTCGCACCTGATGCCTCCAGACTTTTTTCCATTACCTACAATGTCATCACTATGTCACATCAGTGGCGTAACTACCAGGGGTGAAGAGGGTGCCAACGCACATAAGCCCTTGAGTCTGGGGGGGGCCACACTCGCCTGCTGGGCCTGGGGGCTTGCCTATATTTTATATATACAATCCTTTTTTTAATCTATTTTATACTTATTTGTGAGTTTTACTTTGGAGCTCTGTCATACGCTCATACACATCACATATTGCTGTTAGTTTTGTTGCTGCGGAACTTTGATTTACACTGATACACACTGCATATTACTGTGAGTTTTATTGTTGTGGAGCTCTGTGATACGCTCATACACACTGCACATTACTGTGAGTTTTATTGCTGTGAAACTCTTATGTTCATACACTGCACATTACTAAGCTTTATTGCTGTGGAGCTCTGTGATACGTTCAAACACAGCGCACATTACTGTGAGATTTATTGCTGTGGATAGGAAGAGAAGGGGTGAAACGCCCACCGGAATTAAGTATCTATCCCACTCGCTGAATGCTGTGTGCGGGGGTTTCTCTAAATACCCAGTGACAATTTAAACAAGAAATACAACACAGCGCTAAAGAACCAAAGTCCACAAGATAGTAGGTTAGATACTTGATATGTCCATAAACAGTAATCCTTATCTTCAGGAGCAGATCCTGATCCTGATCCAAATCCTGATCTTCTTTAAAGGTACAGATGGAATTATGCTGCAGGAAAAAGCACAAAGAACCAGAATTGCGCAGTACGACGACACCAGATGTGGGATCAACTTGCATCAGTGTTAAACTCACATTTAGGGGAGCCCACAACCGGCTCTCAGGAATAGGGCGGACAGGGACTTATAACAGGCGCCCATAGACCCTTCAGTTCACTTCTCCAGGATCGACCAGCAAGAGAAGGCTGCAGAAAGAATTGACACAAAGCCAAAAAAAGCACCTCCTGGTGCAATAAATCACAAAAAATTGGCAGTATTTAGAGGCAGAAGCCAAATTCGCACTTACAAGCGGTTGAGCCTCTATTGGCTCCGTCACAATATGCACTGGGGATCATATAGGTGTTCCCCGGACCTTCTTTGTAAAATCATAAAGGCAGACAGCAAAATGAAATTTAAAAAATAAATAAAAACATTTATTCATTTCAAATATACAGATTCATATCTACCAGGACGCGTTTCGCCATGAATGGCTTCCTCAGCTGGAGATTACACAAGTGTGCTTGCTGCTGCCTTTTTATACAATGAGTTCCCATAAGCATAGTCAGGCAATTAAACCCTTAACATCCAATTAACATAAGATCAAGATAAAATCAACATCAGGTGTATGTATTGTGGCACCTGCCCCTTGACTATATCCAATCTCTTTTAGTATTTACCCCAATCACAATATGCGATCAAAATTCATTCATGACACGTGTGAATCGCATCCGCCATCTTGCGCATGCGCACTGGTTTCGCGTTCCACAATGAAGCGCTTAGTGATAAGAACTGCGCCCACCATTGGCGTTTCATTGTGGAACGCGAAACCAGTGCGCATGCGCAAGATGGCGGATGCGATTCACACGTGTCATGAATGAATTTTGATCGCATATTGTGATTGGGGTAAATACTAAAAGAGATTGGATATAGTCAAGGGGCAGGTGCCACAATACATACACCTGATGTTGATTTTATCTTGATCTTATGTTAATTGGATGTTAAGGGTTTAATTGCCTGACTATGCTTATGGGAACTCATTGTATAAAAAGGCAGCAGCAAGCACACTTGTGTAATCTCCAGCTGAGGAAGCCATTCATGGCGAAACGCGTCCTGGTAGATATGAATCTGTATATTTGAAATGAATAAATGTTTTTATTTATTTTTTAAATTTCATTTTGCTGTCTGCCTTTATGATTTTACAAAGAAGGTCCGGGAACACCTATATGATCCCCAGTGCATATTGTGACGGAGCCAATAGAGGCTCAACCGCTTGTAAGTGCGAATTTGGCTTCTGCCTCTAAATACTGCCAATTTTTTGTGATTTATTGCACCAGGAGGTGCTTTTTTTGGCTTTGTGTCAATTCTTTCTGCAGCCTTCTCTTGCTGGTCGATCCTGGAGAAGTGAACTGAAGGGTCTATGGGCACCTGTTATAAGTCCCTGTCCGCCCTATTCCTGAGAGCCGGTTGTGGGCTCCCCTAAATGTGAGTTTAACACTGATGCAAGTTGATCCCACATCTGGTGTCGTCGTACTGCGCAATTCTGGTTCTTTGTGCTTTTTCCTGCAGCATAATTCCATCTGTACCTTTAAAGAAGATCAGGATTTGGATCAGGATCAGGATCTGCTCCTGAAGATAAGGATTACTGTTTATGGACATATCAAGTATCTAACCTACTATCTTGTGGACTTTGGTTCTTTAGCGCTGTGTTGTATTTATTGCTGTGGATCTCTGTGAGATACAAATAGTGCACATTACATTAAAAATGGGATGGACTGAAGAGGTCATAGTGGACCTGGAAAAAATGTGACATTGATTCTCTGGAGTCAACATTGTTGACCTGGAGGGGACCAATGCATGTTGATGGGAGGGAAGACAAAATATATTTTTGCCTAAGGTGGAGGGGCCCATCATGGGCCCCTATTACACGCTTTGCGCAGCGCATTTGCGTGCGCGCAAATGCGCTTTTGCACGAGGACAAAACCATTTGCGCGGAACGTCGTAGTACGACGTTCGCGCAAACGATGCGCGTTAACATCCAATGCGAGTGACCCTGCGCGAACCCAGCGCGAGCGCAAGTTCCTGCGCGCATCCTATACTTAACATTGACAGCGCAAATGCGCTCATGCGCTGGTACGCGGATGGTATTACAATCTTTGCGCAATGAAAGTTTGCGCGCATTTTCGTAACGTATTTGAAAAGCAGGTGGTAACTGTAAATTTGTTCGTCCTGGCCGAAACGAAATGCACCAGCACAAAAAAAAAAATACAACACAGTACAGTCACACATTCTACACATACCCAAACAATAAAATTTATTGTCCAAAACTTTTTTTTGCTCCAGCACATATATGCAGATTGACTTTGACAGGCACAACAACCTAACGTTAGAAAATGGTTGTTCTTAATTCTGATTGGCTGAATCCTGTGAAAAACAGTCTGCCCACCAACTCCTGCACGCAACGATCATTTGCGCCTGGCTTTTGCGCGTCGGATTTGCGCCCGTAAAAAGTTTAAGGCTGAAAAACTGCGCTCGGAGCGTACTACCGTGTTAATTTGAGCGCGCAAATTTTTTTTTGCGTGCGCAAAAAAAATTGCATTTGCGCGAAGCGTGTAATAGGGGCCATGGTTCCTGCACCTGGGCCCTGAGGTTCTAGTTACTCCTCTTATGAGATGCGGAAAGTGTTCGCCAGACCAGTAACTTATGTGGAGCGGTTAACGTATGGTTAATGGTCGCCAGACCATTAACTTATGTTGTGCCTTAATGCTGACTATCCCAAAAGGTCTTATTTTGGTGCTGGTGCCCGCTCTGGCACCTACAGGGAGATTGGAACTCTTTCCTTATATGGTGGCGTAGGACAGAGAGCTCAGACTAGCTGACTCTGATGATTAGGCTGATATTTGAGAAGCTATCACCAAGTCCTCTATTAATGTTTCTCTGCAGGAACAGTCTTAAAAGAGCATGATAGAAGCACTGGAGGTGAATGGTCGCACGCTTGAACAGCTCCTGCGGATTTCCCTGCTTTCTTTGAATTTGTTGCCTCTTCTGCTGCTCCTACCTTCTCCCTGTCTGCCGCTGGCATCAGAAGCGGGTGCTGGACTTAGTGGACCGCTGGAGCCCCTGCAACTTGCCCCGGCCTGTTACCGGCAGAGCCTCCGTCCTGGTGGAGTAGACTGTGGACCGCCATCTTGCCGCCTCGTGGTATTTTATTCCCGGCCATGGGTAAGAAAGATAAGAGGACGGGAGTGGTGGAAAATCCCCCTCTCCCCGACATCCATCTCTCCATGGCTAGACTGTGGGTGAAACAGGCCCAGATTCCATCTCCAGCGGCATTGGGTGATGGCGTTGTCCCGGGCCCTGCTGAACTGCCTCCTGCTGCGCAACTGGCTGCCCCAGTGGACCCTGAGGACCTTCCAGAAACTAAGAAGGACATCCGTGCCTGCTTGGCAGATGTCCGTTCCTCCTGGGCCCAGGAGCTTGAGGAGGTGCGCACTGACCTCACATCCCTTCGTTCCAAGGTGGGGGAGAAAGATGCACGTGCCCAGACCTTGGCAGACATGCAGGCTGTTACCTCCTCTTGTGTTGCGGCGCTCCAGGCCCAGGTGGTTTGGCTACAGTCAGCGGTGCTGGCCCTGGAGACCCGCCATCGACGAAAGAACCTTAAGTTGTGGGGTATTCCGGACTCTGTCCCCAACCCTGAGCTCCTGCCCCTCGTTAACCGCTTTGTACGTAAGGTTGTGGCCTTACTAGGGGATGCCCTGAATCGGGCGTTGATGGAGAGCCGGGTCAGGAAAGCGGCGATGGCTCCTATGACCGCTTCCAGAGATGTAATCGTGGTTGTGGGGGGCATCGGTGTCCGGGACCGGCTGCTGAATATGACGATCCGGGCCCCTCCAACTCACTTTGAAGGCATGGAGATTGCCATCTTCCGTGACCTTCCATTTCTGGCCTTGGCGGCCCGACGCCGATTTGGCGACATCACGGCGATTCTCCAGGATCGCGCTATCCATTATCGCTGGGGAGTGTCGAGGACCCCACTTATTCACACCGGCTTGGAGACTTTAGCGGCTTCCACGATGGAGGAGGCGCGGGCACACCTGCTGAGTTTGGGTCTTCGACTGCTGTTGACGATATTTCGCCTTCACAGCAGGCGGTGCCGTGCCGTGCTCCGGACTAGTTTGCTGAATCCGAACACTTGGATTTTTATCACCCATTTGCCTTTTTGTTGCCTAGTTTGTCTAGCCTTGATATCCCCCCTCCCTTCCCCTCCTCCCATTATTTTTTCTTTTTTTATTTAATTTATTTATTTACTTTTTACCCCTGGATGAGTACGGAGAGAGGGTTCGGCCCCAGGTGAGCTGTGTGGCAGTCACCTAGGCTCTCACTGCCGCTTGGCCCTGCGGCGACCTGTGCCTGTGGTTCCCTCTGTGGCCCCGTCACTCTGTGGAGAGATAGGGGTGAGCCGCTGAGTACCACTTTTCCTTTATTGGGAGCTTTCTCCCACCCATTCGCCTTAGGGCAATTTTTATTTTTATTCTTTTTTGGGGGGGGTTCCTGTACCCCGTTTCTCCCCTACCTGATTATATTGTTTCCTGATGTTACTTGTATGATGATCCCTCGATGTTTCACTGTTTCTAATTCCTGCTAAAAAATGCCTTGCTAGGCTTTCTGCCATTAGATGTGATGCCTGTTGTATGTAACTCGTTTTTTTTCTTTTTGCTGTTAGCTGTATAAGTGACCTTTCTTCAAAATAAAACTTTAAATATAAAAGACCATGATGAGATGGTATATCATCTCCACGTATCTTTGCAGAGTAAATTCTGCCATTCCCAATAACTGTTGGTGGAGTTGTGGTGGTCATGCCCATTCCTGGGTGCTTACTGGGGCAGGGTCTGCACGTTGGTCTCAAAGGTCCTAGACTTTGATGCCCCTCTGGACCCATGGACATTTCTTTTGTCTCGCCCGTCAAGCGATTGTCAGGTGCTCACAATTGTCTTTTGTCTAAGCTACTGTTGGCGGCGAGGAAGGCAATAGCAGAAACGTGGAGGTCTGTCGCTCCCCTGCCTTGCTTTGCAAATTATTGAGGAAGTGCACACTATGGATGAACTGTCAACTAGGTTACACGGAACACTGCGTTCTTATGGTAAAATATGGGAGGCCTGGACGGAGACTGATTTTTCATAGTCTGTGGACGGTTCTTCCTCGGAGGACTCAGTCCACCAGTTCTGTAATATTCCCTTTGATTCCTTTCCTTGTGGGAACCCAAGTCTATTATTTCCCTAAAAAAATTCACACGCTGTTATCCCAAGAGCCTGGAGGCTCCACCCAGAGTAAGTGCAAAATCGGCATTCTCTGTTAATTATAAAAGTAATCACAGAATTACACTAGGTCCATTTGGGTTTCTTGTATTTCCACTGTATACATGAGGATCCTGAGAGAAGAAAACCAGACAGGTTAATGGGTCCCTGTGAATAAGAAGTGAACACCCATAAGGCGGAAAAAAAGTAAAGTAAAACTCATAAAACATCAAAGAAAAACGTGCACGTAAACGTAAACATTTTCACAGGGTAGAAATGACTCAGCAGTGAAGTGGTTAATGTTCAGACTATACATTACATTGTGTATTACGTTTGTTTTTGCATTGGTTTAGTTGTATATTAAGGGTTAATGGGTAGGCTTGATCCCTCACAGTATACATTTTTTTTCCTTCATTTATTTATTTTATTTATAAAGGATTTTACCAGGAAGGATACATTGAGATTTCTCTCGTTTTCAAGTATGTCCTGGGTTCAAGAACATGGTTACAGAAATACAAAAGTAGTAAAATGCAAGAAATTAACACAAAACAAATATACAGATTAACAGAAAATAAATATGTAGGAAATATAGTCACTACGTTACATGTTTACAGGTGCATTCCTTATTGAGGTATGTTAATATGGAGCTCTTAAGGGACTTTAGACTGGGGGAAGATTTGATGGCGTCTGGGAGGTTATTCCATAATTGTGGTGCTCTGTAGGGAAATGAGGATAAAGCCACTTGCTTTTTGTATTGTGGTATTGCAAGTAAGGTGCTGGGCCTGGATCGGAGGTTATAGGATGAGGGAACTGCTGAGGGAAGCAGCCTATTCAGGTAGGGTGGTAGCTTCCCAGAAAAGCTCTTAAACACCAGGTTGGAAAGGTGAAGGGTGCGTCTAGATTCCAGCGACGGCCAGTTTAGTTCTTTTAACATGTCACAATGGTGGGTCATGTAGTTATTCTGTCGCTTTGTGCTACAATGTGAGTTATACAATGTAGTAAGTTTCTGGAGGTGTGTTTGCGGGGCGGCTGCATGCACTACATCTCCGTATTCAATAGCCGGCATAAGCATTTGTTGTACAATCTGCTTTCTTACCGCGGGGCTCAGGCAGGATTTGTTTCTGTACAGGGCACCTAGTTTGGGGTAAATTTTAGAGGAAGGTTTTTCAATGTGGGGGCCAAAGTATAGATTTGGGTCTAACCACATACCTAGATATTTGAGAGAAGTGACTGTGGTCAGCGTGCCATTTGATTTTGTCCAGACACATAGATGGGGTGATTGCAATTTGTGTAGTTTAGGTGCTGTTCCAAAGAGCATTGTAACAGTTTTGTCAGCATTTAGAAAAAGTTTGTTATCTTTGATCCACTTTTCTACCTCTGTGAATTGGTCTTGCAGCACGGCCTCCAGCTGTGGGAGATCTGGTTTGCTGGTATAGATTACAGTGTCGTCTGCGTACATGTGTACAGTTGAGTCTTTGCAGACATTGGGCAGATCATTTATGAATATTGTGAATAGCAGGGGACAGAGTATCGAGCCTTGGGGTGCACCGCATGTGACTGGGAGGGGAAGTGCTGTCAAAAATGGACACATATTGCGACCGATGAGACACATATGATTGAAACCAGGTTAGCGTGCGATCACCAATACCAGAGTTTTTAATTTTTTCTAATAAGAGGTCATGGTCTACTGTGTCAAAGGCCTTGGCAAAAATCAAGGAAGATGGCTCCAGTTAGGTTTCCTTGTTCCATGCCAGCCTGGATATCATTGGAAACTTTTAAAAGGGCAGTTGTGGTTGAATGATTTGGACGGAAGCCGGTTTGATCTGGGGATAAATAGTTCCAATACTGATAGTAATCACGTAATTGAGTGTAAACACATTTTTCCAGGAATTTTGATATTACAGGAAGCAATGATATTGGACGGTAGTTGGATTCCACTTTTATGGATAGGTACCACTCTCGCAGTCTTCCAGATTTTGGGTATATATCCAGTGATTCATTGATTAGGGTTGCGACAGGTTTTGCAATTGCCGGGGGGTGCTGATTTTCAGCAGCATTGCTGGGATTTGGTCAGGTCCTGACTGGTGTTTCATTTTTTGGTTACAGGAGAAGTTTAGTAATGGCACGGACAGGCACCGGTCTAAAACTGAATTTCTCTTTGATACAGGGTTTTTGCACTGTTGGAAGGATCTGACTTGTGTGCTGCCTTTCTGAATGTGTTTCAATTGCTATCTTAGCAATCAGGGTGTTGGCGCATCCAACAAAATAGTTATTAAAGGCATTTGCTACATCTAGGGGGTGTTGAAGGGTTTGATTGTTTACTTTTACAGTAGCTGGTTGGGAGTGGACAGGTGGCGATTGTATGTTATTTATGATTTTCCAAAAATTTCTCGGGTTTGATATGTTATTGTTTAGATTTTCATTGAAGTATTGGGCTTTGGCCATTTTTGAGGTTAATGGGTAGGCGCCATGCCTCACAGTGTATTCATTTCATGTTTTCCCTCGATTAATGCCATTTTAGGGGTTAATGGGCAGGCTTCATGGCACACTTTTTATTATTTTTATTGTATTTCCCTGGGTTTATGTCATTTTAAGGGTTACTATGGAAGTTCGAATCCACTTGAATACCGGCTGGATGGAGTAAAGGTAACCTCACTGCTCTGTGTGGAGAGTGCCTGTGAAGACATGGGTTCGATCTCGACGAGCACCTCTCCAGTAAGTGTCCCTGTGCAAGACACCTAACGGTACATACTCGCCACCCAGGACATACTTGAAAAACGAGAGAAATCTCAATGTATCATTCCTGGTAAGATCCTTTCTAAAAAAAAAAGGGTCTATTCATCTTTAAATCCTCAGATTTTGGGGAAATCATTTTGCCGAAAATATGGTGAATTCCCTATTTAGCGAAAGGTCGCTGTAATTTGCTAAAATTGGAGTCACTGAAGCAGTCATTCAGTGAAAACTGCCGAATTGCGGCAAATAAAATATTGAATTTAAGTATCAGGTTAGTACAAGAAAAAGGTATCATTGCATCACATTACTCTAGGATTTTGGAATCTTATTCATATACTGTATGCCTATTTAGGGCACTATTACCTGGTGTGAGCTAACCCTTGCGTCGGCATGGTTTTGCGGTAGCACCAGGTTAATTTAGCTTAGTGCCTGACCAACTGATCATTTGTCTCCTCTACAAACGGGAAAAATCACTTAGAGCATCACTATTAGCGCTTTGTACCACAAACTTACTGTACTTTCCGCGTCCTATACTTAACATGGGAGCGTTAGAGATCTCTAGCACTTTTTGCAACTAACAGAGCACTTGGTGCCAGGGCTAATTTTTTGTGGGGCGCTTATTGCAACATTTTACCTACTGCTCAACCATGGTGCTAACTAAAAAAAAAACCCAAAAAAACAGATCCTCGCCCAAAATTAGCAGGCAATTGAACGGAATGCAGCACAGATGTTCTCTTGGCCCCATACTTCATAGTAATGGATCTGGTCAGCAATGTCACTGCTGTTGCTGTAAGCTATATCATAAATGTATCCTTTATTGACATACACTATATTGCTAAAAGTATTCGCTCACCTGCCTTGACTCGCATATGAATTTAAGTGACATCCCATTCCTAATCCATAGGGTTCAATATGACGTCGGTCCACCCTTTGCAGCTATAACAGCTTCAACTCTTCTGGGAAGCCTGTCCACAAGGTTTAGGATTGTGTTTATTGGAATTTTTGACTATTCTTCCAGAAGCGCATTTGTGAGGTCACACACTGATGTTGGACGAGAAGGCCTGGCTCTCAGTCTCCACTCTATTTCATCCCAAAGGTGTTATATAGGGTTGAGGTCAGGACTCTGTGCAGGCCAGTCAAGTTCATCCAGACCAGACTCTGTCATCCATGTCTTTATGGACCTTGCTTTGTGCACTGGTGCACAGTCATGTTGGAAGAGGAAGGGGCCAGCTCCAAACTGTTCCCACAAAGTTGGGAGTATGGAATTGTCCAAAATGTCTTGGTATGCTGAAGCACTCAGGAGTTCCTTTCACTGGAACTAAGGGGCCAAGTCCAGCTCCTGAAAATCAACCCCACACCATAATCCCCCCCTCCTCCAAACTTTACACTTGGCACAATGCAGTCAGACAAGTACCGTTCTCCTGGCAACCGCCAAACCCAGACTCGTCCACAGGGCCGCCATCAGGGCATTACGCCCAATACTGCTGTAAGGGGCCTGGGGGGAGGATCCCGGGCCCCCGACGGCAGCGGCGTCACCCTTTAACAGCTCCGGTATCGGACTCGATGAGTCCGAATCCGGAGCTGTGTCCCTGCTGCTGCTGCAGGAGCCGGAGAAGACTGAGACACTGTGTCTCCTCCGGCTCCTGGCAGCTTCACTTCCTGGCTGGGCGGGGCCAAGCAGCGTGTGAGGGGCCTCCCAAGCACGTTGCTTTGGCTCCGCCCCTCCACTCAGTGAAGCTGCGCGCCGGAGCTGGAGGGACCGGGAAGAAGACCAGAAGAAAAGAAGAGAAGATTAAAGAAAAGGTGAAGAAAAGAAGAGCCGAAGACAGAAGAAAAGAAGATAGAAGACAGCGAGTGGTGAGCCAGGGCCCAGACCCTAAGACCCAGGGCCCAGACCCCAGGCCAGGACCCAGACCCCAAGGCCCAAACCCAGGGCCCAGACCCCTAGGCTCAGACCCAGGGCCCAGACCCCTAGGCCCAAACCCAGGGTCCAGACCCCCTAGACCCAAACCCATGGCCCAGACCCCAAGGCCCAGGACCCAGACCCTAGGGCCCAGACCCCTAGGCCCAAACCCAGGGCCAAGACCCCAAGGCCCAGACCCAGGGCCCAGACCCCTAAGCCCAAACCCAGGGCCCAGACCCCAAGGTCCAGGACCCAGACCCAAGGCCCAGACCCAGGGCCCAGACACTAGGGCCCAGGGCCCAGACCCCCAGCCCAGATCCAGGGCCCAGACCCCTAGACCCAAACCCAGGACCCAAGGCCCAGACCCAAGGCCCAGACCCAAGGCCCAGACCCTATGGCCCAGACCCAGGGCAAAGGCCCAGGGCCCAGACCCAGGGCCCAGACCCCTAGGCCCAAACCCATGGCCCAGACCCCCAAGGCCCAGGACCCAGACCCTAGGGCCCAGGGCCTAGACCCTTAGGCCCAGACCCCAAGGCCCAGACCCCTAGGCCCAAACCCAGGGCCCAGACCCCCTAGACCCAAACCCATGGCCCAGACCCCAAGGCCCAGGACCCAGACCCTAGGGCCCAGACCCCTAGGCCCAGACCCCTAGGCCCAAACCCAGGGTCAAGACCCCCTAGACCCAAACCCAGGGCCCAGACCCCAAGGCCCAGACCCAGGGCCCAGACCCCTAAGCCCAAACCCAGGGCCCAGACCCCAAGGCCCAGGACCCAGACCCAAGGCCCAGACCCAGGGCCCAGACACTAGGGCCCAGGGCCCAAACCCCAGGGCCCAGACCCCCAGCCCAGACCCAGGGCCCAGACCCCTAAGCCCAAACCCAGGGCCCAGACCCCAAGGCCCAGGACCCAGACCCAAGGCCCAGACACTAGGGCCCAGGGCCCAAACCCCAGGGCCCAGACCCCCAGCCCAGACCCAGACCCCTAGGCCCAAACCCAGGACCCAAGGCCCAGACCCAGGGCCCAGACCCAAGGCCCAGACCCAAGGCCCAGACCCTATGGCCCAGACCCAGGGCAAAGGCCCAGGGCCCAGACCCAGGGCCCAGACCCCTAGGCCCAAACCCATGGCCCAGACCCCCAAGGCCCAGGACCCAGACCCTAGGGCCCAGGGCCTAGACCCTTAGGCCCAGACCCAGGGCCCAGACCCCAAGACCCAGACCCCTAGGCCCAAACCCAGGGCCCAGACCCCCTAGACCCAAACCCATGGCCCAGACCCCAAGGCCCAGGACCCAGACCCTAGGGCCCAGACCCTTAGGCCCAGAACCCCTAGGCCCAAACCCAGGGTCAAGACCCCCTAGACCCAAACCCAGGGCCCAGACCCCAGGGCCCAGACCCCCAGCCCAGACCCAGGGCCCAGACCCCTAAGCCCAAACCCAGACCCCAGACCCCTAGGCCCAAACCCAGGACCCAAGGCCCAGACCCAGGGCCCAGACCCAAGACCCAAGGCCCAGACCCTGGGCCCAGACCCTGGGCCCAGACCCCCTAGGCCCAAACCCAGGGCCCAGACCCTAAGGCCCAAACCCAGGGCCCAGACCCTAAGGCCCAGACCCAAGGCCCAAACCCAGGGCTCAGACCCTAGGGCCCAGACCCTAAGACCCAGGGCCCAGACCCCTAGGCCCAAACCCAGGACCCAAGGCCCAGACCCCAAGGCCCAGACCCAGGGCCCAGACCCCAAGGCCCAGGGACCAGACCCAGAGACCAGGGCCCAGGCTAGACCCCAGGGACCAGACCTCAGGGACCAGACCTCAGGGACCAGACCTCAGGGACCAGACCCAGGGCCCAGGCCATCATACACAGCCCGTTTCTGTGAGATTTATTGCTGTGGATTCTGTAATATGTTCAGACACACCGCTCATTACTGTGAGTTTTATTGCTGTGGATACTGTGATAAGCTAATACACACTGCACATTACTGGGAGTTTTATTGCTGTGGTGCTATGTTATGTCCTTTTTTTTTGAAGGGGGAGAAAAGCTGTTAGAGGTTGAGGGGGGCCCTGGGGGGCCCCATCGTGAGGTTTAGTAAGGGGCCCCATCATTTCTGATGGCTGCCCTGCTCGTCCATCAGATTGCCAGATGGAGAAGCATGATTCATCACTCCAGAAAACGCGTCTCCATTGCTCTAGATTCCGGTGGCGACGTGCTTTACACCACTGCATCCGACGCTTTGCATTGCACTTGGTGATGTATGGCTTGGATGCATCTGCTCGGCCATGGAAACCCATTCCATGAAGCTCTCTGCGCACTGTTCTTGAGCTAATCTGAAGGCTACATGAAGTTTGGAGGTCTGTAGCGATTGACTCTGCAGAAAGATGGCGACCTATTCGCACTCTTGCCTCAGCATCCGCTGACCCCGCTCCATCAGTTTACGTGGCCTACCACTTCGTGGCTGAGTTGCTGTCGTTCCCAAACACTTCCACGTTCTTATAATACAGCTGACAGTTGACTGGAATATTTAGGAGCGAGGAAATTTCACTACTGGATTTGTTTCACAGGTGGCATCCTTTCACAGTTCCACGCTGGAATTTCCTGAGCTCCTGAGAGCGTCCCATTCTTTCACAAATGTTTGTAAAAACAGTCTGCATTCCTAGGTGCTTGATTTTATATACCTGTGGCCATGGAAGTGATTGGAACACCTGATTCTGATTATTTGGATGGGTGAGTGAATACTTTTGGCAATATAGTGTATATCTATATATATAAAAAACGCGAAAGTCCTGACTGACTCATCAACGCCCAACTTAAATCGTTTAACCTAGGAACGTGAAATTTTGAAGGTGCAATGTTTTTATGATGTAGGCACCCACTAAGGGAGAATTTTTGGAAACTCCACCCCTAAGGGGGTGAAAAAGGGGGTTGAATATTTTAAACAGGATACCTATAGCTCAAAAACCGAAGATGTTAAAGATGTGAAAATCGGTATTTAGATTCGTCTTGAAAAATAAAAAAAACACGTATTTTACCGTTTTTCAAAAATTCAACTGGGGGGCAAAAAGGGGGGTTGAATACTTTTATCATAAACGCGAAAGTCCTGACTGACTGACTCATCAGTGCTCAGCTGAAACCGTTTAACCTAGGAACGTGAAATTTTGAAGGTGCACTGTTTTTATGATGTGGGCACCCACTAT
Source organism: Leptobrachium leishanense (assembly GCA_009667805.1). NCBI lineage: Eukaryota > Metazoa > Chordata > Amphibia > Anura > Megophryidae > Leptobrachium > Leptobrachium leishanense. Next base: position 247,212,026 of record CM019066.1, read on the forward strand.
GCAAGGATTTTTGGAAACTCCGCCCCTAAGGGGGTGAAAAAGGGGGTTGAATATTTTAAACAGGATAGCTATAGCTCAAAAACAGAAAAAGTTACAGACGTGAAAATCGGTATTTAGATTCGTCTTGAAAAATAAAAAAAACACATATTTTACCATTTTCGGAAAATTCCATGGGGGGCCAAAATGGGGGTTAAATACATTATATATATATGTATATAAACGCCAAATTCCTGACTGACTGACTGACTCATCAACGCCCAACTTAAATCGTTTAACCTAGGAAAGTGAAATTTTGAAGGTGCACTGTTTTTATGATGTAGGCGCCCACTAAGGAAGGATTTTTGGAAAATCCACCCATACGGGGGTGAAAAAGGGGGTTGAATATTTTAAACAGGATACCTATAGCTCAAAAACAGAAGATGCTACAGATGTGAAAATCGGTATTTGGATTCATCTTGAAAAAGAAACAAAACACATATTTTACCGTTTTTCAAAAATCCAAGTGGGGGGGGTGAAAAAAGGGGGTTGAATATTTTAAATATTTTAAACGGGATACCTGTATCTCCAAAACAGATGATGTTACAGTCCTGAAAATTGGTATTTAGATTTGTCTTGAAAAATAAAACAACACGTATTTTACCATGTTCTGAAAATTCCTTGGGGGGGCAAAAAGGGGCGTTGAATACTTTTATCAGTATACCTATATTTCAAAAGCCGAAGATGTTACGAGTGTGAAATTTGGTATTTACAATCTTCGTGAAAAAAAACAAACATGTTTTTTGCCATTTTCCACAAATCCAATTGGGGGGGGTCGGGGGAAAGGGGTCTTGAATATTTTTATCATTATACCTATATTTCAAAAACCAAAGATGTTACAGACGTGAAATTTGGTATTTATAATCTTTTTGAAAAATAAAAACAGGTGTTTTACCATTTTCCAAAAATCCCAAGTGGGGGGGTGAAAAAAGGGGGGCTGAATACTTTTAAACAGGATACCTATATCTCAAAAACAGAAGATGTTACATACGTGAAAATTGGTATTTAGATTCGTCTTGAGAAACAAAAAAACACCAATTTTACCATTTTCCAAAAATCCAGTGTGCGGGGCAAAAATGGGGGTTGAATACTTTTATCACTATACCTATATTTCAAAAACCACAGATTTGTTACAGGGGTCAAATATGGCATTTACAATCTTCTTGCAATAAACCAAACGTGCGTTTTACCATTTTCCAAAAATCCAGTTAAGGGGGGGGGTCGGAGGAAAGGGATAAAGGGATGTGAATACTTTTATCAGTATATCTATATTTCAAAAACCAAGATGTTACAGGTGTGAAGTTTGGTAATTACAATCTTTTGAAAATAAAGAAACACGTGTTTTACCATTTTCCAAAAATCCAAGTGGGGGTAAAAAAAGGGGGTGAATACTTTAATCAGGATACCTACATCTAAAAAACAGACGATGTTACAGACGTGAAAATTGGTATTTAGATTAATCTTGAGAAACAAAAAACACCTATTTTACAATTTTCCAAAAATCTTGTGGGAGGGGGAAAAAAGGGGGGGTTGAATACTTTTATCAGTATACCTATATTAACAAAAAAAACAAAGATGTTAAAGGTGTGAAATTTGGCATTTACAATCTTCTTGAAAAATAAAAAAACACGTGTTTTACCATTTTCCAAGAATCCCATGTGGTGGATGAAAAAAGAGGGGGTGAATACTTTTCAACAGGATACCTATATCTCAAACACAGAAGATGTTACAGACGTGAAAATTGGTATTTAGATCCGTCTTGAAAATAAAACACGTATTTTACCATTTTCCAAAAATCCAGTGGGGGGCAAAAAGGGGGATGAATACCTTTATCACTATACCTATATTTCAAAAAACAATGATGTTACAGGTGTGAAATTCGATATTTACAATCTTCGTGCAAAAAAACCCCCATGTTTTACCATTTTCCGAAAATCCAGTTAAGGGGGGTGGGGGAAAGGGATGTGAATACTTTTATCAGTATACCTATATTTCAAAAACCAAAGATGTTACAGGTGTGTAATTTGGCACTTACATTCTTCTTGAAAAATAAAAAAACCACGTGTTTTACAATTTTCCAAAAATCCCAAGTGGGGGGGGAGGGGGGTTCTACCAAAAAGACTGACTGGGAACACTGGGTGCCGGGTACTCTCTGATGACACATCAGATGAGCGCCAGCACACTCTAATGACACGTCAGCTGAGTGCTGGTTCCAGCATGGGACGTGCTTTGCAATCTGTGCTGGAAGAACAGACCTCATGGCACACTCATGGCCACTCTGACCACCAGGGTTAAAACAGGATGAAGGAGCCCTGGGGCTGAATAAGAGATACAGCCAGCCAGACCCCAGCCAATCAGCCTTAAAGGCAATCGGTCCACCGGGCAAATGCCAAGTATGCCCGATGGCCAATTCGTGCCTGCCATGACTATTGTAATAAATATTCTTTTATTAAGCTCTGCCTTTGTCTGATATAAGAAACCCGTTACCTGAAGAGATATTAAACCTAATAGCCTTGGAGCCTTGCGAGATTATAGGCAATCTACTAAATTCGGTTTGGGGGTGTTGATCTACTAAACTGTGTTTTGTGGGTTTAACTTAATTGAATAGGGCCTTCCAAGACACCTCCTTTGAACATTTAGTTAAGGACTTGTGGTGGTAGCAGAATTTTTTTCTATTTCTTTATATGCAGTGGGTGGCAATAGTAGGGGTTGTTTAGTCATTATTTTTGGGTCTAGTGCACACAAAGTGATTTTTAACCCTTCACCCACTTAGCTAAGTCATGTGCCCATCTGGAGTCAGCGGGCTACGTGACACTCCCCACTACCTGTCCTCACTAATCACCAAATACACCACAGCCCGCTCCCTAAGGGTAAACAGTGATCTGCGCCTAGCTTTTCCCCTATTGCCGCTTTCCATGCTAGACTGCAGGACTTCTCATGCACAACGCCCCTCCTCTGAAACCCACTCACTTGTGCTGTCAGCTTTCCCCTAATTTTCCTTCCTTCAAATGCTCCCCAAAGACATTCCTATTCAGGGAAGCCTACTATTCAGCTCACGAATATACTTCAATTCCCCAACCAGTCCATCACTCTCACCTTGCAGACCTCCCCTCCTCTTTTGCATCCTCCAACCCTTTAGATTGTAAGTGTCAGGATACAGGTTCCGAGGTGGTAGGTTCGAGCCACTGTGCATTAAATCAGGAGGCTTGCAAGGTAGACAAAAGGTATAAAAGACACAGGAGAAATAACAGAATATAAAAAGGGAGTTAAGGAGAATGATGGATAATAAACAAAATAGACAAACTGAATATACACAGAGTATACTAGGAAACTAAACTAGGATAGGAGGGTGCTACACAAACGATGCAGATCCAGAACAGAAGGGAATATGTATGTATCTACAGTTGTGTTTAAAATTATTCAACCCCCACTGAAATTGAGTGTTTTGGCCAGTTTGACATTGATTTTGATCATTCAGTCATCTTGCTTACAATTAAATCAAAGAGGCACGTGTAGGTCAGACAAATATAACATAACATTTATAATGAAATAACCACAAATGTCTTTTCTGTGCTCACATCATTATCAGTTTTATTCAACCCCCAAGTGACATTCAATCTTAGTACTTATAACTATAAAAGGATGTTGTACTAACAGCTTTTAAACGTGAAGCATAGCTTGACACAAGTGTCTTGCAGCGATCTACGGGTATCTTCGCCCATTCGTCATGGGCAAAAGCCTCCAGTTCAGTCACATTCTTAGGCTTGCGCACTGCAACTGCTTTCTTTAAGTCCCACCAGAGGTTCTCAATCGGATTTAAGTCAGGTGACTGCCATGGCCACTCCAAAATGTTCCAGCCTTTAATCTGCAACCATGCTCTAGTGGACTTGGTGGTATGCTTGGGATCATTGTCCTGTTGAAAGGTCCAACGTCTCCCAAGCCTCAGGTTTGTGACGGACTGCATCACATTGTCATCCAATATCTCCTGGTACTGAAGAGAATTCATGGTACCTTGCACACGCTGAAGCTTCCCTGTACCTGCAGAAGCAAAACAGCCACAAAGCATGATTGACCCCCCGCCATGCTTCACAGTAGGCAAGGTATTCTTTTCTTCATAGGCCTTGTTCTTCCTCCTCCAAACATAGGGTTGATCCATGGGCCCAAACAGTTCTAATTTAGTTTCATCAGTCCACAGAACACTATCCCAAAACTTCTGTGGTTTGTCCACATGACTTTTGGCATACTGCAGTCGACTCTTCTTATTCTTTGGAGACAGCCTGGGAGTTCTGGCATGGAGGCCTTCATTACGCAGTGTGCGCCGTATTGTCTGAGCTGAAACTGCAGTACCCACATCTGACAAATCTTTTCTCAGTTCCTCAGCAGTCACACAGGGACTTTTATCCACTCTACGCTTCAGGTTGCACACAGCAGTCAAAAAGTCAGCATCTTCTTTCTGCCACGACCAGGTAGCGTTTCAACAGTGCCCTTTGCCTTGAATTTGCGAATGATGCTTCCTATGGTCTCTCTTGGTATGTTTAACATCTTTGCAATCTTCTTATAGCCATTGCCCTTCCTGTGAAGAGTAATCTCTTGTCTTCCTGGACCATTCTCTTGACTTCACCATGTTTGCAACCACACCAGTAAATGTCTAGAAGGAGCTGAGTATCACAGTCATTTTAAAGCTGCCTAATTGGTGCTTATTATGCTTTATTGCTGCTCCGTGACATCCACAGGTGTTTTCAATACCTGATTGAAAACACTTGAATGAACCTCTGTTCTTCAGAGTGGTAGTCTTTAAGGGGTTGAATAATTGTGTCAATGAAGAATTCAGAAAAGAAGCATTTTTCAGTATTACAAAACCAATTGATGTAATTTTAGTTGCATATGGTTCTTTAAAATGTCCTTGTAGGATTTCATTCTGAATACAATTACAAATGTACACTAAATTCCTAAAACCCTTTACAGCATTGGGGGTTGAATAATTTTGAACACAACTGTATATATATATATATATACACAGAGAGAGGGGGAGCTATGAAGCAGGAGAGAGAAACAGATATTACATATACAGATTGCAGGTATTGTTATCAGAGATAGGGGAAGCAGAATTTAATAAACGAATGACATGGAACTATGGAGAAGGGATAGAGAGGTAATACAGATTATACTAAATATATATAAGCAGTAAGAACTGGAAAGGAATGGTACTTAAAGTAGTAAGGTTATAGTCCAGTCCTCAGAGTGCACTCTGGTAGAAGATCTTGATCCTAGGTTATAACCAAGTCCTTTGTAATCCAAACAGGGTAGTTTGTGGTAGATCCAGGAATAAAATAATAAGTCCAGGAGATTTGTATGAAGAGGTCCAACGGGTAGAATAGGATTTAGGATTCAGGCAGTATGGAACAAACAGAGTAAGCTCCTTGCAGCTTGGAGATTCCAAGACAATGAGAAAGCATTGGGCTTCAGGTGTGGCCTGGTTTTATGCAGGGTGATCAGTGGAATTTAACAACTCCTGAGCGCTGCATGGTAGGGGGTGAATCTCAGTACTACTGCTTTTTATTACGCCGTCGGCGATTCTCCTTACAGTAAGTTCCCATGAGACTATGCCCCTCGTTTCCTCCTGTGTTGGTTTGTCAAATGTTCTTCAGTCTTAATGCATTGCGACTCTGTCTATATTGTACCTATTGTTCAGCGCTGCAGAATATGTTGGAGTTATATTAATAAAGAATAATAGGTTTATGGCAGTATTTTGCTCTAATAAACGCAGCCGTCATAGCGATTAGGAAACCATAATGCTAGTAAGTCTGTGTAGCACACTGAAACTTAAGAATATTGATTTAACGAGACAATATGCCCCTTTCTCTTGACTCATTCAATTCCCTGTACAATCCATTTGTATTCTTCAGCACTACAGGATCTCATAATCTTCTCAGCAGATTATTTTCCAGCTGCAAAATTTGTGTATGACCTACATTTACCTTTCAAGTGTAAAATTATCCACTAAAACATCTACTGTTGTCTACTTAATTAATGTATGTATATTTCGATAAATTATTGCAGAGTTTCAAGACAGGCTATCATAAGGAAAAGGAAAAAAAATCAGGCATTTTATAAAGTATGTTATGAATGTTGCTGCTTTTTCAGGTGCCTCTGGCAAAACATTATTTTGTGCTTTGATTGAAATGGCCATTCCTCGTTTCAATCCCTCAATGAATTTCCTTAGCTTTTATCTCTATGAATATCATCATTGGCAGAGCAGTTATGTAACTCACATTTCTCCATATGATCTTAAAAAAAGATAAAGAAAATAAATAAATAAATCACTCCTACCCCCAAGATGTCAGTTGATTTAAACCCCTTAGATTGTAAACTCTCGAGCAGGGTCCTCTCTCCTACTGTTCTGTGTGTTTAACTTGTATGTATATTTGTTATTCTGTCTCACCCATTGTACAGCGCTACCTAACTTGTTAGTGCTTTATAAATACTTGTAACTGTAATATAAGAATACATGAAGTAAGCCTCTTGCAATGTTAGGATTATGCTTCTACTAAATGTTCACATTTTCTCTGTTATCCATCCATCCATCGAAAAGACAAAAGCTAGCATAAATCAGACATTTAAGATTTGACAACTTTAGTCTCAAAATTATTGTTTAAACAACATTACATCATCAGGTGTTCAGCAAAATACTAAATAGGTGCTAGTCATTAATGTAAAATTGTATAAAAAAGTTACGAATTTGTGTTATTCTATATCTGATGCATGTGTTGTAGCTTTTACATGTTAAATTTTCAATCTCTTGTGCAAACAAATGGGCTGTATGAAATCTTGAGCTTGCGTTCTTGATAGAGAGCAGGATATTAATCAACTGACTCTGCAAAGCAATCTGATTGATAGCTGAGGTCAGCCACCCACCAAGTTACACGGTGTGTTGGGTGAAAAATTAAGAGGGCTTAAGCTATTTAATATTCCTGCCTAGCTTAGCCTTCATGAAGAACACCCATGAGCGTAAATTATGGCAACATTTAAACCATAACTAAAGGAACCTGCTGTGTGCCAGGACTGGCAGCGGTGACCAAAGCAGTGAGAAGCTGGCCAGGATATTATAGCGCAAGAAAAAGTGCAGAGATGGGCGACTAAATTAATAAGGGGAATGGAAGGTTTAAGTTATGAGGAAAGACTAACAAGCTTAAACCTGTTTAGTTTAGAGAAACGGCGCCTTAGAGGGGATCTGATAAATTTATACGGGGCCATTATAAACCATTGTCTGGAAACCTATTCGTTAACAGGACTATACACAGGACACGAGGTCACCCATTTAGACTGGACGAAAGGAAATTTTAGCCTAAAGCATAGGAAGGGTTATTTTGCGGTGAGAACAATAAAGCTGTGAAATTCTCTGCCTGTTGAGGTGGTTGGGTCAGAGACTGTACAGACTTTAAAAAACCACTGGGCAGGGGCGGATCCAGAAACAGGTTTCGGGGGGGGGCATTCTACCAGTTTTGGCCAAGAGCTGGTGTTGGGTTCGCAGTGACAGGCAGATATATTGGCCCCCAGCTCACATGGATATATATTGCCCCAACTCACATGGATATATATATTGCCCTCAGGCAGCTCACATGGATATATATATTGCCCACAGGCAGCTCACATGGATATATATATTGCCCCCAGGCAGCTCACATGGTATATATATATTGCCCCCAAGCAGCTCACATGGATATAGATATTTGCCCCAGCTCACATGTATATATATATATTGCCCCAACTCACATGGATATATATTGCCCCCAGGCAGCTCACATGGATATAGATATTTGCCCCCAGGCAGCTCACATGGATATAGATATTTGCCCCCAGGCAGCTCACATGGATATATATATTGCCCCCAGGCAGCTCACATGGATATATATATTGCCCCCAAGCAGCTCACATGGATTTAGATATTTGCCCCAGCTCACATGGATATATATATATTGTCCCAACTCACATGGATATATATATATTGCCCCAACTCACATGGATATATATATTGCACCAGGCAGCTCACATGGGTATATGTTGCCCCCCGTTTCATGGGTATATTTGCCCCCAGCTCCACGGGTATATTTGTCCCAGCTTCATGGGTATATTTGCCCCCACTCCATATATATATATTCCCCCCGCTTCATGGGTATATTTGCCCCCCGCTTCATGGGTATTTTTGCCCCCAGCTCCATGGATATATTTGCCCCTCGCTTCATGGGTATATTTTCCCCCAGCTCTCACCTCTTTGCTGGTCCAGGCCAGGCTCCGCCGGCGTTCTCCTCTTCTCCCCGGCCCCCCACGAGGCGACAGGCGAGTGGCCGCTGACTTGTAGCTTGGCCACTTGCTGGGAACCACCTGACCAGCCGCGCAGTCGTGTTCTCGCGAGATCACGCGGCTGGTCAGGTGGTGGTCAGGTGGTTCTCGTCCCAGGCGAGCGACCAGGCTGCGTGTCAGCGGCCGCTCATCAGTAGGGAGAAGAGAACGCTGGCGGCGATTTTCTCGGGGGGGGCAATTGCCCTGTTGCCCCCCCTCTGGATCCGCCCCTGCCACTGGATGACTTCCCGCAGACACAGAATATTAAGGGTTATAACATTTAATATGTGGGTAAGCTTCTTGATCCAAGGAGAAATCTGACTGCCATTCTGGGGTCAAGAAGGAATTTTTCCCCAGTTTGTTGCATATTGGCAAGCATTTCAGATTGGGTTTTTTGCCTTCTTTTGGATCAACAGCAGTAGGTGTTGTGTGAGAGGCTGAACCCGATGGACGCATGTCTTTTTTCAGCCTATGTAACTATGTAACTCTGCAAATGTGTGCAGTATCGAAAATAGAAGCAGACCGCCTAGCAGTTTGGCGTTGCCACAGAGAAAGTAGGCCGAGATCGTCTAGTAATTTGGAGCTGCAGTCGTGATTGAAGCAAGCCGGGCAGTTCGTGTTACAGTGACAGCACCAAGACATCAGTCTGTTACAAGGAGAGCTGACGTATCCTGGAGGTACCCCCCTGCGGCTGAATACTTTGTTAACCAGTACCCTCTCCCCTTGTTCTGCTGACAGGGCACTTTATTCATTTTTCTACACTAATAAAACTACCCACTGACAACCTTCTTGGGAGTGTATGCCGTTTATCGCATGTGTTATTTTACATCCTAAGGGCCCCAAACCTTCTGTGCACCAACGGTACCCGTTAGCCACGATGGCGAAGACTGAGGGTGGGTGACAGGTTATTTGGGAGGGAGCTGGAATTTTTTGTTCAACTCACCGATGTTGGAGCCTCGGTTTTATCAGGCTCAGCTTAAAGGCAAATGGTACTTCTTAATAAGGTGAGTACCTTACCCCTCTCTCCTGCAATGCCTTTCAGCTTCTGTCTCCAGCTCTGTATTACCATACAGATGGGGATGAAAAAGGGAGGGAGGGAGGGGGGGAAGAGAAAAATTCCTCTGCTTTCACCTTTAAAATATTTTCCTCACTCTAAAGGGATAAAATAGTAAGGGGGTATCCTATAACAGAGTAAAACCAGAGATGAGAATCCAGTTAAAATATCAAAAATTTATTCCAAAAAAAGTGGGGGGGATTACTGGACGCGTTTCGGCACTACACCTGTGCCTTCTTCAAGCAGTATAGCATATGGGGTAAGGGCTCCAACATCGGTGAGTTGAACAAAAAATTGCAATTACTCAGAATATACGTACTGTGTCACGCTATGGGAGCGCTGTCTCTCTGTATGTGTTTTATTTGAGGATAACTGGAAGACCCAGGAAAAGAGGGAACATCACCCTGTATTAGACGTGAGGCATTCCAACCTAGAGCCAGGACTTATTAGGATCTATAATTTGTGAGTGATTTTCATATATATATATTCACTTCACAAATTACAACAGTCTGCACTATTGTCTCTCTCTTTTTGTCTTCCTCATATATGCTACGGAATCTACCAACTGAGGAGAGGAAGCATAACGTTGGAACATTTTGTCTGAAGTGTGACCTACATACTGTATGGTGACTAGGAGTCACGGACCTTGTTCATTTTGAGATTTGCACTTTTTCACGTGCACTTTATACAGTCATAGGCCATCCAGAGACTATCAGATAACCTAATAAAAGGACTGTCTTATGACTTTTTTGATGTCACATCAACACAAATTTTGTGTCTGCACTTTATGAATGGAATAGGATATATGAGCACATGCACTTTATATGTACTTAATATGCATTTTGCACATGTGGATTATTATACACTTTGCGCTATAGGAGCAGATTTGTACGCATGATTTAAGGATTTATCACCATTGTTGTTGCTTATTTTGCACAAGGTTGTTCATTTGCACAGAATTGCTATTTGCACAATACTAGTGTAACATTGACTCACTTGAGTACTTTTATCTATCACCACCTGATAAATAGAGTTGAGCCATAATATCAGCATTTAGAAATACTCACAAGGTTTTAGCTTGTTTGTGCCATTACAGGGATGAATGCTCCAAACGCAAATCAGCCTGCTCTCACCCAAAAAGGGTGGCCAGTGCTGATTGCCAAGGACGTCATCCCTGCACGAGAGGTGCAGCAATTCCCGATGATCGTTTCGGCCTTGTTAGGCTTCGTCAGGAGGGTATAGCTGACACCCCTCTAAGCACACCAAGCAAGGGGTCCATGTCTGGATAACCCTGATGAAAGGGGGGGGTGAGACCTGAGCAGGCCCCCACCATAGAGCAGGCCACTAGTGCTGTTGGTCGCTCTCAGGACCCTCACAAATCCCCCCCTTTTCCTCACTGTAAGTAAGCACTATTTGAAAGGCAAAGGACTCTCTCTGATGGACAAAAAACACTACTATATTGTCATTACCAGCCTGGCCTCTGAATTTCTATGAAAAAGGGATTTCAAATCTTTTCAAACAATATGAATGCATTGGCTGTCATGTCCAACGTGTTGAGACTTTAAGGGCACATTCTCGAACCCATTTGTAAATGAATTTTATTTGCAATAAACCAAATTCCCTTGCATTGTTCCAGAATCAGACCAGATTGAGATTACTTGTTTTTGGGGCATCTCAGGTGCTTTTGAAGATCGAGTATACTCGATAATGGTAGTAACGGTGTTAATAAGCATTTTTAACAATATTTCTTACATTTTGATTTTATTTTTATGTCTTTGCATTGAGATTGTCCTTTTGGTTTTCACTTATTTACTTTCCATTTGTACATGTTTCCTTTCACTGCCAAGCTGCCTATGGTATCTTATAGATGTTATAAACTTATTTTCCAGTGAGGGTTACATATACAGGGTTATTCAAAGAGATCCGAATGACTGCCAAAGGGAACCGAACGCTGAAAATCAACATTCGGTTACCTTTCTTGGCCATTCGACTATCCAGAGAGCAGGCAATTTGCCAAATCTTGGTGAATTGCCTGCACATACGGTGCCTGTTCGAGGGCAGTGAAATCCCCATAGAGAAGCAATGCTTTGGCTATTCAGAGAACAAAAATCAGCAGTGAAAGGTTCCCGAAATGCCCTGTCATTCGGTGGTTTAATTTGGCAGGTTTATTCAGGCGAATCCCATAGGCTTCAATGTTAAAAATATTCCCGTTTTAATTCAATATCTAATAAACCGTTGATTTATAATATTCTGCAGTAAAGAGTCTCTTTATTTACAGATTTTTTATGATCTTAAACATTGTTCGGTTTTTTTTTTTGTTTAAAAACAATTCCAATTTTTTTAAAACAAAATTTAACTTTACTTATTTTTTCTGTAACAGCCCTTTTTATTATCAGTCATTGGACCTCATATGAAAATTTCTGACATTTTCGCTAAGTAGTTTTTTTGCAAACAGCATTTCACTTTGCAAACATTCAAGCAAACTGTTTTTTTAATTTATTCACTCTATTCGTCTGCGGTGTCGGCTTTTTCTGGTGGCTGCGCTGCATGTGATCGGCTGCTGCTCGGGTTTTTCCAACGTTTTCGGCGGGTTAATCCAGATGTTTTTGCGGGTTTCGGTGTGCGTTCGCCCTCATTTTGCAGTGAGTTTTTGGCGGATTTGCGGCGACCTTTCCCTGCAATTCGGGGATCGCCAAATCGAACCGATTTGAAGAAAATGAAAAGTCACCGAACGTGCGGTGGCTTTTCGATTCTCTTTGAATAACCCTGATAGTTTTTAATCTGCATAAAACTTGATATTAGTTTTTTGAGGGTTTGAAATATATTTTTGGGGACATATTGCTGACGGCAGCAACTACTACATTATTTAGAGTATGTTAACATGTATTTATGGATTTACTCTCATTAGGTGTTTGCTCAGATTAGGCCAAGTAGGAGGAAGTCTGTTAATCCTTGCAATAGCTTTGGTTAAGTTAACACCAACCTAGAAATAGGGCCCTTAATGTTTAAAGTTTATGGTTTAAAATCTCTGTTCTCTACCCCCAAAATACGTCTATAATAAAGATAATCCTTGTGGCCCCATTGCTCTTATTTTACAAATGGAAACCCTTTTTAAAATGAAGAAATAAACAAGAACTAGTATGAAGAAAATGCTTGGTTTCAATACTGAATTGATTTAGGCAAATTTGACACCTTCACTGCCGAGATCGAGATAACTCGGGACTTCAAAGGCATCATCAGGTCCCGATATTGAGTTATCTTGGACTGCAGCTCTGAAGGATCAAAGCAAATGAAATTCTTTTGCTTTTGGGCTGCAGCAGGTGACCTCAAAGTTTTAGCCATGTGGGTATAATGCCCGTGGTGATAAAACTGTTTAAAATCGGCTGAATGCTCTGACATGTCAGGCTTTCAGCAGCCGATGCAGGAAAACACGAGTTGCAGCTAAAAATAGTGTAATAACTAGACATGTGCACAGCACAAACTTTCGTTTTGAACTAATGGATTAGTCCTAAAATGCAATTTATTTAGTTGCTAAAGAAATTCATTTTCAGTTCTTTAGTATGAAAACTAATTTCATTCATCCGGAAACCAGTGGATACAATTACTATTGTAGTGGCTCCTCAGAGGGCTGAGATTGCTGCTTGTTACAGTATCTCTCACCACAATGTGTCAGGCAAAGCTGTTACAGTAACTGACTGCTGCTCATTACAGCGTTGAGAGAGTTTCCGTAAAACTAGTAAATAATATTTTTATAAGAGGTTAGAACAATATTATTTCCTTGTTTTACTGAAACTCTGAGCGCTGTTACAGTCAGTTACTGTAACAGCTGAGCCTGATACATTGTACTGAGAGATAATATAACAAGCTGCCGATCTCAGCGCTCACAGCCACTGTATTTAAAGGGCTAAACAAAAGGCTCCTCTCTCTATAATGTATAGATCATCCTTCTGCATTAATTAAAACCCCTCTCTGCATAATGTATACAACATCCACCTGTATTAATTAATACCCCTCTCTGTATAATGTATAGAACATCCTCCTGCATTAATTAATGCCCCTCTCTGTATAGAACATGCTACTACATTTGCATGTGGAGAGTGCAGAACTTCAGAATGCAATGCTTATCCAGCACAGGAGTGAGAAATTTTACTTAAACTTTGTATCTCTGTGGGGGAGACACAGGAATATAAAAGCAGGGGAGAGGGAAAATATTAACGTAAATCAGTCTGAAAGCTCAGAGAAGGGATGACTGGTGCAAATTTATTTTTATAATAAAATAAAGCACTTTAAATACAGGGAAAACATTCAAATAAATCAAACTGAAGGCTCATAATGACAGAGTAACTGTGAGAGCTGGATACTAAATGTATCAGATGTAAAAAAAAACTTTATAACAAGCAGCACTGGGAGAGGAGAGGGACTTTATATACAGTTGTGTTCAAAATTTTTCGACCCCCAATGCTGTAAAGGGTTTTAGGGAATTTAGTGTACATTTGTAATTGTATTCAGAATGAAATCCTACAAGGACTTTTTAAAGAATCATATGCAACTAAAATGACATCAATTGGTTTTGTAATACAGTAGTAAATGTTTCTTTTGTGAATTCTTCATTGACACAATTATTCAACCCCTTAAAGACTACCACTCTGAAGAACAGAGGTTCATACAGGTGTTTTCAATCAGGTATTGAAAACACCTGTGGATGTCACGGAGCAGCAATAAAGCATAATAAGCACCAATTAGGCAGCTTTAAAATGACTGTGATACTCAGCTCCTTCTAGACATTTACTGGTGTGGTTACAAACATGGTGAAGTCAAGAGAATGGTCCAGGAAGACAAGAGAAGAGGTGATTACTCTTCACAGGAAGGGCAATGGCTATAAGAAGATTGCAAAGATGTTAAACATACCAAGAGAGACCATAGGAAGCATCATTCGCAAATTCAAGGCAAAGGGCACTGTTGAAACACTACCTGGTCGTGGCAGAAAGAAGATGCGGACTTTGACTGCTGTGCGCTACCTGAAGCGTAGAGTGGAGAAAAGTCCCCGTGTGACTGAGGAACTGAGAAAAGATTTGTCAGATGTGGGTACTGAAGTTTCAGCTCAGACAATACGGCGCACACTGCGTAATGAAGGCCTCCATGCCAGAACTCCCAGGCGCACACCCTTGCTGTCTCCAAAGAATAAGAAGAGTCGACTGCAGTATGCCAAAAGTCATGTGGACAAACCACAGAAGTTTTGGGATAGTGTTCTGTGGACTGATGAAACAAAATTAGAACTGTTTGGGCCCATGGATCAACGCTATGTTTGGAGGAGGAAGAACAAGGCCTATGAAGAAAAGAACACCTTGCCTACTGTGAAGCATGGCGGGGGGTCAATCATGCTTTGGGGCTGTTTTGCTTCTGCAGGTACAGGGAAGCTTCAGCGTGTGCAAGGTACCATGAATTCTCTTCAGGACCAGGAGATATTGGATGACAATGTGATGCAGTCCGTCAAAAACCTGAGGCTTGGGAGACGTTGGACCTTTCAACAGGACAATGATCCCAAGCATACCTCCAAGTCCACTAGAGCATGGTTGCAGATTAAAGGCTGGAACATTTTGGAGTGGCCATCGCAGTCACCTGACTTAAATCCGATTGAGAACCTCTGGTGGGACTTAAAGAAAGCAGTTGCAGTGCGCAAGCCTAAGAATGTGACTCAACTGGAGGCTTTTGCCCATGACGAATGGGCGAAGATACCCGTAGATCGCTGCAAGACACTTGTGTCAAGCTATGCTTCACGTTTAAAAGCTGTTATAACTGTAAAAGGATGTTGTACTAAGTACTAATATTGAATGTCACTTGGGGGTTGAATAAAACTGATAATGATGTGAGCACAGAAAAGACATTTGTGGTTATTTCATTATAAATGTTCTGTTATATTTGTCTGACCTACACGTGCCTCTTTGATTTAATTGTAAGCAAGATGACTGAATGATCAAAATCAATGTCAAACTGGCCAAAACACTCAATTTCAGTGGGGGTTGAATAATTTTGAACACAACTGTAAAACATGTATTATAGATGAGGAAAGGGGGATAGTGCTCCTGGATAATATAAAATGTATCAGACCTAAGCCCCTATTATGCAGAGCGGGAGGGGAGATAACACACGTTTTATAAAGTCCCTCTTTTCTCCCAGCGCTGCTTGTTATAAAGGGGTTTTTACTATCCAGCCCTCCTCTGTCATTAGCTTTCAGTGTGATTTATTTGAATGTTTTCCTTCTCCAGCTGTTTTTATCATCTTGTCTACCTCATAGACATGCAAGGGTTAAGTAAAGGTTTCCTCTCCTGTGCTGGCTGTCTGTGCTGGGAGTAAGTATTCAGGAGCTCTATCACTGTCTGAGTTTCGGGTGCGGGTCGGGAAGGATTACACATACAAACCTTTTAAAAAGGACTGAAACTAAAATGTAGTGCATTTTATTTTAGTTTCTTTCATTTTTTGTACTGAGCAGTTTCGTATCTCTTGAGTCATACTAAAACTAAATTATCCCAAAATTCTGACTAAATCATTTTAGTACTACAACGAATGCACATGTCTAGTAATAACTCCATTTGCCATCTGCCTGCCAAATATGTTATTACATTAAGGAATACACTGGGAATATTCCCAAATATTTCATCACTAAAAATTATTTTTCAAAACACTGATTCCCAACAATGTTTTTTTTTGAAAATCAATTGGTCGTGAATGGGTTAAAAAAATGAAAAAAGAGAATGTCAGTTTAAGCACTGCTATGTTTGTACATGCAAAATTATTGTAAATACAGTAATACCTCGGATTACGAGCATAATTTGTTCTGGACGCATGCTTGTAATCCAAAGCACTCTTATATCAAAGCACATTTCCCTAAGAAATAATGGAAACTCTGACAATTGGTTTCACAACCTTTTATTCATATGAAAATGATTACAGTAATACAAAATACTGTACAGTATACAGTAAAAATAATACAAATTAACCTGCACATTGCCTTTGAGAAGAATTGTGGAGAGAGAGAGAGAGAGAGAGAGAGAGAGAGAGATATTATTGTGCAGGATGTTTATCACCAATGGGATCATTACTATCTGATCATTGCTAATGAGCCAGCTCTGTATACAAAAACCATGACCCCCCTACAGATACTGGCACATACACCAGGCCCCCCACTCCAAATATATATATATAGGAGAAAGGACCCTGCTCCAGAGCTTACAATGTAAGAGGAGAAAGGACCATGTTCCAGAGCTTACAATCTAAGAGGAGAGGGCACCCTGCTCCAGAGCTTACAATCTAAGAGGAGAGGGGACCCTGCCCCAGAGCTTACAGTCTAAGAGGAGAGGGGACCCTGCCCCAGAGCTTACAGTTTTGGAAGGTACACGGTGGGTCTTGGAAGGTACACGGGTACACAGTGAGTCTTGGGAGGTACAAGGTGGGTCTTGGAAGGTACACGGTGGGTCTTGGAAGGAACAAGGTGGGAATTGAGGCAGGGGAATAGGCTGAGGAAACCAATGGTTTGGTAGGGTAAGATCAGGTCTCTCCGGAGCTGGTATGTAACAGGACTTGTTCCTAAGAACAAGAAGCAACAACAATGAAACATTGGTGGAAAGTGGGAGGAGACTTTTATTTGCTGGTGAGTGTGTGTGCACTGTGTTTCACTGTAGGGGGAAAACCAGAGATGGAGTGGAGTGGATTGGATGACACACCAGACTACACCGAAAACCTGGACCATCACAAGTACACAGGAAAGGTGCTGCCTTCAGGTAAAGGTACAGGTCAGGCTGTGGATAGGATCCTGATAAATGTGCGATACTATTTTGCATTACACCGTGTGCCCTCCCCGTCAAGCTACAAGAATGCTGCGACGGACGCGATCATCATGAAGCTCATTATTTTGCTATTGCTCCCTCTTCTCTCTCTACCTATCTGTGCAGGACTACATTAGTTTGTAATTTAAAATATATTTTTACGGTTTTCTTTTATTCAAACTGTGAAATCGTATTGCAGTTTCTACGCATCAGTGACTAGCAATCAAATATAAATGATGCCAATTGAAAAAAATTTGAACCTATGTACAATAATCTCTTTTAAATAACATATGTTCAATTCTACAAACAAGTAGTATTATATATTATGAATACAAAATCCCCATTATGTAATTATATTCAGTTTATATGCAATTTAACTTATATTCCTTATATCTGCTTCTCATTAAACATTAACTTTCGTGAGCATGGCCGTAGGACATCTACTAGATGATAGCATGTTGTTCTGGTGTTGAAAACTGGTGGTTTCATCTGTGCTACATGACCAAGGATTGCAGTGTCTAGCTTTTAAGCCCCCAGGTAAACAGAACAAGTTTTAGATGCCTTTATAAATATATTTAAGGAGCAGATGGACTCTTGCCAAGTCAGTCATGTAGAACACACATTTATATGTAATCTTTTAGAAGTGTTTTTTTAACAAGGTTTACAGTGGTGTATTAACTTATGATTTTCCAAGTCGTCGGGTCTGCTGCATCAGCAAGTTGAAAAGATACATCCTCAACATGTAGATGACCTAGATCTTCAAAGCAGGAATACTAATGGGACATTTTTGCAGTTAATTTAAATGCAATTATTTGCACTTCTTTTGTACAAACTATGAGTAGAGTAGGCAGAAGTTAATTATACTGATAAAATGTGGTGGCAATTTCAGCACAATAGGCCCTTTTTTATTTGTAATATATGTATATACTGTAAGTGTAATGTGCATAAATAGGTGTAGCTCCCACTTCATTTCCTAATTCCTTATTTAGTCCACGGATCATGTAATCTAAATTCCACTACGAAGTTACAAAGGTCCCAAATATGTTATATTTTATTCCCTATTAAGCAACAACCTGTCATAGAAAAACTTTAAAAAAAAAAACTTATTGTCATAAGGATGGTGGAAGCAATTCACTGGCCCTCCAGAGCTGAATAAGACAAGAGGTAGGCCATAATTGAACTCCTGGGCTTTAACGTCCTGCATTTAGGATAGGCGTCATTGAGGTATGAAGGGCCTTAGTATCCTTATCAGAACAAGACATACTGTATACCATCGTAAGAGTGTGGTTTGAACTCCGTTGAATGGTTTCTACCAAGAATAATTTTTTTATGTCTTCTGTCTCTTACGATGAAATCATCTCAATATCAAAGTCAACCTACATAGTGCTGATTATGAATATCTAATACTTTAGATTAATTCTGAAAATACACCAGCATCTCTGCCAACGTGATAACATTGATTTTCATCAATATTACCCTGCTTACTTTGTATACATACTAGATTTCCATTACCTATGGACTCGTGGGAGTCCAGTGGAGTCGGAGACAAACCATCTGTGTCCCAAACCTAGAATTTCAAGACAGAGTTAATAAGGTAAAATAGATTACACAACATTCTGTATTGTAAAATAAAGACCCTCAAATGCAAATGTATTAGAATGCAACTATAATCCAAAATTCATAATTTGCTCAAAAGTATAATTGTACAATTAAAAATATATTATCATTTTTAAAATTTCTTGCAAATGTATAGATAGTTTATAATACGTTGTGTTAAAGGCACGTTTAATTTGATAGCATATAAACCTGCCATCTGGCTTAGTCTTCAGGGAATTATCCTCTATTCTAGGAATCTAGCATTTTGCTTTCTAATATTAACAATGCCACAAACGAGAGTTTCCATTTCGAGACATTTACACAACACATTCCACGTTTCTATTTCAAGGTTCCCTAGGTCTTTGTTGATCTTTGGGCATGGAGAGCAAACTATTTTTTGCTTTAGTTACTTTGTCAATAGTATATTTGCACTAGCACCTTGCATACAATATACGGATTCTTTTAAACATTGAACATTCTTAGTTTTAAAAAGTAAAATTATACTAAAAATTCACTCATGTGTAAATAAGGAACAGATTTCAATATGCCTAAACATTTTAAGATCTTTCACTCTTTACTGACATTTTGTATCAGTGTTTGGTTGTTTTTAACATTATCCCATCTGCTCTGAAAAATACTTTCCTGCGTATTGTGGAGATTTATATGCGTTGTTCATTTGCACAGATAGAGAAAAAAAGGTCTGTATTTCTCAAGTTGAAAGTGTATATAAAAGGCTCACCATACAAACAAAAGAACCTCTATTGTGTTTTGGTACATTGCCATGAGTATGTATAAAATGCTGAAAATGAAATGGCCAATTATTTTAATCCTTTTGCTTCAAACATGTATCACAAGTGTGATACGTGAAAAATGAAAATAGGCATATAAAAACCCCATTTGTGTACCATTTTAGGCTGGGGTCAGACGAGCGTAGTGTTCACGTCCGTGATTGCGCCTAAAAGTACGTCCGTGATAGCATGAAAGAAAGTCCATTGGAGCCTGACACATGAAGTACGTCCGCACTGAACTGCGGACGCACAACGGCCGCGGCAAACGGACGCAGGTTAGGCAAGAACGTAATACTGCTAGAACGGACGTGCGGAGTGCGCCACGTCCACAACGTCTGCATAGCTTTGTGTGTGAGTGATGGAGCATGGTCAGACGGACTGCATTTATACGTCCAGCATTTTTGACGGACAGAATGTTTTTTCATTGTAATTTATTTTTCCCTCCTACATCCGTCAAAAAATAACTTCAGTGAAAAAACGGACTGTGTGACCACTACTGCGTCATCCGTACTGACGATGTCCGTACTGCACGGACGTACAGTCCGTAGAAATCACGCTCGTCTGACCCCAGCCTTAATGCTCAATTAGTGTGCTCCCTGTGGGGAAAAGTCATTTTTTATATTCTTTATCATGTTTACTGTATTTGACGCAAAGGCTATCTCTGCCTGTATGCTAATAATTCAGGCCCTGTGTGAAATTGTGAAAGATAAGAGAAAACATCTAATGTTTAGAGCCTTTCATCCCAGCAATATTTCTGTAAGAGATAAGCAAATTGATGAAAAATTTGCACATTTATATTAATACAATAACAAATCACTGAATAACAATTGTTCTGCATAAAATGCTAAATTACCATGTATGTAATTGTTAACAGTGCATCCCAGGTTTAAAAAAGTTTTTCCTTTTTTTTTTTAAACAACAAAAAGTGCTTTGTAGTATATACAGTATATTAAACAGTACATGAAGTACCAAAACCAATGAAGGGTTAATAGGTTTTGTCCCTATATGATCTTGTATAACTCACTAAAAATATTTAAATATGGCAAGACAAGGGCATTATTTATTTATTACCTATACATTTTACACACTAAAACTTAATTGCTTTTCAATTCAGATTTAAGAGGTTTCCAACCCACCCAAAGAAAAGGAAAAATTTTAACATCATTTTAGCAGTTTTGAGACATATTAAAACCCATTTGAGAATGAGTTAGGTTCACACAATTAGAGGCTTTGGTTTACTGCAATGGCCATTGTAGTGTAAGCTCACCTGCCAACGTCAAGGAACCTCTAGTGAAGGTGAGTCCTAACCAATGAAACCACAGGCTATTTTGTTTTGTTTCACAAGATGTGAAACCACAGGCAATTGTGTTTTGTTTCACACGGTGTTCTAGGAATAAGCGCAGATGACAACTTTTTTTCTTGTTATGTTTTATACATGTTGCTGGACTGGATACATCTGGTGGTTGTAGCCGGCCCAGTGGGGAATAGGTGCGACCCCGCTCTTCCTGTACTATGTATATTTGATTGTACTTCTAGCCAGGTCATCTTTGCAGCATATTCTGTTCCGTGGCTTTGTTTTTTGATCCCATGGTGGATTTGTTTCTGGGAGGGTATAAGCCCACCGGTCTTCCTCATGACTGAAAAACAGCATGAGCGTATGTGGTTAGCTACACAGCAGCCTGTGGTTTCATTGGTTAGGACTCCCCTTCACCAGAGGTGCTTTGACGTTGGCAGGTGAGCTTACACTACAAGGGCCATTGCAGTAAACCAAAGCCTCTAATTGTGTTTTGTTTCACATGTGTGATAGGAATAAACGCAGATGACAACTTTTTTTCTTGTTATTGTTTATACATGTTGCTGGGCAGGATACATCTGGTGGTTGCAGCCACCCCAGTGGGGAATTGTCACGTTACCTCCAAGAACTCGGTATCTGATCCTGGTACTCAGCACGTCTCTCCTTTCCCTCCGATCCTTAGAAATGGTTGGTAAACGACTAAACCCTATACTAGAGCAACGTAACCAATGTACAGGAGAAATACACAAAGATACAGAGAGTAAGTCAGTCTAGCCAAGGGTCAATATGCCAGAGAGTATGTCAGCCGCTTGCCAGGGTCGGTATGCCAGAGAGTATGTCAGCTGTTTGCCAGGGTCAGTATGCCAGAGAGTATGTCAGAAATAAGTATATAACAAAACCGCACTGAGAGGATAAGGTAAACCATGTCAGGGCAACAAGGAAACAGATTGCCAGTGGTTTTAAACCTGGCGGTGCTGCGTCATCACACCGGGCTCCGCCCTCCAGCATCCCACGTGACCGCCGTGATTCCCTTCATGAGACTGGTCTGCTTGAGGGATAATACAGTGAGGGGGCCTATTGGGGGGAATAAAGTGAAGGGCTTGCTGGGGGAGGAGAATAAAGTGAGGGGGCTTGCTGGGGGGGAATAAAGTGAGGCTGGCCTGCTGGGGGGAGAATACAGTGATGGGGCCTATTGGGGGGAGAATACAGTGAGGGGGCCTGCTGGTAAAAGTGGTGGCACTAGTGCACCAGAACTAGCCGCGCTGGAGGTGTTTTTATATTTTTGTCTATCTCTTTGAATGCGGAAGGGGGCTTTCACTTTTTAGCTGCAGCAAGTAATTCACAGCTTTTTTTGCGGGTATTTCAGATAACTGACCCCCTGTTTTTTTCATGTTTGTAGATCCTGGGGAGCCCTGAACCTACATAACCTCTGTATATCTGGCTCTGATACTAGCCAGTGCCTCACCAGCCACTGACCTCACCGCACGTCACTGAGAGGTAGACATTCCTCAATGAATGTTGAGACTCTTACAGAATATTCTAGACAGTCTTGATCTTAGCAAAACAAAATGACAGAAAGTCTAGATAAGAACATTGAAAGGGATTTCCTCCAAGTTTGACACTATACAGTCATGGCTGAAATTGTTGGCACCCCAGAAATTTTTCCAGAAAATCAAGCATTTCTCACAGAAAAGTATTGCAGTAACACATGTCTTGCTATACACATGTTTATTCCCTTTGTGTGTATTGGAACAAAACAAAAAAAGGGAGGAAAAAAAGCAAATTGGACAAAATGTCACACAAAACTCCAAAAATGGGCTGGACAAAATTCTTGGCACCCTTAACTTAATATTTGGTTGCAAACCCTTTGGAAAAAAATAACTGAAATCAGTCGCTTCCTATAACCATCAATAAGCTTCTTACACCTCTCACCCGGAATTTTGGACCACTGTTCCTTTGCAAACTGCTCCAGGTCTCGCTTATTGGAAGGGCGCCTTTTCCCAACAGCAATTTTAAGATCTCTCCACGGGTGTTCAATGGGATTTAGATCTGGGCTCATTGCTGCCACTTCAGAACTCTCCAGCGCTTTGTTGCCATCCATTTCTGGGTGCTTTTTGATGTATGTTTGGGGTCATTGTCCTGCTGGAAGACTCAAGAACTCGGATGCAAACCCAGCTTTCTGACACTGGGCTGTACAGTGCGACCCAAAATCCTTTGGTAATCCTCAGATTTCATGATGCCTTGCACACATTCAAGGCACCCAGTGCCAGAGGCAGCAAAAGAACCCAAAACATCATTGAACCTCCATCATATTTCACTGTAGGTACTGCGTTCTTTTCTTTGTAGGCCTCATTCCGTTTTCGGTAAACAGTAGAATGATGTGCTTTACCAAAACGCTCTATCTTGGTCTCATCTGTCCACAAGACGTTTTCCCAGAAGGATTTTGGCTTACTCAAGTACATTTTGGCAAACTGTAGTCTTGCTTTTTTATGTCTGTGTCAGCAGCGGGGTCCTCCTGGGTCTCCTGCCATAGCGTTTAATTTCATTTAAATGTCGATGGATAGTTCGCGCTGACACTGATGCTCCCTGAGCCTGCAGGACAGCTTGAATTTCTTTGGAACTTGTTTGGGGCTGCTTATCCACCATCCGGACTATCCTGCATTGCAACCTGTCATACATTTTTCTCTTCTGTCCACACCCAGAGAGATTAGCTACAGTGCCATGGGTTGCAAACTTCTTGATAATGTTGCGCACTATGTACAAAGGCAAATCTAGATCTCTGGAGATGGACTTGTAACCTTGAGATTGTTGATATTTTTCCACAATTTTGGTTCTCAATACACACAAAGGGAATAAACATGTGTATAGCAAAACATGTGTTACTGCATTACTTTTCTGTGAGAAATACTTGATTTTCTGGAACAATTTCTGGGGTGCCAACAATTTTGGCCATGACTGTAATTACAAAAGTGGACAATCAAACCATGTTAGAAGAAGTGTTTCTGTCTGGGATATTATTTTACACAAACTATCTTTTCTAGCAGAAGAATACAAAAGGCTTAGAAAAAACATAAGGGTGTGTGTGTGTGTGTGTGTGTGTGTGTGTGTGTAAAATAAAAAAAATTATAGATAAAATATCCAAATTAAAGGCCATGCAGAAAAATACTATTGGACAGCTGAAGAAAGTATATAATGTCATGTGATTGTTTTGGGTTTCAGAAAACTTACAATCACAAAATACCAAATTTTGAAACATGTCAGCTTTGATACAACGATACTCTTCTATAACTGGGACAAGTGAATCTCTTGCATATAGGGGATTGCAAAAAATGAGGATAATGCATTAGTTTACAGAGTCAAGAACATGTAGAACTCTTTGGAATTAGATGGTTTTCTGCATGACCTGGTCATAAAATGTCATTTCAATTTAAAGATTACAAATATACACAAACAGAATGGGCTTCAGCTAACACTACAATTATAATCCTTCATGTGTTTATTGAACGCATTACAGTAATAATATACAATACTGTGGCAAACATGAACACATGGATAGAATAGCTAGTTGATCCTCCCTTGGCAGTAATGATCTCAACCTAGCATTTCCAGTAGCTGCAAATTTGACCTGTCAACATTCAGGAGGAATTTTGGGCCGGTCTTCCTAAAGAAACTACTTCAGCTCAGCTGTATTCTTAAAATGTCTGACGTGAACCGCTCTCCAGCTCATTCCACTGCATCTCTATGGTGTTAAGGTCTGGGCTCTGCCAGGGCCACTCAGGTGGATTTTTTTTTCTAAAGGCATTTTGTAGTGCATTTACTTAAATGTTTGGGATTATTTCCCTGCTACATTACTTGACTTCTACTGTGCTTCAGCTGGCACACAGCCAATCATATATTATCCTGTAGGACACAGTGACATGCGGTGAGATCAGTGGCTGGTGAGGTACTCACTAGTATCACAGCCAGATATACACAGGTTACGTAGGTTCAGGTTCAGTGCTCCCCAGGAACTGGCTGCTGTCATAATACCAAAGTGCCAGCAGTGTGCCATATACATTCCAGTGTGCCATAATACCAGTAACCACAGTGCCAGAAGTAGGCCATAATACTAGTGTGGCAGTACTCGTAATTAGGGATGAGCTGTTCGGTTCGATCTGTTTGTAGTTTGATTCAAACATTGCCCGTTCAGCGAACTCTGAACATTTCCGTGTGTTCGCCGCTTGTTCGCCCACAATGCACCACAATGGACCACAAGGCACTTTTCCACTGGCCTGAAGCTTGTAATTGGCTACAGCCTTGCACCTGACCACAGGTCAGGTGCAAGACAGGTGCAAGACTATGCCAATCACGGCTCAATCATGGGCTCACAGAGCTAAGTCCCGCAGCACACTATATAAGGCTTCACTCAGCCCCAGCACATGTTTTTTGAGAGAAGATTGTTCTGTTAGTGTGTGTTCCCACTGCCAGCAGCTATTGTGGGGGTCTCACTTCTAGAAGATATCTGGGAATTGTTGTAATCTGTGTGTTCTCACTCACTGCCAGCAGCTATTGGGGGGGTCTCACTTCTAGCAGATATCTGGGAATTGTAATCTGTGTCTTGTCACTGCCACCCATCAGGGGGTCTCACTGATTTATAGGTTCCTGGGAATTGTAATCTGTGTCTTGTCACTGCCACCCATCAGGGGGTCTCACAAATTTGTAGCAGATATCTGGGAATTGTAATCTGTGTCTTGTCACTGTTGCCAGCTATCAGGGGGTCCTATTAGGGGGTCTCACTGATTTTTAGGTGGTTTCTGGGAATTGTAATCTGTGTCTTGTCACTGCCACCCATCAGAGGGTATCGCTGATTTATAGGAGGTTCCTGGGAATTGCAATCTTTGTCTTGTCACTGCCACCCATTAGGTGGTCTCACTGATTTGTAGGAGGTTCCTGGGAATTGTAATCTGTGTCTTGTCACTGCCACCCATCAAGGGGTCTCACAGACTTGTATCAGATATCTGGGAATTGCAATCTGTGTCTTGTCACTGTTGCCAGCTATCAGGGGGTCCTATCAGGGGGTCTCACTGATTTATAGGTGGTTTCTGGGAATTGTAATCTGTGTCTTGTCACTACCACCCATAAGGGGGTCTCACTGATTTATAGGAGGTTCCTGGGAATTGTAATCTGTGTCTTGTCACTGTTGCCAGCTATCAGGGGGTCCTATCAGGGGTCTCACTGATTTATAGGTGGTTTCTGGAATTGTAATCTGTGTCTTGTCACTGCCACCCATCAGAGGGTATCGCTGATTTATAGGAGGTTCCTGGGAATTGCAATCTTTGTCTTGTCACTGCCACCCATTAGGTGGTCTCACTGATTTGTAGGAGGTTCCTGGGAATTGTAATCTGTGTCTTGTCACTGCCACCCATCAAGGGGTCTCACAGACTTGTATCAGATATCTGGGAATTGCAATCTGTGTCTTGTCACTGTTGCCAGCTATCAGGGGGTCCTATCAGGGGGTCTCACTGATTTATAGGTGGTTTCTGGGAATTGTAATCTGTGTCTTGTCACTACCACCCATAAGGGGGTCTCACTGATTTATAGGAGGTTCCTGGGAATTGTAATCTGTGTCTTGTCACTGTTGCCAGCTATCAGGGGGTCCTATCAGGGGTCTCACTGATTTATAGGTGGTTTCTGGGAATTGTAATCTGTGTCTTGTCACTGCCACCCATCAGGGGGTCTCACTGATTTATAGGAGGTTCCTGGGAATTGTAATCTGTGTCTTGTCACTGCCACCCATCAGGGGGTCTCACTGATTTATAGGTGGTTTCTGGGAATTTTAATCTGTGTCTTGTCACTGGCTGCCAGCTATCAGCGTGTCTCACTGAGTTATACCAGAGTTCTGGAAATCTTTAATCTATATAACACAGTTGAATCAGAGTTCTGCATATCTCCAATTTTTTATAACAGAGTTGAATCAGAGTTCTGTATATCTTTAATCTATAGTTCACTCACCATGTCAGAAATACCAAAAAGGAAAGGCAGACGCTCCCAGACACAGATAAGAGGGCAAGCAGCCTCTGTGTTGGGAGGCTGTGCCTGTGGTCATCGTGGACGTGGTGCATCCTCTGCAGGGGCACGCTTGTCCTTTCTAACTGGTGCTGGCCGTCTTAAGCAGCAGCAGCATAAAGAAGATTTGCAGGAATGCCTAACCAGGCCATCCTCATCCTCCGAGTCCTCTGCCAACCGTGCTTGTAGTGGTTTACAGTCCACCTCAGCTGCCAAAACATCTAACTCAGCCTCCATGTCCACAGCTACTCCTGCCGTAGCCTCACTATCACACACAGAGGAGTCAGCTGAATTGCTTGACTAAAATGACAGTGATATGTTGCTTGAGGATGCGCAGCAACTACAGAGCTCTGATTCAATCTCTGAGGTTGAGGAAGGGAGTATAATCAACCTAGAGGAAGGGGGTGCCAGTGACACACAAATAACTTGCACTCATGTTGCCCCAGCAGCTGCAGCATACTGCCAAGTTGGCTCCAGTGACCAGGAGATAGGGGGTGATGATGATTATGAGGTCACTGACTCCACCTGGGTGCCTGATCGAACAGAGGAGTCAAGTGAGGAGGAGGAGGCACAACAAACAAGAGGCACAACGTCCTCTATGACCAACCGTAGCCAGTCCAAGGCATCAGATGCCAGAGCTGCTCAGGTGCAGAGCGCTGTTGTCTCGCAGCACACGTCCAGGATCTCTGCTGTCTGGTAGTTCTTTAAGAAATGTGCAGCAGACCGCACCATTGCTATTTGTAATCTGCCAGATGAGGATCAAGCATGGGAAAGACATCTGACCACCTGCCACGTATACCGTTGGCACAACACTTTGCATAGGTCCTCCTCCTCATCATCTGTCTCTACCCCACTATTAGGGATGTGCGTTTCGGAATTTCGGAATTTTCACGAAATTTCCTGATTTGTGTTTTCGGATGCGGCCGATTTTCCGAAAATTTTTAGATCCGGAAATGGCAGATCCGAAAAGTTTTCCGAGCCGAAACGAAATATTTTCAGAATATTCGAATGGACTTGAAATGTGTCAAATCGAAATTTATTGCTTTGAAACGAGGAGAACAGACGTTCCAAAAAAACGAAAATTTCTGAAATCACGAAAAGTCGATACAAAAAACGAGCAAAGTGACACGACAATACGAAAAATGGTCGATATTCCGAAAACATCTACAATTCCGAAAAATGAAAATTTCCGAAATCATGAAAAGTCGATACAAAAAACGAGCAAAGTGACACGAAAATACAAAAAATGGTCGATATTCCGAAAAAAAAATGTACACGAAAAACGAGTCGAGCCGAACCGAATCGAAACAGAAATCGGTCGAAACGAGCCGAATCGAAAAGTTTGAAAATCCGAAAAATCGAATCGAACCGAAAAAAAAAAATCGG
This sequence comes from Leptobrachium leishanense, assembly GCA_009667805.1. NCBI lineage: Eukaryota > Metazoa > Chordata > Amphibia > Anura > Megophryidae > Leptobrachium > Leptobrachium leishanense. The sequence goes on from CM019066.1 coordinate 247,240,388, forward strand.
TGCACAAGCCTACCCACTATATGTCCTGCCATGTCATTGCCTACAACCTCCACAGACAGGGATGATGCTACAGTAATGGGTGTACCAGGTCCTTCCTTGGAATATGACAGAATCCCATCAGCTGAAGATTTACGCAGTCAGATTACATTGCCCCAGCTGCTGCAGTGTATGAAAAAATATGGTCCCAACCATCCCCAAGCACAGCGTCTAAATGCCAGCTTTGCAAAATTACTCGCATTACAGCTGCTGCCTTTCCAGCTGGTGGACTCTGCTTCCTTCTGTGAATTTGCTGAATGTGCTGTACCACAATGGCAGGTTCCAAAACGCCATTTCTTTTCACGGAAGGCCATACCAGCACTATACCAGCACGTGGAACACAACGTTATGTAGTCATTGGGAAAGGCAGTCAGCAGCACGGTGCACGTGACTTTAGACACGTGGTCCAGCAAGCATGGACAGGGCCATAAACATTTCTTTCAAGGCATACTGGGTAACTCTGATTGCAGCTGGAAGGGATCCAAGACGGGGCTCTCTGCTGGAGCTTGTTCATCCACCATGCCTTCAGAAAGCTGCTTGTATGAGGTCTGTCTGCTCCACCACCTCTTCCTCCTCCTCCTCCTCCTTCTCGGTCTCTGGCGAAGTGGCAGTTAAACCGACGCATGGCAGGGGCTATGCAATGGCTCAAGCAAAAAGATGCCATACTGTGCTTGAGCTGGTTTGTTTAGGGGACAGGAGCCACACCGGGCCAGAAATTCTGTCAGCTCTGCAGGAGCAGGTGCAGAGATGGTTAACACCACGCCAGCTTCAGCTGGGAATGGTCATCAGTGATAATGGCAGCAACCTTCTCTCCGCCCTGCGCCAGGGTAAGTTGACGCATGTACCATGCCTAGCACACGTCCTAAATCAGGTGGTACAGCGTTACCTAACCAGGTACCCAGGGCTGGCAGAGCTTCTCAGCCAGGCCAGAAAAGTCTGCAGCCACTTCAGACGGTCATTCCCGGCAAGTGTTAGACTGGCAGAAATTCAAAGAGAATTCTACCTTCCCACAAACCGTCTCTATCTGTGACATGCCCACCAGGTGGAACTCGACATTAGCAATGCTGCAGCGTCTGCACAAGCAGTAGAGGGCCATCAATGAGTACCTGTGTGAGTATGCACAAGGACAGGTTCAGGTCAACTTGGTTTGTTTCCCCCCCCCCGCAGTGGCTGATGATCAAGGATGCATGCACTGTACTGCAGTGACGTGCGGTGAGGTCAGTGGCTGGTGAGGCACTGGCTTGTATCAGAGCTAGATATACACAGGATATTGCCCCAGCTCCTCTCATGGATTTTGCCCCAGCTCCTTTCATGGATATTGCCCCAGCTCCTTTCATGGATATACTGCCCCAGCTCTTCTCATGGATATTACCCCAGCTCCTTTCATGGATATACTGCCCCAGCTCCTCTCATTGATATTGCCCCAGCTCATGGATATGCCCCAGCTCATGGATATGCCCCAGCAGCTCATGGATATGCCCCAGCACATGGATTTGCCCCAGCACATGGATATGCCCCAGCTCATGGATATGCCCCAGCACATGGATATGCCCCAGCACATGGATATGCCCCAGCTCATGGATATGGGATATGCCCCAGCTCATGGATTTGCCCCAGCACGTGGATTTGCCCCAGCACATGGATTTGCCCCAGCACATGGATTTGCCCCAGCTCATGAATATGCCCCAGCAGCTCATGGATATGCCCCAGCAGCTCATGGATTTGCCCCAGCAGCTCATGGATTTGCCCCAGCTCATGGATTTGCCCCAGCAACGCATGGATTTGCCCCAGCAACGCATGGATTTGCCCCAGCAATGCATGGATATGCCCCAGCAGCTCATGGATTTGCCCCAGCAACTCATGGATGTGCCCCAGCAACTCATGGATTTGCCCCAGCACATGGATTTGCCCCAGCTCATGGATGTGCCCCAGCTCATGGATGTGCCCCAGCTCATGGATGTGCCCCAGCACATGGATTTGCCCCAGCAGAGTCACAGGGTTCCTGCAGGGGAGGGCTCCTTACTTACCTGAGACAGCTCCTCACTGGCTGTGCTGTCCAAGAGAGAAGCGGTCGGCTGCTTCCTGTCCCACGTGTCTCTGTGGTGCTGGCACGAGGTCAGGTGATGTAGGAGGAGCTGCTGGAGCTTGAGAGTGTGTGACTGTGACAACCCCCCCTCCCTCTGTGCTGAGCGCATGTGTGCTGTGTTTATCACACACACATGCGCTCAGCACTTTCTGGAGAGGGTTTGTCACAGTCACACTGCTGTGATCTCCCTGCCCGCCCCCCACGATTGACGAGGACAGTCACATGACTGTCCTGCGTCAATCAAACCATGGGAGCACTGCCTCCCATGGTGGGTTTTTTTTTAAAAAAAAACTTGCTTGAGACAATGGAGCTTTCCCATTGGCTCAAGCTTCATTTGCTGTCATTGCCTGGAGGCAATGACGAGCTTGCCTGCTACCAGCCTGAGCTCTGCAATTAGCGTAGTGTTGGGCTGCGTAAATTGCGTAGCCTAGGCTGGCTCAGTGCTGCCCCTGCTGTCTGTGTAGTGTATTACACACACACACACAGCAGCCGGCAAACTGAGAAAGTGAAAGCTGCAGGAGAAAAAAAAAGCGGACAGAGAAGAAACAAAGCACAACGAGGGAGCGAGGAGAGGTGAGTATGAGTATAAATAACAATTTATTTACAGTTTAAATGTACATACACAACATCACATGTCATTACAATACACACAATGAGCTCATTAATTTACTGGCATGACAGGGGAGGCTCTGCCTCCCCTGCCACCCCTGAGTGCACGTCCCTGCTGTACTGTCACCATTTGAGGAGGCAACGAGAATGGTGAGCAGGGACAGTGCATGCATCAGGGACACAATTCCTTTAGTGTTCCTGCTGGAGCGCACTCTGCGGGGAATTACAGATGTGGCACTAGAGGCAGAGCAGCGGGAGGAAGAGGAGGCCTTCCCTAACTCTCAAGGCCCCAGTCTTTACGCAGACAGCATTCCTGCGGGTCCTCAGATCAGACAGGAGGAGGAGGAATATTTAAGTAGTAGGGGCATTGAAGGTGGGGATTCCTCAAGGGAGGGTTTTGTGTGCCCACAAACCCAAGGACTAGTACGTGGCTGGGAGGAGGAAGTGCACACTGGGGTCATCCTCATTGACCAGGAAGACTCGGAAGCTAATGCCACCTCCAACCTATGCTGCATGGGCTCCCTTATCCTGCAAAGCCTGCTAAAGGACCCCAGGATTCCTGCTATCAAGGAGAGGGATCATTACTGGTTGACAACCCTTCTTGATCCACGATACAAGGGTAAAGTTGCAGAGCTCATCCTGCCTGCATAGAGGGAGCACAGGATGAAACAACTTGAGGACGCTCTAAAGCGACACTTATGTAACACCTTTCCAGGCACTGGTAGGTTACCAAGTGATGACACAGGTGCTTCTGAGGCTGCGGATGATCAGAGGAAGAGCAGTGAAGGCCAGAGCCGCTTGACTGATGCCTTTTTAAATTTTATTAGTCCACGACACCCAGGGACGTCAAATGTAGGCACCCATTGCCAGCGTCTTCACCGTATGGTGCAGGACAACCTAGGGGCAAGGGCAGACCTGGATACCTTTACAGCAGATGGATACCTTTACTGGCTTACTGGGTGTTGAGATTGGATCACTGGCCAGAACTTAGCCAATATGCTATGCAGCTACTAGGTTGCCCTTCATTCAGCGTGCTTTCTGAAAGGACGTTCAGTGCTGCTGGAGGTTTTGTCACAGACAAAGAGTGCGCCTGTCCACTGACTCTGTCAACCGGCTGACATTTATAAAAATGAATCAGTCCTGGATCAGCAGCTATCAATCCCCTGATGCTAACGTAACTGACTAGATCGGGGATCTCTTCTGCATTCCCAAAACCTCCACCACTGCACTCTTCCACAATACCACAGAGGGGTTACTTACGGTGTGAAGGCACTTGCTGCCACCAAAGGCACAATATTTGGGTGCACTGACGCCTGTACCAGATTCATATCATTTTAATATTGGACCGCAGGGTCCAACCCTGCACTCTTCCACAATACCACAGAGGGGTTACGGTGTGACGGCACTGTTGCCGACACTAAAGGCCCAATTTTAAAGCACCTATCGTTACTTTCATTCAAAGCCTGCATAAGTTTCGCCATAATTTAGCCAAAAAATCACTAATCTTGTTCTGCGTGTCTTAAAATGTCTCCTCTTTTCATACAGACTGCCGCCCCAAGCAGTTGTTTATGAATAGATTAAAGGAAAACCATTTACCGCCATTTGAAATGTCATTTTTTTCTTTTTAAATGTTTCTATACATCTTACAAATCCGCCACTTCACGGGCAGGTTATGGGGACCTCCTAGGTACGATATTTGAAGGAATTTTTCGTCTTTATTCTTAACCTTTATTTCATGGAAAACTCACTGTTCCTTTAAAAACTTTTTTTAACTTTTTGTCCTGGTTACCTGTCCCCCAGGGCACTACCCGGACCCCCATACACCTTTTATGGCAAATATCTTGCATATATGCCCTCTTGGAGGGCACTCTAAAAATCGAACTTTCGAGTCCCATTGACTTGCATTTAGTTCGGTTCATGTACGTGTTCGAACTCGAACTTTTGAAATTGTTCGAGCTCGAATGCGAACCAAACACGGGGGTGTTCGGCTCATCCCTACAGTAAAAAATTATTTGTGATTTCTGTTTTAAAGTGAGAGGACCTGGTTAGATATACCCATATTTGCACTATCATTTCACTAAATTCAAAAAAACCCCACCAAAATCTTAAACTCCAGGCCCATAGAGATCTTAATCCGGCCCTTGGAGTACCACATCATACAGTCTGAGTGCTCGTAGCAGCGTTCGTTCGGGGAGAAAACAGACAGGGCCTAAAGCTGAGTACACAACATCGAGCTATCATTCTGACCAGACGTTTGCACATTTCGGGGCCATTCGGCTATTTAGAGAGCAGGCAGTTTGCCAAATTCTAGCGAATTGCCTGCACGTATGGTGCCTGTTCGAGGGCAGTGAAATCCCCCATAGAGAAGCAATGGCTCGTCTATTCAGAGACACCAAACAGCAGGGAAAAGTTGCCGACATGCCCTGCTGTTCATTGGTTTCATTCAGCATGTTTATTCAGGCGAAACCCATAGGCTTCAATGTTAAAAATATTCCAGTTTTAATCCAATATCTAATAAACCGTTTATTATTTTATTCTGCTGTAAAGAGTCTCTTTAATAAACATTTTTTTAGGATCGGTTACGCATTTTCGAGATTTTTCAGCAAATTTTTTTCCCCTTTTTTTTTTTAAATCGTTTTTCAATTTTCCTTAACAGACTTTTTTATTATCATTCATAGGATCTTATATGAAAATTCCAAACATTTTCGTTGTGTAGTTCTTTTGCAAACAGTGTTTCAAACTTCAATCTTTTAAGCGTACTGGGGGGGGGGTTTCACCACGTTTGTCTGCTTGTCGGGGTTTTCCGCCGGCTGCTCTGCGCTGTGATCGGCGGCTAGTTGTGTTTTTCCGGCGTGTTCGGTGGTGTTTTTGCAGCGGTTTCTGCGGGTTTTTGGTGAGTGTTCGTTGAGTGTTCGGCTAGTGTTCTGTTGGTTTGCGGTGAGTTTTCCCTGCACTACGGGGGGCCCTGCGGTGCTTGCTGAATACACCGCAGGGTCGGTGAACTAGAATCGCCCTGAAGTGCGGGGAACGAAAGGTCACCAATCGTGCGGTGACTTTTCGAGTCTCTCTGAATAACCCTGCTAGAATTTTCACTTCTCCAAAAGTTCTCCAGAGTTTCACCTTTCTCTGAATAAACCTGATGGTGTCTCTTTAAACAATTGTACTTTTTTTTAATCTGATGAATCGATCAATAAAAGCAATCAACCAGTTAATCGATTATGAAAATAATCATTTGTTGTAAAAATGGGTCTAGATGAAAATACTTGTTAATGGATAGAAAACTGGCTAAAAGATAGTGTACAGAGAGTGGTCATAAATGGTACATTTTCAAGATGGACATCAGTGGTAAGTGGTGTCCCTCAGGGGTCTGTTATAGGACCAATTCTATTCAATTTATTTATAAATGACCTTGAAATACTTGTGTACAAAACCACTTTTAACATGGTGAAATAATTACGTAGAAACCATTCAGTGTAGATATACCAAAGGGGAAGTGACTAAGAGACCCTTTATATGACATTCAAATATATAAAATATTCGAGAGTCCTTGACTAAGCTTTGCAGTCATTAATCCTCTCTGCTCCTTCAGGTACAGTTTAAGCTATGCAGGTAAAAGGATTGTAACAGATCTCAGTAACCCAACTGGGTTACATCTGCTAATAATGCTCTTTTGCAGGATGTCCATTCACAAACCAGCAATTTTTTGTGCCTTGTCCAGCACTTAGCTGAAGCTTAAGAGCGGGTGTACAATGAAAGAGTGGTTATAGCATTCCCCTGAAATGAGGCATAACTCATTAGCAAAAATCAGCATGGTTTTATGAAACACAGATCATGTCAGACTAACCTACTTGTGTTCTATGAGGAAGTAAGTAGAAGTATAGATCAGGGGGTCGCAGTGGATGTGATTTACTTGTATTTTGCCAAAGCTTTCGACACAGTTCCACACGAGGTTACTATTTAAATTAAGAAAAATGGGTCTAGATGAAAATACTTGTTCTTTGATAGAAAACTGGCTAAAAGATAGGGTACAGAGCGTGGTCATAAATGGTACATTTTCAAGATGGACATCAGTGGTAAGTGGTGTCCCTCAGGGGTCTGTTATAGGACCAATTCTAATCAATTTATTTATAAATGACCTTGAAATAGACATCGGAAGCCATGTATCAGTGTTTGCAGATGACACAAAACTAGGAAAAGTAATACAATGTGAGCAGGATGCTACTTCGCTGCAGAGGGATTTAGATAGATTGGAGACTGGGCACTTAAATGGCAGATGAAATTTAATACAGATAAATGCAAAGTTATGCACTTTGGAGTGAAGAACACACTTATACCCTAAATGATACGGAGTTGGGGAAATCAAAGCAGGAGAAGGATTTGGGAATAATCATAGACTTCAAACTAAGTAACACTGCGCAATGTCAAACAGCAGCAGCCAAGGCCAGCAAGGTATTGGCATGCATTAAAAGGGGAATTCACCTCTCGGGATGAAAACATAATTTTGCCTCTGTATAAATCAATGGTAAGACCGCGCCTTGAATATGCCGTGCAATTTTGGGCACCTGTCTTAACAAAGGATATTATAGCGCTAGAAAAAGTGCAGAGACAGGCGACTAAATTAATAAGGAGAATGGAAGGTTTACGTTATAAGGAAAGGCTAACAAAATTGAATCTGTTTAGTTTAGAGAAACGGCGCCTTAGAGGGGATCTGATATATAAAATATATAATATATAAAAATATACGGGGCCATTATATACCATTGTCTGGAAACCTATTCATTAATGACTATACATAGAACACAAGGTCACCTATTTAGACTGGATGAAAGGAAATTCAGCCTAAAGCATAGGAAGGGCTATTTCACGGTGAGAACAATAAAGCTGTGGAATTCTCTGCCTGTTTAGGTGGTTGGGTCAGAGACTGTACGGACTTTTAAAAAATGACTGGATGACTTCCTGCAGACACAGAATATTAAGGGTCATAATATTTAATATGTGGGTAAGCTTCTTGATCCAAGGAGAAATCTGACTGCCATTCTTGGGTCAAGAAGGATTTTTTTCCCAGTGTGTCGATTATTGGCAAGCGCTTCAGACTGCGTTTTTTTGCCTTCTTTTGGTTCAACAGTAGTAGGTGATGTGTGAAAGGCTTTACCTGATGGACCCATGTCTTTTTTCAGCCTATGTAACTATGTAACTTGTTGCTGGGGTAAAACAGAGTTTAATTAAATATGTGAAACAAATGAATACAGTGCAAGGACGGACCTGGAGACCAATGGGGATACACCTTGGTGCCTCCCTGCCTCCTCAAGTGATACACTGCCCCAGCTATAACCCATTTTAATTATCTATACTATAATAGAATAAGCCTAAAAACGTCCGTCGCCAAAAGCCGTCTGCGCATGCGCGACGGACTTTTGAAAGCGGCCGTTAAAACACACAGGTAGCTGCGCGTGCCGGCCGCGTGAAAAAAAAAAAAACGGCACGAGCCGCGCGCAGCTACCCGTGTTTACACGGCCGCCAGATGCCCCGATCCTCCAGCGCTGACCGTCCTCCGGCTGCCGGCGGGCCTCCAGGCTCAAGGGAGCCCCCGGCTCGGTTTGGCCTACAGGCCCAGCCGAGCCGGGGACTCGCCTGAGCCTAGAGGTCCGCCGAATAGGCCGCCGGCAGTCGGTCAGCGCTGGAGGTTCGGGGCTGAAGTTCACAAAACATACTCACCTAAATCGGCCCCGATCCTCCAGCGGTGACCGGCTGCCGAGCGGGCTGCTCAGCCGGCCTCTAGGCTCAGGCGAGTCCCCGGCTCGGCTGGGCCTGTAGGCCCAAGCCGAGCCGGGGACTCGCCTGAGCCTAGAAGCCGGCTGAGCAGCCCGCTCGGCATCCGCTCAGCGCTGGAGGATCGGGGCCGAAGTTCAAAAAAAACATACATAACTCCATACGTCGTCCCTGAGCTCCAACGGGGACCGGCGGCCTGCTCGGCGGGCCTCCAGGCTCGGGCGAGCCCCCAGCTCGGTTTGGGCCTACAGGCCCAGCCGAGCCGGGGACTCGCCTAAGCCTGGAGGTCCGCCGAGCAGGCCGCCGGTCCCCGCTGGAGCTCAGGGACGAAATACCCATAACACAATCGAAAAATTCGGCCCAGAACTCCAGCGGTGACCTCCTCCGGTCGAGCGGGCTGCTCGACCGGCCTCCAGGCTCAGGCGAGCCCCCGGCTCGGCATGGGCCTACAGGCCCAGACCGAGCCGGGGACTCGCCTGAGTCTAGAGGCCGGCCGAGCAGCCCGCTCGGCCGGAAGAGGTCACCGCGGTACACAAAACATACATAACCCCCTACTGCGTCCCTGAGCTCCAGCGGTGACCGGCTGCCGACCGGCCTCCATGCTCAGGCGAAACCGAGCCTGTAGGCCCAAACCGAGCCGGGGACTCGCCTAAGCCTAGAGGCCCGCCGAGCAGCCAGCGGCAGCCGGAGGAGGTCACCGCTGGAGGATCGGGGCCGAAGTTCCCAAACAAACACAACAAAAAATCGGCCCCGAGCTCCAACGGAGACCTCCTCCGGCTGCCGCTGGCTGCTCGGCGGGCCTCTAGGCTTAGGCGAGCCCCCGGCTCGGTTTGGGCCTACAGGCCCAGCCGAGCCGGGGACTCGCCTAAGCCTAGAGGCCCGCCGAGCAGCCAGCGGCAGCCGGAGAAGGTCACCGCTGGAGGATCGGGGCCGAAGTTCCAAACAAACACAACAAAAAATCGGCCCCGAGCTCCAACGGAGACCTCCTCCGGCTGCCGCTGGCTGCTCGGCGGCCCTCTAGGCTTAGGCGAGCCCCCGGCTCGGTTTGGGCCTACAGGCCCAGCCGAGCCGGGGACTCGCCTAAGCCTAGAGGCCCGCCGAGCAGCCAGCGGCAGCCGGAGGAGGTCTCCGCTGGAGCTCGGGGCCGAAGTTCCAAACAAACACAACAAAAAATCGCCCCGAGCTCCAACGGAGACCTCCTCCGGCTGCCGCTGGCTGCTCGGCGGCCCTCTAGGCTTAGGCGAGCCCCCGGCTCGGTTTGGGCCTACAGGCCCAGCCGAGCCGGGGACTCGCCTAAGCCTAGAGGCCCGCCGAGCAGCCAGCGGCAGCCGGAGGAGGTCTCCGCTGGAGCTCGGGGCCGAAGTTCCCAAAAAATACACCCCAAAATCGGCCCTGAGCTCCAGCGGAGACCTCCTCCAGCTGCCGCTGGCTGCTCGGCGGGCCTCTAGGCTTAGGCGAGCCCCCGGCTTGGCTTGGGCCTACAGGCCCAGCCGAGCCGGGGACTCGCCTAAGCGTAGAGGCCGGCCGAGCAGCCTGCTCGGCCGGAGGAGGTCACCGCTGGAGCTCAGGGCCGATGTTGCCTAACACATACTCACCGACATCGGCCCTTAGCTCCTCCAGCGATGGCGGTCCCGCTTGCAGCATCCTCTCTCCGTTGCTCGCCGGAATGACGTCACGAAAGCCTTTGACCCCCCGGGGGTCAAAGGCTTTCGTGACGTCATCCTGGCGAACAACGGAGAGAGGATGCTGCAAGCGGGACCGCCATCGCTGGAGGAGCTAAGGGCCGATGTCGGTGAGTATGTGTGGAACCGGTGGAGGACTCGAGGCCGATGTAGGTGAGTATGTGCTCTACACACACACACCCTGCTTGCTCGGCCGGTATCCAAGCTTAGGCGAGCCCCCGGCTTGGCTTGGCCTAGAGGCCCTGCCGAGCCGGGGACTCGCCTGAGCATGGAGGCCGGTCGAGTTGCATGCTCGGGCGTCCTCCAGGCTCAGGCGAGTCCCCGGCTCGGCTGGGCCTCTAGGCCCACGCCAAGCCGGGGGCTCGCCTAAGCTTGGTCGGCATCCAGGCTCAGGCGAGCCCCCGGCTCGGCATGGGCCTACAGGCCCAGACCGAGCCGGGGACTCGCCTGAGTCTAGAGGCCGGCCGAGCAGCCCGCTCGGCCGGAAGAGGTCACCGCGGTACACAAAACATACATAACCCCCTACTGCGTCCCTGAGCTCCAGCGGTGACCGGCTGCCGACCGGCCTCCATGCTCAGGCGAAACCGAGCCTGTAGGCCCAAACCGAGCCGGGGACTCGCCTAAGCCTAGAGGCCCGCCGAGCAGCCAGCGGCAGCCGGAGGAGGTCACCGCTGGAGGATCGGGGCCGAAGTTCCCAAACAAACACAACAAAAAATCGGCCCCGAGCTCCAACGGAGACCTCCTCCGGCTGCCGCTGGCTGCTCGGCGGCCTCTAGGCTTAGGCGAGCCCCCGGCTCGGTTTGGGCCTACAGGCCCAGCCGAGCCGGGGACTCGCCTAAGCCTAGAGGCCCGCCGAGCAGCCAGCGGCAGCCGGAGAAGGTCACCGCTGGAGGATCGGGGCCGAAGTTCCCAAACAAACACAACAAAAAATCGGCCCCGAGCTCCAACGGAGACCTCCTCCGGCTGCCGCTGGCTGCTCGGCGGCCCTCTAGGCTTAGGCGAGCCCCCGGCTCGGTTTGGGCCTACAGGCCCAGCCGAGCCGGGGACTCGCCTAAGCCTAGAGGCCGCCGAGCAGCCAGCGGCAGCCGGAGGAGGTCTCCGCTGGAGCTCGGGGCCGAAGTTCCCAAAAAATACACCCCAAAATCGGCCCTGAGCTCCAGCGGAGACCTCCTCCAGCTGCCGCTGGCTGCTCGGCGGGCCTCTAGGCTTAGGCGAGCCCCCGGCTTGGCTTGGGCCTACAGGCCCAGCCGAGCCGGGGACTCGCCTAAGCGTAGAGGCCGGCCGAGCAGCCTGCTCGGCCGGAGGAGGTCACCGCTGGAGCTCAGGGCCGATGTTGCCTAACACATACTCACCGACATCGGCCCTTAGCTCCTCCAGCGATGGCGGTCCCGCTTGCAGCATCCTCTCTCCGTTGCTCGCCGGAATGACGTCACGAAAGCCTTTGACCCCCCGGGGGTCAAAGGCTTTCGTGACGTCATCCTGGCGAACAACGGAGAGAGGATGCTGCAAGCGGGACCGCCATCGCTGGAGGAGCTAAGGGCCGATGTCGGTGAGTATGTGTGGAACCGGTGGAGGACTCGAGGCCGATGTAGGTGAGTATGTGCTCTACACACACACACCCTGCTTGCTCGGCCGGTATCCAAGCTTAGGCGAGCCCCCGGCTTGGCTTGGGCCTAGAGGCCCTGCCGAGCCGGGGACTCGCCTGAGCATGGAGGCCGGTCGAGTTGCATGCTCGGCGTCCTCCAGGCTCAGGCGAGTCCCCGGCTCGGCTGGGCCTCTAGGCCCACGCCAAGCCGGGGGCTCGCCTAAGCTTGGTCGGCATCCAGGCTCAGGCGAGCCCCCGGCTTGGGCCTAGAGGCCCAGCCGAGCCAGGGACTCCCCTGAGCCTGGAGGACGGCCGAGCATGCAACTCGACCGGCCTCCATGCTCAGGCGAGTCCCCGGCTCGGCAGGGCCTCTAGGCCAAGCCAAGCCGGGGGCTCGCCTAAGCTTGGATACCGGCCGAGTAAGCAGGGTGGGTGTGGAGAGCACATACTCACCTACATTAGCCCTGAGCTCCAGCGGTGACTGTCCTCCGGCTGTCGCAGGCTGCTCGGCCGGCCTCCAGGCTCAGGCGAGCCCCCGGCTTGGCTTGGGCCTACAGGCCCAGCCGAGCCGGGGCTCGCCTAAGCCTGGAGGCCGGCCGAGCAGCCTACGACAGCCACCGCTGAGGCTCCGGGCCAATGTAGGGGGATGTTGCCTACAGATACTCACCTACATCGGCCCTTAGCTCCTCCAGCGATGGCGGTCCCGCTTCCAGCGTCCTCTCTCGCTCCGTTGTTCGCCGGAATGACGTCACGAAAGCCTTTGACCCCGGGGGGTCAAAGGCTTTCGTGACGTCATCCCGGCGACCAACGGAGCGAGAGAGGACGCTGGAAGCGGGACGCGGGACCGCCATCGCTGGAGGGCCGATGTAGGTGAGTATATCCACGAGCGGGGGGCCATATCCACGAGCGGGGGGCCATATCCACGAGCGGGGGGCCATATCCACGAGCGGGGGGGCCATATCCACGAGCGGGGGGCCATATCCACGAGCGGGGGGGGGGCAATATCCACGAGCTGGGGCAGTATCCACGTGCTGGGGCGATATCCACGTGCTGGGCAGTATCCACGTGCTGGGGCAATATCCACGTGCTGGGCAGTATCCACGTGCTGGGGCAATATCCACGTGCAGGGGCAGTATCCACGAGCTGGGGCAGTATCCACGTGCTGGGGCAGTATCCACGTGCTGGGCAGTATCCACGTGCTGGGGCAATATCCACGTGCTGGGGCAGTATCCACGAGCTGGGGCAATATCCACGTGCTGGGGCAGTATCCACGTGCTGGGCAGTATCCACGAGCTGGGGCAATATCCACGTGCTGGGGCAGTATCCACGTGCTGGGGCAGTATCCACGTGCTGGGGCAATATCCACGTGCTGGGGCAATATCCACGTGCTGGGGCAGTATCCACGTGCTGGGGCAGTATCCACGTGCTGGGGCAGTATCCAGGAGCTGGGGCAGTATCCACGAGCTGGGGCAATATCCACGTGCTGGGGCAGTATCCATCCACGTGCTGGGGCAATATCCACGTGCTAGGGCAGTATCCACGAGCTGGGGCAGTATCCACGAGCTGGGGCAATATCCACGTGCTGGGGCAATATCCACGTGCTAGGGCAGTATCCACGAGCTGGGGCAGTATCCACGTGCTGCGGCAATATCCACGTGCTGGGGCAATATCCACGTGCTGGGGCAATATCCACGTGCTGGGGCAGTATCCACGTGCTGCGGCAATATCCACGTGCTGGGGCAATATCCACGTGCTGGGGCAATATCCACGTGCTGGGGCAGTATCCACGTGCTGGGGCAGTATCCACGTGCTGGGGCAATATCCACGTGCTGGGGCAATATCCACGTGCTGGGGCAGTATCCACGTGCTGGGGCAGTATCCACGTGCTGCGGCAATATCCACGTGCTGGGGCAATATCCACGTGCTGGGGCAGTATCCACGTGCTGGGGCAGTATCCACGTGCTGCGGCAATATCCACGTGCTGGGGCAATATCCACGTGCTGGGGCAGTATCCACGTGCTGGGGCAGTATCCACCTGCTGGGGCAGTATCCACGTTCTGGGCAGTATCCACGTGCTGGGGCAGTATCCACGTGCTGGGGCAGTATCCACGTGCTGGGGCAGTATCCACGTTCTGGGGCAATATCCACGTGCTGGGGCAATATCCACGTGCTGGGGCAATATCCACGTGCTGGGCAGTATCCACGTGCTGCGGCAATATCCACGTGCTGGGGCAATATCCACGTGCTGGGGCAATATCCACGTGCTGGGGCAGTATCCACGTGCTGGGCAGTATCCACGTGCTGCGGCAATATCCACGTGCTGGGGCAATATCCACGTGCTGGGGCAATATCCACGTGCTGGGCAGTATCCACCTGCTGGGGCAGTATCCACGTTCTGGGCAGTATCCACGTGCTGGGGCAGTATCCACGTGCTGGGGCAATATCCACGTGCTGGGCAGTATCCACGAGCTGGGGCAGTATACATGAGCAGGGGCAGTATATCCACAATAGACTGCCCTCTGGGCAGGCTTTACAACTAGTTTGAACATAAAACAATAGAGTGCCATGTAATTACAGCTTGAGCATCAGACTGACTAAGTTAGATAACGGATAACAGAACAAACACAAAACAGTCTGATAGAGCACTGGTTCTTAAACCTGTCCTCGGGACCCCCAACCAGGCAAGATTTTACCGATCACCTTGGGGAAATTCAGACTGAATCCTGCAATCACTGAGCAGCAAATCATATCACAGGTGCTGTGCTTCAGCTATCTGCAAAATCTGGCCTGGTTGGGGGTCCCGAGGACAGGTTTGATAACCACTGCGATAGGGCAGCAATGAATGGCGAACAATGATCACTCAAACCGGTCACAGCTGTAAATCAATCAATACAGGAGGGGGGTTGTAAGAGGCTATAAAGACACACATAAAATGATATAAGTAATAATAACAGTAACATATAAATAACAATATTAACACATACACACAAGCAGGGCAGCCATCAGAAATGATGGGGCCCCTTACTAAACCTCACGATGGGGCCCCCCAGGGCCCCCCCTCAACCTCTAACAGCTTTTCTCCCCTTTCAAAAAAAAAAGGACATAACATAGCACCACAGCAATAAAACTCCCAGTAATGTGCAGTGTGTATTAGCTTATCACAGTATCCACAGCAATAAAACTCACAGTAATGAGCGGTGTGTCTGAACATATCACAGAATCCACAGCAATAAATCTCACAGAAACGGGCTGTGTATGATGGCCTTTGGGTCTGGGTCTGGGCCTGGGCCCTGGGTCTGGTCCCTGGGACTGGGCCTTGGGGTCTGGTCCCTGAGGTCTGGTCCCTGAGGTCTGGGCCCTGAGGTCTGGGCCCTGGGGTCTAGCCTGGGCCCTGGTCTCTGGGTCTGGTCCCTGGGCCTTGGGGTCTGGGTCCTAGGGTCTGGGCCCTGGGTCTGGGCCTTGGGGTCTGGGCCCTAGGGTCTGGGCCCTGGGTCTGGGCCTTGGGGTCTGGGCCCTAGGGTCTGGGCCTTGGAGTCTGGGCCCTGGGTATGGGGTCTGGACCCTAGGGTCTGGGCCCTGGGTCTGTATTTGGGCCTAGGGGGTCTGGGCCTTGGGGTCTGGGCCTTGGGTCCTGGGTTTGGGCCTAGGGGTCTGGGCCCTAGGTCTTAGGGTCTGGGCCCTAGGGTCTGAGCCCTGGGTTTGGGCCTTGGGTCTGGGCCTTAGGGTCTGGGCCCTGGGTTTGGGCCTAGGGGGTCTGGGCCCAGGGTCTGGGCCTTGGGTCTGGGCCTTGGGTCTGGGCCTGGGTCTGGGCCCTGGGTCTGGGCCTTGGGTCCTGGGTTTGGGCCTAGGGGTCTGGGCCCTGGGTCTGGGCCCTGGGTTTGGGCCTAGGGGGTCTGGGCCCTGGGGTCTGGGCCCTAGTGTCTGGGCCCTGGGTCTGGTCCCTGAGGTCTGGGCCCTGAGGTCTGGTCCCTGGGGTCTAGCCTGGGCCCTGGTCTCTGGGTCTGCTCCCTGGGCCTTGGGTCTGGGTCCTAGGGTCTGGGCCCTGGGTCTGGGCCTTGGGGTCTGGCCCTAGGGTCTGGGGTCTGGGCCTGGGGTCTAGCCTGGGCCCTGGTCTCTGGTCTGGTCCCTGGGCCTTGGGGTCTGGGTCCTAGGGTCTGGCCTGGGTCTGGGCTTGGGGTCTGGCCCTAGGGTCTGGGCCTGGGTCTGGGCTTGGGTCTGGGCCTAGGTCTGGGCCCTGGGTCTGGGCCTGGGTCTGGGCTTGGGGTCTGGGCCTAGGGGTCTGGCCCTGGGTCTGTATTTGGCCTAGGGGTCTGGGCTTGGGGTCTGGGCCTTGGGTCCTGGGTTTGGGCCTAGGGGTCTGGGCCCTAGGTCTTAGGGTCTGGGCCCTAGGGTCTGGCCCTGGGTTTGGGCCTTGGGTCTGGGCCTAGGTCTGGGCCCTGGGTTTGGGCTAGGGGGTCTGGGCCCAGGGTCTGGCCTTGGGTCTGGGCTTGGGGTCTGGGCCCTGGGTCTGGGCCTTGGTCTGGGCCTTGGGGTTTGGGCCTAGGGGGTCTGGGCCTGGTCTGGGCCTGGTTTGGGCCTAGGGGGTCTGGGCCTGGGGTCTGGGCCCTAGTGTCTGGGCCCTGGGTCTGGTCCTGAGGTCTGGGCCTGAGGTCTGGTCCCTGGGGTCTAGCCTGGGCCTGGTCTCTGGGTCTGCTCCCTGGGCCTTGGGGTCTGGGTCCTAGGGTCTGGGCCCTGGGTCTGGGCTTGGGGTCTGGGCCTAGGGGTCTGGGGTCTGGGCCTTGGGTCTGGGCCCTGGGTATGGGGTCTGGACCCTAGGGTCTGGCCCTGGGTCTGTATTTGGGCTTTGGGGTCTGGCCTTGGGGTCTGGGCCCTGGGTCTGGGTCCTGGGGTCTGGGCCCTGGGTTTGGCCTAGGGGTCTGGGCCCAGGGTCTGGGCCCTGGGTTTGGGCCTAGGGGTCTGGGCCCTGGGTCTTAGGGTCTGGGCCCTAGGGTCTGGGCCCTGTGTTTGGGCCTAGGGGGTCTGGGCCCTAGGGTCTGGGCCCTGGGTTTGGGCCTAGGGGGTCTGGGCCTTAGGGTCTGGGCCTAGGGGGTCTGGGCCTTGGGGTCTGGGCCTTGGGTCCTGGGTTTGGGCCTAGGGGTCTGGGCCCTGGGTCTGGGCCTTAGGGTCTGGGCCCTGGGTTTGGGCCTAGGGAGTCTGGGCCCAGGGTCTGAGCCTTGGGGTCTGGGCCTTGGGGTCTGGGCCCTAGTGCCTGGGTCTGGGCCTTGGGGTCTGGGCCCTAGTGCCTGGGTCTGGGCCTTGGGGTCTGGGCCCTAGTGCCTGGGTCTGGGCCTTGGGGTTTGGGCCTAGGGGTCTGGGTCTTAGGGTCTGGGCCCTAGGGTCTGGGTTTGGGCCTAGGGGGTCTGGGCCCTGGGTCTGGGCCTTAGGGTCTGGGCCCTGGGTTTGGGCCTAGGGGTCTGGGCCTTGGGGTCTGGGCCTTGGGTCCTGGGTTTGGGCCTAGGGGTCTGGGCCCTAGGTCTTAGGTCTGGGCCCTAGGGTCTGAGCCCTGGGTTTGGGCCTTGGGTCTGGGCCTTAGGGTCTGGGCCTTAGGGTCTGGGCCCTGGGTTTGGGCCTAGGGGGTCTGGGCCAGGGTCTGGGCCTTGGGTCTGGGTCTTCGTCCTGGGTTTGGGCCTAGGGGTCTGGGTCCTGGGTTTGGGCCTAGGGTCTGGGCCCTGGTCTGGGCCCAGGGGGTCTGGGCCTTGGGTCTGGGCCTTGGGGTCTGGGCCTTAGGGTCTGGGCCCTGGGTTTGGCCTAGGGGGTCTGGCCCAGGGTCTGGGCCTTGGGGTCTGGGCCTTGGGTCCTGGGTTTGGGCCTAGGGGTCTGGGCCCTAGGTCTTAGGGTCTGGGCCCTAGGGTCTGAGCCCTGGTTTGGGCTTGGGGTCTGGGCCTTAGGGTCTGGGCCTTAGGGTCTGGGCCCTGGGTTTGGGCCTAGGGGGTCTGGGCCCAGGGTCTGGGCCTTGGTCTGGGTCTTCGGTCCTGGGTTTGGGCCTAGGGTCTGGGTCCTGGGTTGGGCCTAGGGGTCTGGGCCCTGGGGTCTGGCCCTGGGTCTGGCCCTGGGTCTGGGCCTTGGGTCTGGGCCTTAGGGTCTGGGCCTGGGTTTGGGCCTAGGGGGTCTGGGCCCAGGGTCTGGGCCTTGGGGTCTGGGCCTTGGGTCCTGGGTTTGGGCCTAGGGGTCTGGGCCCTAGGTCTTAGGGTCTGGGCCCTAGGGTCTGAGCCCTGGGTTTGGGCCTTGGGTCTGGACCTTAGGGTCTGGGCCCTGGGTTTGGGCCTAGGGGGTCTGGGCCCAGGGTCTGGGCCTTGGGTCTGGGTCTTCGGTCCTGGGTTTGGGCCTAGGGGTCTGGGTCCTGGGTTTGGGCCTAGGGGTCTGGGCCCTGGGTCTGGGCCCAGGGGGTCTGGGCCCAGGGTCTGGGCCTTGGGTCTGGGCCTTGGGTCTGGGCCCTGGGTCTGGACCCTGGGTCCTGGGTTTGGGCCTAGGGGTCTGGGCCCTGGGTCTGGGCCCTGGGTTTGGGCCTAGGGGGTCTGGGCCCTGGGGTCTGGGCCCTAGTGTCTGGGCCCTGGGTCTGGGCCTTGGGTCTGGGTCCTGGGCCTTGGGGTCTGGGCCCTGGGTTTGGGCTTAGGGGTCTGGGCCCTGGGTCTGGGCCTTGGGGTCTGGGCCATGGGTTGGGTCTAGGGGGTCTGGGCCCTGGGTTGGGCCTAGGGGGTCTGGCCTTGGGTCTGAGCCTAAGGGTCTGGGCCCTGGGCCCTAGGGTCTGGGTCCTGGGCCTTGGGGTCTGGGCCATGGGTTTGGGCCTAGGGGTCTGGGCCCTGGGTTTGGGCCTAGGGGTCTGGGCCCTGGGGTCTTAGGGTCTGGGCCCTGGGTTTGGGCCTAGGGGGTCTGGGCCTTAGGGTCTGGGCCTAGGGGGTCTGGGCCCAGGGTCTGGGCCTTGGGGTCTGGGCCTTGGGGTCTGGGCCCTGGGCCTTAGGGTCTGGGCCCTGGGTTTGGGCCTAGGGGGTCTGGGCCCAGGGTCTGAGCCTTGGGGTCTGGCCTTGGGGTCTGGGCCTAGTGCCTGGGTCTGGGCTTGGGGTCTGGGCCTAGGGGGTCTGGTCTTAGGGTCTGGGCCCTAGGGTCTGGGTTTGGGCCTAGGGGGTCTGGGCCCTGGGTCTGGGCCTTAGGGTCTGGGCCCTGGGTTTGGGCCTAGGGGTCTGGGCCTTGGGGTCTGGGCCTTGGGTCCTGGGTTTGGGCCTAGGGGTCTGGGCCCTAGGTCTTAGGGTCTGGGCCCTAGGGTCTGAGCCCTGGGTTTGGGCCTTGGGTCTGGGCCTTAGGGTCTGGGCCTTAGGGTCTGGGCCCTGGGTTTGGGCCTAGGGGGTCTGGGCCCAGGGTCTGGGCCTTGGGTCTGGGTCTTCGGTCCTGGGTTTGGGCCTAGGGGTCTGGGTCCTGGGTTTGGGCCTAGGGGTCTGGGCCCTGGGGTCTGGCCCAGGGGTCTGGGCCTTGGGGTCTGGCCTTGGGTCTGGGCCTTAGGGTCTGGGCCCTGGTTTGGGCCTAGGGGGTCTGGGCCCAGGGTCTGGGCCTTGGGGTCTGGGCCTTGGGTCCTGGGTTTGGGCCTAGGGGTCTGGGCCCTAGGTCTTAGGTCTGGGCCCTAGGGTCTGAGCCTGGGTTTGGGCCTTGGGGTCTGGACCTTAGGGTCTGGGCCCTGGGTTGGGCCTAGGGGGTCTGGGCCCAGGGTCTGGGCCTTGGGTCTGGGTCTTCGGTCCTGGGTTTGGGCCTAGGGGTCTGGGTCCTGGGTTTGGGCCTAGGGTCTGGGCCCTGGGTCTGGGCCCAGGGGGTCTGGGCCAGGGTCTGGGCCTTGGGTCTGGGCCTTGGTCTGGGCCCTGGGGTCTGGACCCTGGGTCCTGGGTTGGGCCTAGGGGTCTGGGCTGGGTCTGGCCCTGGGTTTGGCCTAGGGGGTCTGGGCCCTGGGTCTGGGCCTAGTGTCTGGGCCCTGGGTCTGGGCCTTGGTCTGGGTCCTGGGCCTGGGTCTGGGCCCTGGGTTTGGGCTTAGGGGTCTGGGCCCTGGGGTCTGGCCTTGGGTCTGGGCCATGGGTTTGGGTCTAGGGGGTCTGGGCCCTGGTTTGGGCCTAGGGGTCTGGGCCTTGGTCTGGGCCTTAGGGTCTGGGCCCTGGGCCCTAGGGTCTGGTCCTGGGCCTTGGGTCTGGGCCATGGGTTTGGGCCTAGGGGTCTGGGCCCTGGGTTTGGGCCTAGGGGTCTGGGCCCTGGGTCTTAGGGTCTGGGCCCTGGTTTGGGCCTAGGGGTCTGGGCCTTAGGGTCTGGGCCTAGGGGGTCTGGGCCCAGGGTCTGGGCCTTGGGGTCTGGGCCTTGGGGTCTGGGCCCTGGGCTTAGGGGTCTGGGCCCTGGGTTTGGGCCTAGGGGGTCTGGGCCCAGGGTCTGAGCCTTGGGGTCTGGGCCTTGGGGTCTGGGCCCTAGTGCCTGGGTCTGGGCCCTGGGTTTGGGCCTAGGGGTCTGGGCCCTGGGTCTTAGGGTCTGGTCCCTAGGGTCTGGGCCTAGGGGGTCTGGGCCCTGGGTCTGGGCCTTAGGGTCTGGGCCCTGGGTTTGGGCCTAGGGGGTCTGGGCCTTGGGGTCTGGGCCTTGGGTCCTGGGTTTGGGCCTAGGGGTCTGGGCCCTGGGTCTTAGGGTCTGGGCCCTAGGGTCTGAGCCCTGGGTTTGGGCCTTGGGTCTGGGCCTTAGGGTCTGGGCCTTAGGGTCTGGGCCCTGGGTTTGGGCCTAGGGGGTCTGGGCCAGGGTCTGGGCCTTGGGTCTTGGGTCTGGGCCCTGGTCTGGGCTTGGGTCCTGGGTTTGGGCCTAGGGTCTGGGCCCTGGGTCTGGGCCCTGGGTTTGGGCCTAGGGGGTCTGGGCCCAGGGTCTGGGCCTTGGGTCTGGGCCCTGGGGTCTGGGCCCTAGTGTCTGGGCCCTGGGGTCTGGCCTTGGGTCTGGGGTCTGGGCCTTGGGGTTTGGGCCTAGGGTCTGGGCCTAGGGGTCTGGGCCTGGGTCTGGGCTTAGGGGTCTGGGCCCTGGGTTTGGGTCTAGGGGGTCTGGGCCCTGGATTTGGGCCTAGGGGTCTGGGCCTTGGGGTCTGGGCCCTGGGTCTGGGCCTAAGGGTCTGGGCCCTGGGGTCTGGGTCCTGGGGTCTGGGTTTGGTCTTGGGTCTGGGCCCTGGCATTTGCCCTGGGTCTGGGCCCTGGTCTGGGCTTGGCCCTGGCCTAGGGGTCTGGACCCTGGGTCTGGGCCTTGGGGTCTGGGCCCTGGTCTGGGCCCTGGGTCTGGGCCTTGGGTCTGGGCCTAGGGGTCTGGGCCTAGGGGTCTGGGCCCTGGGTTTGGGCCTAGGGGTCTGGGCCTAGGGGGTCTGGCCTTGGGGTCTGGGTCCTGGGCCTTGGGGTCTGGGCCCTGGGTCTTAGGGTCTGGGCCCTGGCTCACCACTCGCTGTCTTCTATCTTCTTTTCTTCTGTCTTCAGCTCTTCTTTTCTTCACCTTTTCTTTAATCTTCTCTTCTTTTCTTCTGGTCTTCTTCCCGGTCCCTCCAGCTCCGGCGCGCAGCTTCACTGAGTGGAGGGGCGGAGCCAAAGCAACGTGCTTGGGAGGCCCCTCACACGCTGCTTGGCCCCGCCCAGCCAGGAAGTGAAGCTGCCAGGAGCCGGAGGAGACACAGCAGTGTCTCAGTCTCCTCCGGCTCCTGCAGCAGCAGCAGGGACACAGCTCCGGATTCGGACTCATCGAGTCCGATACCGGAGCTGTTAAAGGGTGACGCCGCTGCCGTCGGGGGCCCGGGATCCTCCCCCCGGGCCCCGGCGGCCCGGGCCCCCACCGGGCCCGGGCCCCTTACGGCAGTATTGGGCGTAATGCCCTGATGGCGGCCCTGCACACAAGCACAAGGTGACTTGGACATAAGAGCGGGTGGGAGGATGGGAGGATAGTAGGACATTTGAAACCCAAAGTTCCACACCTCCAAAAAGCATCTTGGGCCCAGGTATCCCCAGTTTCAATTGACTACAGTCACAAGTATCACATTTATAGAGGCAGCTAGTGTTGTCATGATGATCATGTTACATCACAATTCACAAACACCCTGTCGCTTTATCCACATCTGTAGTTGACTTGCAAGGTAAAAACATTTGCAGGTGACTGGGATACCTTTTTGTGGTTATCAGCTAAAGCTAGGGTTTCCTAATGTACAGTGGCAAGAAAAAGTATGTGAACCCTTTACGATTACGTGGAGTTTTGCATGAATTGGTCATAAAATGTGCTCTGATCTTCATCTAAGTCACAACAATTTGAAAAACACAGTCTGCTTAAAATAATACAACACAAACATTATATGTTTTCATGTGTTTATTGAACATAACGTGTAAACATTCACAGTGCAGGGTGGAAAAAGTATGTGAACCTCTAGCCTAATGACTTCTCCAAGAGCTAATTGGAGCCAGAAGTGAGCCAACCTTGAGTCCAATCAGTGTGATATTATTGGATGTGTTGCTGAAAGCTGTCCTGCCCTTTAAAAACACACACCAGTTTTGGGTTTACTGGTTTCAAGAAGCACTGCCTGATGTGAACCGTGCCTCGCAGAAAAGAGCTCTCAGAAGATCTACGACAAAGAATTGTTGACTTGCATGAAGCTGGAAAGGGTTACAAAAGTATCTACAAAAGCCTTGATGTTCATGTGTCCACGTTAAAACAGACTGTCTACAAATGGAGAAAGTTCAGCACTGTTGCTACTCTCCCTAGGTGTGGTCGTCCTGTAAGAATGCTTAATGAGGTTAAGAAGAATCCTAGAGTGCCAGCTAAAGACTTACAGAAATCTCTGGCACATGCTAACATTTTTGTTGACACGTCTACAAAAAGGAAAACATTAAACAAGAATGGAGTACATGGGAGGACACCACGGAGGAAGCCATTGCTGTCCAAAAAGAATATTGCAGCACGTTTGAAGTTTGCAAAAGAGCACCTGGATGTTCCACAGCACTACTGGCAAAATATTCTGTGGACAGATTAAACCAAAATTGAGTTGTTTGGAAAAAACACACAACACTATGTGTGGAGAAAAGAAGGCACAGCACACCAACATCAAAACCTCATCCCCACTGTAAAACATGGCGGAGGGAGCATCATGGTTTTGGGCTGCTTTGCTGCCTCAGGGCCTGGACGGATTGTTGTCATTGATGGAAAAATTAATTCCAGAGTTTATCAAGACATTTTGCAGGAAAACGTAAGACCATCTGTCCGCCAACTGAATCTCCGCAGAGGATGCGTGATGCAACAGGACAATGACCCAAAGCATACAGGTAATTCAACAAAAGAATGGCTTCAACAAAACAAAATACGCCTTCTGGAGTGGCCCAGTCAGAATCCTGACCTCAACCCGATTGAAATGCAGCGGCATGACCTTAAGAGAGCGATTTCACACCAGACTTCCCAAGAATATTGCTACACTGAAACAGTTTTGTGAAGAGGAGTGGTCCAAAATTACTCCAGATCGTTGTGCAGGTCTGATCTGCAACTATAGGAAATGTTTGGTTGAGGTTATTGCTGCCAAAGGAGGGTCAACCAGATATTAAGTCCAAAGGTTCACATACTTTTTCCACCCTGCACTGTGAATGTTTACATATTATGTTCAATAAAAACATGAAAACATATAATGTTTGTGTTGTATTATTTTAAGCAGACTGTGTTTTTCAAATTGTTGTGACTTAGATGAAGATCAGAGCACATTTTATGACCAATTCATGCAAAACTCCACGTAATCCCA
Organism: Leptobrachium leishanense; assembly: GCA_009667805.1. Classification (NCBI taxonomy): domain Eukaryota; kingdom Metazoa; phylum Chordata; class Amphibia; order Anura; family Megophryidae; genus Leptobrachium; species Leptobrachium leishanense. The sequence continues at coordinate 247,263,943 of CM019066.1, forward strand.
AAGGGTTCACATACTTTTTCTTGCCACTGTACTCAAATCTACAATGTAGAGAACGGGTCAGAAAAGGGCAATAAATGTGTCGTTTGTATATTCATGGACGGTTGTGTGTTATATCTGTATATTTATGTGCTTAGAGTGATTGTATCCTTCCATATCCCCTTATTTTCTCTCTTGACCTACTGCAACCTCTAAAAGATCTCTCAATATTTCCCCTCTTTTTAAATGCATAACTTATAATTTAATTTCATCTTCTATCCTGTCCCCATGTCATATCTCTACATTATCGTATTATTCTCCCTCCCATAGTTTGCATCCATCACTGTGTTCTCCCCATTCATCTTATGCCTATCCCATTGAATTAATCTTTATTCACGCAGTTTGTAGGATGTGCCTGCTGATGGGTTACACAGCAGTATGATATAACCACAAGCTGCCAAATGATTAGGCTTTCACAAACATCCATTATCAGGGCATAGCAATCACTCCAGACATGCATCAAGAAAGGCTGCTCTCACACGACTGCAGCAGCAGTGATGCTGTAACGTGGTAAGAAATACAACTATATCCTACAATTAATATTAGATTTATTGTGATAAATAAAAAGAGGGGGAGTTACTGTAGATAACACATGGGATCTGACTACATCTCCAATGATGCTCAGGTACTCAGATTGTCTGAGCCTCACGATAAATGTAGTTCCAAAACAACTGAAGGGCCAGGGTTGCTGACCCCTGTCATAGAGGGTTATTAAGTAGTTTAAAATTATTTGCTGGGTAGGAGCAGGGCACTATGCCTGACATCATCCTTATTAGAGGCAAGCCAGAAGGAAAAATAAAAAAGGAATATATATAAATTATTAGGACAGCTTGATTTCACAGGACCCAACACTCATCTAACTTCTCAGCTGTCTCTGCCTGAGCTATTACTGTTTCCACTGAGATACTCTGTACGCCTTACACTATAATTCTTGCACTGGTTATTATGGCCATTTTTTTAATGCAGTTTTGTTGTTTGTCCGGTGCTAGGTTTTAAATTTATTTATTTATTTATAAAGGATTTTACCAGGAAGGATACATTGAGATTTCTGGGTATGTCCTGAGTTCAGCAACATTAAATTGTTACAGTGTTACAGAAATACAAAGTAATAAAAAGCAAAATATTAAAAAGAAATTGCACAAATATACAGATTAACAGAAAAAAATAACTATATTCACTATGTCACATATTTACAGGTGCATTCTATACTGAGGTATGTTAATAGGGAGCTCTTACGTGACTTTACACTGGGGGAAGATTTGATGGCGTCTGGGAGGTTATTCCATAATTGTGGTGCTTGGTAGGAAAAGGAGGATCGAGCCACTGTTTTTTTGTATTGTGGTATTGCAAGTAAGTTGCAGGTCCCGGATCTGAGGTTATAGGATGAGGGAACTGCTGGGGGAAGCAGCCTATTCAAGTATGGTGGTAGCTTCCCAGAAAAGCTCTTAAACACCAGGTTGAAAAGGTAAAGAGTGCGTCTAGATTCCAGCGACAGCCAGTTTAGCTTTTAACATGTCACAGTGGTGGGTCATGTAGTTACATTGTAGCACAAAGCGGCAGAATGAGTTATACAATGTAGTAAGTTTCTGGAGGTGTGTTTGCGGGGCAGCTACATACACTACATCTCCATATTCAAAAGCTGGCATAAGCATTTGCTGTACAATCTGCTTTCTTACCGCGGGACCCAGGCAGGATTTGTTTCTGTACAGGGCACCTAGTTTGGGGTAAGGTTTAGGAGAGTTTTTCAATGTGGGGCCAAAGGATAGATTTGGGTCTAACCACATACCTAGATATTTGAGAGAAGTGACTGTGGTCAACCTGACATTTGATCTTGTCCTGACACCTAGATGGGGCGATTGCAATTTGTGTAGTACCAAAGAGCATTGTAACAGTTTTGTCAGTATTTAGAAAAAGTTTGTTATCGTTGATCCACTTTTCTACCTCCTGTGAAATGGTCTTGCAGCACGGCCTCCAGCTGCAGGAGATTTGGTTTGCTGGTATAGATTACAGTGTCGTCTGCGTACATGTGTAAAGTTGAAGCTTTGCAGACATTGGGCAGATCATTTATGAATATCGTGAATAGCAGGGGGCCAAGTATCGAGCCTTGGGGTACACCGCATGTGACTGGGAGGGGGAGGGAGGAGCTGCCAGAAATGAACACATATTGCGACCGATGAGATACATATGATTGAAACCAGGTTAACGTGCAATCACCAATACCAGAGTTTTTAAGTTTTTGTAATAGGATGCCATGGTCTGTGTCAAAGGCCTTGGCAAAATCAAGGAAGATGGCTCCAGTTAGGTTTCCTTGTTCTAAGCCAGCATGGATATCAGTGCAAACTTTTAAAAGAGCAGTGGCAGTTGATGATTTGGACGAAAGCCTGATTTGAACTGGGGTTAAATAGTTCCAATACTGATAATAATCACGTAATTGAGTGTAGACACATTTTTCCTGAATTTTTGACATTATAGGGAGCAATGATATCGGGCGGTAGTTTGGTACCAAAGTCTTGTCTCCACTTTTATGGATAGGTACCACTCTCGCAGTCTTCCAGAGATTGGGTATGTATCCAGTTGCCAGTGATTCATTGATTATAGTTGCAACAGGTTTTGCAATTGCCGGCGCACTGATTTTTAGCAGCATTGCTGGGATTTGATCAGGTCTAGACTGGTATTTCATTTTATGATTTCGGAGAAGTTTAGAGGGTTAATCACGGAGAATCGAAAAGTCACTGCACGTTCGGTGACTTTTCGTTCTCTTCAATACGGTGGGATTCGGCAATCCCATTTTGGCGACCCTGCGGTGTATTCAGCAAACACCACAGGGCTGTTGAAGTGCAGGAAAAAACTGCCACAAACCTGTCGAACACTCACCGCAAAACCCGGCGAATGCACGCCGAAAACCCGCAAAAACATCTGGATTAACCCTGCCGAACACGACGGAGAAACCCAAGCAGGAGCCAATAACAGCCGCCGGAAAAACCCGACACCGCAGACGAATGGAGTGAAAAAAAACAGTTAGCTTGAATGTTTGAAAAGTGAAACGCTGTTTGCAAAGAAACTACTGAGCAAAAATGTCTGAAATTTACATATGAGGTCCAGGGAATGATTATAAAAAGGGCTGTTACAGAAAAAAGAACAAACGTTCAAAAAAAATAAAAAATGTTTTGGTTGTTTTGGTTGGTTGTTTACTTTGACAGCAGCCGATTGGGAGTGGATGGGGGGTGATTGTATGTTACTTATGATTTTCCAAAAATTTCGAGGGTTTGATATGTTATTGTTTAAGTTTTCATTGAAGTATTGGGTTTAGCCATTATTGTTTGTTTTGTGCATGCATTCCGCCATTTTCGGTATTCACAGTGATTAATTAGATGTTTCAATAAAAGTTTAATAGTCACCTCCATACTACCAGTCTCGCAGACAGCGTCTAATGGATTTATTTTACCAGTGCTGAAAAGACCAGAAGAACCCACAAACTTTTCTGTTTCATGGCCATTGGACAACACTTAAAAGTGTCTATATGAATGGTAAGCTATGCACGCCCCCACCCACCCACATCCAGGGAGGGAACGGGTTTTAAAAAACCCTTTAGCGAATAGGCATTATCGTTTTAAGCACGAGCTTACTGTACTTAGCGCTCCCCCAATGCTTAACATGGGGAGCGCAAAGAGTAAGCAATCAGTAATTAGCATTACTATCACATAGTCCTAATGCTAACTACTCACAGCTGTCGCTAACAAAAAAGTTTGCTACAGCTTAAAACTGGTGCTAACTGATTCCACTTGTGCAGAATCAGTTAGCAGCAGCTGAACCCCCCCCCCCCCCAAAATAATCAAATTCTCACCTCTCACCACTGCGGCTAGAATGGTGGCTCGATCAGTCGCTTCTGCCTGCCGGGAGCAGAGTGCAACTGGGGTGAGGTCCCTCCACGGACCTGTAGGAGAAACCCAGTGCAGAGCATCCGCTGGAAAAACCCTACACCGCAGACGAAGGCGGTGAAGAAAAGAAAAACCCTGTACGCTTGAATGTTTGAAAAGTGAAACTCTGCTTGCAAACAAACTGCTGAGCGAAAATGTCTGAAATTTACATATGAGGTCCAATGAATGATAATAAAAAGGGCTGTTACAGAAAAAAGAAAAAACGATTTAACCCCTTAAGGACCGAGGACGTACCATGTACGTCATTGCAGCGGGTCTCTCTTAGACCCGCTGACGTACATGGTACGTCCTGCCGTTTTTGAGCTGCTGGAAGCGATCGGATCGCTTCCAGCAGCTCAAACGCCATTGCAGGATGCCTGGGAGTCCAGGCATCCGTGCAATGGCCGTTAGAAGTGCCGGGGCACCATGTGATCGCTCCCCGGGAGCGATCTACATCCGGTTGCACCGGAGAGGTGCCCGGCACTTCTACAGAGCGCTGGAAGCGATCGGATCGCTTCCAGCTGCTCTGAGCATATTACAAGGATGCCTCGACATCGAGGCATCCTTGTAATATACTTACCTGCCGCCGGTCCGTCCGTGATCGCTCCCCCCGAGCGATCACTTCCGGTAGCGGCAGGAAGTACTGAGTGCCACGAGGTATCGTGGCACTCAGTACAAAATCGATCACTTCAGTGATCAGGTGCTCTGCTGGGTGCCTCGAGGGATCAAGGCACCCAGCAGAGTAAAAAAAAGTGAAAAAAAAGTAAAAAAAAAGTGTAAAAAAAAGTAAAAAAATGTGTAAAAAAAGTGTAAAAAAAGAAAAATAAATAAAATAAACTGACAGTTAGGGGTAGGGTTAGGGTTAGGGTTAGGGTTAGGGTTAGGGGTAGGGTTAGGGTTAGGGTTAGGGTTAGGGTTAGGGGTAGGGTTAGGGGTAGGGTTAGGGGTAGGGTTAGGGGTAGGGTTAGGGTTAGGGTTAGGGTTAGGGTTAGGGGTAGGTTAGGGGTAGGGTTAGGGTTAGGGGTAGGGTTAGGGTTAGGGGTAGGGGTAGGTTAGGGTTAGGGTTAGGGTTAGGGGTAGGGTAGGGGTAGGGTTAGGGGTAGGGTTAGGGGTAGGTTAGGGGTAGGGATAGGGGTAGGGGTAGGGTTAGGGGTAGGGTTAGGGGTAGGGTTAGGGTTAGGGTTCTAAGGGCAGGGTCAGGGGTAGGGTTAGGGTTCTAGGGCAGGGTCATCTTGGGGCTGAGTGGGATGTTCCTAGCCTGCCTCATCAGAGAGGCAGGCTAGCAACATCCAATCAGAAGTTAGAAAAAATCAAAATAAAATTTCTAATTTGTCAGGTCAGGCCAATATTTTGTAAATATTGGCTCTGACCTCTGTGATTCTCCTCCCTCTCCTCACTTGTGTTTTGGTGAGCGAGAGAGAGAGATCAGATTTGACAGGTTAGAGATTTTAGTGAGATTTAGTGAGATTAGAAAAATTGAGGCAGATTTAGAGAGATTTTAGGGAGATTTAGAAGAATTGAGGCAGGTTTAGAGGGATTTAGAGAGATTTAGGTGTTTATTTGTATTTTCTTGTGAAACCCAACGGTTCTTCTAAGAACCAACAATCCGCTTATATATATATAATAATTATAAAATTTTATAATCTATTATATATAATGTCTGAGAGGGTGTACAGCGCCGAGGAGGCATATGCCATCCTGGCGTCAGAATCTGAGGCATCTGCGTCAGACTCAGACCCTCATTTCGACCCCGCTAACTGCTCAGAGGCGTCGCTAGATACATTATCTATGCTGGCTGATGTATCTAGTGATGTTTCTGATGCAGATCCTGGGTCACCACCTGCCAGCAGGAGACGCACAGCTCCAGCTGAGGAGTGGGTAGTGCCTCATCGCCAGAGGCCAGATATCCCTCCTTTCACGGCAAATCCTGGCATCAATATTGATGTTGCAGGATTTACCGCCACACAGTTTTTGCAGGTGTTATGGGGGATGATTTGTTGGGCCACATCGTGGCCCAATCAAATCTGTATGCCCATCAGCATTGTGCTGCGAAGCCAGACTCCTACTTGGCAAGGCAGCAATGGACCCCGCTAGATGTGCCAGAATTTCTGAAATTCTGGCACTTACTATGCTGAGGGCATCATAAAGAAGCCCTCAATTCGCTCCTGCTGGAGCAGTAGCCCCATCTGCTCTACCCCATTTACCTCCAATCAATGTCACGTAGAAGGTATGAAAACATTTTGCGTTTCATGCACTTCAGTGACAACAGCCTGTGCTCCCCTAGAGAGCATCCCCAGTTTGACAGGCACCAGACTTTTACATTTTATTCGTACATTTTTATGTTCTACAATTGGTGCTGTATTTTGCCAAAATCTTTGCACACCTATGCATGGGGGGCATGGGTGTACTCAGGAGATCTTGCAGAAAACAACCTGGAGAGTTTTCATGCAGTAACAAACAACAGTGTCTGCTAAGGCTAGGGTCAGACGAGCGTGATTTCTACGGACTGTACGTCCGTGCAGTACGGACATCGTCAGTACGGAAGACGCAGTAGTGGTCACACAGTCCGTTTTTTCACTGACATTTATTTTTTGACAGATGTAGGAGGGACAATAAATTCAATTGCAAAACCATTTTGTCCGTGAAAAATGCAGGACGTATAAATGCAGTCCGTCTGACCACGTTCCATCACTCACACACAAAGCTATGCAGACGTTGCGGACGCAGCGCACTTTGTGCGGCCGTTCTAGCGGTTCTACGTTCTTGCCTGCCTTGCGTCCGTGGCCGCGGCCGTTGTGCGTCCGCAGTTCAGTGCGGACGTACTTCGTGTGTCGGGCTCCATTGGACTTTATGTCATGCTATCACGGACGTACTTTTAGGCGCGATCACGGACGTGAACACTACGCTCGTCTGACCCTAGCCTAAATCACAGTCCAAAACTACTGTGGGCGTAAAAATCTGAAATTTGAAAAATTACCGCCACACACCTTGTTGCCAAATGTTTTGGGCTAAAACCGTTGCATCCATGGCATCAAAGCACTCCATATGCAATACCTTGGGGTGTCAACATAACAAATATAAACAATTTTCTGGCAATAATTCAAACTGGGGTATGCGGTAGACCCAAAACCAAAGATAGGCCTAGCTGAAGAAATAATCTCAATTTCAACTCTAATGACAAAGTCATAAAAATTGTATTTGAACCTTCCCAAAATCCTGGCAAACCTAGGCATGGGGGCATGGGTGTACTCAGGAGATCTTGCAGAAAACAACCTGGAGAGTTTTCATGCAGTAACAAACAACAGTGTCTGCTAAATCACAGTCCAAAACTACTGTGGGCGTAAAAATCTGAAAATTGAAAAATTACCGCCACACACCTTCTCAAATGTTTTGGGCTAAAACCGTTGCATCCATGGCATCAAAGCACTCCATATGCAATACCTTGGGGTGTCAACATAACAAATATAAACAATTTTCTGGCAATAATTCAAACTGGGGTATGCGGTAGACCAAAACCAAAGCTAGGCCTAGCTGAAGAAATAATCTCAATTTCAACTCCAATGACAAAGTCATAAAAATTGTATTTGAACCTTCCCAAAATCCTGGCAAACCTATGCATGGGGGGCATGGGTGTACTCAGGAGACCTTGCAGAAAACAACCTGGAGAGTTTTCATGCAGTAAAAAACAACAGTGTCTCCTAAATCACAGTCCAAAACTGATGTGGGTGTGAAAATGAAAAATGACCACCAAACAGTATCTAATTTGTTTGGAGCAAACGGATGCATCCATAGCATAAAAACACTCCATTTACAATACTTTGGGGTGTTAGCTTACCAAATATATGCACGTTCATAAAACTGGGGTATGTAAAAAGGCCCCTAAAAAGAAGATAAGCAAAGAAGATACTGTATGTCAAATTAGAAAATTGACAAGCACATGTCAAAGATTGGCGTAGCACCCCAAAAACAACAGAACAAATCTATATATGGGTGGTATCAATTTACTCAGAAGATGTTGCTGAACATATTTTGGGTGTTTTTTGGCAGTAACCCATAACTGGATTTGACAATTCATGCCTAAAGTACAATGTGTGTGAAAAAATAACACAAAAAGTGACTACCTGAAAGTTTGACAAAGAGCTAGTGCATGGAAAGTGTTAAAATACAACTCTTTGAAGCACCCTAGGGTGTGCCCTTTCTAAAAATATATGGTTTGATGGGGGTAAATTACTTTGGCCGGCTTCAAAAATGTCCCAAATAGGACATGGGTGCATGATGACGAAATGTGAAAATTCCAAGTTGGAAAACTGAAATGCGCACCCCCCAAATAAGGCCTTTTAGCCCCCAAATGACCCGACATACCTATACATGGGTGGTATCAATTTACTCAGAAGATGTTGCTGAACATATTTTGGGTGTTTTTTGGCAGTAACCCATAACTGGATTTGACAATTCATGCCTAAAGTACAATGTGTGTGAAAAAATAACACAAAAAGTGACTACCTGAAAGATTGACAAGAGCTAGTGCATGGAAAGTGTTAAAATACAACTCTTTGAAGCACCCTAGGGTGTGCCCTTTCTAAAAATATATGGTTTGATGGGGGTAAATTACTTTGGCCGGCTTCAAAAATGTCCCAAATAGGCCATGGGTGCATGATGACGAAATGTGAAAATTCCAAGTTGGAAAACTGAAATGCGCACCCCCCAAATAAGGCCTTTTAGCCCCCAAATGACCCGACATACCATACATGGGTGGTATCAATTTACTCAGAAGATGTTGCTGAACATATTTTGGGGTGTTTTTTGGCAGTAACCCATAACTGGATTTGACAATTCATGCCTAAAGTACAATGTGTGTGAAAAAATAACACAAAAAGTGACTACCTGAAAGATTGACAAAGAGCTAGTGCATGGAAAGTGTTAAAATACAACTCTTTGAAGCACCCTAGGGTGTGCCCTTTCTAAAAATATATGGTTTGATGGGGGTAAATTACTTTGGCCGGCTTCAAAAATGTCCCAAATAGGACCATGGGTGCATGATGACGAAATGTGAAAATTCCAAGTTGGAAAACTGAAATGCGCACCCCCCAAATAAGGCCTTTTAGCCCCCAAATGACCCGACATACCTATACATGGGTGGTATCAATTTACTCAGAAGATGTTGCTGAACATATTTTGGGGTGTTTTTTGGCAGTAACCCATAACTGGATTTGACAATTCATGCCTAAAGTACAATGTGTGTGAAAAAATAACACAAAAAGTGACTACCTGAAAGATTGACAAAGAGCTAGTGCATGGAAAGTGTTAAAATACAACTCTTTGAAGCACCCTAGGGTGTGCCCTTTCTAAAAATATATGGTTTGATGGGGGTAAATTACTTTGGCCGGCTTCAAAAATGTCCCAAATAGGACATGGGTGCATGATGACGAAATGTGAAAATTCCAAGTTGGAAAACTGAAATGCGCACCCCCCAAATAAGGCCTTTTAGCCCCCAAATGACCCGACATACCTATACATGGGTGGTATCAATTTACTCAGAAGATGTTGCTGAACATATTTTGGGGTGTTTTTTGGCAGTAACCCATAACTGGATTTGACAATTCATGCCTAAAGTACAATGTGTGTGAAAAAATAACACAAAAAGTGACTACCTGAAAGTTTGACAAAGAGCTAGTGCATGGAAAGTGTTAAAATACAACTCTTTGAAGCACCCTAGGGTGTGCCCTTTCTAAAAATATATGGTTTGATGGGGGTAAATTACTTTGGCCGGCTTCAAAAATGTCCAAATAGGACATGGGTGCATGATGACGAAATGTGAAAATTCCAAGTTGGAAAACTGAAATGCGCACCCCCCAAATAAGGCCTTTTAGCCCCCAAATGACCCGACATACCTATACATGGGTGGTATCAATTTACTCAGAAGATGTTGCTGAACATATTTTGGGGTGTTTTTTGGCAGTAACCCATAACTGGATTTGACAATTCATGCCTAAAGTACAATGTGTGTGAAAAAATAACACAAAAAGTGACTACCTGAAAGATTGACAAAGAGCTAGTGCATGGAAAGTGTTAAAATACAACTCTTTGAAGCACCCTAGGGTGTGCCCTTTCTAAAAATATATGGTTTGATGGGGGTAAATTACTTTGGCCGGCTTCAAAAAGTCCCAAATAGGACATGGGTGCATGATGACGAAATGTGAAAATTCCAAGTTGGAAAACTGAAATGCGCACCCCCCAAATAAGGCCTTTTAGCCCCCAAATGACCCGACATACCTATACATGGGTGGTATCAATTTACTCAGAAGATGTTGCTGAACATATTTTGGGGTGTTTTTTGGCAGTAACCCATAACTGGATTTGACAATTCATGCCTAAAGTACAATGTGTGTGAAAAAATAACACAAAAAGTGACTACCTGAAAGATTGACAAAGAGCTAGTGCATGGAAAGTGTTAAAATACAACTCTTTGAAGCACCCTAGGGTGTGCCCTTTCTAAAAAATATTGGTTTGATGGGGGTAAATTACTTTGGCCGGCTTCAAAAATGTCCCAAATAGGACATGGGTGCATGATGACGAAATGTGAAAATTCCAAGTTGGAAAACTGAAATGCGCACCCCCCAAATAAGGCCTTTTAGCCCCCAAATGACCCGACATACCTATACATGGGTGGTATCAATTTACTCAGAAGATGTTGCTGAACATATTTTGGGGTGTTTTTTGGCAGTAACCATAACTGGATTTGACAATTCATGCCTAAAGTACAATGTGTGTGAAAAAATAACACAAAAGTGACTACCTGAAAGATTGACAAAGAGCTAGTGCATGGAAAGTGTTAAAATACAACTCTTTGAAGCACCCTAGGGTGTGCCCTTTCTAAAAATATATGGTTTGATGGGGGTAAATTACTTTGGCCGGCTTCAAAAATGTCCCAAATAGGACATGGGTGCATGATGACGAAATGTGAAAATTCCAAGTTGGAAAACTGAAATGTGCACCCCCAAATAAGGCCTTTTAGCCCCCAAATGACCCGACATACCTATACTTGGGTGGTATCAATTTACTCAGAAGATGTTGCTGAACATATTTTGGGTGCTTTTTGGCAGTAAACCTTAAAGTTCACAGTACATGTATTCTTAAATATGTTCAAAAAAAAAAAATCACCAAAATTTTTTTTTTTCAAACTTTGGCATAGATTTGTGGTAAAATGGTTTGCATGGAAAGAGTCAAAATACCCCAAGTTTAATACCTTGATTTGTGTACTTTAAAAAATATGTATATGTGGAGGGTTATTCAGGAATTAGTGACAGATATCAGTGTTACAATGTCACTATCACTAGTTTTGAAAATAAACTCTTTGGAAATGGCAAAGTGCTACTTGCACTTATTGTTGCATAAAATAAGGAAAAAAGCGAGGAATATGTAAACATTGGGTATTGCTAAACTCAGTACTAAATTTAGAAACTACTAAGGAATAAAAAAATTTTGACGGTTGTTGATACATAAGAAATTTTGGGGGTCAAAGTTCGAAAAAGTGGTGTTTTTTCAATTTTTGTGTCATATTTCACAATATTTTTTATAGTAAATTATATGAAATGATGAAAAAAATGGTATCTTTATAAAGTCCATTTAGTGACGAGAAAAACAGTGTAAAATATGTGTGGGTTACATAAACGAGTAAGAGGAAAATTTGACGTAAACACTAAGAGCGCAGAAACGTAAAAACAGCTGCGGTCACGAACGGACGGATTTGTGTAAAACCGCCCGGTCACTAAGGGGTTAAAAAAAGAAACTGGAAAAAAAAATGTTTGCAGAAAAAATCCCAAAAAATGCTTAAAAGGTCCTAATAAATCTAAAAATAAAGAGACTTTTTACTGCAGAATATTATAATGAACGGTTTATTAGATATTACATTAAAACGGGAATATTTTTAACATTGAAGCCTATGGGATTCTCCTGAATAAACCACCGAATGGCAGGGCAATTTGGCAACTTTCACTGCTGGGTTTTGCTCTCTGAATAGCCGAAGCATTGCTTCTCTATGGGGATTCACTGCCCTTGAACAGGCACCGTATGTGCACGCAATTCGCCAGGATTTGGCGGATTGCCTGCTCTCTGGATAGCCGAATGGCCAGGAAAGGTGACCGTACGCTGAATTTCAGCGTTCGGTTACCTTTCCCCAGAAATTCGGATCTCTTTGTATAACCCTGATTGAGATTTCTCTTGTTTTCAAGTATGTCCTGGGCGGCGAGTATGTACCGTTGGGTGTCTTGCCCAAGGACACTTACTGGAGAGGTGCTCTTGCTGGGATCAAGCCCATATCTCCACAGGCTCTCTCCACGCAGAGCAGTGATGTTCCCTCTACTCCACCCAGCCGGTACAACCTCACTTTAGCTGTAGGGAGGTGATAGTTTTCAAGTCAAATAATTAATGGATTGATCATTATCATTCTGAACCTGTAAGCTTAGATAATTATTGCATTTTGGTTTAAAATTCGCCGTTTTTCTGAAAAAAAACAAAAACTAAAAATACAAAAGCTCCGATCATGTATTCAGCAGCATGTTTAACCTTGGTGTTGTCAGACTCCATCATGAATAATGAGGCATGACAAGACTTCAAGTGATCCTTGGAGAACAGGCCAATTTCTGCAGTTTGCTATGTAAGGCAAAATATTTCACGTTCATCAAAATCTGAGTTTGCTACACCTGTTTGCATGTAAGACACATGCAGTTAGGAGGCCATCTACTGGCTATGATGAGCATTACTGAAGAACGTAACACAAAGCAACAACAATTATAATCCAGAAAATCTCTGATATCCAATGCCATATCAGGAGGCTTGAAGTTTTACACTCATAGGCATGTGCAGCCTGTATCATTAGGGTGTGCATGCAGGAAACATTAAAATGCAAAGGGCTATATTACAATCTTCGCACAAAAAGCCTTGCGCAAAGCGAAAATCTTTGCGCCAAGCGTTAAACTATTGCGTGCACAAATCACTGCTGGAATTACAATCCTCACGTTTTTATCCCTCCGACGATCAATTGTGCACGCAAACATTACGCGCACAAATGTCTTTGCGCACACAGTTTTTTTTCAGCCAATCAAAATGAAGAGACACACCTATCAAACGCAACTGAATTGCGCCTGGCAGAGGTATCGGAGACGGGTTCTGCATCTATGATGAAAAATGAGCACATATGCTACAGTAATAATACACACACACCTGCAATCATCCATTATATTGTTGCTGCATTCCATGTGCGTTTTTTTTTTTTGGGTTAGCCAGGTTGTTCAGATATGCAGTAAGCACCAGCTTTTTGCAGTTGCTAAAATTATGCGGGCAAAAGCTATGTGGTAATTACCGCGAATAGAATGTAATACCATCCTCGTACCAGCGCACATTCGCGCTCACAATGTTAAGTATAGGACGCGCGAACTACAGTAAGCTCGCGCAGGGTTCACCCGCGGTAGACGATTGCGCGCGGTTGTTGCGCTGACTATGTAATACAGGATTTGGCGCAAATGGTTTTACCCCTTGCGTTAATGTTTTTTTGCGCCGGCGCAAACGTATGCGTGAAGATTGTTATTTACCCCTAAATGGGTGACCTCATGTCCTGTCCTGTTAATGAATAGGTTTCCAGATGTAACCGGCCTACACCCTCGCTGCCCATTCGTAATGGACTCTACGTTGTGTTTTGTTGTGTTGTGTTGTTGTGCACCAAGGATGAGACCGGCAACTGGATCACTGGGAACATGCGGTTTTAATCTGGATAAAACACATATAAATAACACGGTATGAAAACATCCTCTGCAACCTCCACCTCCAAGCAGCTCCTGGTGCTCTGAGCATGCTGGGTAATATAGTCACATTACAATTAAATAACTATATACATATATATATATATATATACACAAAAAGAAAATACATAAATTCAACAGGGAAGTACAAATAAAACATAATAATGGGAATAAAACAAATCATACTTGGGTAAAACACATAAATAACACGGCATGAAAACATCCTCTGCAACTTCCACCTGCACAGATCAAGCATAGTATTAGCACAGGTTTAGCACTTTCCTTCCTGATATTTTCCATCAAGCCCTGTGCTATACAAAAGAGCTGTTTTACTCTGGATGATTGCAAACTACTCATAAATTAAGATACATGAATCTCCTAGAAAACTAACATGACAACTACACATATAAGGTTACAACTAAGGCTAGGGTCAGACGAACGCAGTATTAATGTGCGTTTAGCCGTACTTAATCACGGCCGTGCTAGCAGCAAATGAAGTCCAATGCCAGGCAGCATACGAAGAACGGCCGCACGAAAGAACGGCCGCTCAATGTAAGTGGCAAACAAACGCATTTTTTCGAGAACGTCAAACCGCTAGTATTGACGTACAGAGTGCGCTGCGTCCACTAGCGGCATGTGTGTGTGATTAGGAGACGCCAGACGCTGCTAATGTCCGGCCAACATAACGTCCAGATGCAAAAAGTGTTTTATTGATGATCCGTACAAAATCACGGATGAAAATGCGCATCGTATGACCGCTATTGCGAATTCGTTCGAAACGCACTTTTTCACGGACAATGCGAAAAATGCGTTCGTCTGACCCTAGCCTAAAACATAGAAACAGTTTGAGAACTTTTACATGGGGTTTAAAACTCTAAGGAATGAGAATCTGAAAGTCTGCACATGTACACCTCCTACCTCCAAAGCAGCTCCTCGTGCTCTGAGTAGAAGCCCTGGCTGACAGGGGATGAGGTCATACCTCATTAGCTTATTAGAATCCCTTCCTAAATGGCTTCTCAAATTAACAATAAAAACAAACCAAAAGCTTCCTTTGGGTAAGACATTTACAATACTACAGGAGTTTATCTACAATGGGGGATATTAGGGGAATGAAGCACATACATATGCTCTTAAAGAGACACACACCTATTTACATCTGTTACATTCACCCCTCTTGAATTTCGCTAATATCCTGACCATTTAACACACAATGGTCCTACTGAACCAGACTTAAACGAAATGTATTCGTAGTTCAACATAAAGTTACCTACTTTATAGGTTAAGGAACACCTAAGGTTGATCAAGTCCTAGATATCCTTAGAACAACCTGCTGCCTTGTACAACATATAATGGTCTGGTACAGAATACTTAACATGAAATTCACAAATTTCTTATACATTTTTACACATGTAACATTTACCCTTTCTTTGGTATGATATCAGATATTAAGAGATATTTAAAATAATGAACGAATTGATCCTGACCTTTTTACTAAAGATGGGCCCACTCTCTGAATGTTTATTGACTTCTGAGTCAAAGATTGATGGGATTTACCTATCACGATCAGGCAGCTATGAAAATATATGACCTGATTTTATGCTTATGCCTTCAGTGAACTTTGCTCTAATTAGTATTCTATGACCAAGCTGACAGTTTAGAAATGCATCTTACCTAAGAATCTGCTGTCATGCGTAAATGCACACCCAAGATATGGGCGGAGGCTAGAAAAGAGGGAGTAAATGGTCCAGAAGGAAACAGGTGTTAATTCTTGTTTCAGAATGAAACGTTAGGAAAACTTCTGAAACTGCAAAAATGTTTTATCTTTGTGTTAATCTGTATTTTAACTTTTAATATGCTGCTGTAGGCATTTTAGTAGGTGTTACTTCTCTCTGATAGGATATTGAAATAACATGTAATCTATATAAGCCCATGTAACCAAATATACGATGGAGAGCGAAGCGAAGGAAAACTTTGTGTCATGTGTGATTATTTCCAGCTACTTCTTTCTCACTGGTCGACCATGAGTTGTTTTGTTATGGAGAGATAGTTATAAGATAGAGAATAGAAGATTATGGACACACATCATGCTGAGGCAGAATTTTCCAGCTATCAATTTGGGGGCATCGGTTCCGGGATATCATCCCACAGGAAGGTACGTAGAAAATAATAGTTCTTTGTTGTATCTGGGCCTTCCTGTCTGGCGATAGGTGCTCAATTTTTTTTGATTGTGATGATTGTGTCGCGTAGAAAACAGGCCTGTGTTTAGCTGGATGAGAAGATGGTCTTTCCTTGATACTGATCAGAATGGTTCTGACAGCCAGTTTCTGGGATTGGATCCCAAAGTATATACTGTATATATGTATGTAGAAACATAGAAACATAGAAAAATGTCGGCAGATAAGAACCTTTCGGCCCATCTAGTCTGCCCAATTACATGGATACTTTACCTGGATTTATCTTTTGTTTAGGATAGCCTTATGCCTATCCCATGCTTGCTTAAATTCAATTACTGTTTTGGCCTCTACCACTTCTACTGGAAGACTGTTCCATGTATCCACCACCCTCTCAGTAAAATAATGCTTCCTGATGTTACTTTTAAACCTTTGCCCCTCTAATCTAACACTATGTCCTCTTGTTTTGCTATTTTGTTTCCTTTTAAATATACTCCCTTCCTCTACCTCGTGGATTCCCTTTACGTATTTAAATGTTTCTATCATATCTCCTCTGACTCGTCTTTTTTCCAAGCTGTACATGTTAAGATCATTAAGCCTTTCTTGGTAACTTTTCTCCTTCAAGCCGTACACCATTTTAGTAGCCCTTCTCTGAACTCTCTCCAAGATGTCTATATCCTTCTGGAGATACGGTCTCCAGTACTGCACACAGTACTCCAAGTGAGGTCTCACCAGTGCTCTGTACAGTGGCATGAGCACTTCCCTTTTCCTACTGCTAATACCTCTCCCTACACAACCAAGCATTCTGCTAGCATTTCCTGCTGCTCTATTACATTGACTACTTACCCTTAGATCCTCTGAAATAATAACCCCTAAATCCCTTTCCTCAGATGTTGAGGTTAGGACTGTATCAAATATTCTATATTCAGCCCTTGGGTTTTTACGTCCCAGGTGCATTATCTTGCACTTATCCACATTAAAACTCAATTGCCACAGCTCCGACCATTTTTTTAGCTTACCTAAATCATTTGTCATTTGGCTGATCCCTCCAGGAACGTCAACCCTGTTGCAAATCTTTGTGTCATCAGCAAAAAGACATACTTTTCCATTAATACCTTCTGCAATATCACTAATAAAAATATTAAAGAGAATGGGTCCAAGTACTGACCCCTGAGGTACCCCACTGGTAACAAGACCTTGTGCCGAATAAACTCCATTTACCGCAACCCTCTGTTGTCTGTCACTCAGCCACTGCCTAATCCATTCAACAATATTGGAATCCAAGCTCAAAGATTGCAATTTATTGATAAGCCTTCTATGCGGAACAGTATCAAAAGCCTTACTGAAATCTAAATAAGCAATGTCTACTGCACCACCTGTGTCTATTATTTTTGTTACCCAATCAAAAAAATCAATAAGATTAGTTTGGCATGATCTCCCTGAGGTAAACCCATGTTGTTTCTGATCTTGTAATCTATGTGTTTTTAGATGTTCAACAATCCTTTTCTTTAACATGGTTTCCATTAATTTCCCTACTACTGACGTAAGACTAACTGGCCTATAGTTCCCCGATTCCTCCCTACTACCCTTCTTGTAAATAGGCACAACATTTGCTAATTTCCAGTCTTCTGGGACGACTCCTGTTAACAAGGATTGGTTAAATAAATCTGTTAACGGTTTTGCTATTACATCACTGAGCTCTTTTAATAATTTAGGGTGGATCCCATCAGGCCCCATTGACTTATTTGTCTTTACTTTAGACAGCTGCTTTAGAACCTCCTCCTCTGTAAACTCATATGTAAATGTCTCTTTAGTGTTCTCTCCTAACTGAGGTCCCTTTCCTTCCTTTTCTTCTGCAAAGACTGAACAAAAATATTTATTGAGGCAGTCAGCGAGACTTTTATCCTCTTCTACATACCTTCCTTCCTTTGTTTTTAATCTAACTAATCCTTGTTTTACTTTTCTTTTCTCGTTTATGTATCTAAAAAATGTTTTGTCCCCCTTTTTTACTGACTGAGCTATTTTCTCTTCTGCGTGTGCTTTGGAAGCTCTTATAAATTGCTTTGCCTCTTTCTGCCTAATCTTATAGGTTTGCCTATCTTCTTCACGCTGAGTTTTTTTATAATTATTGAATGCTATCTTCTTGTTCTTCACTATTTTGGCCACTTCTGCAGAGTACCACAGTGGTTTCTTCCCTTTTTTGTTTTTGCTAACAAGCCGAATGCAATTTCCTGTGGCCTTCAATAATGCTTCCTTTAAATAATCCCATTTCTCTTGGACTCCCTTTAAATTCCTCCAGTCTGATAATGACTCCTTCACACAAAATCTCATTTTAGAAAAATCTGTTTTTTTAAAGTCTAAAACTTTTGTTTTTGTGTGGTGCGGCTCCATCCCTGTTCTTATATTAAACCATACTGACTGGTGATCACTAGATCCCAAATTTTCACCTACAACAACGTCCGATACCAAACCTCCATTTGTGAGTATTAAATCCAATATGGCCTCTTTACGGGTCGGCTCCTCAACTACTTGTGTTAGAGATAATCCCAGTAAGGAGTTTAGAATATTTGTACTCCTGGTGCACCCAGCTGTTTTGGTTTTCCAGTTCACATCAGGAAGATTAAAGTCCCCCATGATAATAACTTCCCCCTTCATTGCCATTTTGGCTATTTCCTCAACCAGCAGATTATCTAGCTCTTCTACTTGTCCAGGGGGTCTATAGATCACACCTACACGAGCTACTGTATGATTGCCAAATGTTAGTGTAACCCAAACTGACTCTATGTTCACCTCGCTCACTTTTATTTGGTTCGTTTTTATGTTGTTTTTCACATACAGGGCCACTCCTCCTCCTTTCCTACCTTCTCTGTCTTTTCTATATAAAGAGTACCCCGGTATTGTTATGTCCCAGTAGATAGATATATATATAGCAGAACTGGATTCTGCAGTTATGTGTTTTATTGTTTTGGGGATTTGGATAGTTAGGATATTATTGTTTCACATATCTCTCCTTGGCAAAATAAGTCAATTATATGTACTGTATACTGTGTGTGTATGTACTATATAATGTGCTGTAACTGTGTGGCTGAGCATTGTTTGACTGGTCATCCTGGATCCTTCACAGTGAAAAGATGATGAAAAACCCCTGAAACTATAGGGGCATGAGGTTAATTCGATATGCGCCCCTTGACAGGAGCTAGGAGTAAGCTGTTGACCACCTGAAACAAGATTGCCAGCATCAATTAACGCGGTGAATGATAAATTGAGAGATAGTATAACTCACTCGGATGTGTGTTTCTCCCTATGAACCAATTGCAAGAGGCACTTGGAGTAGGTCATCACTAGGGATGAGCTGTTCGGTTCGGAGTTCGCATTGAACATAGCCTGTTCGTTTGTTCGCAAACTACGAACATTTCCGCGTGTTCGCTGCGTGTTCGCCCACAATGCACCACAATGCACTTTTCCGCTGGCCTGAAGCTTGTAATTGGCTACAGCCTTGCACCTGACCACAGGTCAGGTGCAAGACAGGTTCAACACTATGGGCAAATTTTGCCAAATCATGGGCTCATAGACCTAAGTCCCGCAGCACACTATATAAGGTTTCCACACAGCGCTTCTGCACGCATTTGAGAGGAGATTTCATAGTAAATTGTTGTTGTGTTAGTGTGTTCTTACTGCCAGTCTGCCACCAGCTACTGGGGGGGGTCTGGGGGGGTATCATTTCTACCAAATATCTGGGAATTGTTGTAATCTTTGTGCTCAGTCCCAGCAACTATTTTGGGTGCTCAGTAATTTCAGCAAAATATTTGGGAATTGAGGTAATCTAAAGGTAATCTTTGTGCTCACTCCCAGCAAGTATTTTGGGGGCTCAGTAATTTCTGCAAAATATTTGGGAATTGAGGTAATCTGAGGTAATCTTTGTGCTCACTCCCAGCAACTATTTTGGGGGCTCAGTAATTTCTGCAAAATATTTGGGAATTGAGGTGATCTGTGTCTTGTGACTCACTGCCAGTACCACGCAGTATTTTGGGGTCACTAATTTCTACAAAATATTTGGGAATTGAGTTGATCTGTGTCTTGTGACTCACTGCCAGTGCCACGCAGTATTTTGGAGGTCACTAATTTCTACAAAATATCTGGGAATTGAGGTGATCTGTGTCTTGTGACTCACTGCCAGTGCCACGCAGTATTTTGGGGGTCACTAATTTCTACAAAATATCTGGGAATTGAGGTGATCTGTGTCTTGTCACACAGCCAGTGCCATGCAGTATTTTGGGGGTCACTAATTTCTACAAAATATTTGGGAATTGAGGTGATCTGTGGCTTGTGACTCACTGCCAGTGCCACGCAGTATTTTGGGGGTCACTAATTTCTACAAAATATCTGGGAATTGAGGTGATCTGTGTCTTGTGACTCACTGCCAGTGCCACGCAGTATTTTGGGGGTCAGTAATTTCTACAAAATATTTGGGATTTGTTATAATCCGTGTGTTCTCACTGGCTGCCACCCATCAGGGGGTCTCACTGATTTATAGGAGGTTTCTGAGACTTGTAATCTGTGTCCTCTCACTGCCACCCATCAGGGGGTCCCACATACTTTTAGCAGATTTATGCGAATTGTAATTTGTGTCTTCTCACTGCCACCCATCAGGGGGTCTCACCGATTTATTGGAGGTTTATGCGAATTGTAATTTGTGTCTTCTCACTGCCACACATCAGGGGGTCTCACTGATTTATAGGAGGTTTCTGGGAATTGTAATCTGTGTCTTGTCACTGGCTGCCAGCTATCAGGGTGTCTCACTGAGTTATACCAGAATTCTGTAAATCTTTAATATTTATACCAGAGTTGAATCAGAGTTCTGTATATATTTAATTTATATATCACTCACCATGTCTGAAAGAACAAAAAGGACAGGCAGACGCTCCCAGACACAGATAAGAAGGCAAGCAGCCCCTGTGTCGGGAGGCTGTGCCTCTGGTCGTGGTGGACATGGTGCATCCTCTGCAGGGGCACGCTTGTCCTTTCTAACTGGTGCTGGCCGTCTTCTTAAGCAGCAGCAACATACAGAGGATTTGGTGGATTGGCTAACCAGGCCATCCTCATCCTCCGAGTCCTCTGCCAGCCAGGCTAGTAGTGCTTTACAATCCACCTCAGCTGCCAAAGCTTCTAATGCAGCCTCCATTTCCACAGCTACTCCTGCCGTAGCCTCGCTATCACACATGGAGGAGTCAGCTGAATTGTTTGACTACAATGACAGTGACATGCTGCTTGAGGATGCGCAGCAAGTACAGTGCTCTGATTCAATCTCTGAGGTTGAGGAAGGAAGTATAAATCAACCTAGAGGAAGGGGGTGCCAGTGATGACACACAAATAACTGGCACTCATGTTGCCCCAGCAGCTGCAGCATACTGCCAAGTTGGCTCCAGTGACGAGGAGATAGGGGATGCTGACAATGATGATGAGGTCACTGACTCCACCTGGGTGCCTGATTGAACAGAGGAATCAAGTGAGGAGGAGGGGGAGGAGGAGGCACAGCAAACACGAGGCACAACATCCTCTATGACCAACCGTAGCACTAGCCAGTCCAAGGCATCAGATGTCAGAGCTGCTCAGGTGCAGAGCGCTGTTGTCTCAAAGCACACATGCAGGAACTCTGCTGTCTGGGAGTTCTTTAAGAAATGTGCAGCAGAGCGCACCATTGCTATTTGTAATCTATGTCAGATGAGGCTCAAGCGTGGGAAAGACACCGGACGCTTGGGTACCACGTGCTTGAGGCGACATATGACCTCCTGCCACACATCCTGTTGGCGCAAAACTTTGCATAGGTCCTCCTCCTCCTCATCTGTCTCTACCCCCACTGTATGTCCTGCCATGTCATTGCCTGCTACAACCTCCACTGACAGGGATGATGCTACAGTAATGGATGTACCAGCTCCTTCCTCACAATGTGACAGCATCCCATCAGCTGAAGATTTATGCAGTCAGATTACGTTGCCGCAGCTGCTGCAGCGTAAGAAAAAATATTGTCCCAACCATCCCCAAGCACAGCGTCTAAATGCCAGTTTAGCAAAATTACTCGCATTGCAGCTGCTGCCTTTCCAGCTGGTGGACTCTGCTCCCTTCCGTGAATTTGCTGAATGTGCTGTACCACAGTGGCAGGTTCCAAAACGCCATTACTTTTCACGGAAGGCCATTCCAGCACTATACCAGCACGTGGAAGACAATGTTATCGAGTCATTGGGAAAGGCAGTCAGCAGCAAGGTACATGTGACTTTAGACACGTGGTCCAGCATGCATGGACAGGGTCGTTACATTTCCGTCACACTGGGTAACTGATTGCAGCTGTTTCTTTGCAAACAGTGTTTCACTTTTCAAACATTCAAGCAAACTGTTTTTCTAATTTATTTACTGCACTGGTCTGCGGTGTCGACTTTTTCCGGCAGCTGCGCTGCGTGTGATCGGCTCCTGCTCGGGTTTTTCCGGCGTCTTCAACGGGTTAATCCAGATGTTTTTGCGGGTTTTCGGCATACATTCGCCGGGTTTTCAGCAGCATTTCGGCAGCTTTTCCCTGCACTTCGACAGCCCTGTGGTGCTTGCTGAATACACCGCAGGGTCGCCGACATGGGAAAGCCGATTTGCACTGAATTGAAGAGAACGAAAAGTCACCGAACGCGTGGTGACTTTTCAAACCAATTTGAATTACCCTGTATGTAATTAACTCACTATCAGGGTTATTTAAAGAGAATCGAAAAGTCACTGCACGTTCGGTGACTCTTCGTTTTCTCTTCAATTCGGTTTGTTTTGCTGATTCCATTTCGGTGACCCTGCGGTGTATTCAGCAAGCACCACAGGGTCCCTGAATTGCAGGGAAAGGCTGCCGCAAACCCGACGAAAACTAACCGCAAAACCCGGCGAATGCACGCCGAAAACCCGTAAAAACGTCTGGATTAACCTGCCGAAAACCACGGAAAAACCCAAGCAGGAGCCGATCACACGCAGCGCAGCTGTCGAAAAAACCCGACCCCGCAGACGAAGGCAGTGAATAAATTAGAAAAACAGTTTGCTTGAATGTTTGAAAAGTGAAACGCTCTTTGCTAAGAAACTACTGAGCGAAATTATCTGAAATTTACATATGAGGTCCAATGAATGATAATAAAAAGGGCTGTTACAGAAAAAAGAACAAACGTTCAGAAAAAAAAAAAAAATCCAGAAAAATGCTTAAAATATCCTAAAATTTTTATAAATAGACTATTTACTGCCGAATTTTATAATGAACGGTTTATTAGATATTGAATTAAAACGGGAATATTTTTAACATTGAAGGCTATGGGATTCGCCTGAATAAATCTGCCGCATGAAACCACCGAATGGCAAGGCATTTCGGGAACTTTCACTGCTGGTTTGTGTTCTCTGAATAGCCGAAGCAGTGCTTTTTTATGGGGATTTCACTGCCCTCGAACAGGCACCGTATGTGCAGGCAATTCGTCAGGATTTGCCGAATTGCCTGCTCTCTGGATAGCCGAATGGCCAATAAAGGTAACCGAACGCTGATTTTCAGCTTTCGGTTACCTTTCTCAAGCAATTCGGATCTCTTTGAATTACCCTGTATGTAACTATGTAACTAACTCACTATGTAACTACAGTATGTAACTAACTCACTATAACTCATTATAACTCACTATGTAAATCACTATAACTCACTCACTATGTAACTCACTGTAATTCACTCACTATGTAACTCACTGCAACTCACTATGTAAATCACTAACTAACTATGTAACTCACTAACTCACTATGTAACTCACTATGTAACTGTCACGTTCCCACGTTCCAACCCTGTCTCCCTGCCCTCTGTATTCCTTATGTCTGTGTTTCCATGTGTTTCCCTGTGCTGCTTTCCCTGACATGCAGCTCAGGGGTTAAGTTCATGGCTCGTTGAGCTTCTGTTGGTGATTATGGGCTGATTACTCCCCTTTATAAAGCCATGGGCCCATATCACCATGCTCTTGCATCCTGGTTCACTTCAGCCACAGATTTGTTCCTGAGAGCTCCCTGTTTTCCATCCTAGTTCTATCTCAGTGTTTCCACCTTGTCTGAGTTCTAGGTTTCTGATTGACTTCCTGGTATTGACCCTCTGGCCTGGCTGACGGATTTTCTCTGGTGCTATATCCCCGCTTTGGCTCAAGGTATACGTTTTGGTTTTGACCCCTGGCTTATTTATTGACCACTCTTCTGGATATCCCTAGCTGTCCTGTGCTTATCGTATTATATGTTGTGTGTCCCTGTAGACCACGGCTTTAGTATATTGAAGTCCTGCCCTGCAAGTTGAGTATATTCTCCTTCAGGTGTCTGTGTTTTCCCAGGACTCTGCACGGCTACAAGGTAACCTTTTTCTATTAGTGCAGATTCGGCCACTCTAAGGACCGATCTATCAGTATAGGGCTCCTTTGGTATTTAGCCGTGCAGAGGTCCCCAGTGTCTACTGTGATTTATTTACTTTTCCTGATCGTTGTGTCACGCATCTCTGCATATAGCGGCTTTTCCTCTTACCTGGGCCCTACTTGGCACATGCCAGGTACCGCCATTGTGGCTGATCGTGACAGTAACTCACTCACTCACTAATTAAATCACTATGTAAATCACTAACTCACTATGTAACTCACTGTAACTCACTATGTAAATCATTCACTTTGTAACTAACTGTAACTCACTATGTAAATCACTATAACTCACTATGTAACTCACTGTAACTCACTCACTATCAGGGTTATTCAGAGAGCGTGAAAAGCAGGAGAATGACTGGAGAATAACTGGAGAATGAAAAATTCTAGGTCAAAATAGCCGATTTGGAAAGTGAGATTAAAGGGAGAATTTTTCTGGTTTGGCTATTTTGACCTCGAATTTTTCATTCTCCAGTTATTCTCCAGTCATTCTCCTGCTTTTCACGCTCTCTGAATAACCCTGTATGTAAATCACTATGTAACTATGTAGCTCACTATGTAACTCACTCACTATGTAACTCACTGTAAATGTAACGCACTGACTGTGTAAATCACTAACTCACTATGCAACTCACTATAACTCACTATGCAACTCACTCACTATGCAACTCACTACGCAACTGTCAGGCTCACGCCATGAAGGAGCCATGGCACAGCCTCTGTGTAGTGATATATTCC
The DNA here is from genome assembly GCA_009667805.1 of Leptobrachium leishanense. NCBI lineage: Eukaryota > Metazoa > Chordata > Amphibia > Anura > Megophryidae > Leptobrachium > Leptobrachium leishanense. The sequence continues at coordinate 247,289,043 of CM019066.1, forward strand.
CAAGCGCTGGGGGTGAGCAGGCAAACAGACAATGGAGGCTGTATTGGCAGAATAAGCTTCTACCTCCTAAGAGAGAGCTGAGGGCTGGGAGGCACTTGAGAGTCTCTGGACCCACTGGATAGTGGGCCATGCAGTGGATCTTCCAGCAAGCAGGAACCAGGTCATGAAGACACAGCAAGGATGGAACAATACTGTTATACACGGCAAAGTGGAAATCAATCAGGAGACAAGGAAAATAAACAAGAGGGAGCTCTAAGGACCTCTTAGGGAAGGGAATACACAAAATGAAAGAGCAAAGGGGAGGAGGGTGTGGTCTGGTTTTATGCAGAACCTCAGGTTCAGACAGTTAACCCTTAGGTGGGAAGCAGGTAAGGAGAGCTAGTGACCCAGGCTGACCTCAGCAGGCTCTCACGGCTGAGGCATGACCGTAACTATGTAATTCACTCACTATGTAACTAACTCACTACGTAACTATGTAACTCCCTATGTAGCGAACTCACTATGTAATTAACTATGTAACTAACTCACTATGTAACTAACTCACTATCAGGGTAATTCAAAGAGATCCGAATTGCTTGAGAGAGTTAACTGAAAGCTGAAAATCAGCATTCGGTTACCTTTCTTGGCCATTCAGCTATCCAGAGAGCAGGCAATTCGCCAAATATTGGCGAATTTCCTGCACATACGGTGCTTGTTCGAGGGCACTGAAATCCCCATGAAAAAGCACTGCTTCGGCTATTCAGAGAACACAAACCAGCAGTGAAAGGTTTCCGACATGCCCTGCCATTCAGTGGTTTCATGCGGCAGATTTATTCAGGAGAATCCCATAGGCTACAATGTTAAAAATATTCCGGTTTTAATTCAATATCTAATAAACCGTTCATTATAAAATTCTGCAGTAAAGAGTCTCTTTAATTATAGATTTTTTTAGGATATTTTAAGCATTTTTCTGGGGGTTTTTTAATATATTTTTTTTAAGTTTACTTATTTTTTCTGTAACAGACCTTATCATTCCCTGGACCTCCATATGTCAATTTCAGACGTTTTCGCTGAGTAGTTTCTTTGCAAACAGGGTTTCACTTTTCAAACATTCATGCAAACTGTTTTCCTAATTTATTCACTGCCTCGTCTGCAGTGTCGGCTTCTTCCGGAGGCTTCGCTGTGTGTGATCGGCTCCTGCTCGGGTTTTTCTGTGGTTTTCGGCAGGTTAATCCAGATGTTTTTGCAGGTTTTCGGCGTGCATTCGCTGGGTTTTTACGGTTAATTTTCGTCGGGTTTGCGGCAGCTTTTCCCTGCAATTCGGGGACCCTGTAATGCTTGCTGAATACACCGCAGGGTCACCGAAATGGGATCGGCAAAACGAACTGAATTGAAGAGAACGAAAAGTCACCGAACGTGCAGTGACTTTTCAAATCTCTTTCAATTACCCTGTATGTAACTAACTCACTATTTAACTATGTAACTCACTATAACTAACTCACTATGTAACTATGTAACTCACTCACTATGTAACTAAATCACTATGTAACTCACTTACTATCAGGGTTATTCAGAGAGCGTGAAAAGCAGGAGAATGCCTGGAGAATGAAAAATTCTAGGTCAAAATAGCCAAACCAGAAAAATTCTCCCTTTCATCTCACTTTCCAAATCAGCTATTTTCATTCTTCAGTCATTCTCCTGCTTTTCACGCTCTCTGAATAACCCTGTATGTAACTAACTCAGTATGTAACTAACTCAGTATGTAACTAACTCAGTATGTAACTAACTCAGTATGTAACTAACTCAGTATGTAACTAACTCAGTATGTAACTAACTCAGTATGTAACTAACTCAGTATGTAACTAACTCAGTATGTAACTAACTCAGTATGTAACTAACTCAGTATGTAACTAACTCAGTATGTAACTAACTCACTGTAACTAACTCACTGTAACTAACTCACTGTAACTAACTCACTCACTATGTAACTCACTCACTATGTAACTCACTCACTATGTAACTCACTCACTATGTAACTCACTCACTATGTAACTCACTCACTATGTAACTCACTCACTATGTAACTCACTCACTATGTAACTCACTCACTATGTAACTCACTCACTATGTAACTCACTCACTATGTAACTCACTCACTATGTAACTCACTCACTATGTAACTCACTCACTATGTAACTCACTCACTATGTAACTCACTCACTATGTAACTCACTCACTATGTAACTCACTCACTATGTAACTCACTCACTATGTAACTCACTCACTATGTAACTCACTCACTATGTAACTCACTCACTATGTAACTCACTCACTATGTAACTCACTCACTATGTAACTCACTCACTATGTAACACACTCACTTAAATGGCAGATGAAATTTAATCTAGATAAATGTAAAGTTATGCACTTTGGAGTGAAGAACACACAAGCAATGTATACCCTAAATGGTACGTAGTTAGGGAAATCCAAGCAGGAGAAGGATTTGGGAATAATCATAGACTTCAAACTAAGTAACAATGTGCAATGTCAAACAGCAGCCGCCAAGGCCAGCAAAGTACTGGCATGCATTAAAAGGGGAGTTCACTCACGGGATGAAAACATAATTTTGCCTCTGTATAAATCAATGGTCAGGCCGCACCTTGAATATGCTGTGCAATTTTGGGCACCTGTCTTAAAAAAAGATATTATATCGCTAGAAAAAGTGCAGAGACGGGCAACTAAAGTAATAAGGGGGATGGAAGGGTTAAGTTATGAGGAAAGACTAACAAGCTTAAACCTGTTTAGTTTAGAGAAAAGGCGCCTTAGAGGGGATCTGATAACCTTATATAAATATATACGGGGCCATTATCAACCATTGTCTGATGTCCTATGTATAGTCCTGTTAATGAATAGGTTAAGGGGTCATCCATTTAGACTGGAAGAAAGAAAATTTAGCTTAAAGCATAGGAAGGGTTATTTTACGGTGAGAACAATAAAGCTGTGGAATTCTCTGCCTGTTGAGGTGGTTGGGTCAGAGTCTGTACAGACTTTTAAAAAACGACTGGATGACTTCCTGCAGACACAGAATATTAAGGGTTATAATATTTAATATGTGGGTAAAAGCTTCTTGATCCAAGGAGAAATCTGACTGCCATTCTGGGGTCAAGAAGGAATTTTTTCCCAGTATGTTGCATATTGGCAAGCATTCAGACTGGGTTTTTTGCCTACTTTTGGATCAACAGCAGTAGGTTATGTGGGAGAGGCTGAACCCGATGGACGCATGTCTTTTTTCAGCCTATATAACTATGTAACTATGTAACACACTCACTATGTAACACACTCACTATGTAACTCACTCACTATGTAACTCACTCACTATGTAGCACATTCACTATGTAAACTAACTCACTATGTAACACACTCACTATGTAACACACTCACTATGTAACACACTCACTATGTAACACACTCACTATGTAACTCACTCACTATGTAACTCACTCACTATGTAACTCACTCACTATGTAACTCACTCACTATGTAACTCACTCACTATGTAACTCACTCACTATGTAACTCACTCACTATGTAACTCACTCACTATGTAACTCACTCACTATGTAACTCACTCACTATGTAACTCACTCACTATGTAACTCACTCACTATGTAACTCACTCACTATGTAACTCACTCACTATGTAACTCACTCACTATGTAACTCACTCACTATGTAACTCACTCACTATGTAACTCACTCACTATGTAACTCACTCACTATGTAACTCACTCACTATGTAAGTCACTCACTATGTAAGTCACTCACTATGTAACACACTCACTATGTAACACACTCACTATGTAACACACTCACTATGTAACTAACTCACTATGTAACTAACTCACTATGTAACTAACTCACTATGTAACACACTCACTATGTAACACACTCACTATGTAACACACTCACTATGTAACACACTCACTATGTAACACACTCACTATGTAACACACTCACTATGTAACACACTCACTATGTAACACACTCACTATGTAACACACTCACTATGTAACACACTCACTATGTAACACACTCACTATGTAACACACTCACTATGTAACACACTCACTATGTAACACACTCACTATGCAATTCACTATGTAACTAACTCACTATGTAACTAACTCACTATGTAACTAACTCACTATGTAACTAACTCACTATGTAACTAACTCACTATGTAACACACTCACTCACTATGTAACACACTCACTCACTATGTAACACACTCACTCACTATGTAACACACTCACTCACTATGTAACACACTCACTCACTATGTAACACACTCACTCACTATGTAACACACTCACTCACTATGTAACACACTCACTATGCAACTCACTATGTAACTAACTCACTATGTAACTAACTCACTATGTAACTAACTCACTATGTAACTAACTCACTATGTAACTAACTCACTATGTAACTAACTCACTATGTAACTAACTCACTATGTAACACACTCACTATGTAACACACTCACTATGCAATTAACTCACTATGTAACACACTCACTATGTAACACACTCACTCACTATGTAACACACTCACTATGTAACACACTCACTCACTATGTAACACACTCACTCACTATGTAACACACTCACTCACTATGTCACACACTCACTCACTATGTCACACACTCACTCACTATGTCACACACTCACTATGCAACTCACTCACTCACTATGTCACACACTCACTATGTCACACACTCACTATGTCACACACTCACTATGTCACACACTCACTATGTCACACACTCACTATGTCACTCACTATGTAACACACTCTGTAACACACTCACTATGTAACACACTATGCAACACACTATGCAACTCACTATGCAACTCACTCACTATGTAACACACTCACTATGTAACACACTCACTATGTAACACACTCACTATGTAACTCACTATGTAACTCACTATGTAACACACTCTGTAACACACTCACTATGTAACACACTCACTCACTATGCAACTCACTATGCAACTCACTATGCAACTCACTCACTATGTAACACACTCACTATGTAACACACTCACTATGTAACACACTCACTCCCTATGTAACACACTCACTCCCTATGTAACACACTCACTCCCTATGTAACACACTCACTCACTATGTAACTCACTCACTATGTAACTCACTCACTATGTAACTCACTCACTATGTAACTCACTCACTATGTAACTCACTCACTATGTAACTCACTCACTATGTAACACACTCACTATGTAACTCACTATGTAACACACTATGTAACACACTCTGTAACACACTCTGTAACACACTCTGTAACACACTCTGTAACACACTCTGTAACACACTATGTAACACACTCACTATGTAACACACTCACTATGTAACACACTCACTATGTAACTCTCTATGTAACTCTCTATGTAACACACTATGTAACACACTATGCAACTCACTATGCAACTCACTATGCAACTCACTCACTATGTAACACACTCACTATGTAACACACTCACTCACTTTAACACTCTCACTTTGTAACTCACTCACTATGTAACTCACTCACTATGTAACTCACTCACTATGTAACTCACTCACTATGTAACTCACTCACTATGTAACTCACTCACTATGTAACTCACTCACTATGTAACACACTCTGTAACACACTCTGTAACACACTCTGTAACACACTCTGTAACACACTCTGTAACACACTCTGTAACACACTCTGTAACACACTCTGTAACACACTATGTAACACACTCACTATGTAACACACTCACTATGTAACACACTCACTATGTAACACACTCACTATGTAACTCACTATGTAACTCACTATGTAACACACTCTCTATGTAACACACTATGCAACTCACTATGCAACTCACTCACTATGTAACACACTCACTATGTAACACACTCACTCACTTTAACACTCTCACTTTGTAACTCACTCACTATGTAACTAACTCACTATGTAACTAACTCACTATGTAACTAACTCACTATGTAACTAACTCACTATGTAACTAACTCACTATGTAACTAACTCACTATGTAACTAACTCACTATGTAACTAACTCACTATGTAACTAACTCACTATGTAACTAACTCACTATGTAACTAACTCACTATGTAACTAACTCACTATGTAAACTAACTCACTATGTAACACACTCACTATGTAAACTAACTCACTATGTAACACACTCACTATGTAAACTAACTCACTATGTAACTAACTCACTATGTAACTAACTCACTATGTAACTAACTCACTATGTAACTAACTCACTATGTAACTAACTCACTATGTAACTCACTCACTATGTAACTCACTCATTATGTAACTCATTATGTAACTCACTATGCAACTAACACACTATGTAACTAACACACTATGTAACTAACACACTATGTAACTCACTCACTATGTAACACATTCACTATGTAACACATTCACTATGTAACACATTCACTATGTAACACATTCACTATGTAACACATTCACTATGTAACACACTCACTCACTATGTAACACACTCACTATGTAACACATTCACTATGTAACACATTCACTATGTAACACATTCACTATGTAACACATTCACTATGTAACACATTCACTATGTAACACATTCACTATGTAACACACTCACTATGTAACACACTCACTATGTAACACACTCACTATGTAAACTACCTCACTATGTAACTATGTAAATCACTCACTATGTAACTAACTCACTATGTAACTAACTCACTATGTAACTCACTCACTATGTAACTCACTCACTATGTAACTCACTCACTATGTAACACACTCACTATGTAACTCTCTATGCAACTCACTATGTAACACACTCTGTAACACACTCTGTAACACACTCTGTAACACACTCTGTAACACACTCTGTAACACACTCTGTAACACACTCACTATGTAACACACTCACTCACTATGTAACACACTCACTATGTCACACACTCACTATGTCACACACTCACTATGTCACACACTCACTATGTCACACACTCACTATGTCACACACTCACTATGTAACACACTCACTATGTAACACACTCACTATGTAACACACTCACTATGTAACACACTCACTATGTAACTCACTCACTATGTAACTCACTCACTATGTAACTCACTCACTATGTAACTCACTCACTATGTAACTCACTCACTATGTAACTCACTCACTATGTAACTCACTCACTATGTAACTCACTCACTATGTAACTCACTCACTATGTAACTCACTCACTATGTAACTCACTCACTATGTAACTCACTCACTATGTAACTCACTCACTATGTAACTCACTCACTATGTAACTCACTCACTATGTAACTCACTCACTATGTAACTCACTCACTATGTAACTCACTCACTATGTAACTCACTCACTATGTAACCACTCACTATGTAACTCACTCACTATGTAACTCACTCACTATGTAACTCACTCACTATGTAACTCACTCACTATGTAACTCACTCACTATGTAACTCACTATGTAACACACTAACTCACTATGTAACACACTAACTCACTATGTAACACACTCACTCACTATGTAACACACTAACTCACTATGTAACACACTCACTCACTATGTAACACACTCACTATGTCACACACTCACTATGTCACACACTCACTATGTCACACACTCACTATGTCACACACTCACTATGTCACACACTCACTATGTAACACACTCACTATGTAACACACTCACTATGTAACACACTCACTATGTAACACACTCACTATGTAACACACTCACTATGTAACACACTCACTATGTAACTCACTATGTAACACACTCTAACACACTCTGTAACACACTCACTATGTAACACACTATGCAACTCACTATGCAACTCACTCACTATGCAACACACTCACTATGTAACACACTCACTATGTAACACACTCACTCACTATGTAACACACTCACTCACTATGTAACACACTCACTCACTATGTAACACACTCACTCACTATGTAACACACTCACTCACTATGTAACACACTCACTCACTATGTAACACACTCACTCACTATGTAACACACTCACTCACTATGTAACACACTCACTCACTATGTAACTCTCTATGCAACTCACTCTGTAACACACTCTGTAACACACTCTGTAACACACTCACTATGTAACACACTCTGTAACACACTCACTATGTAACACACTCACTCACTATGTAACACACTATGCAACTCACTATGCAACTCACTATGTAACACACTCACTATGTAACACACTCACTATGTAACACACTCACTATGTAACACACTCACTATGTAACACACTCACTATGTAACACACTCACTATGTAACACACTCACTATGTAACACACTCACTATGTAACACACTCACTATGTAACACACTCACTATGTAACACACTCACTCACTATGTAACACACTCACTCACTATGTAACTCTCTATGCAACTCACTCTGTAACACACTCTGTAACACACTCTGTAACACACTCTGTAACACACTCTGTAACACACTCACTATGTAACTCACTCACTATGTAACTCACTATGTAACTCACTATGTAACTCACTATGTAACTCACTATGTAACACACTCTGTAACACACTCACTCACTATGTAACACACTCACTCACTATGTAACACACTCACTCACTTTAACACTCTCACTTTGTAACTCACTCACTTTGTAACTCACTCACTATAACTCACTCACTATAACTCACTCACTATAACTCACTCACTATGTAACTCACTCACTATGTAACTCACTCACTATGTAACTCACTCACTATGTAACTCACTCACTATGTAACTCACTATGTAACTCACTCACTATGTAACTCACTCACTATGTAACTCACTCACTATGTAACTCACTCACTATGTAACTCACTCACTATGTAACTCACTCACTATGTAACTCACTCACTATGTAACTCACTCACTATGTAACTCACTCACTATGTAACTCACTCACTATGTAACTCACTCACTATGTAACTCTCTATGCAACTCACTATGTAACACACTAACTCACTATGTAACACACTAACTCACTATGTAACACACTCACTCACTATGTAACACACTCACTCACTATGTAACACACTCACTATGTAACACACTAACTCACTATGTAACACACTCACTCACTATGTAACACACTCACTCACTATGTAACACACTCACTCACTATGTCACTCACTCACTATGTCACACACTCACTATGTCACACACTCACTATGTCACACACTCACTATGTAACACACTCACTATGTAACACACTCACTCACTATGTAACACACTATGCAACTCACTATGCAACTCACTCACTATGCAACACACTCACTATGTAACACACTCACTATGTAACACACTCACTATGTAACACACTCACTCACTATGTAACACACTCACTCACTATGTAACACACTCACTCACTATGTAACACACTCACTCACTATGTAACACACTCACTCACTATGTAACACACTCACTATGTAACACACTCACTCACTATGTAACACACTCACTCACTATGTAACACACTCACTCACTATGTAACACACTCACTATGTAACTCTCTATGCAACTCACTCTGTAACACACTCTGTAACACACTCTGTAACACACTCACTATGTAACACACTCTGTAACACACTCACTATGTAACACACTCACTCACTATGTAACACACTATGCAACTCACTATGCAACTCACTCACTATGCAACACACTCACTATGTAACACACTCACTATGTAACACACTCACTATGTAACACACTCACTCACTATGTAACACACTCACTCACTATGTAACACACTCACTCACTATGTAACACACTCACTCACTATGTAACACACTCACTCACTATGTAACACACTCACTCACTATGTAACACACTCACTCACTATGTAACACACTCACTCACTATGTAACACACTCACTCACTATGTAACACACTCACTCACTATGTAACACACTCACTCACTATGTAACACACTCACTCACTATGTAACACACTCACTCTGTAACTCACTCTGTAACACACTCTGTAACACACTCACTATGTAACACACTCTGTAACACACTCACTATGTAACACACTATGCAACTCACTATGCAACTCACTATGCAACTCACTCACTATGTAACACACTCACTATGTAACACACTCACTATGTAACACACTCACTCACTATGTAACACACTCACTCACTATGTAACTCTCTATGCAACTCACTCTGTAACACACTCTGTAACACACTCTGTAACACACTCTGTAACACACTCTGTAACACACTCTGTAACACACTCACTATGTAACTCACTCACTATGTAACTCACTATGTAACTCACTATGTAACTCACTCTGTAACACACTCACTATGTAACACACTCACTCACTATGTAACACACTATGCAACTCACTATGCAACTCACTATGCAACTCACTCACTATGTAACACACTCACTATGTAACACACTCACTATGTAACACACTCACTATGTAACACACTCACTATGTAACACACTCACTCACTATGTAACACACTCACTCACTATGTAACACACTCACTCACTATGTAACACACTCACTCACTTTGTAACACTCTCACTTTGTAACTCACTCACTATGTAACTCACTCACTATGTAACTCACTCACTATGTAACTCACTCACTATGTAACTCACTCACTATGTAACTCACTCACTATGTAACTCACTCACTATGTAACTCACTCACTATGTAACTCACTCACTATGTAACTCACTCACTATGTAACTCACTCACTATGTAACTCACTCACTATGTAACTCACTCACTATGTAACTCACTCACTATGTAACTCACTCACTATGTAACTAACTCACTATGTAACTAACTCACTATGTAACTAACTCACTATGTAACTAACTCACTATGTAACTAACTCACTATGTAACTAACTCACTATGTAACTAACTCACTATGTAACTAACTCACTATGTAACACACTCACTATGTAAACTAACTCACTATGTAACACACTCACTATGTAACTAACTCACTATGTAACTAACTCACTATGTAACTCACTCACTATGTAACTCACTCACTATGTAACTCACTCACTATGTAACTCACTCACTATGTAACTCACTCACTATGTAACTCACTCACTATGTAACTCACTCACTATGTAACTCACTCACTATGTAACTCACTCACTATGTAACTCACTCACTATGTAACTCACTCACTATGTAACTCACTCACTATGTAACTCACTCACTATGTAACTCACTCACTATGTAACTCACTCACTATGTAACTCACTCACTATGTAACTCACTCACTATGTAACTCACTCACTATGTAACTCACTCACTATGTAACTCACTCACTATGTAACTCACTCACTATGTAACTCACTCACTATGTAACTCACTCACTATGTAACTCACTCACTATGTAACTCACTCACTATGTAACTCACTCACTATGTAACTCACTCACTATGTAACACACTATAACTCACTGTAACACACTCACTATGTAACTCACGCGGGGCCCTATTACATTCTTCCCGCAAATGCGCTCACAATTTTTTTTGCGCACGACTAAAAACGTTATCGCGCGAAAATTAACGCGGTATTACGATCAGAGCTCATTTTTTTCATCTGTCAAAAAATAACATTCGTTAAACAGATGCGCCAAACGCCCACGCAGTAACGTTGCTTGCAGAAATCAGTGAGCAGATTCTTTCTATGGCCGCTAGATGGCAGCAGAATGCTGAAACAGCAACACTTGTTCTCAGCGTGGATTTCTATATGTCCCTGCTCAATGATGAAGTGAAGAGCGGACATTCGAAGTGGCTTGCTCGTGAGTTGTGGTAGTCTGCAGGGGAAAAACTGCAGGGGAACAAGAATTATATCCAGCTAATTAGAGATAAAAGGTAGTCAAATAATCCCTAGATATCCTCATATGTTTTCAATTTTGCTTTGAAGGGTAAACAGGATATTTTTTATTTCCATCTATCCTTTATTTATTTATAAAGGATTTTACCAGGAAGGATACATTGAGATTTCTCTCGTTTTCAAGTATGTCCTGGGTTCGAGAACATTGAGTGGTTACAGAAATACAAAATAGTAAAATGCAAGATATTAACACAAAACCAAATATACAGATTAACAGAAAAATAAATATGGAGGAAATGTAGTCATTATGTTACATGTTTACAGGTGCATTTTGTATTGAGGTATGCTAATAGGGAGCTCTTAAGGGACTTTAGACTGGGGGAAGATTTGACGGCGTCTGGGAGGTTATTCCATATTTGCGGTGCTCTGTAGGAAAATGAGGATCGAGCCTTTATTCAGAGCTACATCACATGGGAAGGTAAAGCAGGAACAATTCCCAGAGAGATAGATGTTAATTGTCTTGGCCTTCATTTCACTTCAAATAATGTATATATTTTGTATTCAAATTTTATGCTAAAATTGGAAATGTTTGCCTTCGTGATATTAGCATGAATTCCGTTACGATGCATTTAAAAAAAAAAAAAAACTGAAAAAGGCTAGGTTTATAAGGAGCATTCAGCTTCCCTGATTTGTGATGTGCAATTGCATCGGAAGCCTCTTGGCAATATACGTACTTCAAAAGCACTTTTTTCCACTTTTCTTTTGTTGATTCCCCACAGGGTTGCAATGAAAATATTTTAATTTGATCAATGCCTTCAAATAGCCTAATAGCTGTATCCCTTTATGATACATTCAGTAATCAGCATATTTCGAAAAAACTACACCACGAACCATAATTATATATACATATACCACAGTAATTAAATGATGATTATAAAGTAATACATAGACTAAGAGGCCAAAGAACCAAGCAACTATAATGACAATTAATGGTATCCATCTAAATGAATGGGGTGAAGGTAAACCCTTCATTAAGACCAAACGGAGACCGAGTGTTGAGCTGATAAATCCAGTAGGATTCACGTTGGAGCAGTCTAATATCAAGATTGCCCTTTCTAGGGCCAAGTTTAATCTGTTCAATACCCAGAAACTTCATATTATTAAAGGAACAAACGCTACAAGCTTGAACATGTCTAGCAACGGGGGTGTCTTTGTGAAGTCTAATGTGTTCCAATATACGGACCTTTAACCACCTTAAGGACCTCGGACGTACCATGTACGTCACGGCCACGGGTCTCTTTTAGACCCGCTGACGTACAAGGTACGTCCTGCGGTCTTTTGAGCGCTGGAGGCGATCGGATCGCTTCCAGCAGCTCAAACGCCATTGCAGGTATCCGTGCAATGGCGGTTAGAAGTGCCGGGGCCCCTTGTGATCGCTCCCCAGGAGCGATCAACATCCGGTTTCACCGGAAACTTCTACAGAGCGCTGGAAGCGATCGGTATCGCTTCCAGCTGCTCTGAGTATATTGCAGGGATGCCTCGACATCGAGGCATCCTTGCAATATGGTTACCTGCCGCCGGTCCGTCCGTGATCGCTCCCCCCGAGCGATCACTTCCGGTAGCGGCAGGAAGTACTGAGTGCCACGAGGTATCGTGGCACTCAGTACAAAAAAGATCACATAAGTGATCAGGTGCTCTGCTGGGTGCCTCGAGGGATCAAGGCACCCAGCAGACTAAAAACAAGTGTAAAAAGTAAAAAAAAATAAAAAATAAAAAAATAAAATAAACTGACAGCCAAGATGGCGCTGCCCTTCTAAGGGCAGGGTCATCTTGGGGCTGTGTGGGATGTTCTTAGCCTGCCTCATTGGATGTTGCTAGCCTGCCTCTCTAATCAGAAGTTAGAAAAAATCTAAATAAAATTTCTAATTTGTCTGGTCAGGTCAATATTTTGTAAATATTGGCCGTGACCTCTGTGATTCTCCCCTCTCCTCACTTGTGTTTTGGTGAGCGAGAGAGAGAGATCAGATTTGACAGGTTAGAGATTTTAGGTAGATTTAGTGAGATTAGAAAAATTGAGGCAGATTTAGAGAGATTTTAGGGAGATTTAGAACAATTGAGGCAGGTTTAGAGGGTTTTAGAGAGCTTTAGGTGTTTATTTTTATTTTCTTGTGAAACCCAACGGTTCTTTTGAGAACCAATAATCCGTTTATAAAATTATATAATTATTATATATATATAAACTATTATATATAATGTCTGAGAGGGTGTACAGCGCCGAGGAGGGATATGCCATCCTGGCGTCAGAATCTGAGGCATCTGCGTCGGACTCCGACCCAGATATTGACCCCCGCTAAGTGCTCAGAGACATCGCTAGATACATCATCTACGCTGGCTGATGTATCTAGTGATGTTTCTGATGCAGATCCTGGGCCACCACCTGTCAGCAGGAGACGCACAGCTCCAGCTGAGTGGGTAGTGCCTCATCGCCAGAGGCCAGATATCCCTCCTTTCACGGCAAATCCTGGCATCAATATTGATGTTGCAGGATTTACCGCCACACAGTTTTTGCAGGTGTTTATGGGGGATGATATGTTGGGCCACATTGTTGCCCAATCAAATCTGTATGCCCATCAGCATTGTGCTGCGAAGCCAGACTCCTACTTGGCAAGGCAGCAATGGACCCCGCTAGATGTGCCAGAATTTCTGAAATTCTGGGCACTTACTATGTTGATGGGCATCATAAAGAAGCCCTCAATTCGCTCCTACTGGAGCAGTAGCCCCATCTGCTTTACCCCCAATCAACAACAGCCTGTGCCCTCCTAGAGAGCATCCCCAGTTTGACAGGCTGTATAAAATCCGCCCCCTGATTACCCACTTCGCCGCGAGGTTTGCAGAGGCTTATACACCTGGAAGGAATATCTGCGTGGATGAATCCCTAATGAAATACAAGGGAAGGCTGGGATTCAAGCAGTATATTCCTTCCAAACGCTCCAGGTATGGAGTAAAGGTGTATAAGCTCTGTGACAACGAGAGTTGGTATAATTAGGCCTTCCGGGTGTACGAGGGAAAGGATAGTAGCATTGACCCTCCAGGTTGCCCAGAACACATGGGAACCAGTGGCAAGATTGTGTGGGACCTACTTTTTCCCCTGATGAACAAAGGGTACCACTTGTATGTTGATAATTTTTATACGAGTGTCCCTTTGTTCAAGCTGCTGTATTGTTTTGATACAGCAGCATGCGGTACTGTTCGCAAGAACCGCGTAGGTTTCCCAGCACAGCTTGTCCGCACCCGGTTAAAAAGGGGGGAGACCTCAGCTCTGCGCCAAGAGGAGCTGTTGGCGGTCAAGTACAGAGACAAGAAGGATGTATACCTTCTATCCACCATCCACACTGAGAGGTCTGTGGAGGTCTCTGTACGTGGCAGAGCTGAGCGCATCAGGAAGCCAGTGTGCATTAAAGCCTATAACCGGCATATGGGTTGGGTTGATCTGGCAGATTAGCTGTTCCAGCCCTACCAGATTATGCGGAAGTCAAGGGCCTGGTACAAAAAGGTTGCAATTTACCTGATGCAAATTGCAACCCACAATGCCTTTTTGCTCTGCAAAAAGGCAAACCCCGGAGTGACGCTGTCCTTTTTACAGTTTCAGCTCCAGGTCATTTCGGGGTTTTTGTACCAGGATGCACCTGCTCCCCGGGCGGTGATGGGGGACAGAGTTGGGGGCTACACATTTTATTTTTAAAATCCCCCCCCCCCCTACTGAGGGCAAACAGAAACCCCAAAAAAGATGCAGGGTGTGTTTCAAGAGGGGGCAGAGGAGAGACACAATCTTTTACTGCCCAGAATGCCCTGGACAACCCGGTCTGTGTCTTGGGGACTGTTTCAAGATGTATCACACTGTGCGTGATCTGTGTTTTTTTGTTTTTTGTTTTTTTTTTTACAGTCTAGTTAGTTAGTTCAGTTTAGTTTTTTTTTTTCTTTTACTGCACCAGACTTTTACATTTTATTCCTACATTTTTATGTTCTACAATTGGTGCTGTATTTTGCCAAAATCTTGGCACACCTATGCATGGGTGTACTCAGGAGACCTTACAGAAAACAACCTGGAGAGTTTTCATGCAGTAACCGACAACAGTGTCTCCTAAATCACAGTCCAAATCTAATTTGGGCGTAAAAATAAATTGAAAAATTACCGCCACACACCTTCTCAAATGTTTTGGGCTAAAACCGTTGCATCCATGGCATCAAAGCACTCCATATGCAATACCTTGGGGTGTCAACATGTCAAATATAAACAATTTTCTGGCAATAATTCAAACTGGGGTATGCGGTAGACCCAAAACCAAAGATAGGCCTATCTGAAGAAATAATCTCAATTTCAACTCCAATGACAAAGTAATAAAAATTGTATTTGACCCTTCCCAAAATCCTGGCAAACCTATGCATGGGGGGCATGGGTGTACTCAGGAGACCTTGCAGAAAACAACCTGGAGAGTTTTCATGCGGTAACTGACAACAGTGTCTCCTAAATCACAGTCCAAATCTAATGTGGGTGTAAGAATCTGAAAATTGAAAAATTACCGCCACACACCTTCTCAAATGTTTTGGGCTAAAACCGTTGCATCCATGGCAGTTTTCATGCAGTAACCGACAACAGTGTCTCCTAAATCACAGTCCAAAACTGATGTGGGTGTGAAAATGAAAAATGACCACCAAACAGTATCCAACTTGTTTGGAGCAAACGGTTGCATCCATGGCATAAAAACACTCCATTTACAATACTTTGGGGTGTTAGCTTACCAAATATATGCACGTTCATAAAATTGTGGTATGTAAAAAGGCCCCTGCAAAGAAGATATGTCAAATTAGAAAAATGACAAGCACATGTCAAAAGATTGGCGTAGCACCCCAAAAACAACAGAACAAATCTATATATGGGTGGTATCACTTTACTCAGAAGATGTTGCTGAACATATTTTGGGGTGTTTTTTTGCATGGAAAGTGTTAAAGTACAACTCTTTGAAGAACCCTAGGGTGTGCCCTTTCTAAAAATCTATGGTTTGATGGGGGTAAATTACTTTGGCCGGCTTCAAAAATGTCCCAAATAGGACATGGGTGCATGATGACGAAATGTGAAACTTCCAAGTTGGAAAACTGAAATGCGCACCCCCAAATAAGGCCTATTAGCCCCCAAATGACCCGACATACCTAAACATGGGTGGTATCAATTTACTCAGATGTTGCTGAACATATTTTGGGGTGTTTTTTTGCATGGAAAGTGTTAAAGTACAACTCTTTGAAGAACCCTAGGGTGTGCCCTTTCTAAAAATCTATGGTTTGATGGGGGTAAATTACTTTGGCCGGCTTCAAAAATGTCCCAAATAGGACATGGGTGCATGATGACGAAATGTGAAACTTCCAAGTTGGAAAACTGAAATGCGCACCCCCAAATAAGGCCTATTAGCCCCCAAATGACCCGACATACCTAAACATGGGTGGTATCAATTTACTCAGATGTTGCTGAACATATTTTGGGGTGTTTTTTGGCAGTAACCCATAACTGGATTTGACAATTCATGCCTAAAGTACAATGTGTGTGAAAAAATAACACAAAGTGACTACCTGAAAGTTTGACATAGAGCTAGTGCATGGAAAGTGTTAAAATACAACTCTTTGAAGTACCCTAGGGTGTGCCCTTTCTAAAAATATATGGTTTGATGGGGGTAAATTACTTTGGCCGGCTTCAAAAATGTCCCAAATAGGACATGGGTGCATGATGACGAAATGTGAAAATTCCAAGTTGGAAAACTGAAATGCGCACCCCCCAAATAAGGCCTATTAGCCCCCAAATGACCCGACATACCTATACATGGGTGGTATCAATTTACTCAGAAGATGTTGCTGAACATATTTTGGGGTGCTTTTTGGCAGTAAACCTTAAAGTTCACAGTACATGTACTGTTAAATTGCATTCAAAAAAAAATCACCAAAACTTTTTTTTTTTGTCAAACTTTGGCATAGATTTGTGGTAAAATGGTTTGCATGGAAAGAGTCAAAATACCCCAAGTTTAATACCTTGATTTGTGTACTTTAAAAAAATATATGTGGAGGGTTATTCAGGAATTAGTGACAGATATCAGTGTTACAATGTCACTATGACTACTTTTAAAAGTAAACCCTTTGTACTGTAAATGGCAAAGTGCTACTTTCACTTATTGTTGCATAAGATAAGGAGAAAAGCGAGGAATATGTAAACATTGGGTCTTGCTAAACTCAGAACTAAATTTAGAAACTACTAAGGAATTAAATTTTTTTGACGGTTGATACATAAGAAATTTTGGGGGTCAAAGTTCGAAAAAGTGGTGTTTTTTTTCAATTTTTTTTTTTGTCATATTTCACAATGTTTTTTATAGTAAATTATATGAAATGATGAAAAAAATGGTATCTTTATAAAGTCCATTTAATGACGAGAAAAACAGTGTAAAATATGTGTGGGTTGCATAAACGAGTAAGAGGAAAATTTGACGTAAACACAAACAGCACAGAAACGTAAAAACAGCAGCGGTCACTAAAGGACGGATTTGTGTAAAACCGCCCGGTCACTAAGGGGTTAAAGGGCGAATGGTTTTGCCAATATACATACAGTTGTGTTTAAAATTATTCAACCCCCCAATGCTGTAAAGGGTTTTAGGGAATTTAGTGTACATTTGTAATTGTATTCAGAATGAAATCCTACAAGGACTTTTTAAAGAACCATATGCAACTAAAATGACATCAATTGGTTTTGTAATACAGTAGTAAATGTTTCTTTTGTGAATTCTTCATTGACACAATTATTCAACCCCTTAAAGACTACCACTCTGAAGAACAGAGGTTCATTCAAGTGTTTTCAATCAGGTATTGAAAACACCTGTGGATGTCACGGAGCAGCAATAAAGCATAATAAGCACCAATTAGGCAGCTTTAAAATGACTGTTACTCAGCTCCTTCTAGACATTTACTGGTGTGGTTACAAACATGGTGAAGTCAAGAGAATGGTCCAGGAAGACCAGAGAAGAGGTGATTACTCTTCACAGGAAGGGCAATGGCTATAAGAAGATTGCAAAGATGTTAAACATACCAAGAGAGACCATAGGAAGCATCATTCGCAAATTCAAGGCAAAGGGCACTGTTGAAACGCTACCTGGTCGTGGCAGAAAGAAGATGCTGACTTCGACTGCTGTGCGCTACCTGAAGCATAGAGTGGAGGAAAGTCCCCGTGTGACTGCTGAGGAACTGAGAAAAGATTTGTCAGATGTGGGTACTGAAGTTTCAGCTCAGACAATACGGCGCACACTGCGTAATGAAGGCCTCCATGCCAGAACTCCCAGGCGCACCCCCTTGCTGTCTCCAAAGAATAAGAAGAGTCGACTGCAGTATGCCAAAAGTCATGTGGACAAACCACAGAAGTTTTGGGATAGTGTTCTGTGGACTGATGAAACAAAATTAGAACTGTTTGGGCCCATGGATCAACGCTATGTTTGGAGGAGGAAGAACAAGGCCTATGAAGAAAAGAACACCTTGCCTACTGTGAAGCATGGCGGGGGGGTCAATCATGCTTTGGGGCTGTTTTGCTTCTGCAGGTACAGGGAAGCTTCAGCGTGTGCAAGGTACCATGAATTCTCTTCAGTACCAGGAGATATTGGATGACAATGTGATGCAGTCCGTCACAAACCTGAGGCTTGGGAGACGTTGGACCTTTCAACAGGACAATGATCCCAAGCATACCTCCAAGTCCACTAAAGCATGGTTGCAGATTAAAGGCTGGAACATTTTGGAGTGGCCATCGCAGTCACCTGACTTAAATCCGATTGAGAACCTCTGGTGGGACTTAAAGAAAGCAGTTGCAGTGCGCAAGCCTAAGAATGTGACTCAACTGGAGGCTTTTGCCCATGACGAATGGGCGAAGATACCCGTAGATCGCTGCAAGACACTTGTGTCAAGCTATGCGTCACGTTTAAAAGCTGTTAGTACTTATAACTGTAAAAGGATGTTGTACTAAGATTGAATGTCACTTGGGGGTTGAATAAAACTGATAATGATGTGAGCACAGAAAAGACATTTGTGGTTATTTCATTATAAATGTTATGTTATGTTTGTCTGACCTACACGTGCCTCTTTGATTTAATTGTAAGCAAGATGACTGATCAAAATCAATGTCAAACTGGCCAAAACACTCAATTTCAGTGGGGATTGAATAATTTTGAACACAACTGTAGCAGTGACTACATAATTGTCATTATAGTTGCTTGGTACTTTGGCCTCTTATTCTATGTATTACTTTATAATCCTCATTTAATTACTGTGGTATATGTATATAAAATTATGGTTCGTGGTGGTGTTTTTTCGGTTAAGGTTATTAATATTTTTTTCATCAAATTATTCAATTTAAATTTTTTTATTCTTTACCCCAGTCTCATTGGGCACCCGGTATTCTTTAGGACTCCTACACTTTTCCATAATTTTTTCTTGTGGACAACTATAACATTAAAATTTCATGCTAGGTCCAGGGTTTCCCATTAGGGGGTGTGTGGAGCCGTCCTTAGTTAAGTGTATGTTTATTATAAGGTTTATTAATTCTTTCTTTTATTGGTTGCCACTGGCCTTATACCTATTGTTAATGGTTATGGTTGCCAATATGTATATATATTTATTTTCCACCTTGGGGTTACTGCTTTGACCCTTTTGCAGGTAGGATCGGTAATTTGTTTTGGCGTCCTTTCCAAACGATCACTAGGGACGCAAGTGGTTGCTTACTGGCTCTTTGGTCCCATGTGACCGCGGTGAACACCTGATTGGTCACGCTCGCGTCTATGGGTGCGGATCTGGTATTGGTTCCCAGTGCCCATGTGACCGCTGACGTACCCAGTAGTGGTTACCACGAATCAACACGGGGCTCAGCTGGACTTATTACCTCCGTTTTTTTTTAGCTATTTATACTGGGGTGAGTAATATTGGCATTTCAGCTTCAGACTAAGCCCGCACGAGCGAAACGCGTCGAGCGATGCCTCTTTTTGTTTGTTTTTAACTGCCTGTGGTTGGTGTGGTTTATGGTTGGGTCATTGACATGTTGCTCGGTATCCTTGTTTTTTATATTTTAGTGAATGGCTAAGTAGGCGGCTTGAACCGCCGAGGTATAGTTTTCCACTGCCTTGTATTGTACTGCGCCTCACTATCTTGATTGTATTCATTGGTTACCTTGCCTCACCCTTCACATACATGACCGCCGATTGTGTGTGTGTTTTTTTCATTCATCATATTTGTTTTGTGTTTATCAATAAATTAACCGTACCTTGGGTACTCTAGTTGCACCTTGTGCAAATTGGTTTGTTATGCTAATAGTTTGGGTTATGCCCTTGAGTACTCAGTGCCTCATCCTTTTGTTTCAATTGTGTCTACAAATGGAGAAAGTTCAGCACTGTTGCTACTCTCCCTAGGCGTGGTCGTCCTGTAAAGATGACTGCAAGAGCACAGCGCAGAATGCTTAATGAGGTAAAGAAGAATCCTGAGTGTCAGCTAAAGACTTAATGAAATCTCTGGCACATGCTAACATTTTTGTTGACACATCTACAATAAGGAAAACATTAAACAAGAATGGAGTACATGGGAGGACACCACGGAGGAAGCCATTGCTGTCCAAAAAGAATAGTGCAGCACGTTTGAAGTTTGCAAAAGAGCACCTGGATGTTCCACAGCACTGCTGGCAAAATATTCTGTGGACAGATGAAACCAAAATTGAGTTGTTTGGAAAAACACACAACACTGTGTGGAGAAAAAAAGGCACAGCACAACAACATCAAAACCTCATCACCACTGTAAAACATGGCGGAGGGAGCATCATGGTTTGGGACTGCTTTGCTGCCTCAGGGCCTGGACGGATTGTTGTCATTGATGGAAAAATGAATTCCAGAGTTTATCAAGACATTTTGCAGGAAAACGTAAGACCATCTGTCCGCCAACTGAAGCTCCGCAGAGGATGGGTGATGCAACAGGACAATGACCCAAAACATACAAGTAATTCAACAAAAGAATGGCTTCAACAAAACAAAATACGCCTCCTGGAGTGGCCCAGTCAGAGCCCTGACCTCAACCCGACTGAAATGCTGTGGCATGACCTTAAGAGAGCGATTCACACCAGACATCCCAAGAATATTGCCACACTGAAACAGTTTTGTGAAGAGGAGTGGTCCAAAATTACTCCAGATCGTTGTGCAGGTCTGATCTGCAACTACAGGAAACGTTTGGTCGAGGTTATTGCTGCCAAAGGAGGGTCAACCAGATATTAAGTCCAAAGGTTCACATACTTTTTCCACCCTGCACTGTGAATGTTTAGGCTAGGGTCAGACGAACGCATTTTTATGCTGTCTGTGAAAAAGTGCGTTCGAACGAATGGACGTATTTTTTCACAGAATACGTGATAGTGGTCATACTATGCGCATTTTCCGTCCGTGATTTTGTACGGATCATCAATAAAACTCTTTTTGCGTCTGGACGTTATGTTGGCCGGACATTAGCAGCGTCTGACGTCTCCTAATCACGCACACACGCCGCTAGCGGACGCAGCGCACTCTGTACGTCAGTACCTGCGGTTTCACGTTCTCGAAAAAATGCGTTCATTTTCCACTTGCGTTGCGCAGCCGGACTTTTCTGCGACCGTACTTCGTATATTGGCCGTCATTGCCTGGCACTTGCTGCTAGTGCGGCCGTGATTAAGTGCGGCTGCACGCGCGTTCGCACTGCCTCAGTCTGACCCTAGCCTTACATGTTCTGTTCAATAAAAACATGAAACCATATAATGTTTGTGTTGTATTATTTTAAGCAGACTGTGTTTTTCAAATTGTTGTGACTTAGATGAAGATCAGAGCACATTTTATGACCAATTCATGCAAAACTCCACCTAATCCCAAAGAGTTCACATACTTTTTCTTGCCACTGTATGCTCCAGCAATAATAAAACCACGCACAATGTCTCCATTTAATTGTTTGGGTTTTGCGTAGCATGTGTAACTATGCGTTGCTGCATTTTTTTCATAGGCTGGTGTATTTCTGCTCAGCCAAGACGTTCAGATTTGCCTTTAACACCAGATTTTGAAAAACGTTCAAATTATGCTGTTCGCGCGCATGGTATTACAATCTTCGCGCTTACGCATTTGCACTCACAATGTTAAGTATAGGACACGCACAGTTCATCACGCTCGCGCAGCTCCATCCGTGTTAAACATTAACGCGCATCGTTTGCGCGAACATCGTAATACGACGTTCTGCGCAAATGGTTTTGCAGTCGCGCAAATGCGCTGCGCGGTGAATGTAATAGGGCCCTCACTATGTAACTATGTAGCGAACGCGCTATGCAACACACTCGCCATGTAGCTCACTCGCCCTGTAGCTCACTCGCCCTGTAGCTAACTCGCCCTGTAGCTAACTCGCCCTGTAACTCACTCGCCCTGTAACTCACTCGCCCTGTAACTCACTCGCCCTGTAACTCACTCGCCCTGTAACTCACTCGCCCTGTAACTCACTCGCCCTGTAACTCACTCGCCCTGTAACTCACTCGCCCTGTAACTCACTCGCCCTGTAACTCACTCGCCCTGTAACTCACTCGCCCTGTAACTCACTCGCCCTGTAACTCACTCGCCCTGTAACTCACTCGCCCTGTAACTCACTCGCCCTGTAACTCACTCGCCCTGTAACTCACTCGCCCTGTAACTCACTCGCCCTGTAACTCACTCGCCCTGTAACTCACTCGCCCTGTAACTCACTCGCCCTGTAACTCACTCGCCCTGTAACTCACTCGCCCTGTAACTCACTCACTATCAGGGTTATTCAGAGAGTGTGAAAAGCAGGAGAATGACTGGAGAATGAAAAATTCTAGGTCAAAATAGCCAATTTGGAAAGTGAGATGAAAGGGAGAATTTTTCTGGTTTGGCTATTTTGACCTAGAATTTTTCATTTCCAGTCATTATCCTGCTTTTCACACTCTCTGAATAACCCTGTTTGTAACTAACTCACTATGTCACTATGCAACACACTCACTATTGCAACACACTCACTATTGCATGATATTTAAATTTTTCGAGTTTCACGTGTGTATATATAATTTATTTTTCAGGTAGTGGAAATATTTCCAGTTTCCTCACTTTCTTCCCCAGGACTTGACCCCTGGACTAATGACTTGCACCGACGACTTTTCTTTCACTTCTGTCGAAGAGTGTGGTGCATCAAAGCGCTTCCTTCTATATGACATGGAAATTTCTTAAGTAGGGCAAGATTCTTGTTTTCGAGTTCACTTCAACAAGTGGTGTTCTTCAACCCTCAAAAGAGACAGAAAATTGCAGACATAGTGTAACCTTTTTAACAACAGAGCTCCCCAAAATTTATGTAGAGGTTAAACTCACGTGTTGGTGTGTCAAAAATCTGACACTGGATGAATAAGCCACCGGTATAGTATGGAGATACCGGATCCCCCTCTTGTGTCTTGTTCAAGATACTCCTCAAGGAAATAAAGTGCAGCAGCTGGACCATTAATCTCAATTTATTAAATAAAATCAATTTAAAAAAGAATAAAATAACGCTGAGACGCGTTTCACGATAAATCGCTTCCTCAGTCAGCAAAAAAAGGAATAAACTTTACAGTCCTGCAGTATCCTTATATCGAGAGGCTTAACGAGGCGAAAGTGAAAAGATTTCCGGTATTCGGCGGTACCACCGCGCTTGCGCGAGATGCCAGCCAATCGCAACTTGCGTTTCAAGAGAAGATATTCCTATAATAGGGAAAAAGAGACCCTCATCTTCAACAACAAAATAGACAAGAGACAACGTATAGATCGAGTTGGGGTAGAAGAACAGCAGATGGGTCCCTTGCATGAAAATGGGCCACAGAATGATAACAACCCAGCTATAACCTCCCGAGAAACCGAACAAAATAAAGAGGAAAACAAACCCTCTAATTTAGCGATCAATACGATTAGGGAAAGAAGGACAGAGAGGAATCCCTATCAATACTTGGTAAGACACCAGGAAGTAAGGATACCTCAGAAAAATTATGACCAAAGTTATAAAATTCCAGTAAGGAATAGATATGAAGTATTAGAGAGTTATAATAATGATGAGGTTTTTCAGGTAGGCAGACCGAGAGTCAGATATAGGAGTCCAGTATATGCAAGGGAGGAACCCTATCAAAGATTAAGAAGCCCAAGAGGACGATTAGGAATACTAAGGACGCAGGAGCATCAAGGATACGGTACTCCACAAAAAAGAAGGGCCCCCGAAAGAGAGGAAAATGAGGAAGGGGAGTATTATGCCAAAGAAGGAAGAAAGAAGATAATACCGCAAGGTATCTTCAATCTAAGTAAAAAAACTCTAGAGGAGAAACATTTGAAACTGCTAAACAAAGGTCTTAAATTTGCTCCATCCAAAAATTTTTATCAATTTGGAATCTATGTGGATCTTCAGAAATTTAAGAGATCGTTGTCACAGGTACCCATCTCTCTGTGTCTAGCTATCGGTATATCTACCGCAATATTTATTATATAGGCATATTTATAAATATGCCTATCTTTAGATACCAGGCCATTTGGCGCAGCTGGCCTAAGAAATCAATGGCTGCGTTTCCAGTCTGCTGGAGGAAACAATTAAGCAGGTTCGTGACAATTTTCTCTGGAGTCATCAAAGGTGTGAATTAAAGAGAACACCTCCTTGGGGTCTACCCAGCAGGCAGAAAGAGCAATTGCTCCCGGCAAGAGGAAGACATGTGTTAAGACGCACGTGAGAGGCATGGTAGCCTCCCTTTCTGCGTCTCCTTTTGGATGGAAGATGTAGCAGATCTGTATTTCTATGTGTCTGTTTATATATATCTCCTCCATATAGGGAAGCCTACCACCCAACTCACTGACGCAACCATCAATCACTCTCACCTTACAGTCCTCTCCTCCTGTTTCCAACCCCAACCCTCCTAGATTGTGAGTTCCTACGGGAATAGGGCCCTCATCTCCTCCTGTACTGTTTGTCAAATGTTGTTCAATGTATTGTAACCCTGTCTATACTGTGCCTATTGTACAGCGCTGCGGAATATGCTGGCGCTTTATAAATAAAGAATAATAATAATAATAATAATATAGAGTCAATATTCATATTTGTGTCTGACCATTTGGGAAGCATATCCCTGGGTCCACAGCTGTTAAGAGTGAGTGCTAAAATGTAATTAAAAAGGTTAGCTTTCTCCCTTGGGGGGAGGATATCACACGTGGCTGTAAAATGGAATGTCTTTTCTGAACTGCCATGTCGTGTAGCCTGTTAGTCGCACATTGGGAGCCAACTCGGCACCAAGATTTAGGCCCTATCTTCAAAGACAGGAAGCACATCCTTGATCCCTAAGGGGGGTCTGGGGGGAAGATGGACACCTTGGGGCAATTAAAGATTAACGATGAAGCGTACTGAGCATGCTCCAGAGAGGGGCACTCTGGGGATTGTAGGCAAAGGCTCTGCCAGCTAGGAGGCTGGACTTAGAAAAAAGGCAGCCCTATATATATTCTGAATCAAGCATGGCTCAGGGCTGATCACTTGGGGTACATTCGAAAGATGACTGATCTGTCCATGCTTCTATCTCCAGGCTCCAGGAGGCACCGATGCTAGCTTACTGATTAGTTTGTCGTAAGTAAGGCTCTGTGGTTAACCCTTTCCTTTTATTTCCTGTGTAGTGTGTAATTAATTGATTTATTCTATCTATAATTTTTCCTGTAACAAATGCACCGTGATTATATATATCTTTGTTTCTATATCATAAATAAATATAATCTATTTAAGTCTCTGTTTCTGGCTGATGAGATCCATGCTAACTAAGAGATTGGAGTAATTGCTGATTGTTTTAAGCTCGGGTTGATAAGAAATTGTGAGTTGCGGTCGTCGAGGACGGCAGGGATTGTGGGGTATGCAGTCACTGTCCGAGTCTAGGGTAGGCAGATAGTGCGGTTGCTTAGCCCTGCGTCTCCTGCTGCGACTCGCGTAGTGTCCATGAGGACTGGTGGCAGCGTAACTAATAGAATAGGAAAGTGAGCCCAGGGATTGTGGGAGACGTAGTCATTACCCGCTTAAAGAGAAGATTTGTACTGCGTTGCAATCCTGGGATCATTATATCGTGCTCTGCGCCCCTGTTGCGAGAGAGCAGTGTGTAGAGACAGATAGTGGGTGGCGTAACCCGGCGTCTTTCGCAGCAGCGCGCGTAGTGGTCGTGACAATCGTTGTGTCTTAAAAAATACTTTATGAAAGATCCAGTCACTCGTCAAGTATTGGATGAAGGAGAGGGATGAAACATACAGAATTAAAAACAAAATCACATTTCTTTCCGAAACATCTAATTTCTAAAGAAATTACTACTTTTGAGACTATGGTTTTGGACAAAATAGAGAAAATTCAACCGGTGAAACAACAAACCTGACTAAGGAAGAAAAAGAGGCACTTAATTACCGTTTCATCTTCAGCTAACTCTTTATCAAGCCCGCCGATAAGGGGGGGGCATTGTAATCCTGAATAAAGAAGACTATCAAGAATTCTAAATGACACAGAAACCTACCGACGTTTACCACACAATCCCACGGAGGAAATCAAGAAGAAGTTTGAATACATAAGGAAAGGAGAAGGAATTCTTGAATGAAAAAGAAATGGAATATCTTACAGTTAAATACCCGAAGGTCCCTGTTTTTTACTACCTCCCAAAAGGTGCATAAAAGTTTAGACAAACCAACGGGAAGACCGATTATTTGGGGTATTAATTCTATTTCAAGCATAGTATCAGAGTATCTCGATCACCTCCTCCAACCTGTTGTAAAGAAGATTCCATCATATCTTAGAGATACAGGGGACATCATTAGGTGTCTGGATACCACACTATGGGAAGAAGGTTTCATCCTCGTTACGTGTGACGTAAGATCTCTTTAAACCAATATTCCGCACAACAGAGGTTGTGAGGCAATAAGAACAGCAGTACAGAACAATGAAGAGATCAAAAAAGAGCAAATAGAATACATAGTGGAGGGTATCGCCTTGATCTTAGAAAATAATTTCTTTTGGTATGAAGATCAGTATTTTCTACAACTAGTAGGGACTGCAATGGGGAGTAAAGTAGCACCCAGTTATGTGAATTTGTTTATGGCCCAATGGGAGAAAACTTGGGTAATGAGCGGGCATGACTGGGTGAATAATATTGTCAATTGCAAATGCTACATCGATGATCTCATCTTTGTCTGGCGAGGATCAAAAGGAGATCTTATCCGTTTCTTAGAATTCCTGAATACTAATAATAGGGGGATAAGACTGGAGAGCCAATATAGTTATACTCAGGTGAATTTCCTGGAATTGGAAATTTATATTGAAGATGTGAAAATAATGACAAAAACACATTTCAAAAATGTAGACGTCAATAACTACATAGAAAAAAACAGTTGTCATTTTTGGCAATGGTTAGAGGGAATACCAAAGGGACAATTTCTAAGGTTAAGAAGAAATTGCACGGAAGAAGCGGATTATCAGGCTCAGTCTCATAGGATGAAACAGCAACTTGAGGAAAAGGGCTATGAGAGTCAAGCTTTGGAAAAGATAAAAGAACGGGTATCACGAACAGACCAAAAACAGATCCTCATACAAACTAGACCGAAAAAGATGATGAATGACAAAGTTCCCTTTGTTTGTCAATATAGCAATGAATATAAAAACATCAAAAGAATTTTCAAGAAATATTGGCCTATCCTTCGAAAGGATGGCGATCTTCGCCAAATCTTGGAAGAATCTCCTACCATTATCTATAGGGGTGTGGATAATATTAAGAATCATGTAGTGAGCGGTTACCCAAAGAAGAAGAAACCAAAAAAACACTTTGGCTAAGAGAGTGGTTTCTATGGATGTGGGAACTGCTTAGGATGTAGAACAACAGGAAACCGAAAGAGGTATATAAAAGAATTCTGTAGTATTACAGAAGATGTTCATAAAATATACGATACACTAACCTGCTTTTCTCGGAATGTAATCTACATTCTAATTTGCCCCTGTAGGAAAATGTATGTCGGTAGAACTACGAGAAGTCTCAACGTCCGCATTTGTGAACATCTTAATAATATCAAAAAGGGCTTGGACTCACATACAGTGCCACAGCACTATAAAGATGAACACAATAAAGACCCGAAGGGTACAAAATTTCTGGCTATTCAACAAGTGGAGAAAGAATGGAGAGGTGGAGACTTTATTAATAAGATCAATAGAATAGAGATTAAATGGATCTATAATCTAAAAACATTAGTACCTAGAGGGCTCAATCAAGATTTTGAGAGATGCCATTTTCTCTAATCTAACATTAAAGGCATATAAATCTTCCTTATACCTTCTCGCTTTTTCCTCCTTCCCCCGCCCCTCCTCTTCCTGTCCTATTGGATTTCCCTTGGAGTTATTCACAATAGATAGGGTGAAATAACTGATACAGAGATTAGGTTAGATAACACCTATTCACTTGAGTATATTCTGCTTACACTAAAAAGATAACACTTATTCACCTGAGTATATTCTGTATATACAAATTATATAGAACTAAACAAAAGGAGGGGGAAAAAAATTATATGGAGATATAACATAAATATAAATAGGCACTTTTAAGTATGGAAAGAAAGGATATATTTATTCGACTTATAATATTCTGAATTTATGGAATTGCACATTATCTAAATTCACGGCACCAAGATTAGGATGCTCTGTATGAGCATCATTTTTGAATAAATTGGGTACATCCAATCTAGGGTCACTGTAATGAGAAAAAATTGCACTAATAAGTATGTTTAAAAGACACTTTAAGGAGTCAAGTAAAATATATGCATAGAAGATATGGGAGGTTGATGCTACCACAAATTAGAGTATATTGATATAGACTCACACTGATTAGAATGAATACTGAGCATCCACTGAAATTTAGGGCCAAAGCCCCCTTTCTTTTTTTGGGTTAGCCTTGAGTGTGGTGGATTGATTTAAAGATATTCGGAAAATCTATAACTCTGTGTAGTTTTAAAAGTCAGTATGTCTATTGGCGTTATAAGAACACGGTTTAGATTTATATAGAAAGCTCCAGCAATATCGTTTGTTAATAGGTGTTAATGTGTAATAACATAGAGGATTTGTATGAGCACCCGCTGTTTGTATAGAAACAGTTAAGAGGTATCAATCCGTCTTCATACATAATTATTTAAGGAAAAGCGAAACTGTATGGCACAACGAGGTGGAACGCACCACCATCTTGAAGTTGAAACGCAAGTTGCGATTGGCTGACATCTCGCACAAGCGCGGTGGTACCGCTGAATACCAGAAGTCTTTTCACTTCCGCCTCGTTAAGCCGCGAATATCCTCTCGATATAAGAACACTGCAGGACTGTAAAGTTTATTCATTTTTCTGCTGACTGAGGAAGCAATTTATCGTGAAACGCGTCTCAGCGCTATTTTATTATTTTTTAAATTGATTTTATTTAATAAATTGAGATTAATGGTCCTGCTGCTGCACTTTATTTCCTTGAGGAGTATCTTGAACAAGACACAAGAGGGGGATCCGGTATCTCCATACTATACCAGTGGCTTATTCATCCAATGTCAGATTTTTGACACACCAACACGTGAGTTTAACCTCTAACAACAGAGCTCCCCAAAATATATGTAAACAGGTTACACTATGTCCGCAATTTTCTGTCTCTTTTGAGGGTTGAAGAAAACCACTTGTTGAAGTGAACTTGAAAACAAGAATCTTGCCCTACTTAAGAAATTTCCGTGTCCTATAGAAGGAAGCGCTTTGATGCACCACACTCTTCGACAAAACTGTTTTCTTTGTGGTTTGAGGTAAACCACTATGTGGGTGATTTCATTGCCGCTGATTCTCATGAACTGCAATTTCCACAGACTTTAATTTTTGCTGCTAGTGAATTACAAAGAATTTGTTTGAAATCGCTGTCAGCTTTTCTATTGACTAATTGTCTGCATTGTTCAGTAATACCGGCTAGGTGGCGCCGGATACTTATTTTCTTTTTCATTCACTTCAATTCGGCTTGATTCGGTGATCCCATTTTGGCGACCCCGCGGTGTATTCAGCAAGCACCACAGGGCCGTCGTATTGCAGGGAAAAGCTGCCGAACACTCACCGCAAAACCCAGGCGAATGCACACCGAAACCCGCAAAAACATCTGGATTAACCGGCTGGGTGGAGTAGAGGTAATGTCACCGCTCTGCATGGAGAGAGCCTGTGGAGTCATGGGTTCAATCCCAGCGAGCAACCTCTCCAGTAAGTGTCCTTGGCAAAACACCTAACGGTACATACTCGCCACCCAGGACATACTTGAAAACGAGAGAAATCTCAATGTATCCTTCCTGGTAAAATCCTTTCACAAAAAAAAAAAACCCCGAACACGCCGGAGACACCTGAGCAGGAGCCGATCACAACGCAGAGCAGCCGCCGGAAAAACCCAACACCGCAGACGAATGGAGTGAAAAAAAAAAACAGTACACTTGAATGTTTGCAAACAGCGTTTCACTTTTCAAACTACTGAGCGAAATTGTCTGAAATTTACATATGAGGTCCAATGAATGATAATAAAAGGGACTGTTACAGAAAAAACGTTTAAAAAAAAAAAAGGAAAAATTTCTTTGCAAAAAAATCCAGAAAAATGCTTAAAAGATCTGAAAAAAATCTATAAAGAGACTTTTTACTGCAGAATATTATAATAAACGGTTTATTAGATATTGAATTAAAACAGGAATATTTTTAACATTGAAGCCTATGGGATTCGCTTGAATAAACCTGTTGAATGAAGCCACCGAATGGCAGGGCATTTCGGCAACTTTTCAATGCTGTTTTTTGTTCTCTGAATAGACAAAGCTACAGGGATTTCACTGCCCTCGAACAGGTACCGTATGTGCAGGCAATTTGCCAACATTTGGCGAACTGCCTGCTCTCTGGATAGCCAAATGGCCAGGAAAGGTAACCGAACGCTGAATTTCAGCATTCGGTTACCTTTCGCCAGCAATTCGGAGCTCTTTGAATAACCCTGTATGTCTGCATTGATGGGCATTTGGACCCCTATATCTCCAACTCCATAGCAGCTACAGGGTCATGTGAGGTATCACTGGAAAGGCCAGAGCATGGCCTTTCCAACAGATACCAAACATGTCCAGGTTTTATGTAACAATAAAAATAAAATAATTAATATTTCTTTTTTTCACTTTTCATTTATAAAGTGAACAATGATGCTGCACTAACTCACCATCTCATTTCTCATGTCACCAACAAGTGTGGAGGTGATGGCACAACCCGGTGTTACGAATTGTTACATCAAAAACCTAAACCGCCGCACTGCAGTGAAGAGCATGGGGGGAATGATTTTGGAACCCTGCGTCACTATTCTTTACACCTCACAAGGTCAAGTGAGGGGTCATTGGACAGGTCAGAGACTGGCATTTGCATTGATACCAAACATGACCATGTAAAATCTAAAAAGAAAACAAAAAGAAAAAACTTTTTTATTTATTTATTTTTAGTTCTAAAGCAATGGTATTGTCCATTTGTCATGTATAAAATGAGCAATACTACTTCCATTACTCGCCTTTTCTATTTCCCACACTGGGTACAAGGTCAGTGTTTTATACATACAGGGTTATCCAAAGAGATTCGAATTGCTTGAGAAAGGTAACCGAACGCTGAAAATCAGCGTTCGGTTACTTTTCCTGGCCATTCGGCTATCCAGAGAGCAGGCAATTCGCCAAATCCTGTCGAATTGCCTGCACATACGGTGCCTGTTCGGTCCCTGTTCGAGGGCAGTGAAATCCCCATGAAAAAGCATTGCTTCGGCTATTCAGAGAACACAAACCAGCAGTGAAAGGTTCCCCTAATGCCCTGCCATTCGGTGGTTTAATTCGGCAAATTTATTCAGGAGAATCCCATAGACTTCAATGTTAAAAATATTCCTGTTTTAATTCAATATCTAATAAACCGTTCATTATAAAATTCTGCAGCAAAAAGTCTCTTTATTTATAGATTTTTTAGGATACTTTAAGCATTTTTCTGAATTTTTTTAAAAAAATGTAAAAGTCCGATTTTTTTTTTATTTTTTTTTCAGTTTGCTTATTTTTTTTGTAACAGCCCTCTTTATTATCATTCTCTGGACCTCCTGTGAAAATTTCAGACATTTTCGCTTAGTAGTTTCTTTGCAAACAGCGTTTCTTTTTCCCAGATTCATACAAATGGTTTTTCTAATTTATTCACTGCCTCCTCTACCTCACAGCTGCTTCGGCTCTGTGTGATTCGGCTCATGTTCGGCTCCTGTTCGGGTTTTTCAAAGGTTAATCCAGATGTTTTTGCTTGTTTTCAGCGTGCATTCGGTTAGTTTTCGTCAGGTTTGCGGCAGCTTTTCCCTGCAATTCGGGGACCCTGTGGTGCTTGCTGAATACACCGCAGGGTCACCGAAATGCAATCGGCAAAAGGAACCGAATTGAAGAGAACGAAAAGTCACCGAACGTGCGGTGACTTTTCGAATCTCTTTGGATAACCCTGATAGTCATATTATTCATAAAACACCATCCTTCAAAACACAAGGGATATATTTTTTTTAAAAAATGGTGTATTTTCTCAGAAAAATGCAGTAACAGATTCCCATTTCACTTTCTTTCTTTAACAAGAATTCCCTATAGAATATATAACCACAAAGGTTTGATGGGAAAAAAAATAATTGTACACTTTAAGGCTCAGGTTAGACGAGCGCACTGATCACGTCCGTGTTGCCGCACATTTGTACTTCTGTTATAGCATGTAATTATGACCAATGGAGCCCCATGTAACTGTTAGCCCCTGCTTGGGCCATCGTGGTGGCTTGGAACATGAGATGAAGCCCTTAAGGCAGGTGAGTAACTGACTGGACACAAGGACAGACGTATTTCTCCAAAACCAAGGAGCACCAAAAAACAGAACAGAATTGCCACTAAGCTCCGAAGGCTTCAAGACCGACAGACAACTTAGGACACTCAGAAACACAAAGATACACTTGACAAACCGTGAAGGGAGCAGGCTGCAGGACAGTAAACAAAACAGACAGACTATACTAAAAGAGGTCCTTATAAGCGGCCTCTGAATATAATACTAAACTAAGGCAGACAAGGTACATAAAACATGAAACATACAAGAATCGTCAATCAGGCAGAGGTTGGCAACAGATCAGAAATATACGGTACCAGGGGGGAGTAGAAGGGATAGTGAAAAATAAAGCCGAGGTCAGAACCAGAAAACACTTGAACAGGAATGCTTTGCAGCAACTCAGGAAACACGAACCAGACAGAACCACCATCAAACTCCACAAACAGTCAATGAGGCTCTGTGCTGCTGGAAATATATAGGGAGTGGGTCTGTGTGATTGGGCCATGTGACCCCAGACCAGGAGATCACAACAGAACCCCAGATCAGCCCTAAACAGCACAGCCAGACACACCATAGGGGAAAAACAAACATGAAGACCCTTCACCACCAGGGGGCAAGGCCGAGATGTGACATAACCCCCTCCCTTACGGGTGACCTCCCGGGCACCCAAAACAAAAAACATGGCAGACAGAATCAGGAAACCAGATCACGAACACCAGTCACCAAA
This sequence comes from Leptobrachium leishanense, assembly GCA_009667805.1. Classification (NCBI taxonomy): domain Eukaryota; kingdom Metazoa; phylum Chordata; class Amphibia; order Anura; family Megophryidae; genus Leptobrachium; species Leptobrachium leishanense. Next base: position 247,323,719 of record CM019066.1, read on the forward strand.
GTCCTTTGAGGTCCCATTCAGAGTCGTCATCCTCCTCCTCCACAAGACGCCCCCGTCTATGAGGGTTCCTTTGAATGGCAACCCAGTGGTCCTTCCTGAACACCAGTCCAAAGGGCGACTGCACATAGCCCTCAGGGACATGACAGGGTTGGGGGATCTCAGCATCAGTCAGACTGGACATAGAATCAGTTGGACTAGGGTTAGTCACCTTTTTACGTCTTCTCCTTGAACGAGATCTAGAACTGGTGACCACCCCACACGACACGGCAATAGTAGGGGCAGACTTGGTTATCTGTTTAACACCACACGATTGAAACCTCTCTACCCCACAAGTGGGTTTGACAGCAATGGGCCCACTGCAAGACGTGGGCACAGTGGTCACGTGACTTGACTTGGATACGACTCCCTTGCAGCTCGACTTGGACAGACTTGACAACTCGCCTTTAACTGGCACACCGTTGGAACAGAGGACATTGCCAGGATATGATACAACTGGCACCTCACCATTGTTACAGATTTCACCTGGAGGAGTGCACTGTGGACCCTCCGAGTCATCGGAATCCTCCTCAAAACACCTGAGAGCATTAGGGTCTTTCTTGATCATGGCCCAGTGTGCCTCACGGAACAACATCCCGCATGGGTATCGTATATAACCTTCGGGTACAGGGCTAGAATTTGTAGCACCAGTCAGTTTGGATGTCACTCCATTAACTGGCAGGACTGGCAAATAACCAGGAACAGACATACCTGGCAGCGTGTCATCAGGGGCTGACATGAGGGGCTCTTGGCCCAAACCAGACATGAAGGACTTAGTACCCACCTGGGACAAAATTGGCATATCGCCAGAAAAAGGCATTAGGGGCACATTGCCCGAATTACACATGAAGGGCTCGGGACCCACACTTGGCAAGACAACGGTAGGAACAACACTGGACCCACTGTGGGACAAGGGCACAGTGGTCTCATGTGTTAATGTGAGCACATTGGTCTCATAACCTAACGAGGCCTCAGCTGTCTCGCAGAAAGACATGGGCACGGCTGCCTCGCAGCAGAACATGGGCACGGCTGCCTCGCAGCAGAACATGGGCACGGCTGCCTCGCAGCAGAACATGGGCACGGCTGCCTCGCAGCAGAACATGGGCACGGCTGCCTCGCAGCAGAACATCGGTACAACTGACTCGTCAGCAGGCAGGAAGGGCTCTGGGCCCACCTGGGACAAAACCGCTGACACACAGCTTGGGAGTGTTGCCGCTGACACACAGCTTGGGAGTGTTGCCGCTGACACACAGCTTGGGAGTGTTGCCGCTGACACACAGCTTGGGAGTGTTGTCGCTGACACACAGCTTGGGAGTGTTGCCGCTGACACACAGCTTGGGAGTGTTACCGGCAATGTGCCAGGTTCTGGCACCGCTGGCACCTTGTCAGACAGAAACAAAACTGGCCTCCCGCCAGGAACGGACATAGGCACAATACAATGTGCAGAACAGACAGGTTTTTCTTTATGCTGTGTTCCTGTAACAACAGCGCCACCCTGGGCCCTTGTGGCATCAGCGCCACCCTGGGCCCTTGTGGCATCAGCGCCACCCTGGGCCCTTGTGGCAACAGCGCCACCCTGGGCCCTCGTGGCAACAGCGCCACCCTGGGCCCTTGTGGCAACAGCGCCACCCTGGACCCTTGTGGCAACAGCACCACCCTGGACCCTTGTGGCAACAGCACCACCCTGGGCCCTAGACCCATGACAAGAACTGAGAAACAGTGATCCACTGCATAACATGGAAGCAGATAGTGTGCCATGAGGTGGAACAATTTTGGCTTTATTACCACACATGGAATTTGCAACACCCCTGCATTGCACAGAAACAGAGGTCCCAGCAGTAGGGTCAGCGCTATGGCTACATGACGTGGATACCAGGGTCTCACCCTGAGAACATGACATTCTGGGTTTGGGCTTTAATGGACAGCAAAAGATTTTATGCTGGGGTGAACTGCAATAATAACAGAGATTAAGAATTCTACGTCTCTCTCTTTCACTCATGGGAGGTTCCCCAGAGACTCTGCTGGGAGGAACCGCATAATTAAGCACACTGAGAGACAGAATTAACCTCTTCAGCTCTGTCAGCAGATCAAAAACCATCTGAAGCACAGAATTTAACACAGTAAGCTCACCTGCAGGCATTAATGGACTGTTTGTAATGTAACGGTTAGCCCCTGCTTGGGCCATCGTGGTGGCTTGGAACATGAGATGAAGCCCTTAAGGCAGGTGAGTAACTGACTGGACACAAGGACAGACGGATTTCTCCAAAACCAAGGAGCACCAAAAAACAGAACAGAATTGCCACTAAGCTCCGAAGGCTTCAAGACCGACAGACAACTTAGGACACTCAGAAACACAAAGATACACTTGACAAACCGTGAAGGGAGCAGGCTGCAGGACAGTAAACAAAACAGACAGACTATACTAAAAGAGGTCCTTATAAGCGGCCTCTGAATATAATACTAAACTAAGACAGACAAGGTACATAAAACATGAAACATACAAGAATCGTCAATCAGGCAGAGGTTGGCAACAGATCAGAAATATACGGTACCAGGGGGGAGTAGAAGGGATAGTCAAAAATAAAGCCGAGGTCAGAACCAGAAAACACTTGAACAGGAATGCTTTGCAGCAACTCAGGAAACACGAACCAGACAGAACCACCATCAAACTCCACAAACAGTCAATGAGGCTCTGTGCTGCTGGGAATATATAGGGAGTGGGTCTGTGTGATTGGGCCATGTGACCCCAGACCAGGAGATCACAACAGAACCCCAGATCAGCACTAAACAGCACAGCCAGACACACCATAGGGGAAAAACAAACATGAAGACCCTTCACCACCAGGGGGCAAGGCCGAGACGTGACACCCCACACACGAAGTACGTCCGCACCGAACTGCGGACGCACAACGGACACGGCAAAAGGACGCAAGTTAGGCAAGAACGTAAATCCGCTAGAACAGACATGCGGAGTGCGCCACGTCTGCAAAGTTTTGTGTGTGAGTGATGGAACGTAGTCAGACGGACTGCATTTTTGACCTCCAGCATTTTGACGGACAAAATTGTTTTTCATATGAATTTTATTTCCCATCTACATCAGTTAAAAAAAGTCAGTCACAAAAACAGACCGTATCGCCACTACCTTGTCGTCAGTCAGAAAGTACATCCGTTGTGCACGGACGTACAGTCCGCACAGAATGCGTTCGTCTGACCCTAGCCTTATTTAAATGATTGAAATCTGAATGAAAATTTCCTCACACCTGCCTGGTTAGATATAGCTGTATCTGCACTATTAAATAACCTAAAATATGTTATCATGTCACAAAATTTCAAAAAAATATTGAGCTCCAGCCAGGCTCATAGAGATCTTAATCAGGTGTTGTGTCGAATCTGCTTCCTCGTCGAGAGCTGTTCCAAGCAGCCATTTCTCACCCATTTGACATCTACAGGGTTATTCAAAGAGAATCGAAAAGTCACTGCATGTTCGGTGACTTTTTGTTCTCAATTCGGGCCGATTCGGCAATCCCATTTCAGCGACCCTGCGGTGTATTCAGCAAGCACCACAGGGCCGTCGAAGCGCAGGGAAAAGCTGCCGCAAACCCGACGAAAAGTCACCGCACAAACCCGGCAAATGCACGCCGAAACCCGCAAAAACATCTGGATTAACCAGCCGAAGACACTGGAAAAACCCGAGCAGGAGCCGATCACGCGCAGTGAAGCCGCCGGAAAAAGCCAACACCGCAGACGAAGGCAGTGAATAAATTAGAAAAACAGTTTGCTTGAATGTTTGAAAAGTGAAACGCTGTTTGCAAAGAAACTACTGAGCGAAAGTGTCTGAAATTTACATATGAGGTCAAAGGAATGATAATAAAAAGGGCTGTTACAGAAAAAATAAGTAAACTTAAAAAAAAATCTGACTTTTTTTTAAAAAAAAAATCCAGAAAAATGCTTAAAATTTCCAAAAAAATCTATAAATAAAGAGACTCTTTACTGCAGAATTTTATAATGAATGGTTTATTAGATATTGAATTAAAAAGGGAATATTTTTAACATTGAAGCCTATGGGATTCTCCTTAATAAACCTGCCGAATTAAACCACCGAATGGCAGGGCATTAGCAGGGCCGGTGCAAGCATTTTTGTTTACTCAGGCGAAGTTGCGTTTTGGTGCCCCCTCCACCTAATCCGTGCCATGCCAATCGGGAGTGTTTGGTCACGGTGTCCTCATGCATTGCCAATCTATGCTGTGCCTGGTGCCCCTCCTGTGCCACAGGGCCAATCTACAGAGTGTGTGGTCCCCTCCTTTGGCAATGTGGCAAAGGAGGGGCACCAGGCACTGCATAAATTTGCAATGTGGCCTGGTGGTGCCCCCTGGTCTTGCTGTGTCAATATACCCACATATTTCAAACTGCCTGCCACTCCCAGTGTTTCCCTGTGATCCTGCTACCTACCACTCTCACTCTGTTGCTGTGGTCCACTGTCTGACTCCAGGTCTCCAGAAGCAGACTGGCAGCAGCGTCCTCGTCCTCTAATTCAATTCATTCCCCCTTAATTCATTTTTCCCCTTTAATTACTTTCATCCCCTCCCCCCTTAAATTCATTTCATATAGCGTATGACAGAGCTCCACAGCAATAAAACTCACAGTAATGTGCAGGGTGTATGAGCGTATGACAGAGCTCCACAGCAATAAACCTCACAGTAATGTTCAGTTTGTGTGTATGAAAGTATCACTGAGCTCCACAGCAATAAAACTCACACTCATACACACTGTCCATTACTGTATCACAGAGCTCCACAGCAAAAAAACTCACAGTAATGTGCGGTGTGTATGCGCGTATCACAGAGCTCCACAGCAATAAAACTCACAGCAATGTGTGGTGTGTATGAGCGTATCACAGAGCTCCACAACAATAAAATTCACAGTAATGTGCAGTGTGTATGAGCGTATCACAGAGCTCCACAGCAATAAACCTCACAGTAATGTACCGATATCAGTTTACTCAAACCCCGCAGCAGAACATTACACACACACACACACACACTCACACACACAGCAGAACATTACACACACCCCAGCAGCGCATTACACACACACACCCCAGCAGAACATTACACACACAGCTCCCCAGCAGAACATTACACCCCCCGGCAGAACATTACACCCCCCCAGCAGAACATTACACCCCCCAACAGAACATTACACCCCCAGCAGAACATTACCCCTCCCAGAAAAACATTACACCCCCCAGCATAACATTACACCCCCCCAGCAGAACATTACACACACACCCTCCCCTCCCTCATTTTATTCAAACCTTTTAAAAATCTTCTCTCGGCCTCTCTGCCCAGTCCTCCTTCACACTACAGTGGAAGCACGCAGGCTGACTCTGCTGCAGGGTCGCACCCTAATCTTTGGGGTTTGTCCTCCAGGCTTTTCTGCTGCTGCGTGCCCTGGCTATGCGTGTCACGTTGTAACAGGAATCACTTGGTTCACTTTCAGGACGGCGCCGGACCAGACACGAGCAAGGATTCTCTCAACACGAGTCTCTTCAGGAAAGGCAAACTTTATTGTGATATCACAACAGATGCTCAAACAGGATTCAATCGCAAAGAATGAGCCCCGTCTCCCCCCCTTACAAGGGGTCTTATACCCAAAAATACGTAATTAGGTACATCCCAATTAGCCCACCTCCCGATGACACTTTATTCCACCCCACGTGGGTTAATACCTCCCATCGTTAGTACAAAGAAATTCCACACATTAACAATAAATTGATACACTTCATGTTAGTCTGACAGTCCGTGATTTGCTGCTGTGCTTTTTCTGGGCTGTGCCCTCCTCCCTACCGGCTGTGTTTATTTGAGATAGATTAGAACCCGGCCTGGTTTCTACGCTCTTTGTCTTTCTGCGGGCCCCAACAACCTTGACATATCTTTCTCTGTGCCTGGAACAGCAGAGATCTCTCTCTCAGTGCTTTAATTGCTTTTCTACTAATCTCCACACATTCCTAACTCTCTACATGTACCTCATTATAGCTTCAGCTAAAAACCTGCCTAGTTATATTTAAGTGAACCAATATTCTGAACAAGATGGTCGCCTGGCTTATAATAGCGGCCATCTTCCAGTCTATTTCCACTACATTCCCCCCTTGGCTCAAGCCTCAGGCTCTTCTCCTGAGACTTGTAGCCATTACACCTCACTAGTTTTTTTCTCGAGTTCCTACATACTTGGGGGGGCCTATGTTTGTTGGGAACATACCTTGTGGGATAATCAGTGGTATATCTTGTGTCTGTGTGGGTGTCAGTGCCTTCTTGCATAGCGGCCAGAGACAAAGCCCTATACGGTACAGTAGTGCCCCTACAACCAAGATCCCCACTACCATCAGGATCATAGATCCAATCTGTGAAATAAATCTCAGAATGGATCCAAACCAATCTCCGATCGCTCCAAACCCACGAAGTGGATTCCAGCCTTCAGCAGCGATCCTCCTTGCTGTGTCCTGCAACTGTGCTACCTTTTCTTGGTGATCTTGGATTACCTGATAATAATCAGGGACATCATGTGTAGCATTCTTGATGAATGTGCAACATTCATAGTGCATCGTCATTTCACACAATCCATTCAGAGCTGCACTGATCTGTTCCAGTGCCATGTTGTGTATCATTTGCACCTTTCGTATCTCTCGTACTTCCAAATTCAGCAACTGAATATCCCAACTAGTTTTATTCAAAATCTCATCCATCAAACTGGCATAACTGTTCATTCTTGCCATCAACTCTCTTCCCCATCCAGTCCAGGCCGGAAGCCAAGCCCATACTCGATCTGCTTTCTTAAACAACTCTCTCTTCTGTCTCTCGAACACCAGTGGGTACCTAGGGTGAAATGTTGTATATGGATCAGTGTCCTCCCCCCTTACCTTCTGTATCGGGATTAGTTTTGCCAGGTAACACATTCCAGTCACTGTATGTGGTACCTATGTGTAGCACATCCCTTTACAACACACCTGGTATCCTCCTTTCACTATAAATGGTGATGAATATAGTGATCCCTTTGTTATCGCTATTGCAAACTGTCTCATCCGTCTCATCATATCACCTATATCCTGCCTTCCACTGGTTACATTTGCAACCTCTTCCTCTTGTTCTCTAGTAAACTCCCTACATCGTATATATATATATATAATGTGCCTTCAGTCCTGTCCTATATATATAAATGTACGATGTCCAATTGAACTGACTTGAGTTGCACGCCCCACCTTCGTTACTTGTCTCTCTGTCTGAGCCTAGTTGAAAACACCACTCTGGTTGGTACACTGGTCCTATTATAGGATGCCCAGGACTGAATGGTTCTGGTTTCTCTCTTGATACATCAACTGTCTGTACGGTAACATTTTCTGATGCAATCATACTCAAATTCATTGGGACAGATGCGAATGGTATATGAATTGTCTCTGGGTGCAGTCTACTACACACCCAACATGTGGTCTGTCCAGACTTTTTAGCATAGTCATATTTAAATTGCACAAGTAAATGTCCTCTTGGCAAAATCTCAGATATCGCTTCTCGTTCTTGTCTCCACATGGTACGGTTCTCCATCACTGGGTGCGTACCATTCCAGATATGGGAAATATCCACTTTCCCGGCAGTGCTCGGGCACCTGGGGAATGCTCCATACGAGAGTCCATAAATAAAGTTTGCAAGGTACAAAATCAGTACCACAAATGCCCCGAATGTCAAAATCCCTTGGGCAATTCTTTTCACAGTTACATTAACCCAATCCCTCCCCACTGGAATTTTGAAAACAAAAGACATTTCCGGATGATCAGGGGTGGGGGCTGGGCCCCTAAAAAGCACCCTTGGGGTATTCCCCGTTGGTGGGTGGTCAGGACCTGTGTCCATCAAGACACCCACTTGTGGAATCATTTGGTTATCTGGGTTTGGATCATTTAGTTGCTCATGGCTGTGGTCTTTGTCAGCTTCAGCCTCAGCAGATTGGTCTCGTTGGTGATGACCTTCCATACTGGTTCAGAACTGGCTGCAGCTGTTTTCACTCTGGAGTGATGTATCCACGGGACCACTTCGGCAACTTTTACTGCTGTAGGGGCTGATAACAGAACAATATAAGAACCTCTCCACTTTGGACCCAGTGGATCATTTTTCCACTCTTTTACCCACACTGAGTCACCCGGACAATACTTATGCAGTGGAGGATATAAAAAGTGAGGTATATTATCCCCCACCCAAGTATTCAATTTCTGCATTGATTTCCCCAACAATACAACCTGATCAGTTAATTTAGTTTCTCCCAATGCCCGAAGGTCCCCCCTTAGTCCATTCATCAGAGGGGTAGGCCGTCCAAACATAAGTTCGTACGGACTTAACTTCAATTGGGGGGTTGGCCTGCACCTAATGTGTAATAAGACTATCGGCAGCACATCCAACCATCCTAATGGCATCTCTTAGCACAGTTTGGGCATCAAAGTCTTTGCGGTTCATTCTCTCGAATTTTCTGCTCGTTCAACTTCGGTTTCTTTCTTGTGTATCTTCTCCATACTCCCCCATTACTTTTACGCCGAAGAATTTCAGCATCATTTCGTATACTCTGCGGAGTCCTTGCTGAACTTCTGAGGTGTTAATCATAAAACGTGTCTCTTGCGGGTTCAGAGGAGTGGAGTAGAAATTTCGGCCTTGGGACCAGATTAGAAAAAGCCATTGGATATAATCATAATTTAGTTCTAGCAGTACATACTTGTCTAGCCATTTGTGCAGTATAATTTCAATGAATTCGTCTCCAGATTCAAATTTTCTCCAATTCGTATAAAATTCGTAGTTTGGCATGGCAGGTTGGTCCTCTTGCTTGCAGAGCAGAACTTTGGCTTGATCAGTTGTTAGCAATGGTGTTGTAGCCGCTTTTGCGGCCTGGTCCGCACGCCTGTTGCTTCTTGGGATTTCATCATGACCTTTTTGGTTGCCACGACAGTGCATGATACTGACAGCGCTTGGTTTCCATACTGCTTCTAGGAGGGCCGCGATTTCAGCTGCATACTTGATTTGTTGTCCTGAGGAAGTAAATAGGCCTCTTTCTTTATAGAGTGCACCATGTGCATGAACTGTAATGAAGGCATACTTGGAATCAGTGTAGATATTCACCCCTTTGCCCTCGGAGATTTCTAGAGCTCTGGTTAGGGTCGTTATTTCAGACAGTTGTGCAGATGTATGGCCTGGTAATGGATTTGGTTCGATAATTTCTTCCGCTGAGACTATTGCATAGCCGGAGACTTTCTTCCCATCATCCATATAACTGCTACCATCGGTAAATAGTTGTAGATCGTATTTGTCTAGGGGTACGTCTTTCAAATCTGGCCTGCTACTGAACACTTCCTCCATGACTTGGAGGCATTCATGATCTGGATCCTCTTCGCAGTCAGGCAGCAAAGTAGCAGGGTTCAAGGCAGCGATGAGGTCCAAATGAACCCGCGGATTCTCACACATCATAGCTTGGTACTTCGCCATCCGGCTGTTGCTGAACCAGTAACTTCCTTTGACGTCCAGCAGGGCTTTGACAGCATGGGGTACCCTGACATGAAGAACTTGGCCAAGTGTCAACTTGTCTTTGGTTGGGGTATTCTGCATACTGCTTCTATTCTTTCTCTCAGCCCCCAGTGTACACTTGGTACCTGTTAATTGAAAACCCAGATATTTCACAATCTGTTTACATATTTGTGCTTTCTTTTTGGACACTCTGTAACCTGCATGGCACGGGAGATGTAGCAGGGCTTTTGTGGCAGAGAGACAGTCTTTTTCTATGGGAGAAGCCCGTAATTAATAATCAACATACTGTAATAGAACAACTTCGTGTGGCTGAGCGTTGAAGGACAAGAGGTCCTGGCTGAGCGCGCATCCATTGTAGATACCTCCCACTGAAAAATAAAAAGGGGTTGTCTTGCTGGAACAATGGTGTGTTCCACGGTGAGACGCAGAATTTCAATATGCCGTGGTCTTTAAATCTCTGCAAATATGTCTGGATATTCTGCTTGGCTTTTTGTGGGATGTGATAGTGTCTTAAAGCCACAGGCATTGCACCAGATCGTAAATCATCGTACACTCGGAAAATATTTACAGCTAGTCCGGGCGGGTTTTCCTCCGCCCACACCTCAGGAATTCCAAGGAGTAGTGTGTGCAGGTCCGGGGCCGCTGGCGGGGTTGGTGCTATACGCTATTCTTCTTCTCTTGGCATAATTACTACAATTTTTTTTCAGATTAAATGTGCTGGCTGGACTGTACTGCCGTGGAGAGCTGCCACTCTCAGGCAGGTCTAATCGAGCATATTCCCCGGGGAAAAATATAATTTGGGCTTGCAATTTGCAAAAAATATCCCGCCCCAGGAACTGGATGGGACATTCGGGCATATACATATACACATTGTATAAACAATATTCACAGAGGTCTCTCTCCCGTAGCCAAAACGGACTCTTAATACCACATCGGAAAAAAATAAATAAAAATAAATCATTCCAAACATCTCATCAGTAATCCTCTAAAATAATCCCATCACAATAAAATAACTATCCCATCAGAAATCAAATAAAAATATATTTTTAATTGAACTATTAATCATAATTTTTCTATATTTTAACTATATAGAACATAAAAACAGTATAAAACTACTTTAATTATTTCTCAAACTGCTCTTTTAATATTAATTTTCTAACCGTTTCATATATTTCCATTTAATTTGTTAATAAATTGTATTATATTTTGGTAGACAATATTGTATATTATTATATACTTATTATTGTTTTAATCTGTAACAATATAAAAATCAGGACTTCCTTTTTTTTTTTTATTTAATTCTAGCTCTGTGAACAAAACTAGAGTTTTTGGAATAATATCAACACAAAATATAAACATATATCTTGCACTCAACAGACCTCATACATTTTATTGTAGCATATATTAAAAATTTGTTAAACGTAGTAATTTTTCTTCTTTATTTCTCTTTACTTTGAATTCGCTGCACAGACACACAAAGGGTTATTTTCTCTATCAGAGAGCAAAAAAATGACCCCCCCTTTCCCCCTCTCCGCGCAATCAGTGTGTCTGAGGGGAGGGGGGGGGGTGGAAGGAGCATACGGAGAATCTCACCACCTCTCAGCCATTCCACACTCTAAAGTAATTACATATCACACTTTACTTTTAATTGAACAGTTTAATAGATCAATTATAAACACAATCAGACAAAAACATTCTACCATATATCATTCGATACAGCAAACTATTTATTAATCACATTCTCTGACTTCGCACTCACGCAGAACAGTACAGATATCACATCCAAATAATCAGTCCGAATTACATACACAAGTTATACACCACTGTAATTTTTTTTTTAAAACCTTCTAGATTACCATCTGATCTATTGATCATCTCATTTTCTTCTGGCCCAGGGGGAAGTGGGGGCTCAGAGACTCCTGAAAATCATTACATAATCCACACACAAAACTTGTCTAGCTGCCCCATAATATAATGGATAGGGCGGGGGCAGGGAATCAATCTCCTCCGGTTGTTCTACCACCCCCCGGTCTTTTCTTTTTATTATTTTCTCTATTTGGGGGTACCTGCTTCTTGTTACGTCCCGCCATCATTATAAAATAACTTTTATCTTTTACACAATACTTCCATATATCTATATATAGGTACTGCTCAGGCTGTCCGCATTTCCCGGTGACCTGGGAATACACTTTCTGTATTAGCTACGGGTCCATTGACCCCTGCTCTGGCCAGTCTGGAACTAGCAGTGGCCACACCATTGTACACATTCCTGTTAATTTCTCTTTGGTTAACTCCACACCATAATCATGTGCTGTATATAGTACTTCAAAATTCCGCACCATATACTCTAAGGGCGTCTCACCCTTTCTTTACCTTTTTGGGCTCGGATGACCCGTTACCCATTGTTACTCTTAAAAGCAGTAACCTTTTTACAATGCAGATATTACTTTTTAGCAAGAACACTTAGAATTTACTGTCTGGCACTTCAGTCAACAGTTCATACATATATATATATCTGACCCGCTTCTTCCGTCAGTAGCCGGACTGCAGTCGCCTGAGCCGGAAACTCAGTTTGCTTTCTCGCAATGCGAGTAGGCACTCGTTCACTCACAGCATTCTCAACAATCAATCATAACCCATACTGTACCAGATTCTGTCAGCACAAAACAAAACATAAACAATTCAACTCTTTCCACTAGCCGAGGGCACGCTGTCCCTCCTTTTGGCTCCTTATACCCCGTTAATTGAACTCTAACTCTTGCCTGCTTGTGACTATGTGCACCCCGTTCTATAACAACACTCCCGTCTGCAATTCCAATTTGCCTATGGGTAATTCTACCCACCCGGCACCACTTCCTCTGCAGCTACCGTTGGCTTCAATAAGCCCTCTTCACTACACGGCGTACACACTAGCACTGACTCAGGGCTCTAAGCCCAGTCACAGAAATCCCTCCTCCTTTCCTTCAATCCACGTGGCGAAGCTTTGTTTACAAACACTGACTTATGACTATGCAACTCCACGTGGCTCCCTTCTCCCTCACATACAGAACTACCCTTTGGTTGGCATCCAATTCCCCCCAATCCAGACACGAGCTAGCCACTCTGGCTCTTTTGCATTGTCCGTGCTATCAGCGGCAGGCTAGGTATGCCAACGAGACGGTGGCCATCGCGTCTCCTTAACTGACTATCAGTCAGACGTTTCCCTTTATACCGGTATTTCCATTTCCATTAGACATACAAACATAGAAGACACTTTACCTATCGCCGCGCTGTTCGCTGTTTCCTCGGACTCAGGGGTGTCCCAGTGTTCCCAGGCTGGGGGGTCCGTTTGAGACGAGATGAGGTCCACTGAACAGGAAATCCTGCTTGGCGCCTGCAGATGTCAGCTCACCTTCAACGGACACCCAACCGAGGGATCACTTGCACCTGCAGTCAACCGCTACAGTGTTCAGCAGCCGTTGCCTGTGTCCTGGCAAAGGGCCCGTTATCCCGGCAAGAGCCCCCAGATATGTAACAGGAATCACTTGGTTCACTTTCAGGACGGCGCCGGACCAGACACGAGCAAGGATTGTCTCAACACGAGTCTCTTCAGGAAAGGCAAACTTTATTGTGATATCACAACAGATGCTCAAACAGGATTCAATCGCAAAGAATGAGCCCCGTCTCCCCCCCTTACAAGGGGTCTTATACCAAAAAATACGTAATTAGGTACATCCCAATTGGCCACCTCCCGATGACACTTTATTCCACCCCACGTGGGTTAATACCTCCCATCGTTAGTACAAAGAAATTCCACACATTAACAATAAATTGATACACTTCATGTTAGTCTGACAGTCCGTGATTTGCTGCTGTGCTTTTTCTGGGCTGTGCCCTCCTCCCTACCGGCTGTGTTTATTTGAGATAGATTAGAACCCGGCCTGGTTTCTACGCTCTTTGTCTTTCTGCGGGCCCCAACAACCTTGACATATCTTTCTCTGTGCCTGGAACAGCAGAGATCTCTCTCTCAGTGCTTTAATTGCTTTTCTACTAATCTCCACACATTCCTAACTCTCTACATGTACCTCATTATAGCTTCAGCTAAAAACCTGCCTAGTTATATTTAAGTGAACCAATATTCTGAACAAGATGGTCGCCTGGCTTATAATAGCGGCCATCTTCCAGTCTATTTCCACTACAACGTGAGGGGGGCGGTGCCAAATTATGCAGTGTGCCTGCTCATGTTTAGAATGTGGGACTGAGGCAGGCACACTGCATCGGTTTGAGAGTGCGCGGCTGGGCCCCTGGTTGATATCTGAAGATCATTCATAGCTCCGCTTCCAGTATTTTAAAAACAGAATTTTTCCGCCCCTCACACTGACAGTAAGGTGGCCGCCTGTGCTGGCGGGCTGGCGGCACACGAGCGTTTTGAGAGAATGGAAGGAACGTCCGTGAAAGTGGGCGTTCCTTCCACTCTCTGCGCTCAGCGTACAAAGCGCGATCTTCCTATGGAGAATCGCGCTTTGTATCCTGTCAGCGTCCGTTTAGCTTTTTGACGGGGAGGGCTTTTTCACGTCCGGTGGATGGCCTTCCCCGTCAAAAACGCACGGACGCAGAGAAGTACGGGCGCACATGAGCCGTAAATGTGCTCATGTGCCGGGGGCCTAACACTAGCGCCAGCCGTGGGCATTAGGGGAACCTTTCACTGCTGGTTTGTGTTCTCTGAATAGCCGAAGCATTGCTTTTTTATGGGGATTTCACTGCCCTCGAACAGGAACCGTATGTGCAGGCAATTCGCCAGGATTTGGCGAATTGCCTGCTCTCTGGATAGCCGAATGGCCAAGAAAGGTAACCGAACGCTGATTTTCAACGTTCGGTTACCTTTCTCCTGCCATTCGGATCTCTTTGAATAACCCTGTAAGTTTTTGGGGTTTATTTCTTGCGGAGACGTTTTGTATGAAAAAAAATATATATTTTACACTGAGAAACAGTTAATGTTAAATATATTTAGTAATTATTTGGTTTATTATTTAGACATAAAAACCTTTTCCTTTTTTTTATATATACCAGCTTAATGGGTGGTTTTGTTTAAGCCTATTTAATGTTATGCTGTTTTTATTAAGAACATACTTTTTTTTGCACTGTAAAACTGTACATAATTTGTATAAAACCTCATACAAAGGCTGGTTGGCACAGCTCTCGACGAGGAACCAGATCCGACACAACACCTGGCCCTGCTTCCTTTAGCAGAGATAGCATTTCTGCATTGTAATCACAGCCACACTTGGGGAAGACACAGGGTGGTGAGGGGATAGAGCAGATTTAAGGAGTGAGGAAATGGGTCGAAAGAGACACAATGGGTGCAGATTAGGGATGAGCTGTTCGATCAGTTTGGAGTTCGACTCGAACATTGGCAGTTCGAAAGTTCGCGAACTTCGAACTTTTTGGCGTGTTTGTTTCAAGTTCGAAAAAAATTAATTTGAAAAAAGGATGAAAAATGCTTAAAAAATACTAAAAAAATCTAGAAATAAAGAGACTCTTTACTGCAGAATATTATAAGCAACGGTTTATTAGATATTGAATTAAAAAACTACCCAGGACAAGAAGGCACGCATGTGGACGATGATTAGCAATGGACGGACTGTGTACGTCGTCAAGAAGCGGTATGTATAATAGCATAAACATGTTACATACACATAACACACAATACATGCATCTACCAACATATGTCAACACATGCTGCAGCGGAATGTATTATCTGTTTGTCAGACAAATGTGACTGTCATAAAATTATTCTGGCTTTATTTAAAATATTTGCACACGTGTACATTTTTCTGAAACTTTCACACCTCAAAATTACATGTGCTTAGAGTGCATGAGGCTTGCATAGGATTTTTTACGCCGCCTGTGTGTTTCATCTTTAAAATACTGCAATGGGTGATGTGGATTTTCTATCTTACAAGGAAAGCATGCTTTACGGTCTGCCTAATGTCTAGGTGCAAAGATTCTCACCCCTAAATGACATGTGCTCGCAGTAGGGCTCTCAAACTCTGGAGCCCCTGATGTTTTTGAACTACAACTCCCAGGATTCCCTCGCCATGTATTGCATTCAAATCATCCTGGGACTTGTAGTCCAAATCATGTTGGGGGTCCGTGAGTTTGAGACCCCTGGCATACTGTGCATGAGGCTTGCATAGGATTTTTTGCGCCGCCTGTGTGTTTCATCTTTAAAATGCTGCAATGGGTGATGTGGATTTTCTATCTTACAAGGAAAGCATGCTTTACAGTCTGCCTAATGTCTAGGTGCAAAGATTCTCACCTCTAAATGACATGTGCTTACAGCAGTGCTCTCA
This sequence comes from Leptobrachium leishanense, assembly GCA_009667805.1. Classification (NCBI taxonomy): domain Eukaryota; kingdom Metazoa; phylum Chordata; class Amphibia; order Anura; family Megophryidae; genus Leptobrachium; species Leptobrachium leishanense. The sequence goes on from CM019066.1 coordinate 247,339,638, forward strand.
AACAGCATAAACAACAGGTGTTAATTAGTGTTTGGAAATAACATGTGCTTCTAATTAGTCTGGTCTCATGAATTTGATACATTGCCTGCACATGCCTGGCTGCAGCACATGTATGAACACTGTGCTTCTGAATTCTAAGAAGTGTTCATTACTACTACATGTTCCTCTGATATGCTGTTTAACCCCTTAAGGACCAGGGCTCTTTAAAGCCAATCATTAATGATGTAGATGTTACATCATTTGTCATTTATTTATTTATTTATAAAGGATTTTACCAGGAAGGATACATTGAGATTTCTCTCGTTTTCAAGTATGTCCTGGGTTCAAGAACATTGAAGTGTTACAGTTACAGAAATACAAAAGTAATACAATGCAAGATATTAAAAAACAACACAAATATACAGATTAATAGAAAATAAATATGTAGGAAATATAGTCACTAGGTTACATGTTTACAGGTGCATTCTGGTGCATAAGGGCTTAATAAAATCTTTACCACACTCCTTAGATTTAAACGTAATATTCCAATATTTGAATGTCATGTAACTCTCCCGAAGGGCCTATGTGAGAATACAATTGTGGATTATTCCAGCCTTGGTGTTAGAATAATCTTAATTTTAATAAAGACAGGAGGCGAATATTTTGCAATCTCTTCTCTTTTCTAAATCACAGCAGCAAAGAGAGTTTTACATAGCAACAGTAAAAACCAATAAACAAATAGGCATTCCCACAAGAGAGCAGTAAGTTCCTCCCACAGCGTGCGTGCGGGACGAGCAGGAACCTAAGTGAACTTGACGTTGACTGGCCGAACAGGAGGAACCGGAGTTCAACAGGCGAGTCGCAGAATTGCAGACCAGCGGAGCAACGGAGTCCAATCAGGCTAAGGAGAAAACAGAGGATACGTGAAAGTACCATGTGATGGAAACGTGTCAATCAGCAGGTAACTAACTCACTAGCGAAGAGCTATCAAGAGCACTATGAACAAGGTCGAGAAGACTAGCCCTAGACTAGACTAATTAGACATGCAAACAAACATTGAATCCTACTAATGGAGGGAAAAACAATTAGATAAATGATGGACACAGAGTCGTTGAAGTCGTGTTTTTATTTTTATTTTTTTATTCAGTAGAAAATGCGGTAAATGTAAACAACCAGGGCATGGGCGGGAGGGAAAAATATTCGCCTCCTGTCTTTATTAAAATTAAGATTATTCTAACACCAAGGCTGGAATAATCCACAATTTTATATCAAGTCAGGAGGCTTCAAATTTTGCAGTTTTAAAGCTGCACTAGAGCCCCAGATGCATGGGAACGAGGGCGAAAATAGAAGGTATGGAACGTAACCGCCCTGGACCAATCAGCAGCCGCCAGTATATCGGACAGAGAACCCCCAGCGTCCGCAACAGAGGAAGCCGCAGTGCCCCGCACCGAGTGCGCGCCAAAGTGAGGAGCAACGCCCGCAAGGGAGAGTAGCCAGCGAACCCATCTAGAGAGGGTAGGTGAAGAGACAGGTTTGTAAGGGGTGACATAGGAGACCAAAAGTTCGCCAGTAGGAGAGGAGCGCAAGGGACGCAAACGAGAGAGGTAAGTGGAAACACAACGAGCAACACACAATAGGGGATCGGAAGGAAAGTAAGGATAGGAAACCTCCGGAGAAAGTGTTTTAGTACGCATGGTAAGTGTGAAAACTACGCCCTCAGGGGAGAAAGCCACAGTGTGCGCATCGAAGGCCCTAACATCTGAGACACGTCGAAAGGACACCAAATCTAAAAGGACTGTTAGTTTAGCCGAGAGCTGACGGAGGGACAGCAAATCATTATCTGGCCAGCTACGCAGGAACTCGAGCATCAGCACAACATCCCAGAAATGAGCATACTTAGGGGTCGGCGGGCGAGCGAGCCGAATGCCTCGGAGGAGACGACACACAGAAGGGTCCCGACCCACAGGAACGCCACCCAAGGGAGCGTGAGCTGCCGAAATGGCCGAGCGGGACAGATTAACCGTACGTATAATTTCCTGATCGTGTAAAGGTTCGCTAAAAAATTAAGTATTAGAGGTAGAGGGGCTGTAGCGGGATCAGCCTGTTGTTGCACACACCAACTACACAAAGTTCTCCAGGTGTAACGGTAGCTCTTTCTTGTGCCAGGAGCCCAGAATCCCCATAATAAGGAGCGAGCTGCATCTGATAGGCCTGGCAGCATGCAGGGTCCCTGGAAATCGTCCACGCCACCAGGGGAAGGTTGCCCTCCAAAACCAACTGGTGTGGCCTGCCTTGAGGGTCCAGCAGAATTGAGTGGAAGGACGGTAGCAGAAGCGGGTGGAGACAAGAAAGTTCCAACGTCAGAGGAAACCAGGGCTGAGCGTGCCACAGGGGTGTGATTAGGAGAATCTGAATCCTCCATCTGCGGACTTCCTGGATCGTGCGTGTGATCATCGGGAATGGTGGAAAAGCGCAGGCTCCCGACGGTGGCCATGGTTGGAGGAAAGCGTCCACTGCTGTCGCCTGCGGGTCTGGAAGCCAGCTGAAGTAGGCCTGCGTCTGATGGTTCAAGCGGGAAGCGAACAGATTGAGATGAAAAAGGCCCTCTCAGCATCGACAAGTGTTGGAACGTCGCATCGTCCAATTTCCAGTCGCTGGAGTCTCTCCACTATCTTGAAACCCAATCCACCACATAGTTTGATGAACCGGGCAGATATTACACTGTGAGGGAGATGTTCCATTTCAGGCAGTAGTTGAAAAGGGAGAGCAAAGGTCCAACAGGAGCTTGGAACGGGAGCCCCCTAGCCGGTGGACATATTGGACCGTGGAGATGTTGTCCATTTGGAGGAGTAGAGAGCAGTCCCTGAGGTCTTGGGTAAAACTGCGGACAGCAAAGGAGCCAGCGATGAGCTCCAAGCAGTTGATGTGAAGGTGCTGTTCCTCTGGCATCCATGCACCTCCTGTGGACACGGACCCGCAGGTCGCTCCCCAGCCCGATTGGCTGGCGTCCGATTCCAGTAGGAAGTGCGCCCATTCCATGCTTCCATGTGTCGCAGCCATCATAGGAGCTCCACTCGAACCTCTGGGGTGATAGGGACCAACTGGTCGTAGGAGGGATTGAGGCAAAGGTATGTAGTCTTCAGACGTTGCATCTCCCGATAGTGCAATGGTCCGGGAAAATGGCTTGGATGGAAGAAGAGAGTAGGCCTACAACTCTCGCCAGATCTCAGAGGCAGAGGGTGTCTGTCAGGACGCCCCGTAGTGTCTTCTTGATGGTTCAAAGCTTTTGCGAAGGGAGACGTAGTTGGCAAGACGTGGAGTCTATTTCGAATCCCAGGAAGGTGACCTTTTGGGCTGGACGAAGTGCCGACTTGTCCACGTTGATGATGAACCCGAGGTCTTGCAGGAGTGTAACCACTAAGGCCGTGTGACGGGAAGACTGGACGGGATCCTGAGCCAGTATTAGTATCTCGTCCAGATAGATGATGGTCCTGATGCCTTGAGCGCGTATGAAGGCCATAACCGGTTTGAGGAGCTTTGTGAAGCACCATGGCGCTGAGCTGAGGCAGAACGGTAGGCAGGTGAACTGCCAGAGGTCGTGGTGCCAGTAAAATTGCAGGATTGACCGAGACCATAAGGTACGCGTCTGTGAGGTCCAGTCTTGTGAACCAGTCGCCGTCTCAGAGGAGGTCCCTGAGCAGGTGTATTCCCTCCATCTTGAAGTGGCGATAGGACACGAAGGCATTGAGGGCTTTCAAATTTATGACTGGACGGAGATTCCCAGACTTTTTGTGTACTAGGAACACATGGCTTATGAAGCGTGGGTGGTCTAGTGCGGGGAGGATGGCCCCTTTTAACTGCAGGGAACGAAGCTCCCTGTCTATCAGTGACTCGGGCCGAGGGCTGTTGAAGCCGCGACCGACGGGAACTCCCCGAGGATTGGGCTTGGTCTATATTGCACATCCGTGCTCTGATTGGTGGTGAGGCGAGGTCTATAGGAGTTGTTGTATCGGCTGGCGACCCAACCTCTTTGTGCGCCAGCCCTGGAGGAAAAACGAGTCTGTGGGTGGAAGACTCTTTTCATATTATACTGGACCTTCTGCAGGTTCGTATAGACCTTAGACAAAGAGATGAAAAAGGACCATACGGCGCATAAAATAGTGTATAAAATAGTGAACAGCTGATTAATAGACAACTGGTTAATATTGGATAAAATGTAAAATATAAGTGAATAAAATTGCCCTTTAAAATACCAAATAGAAATATTAAAGATGCATAGGAAAAAGAGTAAAATGTGCAAAAAGTATATATGGAGATAAGTCAATTAGTGCAAATGAGTGCTCAAAAAGTGCAGCAGTTCAATACTCAAAGGAGTGTTGTTGATTGAAGACAAGTGTATCAATCTTCTCTGTGGTGTGAGTATCAGATCTTCTCTTTAAAGATATCCCTCAGAGAGAAATAAAACATAAAGGCAATAATAGTGCAGATGGTCGTACTGGAATGGAGCAATTCAATAAAGTCAATGTATGTACCACTCACATTTATAGGAGCCTAAGGGAAATCCAGGCTCAAGGAAAATAGCTTGCGGCCAGATATAGGGTGGCACGTCCCTCCTTTCGTCTATGGTGGTTGCTAGGTAAAGCAGAGAGAGTCGGGAGACGACACTCCCATAGCGTAACTCTGTGCGTATATGTGGAAAAATTAAATTAAAATTGATCACACTCACCAATTATAGAGCCTCTCAATACCAGGCTCAAGGGATACCGCCTTGGGCTCTCTTAAGGTGGAGGCCCGAACCCCTGCCGCCTGGATCCTCCTTTCAGCACTGAGCTCTCTGCTATGAACAAAGGCTTCTCTCCCAGGGAACTTCCTCAGGATTTCCCTTAGGCTCCTATAAATGTGAGTGGTACATACATTGACTTTATTGAATTGCTCCATTCCAGTACGACCATCTGCACTATTATTGCCTTTATGTTTTATTTCTCTCTGAGGGATATCTTTAAAGAGAAGATCTGATACTCACACCACAGAGAAGATTGATACACTTGTCTTCAATCAACAACACTCCTTTGAGTATTGAACTGCTGCACTTTTTGAGCACTCATTTGCACTAATTGACTTATCTCCATATATACTTTTTGCACATTTTACTCTTTTTCCTATGCATCTTTAATATTTCTATTTGGTATTTTAAAGGGCAATTTTATTCACTTATATTTTACATTTTATCCAATATTAACCAGTTGTCTATTAATCAGCTGTTCACTATTTTATACACTATTTTATGCGCCGTATGGTCCTTTTTCATCTCTTTGTCTTAGTCTTGACACATATTTTGGTTGTTTTTTATGTGTTTTTTACCATACTATAGGCTGCATTTGACTATTTACTAGTAATCCACATAGCACTTTAATCAATTCATCAAATAAACAAGCGCCCACACTGTATAGTGTATATCCGTATACACATTCCCTAATCAACTTCGTATAGACCTTAACCTTAGAGTTAGCTCTTTTAAGAAGAGATCCCCAAACAGCAACCCCTTAGCTGCAGGACCCAACTCCTTGGTGCACATGCTGGTAAGTTTTGTATCAAAACGAAAAAACACCGCCTTGCGGCGTTCGGAAGAGATGCCAACATTGGCGTTACCTAAAAGGCAGAGAGCACGCTGTGCCCATTCTCGGACCATCGCGGGGGTCTAGCGGAGTATTGTTAGTTAATGCTTTGTCCGCCATGACGAAAATAACGGAATGGGGGCCAAAAACGTCTAGCAGTTTGTCCTGAGCGACGCGGAGGCCCTGTTCCAGACCACGACGAGGATCCCTGCCAGCCTTACCCATGAAGGTGACGAAATCCTCGAATTCCGGGGTAAGAGAGACCTTGTCTGGCAAGGTCGGGCGGGGGCATTTTGCGCAAACGTGCCCTGTCTGCTTTTTCTAAGGGACAGCGTAGCCAAAAGCACAGGAGCTCGGCTACGTGGTCAGGTGGGAGCTAGGCCGAAGACCTGGGGTGGGTAGTAGTGCGCGGGTCGAAAGAGGGTACTCCTCGAGCGTCGAGGATCTACAATGGGGTATCCGAGGACACCAGGGAGCGTGGCGGTACTGGCGCGGCAGAGAGAGGCACAATGGCCATGGCATCAAAACGGGGCTCACCCGTTGAGCTAGGAGTAGCCGTCGGGTCACCGGCGGTCTCTGCTCCTTCCTCCTCCGGGTAATCAGCCCAGTAATCCTCCAGGTCGCAAATATCGTCCCCATCATGGTGGGCAGACATGCGAGAGGATTTTTTAGCGGGCCCTTGCCCTTGCCTGCGGAGTCAGACTGGCCCTTCCAGGGTCTTTTGCATGACGGTGCGGCAGCTTCTGACTGATCGGACTGAGAGTCCACAGATTGAGCCGGGGACTGGGCCCGAGAAAGCCCTGGAGGATCCGGCTGTGGAAGTGGAGGTAAAGCTGCCAGGGCTATGGGTAGGGTCTCGGAAATAGCAGTAAGGAGCCAGGCCTTAAGCTCCTCCTGATTGATGGGATTTAATTGTGGAGGGTCCATCAAAAAATCGGGAGTTACGGGGCTCACCCGTTGAGGATCTTTAATATATATATATATATCCGCGAAAGTAGAGCAATATATTGCTGTGTGATCGGGGCTCACCCGATGTTTTGCGGGCTGGTAATAACAAAATGCCGCTTGGTGTATACGAATATATCGGGGCTCACCCGAGTTAACCGCGGGGTCCTGCAGGGAAGCGGAGGCTGTTTATTTCTCAGGGTGGGTGAAGTGTGCTGCCACCTGTCAGCGTTGCGAGCTCTGAATGGCGGCAAACGCATATGGGAAAATCCCCAAAATGGCCGCCAGGGTGTGCAAGCGCAGTAAAAACACCACGCTCTGAGGAGAAAAGACCGCACGCTCGGTTAAAACTGGGAAAGCCGCACAACGGGTAATTAAGTGCAGAAAAATACACTAAAAACGTGGAAAAAACATCGCCGATAGTCACCCGACGGTCAGAGGTGTAAAACGCTCGTCCTGTCGGGAGACCACAAGCAGATGGCAAAGCGCAACCTGCAGGCGGGAGAGTGCCCGCACAGCAGGGACGAACCTATGGGGATAACAGATTAAATCCACAGTAATACAGTAGAAAAACCATATAATAAAATTACAGAAAGATCAATCGAAAATACAGTAAAATACAATTAAACTAGGCCTGACAACCAGGAGCTGTTTCAAAAACGTCTCACCTGGTCGTCAGCAGCAAAGAGAAGAGGCTGTGGGAGGGACTTACTGCTCTCTTGTGGGAATGCTATTTGTTTATTGGTTTTTACTGTTGCTATGTAAAACTCTCTTTGCTGCTGTGATTTAATAAAGAGAAGAGATTGCAAAATATGAAGCCTCCTGACTTGATATAAAATTATTATTGTGTTAGATCTATAGTTTTGGTGCAAGCGTGTTGGAAGGGCTTGCTGCTTCTGCATTAGTAACACAACACAACGTGAAAATGTCTATCATAAAGCGTACAAGCTGAGTCCCTAGAGTCTCTGACTATCCATTGTCATATATACCTTGCTTTATACATATAATACATTCCCTCATCTAACAAGATAGTAGCCAGTCCCTGTGCATTTTAACCCCTTAACCCTTTTCACGCCTCTGTGCTGAGCTAATTTTTACCGGTTTCGCTCATCATGTTTAACCGCGTTTTGAAGCCTTATTTTAATATATGACCCAGACATATTATATATATCATTCTTTCCGGCAGACTGTGCAGATTCATAATATGTCATTATTATATGTATACGTTATGTCATGTCTGTATATTATAACAAAAAATGCAATACAATTTGAATTTTCTATAATTTACAATGTGTAAAGTGTTTTTTTTCACATTTTAACATGCGATCGTTTGCGGTTATATTTTCTATGGGTTGCGCTTGTTAAAAAAATTAGAAATCGTTACTTTTTTTGGGGAAAAGTACGTATTTTTTAGCAAACGCCCCCCATAGAAAAAATCGTTAGTGCAGCATCATTGTTCACATTATAATTGAAATGGGAACAATATTGTTGCACTAATAAAACGAAAAAAAAAAAAAAACACATTTTTTTTTTAAATTTTAGTTTTAATTAACCACGCTCTGGCCGTTCCAATGATAGAAAACATTAACCCCTAGCTGTCACGGATCGGGAGATAGGGGGTTCATTGGAACCCCCTATCTCCACTATAGGTGGCAGCAAGGGGTTAATTTCAAAACTGGCGCCGTCGCGCTCTGTCGATGTCGGCCAGCTCCTGGAGGGGACCGCGATACGGCGCATGTTAGCACCATATCGCGATCCAGCCCCCTAGGGGTTAAAGACAGTCGCCGCTTGGAAGGGCAGGCTGTGCCCTTCCAGGCGGTGCCTGTCTTTAATCGCCGGCCCGCGGGGAAGGGGAGGGGGAGAGGTCCGAAGGACCTCCCCCCTCCCCTTCAGGCACCTTCCCTGCAATGGCGGGGGGGGGGTGTCGGAAATAGACGTCATCGAGCATGCGCGATGACGCCTATCGTGCCCGCCGGGGTCCCGGAGGCAGGGCTGACATCAATGATGTCAGCCCGCACCGGGGGGCCGCGCGATCAGCCGGAATACCGGCTGATCGCGGCTGCAAAGGGAGGACGCGCTCAGCGTGTCCTCCGCAGCGAAGTAGCAATGCGGGTGGACGCGCTCAGCTAGGGGTTAATGTTTGCTATCATTGGAACGGCCAGAGCGTGGTTAATTAAAACTAAAATTTAAAAAAAAAAATGTGTTTTGTTTTTTAACCCTTATTTTTTAACCCTTATCCTTTAAAAAGTATTTTTTTAAAACTTTTTGTCCTTGTTTCCTGTCACCCAGGAAACACAGTTTGGTTCGTGTTCGAACTCTTGAAATTGTTCGAGTTCGAATGTGAACCGAACACGGGGGTGTTCGGCTCATCCCTAGTGCAGATAGACATTAGTGAGGGAAAGACCTTTTAGACAGTGAGAGAAGATGGGATTAGGGACATTTACAGGACATTTAAATGGGGAGGAGAGCTAGCTCTCCTCCCCATTTAAATGTCCCATCAGGACAGGGAGATGCTTAATTGGGGGTGTACGTTGGAAACAAGTGGGGAATAGGGAGGTGTAAAATAGAGTAAATAGATTATAAATAAGTGGGTGGCACAAACCGAAACCTTGCCAACACTGTGGGCATTAAACGCTTTTCTTCACAGGGAAACCATGATTGACCATGATGCACATATTTCCCTCACCACATTACCAGTGCTAAGCCATCCCTTTCCTAGGTTGTCAAAAACAGGTATCAGCACATTTGGCAAATGTTTTGGAACTACAGCTTCCATTGAGCTCAACCAATATAATGAGCACCTAAGCATTGACAGATGTAGTTTAAGAATATCTGGAGGGCCAAGGCTGCAGACCATTGGTCTATAAATGATTTGATGTTGTGAAAATGAGACACTCCTCAATGTTATTGCTAATGTTAAATGCTGCCTTTAGCAGCCCATACTCTTTGAAAGAGAAAAAAAGATTCAATAAACTGAGTGGTTTTTAACCTTTCAGTTATTATTGTGGAGCTGTTCTCACCCCTACGGATTTGGAAAACATGCAACCTAAAAAACTGCTATTTTAACCAGACTTCCGGTCCCTGCCCTTGACAAAGATGGAGGCTGTGCATCGTTAGCCCAGCCCCGTGTGTGCACAGGAAGCTGGGTAAATGACACTTCTTCCACCACTTCGCTGGGGCGTCTATTAGGAATCATGGCAGAGACAGGCGGGGGTAGCTCGGTGCTCAGGCTGAGGAAGCAGTTGGAGTCTAGCAGTTTTCAGGCCGAGCAGTACGTGAAGCTGCTCTCCCAGCAGTCCGATGGGGACCGCGATTTACAGGAGCACAGGCAGCGGATCCAGAGCCTGGCGGACGAGACCGCCCAGAACCTCAAGCGCAATGTCTATAAGAACTACCGGCAGTTCATCGAGACGGCGCGAGAGATCAGCTACCTGGAGGGCGAAATGTACCAGCTCAGTCACATCCTCACCGAGCAGAAGAGTATCATGGAGAGCGTTACCCAGGCCCTGCTGCACACCGACCGCGCCGAGGCCGCCCGCGAACTGCAAGCCGCCTTCCCTAAGGAGGCCGAGGAGGGCAAGGTGCGCAACCTCACCACACTGCTGGAGAAGGTGGAGGGCTGCAAGAACCTGCTGGAGACCCCCGGGAGGTAAACACACATCCATGCCCTCTGTGCATCGCCAGGCCTGGCCATTACGCATGGCAATAAGTGAGAAAAAGGACCGGGCAGGGCATATGAGCCAGAAAGAATCCGTCATGCAGCTACTGTGACTTTCCTGCCTGTGCACAGCAGCTGCAAGGAGACCAGGAAATATCTCAGCCAATCAGCAGCTGCTTCCTAGACGCAGGGCATTTCCTTCTTCTGGTGTCTAAAGCAAACCTGAGCCCCGTTCAATACCTGAGCAGCTGCTGAATTGCTGCAGCAGTGTCATTGAACGCCTTGGATGCGAATTTCTAAATAAAATGGCCGATTTCTTTAAAGGAACACTAAGCAAACCCCCCCCCCTTTTTTTTTTTAGATTAAAATATACCTGGTCCCTCAATAACTAGGTAGGGATATATATATGTATATTATTTTTTTTCACACTGTAATACTCTAAAATCCACTTGTTTATTTTTGTATTTTTATTTTTTTTATACTCACCTCCTCTTCCGCTCCCGTCCTTCTAAATCTGTAACTTGGTTTATGATTTACGTGAGATGCGCGCCTCTCATGTAGGCCAGCCAATCCGCAGGCTTCCTCTTCTTGGATTAGTGTTACGCCCAAGAGGATGCGCGCAACACTAATCCCAGCCGCAGACTATGCTGGCGGCTCGCTGCCGCCAGCTACTGCGGCGAGTTGGAGACGTCATCGTGCTGGAAGCGCGATGTCGTCTCCTACTCGGCAATAGTCGGCAGAAGCAGGAAATATAAATCCTGCTCTGCTGACTGACAGCTGGGAGGGCGGAGTAAAGTCCTCCGCGTCTCTCAGCTGTTTCAGCCGGCTGAGCGGAGGGAGGGGGGGAAAGGCGAGGGCATACTCAGCACATCATGCCCACCTAAAAAGCTTAGGTGGTCATGTTGCCTAGAGTATCCCATTAATGAAAGATTCAGATGGTTTTTCGTATGACTCGGGCAAAATATGATAACGAAAAGCAGTCAGCACAATTCCGTTTTGTACGCACACACCACAAATGATAGTTTTTATTGAATAAACGTTATGTTTACTTCTGAAACAAAATTATATTTGAACTGTAATATGTCTGTGCATGGGGTAAATAATTAATATTTTGTGCTTTTGGTGAACAAAAACCTCAAAATTAACATTGCCGTACGGAATTGTTACATGCTTCATGGCGGCGGCCATCTTTACTACGTCACGCTCATCTCCTTGGGTCGCTGCAAGTGCTAAATTAGCAGTGCTGAGCGGCAGAACGGCGTTCAATGGCAAGTTGCTAACTTAGCACTTGCAGCGGCTGAGGTATTGAACGCGCCTCTGGATAGATTCTGGTGAAAGATACATTTTAGCAACTTTATCATTGGACTATAACGTTGTTTCCCAAACTTGTCCTCAGGACCCGCTGACACGCCAGGTTTTCCAGATATCTGAAGCACGGTACAGGTGATTTGATTTCCTGCACAGTGATTGCAGGATTCAGTCTGCATTTTCCCAAGGTGATCTGCAAAATCTGGCCTGGTTGAGGGTCCTGATGACAGGTTTGGGAAACACTGGCCTATAAGGAACTAATCCTACGGATTCAGCAGCCTCAAGATACAGTATACAATTCAGCCTCGTAGTTATCGCCGGTGAGCACTAATGCACTTTGTAAGCTGGGCTTGTAGCTCGAGTGTTGTGATTCTCTGCAACTGCACAGGATGAAAGCATGAGCTATTCCAAGGTGCTCGTTCTTCAATCTGGAAACTGAATTTCTCAAATACCGTCTCCTAAAATTTGGTGTTGCGTGATTTTTTTTGCAACATAGTTTAACACCCTCTGAAAGTTCCATTTATCATTTTAGGATTATACATACAATATCTTGCACTGATATGATTAGCTTTTGTACATTAAGAGACGTTTGTTGTATAGTCTCCAAAGAAATTAACTTTTCTATGTTTTTATTGTTTGCAGGTACTTGGTGTATAATGGTGATCTGACTGAATTTGATGTGGACAACATGGTCCTAATCCAGAAGGTCCATGCCTTCCTGATGAATGATTGCTTGTTGATTGCCACTGCCCTCCCTAACCGTAGGGGCATGTACAAGTACAATGCTTTGCACAATCTGGATGATCTCGCTGTTGTAAATGTGAAGGAGAACCCTCCTATGAAGGACATGTTCAAAATCCTCATGTTCCCCGAGAGCCGCATCTTCCAGGCAGAGAATGCAAAGATTAAAAAAGAATGGCTGGAAGTGCTGGAAGAGACAAAAAAGAACAAAGTGCTAAACGAGAAGCGCAAGAAAGAGGAAGAAGCCCCTCGTTCTCCTGTTGTTCCTGACATCTCAACTAACCCATTCAGTGATGAGGAAACCCCTGATGAGGAGGAGGTGGATTTGAGCCTTGAGTGGATCCAGGAACTCCCTGAAGATTTGGATGTCTGTATAGCTCAGAGGAATTTTGAGGGGGCTGTCGACTTGCTGAATAAACTGAACAGCTACTTGGAAGATAAACCCTTAACACATCCTGTAAAGGAGTTGAAAGCCAAAGTGGATGAAAGAATTCGACAACTGACGGATGTGCTTGTGTTTGAGCTTTCCCCGGACAGGTCTTTAAGAGGAGGTCCAAAGGCAACTCGAAGAGCGGTTTCTCAGCTTGTACGTCTGGGTCAGTCTACCAAGGCATGTGAGCTGTTTCTAAAGAACAGGGCAGCTGCTGTCCATACCGCCATACGCCAGCTAAGAATTGAGGGGGCAACGTTACTCTACATACACAAGCTGTGCAATGTGTTCTTCACTAGTCTACTTGAGACAGCAAAGGAGTTTGAGATGGACTTTGCTGGTAACAACGGGTGTTATTCTGCCTTTATCGTCTGGGCTCGCGCCGCACTGAAGATGTTTGTGGATGCTTTTAGTAAGCAGGTATTTGACAGCAAAGAGAGTCTTTCCACAGCAGCAGAGTGTGTGAAGGTCGCCAAGGAACATTGCAAGCAACTGAGTGAGATAGGTCTAGACCTCACCTTCATACTCCATGCGTTACTGGTGAAAGATATAAAGGCTGCCCTGCATAGCTACAAAGATATTATTATTGAAGCCACGAAACACCGTAATTCTGAGGAAATGTGGAGAAAGATGAACTTGATGACACCTGAGGCTCTTGGGAAGCTGAAGGAAGAGATGAGGAACTGTGGCGTGGCCACCTTTGATCACTACACTGGTGATGACTGTTGGGTGAACCTGAGTTACACAATTGTTGCTTTCACGAAGCAGACCATGGCATATTTAGAAGAAGCCCTGAAACTCTACTTTCCAGAACTGCACATGGTCCTGCTTGAAAGCTTAATGGAGATAATACTAGTAGCTGTACAGCATGTAGATTATAGCCTGAGATGCGAGCAGGAGCCTGAAAAGAAAGCTTTCATTAGGCAGAACGCATCATTTTTATACGACACCGTCCTCCTTGTAGTTGAAAAACGGTTTGAAGAGGGTGTTGGGAAACCAGCTAAGCAGCTGCAGGATCTGAGGAATGCATCTAGATTGGTTCGGGTCAACCCTGAGAGTACCACGTCTGTCGTGTAATTTAATGGTGTGTCCTCTTCAGTTTACATATGCAGATTTTAACATGACGAGCAGTGATTAAATTCTGGCACAATTGTAGAAATATATTTGGCCCATGAATGATCATAATTCTGAAGGACCCAATCAGCTTGGCTAAGCTAATGGTGTCCTTCCGAATTATTATGTTGTTAGCATGAGGTACAGTATTGTAGTTTGTAACCAGGCCTCATGGCTGCACAACATATAATCTCAATGCTCTAAATTGCCTGGGCATTTAATTTTAAGATAGAATCTAAGCATGAAACAAAAGAGGGGACACGTTCCAAGCACTCCTATACCATGATCTTTTAAGACCGGGGTGATCAACTACAATGTTTTGAAACTACATACTGTTCAGCCACTCATTAAGTCAGTTGAGCACCCCTGTTTTTAAGGCATGATTGTAGATTTGACAGAATTTAATGGTTACTATTTTTTATAGTCTAGCTCAGGAGTCTAACCTTGGCCCTCCAGATGTTTTGGCACTACATCTCCCATGCTGCTCATCCGCTCATTAGTTTGGCAGAGACTCGTAGGAAGTGTAGTTTCAAAACATCTGGAGGGCCAAGGTTCCAGACCTCTAGCTTGTTCCGTAAAAAGATGCAATTCCTATGTAATATTCAGAACTTTGAATTCCGCGTTGACAATTTTTGTACATGGTTTTTCTCATTCCGAACATAATTGTGCAATTTTTATACTCGTTCTGTGGGTTTTTATTTTTTACTTTACTCTTGTGCTTGTTTGCAACCAAAGAGCACATGCTTACTAATATTTGACTAAAAAATAAGTTAATAAATATTTACTGATGCATGTGTTTGTTCATGTGACAAGCAATAAAGTTTGCTTTTCTTTAAAGTAGGGATGCACCGATACCACTTTTTTAAGACCGAGTACAGATAATTTTCTTCAAGTACTCACCGATACCGAGTACCGATACTTTTTTTTAAGTCATGTGAATGCTTTCCAATAAGAACAGACCTCATATAAAAATGCCCCCAGCTCATGGATAATGCCCCCCAGCTAATGGATATGCCCCCCCCCCCTGCTCACCTGGAGCTCTCCGCGATGATACTTACCTTCCTGGGCGACGCGGGGAAATTCTTTGCGCGTTGCGCTCGTTGGAAGGACCCCAGCCACGATCACATGGGACCACGTGATTGCAGCTGGGTTCCTTCCAACGAGCGCACGCGCGGAAACTTTCCCGGCGTCGCCCAGGAAGGTAAGTATGATCGCGGAGAGCTCCAGGTGCCTGTCCGAATGCTCTATCGGCATTCGGACAGGCCCTGCAGCTGCTCACCACATTGTTTCATACTTACCTTCCTGGGCAATGCCGGGAAAGTTTCTGCGCGTGCGCTCATTGGAAGGACCCCAGCCGTGATCACTTGGTCCCATGTGATCGCGGCTGGGGTTCTTCCAACGAGCGCACGTGCAAAGACTTTCCCCGCGTCGCCCAGGAAGGTAAGTATGAAACAATGTGGTGAGCAGCTGCAGGGCCTGTCCGAATGCCGCTAGAGCATTTGGACAGCCACCCCAGCCCCTCGGAAGCCGGCTCAAGGCCGGCTTCCGGTATCGGAAAAACATATTGGGGGTACTGCAGGAGTACCAAGTACTCCTGCAGTACCTGTATCGGCACCGATATCGATACTAGTATCGGTATCGGTGCAACTCTATTTTAGTTACTTAGGTTAGTGTCCCTTTTAGATTACTTGTGCATTACAAACAAAAACACATGCTGCTGTTTTTGTTTGAAGTAATTGTATGGGGGGGGGGAAACCTTATGTGGAATTATGCAACATTTACCAAACATCGGTGAAAAAGCAATGGGGGGGGGGGAATGCTTAGTCAAGGTAGCAAGGGCTCTTTTTTACTTTGTAGGCTATGACAGCTGAATGAGATGATAGTTGAATTAAAGGGACACTACCACTTCCATAAACTGTAACAAGATCAAGTGTGCATTAAACAAAATCACCTTTATAAAGCACATGCTGCTGTTTTTTTGTTGTTGAAGTAATTGCATGTAAAAAGGAAAAATAACATTAGGCTTTTTACTCCAGGATTCAGTTTTTTGTGTATTTTCCCACTATGCAACATTTACCAAAATCTTATGGTGATTTTTACTTTGTGGCTGTCCTTTTCTCATACATCATTATTTAAGTTAGAAAGGTGGAGGAGGGAGTTTTAAATAGGGCAACAGATGGTCTATCATCCTGCCTCTGCTACCTGAGATGGCAGCTGAATGAGATGTTAGGGGATCTTAAAAGACTTCTAATCTACTCCCTCTTGATGTCCTTTGAATACATCACACATAAAACAGTGATTTGAGGCCACGGTTGACCTATAGATTCCATTCTATCGTCAATGTCACATGAGGAGCAAGTGATGGAAGGATACTGTGGGGGGCAATTTACAACACAAAAGGTCACAAAATAGATGCACCCAGTGTAGAGATGGGTGCGCCTGAGGAAAAAACAAAGAAAAAAAAAAGTTGTTTTCCTCAATCTTTTTTTCAAAACCATTTTTTTGTTTTTCCTGGGAAAAATTGAAAAAAAAAAAAAACAAGTGTGTAATGTGTTCTTTTACAATGATAAATAATATAACATTAAAACTCGGGCTGCAACTAATGATTATGAAACATAATCGATTTTAGTTGGCTGATTATTTTTACAATTGATCGATTTCATAGGATGAAAGAATACAATTTTTTTGTTTCCTTAAAAGGAACATTATCAGGGTTATTCAAAAAGAATCAAAGTCACTGCAGGTTCGCTGACTTTTCGTTCTCTTCAATTCGGTGTGTTTCGGCGACCCTATGGTGTATTCAGCAAGCACCACAGTGCCGTTGTACTGCAGGGAAATGCTGCTCCAAACCCGACGAACGCTCACCGAAACCTGCAAAAACATCTGGATTAACCCCGCCGGAGAAACCCGACTAGCCACCGATCACAGCACAGAGCAGCCGCCAGAAAAACCCGACACGCAGACGAAGGTGAAAAGAAAAAAAAAGTCAGAAAATTGAAATGCTGTTTGCAAAAAAACTACTGAGCGAAAATGTCTGGAATTTACATAAGATCCAATGAATGATAATAAAAAGGTCTGTTACAGAAAAAAACCTATTTTAAAAAAAAAAAAGAAAAAGTTCGCAAAAAATGCCTAAAAAAAATCTATGAATAAAGAGACTATTATTGTATTCTGCAGTAACTAAACAGCTTATTAGATATTGAATTAAAGTGAGAGCGAGAATATTTTTAACATTTGAAGCCTATGGGATTTGTCTGAATAAATCTGTCGAACGAAAACCACCGAACAGCAGGGCATTTCGGCAACTTTTCCCTGTTTTGTATTCTCTGAATAGACAAAGCATTGCTTCTCTATGGGGATTTCACTGCCCTCAAACAGGCACCGTCTGTGCAGGCAATTCGGCAACATTTAGTGAGCTGCCTGCTCTCTGAATGGCCAGGAAAGGTAACCGTATTCTGAATGTCAGTGTTCGGTTACATTTCGTCCACAATTCGGATCTCTTTGAATAACCGTGTATGAAAAAAGTAAACCCCTGCCTCTTCCCCTCTTTTTTTACGTAAGAAATTTGCTTAGTGTACATAACATTAGTTTGTAAATGCACAAATTGCATACTTTTCGCACTCAATGTACACGGGCACCTGGTCACAGTGCTGGATTGATACTGTGCATGCAGCTTAAGCCCACGTCTTCTTTCTCCACAAACACTGCTACAAGCTTTCAGATAGACCTGATGTCAGCCCAAACGCAGAGTGAGAACGGAGGACACTCCACACAGCCTGACCACTTTAGGATATTAGAGTGTCCCTTTACAATAATGTCATGAACAAACTGAGCAGGAGGAAAGTCTGGAGGTGGAAGGGAGTGAATTTATTAAAGGGACTTGACCCGAGTAGGAGAACGAGTTTGTGGGAAGGGACCAGACCAAAGGGAGAGTGGCAACTCCAGACCAAAGAGGGGGTGACCGGCAGGTTGGGGTGGCAACACAGGATTCCAGCTTCAAGTAAGGATAAAACACCAGCAGTACAGTGCCCATACCCAGTGGCAGTAACCCAGGATTTGTGTTATAGTGCTTCTGCAATTGTAAATCAAAACAAACTGGTTATGTCTGACATAACCCAAGAACAAAATCATACGAGTAAACCGCGGCATCTTCTCCATTTAGCTCCGAAGCAGAATAAGAGGTGTAGCTCAGTCTGACTTTAACCCCTTTCCGACCACTGACGTACCATGTACGGGTCTCCCTTAGACCCACGGAAATACATGGTACGTCAGCGGGCTCCTAACCTCCCTCTCGCCCGATACTTGTCTCCCTCGCCGGCTCCTGCAGCGTTCTGGCAGGCTGGAAGCCTGCCGGGCCATTTCCAGGGGGCCAGCAGGCGCGACTACATCATCACGCTGCTTGATGACATCATCGGCAGGCGCCCACTGGCACCTGCAGTAAAATCCAGGAAGGGGAAGGTGGCTCCTTTGGCACCCTCTATCTCCCCTACCATTAGGGCTAGAAACAAAAAAAATGCACTGCTGGAAAGGGGAGAGTCTCCCCTTTTCAGGGGAGTTTAAAGTTAACCAATTTGGCGCCGAATCTCGATTCAAACCTGGAGGTGGCTGACATTTTGGATGTCAGCCAAGCCTCCGCGTCACCCCCCCCCCCCACCCACTGACATGCTCACCATATGTGTGAGGACGTCAGTGGGCCAGTTAACCCCCTAGCTGCCAAGTGGAGATAGAAGGATCCTTTGGATCCCTTTATCTCCCGATCCGTGGCAGCTAGAGGGTCATGTTTGACACTATTGTATAGGCCTGATCATAACCAGGTTTGGTGTAAAAACAAATTAAAGAAAAAAAAAAATTGGGATTTAATTAAATAGGACCTAGGCTGGCATGTAAAACGTTTGAGCATAAAACGGTCATAATAAGCTCAGCGCACATAGGTGAACTGGCTCAGCAATGAAGGGGATAAAAAGCAAACCCAAGTAAAAATTGGGTATTTCTATTCTCAGGACAAAATTTTGAAACTATTTAGCTGGGGTCCTTTTTGGCGGTTGTAGATTTTGGGAATTACATTATGAAAAAGTCTGTTTTATCCGTTTCCTTTTTTATTTTTTACAGGAACTTCTACGATATGATGGCAATAATGGTATCTTTAATATGTCCATTTAATGGCGGGAAAAACTGTGTAATATGTGTGGGTTGCATAAACGAGTAAGAGGAACATTTGACCTAAACACGAACAGCGCAGAAACGTAAAAACAGCAGCGGTCACTAAAGGACAGCTGTGACAAAATCGCCCGGTCACTAAGGGGTTAAATCGTGTTTTCTTTTTTCTGTAACCGCCCTTTTTATTATCATTCATTGGAACTTATATGTAAACTTCAGACATTTTCGTTCAGTAGTTTCTTTGCAAACAGCGTTTCACTTTTCAAACATTCAAGCGTACTTTTTTTTTCACTTCATTCGTCTGTGGTGTTGGGTTTTTCCGGCGGGCTGCTCTGCGCTGTGATCGGCTCCTGCTCAGGTTTCTCTGGTGCGTTCGGCAGGGTTAATCCAGATGTTTTTTGCGTGTTTCAGCGTGCATTCGGCGGGTTTTGCGGTGAGTTTTCGTTGGGTTTGCAGCGGCTTTTCGCTGCACTACGACAGCTCTGTGGTGGTTGCTGAATATACTGCAGGGTCGCCGAAATGGGATCGCCGAATTGAAGAGAATGAAAAGTCACCGAACGTGCGGTGACTTTTCGAATTCTCTTTGAATAACCCTGATAATTTCAACAAGGCCAACTTCATTAAAATAAAGGAAGCTCTCAATGTCATTGACTGGCAGAAACTCTTTCATGTGAAAAACACTGAGGATAAGTGGAATATCTTTAAACTAACACTAGAAAAGTACACGTCACAATATATTCCACTGGTTAATAAATATAAAAGAAACAGACTGAAACCAATGTGGCTTAGTAGGAAGGTAACCAAGGAAATGAAAAATAAAAATAAGAAATTTAAAGCTTTTAAATCTGAGGCATCCTATAAAACATATAGGGCAGCCAATAAAGCATGTAAAAATGCGATTACCGTAGATGGGCTAAACTAGAAAATGAAAAAGAAATAGCAAAGAGAGCAAGACCAACCCTAAAAGATTCTTTAGGTACATAAATTCTAAAAAAAAAACAAGAGTGAAAATGTAGGTTCACTAAAATCTGAGTCAGGGGTATTGTTAACAGAAGAGCAAGATAAGGCAGAAATTTTGAATGATTACACCGGCCAACCATAAAAAAACTTTTTTCATAATTTTGGCTCTATGTTTTTTTTGCATCCTGAATCTGAAAATGACCATTACATTGTCATAGCACGTACCGTTTTTTCACAAAATACATTTTTACTCTAAAGAAAGCATCTAGGTACTTAACAATATAATTAAATTTACTTAAATCAAACACGTCTAAGAACAAGAAAGTTATTTCATATCCGAATCTTCAATCAGCTTTGCGTCCAGTTCCTCATGGTGAAGGTATTCCTGTTCCACCTGAGTCATTGGATGTGCTTTCCGCAACTAGTAGCGATTGTGAGTGTGAGGTGCTTGACGCTGTTTCAGACTGTGAATTCGAAAGCCGCAAACACCAACTGTTAGAACAAAATTTAACTGGATGATCTAGTGAGAGATTTACGTTTAACCAAAGAGAAAACTAAACTGCTTGGTTCCAGGTTGAAAGAAAAAAATTTATTGGTTCCAGGAACATCTTTTCGTGAGTACAGGACAAGAGAGGAAAAATGTGCTTCTCATTTCGAGCAAGAAGGTGGTCTGGTATTCTGTAGTGACATACCAGGGTTAGTAGAAGAATTTGGGATCGAATATAATAAAGATGATTGGAGACCAGGGCCGGCCCGACGATGGAGCAGCGCGGAGCGCTTGCTCCAGGTGGCAAATTTGAATAGCGGCAAATTTTTAGCGCCATCTTCTTGATTCCCGGCGCTGGGCTGACGCTGAGCGCTGCTGCACTATTTTTTGCCACGCGCCGGCGGCAGCATCTACTGTCGGCCGCTAGCGGCGCGTGGCTGCATTGCGTGCCGGTGCCGCCCCCCCACCCAAACGCATGCTAGACATGCATCCATGGGAGCGCGGGCGGTGTCCGCGGATAGATCCGCTCTGCCTCTTCCTGTCATCTTACTTTGAGTCAGGGCAGCGCACGCAGACTGTTATGAGGAGGTGGGGTGGTGAGACCCGTGACCGGCCACTGTGTCTGTCAGCGGCCCAGCGCTACTTGTACCAGACCAGACACAGAGACTGCAAAAGTAGTAAGTCGGGGGGGGGACTCCGCCTGGGGTGAGAGCTGGCATGGGGGCAAATATACCCAAGTGAGCTGGGGGCACGAGCCGCAACTACTATTTGGGCTCCTCAGCCGTCTGACATCCTTGCCTGTATGTATGTATTCCTCCTTTCCCCAGTTTCTACACCCAGTGGTCCCATGCCCCCCCTGTAATCCCCACCCACTCAGCCCGCTGTGTATAGCCGGGTGATGCCGGGTGAATATCCCGCGGAGTGGCTCACACGTGTGCAGCACCTGGGAATTTCCAGTCTGCCCTCCCTCAGCCTGCACTCACAGTCAGCAGCTCACTGCCCTGCCTCGACTTCCCCTCGCCTTGCATGTCACCGGCCAGGGGATAGAGGGGTCCTTCGGCTCAGGAACAGCTGCTTATCCGTGCTCCTTAGCTTTCTCTCAGGTAGGGTGACAGACTTTACATTTACTCTATATGTACAGACATCTTATTATGTATGGAATCCATGATACCGGGCTCTTTGTCCATTTCCATGACATTATAGCCAGTGGCGTAGCGTGGGTTGTCAGCGCCCGGGGCCAGCCAAGAATTGTGCGCCCCCCCCCCAACCTGTGGACACGTTATCGATATTGCCCCAGCTCTCACATGGATATTGCCCCAGCTCATGGGATTTGCCCCAGCTCTCACATGGATATTGCCCCAGCTCACACATGGATATTGCCCCAGCTCATGGATTTGCCCCCAGCTCATGGATTTGCCCCCAGCTCTCACATGGATTTGCCCCCAGCTCTCACATGGATTTGCCCCAGCTCACACATGGATTTGCCCCAGCTCACACATGGATTTGCCCCAGCTCATGGATTTGCCCCCAGCTCATGGATTTGCCCCCAGCTTACACATGGATTTGCCCCAGCTCATGGATTTGCCCCCAGCTTACACATGGATTTGCCCCCAGCTCATGGATTTGCCCCCAGCTTACACATGGATTTGCCCCAGCTCATGGATTTGCCCCAGCTCTCACCTGGATATTGCCCCAGCGGCAGCCAGCTCTCAGTCACATCCATGGATACTTGCCCCAGCTCCAGCAGGGGTTGAGGAGACCCAGATGCCGGGCAGCGGGAGTGCCTGCCCGGTCCTGAACAGTCCGTCCTGTTGAAGTGGAGGCGGCTGCGTGCGTGCGCAGGTCACGCGGTCCGGCCAGTCAGGTGGTACAGAGACTCAGTACCACCTGATTAGCCGGACCACGTGACCGGCTGCGCCTGCACGCAGCCGCATCCCCTTTAACAGGACGGACTGTTCAGGACCGGGCAGGCACTCCTGCTGCCCGGCATCTGGGTCTCCTCAACCCCCGGGCCAGTTTTAGGGGCGCAAATGCGCCCCTAACAAAACTGCGCCCAGGGCCACGGCCCCCCCAGCCGCCCCCACGCTACGCCACTGATTATAGCGTTTGAGCTTCCTGGCTTTATAGATTGGATTCCACTCACACCATGTGCCCACAGGCTGGCCCGGCTCTGTGTGATACAATGTATACAGACACGGGGCAGCATTAACCCATTGCATTGCGTGAAACAACGAGATAGTACCTTCTCAATGCTTCTCTTCTGCTGGGGAGATAAGGGTTAAATGTTAAAAACCACCAGTTTCCCTTTGTTCCCCTTTCATTCCGTGCACAGGGCAAGTGTAAAGTGGATGTGTCCTTGGGCAGCACAGGCTTCACATTGCTCTGGCCATGTATGTGTAGCTCAGGGGCAAGTCTCATCTCTTTATTCATTCAATTATTTAACAGGAATTCAATGTTTAGTCACGAAGAGTGGAAAAACGCTTCCTTCCACTCCTCAATGTCAGGAGATCTTCATCTCTGGGGAAATGCAGAGCTACCTGAAATGGTCTATAGGGGGCTTGACTGGTCATGTGTCTGGTCCAACCTCAGGGCATCCTGTTCGCACCCAGTCAGAGGGTTATGACCCAGTGATATACATATAGGCTAAGCAGGAGAGGGTTGACATTTGTTTCTGTAATATGGTTTTCTATTTTATTATAAAATTATTAGAAATATTAGAAATCAACAATTTAATCATTTTTTTTTACAGTATTACTTGTTTTTGACAGCAGCATTACTCTAAAATATATTCTATAAAATTATGTTAGGTGATTTTAATTGTTTTGTTATTCACAGAAGTGGTTTTTTTTTTTCTTGGGGGGGCAGCATTTCATCCTTTGCTCTAGGCAGCACAGTGGCTTGGGCCGGCCCTGTTGGAGACTCTTCATTGATTCATCCAAAAGACGCCTAAAAGCTGTTCTCTTGCACAATGGCAACATATACGCTTCACTGTCAGTAGGACATTCTGTTGATCTCAAAGAAAGCAATGAAAGTTTGCAGCTTTTATTACAAAAGATTAAATACTCAGATCACGAGTGGCTGCTTTGCAGCGACTTGAAAGTTTCAGGTATGTTACTAGGAGTGGTTTCAGCAAAGTGGCACCAGATGGTGCCTTTGAAGCCCGAGATACACTACATTGCCAAAAGTATTCGCTCACCTGCCTTGACTCGCATATGAACTTAAGTGACATCCCATTCCTAATCCATAGGGTTCAAAATAACGGTGGTCCACCCTTTGCAGCTATAACAGCTTCAACTCTTCTGGGAAGGCTGTCCACAAGGTTTAAGAGTGTGTTTATGGGAACTTTTGACCATTATTCCAGAAGTGCATTTGTGAGGTCACACACTGATGTTGGACAAGAAGGCCTGGTTCTCAGTCTCCGCTCTAATTCATCCCAAAGGTGTTCTATCGGGTTGAGGTCGGGACTCTGTGCAGGCCAGAGTTCATCCACACCAGACTCTGTCATCCAGGTCTTTATGGACCTTGCTTTGTGCACTGGTGCACAGTCATGTTGGAAGAGGAAGGGGCCAGCTCCAAACTGTTCCCACAAAGTTGAGAGCATGGAATTGTCCAAAATGTCTTGGTATGCTGAAGCATTCAGAGTTCCTTTCACTGGAACTAAGGGGCCAAGCCCAGCTCCTGGAAAAAAAAAAAACACACCATAACCCCCCCTCCACCAAACTTTACACTTTGCACAATGCAGTCAGACAAGTACCGTTCTCCTGGAAACCGCCAAACCCAGACTCGTCCATGTGATTGCCAGATGGAGAAGCACGATTCGTCACTCCAGAGAACGCGTCTCCACTGCTCTAGAGTCCACTGCATCCAACGCTTTGCATTGCACTTGGTGATGTATGGCTTGGATGCACCTGCTCTGCGATGGAAACCCATTCCATGAAGCTCTCTGCGCACTGTTCCTGAGCTAATCTGAAGGCCACATGAAGTTTGGAAGTCTGTAGCGATTGGCTCTGCAGAACTTCGCACTATGCTCCTCAGCATCCGCTGTCCCCCGCTCTGTCAGTTTACGTGGCCTACCACTTCGTGGCTGAGTTGCTGTCGTTCCCAAACACTTCCACGTTCTTATAATACAGCTGACAGTTGACTGTGGAATATATAGGAGCAAGGAAATTTCAGGACTGGATTTATTGCACAGGTGGCATCCTATCACAGTTCCACGCTGGAATTCACTGAGCTCCTGAGAGCGACCCATTCTTTCACAAGTTTGTAAAAAGAATCTGCATGTCTAGGTGCTTGATTTTATATACTTATGGCCATGGAAGTGATTGGAACACCTGATTCTGATTATTTGGATGGGTGAGCGAATACTTTTGGCAATATAGTGTATCTATCTCGATAGTGGTAGTGAAGGGGTTAAGTACTGTACCCAGCCTAACTTTCACCGTCAAAAAGATATAAAAATATAATACTTTATAAGTACATTTTTATTATACACCTTTCACTTAATTGTACTACATTTTAGCGTCATAATAGCCTAACATTTATAGAAATTGCAAAAAATGGTATGTGATAGGAGAAAACTAAGTGTATATTTGGATTCAGCACCCCAAAAAATTATAGTCAGATTGAATTATGAAAAGGTCTTTCCAAAATTTTTTTTGTTGGCCTGTGTTATTTTTCTTCTGTATTTATCAAAGAGAAACCTATAACAGGAGATATGCAATTCAATGATAAAAACATACTAATAAAAAGTGACTGGTTGACTCAGGACAAGGGACAAGGTTTTGCAGCAATTAAACAATGTGAATAAAGCCCCAGGGCCGGATAGAATTCACCTACGAGTACTGAGGGAGCTATGTGTTGAAATATGTAAACCTCTGTTTTTAATCTTTCAGGAATCATACCAGAGGATTGGAGAAAAGCTGATGTGGTCCCTATATTTAAGAAAGGTATAAATTGTGTGCCTGGGAATTATAGACCTGTGAGCTTAACATGTAGCTGGGAAAGTATTTATGGGGTTACTAAGAGATAATATTCAGGAATTTATTGGGAGGAATAATGTAATTATCAAAAATCAGCATGGTTTTATGAAACACAGATCATGTCAGACTAACCTTATTTGCATTCTATGAGGAAGTAAGTAGAAGTATAGATCCAGGGGGTCGCAGTGGATGTGACTTACTTGGATTTTGCCAAAGCTTTCGACACAGTTCCACACAAGAGGTTACTATTTAAATTAAGAAAAACTGGTCTAGATGAAAATACTTGTTCTTGGATAGAAAACTGGCTAAAAGATAGGGTACAGAGAGTGGTCATAAATGGTACATTTTCAAGATGGACATCAGTGGTAAGTGGTGTTCCTCAGGGGTCTGTTATAGGAACAATTCTATTCAATTTATTTATAAATGACATTGAAATAGGCATCGAAAGTCATGTATCAGTGTTTGCAGCTGACACAAAACTAGGAAAAGTAATACAATGTGAGCAGGATGTTACTTCGCTGCAGAGGGATTTAGATAGATTGGGGGACTGGGCACGTAAATGGCACAAATTTTGCCTCTTTATAAATCAATGTAAGACCGCACCTTGAATATGCCGTGCTATTTTGGGCACCTGCCTGGGCACTTAAATGGCAGATCAAATTGAATGTAGATAAATGCAAAGTTATGCACTTTGGAGTGAAGAACATATAAGCAATCTATACCCTAAATGGTACTGATTTAGGGAAATGAAAGCAGGAGAAGGATTTGGGAATAATCATAGACTTCAAACTAAGTAACAATACCAAATGTCAAACAGCAGCCGCCAAGGCCAGCAAGGTATTGGCATGCATTAAAAAGGGGAATTCACTCTCGGGATGAAAACATAATTTTGCCGAATTTTGGGCACCTGTCTTAAAGGATATTATAGCACTGGAAAAAGTGCAGAGACGAGTGACTAAATTAATAAGGGGAATGTAAGGTTTAAGTTATGAGGAAAGGCTAACAAGTTTAAACCTGTTTAGTTTAGAGAAATGGCGCCTTAGAGGGGATTTGAGAATTTTATATAAATATATACGGGAGCCATTATAAAATATTTTCTGAAAACCTATTCATTAAACAGGACTATACACAGGACACGAGGTCTGCCATTTAGGCTGAAAGACGAACGCAGTCTGAGCGCACTCAGCGTGCGTGCATAACAGACAGACGTACTGACGGAAGATACTGTAGACACCACATGGTCCATTTTTTATGACGGACGTAGAAAAAAAAGGAAATTATGGGAAACAAAATTAACATGAAAAATTATAAAAATTGGAAAATGATATAAAAAGCAATTTTGTGCGTCAAGGTGCTGGACGTCGCAAATGCTCTTCGTCTGACTTTGTGTCATCACTCACACAGAACGCTATTAACATTACTTCTTTATGGGATAATTTCGCTGCCGTCAAAGACCGGCAAATTGCAGCATATTTTGCCATCAGTTCACCAGTATTTGGCGAATTGACAGTTTAGCAAATAGACAAACTGCCAAGAAATTGCACTCTAAGGTGAAATTCACTGGTGCAATGTGGTGGCAAGTTCGGCAATTAGTGAATAACCCCTTATAACGTCAGTCCCTATGCACTGGAATTTAACTCCTTAGTGACACACCCTCATTTTGCTTGTTTGGTTCCTGAAGTCCCAAGAAATTTTGGCATTCTCTCTATATTCAGTAACTGACCCACAAACATTTATACACTTCATAAAAATCTGTATTAGAATCACAGACTCTCTTTTTCAGTTATATAATGCAGTTAAAGTAACTTGTGCTTCTGCTAGTAAAAAATAATGTACCACACACTATCAGGTTTATTCACTAAAAGGTGAAACTCAAGAGAACTGGCAGGAGAAATGAAAATTCTAGGTCAAATCAGAAAAATGTTCCCATTTATCTGACTTGCCAAATCAGCTATTTGGTCTGGATTGTTCTCTTGTCATGCCAATTCTCCTAAGTTTCACCCTTTAGTGAATAGACCTGTATGTGCTGTTCAAACTGTAGCACTGCACAGTGATCTGATCAAATTTGCAAGTGTTCCTCAGATACTGGTACTTCCAGCCAGTGGTCACCCCCCCCCAGTTTTATGGTATCTTTTTTTAACTACTTTACTCGTAAGTCAGAACTCCCATATAACACTTAATGCTCATTCACAGCACACATTACTGTGAGGTTTATTGCTGTGGAGCTCTGTGATATGCTCACACACATTACTGAATGTTATTGCTGTGGATTCTGTGATACGGTCCTACACACCGCACATTATTGTGAGGTTTATTGCTGTGTAGCTCTGTGATATGCTCACACACAAATTTTAGCGAAGTGCCAGCAAGTACGGTGCTGTTCGAAGGCAGTGAAAATCCCCATAGAGAAGTAATGGTTAATCTATTGAGAGAACACTGAACAGCAGTGAAATGACCTGATGTTCGGTGGTTTCATTCAGCAGGTTTATTCAGGCGAACGCCATAGGTTTCAATGTTAAAAGATTTCCTGTTTTATCCAATAGCTAATAAACCATTTATTATTTTAATCTGCAGTAAAAAGTCTCTTTATTTAAAGTATCTTTTAGCCATTTTTCAGAATTTTAACTTTTAACTTTAAATTTTAACTTTTTAATAGACCTTTTTAATATCATTCATAGGACCTTATGTGTAAATTCCAGACATTTTTGTTCAGTAGTTTTTTTGAAAACAGCAGGTCACAGGTTTGAAGTGGCCGATTCCCTGCACTTCGGGGACCCTGCGGTCAATGGTGAATTCACTGCAGGGTGGGGAAATTTGATTCCCCGAAGTGCGGGGAACAACAGAACACCAGAATATTGGCGTCATTTCGGTGCTCTGTGAATAACCCATTTAGTGGTGGTTTTTTTTGCTACCCCTTGGAAAGAGCCAGCCTAGGTCTTGCCTACCCAGGACACACTTGAAAATGAGAGAAATCTCAATGTATCCTTCCTGGTAAAATACTTTGCAAAAGTAAAAAATATATATATTTTTTTTTAGGGTGTCACCCTAGGGCAGGGGTCAGCAACCTTGGCTCCCTGATGTTTTGGCTGACTGAGCATCTTGGGAGATGTAGTTCCCAAAACATCAGGGAGCCAAGGTTGCTGACCCCTGCCCTAGAGGGTGGTCCTCCCCCACCCCCCCTTGTGACACCACTGCTTCTAGCAATAGTATATTTGCTGCTGGTCTTGGCTTTATAGCTGCACAGAGTGGTTTAAGCAGCGAGAGACTGAATTATTCAGTCATGAGTCCTTAACAACTGCACACTCATGTTGGAATTATTCTGTCATGTGGCAGCAAGGGGTTAACAGAATTAATTTAACTAAGCAGGAAATGGGAAGAGACTTGCACTTTTAAGTGAACCGACCCCATCCAAAGAAAGTGACCAACATAGTTTAATAGGGCATATCATTTTTAATTCCAAATTGCCTAAGGACTTTAGGACTTTAACTCTCACACATGAATTGAATCCCCTCACTTTTATCATCACACACCCAGTTGGCTTAAAGTAAACTGTATTCCCACTGCTTGCATATGGCTGGCATTCACACTGATTTGTCTGAACGTATCGGGAGTATTTTTTAAAACCGAGTAATATTGTTGTGTTATAACTTAAATTCTTGGAATACCCCATAAAATTAATATTTAAGGTTTATGCGACGTGCATCACTTTGGACTTGGGGTGCATGGACATGGAGATGTGTTTGGGAGGTGCAGGCTCAAGGTTTTTTATTATTTTCTTGCCCTCTCTTGTGGGCAGAATGTTGGTATAATCTGTGATTATGCAAGAATGCTATTGTCTATCTGTTGAGGATTAACCTACTCTTTGTCTCAAGAATGTGTTTATCGGTTTATATTTGAATAGTTTGCAAATCTGCTGTCTGTAATCTGTTCTCATCCTGATTACCATTGTCTTGTCTCGTTAGTTAAACATTATGTAACATTTCTGTCTATCTAATGTAATTAGGTTTCACATTCCGAAAAGTAAATGTTTGTCCAATTATCTGTTTCAGTCTGATTAGGTCCCCCAACAGTTTCTAGGGGGGGTTGTGTATGCAAATGACCCATTTGTGATGGTATAAATGAATGTGTGTGTCCATGATTAAAGGAGTTCTATTCTAACCCTGAAAGACCTCAGATCTACAGTCTCATCTTATTTCTGGGAGATGCTAGCAGGCTCTCATGTGTCTATGTGTGTGGAAGGCACGGGAGTCTGCCTGGGTAGAACACGGGGGGTCCTGCATGGAAGCGGCATTGGCAGATGTGATCCTGTCAGGATCTGTCACAGTTTTCAATATTTCACCAACATACAGAAGGAACTGAGGTCCCTATTCCCTTGGAAACTTACTATCTAGATGGGTGAAAGGGTGAGAAACAGTAGGTGAGGACTGCAGGGATGAGAATGATGTTAATGCAAAGAGAGATGAGGATGGTTATTGGGTAGATTGAATATTTTGTCACAGAGTTACATGGTAGGCTTCCCTAAACTTAAGTGTCTTTAGGGTGTGTTTAAAAGAAGCCAGATCGGGGAAGAGTATGAGAATGTGAGGAAGCACGTTCCGTAGGTCGGCACCATATTTATTTACAAAGTATTTTACCAGGAAGAATACATCGTGATTTCTCACGTTTTCAAGTATGTCCTGGGTTCAAGAACATTTGAAATTTTTTCGCCGTTACAGAAATTCAAAGTAATAAATGCAAGATATTAAAAAGAAAATACAAATATACAGATTAACACAGAAAATAAATATGTAGGAAATATACTCATTATGTTACATGTTTACAGCGGCATTTTGTATCAAGGTATATTAATAGAGATCTCGACTGACTTAAGACTGGGGGAAGATTTGATGGTGTCTGGGAGCTTATTCCATACTTGTGATGCTCTGTAGGAAAATGAGGATTGAGACACTTTCTTTTTGTATTGTGGCACTGCAAGTAAGGTGCTGGTCCTGGATCGGAGGTTATAGAATGGGGGAACTGCTAGGGGAAGCAGTCTATTCAAGTAGGGTGGTAGCTTCCCAGAAAGTCTTAACCTTCCTGGCGATATTCCCGATTGTGGCTCGGGGTTAAATTTCAGTGCCTAAAACGGTAACCCCCCGAGCCACAGGTGGGCGGATATATACCTGTCCCTGCGTTCCCTCGATGTCCTCCTGCAGTCACCTCCGTCCGATAGCGGTGAACTGCTTCCAGGTTCCCTTCTTGCGGGTCTACGAAGGAGGTCTACGATCCTGTGTAGACTACAGGAGTCTCAACCAAATCACCATAAAAAATAGATATCCACTCCCTCGGATTCCTGAAATCATTAAACGTCTTAATAAGATCTTTTCCAAACTCGACCCCTGGGGGGGGGCCTACAATCTCATTCGATTCCGATCTGAGGACGAATGGAAAACACCTTTCCATACAAGATAGACATTTTGAGTATACGGTTATGCCGTATGGTCTCAGCAATGTCCCGGCCATGTTTCAACATCTAGTCAATTGTAATTAGGGAACTACAGTGATGTTCCTTAATAGGTGTGTAGCGCTCACCCCCGGAGGAGCCGCTGAATAAACCCAGGATAGTCTCACCGCATTAATAATTACTGTACACCAGCACACTGTTGTGGATTATCTAAGTTATATACTTTACTGAAGCAATAAGGTGGCATTGAATACACATATACTTCGAGGCATAAAGCAATTAAGCTTGGATGAATGACGTGATACGCAACACGGAAAACATGCGTCGGAAAACAAAATGTTAACCCTTTCACTGCTGAGGACGTGTGGGGAACGTCCTCATTGACTCCTAAGGAAAGAGGGTTCCTTTGAACCCCGATATGACTATGTTTAAAGTAAAGAAAAATAAATAATAATAAAGAAAAATGTGTTTTTTTTAATTATTAAGACGTAAAATGGCTCAGCAGTGAAGAGGTTAATACCCCTCAGTTCGTGGGTTTAAGTCCCGCTCAAAAAGGCTCATAAATTGGTGTCCTAGGGTACCCGGGTTCTAGACTCACTGGCCAGTGAATGAACAAAAATATCTTCGACTAGTCAACGTTGGGGCCCTGAAATTTGAAGCAATCAAATAAGTGCGCACTATTATGGAACTGCAGGCCTTGAGGTCTCTCACCCATCCGGCAAACAACTTGTCCCGAACTGATGACTCAATCAGAAGATCTCTCTCTCCGCCGACTGGAACCCGGTGCCAACGAAATCCACTCTGATGCCGAATCTCCGCAGTCAGAAATCGATCCGCCGCCTGCACTCTGTTCCATCCGCGGCCTCCTTACTCGAGGTCCTCCTGGAACATGCTTGTCGTCCGAACTGTTCAGCGGAATGTGGTACACGATGATGCACACTCTTTCCCCAATCTCCAGCACTGGATAACGCTGCCTGTACACGCTCCAACCTGGTTTTGATCCCAGACAGTGTCTCTCATACGTCTCTCTCCACACGATGCTCTGCTCGTTCTGACCATGCCATGCACGAGGCTCTCCTCCCTTTTCCTGGTGCAAGCACGCTCACTTCCTGTGCTCTCCCCAATGGTTTCTGGGAGATAGAGTCCTTTAGTCCAGCATAGTCCTTCACACATATATGCTCTGTCTCCCTCTAGTGGCAATATCATTTCAGTCCAGAGAGCCAAATTAAACACAGCGCTACAGGTGTAATATTCTTGATTGTCACATGTGTGAATAACGTGATGTTTCAGGTTGATTTGTTAATAGATTAATTGAGACATTTGCATTGATTGAGTAACTGATTATATTGATTTGGATTTACACTTGTGTTGGTTTCTGTGATAATCTGGGTTCAAGAATGTCTTTGGGGTTTTGATGCATTTGCCTAGTATCTAATGGTGCGTGTGTGTGTGTATATATATATATATATATATATCAGTTGCAAGAAAAAGTAAGTGAACCCTTTGGGATTACGTGGAGTTTTGCATGAATTGGTCATAAAATGTGCTCTGATCTTCATCTAAGTCACAACAATTTGAAAAACACAGTCTGCTTAAAATAATACAAACATGTTTTCATGTTTTTATTGAACAGAACATGTAAACATTCACAGTGCAGGGTGGAAAAAGTATGTGAACCTTTGGACTTAATAACTGGTTGACCCTCCTTTGGCAGCAATAACCTCAACCAAACGTTTCCTGTAGGTGCAGATCAGACCTGCACAACGATCTGGAGTAATTTTGGACCACTCCTCTTCACAAAACTGTTTCAGTGTAGCAATATTCTTGGGATGTCTGGTGTGAATCACTCTCTTAGGGTCATGCCACAGCATTTCAATCGGGTTGAGGTCAGGACTCTGACTGGGCCACTCCAGAAGGCGTATTTTGTTTTGTTGTATGCTTTGGGTCATTGTCCTGTTGCATCACCCATCCTCTGCGGAGCTTCAGTTGGCGGACAGATGGTCTTTTTTGCAGGTTTTCCTGCAAAATGTCTTGATAAACTCTGGAATTCATTTTTCCATCAATGACAACAATTCGTCCAGGCCCTGAGACAGCAAAGCAGCCCCAAACCATGATGCTCCCTCCGCCATGTTTTACAGTGGGGTTGAGGTTTTGATGTTGGTGTGCTGTGCATTTTTTTCTCCACACATAGTGTTGTGTGTTTTTTCCAAACAACTCAATTTTGGTTTCATCGGTCCACAGAATATTTTCCAAGTAGTGCTGTGGAACATCCAGGTGCTCTTTTGCAAACTTCAAACGTGCTGCAATATTCTTTTTGGACAGCAATGGCTTCCTCCGTGGTGTCCTCCCATGTACTCCATTTTTGTTTAATGTTTTCCTTATTGTAAACGTGTCAACAAAAATGTTAGCATGTGCCAGAGATTTCTGTAAGTCTTTAGCTGACACTCTAGGATTCTTCTTAACCTCATTAAGCATTCTGCGCTGTGCTCTTGCAGTCATCTTTACAGGACGACCACGCCTAGGGAGAGTAGCAACAGTGCTGAACTTTCTCCATTTGTAGACAGTCTGTCTTACCGTGGACACATGAACATCAAGGCGTTTGGAGATACTTTTGTAACCCTTTCCAGCTTCATGCAAGTCAACAATTCTCTATAGTAGGTCTTCTGAGAGATCTTTTCTGCGAGGCATGGTTCACATCAGGCAGTGCTTCTTGAAACCAGTAGACCCAAAACTGGTGTATGTTTTTAAAGGGCAGGACAGCTTTCAGCAACACATCCAATAATATCACACTGATTGGACTCAAGGTTGGCTCACTCCTGGCTCCAATTAGCTCTTGGAGAAGTCATTAGGCTAGGGGTTCACATACTTTTTCCACCCTGCACTGTGAATATTGAACATAACATGTAAACAAACACATGAAAACATATAATGTTTGAGTTGTATTATTTTAAGCAGACTGTATTTTTCAAATTGTTGTGACTTAGATGAAGATCAGAGCACATTGTATGACCAATTCATGCAAAACTCCACGTAATCCCAAAGGGTTCACATACTTTTTCTTGCAACTGTGTATATATATATATATATCACGAGTATAGCAGTCTGTAGTGATACCTTTTTTATTGGACTAACGTTACATTTAAAGTACAAGCTTTCGAGAGGATTCCTCCCTTCCTCAGGTATAGAAGCTAACTGATCAGAATAATAGAATAAAACATAGGGACAGTCATAGGGCTCACAGTTGGGGGTGTTAGATGTAGTACATTGCCAAATGGCATGGTCAGAGGGGGAATATAAAAAAAAAAAAAAAAAAGGGAAACCTTAATTGTCTCAGGCAAGATGCAATCATGTCCACTTCAAAGGGAATGTGAAAGGACAGAACGAAAGAAATATGAAAAAACACAAAAAAAAAAAAAACACAACACAGTGAGTATGGGGAAGACACAAAAATAGGAATGATGAATATTACGTGACGTTATTATAGTGGGTTAAAAAACCCGAATCTATATTAAGTCCTTGTTTTATATTGTTGAAATATGTGATCATTTTCATTTCATATGTTTTGCGTTCCCGGTGATCTTTAAAATGTCCTTTGAGGATTTTGATTCTGAGGTTTTGGATGGAGTGGCCTGCTAGATTGAAGTGATGTCCCACTGGGGTACAATATGTGTTTTCCTGGTGGTTCCTGATGGAGTGTCTGTGCTGGTTCATCCTGAGATTTAGTTTAAGGCTGGTTTCACCAATATAGCAGCCATTATCACACGCCGTGCACTGGATCATATACACCACATTTTCTGACGTGCATAGGAATGATCCCTTGATGTTGTGAGTGGCGTTGTTGTGCTGCGCAGTGCTGCTGTCACATATATGTTGGCACAGTTTGCAGCGGGATTTGTTACAGCGTTTGGTCCCATTCTGTATGTCGTCCTGTTCCTGAGCGAGTTTGCTGCGGACCAGTTTTCGCCTCAGGTTTGGGGGTTGCTTGAATGCCAGTAAGCAGGCCACTCCATCCAAAACCTCAGAATCAAAATCCTCAAAGGACATTTTAAAGATCACCGGGAACGCAAAACATATGAAATGAAAATGATCACATATTTCAACAATATAAAACAAGGACTTAATATAGATTCGGGTTTTTTAACCCACTATAATAACGTCACGTAATATTCATCATTCCTATTTTTGTGTCTTCCCCATACTCACTGTGTTGTGTTTTTTTTTTTTTGTGTTTTTTCATATTTCTTTCGTTCTGTCCTTTCACATTCCCTTTGAAGTGGACATGATTGCATCTTGCCTGAGACAATTAAGGTTTCCCTTTTTTTTTTTTTTTTATATTCCCCCTCTGACCATGCCATTTGGCAATGTACTACATCTAACACCCCCAACTGTGAGCCCTATGACTGTCCCTATGTTTTATTCTATTATTCTGATCAGTTAGCTTCTATACCTGAGGAAGGGAGGAATCCTCTCGAAAGCTTGTACTTTAAATGTAACGTTAGTCCAATAAAAAAGGTATCACTACAGACTGCTATACTCGTGATTTTGGCATCTGGACTAACACGGCCGACCTAATCTATATATATATATATATAATATATATATATATATATATATATATATAATCTCAAAAAAATAAAAGGGAACGCAAAAATAAGACATCCTAGATCTGAATGAATGAAATATTCTTATTAAATACTGTGGTCATTACATAGTTGAATGTGCTGACAACAAAATCACACACACATTATCAATGGAAATCAAATTGACCAACCCATGGAGGTTTGGATTTGGAGTTACACTCAAAATTAAAGTGGAAAACAACACTACAGGCTGATCCAACTTTGATGTAATGTCCTTCAAACAAGTCAAAATGAGGCTCAGTAGTGTGTGTGGCCTCCACGTGCCTGTATGACCTCCCTAACAATGCCTGGGCATGCTCCTGAAGAGGTGGCGGATGGTCTCCTGAGGGATCTCCTCCCACACCTGGACTAAAGCATCCCCCAACTCCTGGACAGTCTGTCGGTGGCTGTAGCGAGACATGATGTCCCAGATGTGCTCAATTGGATTCAGGTCTGGGGAACGGGCAGGCCTGTCCATAGCATCAATGCCTTCGTCTTGCAGGAACTGCTGACACACTCCAGCCACATGGAGGTCTAGCATTGTCTTGCATTAGGAGGAACCCAGGGCCAACCGTACCAGCATATGGTCTCACAAGGGGTTTGAGGATCTCATCTCGGTACCTAATGGCAGTCAGGCTACCTCTAGTGAGCATATGGAGGGCTGTGCAGCCCCCTAAAGAAATGCCACCCTGCACCATTACTGAACCACTGCCAAACCGGTCATGCTGGAGGATGTTGCAGGCAGCAGAACGTTCTCCACGGCTTCTTCAGACCCTGTCACGTCTGTCACATGTGCTCAGTGTGCACCTGCTTTCATCTGTGAAGAGCACAGGGCGCCAGTGGCGAAGCTGCCAATCTTGGTGTTCTCTGGCAAATGCCAAAAGTCCTGCACGGTGTTGGGCTGTATGTTTCTATAATTATCGTATCCGAAAAAACATTAGTTTACGTCAAAACGAATAGACACTTTGAAACGAGGAGAACAGACGTTCTGAAAAACACTAAAATTTCCAAAATCCCGAAAAAAAGTCGATACGAAAAACAAAACGAACCGAAATGAAAATCGGCCGAAACGAGTCGAAAGAAAATTTACAAAATCCGAACGAAAGAAAATTTACAAAATCCGAACGACCTGAAAAAAAAAAAAAAAAAAATCGGTGCACAAGCCTATCTCCTCTATACTCTTTTAATTGTGATGTCAGTCACAAAAGTGCTGCCCAACATAGATTCTACATTGCTGCCTATCCTGCTTCTATAATCCAAGAGAGACATGTTCGGGCTGCTACAAGACCAGTAGGGGAATTTACTATACCAAGGATTACAATTAGATAAAATGGTCAGCGCCTGAACTTGTACCGCCACT
This sequence comes from Leptobrachium leishanense, assembly GCA_009667805.1. Taxonomy (NCBI): domain Eukaryota; kingdom Metazoa; phylum Chordata; class Amphibia; order Anura; family Megophryidae; genus Leptobrachium; species Leptobrachium leishanense. The sequence continues at coordinate 247,376,432 of CM019066.1, forward strand.
GATTTGTACCGATTAGTTTTTCTCCCCTTTGTGGGAGAATTTGCAGGAAATTGTATTAATAACACAGCCGTCATTAAGATCTTTCACGGAACGACTGATTACATTGAATAGGAAACGAAGAAACATCTGAAACAGTCTGTGTAACGCATGGAAGTGCCCGGTGAAACGCATGAAGGGCGCATACCATCAGGGCGCATGCGCAAAATGGCGGCGCCTATCGGGTACCTAAGGATGTTCGATAATCGGCGTGCGTTTCACGCCTCTAACGATTCGGACATGTGGGAACAATTAAAACCCAAATAGGGGGACTTTATATGTTTGTACGAACCATTACTCTGTAAACCAGCTGAGGAAGCCGCATCATACGGCGAAACGCGTCCTGGCGATCTGGCTATGCCAGATTTACTATAATTAAAACATAAAATTTTAAATTAAAGTTTTAAACTTGATTTTTGCGAGTTGGTCCCTATGTCCTGGAATTTGTTGGGGTTTTTGTGGATTGGACCTACTAAACAAATCCACATGCACTACTACCTAGAGCTGGGCGGAGCTCCACCGAATGTGAGTTGACACTCTATTCAAATAATTTCATGCACGATTTGGTAGATCTGCACAAGGAAGTTCTCCTGTTTTTGTGTTTTCTCCCATATCTGAGGTTAAGAGATATCGATTTGGAAAGGTGTGGGTTACCTTTAGAATAATAAGAAAAAACCCAGATGTGTTTACCCACTCAGAGCCAGTGATAGTGCTCTACGCTTGTGAGTGGAATAGATATATAGTATAATCTCAATTATTGAATTAATTTACTCTGCACTATCATTTGTATTTTTTGCTTCCTTTTATATAACTATCCATGTGGATGATATAATCTGTAAATAATGTAAATAATGAGAACCACCTGAATCCTGAGAGCGACTCACATCGCGCTACCAGATACGTATTTCACGTTTGTTGGCACACTGGTTTGGGGGAAACCTCTAACAATCTGGTGTAGCATTGTGACACCAGTGGCGGTACAGGTTTGGGCGCTGACCATTTTATCTAATTAGAAATTATGTGTTTAAAAAAATTAAAAGAGGTTTTTGTAAAAAATATTAAATTTAAAAAAATATATTACATTCATTATATTAAAACCATTTAGATTGGGGGCGTGGTCTGGACGAGCCTGGGAATGGCCGCATGTGAGTGAAGCTCCGCACCCGCATGGCTCCCACCAGCAGCTAACAAGAGCCCAGCCACCTTAAACTGCAGCCCACTCACACCCCGGGACTTAGGAGATGCCCAGGAGTAAACTGACCCGCAACTCCGGCCAGCCAACGATCGCGGACTGCTATTCCGCAACGAGAAGTCCTCGACAGACCCGCGAGGAGACGGCGGCGGGAGAGCTGTGCACGAGGAGAGATGTGCAGGATCTTAAGCAGCTCCTGCTGACTGGCAAGGACGACCTCCAGGCTGATCCCAGGTCGGGCCTTGAGGGACTGAGAGCAGACATAGGAATGCTGGGGACACGGACCACCGCTGTAGAGAGACGCATGGAGGAGGTGGAGGGGGCTCAGGACGTGACCCGCAACAACATGCGAAGCCTTCAGGAGAGGTACGAAGCGCTGCAGGAGAGCGTCGAAGATCTGGACAATAGGTCCAGATGCTCTAACCTCCGATTTCGGGACGTGCCAGAGGCAGTGGTAGACATTAGGGGGTTCCTCCATAAATACCTACAGGCCCTACTTCCAGATATCCCAGAACAGGAGCTGGCCCTGGACTGAGCCCACAGAGCACTGCGACCTAAACCGGACCCCGGGGAACCCCCTCAGGACATAGTGCTTAAATGCCGCTTCTATTTCACCAAGGATGCAGTTTTGAGAGCAGCAACGGGGGAAGCATTGGCAGTGGACGGGGTTGCGCCTCGCATCTTCAACGACCTGGCGCCATCGACCCTGCAGAAACGCAGGGCCCTTAAACCCCTGACGGAGCTACTGCGCCGACGGGAGATCTGGTACCGCTGGGGCTTTCCCTTCCGCCTCCTAATCCCACACAATGGAGCCCAGCTGACCCTACGCTCCCCGGCGGATTGCCCGAGACTTCTGGAGGAGCTGGGGATACCTATGCCACCGGACCTTTTCGATCCCATGGAGGGGCGTCGGGGGAGACCCGGACCTCGAGGCTCTCCACGGTGCTGAACGCAGGAGCCCCACGGCCCCCTTGAGACTGACACTCCTGACCCTCGGGCCGTCACCCTGCTCCTGGAGTATTCACTTTTTTTTTAAATCTCCTGTTACTACTCCTTACCTTTTTCCGATATGGCTGAGCAACTCTGAGAGAACCTGAACTGCATGTGGACGGAGCTGCAGGAGAGGCGGCCCACCGGCCACTCCAGAAGGCCCCTCAGTCTTACTCCGGCCTTGGCAGGGACAGAGCGGGGCCCCACAGTCCCCACGTGATTTAGCCACCAGGACGGACCCCAGGCCAGTGGTGGGGAGGGGGAAGTCGCGGCCACAGATCCAGAACTACACAGGACAGTGTTCACTACGAGCCACCAGGAACTTTGCTGTTTTCGCTCCCTACAAGCAGTTGCCTCAGGGGGGACGGGGGGAGGGAAGGGGGCACTCCGCATAGAGCAGTTGGTTTTGGGGGGCAGGTGGGTTGGCTGTTACCGTAGTTACCATAGTTTCTTGGTTGTATAGGTAGCTTGCTCGCTTCCTGAAAGGTGGCTGACCTTAGGGGGGCATGGGGTGAGGGCATTCCGGGACTCGCCTTTCTTCCCTCCATATTTTCTTTAGTGTCTGGAACATTCTAGGCACCCGACAGATTGTCTTTACCCACTTCCTGTATACCCTACATCAATACCCAGTGGGAGCTGTGTTTGATTCCTTTTTTTTCTCTCTCGTTCTTTCGCTTTTCTTTTTCTACTCCCCCCTCTTCCTCACCCTCACTTCTTTCCTCCTCTCCCTCCATCTTCTCCCACCCCCTCCTCTCCTTCCCTTCTTTCTCTTTCTTTCTCTGATTTCTCATGGCTGGGGGGGCCTCTGTATCCTCACACACAATGTGCAGGGCCTTCGACTTGACGCACAACAGGCGCATGGCGGCCCACCATTATAAGAGGCTGGGGGCGGATGTCATTCTGCTACAGGAGACCCACTTTGCCGGAGACAGGACAGAGTTTCTAGTGTCATCTGCATAGAGGTGGTATTTGAAGCGATAGATGGTGATGAGTTTACCCAGTGTGAAGGTATAGATCGGAAAAAGCAGATGACCTTGGACAGAGCCTTGAGGTACGCCGACTGACTGAGGCATTGAAGAGGAGGAATTGCCAGCAAGGGATAGTGGGACGGATTTGTTGGAGAGCTAAGATTTTAGCCAAGCGAGAGTGTGGAATTCGCAGACGAAGAGAGCTGGAGGTCTTTACGAGGGGATGGTCAACTGTATTAAAGACAGCTGAAATGTTAAGAAGGGTAAGTATATAGTAATGGCGATTGCATTTAGCGGCGAGGAGGTGGTTAGTAACCTTAGTGAGAGCAGTTTCTGTTTGAAAGTTGGGAGTGGAAACCAGATTGCAGGGGGTCAAGCAAGGAGTTAGAGGAGAGAAGAGGGTTTAGCGACGATAAACTATCCTTTCTATTAGTTTTGACACTAGTGGAAGGATACAGGGCAATAGTTTTCAGGAGAATTTAGGTCAAGGGTCATTTTGTGGAGCTCCTTAGCCATCATGCTGAAACAACGACTAAGGCTAGCGTCAGACAAACGCAGTCATCATGTCCGTGTCGCCGCACAGTTTAACGTCCGTCGTAGCGTTGATTTGTGATCAATAGAGACCAACACACGTAGTACGTGCCCACTCACTATGCAGGTGGCAACGGACGACATTTAGGCTTCGACGTAAAAGTGCTACGATGGACGCCCAGAGTGCGCCGCGTCCGCGTAGCGGCCTGTATGCGTGATGACGCAACATCAGATGCAGCGCATTTGCGACGTCCATCACGTTGACGCTCAGAAGTTTTTTTGTCTGGCTGACTGTACTGGTGTCACAACCAGTCACAAGGAGGGCACTTTGCATTCGCCAAGGTGAGGCCCTGGTACAAAGGAAAGCCCCAATATGCAGATAATACTGAGTAGACAACCTAGGCCAGAGATCCTGCACAGTAAACAGCAGCCCTATTCTGAAAGACCGGTCTTTAGAATAGCCGGATCTGCTCTAAAGGAAAATACTACAACAGCACCGTGCAGAGTCTAAGGACCTACAAACGAGACAGGAATATACATATATCAACGGTACAGACAAGGAGTATCCAAATAGAGAAGTCAAGATAAAGCAAGGAGTCATAAACCAGAACGTATACATCATACAGATGCCAGGGATCCAGAACCAGGAGAATAGTCAGCCAGGCAAAAGGGTCAGAACCAGTAAATCAGTCAGACATATAACATAACCAAAGGAGAAACACTGGAACTATAAACACATGAATGACTAGACATGAACTAGAACCTGGACTAAAGAAACAGCATACAGATAAGGAGACAAGGCCATACAAACCAAACAGAATAACAGTAGGGAGCTCTCAGGAACAAACACTCAGCAGGAATCATAACTGAAAGTGAACCAGAATGCAAGAGCAATGGATAAGGGCCCTTTGCAATATATAGGGAGGTGATCAGCCCACATCACCAGTAGGAGAGCTAATGAGGAAGCCACTTAACCCCCGAGCTGCCATCCAGGGAAAGCACATACAGAAACATAAGGGAAACGCAGTCATAAAGAATACAGAGGGCAGGGGTACAGGGCTGGAACGGGGAACGTGACAACCAGTCTTTTAATTTTAATTAATTTTGATTCCTAGATTTCCATCTTTTATCTACATCCATAAAAAAAAACAGACCGTGTGAGGTCTACAGTATCTTTCATCAGTACGTCCGCCCGTTATGCACGCACACAGAGTGCGCGCAGAATGGGCTCGTCTGACATTAGCCTTATAGAGACCTCTCATTGACTAGAAACTTCTTATGAGACCTGGGTAACTCCAGCAATCAAGTGGCCCAGTTCCCGGCCTGAGACACCATTGTTTGGCAGTCTTCAGGAGATTTGCTGCCTTGGGTCTACTCCTGTGGCCTGCTATCAGTGGCCATTTTGGACAACTCCTGTGGGCCACAGTGAATAGCAGGGCCAGCCGGATTCTCCTCATTACAGATTTCCCACTTGGATGGGGAAAACGTTGGCCAAAAAGTCCTGCTTGGTGGATTGACCCTGCCAGAGGGATAACTGTGATTCCCTGGGGGGGGGGGGTGACCATAGTCGACAGCGCGGCGACTGGCCTCTCCTTCCCCCTCAATTAGTTACCCTCCACAAAAGAGGATGTCAGGCATATGATAAAGTAGATGCATACCCTGTGGTGAGCGGACGTTAAAGAGCTACAGTGGCAGTGAAGCAGGGTCAGGTAGCCTCTGTTTAGGCATAGGCTGAAGGTACTGAGGTGACGCAGAGGCATCTTAAATCTTGAGTTGATACTATCCAAACCCAGGTGGAGTACCTCTCTAGCGCAGTGGAAAGATTGGAAGTGCCCCATAGACAGCACAACATCAGAATCAGGGTTTCCCTGAAGCAGTGGGCCCATATGCTCTCCTTGATTATGTGAATTGGCTTGCTAGTCACCTCCTTCGGTTGCCACAGGGAGCACCTGAGATCTTTGGTTCAAAGATGCGTATAAGAATGGGGGCTACAGCTCCTTTGAAGGCCCAGAGGGTTGTCATTGCTATTGCCAGGGATGTTGCAGCCAAACAATCTCTGATGGCAAACCTTGCAGGTCGTGCGTCGGTCACCTTTGATTCTGCTGTTTTGACCTTGTGTAATGGCTTACTCTTCTTGACACGGTTGGTCAGGAGGCTGTTTCGTGAGCAACACAGCAGAGTACATTATAGATGGGGGTAGCTGTCTCCCTACTAATCACCCATGAAAATATTTCTCACATGGCTACTGGCCATTACGAATCATAGAACCTCCTTGCCTCCCTGGGCCTATCAACAGACCGAAAGTAAAAGGCCGACGGCGCCATTACTGATTGTAACAACTCAGGATGATTTGCTATTTCCCTTTAAAATTCACACACACCCTTTTTGCGTTCCCCCTATGCTTCACAGTTTATGCAATAGGAATCTGCTTCTATTTGATGTTTTGTAGGTTTACCCGTGTCATCCTTAGTGCCTTTTCTGAGGCTCATCTTGAGGACGCGCTCCTGAAACTTCATGTATCACAACAACCTGTACAGTTTCTGGATGTCACTAAAAAGACACTGCCATTTCTACGTTTTACCCTGAAGAACTGGTTTAATCGTTTAAAAAGTTTTCCCTAAGAATTAGGCAGAAAGACGTGGTCAAAAAGCAAGCAATTAGGTCTGGACAGGGGGGGGTTCGTTCACAGCAAGAGTCAAGGCAGGACTGGCTCTAGTTTTTGCAAGACCAGGTGCATGGCAAAATTCGGGGTTTCTTATTTCACAGAAATGAAAGTGATTGAATGTGATAGAAATTGGGGCCTGAGTGGCATAGATGTGAGCAAGTGTATCAGAGATTGAGGAGCGTCTACAAACAATTGGTGATAGGAGACTCGTTTACTTATCTTTAGAATGCTGAAGTGTTTCCCAGGAGATGGTCCGTAGCTCCACACAGAAATAGAAAAAAACGTAGGGACTTCAGCAAAGAGAGGTTGTTGTTAGAGATATTGCTTGGACCAGTCCAAGACTGGGATCGCCAATAACCGGAAACGCCAAGAACCAGAATGGTCAAAAACGGAATGATGAGAAATTTAAATGAATAAAACTTTTATTTCAAAATAAATATCAAACGATAAAAGCCCAACACGTTTCGTCTAATCAAAGACTTTTTCAAGGGCAGTAGTAATATGCAGTATGTCAAATAAAATAGTAAATATGAATGAGGGGAGGAATGAATGAGTTGATATAGCAATTAATTCATTCCCCCCCCCCAGCATATCGTTGGGGGAATGAATGAATTGATATGCTGGGGGAGGGTAGACAAGAATGAATTAATAGGCTGGGGGGATGAATGCATTGCTATGCTGGGGGAGGGTAGACATGAATGAATTGATATGCTGGGGGGGTTGAATAAATTGATATTGGTACATTACATTGAGTTTTATTACTGTGGAGCTATGTGACGCCCTCATAAACACTGCACATTACTGTGGAGCTCTGTAACATCCACAAACACCACACATCACTGTGGAGCTGTGTGACACCCCCATAATGTGCAGTGTTGTATGGGTTTTTACAGAGCTCCACAGTAATGTGCGGTGTGTATGAGCGAATCACAGAGCTTCACAGCAATAAAACTCTTGAGTTTCATTGCTGTGGAGCTCTGTGATTCGTGCATACACACCGCACATTACTGTGAGTTTTATTGCTGTGGAGCTCTGTGACACATTAATGTGCGGTGTGTATGAGTGTATCGCAGAGCTCCACAGCAATAAAACTCACAGTAATGTGCGCTGTCTAGAAAAAAAAAAAAAGTGGGCTGCTCAGTCCAAAATGCCCCAGTGTCCCAGTCCGGGCTTGTCCATGATTTTTACCTGGCGTAGGAGTTTAGCTGAAGAGGAGACCGCTGGTGAGTCCCAATGAGTGCACTCAACCCCCCCCCCCCAGTTGAAGCGTTGGCATCAGGACAGAGTGATGCTGGCCTCTGCCCAAGCATCAAGGGATATCTATCCTTCGACGATGAAAGAGACTGCAGTTTCCACCTATGTCCGCACAGGATGCCGTGCAGTCGACCCAGTTCCCCAACACTTTTCTGTGAAGACACCGCCCACATTTATTCTCCCCAGCATCTGCTAGGAGTACAGGGGGATGGTGCAGTTGACACTTATCCCCAGCTGGGACATAGAATATGGGATATGCCAGTGTCAGTGCTTATTTGAAGTGATACTTATTTTTGATTGGCAAAACTGGAGTGTCAACTAAGACTAGGGTCAGACGAACGGATTTTTTGCGTCCGTGAAAAAGTGTGTTCGAACGAATGGACGTATTTTTTCACGGAATACGCGATAGCGCATTTTCGTCCGTGATTTTGTACAGATCATCAATAAAACACTTTTTGCGTCTGGACGTTATGTAGGCCGGACATTAGCAGCGTCTGACGTCTCCTAATCACGCACACACGCCGCCTGTGGACGCAGCGCACTCTGTAGTCAGTACTAGCGGTTTCAAGTTCTTGAAAAAATGCGTTAGTTTGCCGCTTGCATTGCCCGGCCGAACTTTCGTGCGGCAGTACTTCGTATATTGCCCGTCATTGGACGTCATTTGCGGCTACTACGGCCGTGATAAAGTGCGGCTGCACGCGCGTTCTCACTGTGTTCGTCTGACTCCAGCCTAACTTGGAAATCAAACCAATCAGGGTCACCTCCCTGGTTAGTCTTCCCTGAAAATTGGAGATATGAGTCACTTTGGCCTGGGGGTACCTGGGCTTGGCGTTTCTGCTGGGAAATGCGGGACTATGGGTTCCTGTGGGTCTGACATGTCATTTTATTCCCCAACCCTCTCTTATGCCCAAATCACCCTGTCTCTGTAAGGGTACAGAGTGTTTGCATTCTGTGTGAATTTTGTTAAAAAAAAAAAAAAACACCCACAGACAATAATGATATTGGGCACTACTACAATCATCACGCCAAAACGGGAACCCCAAGGAGGAAAACCTGCACCTGCAGGTTTCGTCTTAGCATGATATTACAGGCGCTAATCCAGCAGCCTGCCCCGTAACATGGCACTAAGCCTCATGACGCTCGAGGCAGCGCTAAACGCCTAAACGCCGCTACAAGCACTCCCACCATGGAGTCCATAGGACTCCATTGAGGCTTCCACTGGGGGACTTTTTTCCCCTAGTCTCCCTCTGCTCCCGGTGGCAAGAAGAAGCGGATCGAGCCTCCGTTCTTGACATGGTATGAGAGAGGAGTATGTGATTTTTTTTGGGGGGGTTTCAGCGGGTACTGACGGATTCCGCAGAAGCGGTATCAGCACCAGCTCCTAGCTGTGGTTAACTTTTCAGTTCACAGCAGCGAGACGTAATTCGTGTTAGGAGTTTGTAATCCTAACACTAATTAACACTTGGGTCTCCCCATGTTAAGCATAGTGAGCGCAAAGTACAGTAAGCTTGCACTGAAAAGCGCAAGATCCGAATCGGTAACTGTTGTTTTTTTAACCCGTTAGCATTCGGAATGTGATATGATCAGCCCGTGCTAGGGCCACTTAACCCAACGGTAACGCTCACATGAATGGCCAAAGGAGGTTGATTGCATTCTTGAAGTTCTTGCCAACAGTGTAGATCGCAGGAATAACCTTAGTCTGCTATTGTTCTGTTGCTCACAGGGAATGTAAAGACCTTGTCCTGTGATTACATGGCACCCTATTGTTTTAGGTCTGGTTCACTTGGGTAGGAGGGGGCCACCAGGGTGCCATTTTCCTTTGGCCTCTAGGCCCCTCATTGCACTATATATTTAGCTCATATGTTGTTTCATTAAAGTTCAGTTCCTGTCTGTTCTACCCCAAGATCTGAGTGCTGCATCATTTCTGGAGAATGCCATCGCCGCTCTTTCAGTGTACATGGCCTTAAGCATCAGCTAACGGCTGGAGAAAGCACAAAGGACTGCTGGTGGGAGAAAAGGAGTCCGACAAGGGACCAGCATTAACAGACATGACCCAGTTGGGGTGCCGAGATCTGCTACAGCGATCTTTTTCTCCAACCTGGTTTGTCTTTTTTAGTCATATTTATTGAATAATACTTGTTAAAGTATATTTAATTAAAATTACTTTTATACATTTTTGTATAGAAAACATTTTTAAGCCAAGTTTAATATGTAAAAAGAATATGAATTCAGTTTATTTTCACTAGAAAATAACAAATCAACATATGCTACACAAAAACTTTAATGTGAACACTTTCGTTAAGAAACTGATGCAAATGGCCTCAAAATTATAAGAGAAAATTAACAGTAACAATTCTAATACTGGAAAAAGATTAACGGTTAATAAAATTAAGGTTTGCTTTCTTGACAGAAACATTTGTTGTAGTCCTAGAAATTAAAGGTATAAGAAACATAGTGCTATAATGCAGTGGTCCATAACCCTGGTCCTCGGGGCCCTCTAACAGACCAGGTTTGCCAAATATCTGAAGCACAGCACAGGCGATAGGATTTCCTGCTCAGTGATTGCAGGATTCAGTCGGCATTGCCCCAAAGTAATCCTTAAAACCTGGCCTCTTAGTGGGCCCCAAGGGCCTGGGTTTGAGGGCGCTGCTATAATACATCTATTGCATCCTCACAGACAGCTTTAGTTGGACGGGGGTCTTATTTCCATTTCTTTTAAAAGGTTTTTACATCCATGGAAAAAGACATCTGACCTAACAGAAAAAGAAATATAACACAAACACTGTAAGATGCTTGATGTGGGTTTCAATCGAAATTACAAAAGGAAGTCACAAACCTATCAAAGAAACAGATACTTTTTAGGTCAAAAACAGAAAACAACACGACTCATGACTCTATGGATATATTATTTGACTTTCAAAGCCTATGCACAACTCTGAAATGCCCTATTCTTAAAACAGCCTTGTGGTACATCCTTGATAGGATCTGAAGATAAAAAAAAAAAGGTTATTCTATATACAAGATCCTAATGCTTCAGGGTAACACTCTCCATGAAATGCAGTGCGCTGAGGCATTAGAATCCAGCAATCAGGAAAACACGTTTCTTTAATGTAACTGGGCAACCAGCCCTTGAAAGTGCCTTTGTCATGGGCAAAATTTATTTTACCTATGTGATAGGGCATGCCTTCATTTTTAAAGGGCAGAGTTTTTCTGCGGTCCTATATAATGTAAAAGAAAAAAAAAAAAAGAAATATCTGTTTTGAGGTTTTTCCCGGTCCTCGACATGACGATGGATCCTGCGGAGAACAGCAGAAAGCTGTCCTGCAGGCAGCCCTATGTACTGAGTGCTGTGCTCTCTGCCTGTGCAAAACACTTAGAGATTTAACAGCCAGTGCAAAACACTTACAGTGCTGTGTCCATTCTGTAGGATGGCTTTGTCCTCACAACGGCTCCTCCCACCGTTAATATGGCGCCGACCCAGGGAGAGGAAAAAAACCCCAGAAAGCTGTTTGTTTTTTGCATAATATAGGTCAGCGAAAAAATGCTGTCCTATATAAAGGGAGAGGTGCCCTGTCAAATGAGCAAAAGTTATTTTGTCCATGACAGGTGCACTTTAAATGATGAGCTTTGACCACTAAAGCATCTTAAGCAAGAAAAGCGTTCAGAAACAATTCAGACAATTCAGAAACCAATATGTATACTTCGAACCTGTAACAAACCGAATAAAAAAACATTGTCTAATGGACCACTTCAGCTTTTCAAGGTATTCAGTCTAACAGGCCTATTCTTCTATATGTTTTTAAACATTTCAACTTCAAAATACATGTGGCGACCACACAGCACATGCTCTCCTTCCTAGTTCTACTCAACTTTGTGTCTTAGGAAATGCCTTCATCGTGTTCCATTATCTCGGACTTGGTTGAAAAGAGATCTGCAAGCATGTGTTTTGGGATTTCTGAACCTCTCACTTTCAAAGTATAGCAAGCATTCTCCACTTTTGCCAGGCTCTGCTTCAAGGTGTAGAGCTTCCTCGAAATCTCATAAGGACCAGTGTTTCCAATGTAAGAGAACCCGTCGAAGATTTCGCGCAAGAACTGGCTCAGTTCGAAGGGTGTGTCAATGTCTCCATTTCCGACACTCCCAATGCACAGTCGCATTAGTTCTCCAGTTAGGTCGGCTACTCCAAGCAGGTAATCGACAGGAGTCACCTGGACGCTCAAGGTACTCTGCTCAAATTGCGTCTTTTCAGATACAGTCGTCAACGGATCAGCAACAGAATCATTTGGGTTCTAATAATAGAAAAAGGTTTGGAGAGAAGATATAAATAGACATTATAAAATATAATACCTACAGGAACAGCCACAGGTATGAACCATGTTTCCTTACGGGGCACATATACTTTTCCCACCAACGTTAACTATGATCAGGCCACATCGAAAACCCACACATACAAATACATATGAAAAGTTGGCATGGTCTTTTTTGCTCCCTTGTCCCGCTATATGTCAAATATTATATCAAATCATTTATTAATTATTGTAGTACCATAGAATTAAATAAGAGTGATATAAACCCAAAGATCTAAAACCTGGAAACAAGACTTTAAAATACATACATGCAGAAAAACCGGTTTCGCGCCTATTCTCTACCAGGGCGGCTGCATCAATCAGAAGTATCCAGCCCACTTCATATATGAAACCTAACAAGAAAAAAGGTGTCACCTGTGCTTATCCCTATAGCTCCATGCAAAAAACAAAACACAGACGTTTTGGTTTGCTTGACTGGCCATTAAAGTGTAAGTCCACCTGACACGTCACAACAGCCTCTGGTTAACTCCTTAAGGACAGAGGCAATTTTTCAAGTTCAGAACACTTCTGAAAGTAGAATTTCAGCTATTCGCCTGTTCAACCATAATTTACCTCTTTCATATTAAGTGTACCCACCCTTATTATAAATCATTTTGTTCAGGAGAAGTAGGGCTTTCATTTTCCATCAAAGATTTAGATTTAAAACATAAATATAGAATAAAAATAAAATAAATAATATGTCCCAATAAGTTGCCTCTATCAGTCAGCCAACAAAGCAGTCATACCCACACTCTGATGGTTTAGCAGCCATATCACAAGTTTTGCAAACCTTTACCTGTTATCAGGGACCGCCCATCGAGTTCCTTATGTAATTGTTATTAATTGCCCTTGAGTGTAATTTTTTCTGATCTGAAAAGAATATTTTTTTGCAAATAGCTGGGACGTCCATGGGGGCATCCATGGCACCGCCCTACGCTAATGCTTACATGTACCTTTATGAACAACAACATATTTTGTCCATCTATTCTGCTAACATTTTTTTTTTTTTTTAATTGAATTTTTTTTATTTTCATCAAACATGACATACATATAACAAGAGGTAACAGGCCTATAGTGAGATAAGCTGAACTATGTCCTACATTAAATAGTTTAGTATGTAAAGTTGATATACACATCAATAGTATATAGTTTGAGCAGTATAGTTATAGGAGTATAGTTTTTCCGAGCGATAGAGTAGCGTATTTCTTGAGAAGTATTTCTTCCGACAGAAGTGCAAACAAAGTTTAGAGATCAATAAGTTAGGTGGCAAGATCGTTGCTCCAGGTCTCTAGTTTAATTAAGTAGGGGGAGTGAGTGTAATATAAGCTCTTTAGTAGTACAGAGGGGACAAATGTGTCACAGGGATCAATGCTGTCAGGGCGAATCAGAGCAAACATTCGAAACATACAAGAAAACAGGACAATAGACAGTTGGAGGTTAGGGGGGGAAGGAGCTGGGGGGATATAAAGGGCAGGAAAAAGGAGCACAGGTCAAAGAGATAAAGGGAAAGGTATAGGCATAAGACTAGTAAAAGATAGGAATGAAAGGGAGGTTCAAGGATGAGCGAGATGGAGTAAAATAAAATGGGGTTTAAAGGAAAATGGAGGTGTAGGTAGGCGGGGGTGTAGCGAGTTATCCTAGATCCTGTCCTGTTCCGTTGCCTTCCTCCTCTTCAGCTTGTATAGTCCTCCGAAGGGCCGCTGATGAACAATAAACAGTCCAATGATACCAGACTTCCAAGAAGTGCTGGGCAGCCTGCGTGGGTGTCACGGATCCCTCTGATTACCAAAAGTGTGGTCCCTTTACGCAGACCGCTCTCTACCCTTCCGATCCTTGAATGGTCGGCAAAACTAGAAAGACAATTAACCAGACAATATATAAACAAGGGGTAACACCAGACAGAGGTATGGAATAGAGTATTGTCACGAATCCTTCTGACTACCAAGATATTGATCTCTTTATGTAGCTCCCTTTCTACTCTTCCGATCCTTGAATGGTCGGCAAAGCTATATAGACAATGAAGCAGGTAACAGATAAAGAAAGGGAAACACCAGACAGGGGTACAGACCAGATCACAAGTCCTCCCTAGGACTTTAGTAATAGCAGAGGTAATCTGATGCGTGCTTAGGGTGCCACATAGACTGACCTCGGTACAACGTTAAGGGCAGACCTAGAAGCGGCAGGGCAGAACCTAGAGCAGAGTAAACACAGCGAGAGTACAGGGTCATGCCAATGCCAAGAGTTCTACACAGGAGGGTTCGTTTGCCAATGCCAAGGGTCATACACAGGAGGGTTCGTTTGCCAATGCCAAGGGTCATACACAGGAGGGTTCGTTTGCCAATGCCAAGGGTCATACACAGGAGGGTTCGTTTGCCAATGCCAAGGGTCATACACAGGAGAGTTCGTTTGCCAATGCCAAGGTCATACACAGGAGGATTCGTTTGCCAAATATCACAAGAGCTCTGCGGGAGGTGAATACCACGTCAGGGCACCGGTGTAATGGTGAGACTGGGTTTTAAACCCGGCGGCGGGTCCGCGTCACAACGCCAGGCCCCGCCCCTCGGCGTCCCACGTGAGCGCACCCGGAAGCGTTTACATTCGGCGCCTGGCCAGCGAGCAGCGAGGAGCTGCTGCCAGGCGCGCCCCCCATCCCCTGACCCACCGTGACAGAACCCCCCCTCCAGGGGCGGCCAGGACCCCCAGGCACGCACGGGGGTGCGCCGAATAGAAGGCCTTCACTAGCCTAGGAGCATGGACTTCCGCAGCCGGTACCCAAGAACGATCCTCCGGACCGTAACCCACCCAATCGACCAAGTACTGCAAAGACCCCCTAGACATCCTGGCACCCAGAATGGCCTTAACTTCGAACTCCTCCTCGCCCTCCACAGAGACAGGAGGCGGTGGATGGACACTTTGGTGTACCGGTTACATAACAACGGCTTCAAAAGGTTTACATGGAATACATTGTGTATCTTAAAATGGGGGGGTAACGCCAAAGCATAGGAGACAGGGTTGAGTCGCGCGTAGAATCTTATAGGGACCGATATACCTAGGAGCCAACTTCATGGAAGGCACTAAGAGCTTGATGTTACGTGAAGACAGCCAAACCCTGTCCCCAACTTGATACACGGGTGCCTGCCTCCTGTGTCTGTCGGCCGTTTTCTGGATGGACTACTCTCCTCCAGTGCCGTCTCACTCTCCCCCAAGTCTCTTTCAATGATGCCAGTTGCTCATCTAAAGCAGGAATCGTGGTATCAGGAAACGTGGCGGGGAGCACGGGAGGATCAAAATAACCAAACAGCGAAGATGCCCTGATTCACTCACTGCGCTGTTCAAAGCATATTCTGCCCATGGTAGCAGGTCTGACCAGTTATCTTGTTGTTCGGAGATATAAGCACCTGAGATATTTCTCTATATTTTGGTTTGCTCGTTCTGCTGCTCCGTTGGTCTGGGGTGATAAGCCGAAGAGAAAGAGAGATCTATCCCTACGTTCTTACAAAACCCTCTCCAGAATCCGGAGATGAATTGGTCCCCCTATACATGACTCCAGAGGGACACCGTGTATGCGGACCACGTTGGCAATGAATATGGGCACCAGTTCAGCTGCCGAAGGTAGTTTCCGAAGAGGAACATAGTGGCCCATCTTGGAAAATCGGTCTACGACGATCGTAAGTATCACTGTATATCCCTCTTGACTCAGGTAACTCTACTATAAAATCCATGGCTACATGTGACCAGGGTCGTTCGGGGATCGGCAAAGGCTGGAGTAAGCCAATGGGTGCTGTTTTGGGACTTTTCTGCCTTGTGCACACTTCGCACACGGCAATGTAATCTTTGACATCTCGGCGCAACGTGGGCCACCAGAGGAGTTTACTGATACTAGACACGGTCTTGGTGATACCATATGCCCGGAAGTTTTATTATCATGATAGATGTTAAGTACTTCCTCTCTTTCGTTCTCAGGTACAAAGAGTCTCGCAGGAGGTTTTCCCCAGGAGCCGCGCCCTGGACGGTCTGCAACCTTTTCATTAGAGGAGACGAGACACTGATCGTGGTAGCGGCTATAATCCTTTCCTGGGGTACAATGGGATGCTGATCTTGGATATTATGTTCATAAGACTCATACTGTCTCGACAATGCGTCTGCTTTAATGTTTCTGGACCCAGGTCTATAGGTAAGCACGAAATTAAAACTTGAAAGAAACAATGACCATCTCGGTTGTCTGGAATTTAAACGTTTGGCATCTCCAATGTACGTGAGATTCTTATGGTCGGTTATGATAACGATGGGGTCCTTAGACCCCTCTAATAAGTATCTCCATTCGGCAAGGCCGCGATGACTGCTAACAATTCTCTATTTCCAATGTCATAGTTCTTCTCTGCCGGGGACAACTTCCGAGAATAGAAGCCGCATGGATGCAAGGGTTTGTCAGGAGCCTCCCTTTGGACAAGACTGCACCAAGACCTAGTTCGGAGGCGTCAACTTCTACTTGGAAAGGCAGAGCCGGATCTGGATGTCGGAGAACAGGGGCAGTAGTAAAAGCTTGCTTTAGTGCCTCAAAGGCTTGAGTGGCTTGAGGTGTCCATTTCTGATTTCCCACCCCTTTCTTTGTCATAGCCGTGAGGGGGGCCACCAAGGCCGAAAAATCTTTAATGAACCTTCGGTAATAGTTCGTAAACCCCAGAAACCTCTGAATGGCTTTAAGTCCTTGGGGTAGAGGCCAGTCAAGAATAGCTGAGAGCTTCTTAGGATCCATTTGAAAACCCCCAGGAGTTATTATATAACCAAGGAACTGCACAGTTACTATGTCGAATAGACATTTCTCTAGCTTACAGTACAATCCAGCCTTCAATAGTTTTTTCAACACTTGTTTCACGTGGACATGATGAGTGTCCACATCAGGAGAGTATATCAGGATATCATCCAGATATACTATGACGAATTCTTGCAGAAATTCCCTTAGAGTGTCGTTTATAAGGTCCTGGAAGACGGCTGGCGCATTACACAACCCAAAAGGCATCACCAGGTATTCATAATGCCCGCTACGTGTATTAAAAGCCGTTTTCCATTCGTCTCCCTTTTTAACCCTGACCAGGTTGTACGCTCCGTGTAAATCAAGCTTCGTATAGACACGAGCCCCTTTTAATCGGTCCGAACAATTCTGTTATGAGAGGTATGGGATATGCATTTCTTATAGTGATCCTATTCAAACCCCTATAATCGATGCAAGGTCGCAGATCTCCCTCTTTCTTGGAAACAAAAAAGAAACCTGCCCCTGCTGGAGAGGAGGACCGTCTAATGAATCCTCGTTCCAGATTCTCCCTTATGTATTCCTCCATAATGTCGTTCTCTCTTTGTGATAAAGGGTATACGTGACCCCTAGGAGGCATCGTACCGGGGAGTAAATCAATGGCACAGTCATATGGACGATGTGGTGGTAGGACCTCAGTCCTGGCTTTAGAGAACACCTCCTTTAATGCCAGGTAACATTCAGGAACCTCTGTGGACAAAGGAGGGGCTGTGGCAATATTGAGGCTACCAATCACATTAACTGTGCCTAGGCACTTAGACTGACAACTCTGACCCCAACATTTTATGTCTCTCTGGACCCAATCGACAACTGGGTTGTGCTCTGTTAGCCATGGAAACCCAAGAACGACAGGACATGAGGGTGATTCAATAATTTGAAATCTTATTGTTTCCTGGTGCAAAACTCCTGTTTTCATACATACATCGACTGTGTCGTGGATATGTGGACATGACAGGGGTTTACCATCTATGGCCTCCACCATTAGAGGTCTTTCCTTGAGAACCAGAGGTATGAGGTTTTTGGCAGCAAAATTCTTATCCATAAAATTGCCTGAGGCCCCAGAGTCTAAGAACGCCTCAGTCTTGAGGTGAACCCCTCCCAGGTTAGGGAGATCGGTAACAGAATCCTGGATTTTTTTTTCTCATTATCCACAAAGGAGGCACACAGAGAACCGACAACCTGGGTGTCTCCTGTTCTGAATCCCACTCTGCTATGTTCAACCCTGCCAACCCTGGGTCTCTGAGGACATCGAAGGCGGAAGTGATCTGCCCCTGCACAATAGAAGCAGAGCCCCTTTTCTCTTCTGTGTGCTCTTTCTGCTTCTGAAATACCTGTCTTCCCTATTTGCATGGGTTCAACGACTGGTAACTCTGTTTTCACATTCTCCGAACCACCTGACGTACTGGTGTGTCTGGGTAACGAGGGTAAAGGAGGCAAGACCCTTCTGGGTCTATCTCTGGGGTGTCTCCTTTCCCTGATTTGATCGTCCATGGCTATCCAGAAATCTATCAGGTGGTCCAGACTTTCTGGTAATTTTAAGGGAGCCAGCTCAAACATAAAAGCCTCGTTCAAGCCTTCGGTAAAGGCCAAGGTTAAAATCGTTCGGCCAAAGTACCTCAGAAGTCAAAGTTTTAAACTCTATGGCATAATCGGCGACCCTCTTATTACCTTGTTTGATGTGAAACAAGGACCTACCCGCATTGGTAGCCCTTCTAGAGGGATCAAAAGTACGTCTTAACTCAGAGGTAAAACCCTCATAGTCATAAATGATGGGTTTCTTATTTTCCCACAACGGCGTAGCCCACAATAAAGCTTTTTCTGTTAAATGATTAATCAGATATCCTACTTTGGCTTTATCAGACATACAAGAACCTGGATTGTTCTCAAACACGATCTCGAGTTGAGTCAAAAACCCCCGACATAGGCTTGGTGTACCATCATAGCGTAGGGGTGCCTTCATACTAAGCCTATGTCCTTCAGGGGGGACGGAACTGACCCTAGATAACACTGGATCTGGAGGGTTTGTGGTACCTGTATTGGACCGATTTAACAGGGTTTGCAGAGCGAGAGAAATCTGGTCCATCCTATGGTCCTGTTCCTCTTGTCTGGCTGCGATACGTGCCAGCTGGTTAGAGAGGTCTGCGGGATCCATTGGCCCTGACGTAATGTCACGGATCCCTCTGATTACCAAAAGTGTGGTCCCTTTACGCAGACCGCTCTCTACCCTTCCGATCCTTGAATGGTCGGCAAAACTAGAAAGACAATTAACCAGACAATATATAAACAAGGGGTAACACCAGACAGAGGTATGGAATAGAGTATTGTCACGAATCCTTCTGACTACCAAGATATTGATCTCTTTATGTAGCTCCCTTTCTACTCTTCCGATCCTTGAATGGTCGGCAAAGCTATATAGACAATGAAGCAGGTAACAGATAAAGAAAGGGAAACACCAGACAGGGGTACAGACCAGATCACAAGTCCTCCCTAGGACTTTAGTAATAGCAGAGGTAATCTGATGCGTGCTTAGGGTGCCACATAGACTGACCTCGGTACCAACGTTAAGGGCAGAACCTAGAGCAGAGTAAATGCCAATACCAGGGGTCATACACAGGAGAGTTCGTTTGCCAATGCCAAGAGTCATACACAGGAGGGTTCGTTTGCCAATGCCAAGGGTCATACACAGGAGGGTTCGTTTGCCAATGCCAAGGGTCATACACAGGAGGGTTCGTTTGCCAATGCCAAGGGTCATACACAGGAGGGTTCGTTTGCCAATGCCAAGGGTCATACACAGGAGAGTTCGTTTGCCAATGCCAAGGGTCATACACAGGAGGATTCGTTTGCCAAATATCACAAGAGCTCTGCGGGAGGTGAATACCACGTCAGGGCACCGGTGTAATGGTGAGACTGGGTTTTAAACCCGGCGGGTCCGCGTCACAACACCAGGCCCCGCCCCTCGGCGTCCCACGTGAGCGCACCCGGAAGCGTTTACATTCGGCGCCTGGCCAGCGAGCAGCGAGGAAGCTGCTGCCAGGCGCCCCATCCCCTGACCCACCGTGACAGTGGGTGGGAGTGCTAGTTCTTCCACTGATCTCAATGTCTCCATCCGATCGATCAAGGTCTTGGTGGAGGGGACCGAGATGGATCTCCAGTAAATGGGAATGAGTGATCTAGCTATCAGTAGGATGCGGAGTAGAATCGATTTCTTCAAGGACTTCACCGAATACGGTATGTGTAAAAGCAAGAACGTCTGAGGTGTAAATTCCAAGACTAGATCAGTGACCCATTCAATCAGGTCCTGTATCCGTCTCCCAAGAATTCTGTATAATCGTACATTCCCACCAAACATGTATGTAAGATCCAAGGGACGAAGAACAGCGCCAGCAAATCGGAGAATGGGCCGTATGATAAAGAGATACAAGAGCTGGTGTGCGGTACCAGAAAGTCGTGAATTTGTATGAAGATTCGTGTATTCGGGTAATCTTGGATCCGTAGTGTACTAGGGTCAGCGTTTTAGTCCAGGTCTCGTCAGGTATGGGTGTCTCCAAGGTGCGTTCCCACCTGGCCATAAAAGTCGGAGGATCGGAATTTACTGCTTGTAAGATTTTATAGAGTGTAGGTATGCCATGAGCCAGTGAGATCGCCTGCTTACAAAAGGATTTGACTGGAGAGAGAGCTCGGCTCAGAGAAGAATTGCCAGGTAGAGCTTTAAGAAAGGATTTAATTTGGTGGTAACCAAAAATGTCCGCAAAGGACGGGACGGGTTTTTGAGGATTGTCAAGTGACACAAAATTGCCATCACGTAAAACATGAAGTACCCTTAAGCAGGAGGAATCAGTGAGGCGATTATGGAGAGATGATAGTACTTGTGTAGGGAAGTCCGGATTGTGTGTCAGCGGTAGCAGAGATGAGGGAAAGGATGAGAGGGCGTATTTGACTGAGCTTGTGCCACAGTAGCAGTGTACTACCAACTGTGGTAGAGGCGGTGGCAAGGCTCCGAATCCCATCCAGACGAAGCCATGGGAGGTTCTCAAGTGGAAAACCGGTTTGTCGTTCCTCCAGATCAATCCATCTCTGATCCGGTGAGCTCGACATCCAGTCGAGAATCCTCATCAGATGGGTAGCATAATGATAAAGTCTCGCGTCTGGGAGTGCGAGACCGCCAGAGAGTTTGGGTTTGCATAAGGTTGAGTACTTAAACTGTGAGAATAGGCGTTGTACTTGCGTATGAAAAGCTAATGGGAGAAGAATGGGGAGGGTCTGAAAAAGGAATAACAATCTGGGTAAAAGGTTAATTTTTATTACATTTATCCTCCCTATCCAGGATAGAAATTTGTTTGCCCACAAGGCCATGTCTGAGCGAAAGGTTTCTAAGAGGGGTTTAAAGTTAAGGTCATAGATCCGGGCAAAGTTAGCAGAAAGACGGACCCCTAAATAGGTGAGAGATGTGGTGCACTAGTGGAAGGGGTATTGTTGTCGGATAGTTCGGCAAATGGTGTGTGGAAGGGCGACCTTAAGGATTTCCGATTTTGAGTCATTGATTTTGAAGCCTGCCAAAGATGCGTAGTACTGTAGCTCTCGAGTCACTTCCGGCAACGCCATTACTGGATCAGGTAGTAAAAAAAGCAAATCGTCTGCGTATGCCGAAATCTTGTGTTCTAAGTGAGCGCCACGTACCCCTCGTATACGAGGATTACTTCTAATGGCGGACATCAATGGTTCTAAACATAAGGCAAAGAGAAGGGGGGGGAAAGGGGACATCCCTGTCGTGTACCGTTACAAATCGGAAACTGGGAGGAAAGTGCGCCATTGACTTTGACCCTTGCAGTCGGTGAGGCGTATAAAGCATATATCCATCCTAAAAATTCCTTTCCGATCCCGAAGTGTCTTAACGTCCGGAAAAGAAAAGTCCACAGTACTCGATCAAACGCCTTTTCGGCGTCTGTTGAAAGTAAAAGGAGGGGGTGTGCAGTACGCTTCGAGGAGACTATCGCGTTTAAAACTCTGTCGCGTCTCTCCCTTGATGGTCGCGTCTCTCGCTTCGTGTCCCGGGATAAAACCTACTTGGTCCGGGGCTAGCAACTGTGGTAAAAAGCATTTAAGACGGTTGGCCAAGATCCGTGCTAGAAGTTTCACATCACTGTTCAAAAGTGAGATAGGGCAATAATTCCCACAGCAGGTGTGGTCTTTATTCGGATTGGGAATTAAAGTAATGATCGCCGTTAAAGAATGGGGGTGAAAGTGGGCGCCTTGTCGAATTGCCTCAAACAGAGCGGTAAGTGTCGGCAACAGTGAGTCGACACACCTCTTATAATACTCAATAGGCAAACCGTCTGAGCCCGGGCTCTTGCCATTCTTAGATTTCATCGCCTCCATAATTTCTTCGGCCGAGATAGCAGCATTCAAGGTCGTGCTATCAGATGAAGAGAGAGAACGCGTGATTGTGGTGGAAAGGTAAGACTCCATTCGGGAACTTGGTTCAGATTGTGCGCTCCCCTCTTCAAGATTGTAAAGGTCCTTGAAGAATTTAAGAAATTCTCCAGTGATTTCCTGAGGATTAGTGGAGAAAGAGCCAGTGGATGTGCAAATGCGAGGGATGTACGCTTTTGTGCGTTTAACACGCAGGAGCCCTGCCAGTAGGCGTCCCGGCTTGTTTTCGTTTAAGGCAAAGAATGAGCGGGATTTCAATGCTTGGAAGCGTATAGAGTCGTTCAAAAGTTTATTAAGAAATCGTCATTTCGTCAGTAGACGTTGATAGACCTCCACCTCAGCCGTGGACATATGTTCTAATTCTAGTGTTCGGATTTCCTCCAGAAGGGAGCTGTGTTCCGCCTCCCTTTTCTTTTTACGTGCGGTTCCTCGACTGATAAAGCCTCGAATGACTGCCTTATGGGCCTCCCATATTATTGGGAGATGGGTGTCCTCAGAAGTGTTTTCGGGAAAAAAGGATTCAAGAGTGGAGGTTAGATCTGCTTGTATAAGGAGGTCTTCCAAAAGTGAGAGATGGAGGCGCCATTGGCGTTCTTTTGGGACAAACAAAGGTGAATGAATGGATAAGGAAATTGGCGCGTGGTCTGACCAGGTGGTAGCAGTAATATCCACGGTGCGAAGGAGAGTTAGGTCATCGTAATGCATAAGAAAGTAATCGATACGCGTGTGTACATTATGGACCGATGAGAAAAATGTGAAATCTTTCTCGTCCGCATGGAGAGCGCGCCAAACATCGACTAATCGATGTTCATTTAAGGCTCTACGGATTTGACGCAGGACATTCGATGGGGTGGCCGAATACCAGATGAGGAATCAATGTGGGGTTCCATAGGAGCATTCAAGTCACCGGCTATGATCGTAATACCTTGCTGAAACTTGTCTAGGGATTTAAGTATGCGAGCTAAGCAGGTGTGTTGTTTTTTGTTGGGCAGATATAAGGAGACGACGTTATATACTGTGTCCACAATCATCCCGCGGACAAAAAGATAATAGCCGTCCTTGTCTATTTCAGTGGCATCTATCACAAAGGGTACGTCCTTGGAGATCAGAATTGCAACTCCACGAGATTTGCCAAGGGCGAAGTTACTGAAAAACATTGTAGGAAAAGCGGCATCACTGAAGTGGGGGGCTGAGTCTGCACTGAAATGAGTTTCTTGGAGGAAGGCAACGGACGTGCGTACTGACCGCAGGTCGCGCAATAGGCGGGAGCGTTTCTCTGGTATATTGAGACCTCGGACATTATAGCTAATCAACTGTAGGTCCTTAGGAGCAAACAGAGCAGTAGGAGAGGGCATATCCAAGGTTTAGTGTTAGGGTGAGTAGTAATGTGTGAAAGGCAATTATGAGGAGGAGGATGGGGGAGACAGGGGTCTGAGGGAGGATAAGAGGGAGATTAAAAGGTAGGGGGTTAGAAAAGTGGAGAGAGAGAGAGAAGAGAAGAAAAAAAAGAAGGGGAAGGGGGAGAAAGAGGAAGGAGAGAGAGAAAAAGACAGGAAAAGAAAGACGAAGGGAGAGAGAGCGTAAAAAAAAATGATGAGGGGAGGGTTCCGTGCTGGGTAAAGGGGGAACAAGACACACAGAGACAAGACCAGACACAATACAATGAGGTATTAAGTGCACCAACTGTGGCGTCCTACACAGCCTCAGGGTCAGACAACCGAGAGGCCGGACCCACTGTCAGGGATAGTCGCACTATCCCTCAGGAGGAGCGGTAAGGAGACCGATATTTAGAAGATCTGTAAGCAATCAATAAGATGAGAAAGATGTAGTGTCAAAGACTAGGAACAACGAGCCAGTCGCACCGATCAAACAAAATAGTGGCTTACAGATATGGGACAAAGCGATGGTGTGCTCAAAGATCATAAAGTCACATCAGGCGGGTAATTAGAATGATATCACTCTGGCTAAGGTGAAAGAGTGGTTTTAGGAATTTCAACAATAGAACACAATCCTATTGGGGAGGGATAACAAATATCAATCTAGTAGGGAAAGATTATGACAAGGCTACAGGATAAGAGTCATAAGTTAGCATTTGCAATAATAAAATAATAATAACCATATATAAAAAGAAAGATAAATGTGTACATATGTGGGGGTGGGGAGTAAGGTCAAATCAGGGTGGGAATCCATCCCCTGAGACTGTCCTACCCACCCACGTCAGAAATGAAAACCCGTCTATGACATGTAGCAGATAGCATATGTAATCTGTGTACGGTGCAGCGGTGTCATCACGAACTTATAACGGCAGCTGTAATGCGGAAGACCCATAGAACTCTCCCAGTTTCCCCCCAATGATCTCATCCGTTCCAATAAGTGCAGCGGAAGGAAAAATATCCCAATGAAACCCAGAAGGTTACCACGCTTGGAAAGTATGTGTTGAAGCAAAAGTTATAGGTTACCAGTGTGCGAGGCTATGGGATCTTTTCTCGCAGTGTAGTCACCTATCCCTCTATCGTACTGTTCGACCACAGAATCCCAGAACGGTGGTAATGCGGGTAAAAAGAGTCAGCGAGAACAAAGTCGTATGTTTTAACTTTACAGGAGCGTCATTTGTTCGAGTTAAGGCTAGTATTATGTAAAGAGCAAGAAGACGGAGAAGTAAGAATCCTAGCCAACTCTCAAAGTCATTTAGGTGAGGCCTCGTAGGGTAATCATGCAGTCTACTGTCATATTGGTTGATCACAAAGTTCCACGACGTGGGGCAGTAATGCGGGCTGAAAAATGCTGTGAAAGCAAAGTCATATGCTGTAATGTTACTGGGATATCATCCATTCGAGGTAGGGCTGTCAAAAAGTCAGGAGCCTACAGGCGGAGATGGCAGATATTAAGCAAGTTCATTCAGTCGAGGCCTGAGTGTTCCGCGACGGTGGTGATGGTGGACCGTTCCGAGGGTTACCTTCCCGAGGTGGGTGATGAGGGCCAGGTGGGTCCATGGCAGATGTTGTCCCGATCACAGCAAACGACAGGCGTTCCCAGTCTGGGACCTCGGTGGGGGGGAGGTCAAGAAGGGACAAGAACGGAGCCACGTCTTTTGGTGAGCGTATGACATGATGTGTGTCATTTTTACAGGTGTGAAGTGCAAACGGAAACCCCCAGCGATAGGGGAGACCCGCATCCTGTAGTGCTCTTGTAACTGGCCGGAGGGCTCTACGGGCCGCCAGGGTTGGAGGTGACAGGTCCTGGTACAGCTCAAAAGTTTCCCCATCAAAGGTCCACTGTCGGCGGGCACGGGCCCGGTGCATAATCTCTTCTTTTAGTGTAAAATCGGGCAGGTGACATAAAATGTCTCTCGGGGAAGAACGATTATTGGTGGTGGATGGGCAGAACACTCTGTGTGCGCGGTCTATGGCCCCATTTGGTAGAGGGCATCCTAGGAGGTGAGTAAAGGCTCGAAGAAGGAAAAATTTAACTTTTTACCTCATCGCTGATGCCCCGGATCCGGACATTGTGTCTTCGAGATCTGTTCTCTAAGTAGTCTATTCGACGATGTACCTCCGAGAACCGCAAGTCAATCTGAGGGTCCGGCTTCGCGTCTGGGGTAGGGCGGTTCGTAGCGTCTCTTTCCAACGCTGCAACACGTGCATCAATGGCGGTGCCTTCCGCACGGACCTCCGTTATGTCTCGACCAACAGACACCTGAAGTTGGTCCAGCATAGCTCGAAAATCAGCCCTGGTCGGGACCTCTGCTCGAGTCGGTAATTCTGCTGCTAAAGATTCGAGGCGGTGTATCGTCGATTGCCCGCCAGACCAGGAGGCCTCCGATGTGGTGGGAGAGGACACCATGTTGGGCTTCCCGGCTGCTGCAGGCCCTGTCTGTGGAGAGGCGAAAAATGCCTCTATGGAGCCCGGAGAAGTTCCGGAGGGTTTGCGGCGAGAGGCGCCGATCATGACCCAAAGCGATAGCGGTGGGACAGTTTAATCGGTGGTGACTGAGAGAGCTCTCGGACTAAGCATCCATCTTAGCAGTCAGGCCACGCCCCCTAACATCATTTTTTATTCACGTTTTGTCGATGACATATTTATTGTGTGGAATGGCTCTCAAGATTCATTGTCTAACATGGTAGAATATATATGAAAAAAATACAAACGTATTTCTAGAGAGCGCAGACAGAGTATATGAGTAGGGTTTCTTGCACAAAACAGATTGCAGGGTATTTTGCTGAATCCAATATTTCCGCTACAAAAAAGATAAAGGACAATCGTGCAATACTGTATATATATGGAAATAATTAAGGGAGGAAACCACTCACAAACGGGGAACCAATAGGTTTGTGTAAAGCGCGGATAAGCCTCTATGGGGGGCTTCTCCCATCAGATGGACCTCAATAGAGATAGATGGTTCCGTGTTCAAAATTTCACAAATGTGGTAACCTCAAAGTAGAAAGGCATACATAGCGTGATACCGTTGACATATGCACATATAAATATTCTGAGTTGGAATTACTCACGTGTTACTGAGCCTCCCAACGAGTGGCTCAGTATTCAGGCAGAGGACCACTTTCTCCGTGGGGGGTCCTACCCTTAAGTCGATAATAGTGCGATGATGGTGCGTTTCGGTTAGCTGGAAAAAATCGGCTATTTAAAATTAAAATGAAAACGTCTGCTTCCGAAAATATAAAAAAAGGGGGTTTATTATTAAAAAAAAATCTAACAAAGGGTTAAAATAAACGAAATAAAACAAAATCCAAGAGAAAATAAAATCCGAGACGCGTTTCCCTCGCTAGCCTGCGAGTTTCATCAGTTGGTAAATTTATGGCTGCATACAGGGTTTATTTATAGTCCTTTTCGGTCCTAAAGTTCTATCTTTTTCAGGTGGCGTGCGTGTCAAAGCGCGATGTGCGTTTCAAGGGGCTTTTCGGAACCCTCTGATGACGTAGATCTTCCAATCTTCATGTCGGAGCCGTGTGTGTCGCTCCCTGTTGCGCATGCGTGGATCTTTCGTTCTAATAATAAGAGCTCGTTTCGCGAGTTCTATTGGCCATAACAGCCTATAAACATCCAAATATGAAAACGGATATAAATAACTTCAAAAATATTTTTAACTAAAGAAGGTTGTTAAAAGTCTCTTCATTTAACAGCAAGGGACAATATCCACCATTAATAAACGATATAAAGGAAGAGATGAAGAAAAATAAATAACAAACATCATAACAGTAGATATATTCATGTGTATAAAAAATGACAGACCTCAAAGTCTGTATTTAATCCATTAGGGGCTAAGGTATCCAAATTAGATCCATTTCATCTCTGTTTTAATACGTTTTTGATCTATATTGGTACCTCTCCAATCACGTTTAATTTTTTCAATACCTATAAACTCCAGGCCTCTAGGGCTGCAGTTATGAGTGTCTCCGAAATGAGCAGAAACACTATGTTTTATATATCCTCTGGTGATATTACATAGGTGCTCGTTGATTCTGATGTATAGAGGTCGTGATGTTTGTCCTATATATTTTTTTCCGCATGGACATTTAAGTAAATAGATTAAATTTTTAGTATGGCAAGTAATTATATCCTTTATTTTATAATTAGATCCTCTAATGCCTGCATCAAAATTTGTTACTATTCTTTTTTTGCTTGTGGTTTTTCGACACGATATACATTGGCCACAGCCGTAAAAGCCCGGAGTTATTCCAAAAAAACGTTCTGGTCCCTCCACATCATTAGTTCTAATATAACGATGAACTAAATCATTGCTTAGGTTATTACCCCCTCTGAAGATAATTTTAGGTTTTTCAGGTAAAATACAATTAAGAATTGGATCATTGGTCAAAACTGGCCAATACTTTTCTATCGACTTTTTAATTAGTTTGTTATCCATATTGTAGTCCATAATGAAAGGGATCTCTTTAAATTCTTTATCCTCTCGTTGTTTATATTGTAACAATGAATCTCTACTCAATTTTAGAACTTCTTTTTTCATTTCATCCAAGAATACGCTATTGTAGCCTTTCTCCCTAAATTGATCAATGAGTTTCTCAGCCTGGTAGAGATATTGTTCTGTATCTGTGCAGTTTCTACGAATACGTAGAAGTTGTCCTTTCGGAATCGCCTTTAGCCAAGGGGGATAGTGTCCACTACTAGTGGGAATATAGTTATTAACCTGTACTGTTTTAAAAAAGGTGCGAGTTTTTATTTCATTTTCTTCCACATATATGGTTAAGTCAAGAAAATTAACCTGAATTGGACTAATATTTGAGTCCAATTTAATTCCTAGTTCGTTATTATTTAGGTGAGTAATAAAGCTCTCTGGTTCTTGTCTTTCACCCTGCCAGATAATCAGAACATCATCTATATACCTTCTATAGAGGACGAGGTTAGGCCCCCAGTCATGCCCTGTCCATACCACACCGGATTCCCAGTGGGCCATGAACAGATTGGCATAGCTGGGGGCGAACCTGGTCCCCATAGTAGTCCCGTTAATTTGGAGATAAGTCTCCTCCATACCAAAAATAATTATTTTTGAGGATCAAATTGATTCCCTCAATTATATATTCAATTTGGTCCAACTTGAAAGTCTTTGATTCTAGGAGGAAATGTTCTGTCGCTTTGCACCCTGCCTCATGTGGGATTATCGTGTAAAGTGAATTTACATCACAAGTTGCAAAAATAAAATTTGGTTCCCACTTGATCTCCTTCATCAGTTTTAATACTGAGATTGTGTCTTTCAAATATGCTGGAGTTTTTTGTACTAATGGTTGCAAAAGATGATCTATATGTTCAGAGACTCTACATGAGATGGAATCTATACCGGACACTATGAGACGGCCTGGTGGATGTTGGCAGTTTTTATGTATTTTAGGCAGATGATAGAAAACTGGTATACGTGGATAATTGATTTTGAGATATTGATATTCATGCTCATTTAGGATGCCGCTATCCTTTCCTCGTTGTAAGTATTCCAAAAAAATTTGTTTAATCTGTTCAGTTGGATCATTTCCCAATTTTAAGTAAGTTCTAGCGTCATTTAATAGTCTACATGATTCCAAATGAGATTGTTCCTGGTTGAGTATAACTAAGCCTCCCCCCTTGTCTGCAGGCTTTATAATTAGATTGGTGTCTTCTAAAATTGAGTAGAGATTCATTGTTACAATATAAAGAACGAGAGGATAAAGAATTTAAAGAGATCCCTTTCATTATGGACTACAATATGGATAACAAACTAATTAAAAAGTCGATAGAAAAGTATTGGCCAGTTTTGACCAATGATCCAATTCTTAATTGTATTTTACCTGAAAAACCTAAAATTATCTTCAGAGGGGGTAATAACCTAAGCAATGATTTAGTTCATAGTTATATTAGAACTAATGATGTAGAGGGACCAGAACATTTTTTTTTTAATAACTCCGGGCTTTTACGGCTGTGGCCAATGTATATCGTGTCGAAAAACCACAAGCAAAAAAAGAATAGTAACAAATTTTGATGCAGGCATTAGAGGATCTAATTATAAAATAAAGGATATAATTACTTGCCATACTAAAAATTTTATCTATTTACTTAAATGTCCATGCGGAAAAAAATATATAGGACAAACATCACGACCTCTATACATCAGAATCAACGAGCACCTATGTAATATCACCAGAGGATATATAAAACATAGTGTTTCTGCTCATTTCGGAGACACTCATAACTGCAGCCCTAGAGGCCTGGAGTTTATAGGTATTGAAAAAATTAAACGTGATTGGAGAGGTACCAATATAGATCAAAAACGTATTAAAACAGAGATGAAATGGATCTATAATTTGGATACCTTAGCCCCTAATGGATTAAATACAGACTTTGAGGTCTGTCATTTTTTATACACATGAATATATCTACTGTTATGATGTTTGTTATTTATTTTTCTAACCACACGGCGTCTAATCCACGCCATTTTAACATCTCATTTATTGTGCAGTGAGTATGAGATGGCTCGTTTGCCGTTGGCTGTATACACAAATATATATATCTTTTGGTGATTGGTTCCCTATGGTGATTATAACGTCCCTGTGTCAATTGGTTTGTCCGTTACAGCCTATGAGGGTTTAGATACTTCTTCCGTTTGTTGAAGTGTATTCATATTATCATTGATTCCATTGGCTGTTAGACACATATAGCACTTTAGACAGATGGACCCTGCCGGCCACCATAGGCTCTTCTACGTTATTGTTAGCTTACAACTGCCACCAATCAAGTAGTGATCGTCCACTCCCACTTCCTTCAAATGTCTATTTAATCAGCCTTGATGCCACATGGTACCGACAATAATTACAATCTGTGTTTGACTCCCGATGAAGCCGGTTCTGTACCGGCGAAACACGTGTCGAGTCCTGGTTATTTTTTAAAATGTCTTGCACAATATGATCTGACAGGGAGATAATAGAATCCTTAACTTTGAGGGACAGCCTTTTTGGTCAATTAGGCGCTCTTTTGCCTTTCCAATGGTAATGTGGTCCAGTGATGGTTGACTTTCCCATGTGTTGCTGATTTGTTAAGGACAGGTGCATGCCAATTTGTACGCTTTTGACTTTTCAATCTTGTGGTATCTTAACCTCCATGTCTTGTTGAATGGTTGACAACTTAAATTATCACATTTGATATATGCCTTTTTTGCTAACTGATCCCCTTCTGAGAGTTTTTTTTTTTTCTCTGCCTCGCAGTTCACTATCTTTAGCTTATAGCTGTATTAAGCTTTCATACAAGGTAGCCAGGCCAAATGAACGTTGTTGTATTTAGTTCGATATTCTGGCTCCCACCAACCTTGGGCTAATTATCTTTAGTACAATTGTGGGCATTGTGCATGTATTTCAGCGTGGTGTTATTTAACACTCTCTATTTGCCAGCATTAAGGTACAGTCTGCATTTTTATGTCCACAGGGCATTTGCTTCAATTTATTACTAATACTGTGGCGTTCCATCTCCAACTGAAGGCATATATCCGTTTCTTATAAGTTCTAACCAAGCAGTTCACGATCCTCAGCTTATAGCTTTATTAAGCTTTTATACAAGGTAGCCAGGCCAAATGAACGTCTTTGTATGTAGTTCGATATTCTGGCTTTTACCAACCTTGGGCTAATTATCTTCAGTACAATTGTGGGCACTGTGCATATATCTCAGTGCTGTGATTCAATACTCTCTATTTGTCAATATCAAGGTACAAGTTGTAATTTATGTCCATGGGGCATTTGCTTCAATTCATTATTAATACTGTGGTTTTCCATCTCCACTGAAGGCATATATTTGTTCCCCATAAGTCCCAATCAAGCAATTCGCTTTGTATCTGTGACATATTTCTGCTCTCCCTGCAACATATTGTGCCTATGTCTATGTGTCTATATGTTTTTTAACATTTACGGTCGGTCTATTTTCTGTGTGTCTTATTATGACTAATAAAAGTTATGTTTTAAATCAGCACTCCCTCTCAGTGATCTGAGGGTTTATCCCTTATATCTCCTTTCGTTTCGTTATAATATCACCAGAGGATATATAAAACATAGTGTTTCTGCTCATTTCGGAGACACTCATAACTGCAGCCCTAGAGGCCTGGAGTTTATAGGTATTGAAAAAATTAAACGTGATTGGAGAGGTACCAATATAGATCAAAAACGTATTAAAACAGAGATAAAATGGATCTATAATTTGGATACCTTAGCCCCTAATGGATTAAATACAGACTTTGAGGTCTGTCATTTTTTATACACATGAATATATCTACTGTTATGATGTTTGTTATTTATTTTTCTTCATCTCTTCCTTTATATCGTTTATTAATGGTGGATATTGTCCCTTGCTGTTAAATGAAGAGACTTTTAACAACCTTCTTTAGTTAAAAATATTTTTGAAGTTATTTATATCCGTTTTCATATTTGGATGTTTATAGGCTGTTATGGCCAATAGAACTCGCGAAACGAGCTCTTATTATTAGAACGAAAGATCCACGCATGCGCAACAGGGAGCGACACACACGGCTCCGACATGAAGATTGGAAGAAGATCTACGTCATCAGAGGGTTCCGAAAAGCCCCTTGAAACGCACATCGCGCTTTGACACGCACGCCACCTGAAAAAGATAGAACTTTAGGACCGAAAGGACTATAAATAAACCCTGTATGCAGCCATAAATTTACCGACTGATGAAACTCGCAGGCTAGCGAGGGAAACGCGTCTCGGATTTTATTTTCTCTTGGATTTTGTTTTATTTCGTTTATTTTAACCCTTTGTTAGATTGTTTTTTAATAATAAACCCCCTTTTTTATATTTTCGGAAGCAGACGTTTTCATTTTAATTTTTAATAGCTGATTTTTTCCAGCTAACCGAAACGCACCATCATCGCACTATTATCGACTTAAGGGTAGGACCCCCCACGGAGAAAGTGGTCCTCTGCCTGAATACTGAGCCACTCGTTGGGAGGCTCAGTAACACGTGAGTAATTCCAACTCAGAATATTTATATGTGCATATGTCAACGGTATCACGCTATGTATGCCTTTCTACTTTGAGGTTACCACATTTGTGAAATTTTGAACACGGAACCATCTATTTATATTGAGGTCCATCTGATGGGAGAAGCCCCCCATAGAGGCTTATCCGCGCTTTACACGAACCTATTGGTTCCCCCCGTTTGTGAGTGGTTTCCTCCTACTTTTCCCTTAATTATTTCCATATATATACAGTATTGCACGATTGTCCTTTATCTTTTTTGTAGCGGAAATATTGGATTCAGCAAAATACCCTGCAATCTGTTTTGTGCAAGAAACCCTACTCCTATACTCTGTCTGCGCTCCCTAGAAATACGTTTGTATTTTTTTCATATATGGTCTATAAGGGTGAGGGACACACCTTGTGGTGAGCTGCATGATTATATAACTTTCTCTACACACTAACTCTGATATACAATTATATAGCGCCGAGCACTGTAACATCTAAGGTGTTATATACAATTCTAACATGGTAGAATAACTTAATTCACTCAACTCTCCAGTTACAGTAGATTTACTCTAACTTCTGACGCATCCACAGTATGCTTCCTTGACATGCAAATCATGATCACTGACCGACATCTGTCATTTTCGTTATTTTGTAAGGAGACCGATAGAAACACCATTCTATCTGCTGATAGTTTTCATCCTCCCCATCTTGTTAAATCCTTACCCATTTCGCAATTTTTGGGGGTCATGCGGAATAACTCGAATTTCCAACAAAGATTGATTCAACTTAATGTTTCAGAGATTTCTACATAGAGGTTATAGCTCTGGTTCTTTAAATATAGCTTTACAACGAGCTTCAGATAAATTTAATAATACTCGTGAGATCATCTGATCTCAACTTGTGTATTTTTCTTCCCATGACATACCAACCAGAGTTCCTCCTGATCACAAAGTATTCGTAAAAACTGGCAACTATTTAAAGGTGATAAAATCCTAAGAAATTTAAACAACCTCCAGTCATTAGTTTGCGAGACCTTCTGGTCAAGACTGATCCTGTGCCTTATTACACTAAAATAAATACGCCTTTTAAAACAGGTGGTTTTCGCTGTCCTAATTGCGTTACATGTAGCCACATGCTGGCTTCAACTACCTTTACTCATCCCCACTCAGGAAAAAGATATAAAATTCGCCATTTTATCACATGCACGAATGATCATGTGGTTTATTTAATCTTTTGTCCATGTGGACTTGCATATGTCGGCAAGAACGACCGTCCATTACGTGATAGAATTCGTGGCCATCGATCCAATATCACCACTGCTTTTCGTGATGGTTTTACCGATAAACCAGTGGCTAAGCACTTTTTGGAATATAAACATCAGCTCACTACATTAAAATTTATTGCCATTGATCATATACCTCCCTTAAGCAGGGGTGGCGATCGCTCTCAAAAACTACTCCAAAGAGAAACTTTTTGGATTAAAACCCTTGACACAGTTGCCCCTAGGGGCCTTAATGAATAGGTTTCTTTTACACCGTTTTTGTATGCTAGACGTTAACTCTATCTTGGTTGCACTATTTAGGTTGTTCACTTCACTTTTTAGTTTAATTCATTTATTTCTAGAGTTTGTTTATTGTTTAGTTCACATTTATACATATAGATACGTCTTAAATTTGATTACACACTATTCGTTGCATTAAGCACACAACACTTTTCATTCTGAGTTGTATTCACTTTTATTGATTTTCTCCAAAAGCGCTCTAATTATTGCTGAACATTGCTACATTGTAGGAGTCTGTATTTTCATCTGATATGTCCAAAGTGTGTTGCAATGTTGATTACGATGTATCCATGCTCATTACCAAGTGTTGTTTTGCTTTCATCCGTGCTTCCTGCTGTTCACCCATGCTGTCCTGTTTGTTTTTATTGTTGTGTCTCCATGGCAACGTTTGCTACTGAGAACACATGTCCTTTCTTAATTACGTCAGATAACAGCGCCTCCCGGAACTCTACGCCGATTCCAGGTGGCGGGGGGGGGGGGGGGTCCGTGATTGCGTGCCTCGCCTGGGTGAGTTACTGATTGATGTGTGTGTGTATAAATGTATTTTGTATTTGTTACCTGTATCCTTGAAAATGGCTCTTATGGAGCCGAAACGTCGGGCAAGTACACTGGCTATTTTTTAAATGATGACTCATTAAAGTTTTTTTGCATTTTATTGAAGACCCCAAGTGCATTATATATATATATATATAATATATATATATATATTTATTTATTTATTTATAAAGGATTTTACCAGGAAGGATACATTGAGATTTCTCTCGTTTTCAAGTATGTCCTGGGTTCAAGTACATTGAAGTATATATATATATTACATTACACAAGAAGGGCAGCACTCAACCTTAACTACACTTTCAGTGTGGGTGCATCTCAAGACAATATGATTGAACATGTTTGGTGTGCGCTCTAACAGTACAGAAGAAAACACAACAGGAGCTAAATTCATTTAAACAGGAGATTTTACCAGGTTTAACTCTTTAAATGCAAGGGTGGGGGTTCAATGGAGGCGCTAGTGAATTGTGTAAGGTTTTTAAAGAATTATGTTGTGCAGCCGACGAGGATTATAGCACAAAACCTCGACAAGAATGTGCAGAATGATAGAGCAGAGACGAGGGGGGGTCCAAGTGGCGCAGACTCTTAAGTGAGTGGTCAGTGCAAGTTTGTTCTAATGTGGTCAAAAAGGACCTAAGTATAAATAGTATGCCTTCTGTTAGAAGGTGGAAAAAAGGGGAGAACAGTACCTATTCATGTACAGGGAAGCATTTTAAAGTGCTAATATAAAGTGCAAATGAATAAAGTGCAAATGAGATGATGAAATGCTAGTGCAAAGTATATAAAGGTCAAGGATAAATTCTTGACAGAGTTCTGGCCCAGTATATGGAGAGTTGGTTCAGACG
Organism: Leptobrachium leishanense; assembly: GCA_009667805.1. Classification (NCBI taxonomy): domain Eukaryota; kingdom Metazoa; phylum Chordata; class Amphibia; order Anura; family Megophryidae; genus Leptobrachium; species Leptobrachium leishanense. Next base: position 247,412,080 of record CM019066.1, read on the forward strand.
GTATGGGAATACGGTGAGGATGTCCACTGGAGTAGTCCGGAGGGTATGGCAGTCTTCCTAGGGTCCGGTCCTCACCTAGGTCCTATGTGTGTTTCCAATTCCCAAAAATAGGGAGGCAGGAAGGGGGGAAAACAGAAAGGGGAGAAGATTGCGCAGTATTGTTTGATAATGGGTCAAGCGGAAAAAGACGAGGGGACACTTACAGTGTGTGGAGCCTCAGTTCCGGCTCTGGTGTGAAGCGCCTTGGGCCTAAATGAGGGTGGCCTCTGCCCTTCTTTGCCGTTGTTCCTGGGTGACCCTTTGTTTCCTTTTCCTTGCTGGTTGCCCGATTGTCTCAGGTACAAAAGAGGGAGAATCCTAATAGCGCAATATGCAGCTGTATGCGGATGTAAATTTAAAACAGAGGTAGAGAAGGCAAACTCACCGATGATGGAGCCTTTAGATACAGGCTCAACTCTAGGGCATGTGGTACTGCTACGGTGGGTACCTGCACCTCTTTCCACAGCGGGTGTTCCCTTATGCTCCTCTCGTTGATAGATGGTTCCTTTGTGGAAAAAAAGGGGGTGGTTTGGCATATACAGCTAGGGCTGTTGTTGGGTCTCCAGGTGACCAATGGTAAATAAATAAATAAATAAAATGCTCCTCTCGTTGATAGATGGTTCCTTTGTGGAAAAAAAGGGGGTGGTTTGGCATATACAGCTAGGGCTGTTGTTGGGTCTCCAGGTGACCAATGGTAAATAAATAAATAAATAAAAGGAGAGATTGAGGTACAATTAAAAAAAATTTTAATAGGCAAAGGGTTAAAAACAATTTAAAGGGTGAGGGGTTCGCACAGAGTACGCGTTTCGGCTGACAAAGCAGCCTTCTTCAGCTCAGGGTGCAAAAAAGGGGATCCCCTTTTTTGCACCCTGAGCTGAAGAAGGCTGCTTTGTCAGCCGAAACGCGTACTCTGTGCGAACCCCTCACCCTTTAAATTGTTTTTAACCCTTTGCCTATTAAAATTTTTTTAATTGTACCTCAATCTCTCCTTTTATTTATTTATTTATTTACCATTGGTCACCTGGAGACCCAACAACAGCCCTAGCTGTATATGCCAAACCACCCCCTTTTTTTCCACAAAGGAACCATCTATCAACGAGAGGAGCATAAGGAACACCCGCTGTGGAAAGAGGTGCAGGTACCCACCGTAGCAGTACCACATGCCCTAGAGTTGAGCCTGTATCTAAAGGCTCCATCATCGGTGAGTTTGCCTTCTCTACCTCTGTTTTAAATTTACATCCGCATACAGCTGCATATTGCGCTATTAGGATTCTCCCTCTTTTGTACCTGAGACAATCGGGCAACCAGCAAGGAAAAGGAAACAAAGGGTCACCCAGGAACAACGGCAAAGAAGGGCAGAGGCCACCCTCATTTAGGCCCAAGGCGCTTCACACCAGAGCCGGAACTGAGGCTCCACACACTGTAAGTGTCCCCTCGTCTTTTTCCGCTTGACCCATTATCAAACAATACTGCGCAATCTTCTCCCCTTTCTGTTTTCCCCCCTTCCTGCCTCCCTATTTTTGGGAATTGGAAACACACATAGGACCTAGGTGAGGACCGGACCCTAGGAAGACTGCCATACCCTCCGGACTACTCCAGTGGACATCCTCACCGTATTCCCATACCGTCTGAACCAACTCTCCATATACTGGGCCAGAACTCTGTCAAGAATTTATCCTTGACCTTTATATACTTTGCACTAGCATTTCATCATCTCATTTGCACTTTATTCATTTGCACTTTATATTAGCACTTTAAAATGCTTCCCTGTACATGAATAGGTACTGTTCTCCCCTTTTTTCCACCTTCTAACAGAAGGCATACTATTTATACTTAGGTCCTTTTTGACCACATTAGAACAAACTTGCACTGACCACTCACTTAAGAGTCTGCGCCACTTGGACCCCCCCTCGTCTTAACTCTTTAAATGCCTACAAACAATTCTTAACCCTTTAATGTTGAGCTCTGTTGAAAAATGGTGGAAGTTTAGTTTGCAATGGATGGCCATAGATTGCGTAAGCCTGCCAACAGCGACAATGTATTCCACCCTTGGCAGGTCCTATCATACTAACCTAATGACTGCTCTTATGGTATATACTTACTTGTTGAGGACCCAGTCCTTTCTGAAGCTCCCTGCAGATCAAGGTTAACTAGAACCTGTGGGTGGAGCACCTGTGACAAGGAGGGGTGCTTGCCCAAGGGTTGTCAGCCCTTTTCATACAAAATACACAAGAAGGGCAGCACTCAACCTTAACTACACTTTCAGTGCGGGTGCATCTCAAGACAATATGATATAACAAACCAGAAAGAGCGCACAGGGGATAAGAATTGTTTGTAGGCATTTAAAGGGTTAAACCTGGTAAAATCTCCTGTTTAAATGAATTTAGCTGCTGTTGTGGTTTCTTCTGTACTGTTTGAACATGTTATTTGGTGTGCGCTCTTTCTGGTTTGTTTATATATATATATATATAATTTTGCAAAAGGCACAGCACATCTAACAAAGAATGGCCACGCAGGGTCAGCACAGCAAGTCTCAAAAAAGGTAGAAGAACACATATGAAACACATGACAACCGCAAGGGGTGTCTCAATAAGTCAAAAAATAAGTAACAGGGGGGGGGGCAACAAAACATAATGGGCGGTCCATACGAGGAAGGTGGTGTACGTAGCACGGGGGCATCAGCGAAAACAAAATGGGAAAGGGAGGGGGTGTGGGACTACCTAATAAAGGTGACATTCCCGGCTCGCCCCAGCAACCCAATGCCCCGCCACATAAAAAAGGGGCGGTGGAGATCCCAAAGCCCTAGCAACCCACAAAAGCCTCAAAACACAATCTGCGAAGAAGGAGGCGCCCGAGCACTAAGACACAAAATGTGATGCTTGCCAAGAAAAAAGAAAGAAGGGGGGGCGCCAAGAGATCGTACCCTGGGATCCCATCGAGTCTCAAGTACATTCTCACTGATGCAACCATCAATTACGCTCACCTTGCAGTCCTCGCCTCCTGTTTCCAACCCTTCTAGATTGTGAGTTCCTACGGGAATAGGGCCCTCATCTCCTCCTGTACGGTTTGTTAAATGTTGTTCAATGTATTGTAACCCGGTCTTTACTGTGCCTATTGTACAGCGCTGCGGAATATGCCAGCGCTTTATAAATAATAATAATTCTTTGGAGAGGTAAGCCTCAGCATTGGGGGGGGGGGGAATAAAATTCTCAATATTCAGGAGGAGGGGGTGTCGGGGGGGGGGCAAACACTGCAGGCCAGAACAGCATTCACGGGCTGGCATGCAACAAAGGAGCCACCTCATCCCGCATCCAAAAACGATGCCGGAATCTTCACCGGCAAGATGCCACAGGGGAGGCTGGTTGCTCCCAGATCAGGTGGGCCACAAAGAGCACCCCTTATTGCAGTAGCCAGGCCTTGGGTAATTGAGAGGCCCGAATGACAACGACCTCACTCCCATCATGGACCCGGGGCATGAGCCCACAGCGCTTCACATCAAGGGTTGGTGTGGGGGGGCTCAGAAAGCACCACCACCGTGTACGGTATGTTGGGAGAGGCAGCGAGCTCCAAAAGCAATCCAGGACCACCAGGGGTAATCTCAGCCCCGACAACCATCACTTGAGTAGATGATTCCCCCATCGGCAGGTGAGCATATTCCTCCCGGCTCTGGAGTTGCCACTCAGGGCAAGGAGTCCGTCAGCACTCCGTCAGCTAGGGATCCACGCGCTGCCCACTGTGTGCGGTCTTCCTCCACAGCCATGCAGCCGGTAACCTCACGGATTCGCCGCACACCGCTAGAGGTACTCCCAATCGGAGCCTCCAGTCCCCGGTGGGTACAAAGAGCAGCCAGCAGCTGATCCAGATCTCCCCTTAACAGTGCGCGATCATCTTCCAGTGGTAACAGTGGCAGGCATTCGTCCAGGGCTGACAGCACCGCTCCAAACCATTCTCTGTCGTGGGTGAGGAGGCCAACCATCCTGCCACCAATCTCCCCACACCCCAGCTGCATTGGCCATTCAGGAACCTGGAGTGGTCAGCAAATGCATACACAGGAAGGGACAGTAGCAAAAATGACCTGTCTGGGGATACAAGAAAATATACATACAAGCAGAAAAAATGGTTTCCCTACCAGGGCAGCTGCGTAAACCAGAAGTATCCAGCCTACTTCATGTATAAAACAGAACAAGAAACATTTTCACTGGTGAGGGTATAAAAAAAAAAACACCGTTTTGCCGCTTAGCTGATAAGCAGCAAGAGAACATGTGTTTGCTTATAAAAGCATCTGTTGGTTTAATTAAGTTAGGACCCACATTAACCAGAGGTTGCCGTGACGTGGCAGGTGGGCTTATACTTTAATGGCCATTCAAGTAAACCAACACCTCTGATTGGGTTTTGTTCCCCATGGAACTATAGGGGTAAGTGCAGATGACACCTTTTTTTCTTCTTAAGCCTTAAAAAAAGGCTGAAATAGACTGGCCTACTGGTTAAAACCTAACTTTTATTGTGGGTTTTTTTTGGAGGAGGAGCATGGGTCTGACAGTCCTGCTCCAAGTGAAAAAACCCATAAAGAAAATGTTGTTTAAAATTGATATGTTAGTTACAATTTGCACAGAACATTTGTGTGAGAGGAATTAATTAAATTATAAATACTTCCTCTATAAACACCTCAAACGAAATTTGTAGTAACTGACTCCGCTCAGAGCAAAAAATAAATAATAAATGAATAACCACTGGACTACTCAAGTCAGTTGTTAAAGCCCCACAGACAACTGGCATCTGATATTATAATGCACAGTTTCATCATTTGCCCTTCTAACCAGGCCATTCTACGGTAGGTAGCTTAAACAGGAGACAAGTCTACTTCATTGTAACATTTTTAACTCCTAAGTAGAGCGGAGAAATAAATCTGTGCATGTCACCTACGGCTCGTCGGGGAAGCCAGTTGTCTATGGAGCTTTAACATTATTACCTTGTCACTTCAACTCAATGCTCTAAACACACACCCAAATATGAATTGCTGTAACCTTTACTAGTAAAAAAATAGCAGCAGAAGCACAAGGCTAGAACAAAAAGAATTGTCCTTATTAAGAGCCAGCTGGGAAATATGGTGCTTGGGCAAAGCCAGCAACCAAGAGGGGCTTCTTATATTGTATTCATATAATAGAATATAGATTAGATAAACCGTGTTAGTCCAGATGTCAAAAGCACGAGTATAGTAGTGCGTAGGGATACCTTTTTTATTGGACTGTCACGTCCTGCCATCCTGGGGGCCTCCAGCAGATCGGAGAGACGCCTGGCACCCGGCAGCACCATCCACGCTGTTAGCTAGCCCGGTGCCAAGCGATGCGCTGGCTGGAGGAGGCCGGGCGGCTGATCAGGGGGTGGGGCACAGCGCCGCATGATGACATGTAGCCACCAGGTTTAAATTCAGAAGGCGCGATCCAGCTCATTGCCCTGTCGTGGAGTTACTTCCCCCAGTGCTGATGATTTGACTCTTTCAATTCACTGTCTCTTTCGTATTTCGCTATTTTGTTGCTTACTTGGATTGTATAACGACCACTCTAGTTAGCTTGTAGGAGTACCACTCCCGTTGCTGACCTGGCTTGTATGATTACCACTGCTGTTGTTGACCTGGCTTGTTTGAGAACCTCTCCTGTCACTGACACGGCTAGCATAATAACGATTCTTGGTATTGACCTGGCTTGTAGGAGAACCTGTCCTGTCAGTAACTCAGTATGAAATCCAATACTGCTACTGACTCGGTGTGCATAAATACCAGTCCTGTTATTGACTCACGGTGTACGAGAATCAGTCCAGTTACAGACTCAGTGTGTACTAGGACCACTGTGTGTGCTCTCCGTCTCCTTATTGCCTGTAGGTATATTGAGTCCCAGAAGTTAGCAGACTCATATAGGGCAATTAACGCCCACCATCCAGGGATTGGGAGTGTAGATAGAACTCTGCGTAAAGGGACCAATATCTGGTTTGTGGGAGACTCACGTGACATGGACTAACGTTACATTTAAAAGACAAAGCTTGGCTTATAAATGTAACGTTAGTCCAATAAAAAAGGTAACATTATGTACTGCTATAATAGAATGGATTACTTTCTCTCTATTCCACTGGTCAGGCAAAAATGCGTGCGTGCGCAAAAACGCATTAACGCGAGGGGCAAAACCCTTCGTGCTGAACGTCGTATAACGAGGTTCGCCCTTCCGATGCGCGTTAACATCTAACACGAGCGACCCTGCGCGAACGCAAGTTCGTGCGCGCATCCCATACTTAACATTGTGAGCGCAAAAACATTCGTGCGTTGGTATGCGGATGGTATTACGATCGATGCGCAACTTTTTACAAACGACGTTTGCGCGCATGATTTTAACGTCTTTGAAAAGCTGGTGGTAACTGCAAATCTGAACGTCCTGGCCGAAACACACCAGCACGAAAAAAAATAAAATACAGCACAGTATAGTTACACATTCTACACATACCCAAACAATAAAATAGAGGTTCTGCGTGTTTTTATTATTGCTGCAGCATATATACACATATTTATTTTGACAGGCACTAAAACTGAACGGGAGACAATTGTGGTTCTTAATTCTGATTGTCCACCGATTTCTGCACGCAAAGTTAATGCGCGTGCATTTTTGCGCGTCTTTTTTTACGCATGAAAAAATGCACTCGGATCGTAATACCTGCGTTATTTTACGCGTGTTAACGTTTAACGCTGCGCGCAAACAAAATTGTGCTGCGTGTACGAATTTGCACTTTGGATGTAATATATATATATATATATATTATACTAGCTTTTGCCCGCGGCTTCGCTCGCGTGGATTTTAGGATTTGTTAAAATTGTTTTTTAAAAGAAACTTGGTTTTTTTGGTACAACCCCCCTTCCCCCCCCCCGATTTTTGGAAAATTGTAAAACACATGTTTTTTATTTTTCAAGAAGAATGTAAGTGCCAAATTTCACACCTGTAACATCTTTGGTTTTTGAAATATAGGTATACTGATAAAAAGTATTCACATCCGTTTCCCCCACCCCCCCTTAACTGGATTTTCAGAAAATGGTAAAACATGGTTTTTTTTGCACGAAGATTGTAAACATCGAATTTCATACCTGTAACATCATTGGTTTTTGAAATATAGTTATAGTGATAAAAGGTATTCACCCCCCCTTTTGCCCCCCCACTGGATTTTTGTAAAATGGCAAAATACGTGTTGTTTTATTTTCAAGAAGAATCTAAATACCAAATTTCACACCTGTAACATCTTCTGTTTTTGAGATATAGGTGTCCTGTTGAAAAGTATTCACCACCCCTTTTTTCATCCACCACGTGGGATTCTTGGAAAATGGTAAAACACGTGTTTTTTTTATTTTTCAAGAAGATTGTAAATGCCAGATTTCACACCTGTAACATCTTTGGTTTTTGGAACTATAGGTATACTGATAAAAGTATTTAACCCCCCTTTTTCCCCCTCCCACTGGATTTTTGGAAAATGGTAAAATAGGTGTTTTTTTTGTTTCTCAAGACAAATCTAAATACCAATTTAAAAGTATTCGGCCCCCTTTTTTTACCCCCCCCCACTTGGATTTTTGGAAAATGGTAAAACACGTGTTTCTTTATTTTCAAAAGATGTAATTACCAAACTTCACACCTGTAACATCTTGGTTTTTGAACTATAGATATACTGATAAAAGTATTCAGACCCCTTTCCCTCGACCCCCCCACCCTATTTGGATTTGTGGAAAATGGCAAAACACGTTTGGTTTTTTTCACGAAGATTGTAAATACCAAATTTCACACCTGTAACATCTGTTTTTGAGATATAGGTATCCTGTTTAAAAGCATTCAGCCCCCCTTTTTTTCAACCCTCCCACTTGGGATTTTTGGAAAATGGTAAAACACCTGTTTTTATTTTTCAAGAAGATTGTAAATACCAAATTTCACGTCTGTAACATCTTTGGTTTTTGAAATATAGGTATAATGATAAAAATAATCAGACCCCTTTCCCCAACCCCCCCAATTGGATTTGTGGAAAATGGCAAAAGACATGTTAGGTTTTTTTCACGAAGATTGTAAATACCAAATTTCACACCCGTAACATCTTGGGTTTTTGAAATATAGGTATACTGATAAAAGTATTCAACCCCCATTTTTCCCCCCCAAAGGAATTTAAAGAACATGGTAAAATACGTGTTGTTTTATTTTTCAAGAAGAATCGAAATACCGATTTTCACGCCTGTAACATCTTCGGTTTTTAAGATATAGGTATCGTGTTTAAAATATTCAACCCCCTTTTTTCGCCGCCAGTTGAATTTTTGAAAAAAACGGTAAAATACGTGTTTTTTTATTTTTCAAAACCAATCTAAATATCGATTTTTCACATCTGTAGCATCTTCTGTTTCTGAGCTGTATCCTGTTTAAAATATTCAACCCCCTTTTTCACCCCCTTATGGGTGGATTTTCCAAAAATCCTTGCTTAGTGGGTGCCTACATCATAAAAACAGTGCACCTTCAAAATTTCACGTTCCTAGGTTAAACGGTTTCAGCTGGGCATTGAGGAGTCAGTCAGGACTTTCGCGTTTATATATATATATAGATGTATTTAACTCCCCCATTTTGGCCCCCCCATGGAATGTTCAGAAAATGGTAAAATGCGTGTTTTTTTTTACTTTTCAGGACAAATCTAAATACAGATTTTCACGTCTGTAACATCTTCTGATTTTGAGCTATAGGTATCCTGTTTAAAATATTCAACCCCCTTTTTCACCCCCTTAGGGGCGGAGTTTCCAAAAATCCTTCCTTAGTGCGTGCCCACATCATAAAAACAGTGCACCTTCAAAATTTCATGTTCCTAGGTTAAACGGTTTCAGCTGAGCATTGATGAGTCAGGACTTTCTCGTTTATGATTAAAGTATTCAACCCCCCCAAGGGATTTTCAGAGAATGGTAAAATACGTGTTTTTTTATTTGTCAAGATGAATCTAAATACAGATTTTCACGTCTGAGTCTGTTGTTAAGATAGAGGTATAGTTTTTAAAATATTTAAAATATTCAACCCCTTTTTTGCCCCCCCAGTTGAATTTTTGAAAAACTGTAAAATAAGTGTTTTTTTACTTTTCAAGACGAATCTAAATACCGATTTTCACATCTTCTTTATTTGAGCTATAGGTATCCTGTTTAAAATATTCAACCCCCTTTTTCACCCCCTTAGGGGCGGAGTTTCCAAAAATCCTTCCTTAGTGGGTGCCTACATCATAAAAACAGTGCACCTTCAAAATTTCATGTTCCTAGGTTAAACGGTTTCAGCTGGGCGTTGAGTCAGTCAGGACTTTCGTATAATATATATATATATTTATATTATAAAAAAAAATCTGTCAATATATGTTCAGGAAAACAAGTTGATACCCGCCAATGACATGGTTCAGACTTGTGAAACCTATGGACATATTGTTAGCAGAAATTTACCAGACTTGTAACTTTTGCAAAGCAGGAATTTTTTTTTATTAAAAGTCCATTCTATTCGTATGTATTGTAAAAGGACTGTTTCAAACAATGTCCCCTCACTCAACTCTAGATCTTTTTTTTTTTTTAAAGTTTCTAAAAAACATCCCTTCCTCACTTTTACTCTGTTACTGCTGTAACGTGCTCTACTATTTCCGTGGGTGAGACCTACTACTGCAAAAGGGGGGCAGTAATTGCGCAGAAACAGGAAAGGTGAAGTAGCAAGCAGAATAACTGGAAACCAATAAAGCCTAAACTAAACAGCAAATGCTCTTGGCAACAATTGCTGTGCTGGAAGGAAGTTGGGGGGAAAAAACCCACAATACGCATTTTCAATAGTCAGGAGACACACACTGTATATATAACACACACGTCCAGTAAATGAAGATAAAATGGGTTAGGTTTGCTTTGGTTTCCGTGATACGAGTGCTGTAGTGAGGTAACATACAAGCATTAGGACTGTGTGATGTAACCAGTGTCATTGGTTTACATTGCTCATGTCACCAGCCAATTTCCCAGCTTGGCTCTCAGCTTGTCCAAAGGTTAGCATAGGTGGCACATTTGACTGAAATGTAGCATAGCCTTACTGGTAGGAATGCATGTGAGAGCTTTCCCTTTTTATATTGCTCAGTCACATAACAAGTGGGTCTCAAATGCAGTAACGTTGTTTGCCACTTGGAATCAGTCATTAATGTGTGGCCAGCAGAGTTGCTACGTGTCTTGTACAAGGTATTTGATTTGCAAACAGACACCAATCAGAAAAGTCGAGTAATAAAGCAGGATGCGTCTCACATTGGAATAGCAAGTCAAGTGGTGAAAATTGGGTTTACCGTCACTTGTGCCCTGTTCCAAAGCTGGCACCAAAAGGGCGATGGCAAGTAAAGAAATCTGTGCCTGTTTATTTTACTTACTGTGCCTATTCCAAACTAGGTTTGGCACCTGACTCCGTAAGCGCAGGGCAAAGTGATTCTTGCAGCATCGCTGCGCGCTGCTGCTTGTATCAAATCCTGAAGTCCATAGGACTCCATGGAACCTAGAACTTCCCAGATGTGAGCTTGCACCCACAGATGGTGCAGAAGCCGTGGATGAATTGGGAGACTGGGAACTATTTCGTCCCACTCTCACTCTGCTCCTGTCGAGACCAAGCATCGGATTATTATTATTATTGTCATCATTTATATAGCGCCAACAGTTTCCGCAGCGCTTTACAATAACCAAAGGGAACGAGATAAACGGACATATGGAAACAAGAGGTGTAGAGGGCACTGCTCAAAAGGAGTTTACAATCTAGTGGGATTGGGGTTGAGGAAGACCAGAGGAAATTTACTAGATAGCAGGATCATGAGTGCCAGTGGTTTGGGAATGGTGGGGCTATAGAAGCAGCTTCATTCATGTGCGAGTCGATTAGCAGAGGGTTGAGTTGCATCAGTGATGTGGTACGCTAATCTGAAGAGATGGGTTTTGAGGGATTTCTTGAAGGTCTGAAGATTAGGGCAAAGTTTGATAGGGCGAGGCAAGTCATTCCACAGGATCAGTGCTGCCCTTAAGAAATCTTGGAGGCGAGAGTTGGCCGTGCGCGTGTAGACAGATTGCGCCGTATTCTCCACCGCAGGATGAGTGGTAGCTCTTAGAAAAACTAGTCTTCAACCGCCTCTCCTTCTTCCTGTCCTCCAATTCCCTACTTGACCCCCTGCAATCTGGCTTCCGTCCCCTACACTCAACTGAAACTGCCCTCACCAAAGTCACCAACGACCTCCTAACTGCTAAAAAACACGGCCACTATTCTATTCTCATCCTGCTTGACTTCTCGGCTGCTTTTGACACTGTTGACCACCCCCTCCTTCTACAGACTCTCAACTCTCTGGGTCTCGGTGACACTGCACTCGCTTGGGTTGACTCCTATTTATCCAACAGGTCCTTCTGTGTGTCCTTTGCTGGTAACTCCTCCTCTTCATTGCCTCTATCTGTTGGTGTACCTCAAGGCTCTGTCCTTGGTCCTCTGCTCTTTTCCATCTACACCTCCTCCCTGGGCAAAATCATCAACAGCTTTGGCTTTAGTTACCACCTCTACGCTGATGACACTCAGATATACCTCTCTACCCCTGATCTCTCTCCCCCTGTCCTTTCCAAAGTCAGTGACTGCTTATCTGGGATCTCCTCCTGGATGGCCTCCCACCACCTAAAGATCAACATGTCAAAGACGGAGCTCCTACTTATTCCTCCCTCCAATGCCTCCCCACCTCCTGACTTCTCTATCACGGTGGAGGGTATCACCATCTCCCCATCAAACCAAGTGCGCTGTCTTGGAGTTACACTTGACTCTGCTCTTTCCTTCATCCCCCACATCAAGTCTCTTTCCTCCTCCTGCCGATACCAACTGCGTAATATTTCCAGAATTCGGCCATTTCTTACCGCTGTCACCACAAAACAACTCATACACGCCCTGGTAATCTCCAGACTCCCCATCCACTGCAGAATTAAGTTCAAAATCCTTATCCTTACCTACAAAACCCTCACTAACTCAGCTCCCCACTACCTGTCCTCACTAATCACCAAATACACCCCAGCCCGCTCCCTAAGGTCAAACAGTGACCTGCGCCTAGCTTCTCCCCGCATCACCTCTTCCCATGATAGACTGCAGGATTTCTCACGCGCAGCCCCCACTCTCTGGAACGCTCTCTCTCGTACTGTCAGACTTTCCCCTATCTTCTCTTCCTTCAAGCGCTCCCTTAAAACGTTCCTATTTAGGGAAGCCTACCACCCAACTCACTGAAGCAACCATCAATCGCTCTCACCTTGCAGTCCTCTCCTCCTGTTTCCAACCCCAACCCTCCTAGATTGTGAGTTCCTACGGGAATAGGGCCTCATCTTCTCCTGTACTGTTTGTCAAATGTTGTTCAATGTATTGTATTGTAACCCTGTCTATACTGTGCCTATTGTACAGCGCTGCGGAATATGCTGGCGCTTTATAAATAAAGAATAATAATAATAATAATAATTTTGGGGAGGGGGTTTAGAAGTTGCTAAGTGTTTTTTTTCTTCTTGACCCCAGATAGAGGTCAGATTTCTCCACGGATCAAGCAGCTTTTACCCACATATTAATTATTATAACCCCATATATTATATTTTTGCAAGAAAACATGCAGTTGTTATTTAAACGTCTGTACAGTCTCTGACCCAACCACCTCAACAGGCAGAGAATTCACAGATTTATTGTTCTCACTGTAAATAAAAAATGAATTAAAAAAAAACACAGAAAACTTTTCAATACTTTAAATGGGTGACCTCGTGTCCTGTGTATAGTCCTGTTAATGAATAGGTTTCCAGACAATGGTTTATAATGGCCCCCTCATATATTTACCTGTACATGAAAGATATCAGATCCCCTCTAAAGGTGCCGTTTTTCTAAACTAAACAGGCTGGTTATCCTTCGGGCCATAACTTAAATCTTTCATTCTCCTTATTAATTTAGTGCCACAATAACTTTTTTTTAAAACAGGTGCCCAAAATTGCACGACATATTCCTTTTAATGCATAATTATACTTTGCTGGCCTTGGCAACTGCTGTTTGACATTGTAGTGTTGCCGAGTTTGGAGTCTATGACTATTCCTAAATCCTTCTCCGGTCTTGATATCCGTAACTGCGTACCATTTAGGGTATAATACTCCATTAATATAAATGATAAAAAGGCAGCAGCACTTGCCAAGTTTTATATTTACAGTTATAGCACTTATCAACTAATCTAATTGCAAAATTATGATATTGTTCTGTATGCTAGCATTAATAAAGTGCACCATTTGAGAAATATAATGTCAATGAATGTCTCCCCATGCAGGAGTGAACATTTCATCAATACACATCTACTCCAGCAAAGGTGCATTACTAGTAACATAACAGTAGGTGCACTTACAGAACGAGCTTCCCAAGTTAGAAAGATTGTGACCAGAAGCTTGAATGTAAAAATAGGTTTGTAGTAAAACTAATTCTTGTTGTAAGTGGCATGACCCCAAAAAGGTAAGAGGAAGAGAGCAGAACAGGAAGATCACAGCTGTTATTACTTCCTCTTCAGAGGAAGGCTATTTCCCTGTGCCTGATAGAAGCAGATGTACTATTGTAAAAGCAAACTAAAATAAACAGAGAGAGAACTCCTTTGAATGAAGGAAAAAAATGCTTACTTTAATGGATTTTTTTTTTTTTTACATATTTAACATGTCTGATTGACATCCAAGCCCGTGGGATGGGAGTAATAGGGAGTACATCCTTATTACAGAAAGTAAAATATGGCACACATTCTTCATCCTAGATTGACAAGAAGATCTGCTTCCAACTGATCTACCCAGCCAAGCTCAAATAGGTCTTCAATAATGAAATCCTGTTTTTCGATAACCCTACAGATGCTCAGGCAAAGCTGGCAATCATATGAGTATTGGTGCTAAGGCTCTTCGGACGTGCTCTGTCAGGTCACGTATACTTTTGCACCAACATAGAAGACTTCCTCAAGTTCACATTTGTTGACTTTTTATCGGTTTGACTTTGTTGATGGTTGATTCTCAAGTTGGGAATACGTTTTTATGGTTCACCTTGTTATGCAAGCGCCTCTGCTTCTTTAGGGGGGTAGGGGAGTAAACCTACAGGAACAATTGTGGATTGTTTACTGGACATTTCTCAATCCTTTGTTAAACCATAGGTCACAAACCAGACTGTCAGCTGGGACGCAGTCCGGTCGAAACATCATGTCACATTTGCGCCTTTTGACAATGGCTAGCACCCAAATTCTCCCCATTGCTACCCATGGTACACCCGGCTTCATATACTTTTTTGTCCATCAAGTGCAAATTAGTCACCCAGCAACTTTCCCGCTTAAAGGACCAAGTGGATCCTGTAGGAAACAGACTGGAAAAAAAGATTCCCCCACCATGCTTAAGGCCAAATGGATTCATCATTGCATACCCTCTAAATACTCCTCCAAAACTAGGGTTGTCTCCATACTGCTCCACTCTGCATTAAATCCCACAATTCACTCCTGAATCACAGATCCAGCAGGCTGATACCTAATTTTAGATGTTACGCTTTCGGGTCAAAGACTCATTTTAGCCAGCATAGGGCACTATTACATTGTGCCCACTAAAACGGGGACGCTAAGGAGGAAAACCTGCACCTGCAGGTTTCTCATTGTGCCTGCTTTAGCTCCATATTACGAAGCAGGCGCTGATTCAACAGCCTGCCCCGTAATGCAACGGGATGCCTCTGGATACTCAAGGCAGCGATACTGTGCCGCCCGGGCATCTCCTCCATGGAGTCCATAGGACTCCATTGAGGCTTTTACTGTCGGATCACATGACCTATAGGATCTTGCGAGATCCGGCAGGTCGGTGGAGTGATTGCAGAGGGAGACTGGATTTTTTCCCACCAATCTCACTCTGCGCCCGGCGGCCAAAAGTGACGGATCGGGCCGCAGTTCTTGCCGCGGGACGAGAGGCGTGTATCTGATTTTTTTTTCCAGCTGGCACTGACTGATTCCGCAGAAGCTTTTGTAATCCCAACGCTAATTAACGCTTTGCACTCCCCATGTTAAAAGCATAGGGAGCGCAAAGTACAGTAAACTCACGCTGAACGGGTTTTTTTAACCAGTTAATTGTTCGTAAAGTAATATGGTCTACCCATGCTA
Source organism: Leptobrachium leishanense (assembly GCA_009667805.1). Classification (NCBI taxonomy): domain Eukaryota; kingdom Metazoa; phylum Chordata; class Amphibia; order Anura; family Megophryidae; genus Leptobrachium; species Leptobrachium leishanense. The sequence continues at coordinate 247,427,299 of CM019066.1, forward strand.
GGGTCACTTAACCTAAGGTTAACGCTCACAGAGCTGAGCACCAACGTTAGTGTTAAGTATGTAATAGGGCCCATATACGGTCCAACACATACTTTGTGAGCTTGATACCTACCCTGCTCAAGGTACCTGGTAACTGAAAATGTATTGGGGGAGTTAATACTGTCCTCAATGACCTCAAAGATAGATCTTAAGTCAAACATGTGAGCGAGAAACCAGGAATAGGAGGTTTCCACCAACTGATGGATACCCTCCAACTTTCCAACGCCTGTTGCCAGGCCAGCCATCAGATATTTTGGGGCCCCTTACTGACCCTCAGATTGGGGCCCCCCCACGATCCCCTCTTCCCATAGGAAATCAATATTTACTGTGAATCGGGGTCACATTACAGAGGGTTAGTCCCAATAGCTTAAAAATCACTAATATTGCTCGCACAACAGCACATTTAACATAAAAAAGTATCAATCTGGCTCAAATAATTTAAGACCATATGAAATTCAAATTGTGATTAAAAAATAATATGAATCAAGATCGTATTACAGAGTGTTGCTCCCAGTACCTTAAAATCACATAAAATGTGTATTAGTACAATGTAGCATAAAAGTATAACTATATTATTCCACTGCTTTAGCATATCAGAGCACTACAGCAATAGAACTCACAGTAATGTGCACTGTGATGAGCATATCAGAGCACCACAGCAATAGATCCCACAGTAATGTGCACTGTGATGAGCATATCAGAGCACCACAGCAATAGAACTCACAGTAATGTGCACGGTGATGAGCATATCAAAGCACCACAGCAATAGAACTCTCACGGTAAAGGCAGTGAGTATGAACGTACACAGGATCCACAGCAATAGTCCTCTAGCGGTAAAGGCAGTAAGTATAAACATACACAGGAATCCACAGCAATAGACTTTTAACGGTATAGGCAGGGGGTCTCTCCTTTTTCATGTCCATCTCCCCAACCCCCATCCCCACTGTTTTCATTTCATTAATCCCCCCATCCCCACTGTTTTCATTTCATTAACCCCATGATCCCCACTGTTTTCATTTCATTAATCCCCCCATGATCCCCACTGTTTTCATTTCATTAATCCCCCCATCCCCACTGTTTTCATTTCATTAACCCCCCCATGATCCCCACTGTTTTCATTTCATTGATCCCCACACGTTCTTTTCATATCATTAAACACCCCACCTCTTTTCACCCCAACCCCCCACACAGTTTTCATTTAACACCCCCCATCCCCACTCTTTTCCTTTCACTAACCCCCCCCCCCGTTCGAACCTGGGGGCACCGCTCTCCTCCTTCGGCATCCCATGGAGTTACTTCTTCCTCTTAAAGGGTGATTACAGTTGGTTTATTTTTTATTAATAAACCTTAACTTTAGGCCAGGGGCGGTTCCAGACACAGGTTTTGGGGGGGGGGCATTCTACCAGTTTTGGCCAAGAGCTGTTGTTGGGCTCTGACATCATCAGAGGGGGCCCGCCGCCGGCCATCTTGGAGGCCCTGCTCGCCAGTGACCGGGCCCATGTAGGCCGCAGAACGTCCTCCGAAGCCTGCGGCCTAAATTTAACAAAGTTGCCGCCGGCGGGCCACCCCAGTCCCCGGGTCCCTTACAGCAACATGGGCCATAATGCCCTGATGGCGGCCCTGCCTGTTGCTTGTTTTACCCCACTGCAAGACAGTACACTCCTGTAGCACAAGTCAATCCATCTGGAGCGTGCATGGATTATCTCCAAATCTCTCAATCTCTTTTACCACATCACTGATTGCGATATATTACCAACTACCTCAGACCACTTACCGGTCACACGATGTCCCTTGATTCTAAGCCAATAGATCCACGTTTCTGCATTTCCTGGGCTATTTAACAACAAATTATGTATTTCGTGCCAAATTACTAACAGATTGGGCCAACTACATGAATGACCACTTAGAACATCTTGATGATCCTATGCTTTTTTTGACATCCAGAGAGGTCATGAGAAGCTACATTATTGCATCTGTATCAAAATTTCAAGAAATGGCAAGCTAAATATACGGCCTTAGAAATGGTGATAAAGGATTCCTACCGGTAATTCATACAATCCCCATCCATAACTACTGAACAACTTTATTTGCAATCGAAATCCCTGCTGGACATTTTAAACACCAGAGCTCAAAACATGACTTTTATGGTTGGGGTAACAAACCTACCACAGTGCTGGCAAGGATGGCCAACCAAAAACCTCCCAACCACTTAATCTCCCACTAGGGAAAACCTTCGATATTCGATTCAAATCGCCAGATGTATTCGATTTGGAAGTGAGCAGATCGATTCGAAAACTTTTCAAATCGGTCATTTTCTTAATCAGAAGCTCCGGTATTGGACTCTCTGAGTCTGATTCCGGAGCTTGTCTGGCCGCGATCCATGTCCCCAGCGGTGCAGCATGCCTCCCAAATGCACAGCATGCGGCTGGGAATGGCTCACTGCTAGGCACCGCCCCTTCCAGCAAGACTGACATGTGAGACATCACATGATGCACAGGGGAGGCAGATGACGAGCGCAGTCAAAGCTGCAAAGAGGTGTTTGGCCGGGACAGAGGAGCGAGCAGCAGGCAGGCCTGAGCCAAGTTGGTGATGTGAATAGAACTATCCTGTCACACCTTTATTGTGCTACTTTTGCAGGATGGTGAAGATGATGGAATGGATTATTCATCATCACCAGAAGAAGATGAGATGGCGGCCGTCCTGCTGTGTGGGGGTAGAATGAGAGCAACCGGGATGGGGGAGCTTAGAACTGGACATATTAATTATATGGGGGTCTGCTCTGTGTGGGGAAATAATAAATTATATGTAACGTCAGCTGAACCACCATACACAAACCTATCCAGGCTGCATCCTACAGGAAAGCGGCACTCAACGATTCAATATTCGATTTGAATTAGAACCTTAACAGCCAATTCGACTCATGATTGAATGCGAGTGAAAATTTGTGATTCGCAGGGCCCTATCTTCCACCTCCTGGGAACATTCAGATCCATTCTCAACCTGTCCACAACCTTTACCGGACTATGGCTTGCCATTTATCTCAACTCAATCTCACTACAGATCATGAGTCTCTACTCGCCACCTAGGCCCACTCCCTTTGTCTTGTTTGCCGAGCTGTTCTCACTTTTAAGATGTCTCCCACTGGTCTCCTCCACATATTGAACTCCAGTGATCTAAACCTAACAAATGTGCTGATCATCAGTCCAACTCCATTCTCACTCTATAGCAGTTGAAAGAGAAATTTGTGTACATAGCTGAAAGTATGAAAACCAGGGAAAGGCTATGTACAGTGGCAAGAAAAAGTATGTGAACCCTTTGGGATTACGTGGAGTTTTGCATGAATTGGTCATAAAATGTGCTCTGATCTTCATCTACAGTTGTGTTCAAAATTATTCAACCCCCACTGAAATTGAGTGTTTTGGCCAGTTTGACATTGATTTTGATCATTCAGTCATCTTGCTTACAATTAAATCAAAGAGACACGTGTAGGTCAGACAAATATAACATAACATTTATAATGAAATAACCACAAATGTCTTTTCTGTGCTCACATCATTATCAGTTTTATTCAACCCCCAAGTGACATTCAATCTTAGTACTTATAACTGTAAAAGGATGTTGTACTAACAGCTTTTAAACGTGAAGCATAGCTTGACACAAGTGTCTTGCAGCGATCTACGGGCATCTTCGCCCATTCGTCATGGGCAAAAGCCTCCAGTTCAGTCACATTCTTAGGCTTGCGCACTGCAACTGCTTTCTTTAAGTCCCACCAGAGGTTCTCAAATCGGATTTAAGTCAGGTGACTGCGATGGCCACTCCAAAATGTTCCAGCCTTTAATCTGCAACCATGCTCTAGTGGACTTGGAGGTATGCTTGGGATCATTGTCCTGTTGAAAGGTCCAACGTCTCCCAAGCCTCAGGTTTGTGACGGACTGCATCACATTGTCATCCAATATCTCCTGGTACTGAAGAGAATTCATGGTACCTTGCACACGCTGAAGCTTCCCTGTACCTGCAGAAGCAAAACCGCCCCAAAGCATGATTGACCCCCCGCCATGCTTCACAGTAGGCAAGGTGTTCTTTTCTTCATAGGCCTTGTTCTTCCTCCTCCAAACATAGCGTTGATCCATGGGCCCAAACAGTTCTAATTTTGTGTCATCAGTCCACAGAACACTATCCCAAAACTTCTGTGGTTTGTCCACATGACTGTTGGCATACTGCAGTCGACTCTTCTTATTCTTTGGAGACAGCAAGGGGGTGCGCTTGGGAGTTCTGGCATGGAGGCCTTCATTACGCAGTGAGCGCCGTATTGTCTGAGCTGAAACTTCAGTACCCACATCTGACAAATCTTTTCTCAGTTCCTCAGCAGTCACACGGGGACTTTTCTCCACTCTACGCTTCAGGTAGCGCACAGCAGTCGAAGTCAGCATCTTCTTTCTGCCACGACCAGGTAGCGTTTCAACAGTGCCCTTTGCCTTGAATTTGCGAATGATGCTTCCTATAGTCTCTCTCGGTATGTTTAACATCTTTGCAATCTTCTTATAGCCATTGCCCTTCCTGTGAAGAGTAATCACCTCTTCTCTTGTCTTCCTGGACCATTCTGTTGACTTCACCATGTTTGTAACCACACCAGTAAATGTCTACAAGGAGCTGAGTATCACAGTCATTTTAAAGCTGCCTAATTGGTGCTTATTATGCTTTATTGCTGCTCCGTGACATCCACAGGTGTTTTCAATACCTGATTGAAAACACTTGAATGAACCTCTGTTCTTCAGAGTGGTAGTCTTTAAGGGGTTGAATAATTGTGTCAATGAAGAATTCACAAAAGAAACATTTACTACTGTATTACAAAACCAATTGATGTCATTTTAGTTGCATATGGTTCTTTAAAAAGTCCTTGTAGGATTTCATTCTGAATACAATTACAAATGTACACTAAATTCCCTAAAACCCTTTACAGCATTGGGGGTTGAATAATTTTGAACACAACTGTAAGTCACAACAAGTTGAAAAACACAGTCTGCTTAAAATAATACAACACAAACATTAGATGTTTTCATGTTTTTATTGAACAGAACATGTAAACATTCACAGTGCAGGGTGGAAAAAGTATGTGAACCTTTGGACTTAATAACTGGTTGACCCTCCTTTGGCAGCAATAACCTCAACCAAACGTTTCCTGTAGTTGCAGATCAGACCTGCAGAACGATCTGGAGTAATTTTGGACCACTCCTCTTCACAAAACTGTTTCAGTGTAGCAATATTCTTGGGATGTCTGGTATGAATCGCTCTCTTAAGGTCATGCCACAGCATTTCAATCGAGTTGAGGTCAGGACTCTGACTGGGACACTCCAGAAGGCGTATTTTGTTTTGTTGAAGCCATTCTTTTGTTGAATTACTTGTATGCTTTGGGTCATTGTCCTGTTGCATCACCCATCCTCTGCGGAGCTTCAGTTGGCGGACAGATGGTCTTACGTTTTCCTACAAAATGTCTTGATAAACTCTGGAATTCATTTTTCCATCAATGACAACAATCCGTCCATGCCCTGAGGCAGCAAAGCAGCCCCAAACCATGATGCTCCCTCCGCCATGTTTTACAGTGGGGATGAGGTTTTGATGTTGGTGTGCTGTGCCTTTTTTCTCCACACAGTGTTGTGTGTTTTTTCCAAACAACTCAATTTTGGTTTCAGCTGTCCACAGAATATTTTGCCAGTAGTGCTGTGGAACATCCAGGTGCTCTTTTGCAAACTTCAATCGTGCTGCAATATTCTTTTTGTACAGCAATGGCTGCCTCCGTGGTGTCCTCCCATGTACTCCATTCTTGTTTAATGTTTTCCTTATTGTAGATGTGTCAACAAAAATGTTAGCATGTGCCAGAGATTTCTGTAAGTCTTTAGCTGACACTCTAGGATTCTTCTTTACCTCATTAAGCATTCTGCGCTGTGCTCTTGCAGTCATCTTTTCAGGACCACCACGCCTAGGGAGAGTAGCAACAGTGCTGAACTTTCTCCATTTGTAGACAGTCTGTCTTACCGTGGACACATGAACATCAAGGCTTTTGGAGATACTTTTGTAACCCTTTCCAGCTTCATGCAAGTCAACAATTCTCTATAGTAGGTCTTCTGAGAGATCTTTTCTGCGAGGCATGGTTCACATCAGGCAGTGCTTCTTGAAACCAATAAACCCAAAACTGGTGTGTGTTTTTAAAGGGCAGGACAGCTTTCAGCAACACATCCAATAATATCACACTGATTGGACTCAAGGTTGGCTCACTCCTGGCTCCAATTAGCTCTTGGAGAAGTCATTAGGCTAGGGTTTCACATACTTTTTCCACCCTGCACTGTGAAGGTTTACATGTTCTGTTCAATAAACACATGAAAACATATAATGTTTGTGTTGTATTATTTTAAGCAGACTGTGTTTTTCAAATTGTTGTGACTTCGATGAAGATCAGAGCACATTTTATGATCAATTCATGCAAAACTCCACGCAATCCCAAAGGGTTCACATACTTTTTCTTGCCACTGTAGCTGCATATACTCTTATACACCATTAATCTCCCGGTGACTGGTCCAATCCGCTAGACATCCAAGACAGCCCCCAGTTAACATAGCCCACGAACAGTGCTTCAGGACTACTATTTCTTGTACTGTTTCTTATACTGAGAGAGGAGAGAATAAAAATGTACCTACTGCTAAGGTACTACCCCTATGGATCCTCCACTGGACTGGATATGTTGCTTAGCTTTGACATTTAAACCTGTGATACATATCCAATGATTTGCACTTCAATAGTCTCACTAGTATTGTACAGCTCCCCTGACCTAAGCACTGCCCAGCACGTCAACGTATTAAATTCGGTCTCCTCTGCAGCGTTGCTTTCCACTATTGGTCTAATATCCCTGGTCTTCCCCTTTGTGTACTACATGGCTTCAGGCCATCCTGTAACTCTGTTTAGCTTCAGTAAACAATCAATTCTCCAGGTCAGTTGAATGGCAATGCTGGGAACCTCCAGAGTACTATGCTATAAACAGGTCTGTAAAACTCAGCAATTTTGGGATTCTCAGACAACAACAGTCACTACGACAAACTCCACCCCCAACATCAGAGTTGGATTAGAAATTCTGAAATAAATGCCTTTTCCAGGGGTCTATACAAATTTGACTTGCCCAGGGCCCACAAATGCGAACAGAGGTCCTGTTCCTGATTATGCCAACAACAGCCACATTATGGCTGTTGGCAGGTTACTCACAGATACAATAACAGCTTTCACTGTTGAATTTGGTTCCTGTAGTCCTCTTGCAAAGTACTGAATGTAGTACAGTCCAGGGATACTCTGCAATACCACATTTGTCAAACAGTATTTGCTGTAGTTGCTGTGATCCAAAGAACTGGTTGTTTTGCACTTTTACTGCAACTATATCCTCAGCATAGAGACATTTATGTAGGTCTTTCTTGTAAGGAGACATAGCTAAGAGTTAAAATCTTTAACACACAACTAAAGTATTTAAAATACAAGTGGCTGTTTCCTCTATTACAGCCTCATTCTCTCGTCCTTCCCGTTCGTTCCTGCCTCTAATCATTAACCGGTGCTCAGAAATACTGTACATACACCCCTTCCTCACCTGATCTGGATACAAGCTCCCAGGTTCAGTTATTGACCGTGGGTTCTGATAGAGCGCTAGAGGGCTGGCTTCCCCGGTCAACTTCCTGAAGCCCCTGAGCCTCCCCACATGAAAAAGACTCTCTGACTGCGAGGCGTACACAGCGGTGGCTCTCCTCAAAAGAGCAAAAACCACCTCTATTATTACGGCTTCCCCTGGATTCTGAGGAGGAAGACCAGTGGTATGATGAACATCTGGAACTCCAGGCTCCAGAACATGATCCTGAATTAGAGGGAGTAGGAGGTCCACTCCCCTCTTCCTGGAGTCCTTGATAAAGAAATTGTACATGTCCCTTTGGGCAACCCTTTATTTCATTATTAGTCACTAGTATCGGTATCGGTGCAACCCTAATAGTATCGATATCGGTGCCGATACCGGGTACTGCAGGAGTACTTGGTACTCGTGCAGTACCCCCGATATTTTTTTCCGATACCGGAAGCCGGCATTGAGCCGGCTTGCCGGTATCCGAGGGGCTGCGGCGGCTGTCCGAATGCTCTATCGGCATTCAGACAGGCCCTGCAGCTGCTCACTTTGTTTAATACTTACCTTCCTTTAGCGACGCCAGGAAAGTCTTCGCGCGCGTGCGCTCGTTGGAAGGACCACGGCCGCGACCACGTGGGACCATGTGATCGCGGCTGGGGTCCTTCCAACGAGCGCGCGCGCGGAAACTTTCCCGGCGTCGCTGAAGGAAGGTAAGTATAAACAAAGTGAGCAGCTGCAGGGCCTGTCTGAATGCAGATAGAGCATTCGGACAGGCCCTGCAGCTGCTCTCCGCTCATACTTACCTTCCTTCAGCGACGCCGGGAAAGTTTCCGCGCGCGCGCTCGTTGGAAGGACCCCAGCCGCGATCACATGGTCCCACGTGGTCGCGGCCGGGGTCCTTCCAAGGAGCGCGCGCGAAGACTTTACCGGCGGCGCTGAAGGAAGGTAAGTATGACCGGAGAGTGGGGGGATCCATGAGCAAGGGGGGCATATCCATGAGCAAGGGGGGCATATCCATGAGCAGGGGGGGCATATCCATGAGCAGGGGGGGCATATCCATGAGCTGGGGGGGCATATCCATGAGCAGGGGGGGCATATCCATGAGCTGGGGGGCAATTATCCATGAGCTGGGGTCAGGATATCCATGAGCTGGGGCAAATCCATGAGACCTGGGGGCTTTATAGGAGGTCTGTTCTTATTGGAAAGCGTCACATGACATAAAATAAAAGTATCGGTAATTGGTATCGGTGAGTACTTGAACAAAAGTATCGGTACTCGTACTCGGTCTTTAAAAAGTGGTATCGGTGCATCCCTAGTCACTATCTCACCCTGTTCAACTGGTTCCCCCTGCCCCACGTGGCCCAATGGATTGACGCCAACTTTAGGGTGCCCCTAGATAGGCCATTCAGAGCCACACTTCAGGCTGAATACCCTCACCCCATTACTTTGGGCAAAACGTGCATCACATTTACTGTTGACTAACACTTTGAAAATTTTTTGGCCTAAAGGGGTTGGTCAGTAAATAAAATGGCATAGACCAGGCCCTGAGTATGTGCCAAGACAAACTACTTGACATGTTGGGTCCTTTGGCCCGCTTATTTGAACTAGTGAAGGATGCCAAATTATCAGACAAACCTCTAGACCAGTGTTTCCAAAACCTGTCTTCAGGACCCTCCGCCTCGCCAGGTTTTCCAGATATCTGAAGCACAGCACAGGTGATATGATTTGCTGCTCAATGATTGCAGGATTCAGTCTGTATTTCCACAAGGTGATCTGCAAAATCTGGCCTGGTGGAGGGTCCCGAGGACAGGTTTGGGAAACATTGCTCTAGACCATGAAGAAGTGGGGGTTGGCTCCAAAGGACTATGTGCTTATTTGGAAACGCCAACGCCGCGTTGTCGAACGAATGCCGTAAGGCCATTTTAATAAAAATGGATACCCAATTAACCTCCCTGGCGGTCTAATTTTTTAAAAATTTTGTGTCTAAAAGCGTCTCAATTTTTTTTTAAAGGAAACGTGTTTTTGTACATAGTTAGCCTGTAATAATTAGGAATCACGCACTGAAATCCGTGAAATCAAGAGTCCTTACTGGTAAAATCCTTTATAAATAAATAAATAAATTTTAAAAAAATAGTAAATACACGGAGTCCGATAAAGTTTGAAACACGACATAATAATTTATTATCCCAAAAATAATTATCCAAAATAATGCAAATAAATGATGTACAATAAAATACAACAAAAAACACTGAAATCTGTCTGAGAACAAGGGTGAGACGATGTATGGTCTATTTCTTATTCTGTACTGCCACCTAGTGGCCGTTCATAAACTTTTCCATTTGTATTCAGTGAATATTATGAATGAAGTTTGCTGCGTCCAGCCCCCCTGCATCATGTGACTCGCAGGGAGCCATCCAGGAAGCAGCTCGCCGAGGGAGCCAGGAGGAGGTGAGTATCTATCCAGCCCGAGTGTGGCTCGGGGTTACCGTTCGTGGTAGTGAAATTTAACCCTGAGTCACACTTGGGAATACCGCCAGGGAGGTTAACCAACCTAGCCCCTTGTCACGTGTGCGACTGTGCAATGTATGCAGCGGGTGTTGTTGTGAGCCCAATATGAAGTGCACTGAGGAGATCAGACAGGTTACAGTAGGGTTTATTAGTATAACACAAGAACATAGACAGGAGACATTAACTAGACAATGGAGGAGACTGGGCAAGATGGGGAATAGATTAGAGAAGAGAGGAGCTGTAGGAAAAGGAGGTTGAGGCAATAGCAGGATGGCTGAGAGAAGTGGGAAGGGAGGTTAGGGAGAACTGAATAAGGGAGTAGCTAGGAAACAGGAGAAACAAGGAATAGCAAGTTGAGAATATAATACTAGAGATGTGAGAGGAGCAATAGACACAAGGGGAAACTAACAGCACATAGGGGCAGACACTGCATAAACAATAATACAGATACCGTTACCATATATATATATCTTTGTTATCAGGCAGGGAACAGGCAATGAGAATAGCCGGTAATCCGGAGCAGGGGTCTAGGCAGGCAACTGGCAATAGAGTGGTCAAAGTCCAAGCAAGTGGTCTGGTACATGGGGATCCAAGATAGGGGGCACAGGGAGCATGGGGGGGGTACCGGTAAGTAAGAAGTGAATATCCAGATAGTTCAACGGAGGATCAGCAATGAGGGTACAATGAAAAGTAGGGTTGCACCAATACCGATACTAGTAATCGATATCGGTGCCGATACAGGAGTACTTGGTACTCGTGCAGTACCCCCGATATTTTTTTCCGATACCGGAAGCCGGCATTGAGCCGGCTTCCTAGGGGCTGGGGCGGCTGTCCAAATGCTCTATCGGCATTCGGACAGGCCCTGCAGCTGCCCACTTTGTTTATTCTTACCTTCCTTGCGACGCCGGGAAAGTCTTCGTGCGCGCTCCTTGGAAGGTCCCCAGCCGCGACCACGTGATCGCGGCTGGGGGTCCTTCCAACGAGCGCACGCGCGGAAACTTTCCCGGCGTCGCTAAAGGAAGGTAAGTATAAACAAAGTGAGCAGCTGCAGGGCCTGTCCGAATGCCGATAGGCCCTGCAGCTGCTCTCCGCTCATACTTATCTTCCTTTAGCGACGCCGGGAAAGTTTCCCCGCGCGCGCTCGTTGGAAGGACCCCAGCCGCGATCACGTGGTCGCGGCTGGGGACCTTCCAAGGAGCGCGCGAAGACTTTCTCCGGCGTCGCTAAAGGAAGGTAAGTATGAGTGGAGAGCTCCAGGTGAGCTGGGGGGGGCATTATCCGTGAGCTGGGGGCAAATCCATGAGCTGGGGGGCATTTCCACGTGCTGGGGCATTTCCATGAGCTCTGGGGCATTTCCATGTGCTGGGGACAAATCCATGAGCTGGGGGGCATTTCCATGAGCTGGGGGGCATTTCCATGTGCTGGGGGGCATATCCATGAGCTGGGGGGCATATCCATGAGCTGGGGGGCATTTCCATGAGCTGGGGGGCATATCCATGAGCTGGGGGCATTATCCATGAGCTGGGGGGCAGTATCCATGAGCTGGGGGGCAGTATCCATGAGCTGGGGCCGTATCCATGAGCTGGGGCAATATCCATGAGCTGGGGGCATTATCCATGAGCTGGGGCAATATCCATGAGCTGGGGGGCATTATCCATGAGCTGGGGGGCATTATCCATGAGCTGGGGGGCATTATCCATGAGCTGGGGGGCAAATCCATGAGACCTGGGGGCTTTATATGAGGTCGGTTCTTATTGGAAAGCGGTCACATGACATAAAAGTATCGGTACTCGGTATCGGTGAGTACTTGAACAAAAGTATCGGTACTCGTACTCGGTCTTAAAAAAGTGGTATTGGTGCATCCCTAATGAAAAGTCTGAGGAATTCAGGAGAATATCAGAAGGCAGGTCTGCTCAGGTGCACAGCCAGGGACTTCAATGTGGAAGCATAGCAAGGAGGGCGTAGCTTCCTCTTATGCAGGTCTCATCAGATCAAGGGGAGTTCAGGTGAGGCTCCAGGGCTTGAAGTCAAACTAGTCTGTCAGAAAGTCCAGGAACCTGCATATTGCATGTTTGCAGGGCTTAAAGGGGCTGCCAGTGGTTAGAGCACACTGACCCTGACACCCCTAAAGACCTGGGTGCAGAGGCACAAGACCTCCTTTTCGGCGACAAGTTCGTCAAACAAATGGGTACATATGTAAATACATTCAATAATATGGAGACGACTGAAACCACTATCAAAAAAGTCTTTAGCCAACCTTGTGTTTTTGGCAGAGACGGTAGGTATAAAGGACGACCTGCTAACTACGCAGTCTCTGCTTCTTCACGCCCAGGTGCTCCTCCAATGCTGTCACAAGCAAGAACAAATACAAGATTCTTGAGACCATTTTTCCCATCCAGATTTCACTCCTGGCAAGGTCGAGGCTCAAGAGGGACTAGAGGCAGGGGCTACTTCCTATGTCCTTCAGGTACATTCATAAATTATCCCTCACTCATCTGTGTGCATCATAGGGAGATTGTCTCTTTTCACACAATTGGGCTCTAATTACCTTGGACTCATGGGTCCTTCACACGGTTCAAGGGTTTGCGATAGATTGTCAAACCTCCAACCCAATCAGCTCCCACACATCCTATATAGTGTTTACGTCACACGTTCACGACCTCATATACTCAGGAGGTACGCAACCTCCTCACCAAAGGAGCAATAGAACCATCTCACACTCATCAAGCGAGATTTGTTAGCAACCTTTTAATAGTATCCAAAAAAAGGGAGGAGGTTTCCGAGGTTATCAACCTCCGGGAACTCAACGAGTGGGTTACTTACTGTCACTTCAAGATGGAGGGACTCCAATCTATGAAAGATTTACTAAACCCAAGAGATTGGCCAGTGAAACTGGATTTGAAAGACGCCTATTTCACGGTGCCCATTCAAGAGGGATTCTGAGACTTCCTCGTATTTCCTTGGAACTGATGCGTGTGGAGATTCACATGTCTTCCGTTCGGCCTATCCTCAGCTCCCTGGTGCTTCATCAAGATCATGAAGCCAGTTATTGCCAATTTGAGAGCGAGAGTGGGTCCGACTTGTGATCTAGCTCGATGATATATCAATAATATCATACTCTCCATTCGTACGGAGGACACATCTACACCGAACAATTTAACTGTTGCAAGACCTGGGTTTTGTCATAAATATAGAAAAATCAATCCTGTCTCCAATCCAACAATTGGAATTTCTAGTTTTCATCCTGGATTCTAAGTCTCAGAGCCTCCCATCCTTGAAGGCCCTTTCCATCCAGAAGGAAGCTCGTTCCCTCCTTCAACATCGTTCCATGACCCTCTGTCAAATAGGCCTTATGTCAATGAGCAGGGAAGCGTTGCTTCCTGCCATTCAGCGCTTGAAGGAACATTTTCTCTGGTGCGGCTCGCCCTACACCACGATAGTGGAGATCACAACAGATGTGGAGGACGATCTCTGTTGGTGGATATCAAATTTGACACTTTGGAATGGAAATCCTCTCCATTTCCCACCTCTGTCTTTTGTGATAAGAGTCGGATGCCAGCCGCCTAGATTGGGGCGCTCGTTACGACAACTCGGAGACAGGGGGCAGATGGTCCCAAGACAAAATCGCTACTCCACATCAATGCCTTGGAGCTTTTGGAGGCCCTGTTCGCCGTCAGATGCTTCGCAAAGAAAACGGAACACCATTCGCTGCTCCTCCGCCTGGACAATTTTCCTGCCGTTCGATACATCAACTGTCTGAGAGGACCACGATCAGTTCAGCTAACAGAGATGGCGCAAGGCTTTTGGGACTTATGTTTCCTACAACACCTACAGTGGCAAGAAAAAGTATGTGAACCCTTTGGGATTACGTGGAGTTTTGCATGAATTGGTCATCAAATGTGCTCGGATCTTCATCTAAGTCACAACAATTTGAAAAACACAGTCTGCATAAAATAATACAACACAAACATTATATGTTTTCGTGTGTTTATTGAACAGAACATGTAAACCTTCACAGTGCAGGGTGGAAAAAGTATGTGAACCTTTGGACTGAATAACTGGTTGACCCTCCTTTGGCAGCAATAACCTCAACCAAACGTTTCCTGTAGTTGCATATCAGACCTGCACAGCGATCTGGAGTAATTTTGGACCACTCCTCTTCACAAAACTGTTTCAGTGTAGCAATATTCTTGTGATGTCTGGTGTGAATCACTCTCTTAAGGTCATGCCACAGCATTTCAATCGGGTTGAGGTCAGGACTCTGACTGGGCCACTCCAGAAGGCGTATTTTGTTTTGTTGAATTACTTGTATGCTTTGGGTCATTGCCCTGTTGCATCACCCATCCTCTGCGGAGCTTCAGTTGGCGGACATATGGTCTTATGTTTTCCTGCAAAATGTCTTGATAAACTCTGGAATTCATTTTTCCATCAATGACAACAATCCGTCCATGAGGCAGAAAAGCAGCCCCAAACCATGACGCTCCCTCCGCCATGTTTTACAGTGGGATGAGGTTTTGAGGTTGGTGTGCTGTGCCTTTTTTTCTCCACACATAGTTTTGTGTGTTTTTTGGTTTCATCTGTCCACAGAATATTTTGCCAGTAGTGCTGTGGAACATCCAGGTGCTCTTTTGCAAACTTCAGACGTGCTGCAATATTCTTTTTGGACAGCAATGGCTTCCTCCGTGGTGTCCTCCCATGTACTCCATTCTTGTTTAATGTTTTCCTTATTGTAGATGTGTCAACAAAAATGTTAGCATGTGCCAGAGATTTCTAGAAGTCTTTAGCTGACACTCAGGATTCTTCTTTACCTCATTAAGCATTCTGCACTGTGCTCTTGCAGTCATCTTTACAGGACGACCACGCCTAGGGAGAGTAGCAACAGTGCTGAACTTTCTCCATTTGTAGACAGTCTGTCTTACCGTGGACACATGAACATCAAGGCTTTTGGAGATACTTTTGTAACCCTTTCCAGCTTCATGCAAGTCAACAATTCTTGATCGTAGGTCTTCTGAGAGCTCTTTTCTACGAGGCATGGTTCACATCAGGCAGTGCTTCTTGAAACCAATAAACCCAAAACTGGTGTGTGTTTTTAAAGGGCAGGACAGCTTTCAGCAACACATCCAATAATATCACACTGATTGGACTCAAGGTTGGCTCACTCCTGGCTCCAATTAGCTCTTGGAGAAGTCATTAGGCTAGGGGTTCACATTTTTTCCACCCTGCACTGTGAAGGTTTACAGGTTATGTTCAATAAACACATGAAAACATATGTTTGTGTTGTATTATTTTAAGCAGACTGTGTTTTTCAAATTGTTGTGACTTAGATGAAGATCAGAGCACATTGTATGACCAATTCATGCAAAACTCCACGTAATCCCAAAGGGGTCACATACTTTTTCTTGCCAATGTATATGTCAGAGTCACAATTCATTCCAGGCCTCTCAAATGTAGTGGCGGATTGGAATTCCAAGCATCTTCATGATACAGGAGATTGGTCGCTCAGATCTTCAGTCTTTTCCACGTCCTCTAGTCTGTGTGGACCTTTCCACACAAATCCCTTTGCTTTCCGGCTGAATGCAAAGCTAGCGAGATTTTACAGTTTGCGTCCAGACCCAGATGCAACAGCCACGGACGCTCTTATCCAAGACTGGTTACTGAATCGTCAGTATGCCTTCCCTCCTTTAGTCTTGATTCACAAAGTATTGGCCACTTTACAGACACAACACGCCACCTTAGTTGCCACACTCTCAGGATCTACTTCTGGATCCAGAAGGGACACATTATACACTAATACTGTCCAACTAATTGCCCCTCTTGGCTTGATTAATTTCTGGATCACAGGACCTGACGCTGACTTTTCAGAATTGTCATGAGCACTACTCGAACGATCTTGGGCTCCTGGAAGCAGGGGAATCTATCGATCATCTTGGAACAGATGGTCTAGCTGTTGAGTACAGAATCAGAAATCCTTTTCAGCTCCTTTGAATAATATCCTTAATTTATTATCGTCTTTGTTTGACTCTAGCTCTACCAGATCTCCCTGCCGGTCCAATTTTATATGTCAAAATCGGTACATTTATTTAGCCAACTGGTAGTAATCCCGAGTGTGGCTTGGGGTTAAATTTCAATGCTGAAAACGTTAACCCCGAGCCACACTCGGACTGGATACATACCTGGCCCTGCACTCCCTTGCTGTCGCATGCAGTCACCTCCGGCCGATCGGCCGGAGGGAGGTCAGCGAGGGAGCGCATGGACAGGTATGTATCCAGAGTGTGGCTCAGGGTTAAATTCCAATGCTGAAAGCCGTAACCCCCGAGCCACACTCAGGATTACCACAAGGAGGTTAACGTCTTCCACTACACATGAAAAAAAAAAGAGCCAGGGGTTGGGTGTCTACCACACCCAAAAAAAGTACACAATAGTAGCCAGCTGCTGCTAAGGAAGCAAAAAAATAAAAAAAATACTGTGCATCCACAACCAGGGGTAAAAAAAAAAATCTTCAAAAGGAGGGGGTGTGGCCAGCTACCACCGAGAGCAGACGTGTCCTGGTGGAGCACCGCATGTCTGCTATTCTTAGGGACCTCCAGCTGACTCTTTTTATGTGGAATTTTTAATTTGAGGTGCCGCAGTAGCTGGCCACCGGAACTGCGCTGTCCGGAGCCCGCTCTGTCCCCCCCTCTGGACCAGAGACAAGCAGTTTCAAGCCTCTGCATTTTGCCAGGCTCGTCCATCGTCGGCAATCTTGGGGCTGAGGCTCCAGGTTGTGCACGGTCTAACCCTCCCTCGGCCCCATTACCTGGGTGTGATTGCTGCAAGCCGCGGGGATGGAGGGCCCCCACCTTGTGGCTGTAGCTGCCGGACCCGCAGCGGTGATAGCGGGGGTGGATACGGACTGGCGACAGCTGGCTCGCCCACCCGCCGCCAGAAATCTGGGAGTTGTCCTGGAGGGCCTTGAGGCCTGTTTAGAGTTGATGCCCGGGGACGACGATGAGAGCCCGCTCACGCGCAGTATATGGCGCCATCTAATGGCAGTGTTGGGGCTGGATTGGCAGGAAGAGGCTTTGGATGGAGGTGCGCTGGCGGACGGATCTTTAGCCGGGAGCGTGGATGACGTTGAGGTACCGGTGGTCGAGGTGTGTGCTGGAGGCCTGGTGGTCGAGCGGTCGCTGGCCTCTCCACCTTCGGGAGCGGCTCCTAACGCATGTGATGAAGTTTTTCTGGTCGCCGAGGAGAGCGACCTTGAAGTGGCGCCTGGGGAGAGGTATGATCTCTGCCTCACTGTGATGTAGGCCACGTGGTAATACCTAGCGTCGATGGGCTGCCTCCCGTGGTGCAGCTGTGTCGTTCTTTGTTCCATGGCACAGCCCATGCCGCAGCCAGAGTTGCATGGAGGGGACTCACCCGATGGATCCTACGCATGGGGACTCAACTGGACGAGGCTGCCCGTCCCGCACTCTGGGTGGATACGGGCTGAAGACACTTGCCGTACCTCTTTTCCCGGCTCCTGACTAGTCCTGCTTTTCATAACTACACTTGCCCTACCTCCTTTTTCACCACAAGCGCTATTTTACAGTCTGAGACTTTAGAGGTTTGCAGTTTTTTTGTCTTTTGCAGTGCTATCTTTTGAAGACATTCCCTGATTTTCAGCTGAATTTTTCTGTTTATCAGTGCTTTTTCCCTTGAGAGTTATTGTGTTGGCCCTGCGAGGCCACATTTATGCCGGTCGAAATGTGATACTACTTTAAATTTATAAATAAATAATTAAAAAAAAAAAAAAAATTTCATCAGAAAGAAAAAAAACCCACAGATTTCCAGCGCACTGTGCACTGAGGAAGGGGTTGTGTCCCCCAAAACGTTTGCAATTTGTGTGTTCCTAATAAAATGTGGCTGCACTAGTGCACAATTTCAAGCGGAGCTGGAAGTCTGTTTTTATTTTTTCCTTAAATGTACTCCGTCTGCAATATCTGCAGGTCAAGTAGGTTTTGAAGGTATCCCAGTTGGTCGTCATCCCTTAGTCTGTCTTCTGCTAAAAGGGCCCCGTTTGGCTCGCCCTTTGATGTCATGGTACAGGGATACTTGGGATGTGGCAGTAGTCTTACGCTTCCTAACTTCCTGGCCTGATAACGAAGGTTTATCCCTACATGAATTGTCCTCTAAACTGTTGTCATTACTAGGGATGCACCAATACCGATACTAGTATCGGTGCCAATATCGGTACCTGCATGAGTACTCTGGGCTGGCTTGCCGGCTGGTTTCTTTGGGGCAGTGTTCGGCGCGCTGCCAGGTTCCTCTGGTGTCTTCTTCCTTCAAGCGGCCGCCAGCAAAAGGTTGTATCCCGGCCGCTCATTGGGATCCACCAGCCGCGATCTCGTGAGATAGCGGAGTTCACGAGATCTCGTGAACTCCGGGATCTCGCGAGACCGTGCGTATTTCCTAATGAGCGACCGGGCTGCAACCTCTGCCAGTGACCGCTCAAAGGGAGAAGTTGCCGGAGGAGCCTGGCAGCGAGGGTGAGCTGGGGCAATATATGAGAGAGCTGGGGGAAAATGTGTGTGTGAGCTGGGGGCAATGTGAGCGGGGGGCAATGTGAGCGGCGGGCAATGTGAGCGCTGGGGGCAATGTGAGCGCTGGGGGCAATGTGAGCGCTGGGGCAATGTGAGGGCGAGGGCAATGCGAGAGCAATATAAGAGCGGGGGCAATATAAGAGCTGGGGCAATATAAGAGCTGGGGCAATATAAGAGCGGGGGGGCAATAGAAGCTGGGGCAATATTTGAGCCGGGGCAATATTTGAGCTGGGGGGCAATGTGTGTGCTGGGGCAATAGGTGTGAGCTGGGGGAATATATAGATGAGGTCTGTTCCTATTGAAAAGCGGTCACATGACATTATATAAAAGTATCGGTACTCGGTATCGGTGAGTACTTTTAAAAAGTATCAGTACCTGTACTCTGTCTTAAAAAAAAATGGTATGGGTGCATCCCTAGTTATTACTATGCTTAGATTCCTGTAAACATGTTGGTGATGTTAGGGCATTGGAATTTGGAGTGCGTTCATTTTTAACCAATGGAGAACATGTTGATTTTTGCAGAAGTACTAAGACTATCTCGCATGCGTTTTTTCCCGCTTTTCCTACTCTATTGTTATTATGTCCCATTTGTTGCCTCAAAGAATACGAGGCACGTACCTTGGTTTTCCACCAGGAACAGGTATCCCCCTTATTTATTCCTTTTAAGATGACATTCCTTCCGGTTAGTTGACCAACATTAGCAAGATGGGTTTGTTGGATTTTGGGTCTGGTTGGTATTTATGTGTTGCTTTTTGGTGCACACTCTGTTGGTAGCGTTGTGGCTTCCAGGGCCATTACATCTGGCTGTAGATTGGAAGATTTGTGTTCCGCTGACAGGTCTAAGGAGTCCACCTTTCGAGAATTTTATTTTACACCTGTTTCTCATTGGGCTACTGACCATTTGACTTGTTCATAACTGACCTTAAACTTGCAAATATGAAGCCCCCGTTGTGCTGCCTTAAAATTACCAAATTTTCCTATTTTATAAACAGAAAGTTTGAATTTTATCAAGGACCTGGAGGTGACTATTTAAATTCAAATTTTTTACCCGGTCCTTCATTCCATACTTTACTTCAAGGATTGTTTGATTTCCTGTGTACCGGTTTATCTGTCTTAATAATTTATTACTTATTTCATTTTCATCATAACGAATGATGTTTTTTCAAATGTTACTTAATAAAACGTAATTCCTTATTGATGTCCTCTCATCAGTACCACGTCAGTCCCATCTGTCTTGTATGTATCATATAGTTCCGGCTCAAGTTCTCATGGCTGTGTGTTAGTTTTCTCATCCAGCCTCCCGTCTGCCCTTTTGAAGTTTGGATCCCACATTCTTGGCTTCTGCTTATCCTGGTTTTATCTACCCAGTGGTTCTTCTTCTGGATCTACTTATTATCTTGAATTTCCTCGTACCCAAAAAAGAGTAAGTGAGACGTTCTCCAGGGAGATATACAGTGGTGTTCAAAATTATTTAACCCCCACTGAAATTGAGTGTTTTGGCCAGTTTGACATGGATTTTGATCATTCAGTCATCTTGCTTACAATTAAATCAAAGAGGCAAGTGTAGGTCAGACAAATATAACATAACATTTATAATGAAATAACCACAAATGTCTTTTCTGTGCTCACATCATTATCAGTTTTATTCAACCCCCAAGTGACATTCAATCTTAGTACTTAGTATAACATCCTTTTACAGTTATAACAGCTTTTAAACGTGAAGCATAGCTTGACACAAGTGTCTTGCAGCGATCTACGGGTATCTTCGCCCATTCGTCATGGGCAAAAGCCTCCAGTTCAGTCATATTCTTAGGCTTGCGCACTGCAACTGCTTTCTTTAAGTCCCACCAGAGGTTCTCAATCGGATTTAAGTCAGGTGACTGCGATGGCCACTCCAAAATGTTCCAGCCTTTAATCTGCAACCATGCTCTAGTGGACTTGGAGGTATGCTTGGGATCATTGTCCTGTTGAAAGGTCCAACGTCTCCCAAGCCTCAGGTTTGTGACGGACTGCATCACATTGTCATCCATTATCTCCTGGTACTGAAGAGAATTCATGGTACCTTGCACACGCTGAAGCTTCCCTGTACCTGCAGAAGCAAAACAGCCCCAAAGCATGATTGACCCCCCGCCATGCTTCACAGTAGGCAAGGTGTTCTTTTCTTCATAGGCCTTGTTCTTCCTCCTCCAAACATAGCGTTGATCCATGGCCCAAACAGTTCTAATTTTGTTTCATCAGTCCACAGAACACTATCCCAAAACTTCTGTGGTTTGTCCACATGACTTTTGGCATACTGCAGTCGACTCTTCTTATTCTTTGGAGACAGCAAGGGGGTGCGCCTGGGAGTTCTGGCATGGAGGCCTTCATTACGCAGTGTGCGCCGTATTGTCTGAGCTGAAACTTCAGTACCCACATCTGACAAATCTTTTCTCAGTTCCTCAGCAGTCACACGGGGACTTTTCTCCACTCTACGCTTCAGGTAGCGCACAGCAGTCGAAGTCAGCATCTTCTTTCTGCCACGACCAGGTAGCGTTTCAACAGTGCCCTTTGCCTTGAATTTGCGAATGATGCTTCCTATGGTCTCTCTTGGTATGTTTAACATCTTTGCAATCTTCTTATAGCCATTGCCCTTCCTGTGAAGAGTAATCACCTCTTCTCTTGTCTTCCTGGACCATTCTGTTGACTTCACCATGTTTGTAACCACACCAGTAAATGTCTACAAGGAGCTGAGTATCACAGTCATTTTAAAGCTGCCTAATTGGTGCTTATTATGCTTTATTGCTGCTCCGTGACATCCACAGGTGTTTTCAATACCTGATTGAAAACACTTGAATGAACCTCTGTTCTTCAGAGTGGTAGTCTTGAAGGGGTTGAATAATTGTGTCAATGAAGAATTCACAAAAGAAACATTTACTACTGTATTACAAAACCAATTGATGTCATTTTAGTTGCATATGGTTCTTTAAAAAGTCCTTGTAGGATTTCATTCTGAATACAATTACAAATGTACACTAAATTCCCTAAAACCCTTTACAGCATTGGGGGTTGAATCATTTTGAACACAACTGTATATATATATATATTAGGAATGGACGATGTGTGGAGGAGGGGGGACTAAAATGGAATATACCTGTTCAATTTTCTTTGCTCTCAGTTTTAGAGATATATATATATATATATATATATATATACACACACACACACACACTTGCTGCTGTTTATTAACCCCTTAAGGACGCAGGGGTGGCGCCCTTAAGGGGTCGATGTCGCGCGGCACTGATTCTGAGCCCTCCCCGCAGCCTACGCGCCATTGGCTGCAGGGGACGGCTTGATTTCAGGCCGTCCCTGTGCAGCCAATGACGCGTGCCACGAGTCAGCGTGCACAGGCTGCAGGGAGGGGCCGAGGCGGCCCCACTGAAGACAGCGGAGCGTACCTGTACGCCCTGCGTCTTCAAAGCCTGCCCGCCGCCAGGACGTCATGGAACGTCCTGCGGCGTTAAAGGGTTAAAAGCAATAAAGATGCAAATATTCACCTCTGTGTCCTTAATAAAATTCAAACTTTCAATTATAAGATCGTTATATTTGGTAATTATGCAGTTTGTGCACTGGAAAGGAGGGTTTAGGCAATATTAGTCTGTGTACCCTCTCCTTATAGCTCCATGGTGTGAAGACCCATGAAGTCCAGAAGCAGGATGACGGGTGAACCAGCTTGAGCAAGTTTCATGTGCAGAATCGCTGTTCTTATGAGTGCTATACTAGGGCTTACACAGTCTTGAAACATTTTGCACTATTTTTGGTTTTCTTGCAGGAGTTGCTAATTCTAATTTTTTTTAATTATTTTTATACGGAGTCTGTCCAGGTCATCAGAGAGGATACTATCGAAGTGTTCCTATTATAATTATATAATAAAATGGAATATGGATATGACGTTCCTGCAAAAAGCAACATATATATATTTCCAATTTCTAAAAAGTGTATATTTACCCCAAATAAATACACTTTAGATTATGATGCTCCCTGTCCCAACATTTTCTTAAAAGTGGAATATATACATATATACAGGGCTCAACACTTCAGGTCCCAAGCTACTAGCCAGGCCTTAAGAGTTACTCGCCACCCAACCCTTACCGTTAACTCTGCCCTTAAACACACCCTCTAAAATGATTGTTTAATTATCATTAATACTATAACAAAGCAGTGTATATGAGTGTATCACAGAGCTCCACAGCAATAAACCTCATAATAATGTGCAGTGCGTATGAGCGTGAGTTTTATTACTGTGGAGCTCCCTGATACACTCATACACACCGCACATATCCGGGAGCTCCACGGTAATAAAATTCATGCTCATACACACCGCACATTGAGTTTTATTGCTGTAGAACTCTGATACGCTTATACACACTGCACATTACTGTGAGTTTTATTTCTGTGGACTGTAGGAGCGTATCAGAGGTCCAATTCCTTTTTTTTAATACCCCCTCTCATTCTTTTTACCCCTTCCCTCTCTCTTTTTTTCCATCCCCTTTCTTTTTTTATTTTCCCTCTCATTCTTTTGTTATTTCCATCCCCTCTCATTCTTTTTTTTTCATCCCGTCTTCCATTCTCAGTCTTTTTACTCCCCCCAAAACAGTCATTTACAAATTGCGATGCTCTGTCCTCTGTCTCTTCTGCACGCTCCATTGGTGCCGGCCCCTCCTGCTCGTCACCTGACCCACCCACGTGACGCGTGGTTGACTCGCAGCACTTACGCTGCGAGTGTGCAACACTTCACGTGGGTAGGCAGATGACCCGCGAACGTAAATCTCACGGGAGGGGGCAGCGCTGAACAGACAGCTCCGGATTCGGACTCCGAGAGTCCGATACCGGAGCTGTCAATTAAGAAGACGGCGGCCTACTGAACCGGGCCCCAGCAGCTGATGGGTCAGTCCGCCCACTCGCCCTCAGATAAATTTCCACTCGCCAAATGCGAGCAGAAATTTTGAGACATATATATATATATATATATATATATTACACACACACACACACACCTTTCTTATTTTTAGCATTGTTGTAGTTCTTTTGGGTACATGACAGCAACGGATTATGCCTCGTGTAAAGTAAATTTTTATATAGTATCAAAACCAAAATAGATACACAGTACTATCTTTAAATGTTAAAAAGCTACTTACGCTTTCAACATCCTTTTTTGTTTCTTCGAATATTAATTGCTTGTTTATGTCTTCGAGACAAAGCAGAGTTTTGGTTTTAATGAAATGTTGGAAAGTTACAGCTTCTACATACTCTTGCAGTCCTGTATGTAGTAAAAAAAAAAACAAACACAAAAAAACTAATTTGAACTTTTTATATGATTACAATGTTGATTTTCTATTGGTAACCTGACAGAGTGAATGGGTTCTAAATATTATAGAAAATAAAAAAAAAGGCTTAGTCAAAACAAAGTATGATTGACAACATCTCACAGCAAGTAACGGGCCAGAATTCACATCATGCATGACTCACTGGTCAAAGTTGCTATAAAAAAACTTTGTTGTGTCACTGGAGGACTACCCACCTGGAGTCCATAGAATTCCATGTAGAATCAAAGTTTGCATTTCATGGTGAAGGACACAGCATAACTATTTGGTTAAAATGTTCTTTCGTTTACATTGAAAGTAGGTGGCACAATATGGAGACGGAAAATTATTTTTTTGTGGAGAGAAGAGGGGCCTGCATATGTGAATGGATGGGCTACTGGGCATTGTGCTTTTTCAATGGCTTCCATTATGTTTGTGGTTTTTTTCCAATAACAATAGAAAAAGTAAAAATTCAATAAAGCACCACACTACTGGAGCCGCAACATACAGCAGAGGAGCTGCAGATATTTACAAGTGGAGCCATTATTGCCAACATTTCCACTGGAATAGAACTCTTTGTTTTAATCATACACTGTCTCTATGAGCACAAGAAAGGATGACTGAACTCCAAAGTGAGGTGACCCTTTAGCTCACAGTAAGTATTAAAAGTGAACATAAAATGTTGGAATAGATGACAGACTAAAAATTCCTTACCAGGTGTAAAAGCCCTATGATATTGATATAAATCTTCTCCTACTAGCTCTTCAGCTATTTGCTTTATTTTCTGACGGACAAGATCCAACTTGCTGTCTGCTTCTTTCAGTACCCCATCTTTGTTGGGATCGCTGAGAGAGGGAAAGGGGGAAAAAATAACAAACAGAAAATGTAATAATTTTTTAAGAAATGATTTAAATATTTTACAGAGACAACTAGAGATTCATAATATTACTGATGATTTTTCAGGCATCAGCTAAAAGATACCTGATGGAAGAATAAACCACCAGCAAAGTCATTTTGAGTGGCCTTTGACAGCACGATTGGGCTTTCATTCGGACATTGACATGCAGGCTCATTAGTAGGGATGCACCGATACCGGGACCTGCACAAGTACTTGGTACTCGTGCAGAGGCCCCCCGATACCTAAAACGATACCAGAAGCCAGCTGTCATGGTTCACGTCGCCAGTGCAAGAGGAGGGGCAGAACTGGCACTGCTCTGCCATAATCAGCAGCATTCCTCATGGCTCAGGCCTCTGCTGTTTACACTGACCAGGTGCTCCTGGTTTACTCCAGGAGCACATTCTCCATTTAAGCAGGGCACACCCCTTCCTCCAGTGCTGGTTCATTGTATTGTATGCATTTGTCCTTTACCTGCCTGAAGCTAACAGCCTGTGTACCAGACCTTCTGCTTTCCATAGACCTGCTTGATCTCCTCCTGCTTATTGACCCACGGCTTTCCTTAGACCATTCTCCTGGATTCTCCTCTGGATACCTCTACCATACCACAGACTTACCATAGACTCTTGCGGTGCCAAGACCCCAGCAGTGCCAAGAGATCTACCTTCCTGTTCCATCTGTCTCGTGTCTTGTGTAAGTGTTTTCCTCTTGTATCAGTGTCCAGTATTTCCCCTGTGTCCTGTACTAAGTATCCAGCCCACAGCACCAGCCAGTCCTGTTTCCTGCATTGCTCCTCATTATTCCTGCTATGTGTATATATATGCAATAAACCTGCTGTTTATGCACCATATCCTGGCTTCCTTCTATATATCACTCACCGCATCCTGGGCTCGTACCCTCGCCTCCCCGTGACACCAGCGCTGGGCTGGCTTGCCGGCCGGTTTCTTTGGGGCAGTGTTCGGTGCGCTGCCAGGCTCCTCTGGCGTCTTCCTTCAAGCGGTCGCTGGCAAAAGGTTGTAGCCCGACAGCTCGCCTGGGATCCACCAGCCGCAATCTTGTGAGATCGGAGTTCACGAGATCTCGTGAACTCCGGGATCTCGCAAGACCGCGGCTGTGTGTGGTTCCCAACGAGCGGCCGGGCTAAAACCCTTTGCCGGCAGCCGCTTAAAAGGAAGAAGACGCCGGAGGAGTCTGGCAGAGCAGGAGGGTGAGCTGGGGCAATATATGTGTGAGCTGGGGGGCAATATGTGAGAGCTGGGGGCAATATATATATAGGAGGTCTGTTCCTAGTGAAAAGCGGTCACATGACATTAAATAAAAGTATCGGTACTTGGTATCGGTGAGTACTTTTAAAAAGTATCGGTACTTGTACTCGGTCTTAAAAAAAATGGTAACGGTGCATCCCTACTCAGTCAAAGAGCTGCAGAGAGCAGGGTGGCTCTCCCACACAATCCCATTACTACTTGTAAGCATTATGGATGCCTTGATCTGATCCTTAGGATGGAATTCGGACCTGATGCACCATTTTTCAGGGATCGGGCATCGGCTTTTTCAAGCCGATATGATCATAAGTGTCTATGGCACAGTACTCAGCTGTGCTGAGTAGAGGGTGGTAAAACCGTTGTGGGGGAAGTATGAATGGTGTTATGGAGATTGCTTAACGCTGTGCAAACAGATTTGACAGTGCAGATTCAAATACTGGCACCACTGTGCTCACCTGCAGCGTCTTCCCGGCCAGCTTGCGGTGAATGGCAAGGCCCCAAGATTCAAATTAGCAACTGAGCTGACAGTCTGGCTGCTGGATGTGTGGTATTGGATCAGGACTCTGTATTGGACACTCCCAAATACCACATGACTCGGATAAGTGGCCAAAACTGTGAATGTGATATCCCTAGTAAGCATAGAGGAAAAGAAAAAAAAAAGCAGACACCGTGCCCTTATGATTTAAGCTCATGGGACGTCTGGCTGAGCACTTGATAAATGTGCTGTATTACATGGACAGCTCTCCTACGGGCAGGGTTGTCTTTTCCTCATTTATCATCTACGTCTCAGGTTTGTGCTCTCTCATTGCAAAGAGCTATGGAATATGCTGGCGCTGTATAAATGCCTGTAACTGTGTCCAGTTGCCATAGTGCCACCACATTTATTGTCACAGGGCCCTTTCTGAGCACTTTCTGAAGTGCCCTTTCTGAGCACTTTACACTGAGAATGGGGTATTCCCTTGAAACATGTCTATTTACTCTCCGTAGTCAAAAATGGTCTGCAACCAATGAAGGTCCGCCAGTCGGCGTGGATAACTTCCAACTCCAGAATATAAGAAACAAAATAATTACCGACTCTTGGTTGTAGAATGAAAAAGGGTCTTCATTCCAAAGGGAGCATAAAACGACAGGACGACGTTTCGACCCTCAGGTCTTTGTCAAGTCTGCATGTACAATACACAAACCACATATAAATAGGTTAACAACCAATCATTCAATTAAATCCAAATGAAGGAAACCTGTAGCATAGTCGAGCAATCCTAATTGGTTCTCTCTATATTTTCTGTTACACAGGTGTCTCCTTCAAACTAAATGAACCAAATTGAATCAATACAACAATAAAGTACCGGCTGGGTGGGTAGAGGTAACATCACCGCTCTGCGTGGAGAGAGCGTGTGGAGACGTGGGTTCGATCCCGACGAGCACCTCTCCAGTAAGTGTCCTTGGGCAAGACACCTAACGGTACATACTCACCACCCAGGACATACTTGAAAACGAGAGAAATCTCAATGTATCCTTCCTGGTAAAATCCTTTCTCCAAATCAAAAAAATAAGTGACAAGGATAAAATAAAATAAGGTAAAACCAAATCACCAAAAAATAACTTCTTAACCAATATATTAAATTCATACCATACTTTAGATCAAATTACTTTTATTAAGAATCTATTTTCAGTGTATCATAACCATCTATGATGAAGAATTGGAGTCTATAAGGACATAGAAACATAGAAAAATGTCGGCAGATAAGAACCTGTCGGCCCATCTAGTCTGCCCAATTACATGGATACTTTACCTGGATTTATCTTTTGTTTAGGATAGCCTTATGCCTATCCCATGCTTGCTTAAAGTCAATTACTGTTTTGGCCTCTACCACTTCAACTGGAAGACTGTTCCATGTATCCACCACCCGCTCAGTAAAATAATGCTTTCTGATGTTACTTTAGAAGTTCTTATATATTTATTAGAAGTCCCTAGATGCTAACAAAAAACTTCTGCCATATAACGTTTTTACTACAGAAAGGGAGATAAATCAAAATCCCTGTTTAACTCACCCATTTCGTGTCCTGCTGAGATGAAATGTTTAGGTATGGGTAATTCGATTCTTTTAAGATGAATGTCAGACTTATGTTTTGTGATCCTATTTTTGATTTTCTGTTTAGTCTCGCCCACATAAATCCAGCCACATGGACATTTAATCAAATAGATCACGTATTGAGAATTGCATGTAAAATATTGTTTAATTTTAAACTTATGGCCTGAATGTGGATGTACAAATGAATCACCTTTAATTATGGCATTACAACAAGAACAATTTAGGCAAGGAAAAGTACCCTTTTTGGGACTACCAAAAAATGGTGTAGTACCACCACTGTCTCGAAATTCAGCCTGAACCAATGTCCCTCTCAAGGAACATCCTTTCTTATAGGACATTAGGGGTGGCAGGCGAAACTCCGGAACAGTAGGGTATGTAGCTCTCAAAATATGCCAATTTTTGCAAAGTATCCATCTAAGAGCCTTAGAATGGGTCCCAAACTTGGATACAAATGCCAATCTATTTTGTTTATTTTTTCTATAAACCTTTGTCGGTGGTTCATTTCTCACATAAGTCAGTACGTTATGAAGAAGTTTTTTAGCAGACCCTCTCTCACTAAATATTGTCACCATCTCGCCTAATCTACGCTCACATGTCTCAGTCACTCACAATTCTTTTGACTCTAAGAAGTTGGCTGCATGGGAGCGATCGAATCAAAGTGTCTGGATGTGCACTATCGAATCTAAGAAGTGCATTTTTGTCAGTCGTTTTTTTAAACAAATCAGTTACAAAACGATCACCCTTTTTGATCACCATGGTATCGAGAAAACTGATAGCTTCAGTACTCGAGACCATGGTGAAATCAGTGGTGAGACACACACCATTAAGGCAAAGTAAAAATTCTTCAAGACAACTTTGTGGTCCTTCCCAAATAAGGAAGATATCGTCCATATAAAACGATACCAGCACTTTGCATATTCCCTATAGAGATGGTTCGTATAGACGGCATCTTCCTCAATCTGGGCCATATAGATATTCACATATGTTGGAGCCACACTGGTCCCCATCGAAGTGCCCCTAATCTGCATAAAGAAGTTCTTGAAAAAAACTTTTTTGTATTTGATAAGAACTTCTTTATGCAGATTAGGGGCACTTCGATGGGGACCAATGTGGCTCCAACATATGCGAATATCTATATGGCCCAGTTTGAGGAAGATGCCGTCTATACGAACCATCTCTATAGGGAATATGCAAAGTGCTGGTATCGTTTTATATGGACGATATCTTCCTTATTTGGGAAGGACCACAAAGTTGTCTTGAAGAATTTTTACTTTGCCTTAATGGTGTGTGTCTCACCACTGATTTCACCATGGTCTCGAGTACTGAAGCTATCAGTTTTCTCGATGCCATGGTGATCAAAAAGGGTGATCGTTTTGTAACTGATTTGTTTAAAAAAACGACTGACAAAAATGCACTTCTTAGTGCACATCCAGACACTTTGATTCGATCGCTCCCATGCAGCCAACTTCTTAGAGTCAAAAGAATTGTGAGTGACTCTGAGACATGTGAGCGTAGATTAGGCGAGATGGTGACAATATTTAGTGAGAGAGGGTCTGCTAAAAAACTTCTTCATAACGTACTGACTTATGTGAGAAATGAACCACCAACAAAGGTTTATAGAAAAAATAAACAAAATAGATTGGCATTTGTATCCAAGTTTGGGACCCATTCTAAGGCTCTTAGATGGATACTTTGCAAAAATTGGCATATTTTGAGAGCTACATACCCTACTGTTCCGGAGTTTCGCCTGCCACCCCTAATGTCCTAAAAGAAAGGATGTTCCTTGAGAGGGACATTGAATTTCGAGACAGTGGTGGTACTACACCATTTTTTGGTAGTCCCAAAAAGGGTACTTTTCCTTGCCTAAATTGTTCTTGTTGTAATGCCATAATTAAAGGTGATTCATTTGTACATCCACATTCAGGTCATAAGTTTAAAATTAAACAATATTTTACATGCAATTCTCAATACGTGATCTATTTGATTAAATGTCCATGTGGCTGGATTTATGTGGGTGAGACTACACAGAAAATCAAAAATAGGATCACAAAACATAAGTCTGACATTCATCTTAAAAGAATCGAATTACCCATACCTAAACATTTCATTTCAGCAGGACACGAAATATCTCAATTGAGGTTTCGAGTGACACAGTGAATAAATCGATTAGAGGTGGTGACAGAGAACAAGCATTAACCTCCCTGGCGGTCTAATTTTTTTAAAATTTCGTGTCTAAAAGCGTCTCAATTTTTTTTTTAAAGGAAACGTGTTTTTGTACATAGTTAGCCTGTAATAATTAGGAATCACGCACTGAAATCCGTGCAATCAAGAGTTCTTACTGGTAAAATTCTTTATAAATAAATAAAAATATAGTAAATACACTGAGTCCGATAAAGTTTGAAACACGAAATAATAATTTATTATCCCAAAAATAATTATCCAAAATAATGCAAATAAATGATATTCAATAAAATAAAAAACAAAAAACACTGAAATCTGTCTGAAAACAAGGGTAAGAGGATGTATGGTCTATTTCTTATCCTGTAGTGCCACCCAGTGGCCGTTCATAAACTTGGCACTTTGGATTACAGTATTTTATGAATTATTTATAAATTTGCTGATGGTTCCCGCCCACCCTGCACCGTGTGACTCGCAGGGAGCCTTCCAGGAAGCAGCCGCGATCACACTGTGGGGGACAGCGAGGGAGCCAGGAGGAGGTGAGTAAACATCCAGCCCGAGTGTGGCTCGGGGTTACTGTTCACGGTAGTGAAATTTAACCCCGAGTCACACTCGGGAATACCGGCAGGGAGGTTAAAGAGGAAAGAACCCTTTTGGATACATCGGCTCAATACTATTGAGCCTAGTGGGTTAAACAGGGATTTTGATTTATCTCCCTTTCTGTAGTAAAAGGTTTATATGGCAGAAGGTTTTTGTTAGAATCTAGGGACTTCTAATAAATATATAAGAACTTCTATGTCCCTATAGACTCCAATTTTTCATCATAGATGGTTATGATACACTGAAAATAGATTCTTAATAAAAGTAATTTGATCTAAAGTATGGTATGAATTTAATATATTGGTTATTAAGTTATTTTTTGGTGATTTGGTTTTACCTCATTTTAGTTTATCCTTGTCACTTATCACTTTATTGTTGTATTGAATCAATTTGGTTAATTTCATTTGAAGCAGACACCTGTGTACCAGAAAATATAGAGCGAACCAATTAGGATTCCTCGAATATGATACAGGTTTTCTTCATTTGGATTTAATTGAATGATTGATTGTTCACCTATTAATATGTGGTTGGTGTATTGTACATGCAGACTTGACAAAGACCTGGGGGTCGAAACGTCGTCCTGTCGTTTTATGCTCCCTTTGGAATGAAGACCCTTTTTCATTCTACAACCAAGAGTCAGTAATTATTTTGTTTCTTATTTACTCTCAGTGACAATAAATGTGGTGGCATTTGTGCACCCTGGCAACAGAGTGCCGTTTGACGCTTTGTTTTTCTGATAATTTAATAAGGAAATATAAAAAAAAAAATGTTTGGCTATCACCATAAATTTTGTACATATACAATGTAATTCTTTATTAAACTAGCTAACGTTGTACAGACTATGACAAGTTAATTTCAAAAAAGTGAAATAAAATTATTTGCGATTCAGATTTAAAGCTAACCACTCACCTGATTACTCTGTGTAAAATAAATATTGTCCGTTTGCTTTCAATCGTTATGTCGCGGCCAAGTTTGACAAGGCGCTCATACTTATCGTGCTTTGCATCAAGTTCATGTTGAAATGCTAGGAGAGAAATTAGACAATTTATTTAAAAGGTCTACAGATCAACACTCAGGTATTGTACATGAAAAAAGTCGTACTAACACTCAGGTCTACTTCTCACTTCACTGATCTTATAAATAGCATGTGGATGGAGCTGGAATTTGTAAGTATACCGGTTTCTGGTCTTTGTATTTTCTTACTAACATAAGCAGGAAATGTAACAGCAGTGACTCGAGTGTAAAATGCATCCTAGCAGTCACTAAAAATTACAGAGAGAGTCTCTATGGTTACTGTGACGGATTCGCCATTCAGATGGACTCTGAAGGACTTCTCTGTTTAGTTCATTCTTACTTTTGTATACTACGTTCCTGGTTTTAGCCATGGTTTTGAGAGGAGCTTTAGTTTGTTTGTGTTACATTTTCCCTGGTTTTGGCTGCGCACCCTGGTGGTGAAGGGTCTTCATGTCTGTTTTTCCCCCGTGGTGTGTTTGGCCGTGCTGTTTGGGGCTGTTCTGGGGTTCTGATGTGATCTCCTGGTCTGGGGTCACATGGCCCAATCACACAGACCCACTCCCTATAAATATCCCAGCAGCACAGAGCCTCATTGACGGTTTGTGGAGTTTGATGGTGGTTGTGTCCTGTTTGTTCCCTGAGTTGCTGCAAAGCATTCTTGTTCTAGTGCATTCTGGTTTTGACCTCGGCTGTGTTTCCTGACGATCCTTTTCTGCTGACTCCTGGTACTCTGTATGCTGAACTGTTGCCAACCTTGCCTGAATGGCCATTCTTATAGGTTTCATGTTTCATGTATTTTGTTTATCATAGTCTCCAAGGCCATTAAAAGGACCTCCTCAGTGCAGGTTGTTTTGTCTGTCTTGTTTATCTCTTGCCCTTCTTATTTATATTTATCTGTTAATGCTTTGTGAGGGTTTTTCTTAGAAGTATTCAAAAGCATAGGGATTCCTTTAGTTTTCTCCTGGCCCTCCTGTTCCATGTGTCACCGTCTGGTTCCTGTATCATCCTGAAGTGGTGTTCAGTTCAGGTCCTGTTTCGCCAAGTCTGTCAGTTTGTTGACTGCCCTGCAGCCTGCATAATTCATCTACTGTCATTCATTGTGTTTCTGAGCGTGTCCTGGGTTATCTGTCGGTCTTGAAACCGTCGAAGCTTAGTGGCAATTCAGTCCTACTTTTGTGCTCCTTGCTTTTGGAGAAACAAGTCTGTTTTATTGATCTGTCCAGTGTCCAGTCAGCAGTTCACCTGCCTTAAGGGCTACACTCCATGTTCCAAGCCACCACGATGGCCCAAGAGGGGGCCAACCGTTACATTACAAACCGTCCATCCACACCTGCAGGTGAGCTTACAGTGTTAAATTCTGTGCTTCAGATGGTTTTTGATTTGCTGACGGAGCTGAAGAGGTTAATGCTGTCTCTCAGTGTGCTTAATTATGCGGTTTCTCCCAGCAGAGACTCTGGGGAACCCCCCATGTCTGAAAAAGAGAGACGTAGGTTATTTAAGCTCTGTTATTACTGCAGTTCCCCCCAGCATAAAATATTTTGCTGTCCAGTAAAGCCCAGACCAAGCATGTCCTGTTCTCAGGGTGAGACCCTGGTATCCACGTCATGCAGCCATAGCGCTGACCCTAATGCTGGAACCTCCGTTTCTGTGCAATGCAGGGGTGTTGCAAATTCCATGTGTGGCAATAAAGCCAAAGTTGTTCCACCTCAAGGCACACACCCTGCTTCCATGTTATACAGTGGATCGCTGTTTCTCAGTCCATGTAATGGGTCAAGGGCCCAGGGTGGCGCTGTTGCCACAAGGGCCCAGGGTGGCGCTGTTGCCACAGGTACACAGCATAAAAATAAACCCGTCTGTTCTGCACATTATAGTGTGCCTATGTCCGTTCCTGGCGAGAGGCCAGTTATGTTTCTTTCTGACAAGGTGTCAGCGGTGCCAACGGTGCTAGAACCTGGCACATTGCCAGTGATGACTGATGGAAGCTGTGTGTCAGCGGTACCAGTGATGCCCAAGACTGGCGAGGTGCCAGTGCGTGCCGAGGGGTCAGTGCACGCTGAGACTGGCAAGTCTGTTATCGGAAATGAGAGGCCAGTTATGCCTCATCTTACTGTCAAGCCTAGTGTGGGCACTGAGCCCTTCATGCCTCTTGTGGGCCAAGAGCCCTTCATGCCTCTTGTGGGCCAAGAGCCAGCTGTGCCAATGCCGAGCTACGAGCCAGCTGTGCCAATGCCGAGCTACGAGCCAGCTGTGCCAATGCCGAGCTATGAGCCAGCTGCGCCCATGTTATGCGAGACCGCTGTGGCCACGTTTTGTTATGAGGCCGAAGTGCCTGTATCTACACATGAGACCTTCATGTCTGGTTCTACTAGCGAGCTGCTAGTCATGCCAACGCCGATCCACAAGACAGTTGTGCCCGTGTTGTGTGTGCCAGCTGTGCCAATGTCCTGCTACGAGACTGTTGAGGCCTCATTAGGTTGTGAGACCAATGTGCCCACATTAACACGAGACCACTGTGCCCTTGTCCCACAATGGGTCCAGTGTTGTTCCTACCATTGTCATGCCAAGTGTGGGCGATGAGCCCTTCATGTACAATTCGGGTAATGTGCCCCTACAGCCTGTTTCTGGCGATAAGCTCTTCATGTCTGGTTTGGACCAAAAGCCCCTCAATGTCAGCCTCTGATGGCATGCTGCCAGGTGTGTCTGTTTCTGGTTATTTGCCAGTCCTGCCAGTTACTGGAGATGATCCAATCAAGTATGATACTGGCAAAGAATCAGCCTGGTTTCTGTCAAGGGCTGTAGTCACTGTGCCCAAGTCCCATGGTGAATCTAGTAATACCAGGCTTCATTCTAGGTCTAAGGATGCCTGGCACAATGATGGAGCTACATCCAATTTAACCGGTACTACCATCTCAGATTCTAGCCCTGTACCCGAGGGTTATATACGATCTCCATGTGGGATGTTGTTCCGTGAGGCACACTGGGCCATGATCAAGAAAGACCCTAATGCTTTGAGGTGTTTTGAGGAGGATTCCGATGACTCGGAAGGTCCACAGTGTATTCCTCCAGGTGAGATGTGTAGAACTAGCAAGGTGCTAATAGTTCCATGTTCTGCTGAGGTGCACATCATGCCTGGTGTAGGCGCTAAGCCCTTTCTGTCTGGTACAGGTGATGCTGGCGAGCTGCCTGTATTGCCAGAAGCCAGTGGGTTGTCAGTAAATTGCATGGCAAGCCTTAAGTCAGTGATACCCAAGTCATGGCAGAAGACCACTGTGCCCAAGTCTCACAGTGGGTCCATTAATGCTAAACCCAGCAGTGGGTATAATGAATCAAAATCATATGTGCTCGAGAACACAATGTCTGTCCCTACTGTAGCTATGTCATGTGGGGTTGTCACCAGTTCTAGATTTCGTTCCAGGAGAAGACGTCAAAAGGTGACCAACCCTGGTCCATCTGATTCTATGTCCAGTCTGACCGATGCGGAGATCCCGTTATCCCGTCATGTCCCTGAGGGCTATGTGCAGTCGCCCTTTGGACTGGTGTTCAGGAAGGAACACTGGGCTGCCATTCAAAAGAACCCTCATAGACGGAGGCATCTCGGGGAGGAGGGTGACGACTGAGGAGTGGGGCCCCAATGGATTTTGGTGACTGCTGTTCGTGATCTGTTTTCCTGATTCTGTCTGTCGTGTTTTCTGTTTTGGGTGCCCAGGGGGTCACCCGTAAGGGAGGGGGCTTTGTTACATTTTCCCTGGTTTTGGCTGCGCCCCCTGGTGGTGAAGGGTCTTCATGTCTGTTTTTCCCCTGTGGTGTGTTTGGTCGTGCTGTTTGGGGCTGTTCTGGGGTTCTGATGTGATCTCCTGGTCTGGGGGTCACATGGCCCAATCACACAGACCCACTCCCTATAAATATCCCAGCAGCACAGAGCCTCATTGACGGTTTGTGGAGTTTGATGGTGGTTGTGTCCTGTTTGTTCCCTGAGTTGCTGCAGAGCATTCTTGTTCTAGTGCATTCTGGTTTTTACCTCGGCTGTGTTTCCTGACGATCCTTTTCTGCTGACTCCTGGTACTCTGTATGCTGATCTGTTGCCAACCTTGCCTGAACGGCCATTCTTATATGTTTCTTGTATTTTGTTTGTCCTAGTTTAATATAGTCTCCGAGGCCATTAAAAGGACCTCCTCAATGCAGGTTGTTTTGTCGGTCTTGTTTATCCCTTGCCCTTCTTATTTATATTTATCATCTGTTAATTCTTTGTGAGGGTTTTTCTTAAGGAATCCCTATGCTGGGAATACTTCTTAGTTTTCTCCTGGCCCTCCTGTTCCACGTGTCACTGTCTGGTTCCTGTATCATCCTGAAGTGGTGTTCAGTTCAGGTCCTGTTTCGCCAAGTCTGTCAGTTTGTTGACTGCCCTGCAGCCTGCATAATTCATCTACTGTCATTCATTGTTTGTGTTTCTGAGCGTGTCCTGGGTTATCTGTCGGTCTTGAAACCGAAGTTTAGTGGCAATTCAGTCCTACTTTTGTGCTCCTTGCTTTTGGAGAAACAAGTCTGTTTTATTGATCTGTCCAGTGTCCAGTCAGCAGCTCACCTGCCTTAAGGGCTACACTCCATGTTCCAAGCCACCACGATGGCCCAAGAGGGGGCCAACCGTTACAGTTTGCCCTGCCTCCATTCCGTCCTCCCATAGTCACTGACAGAAGGCTGAGTCTTCCTTCTCCTGACAAAGAGTTACATAATCCCTACTAAAAATAATCCAGGTAACATTGTGTCCATCAAGTTCCAAGCTATCTCTCCCGTTACAGTTAGTCTCGTTTTTGTAAAAACAGTGGTGTACCAATATATTAGTTCCCTGACCCATTACATCCAGTCTCTGCTATAGTTTGTCAGTATACTGGAAAAGCTACAGAACACTAGATGTAGGCTTTGAGAATTCTCTTGCTGCTCTGGAAGTGCTAAATCAATATGTAGAAGTTGCCTACCTAGTCACTAATGTTCCCATTACAGTAACTATTTGGTTGAGAAGACTGACTAAATAAAGAAAATTAAAGGATGCTTTAAGCATATAAGGAATGTGTGAGGTTTGCCCTACATTTTACATCTTCTTTAATTTGTAGTGTTTAGTTCAGGGATTTTAGAAGACAAAACAACCATTTGCTCAAATTATTTTTTAAAGCAACATGAAAGTAATCCTTATTAGAGGTGCCTTGACGTTTGGCAGGCGAGCTTAGTCTTATAATGGCCATTGATAAGAAACCAAACCTCTAATTGTGTTTAGTTTCACACGGTATAATGGGAATTAGCGCACATGACATTTTTTTCTTTGTTATGTTTTACACATGTTGTTGGGCTGGATGCATTTGGTGGTTACAGCCGCCCCATCGGGGAATAGGCGCGACCCCTCCCCTCCTGTACTATATGAAAGTAATGCTGTGTTTAGGTTTATTATTTATTTTTTTTAACCATTTTGAAAACTCTATTCCCAATATCATAAATTACTTAGCCTCCCCTTTTTTTGCTATTATGACTTTGAAGGCTTCGCTTTTCAATAAATTACTTATCTGATTAGCTTCTGTTTTGGTCTATATTTATTTTCATACGTATAGCTTTGTTCCTGCACAAACAGGCAAACCTGT
The DNA here is from genome assembly GCA_009667805.1 of Leptobrachium leishanense. Lineage (NCBI taxonomy): Eukaryota > Metazoa > Chordata > Amphibia > Anura > Megophryidae > Leptobrachium > Leptobrachium leishanense. The sequence goes on from CM019066.1 coordinate 247,465,063, forward strand.
CACGACACCGCATGAGCCATTCCAGTTTTGTTCTGATAGGCTGCACCTACAGAGGAGAGGCTGAGCTTGTAGCTGCCTCCCATTCTCAGACACATCTCCTATGATCCGTTATGAGATGCATCCAATGAAAAGGCACCATAGGTCATGGTACTTTTCGATTGGTGAGTTTGGCAGCACAACTACAGCAGCGATTACATCGCCTCAGTGAAGATGGGCATCAGATGTCGCATGCCAGGGTCAATACAGTGGAGTGGGGGTGATTAAGTGTCTGAATCTCTGAACTGGGGTCTGTGAAGTGGGGTATTAACAAGAGGGGCATGAAATGGGGGCATTAGGCAATAGAAGGGCATGAAATCGCATTAAACAAAAATGGGCATGAAATGGGAGCATTAAGGGAAAGAACCTTTATTGGGCTATTTATTTACAGATGCAACATATAAATTTAAAATAACTGCAACTTTATTAATTACAAACATTTTGCTAATATGAGGAGTACAGTTTATGGAACTAGACTACCAAAAAGTATGCAAGCGAGAAAAGATTTCTATACTGTGCAAGAATACATTTTCAATGTACTGGTGATTTCTGCAACATTACAAACACTAGCCAGCATTTAAAATTCCCCTTTCCAGACACAATGTATCAAATGAATACGTGATGACTATCCTCAACTGGTTTATTCTCTGAGTACTTAGAGACCTCTTTGGGAGGAAAACCCTATTAGTTTGTTATTACATGCAGCTTCCTGTACTGCCATGTAGTGATTTTACACACATCATCTGTAGCTTATTATGTGTATAAAGATGCACGTGCACACATAATGAACTTCCTTCACCCTTACAATCAACGTATGGGGCGACACATCTCCCCCTCAATTTGCCCCTTCCTGCATTATACAGGAGTTATGAAGAAAATGTCAAAGTATCAAATAAACACATGTTGATCATTTTAATGATTTTTTGAAATCCCTTTTGTAATCCCTTGAAAGACCTATAAAACAGAGGTTTATAAAGAACATTCATATACTGTCTGCCTTTAACTAAATCCAGAGTTATAAAGTAGGATACTGAAATAAGTTTTTTCTCTTCTGTTTTATAAAATTACTTACATTTAAAAGCCATGACCACGGGAGACGAGGTGTCAACACTGCTTGCTTTTTCCTCTTTTCGTTGCACTCGTGGAATGTTATCATGCTTACGTTTTTTAAATCCACCTCCTAAATTCAAAAAATAAAAAGATGAAATAGGGTTGTCATTTACCAAAGCAATGTTGGATTCGCTTTCAGCGCTCTTTGCATTGTGTCATGAATGATGATGCAACAAACATACTCATCACTAGGGCTGAAACAACTAATGGACAACTAATCAGTAAGGAGAATAATCGATAATGAAAATAGTTGACAACGAATCGGTTGGTCGATTAATCGGTCTGTGTAAAGCACACATTGTTTAGAGTTAGACTCACTCAAACATTATTAACCTCGGACAATACTTTGGAGCTTATTGGAGAAGACGTGACGCTGCTTTACTGCGTATGATTGAGGCTCGGGTCAGACGAGCGCAGTGTCCTTGTTGCCGCACATTTTAACATCCGTGGTAGCATATACAATTATGATCAATAGAGACCCAAACATGAAGTACGTCCGCACAGAGGTGCGGACGCACAACGGACGCGGCAAACAGACGCAAGTTAGGCAAGAACGTAAAACTGCTAGAACGGACGTGCGGAGTGTGCCACGTCCGCAACGTCCACATAGCTTTGTGTGTGATTGATGGAACGTAGTCAGACGGACAGCATTTTTGACGGACAAAATGGTTTTTCATATTAATTTTATTTCCCATCTACTTCAGTCAAAAAAAACGTCAGTCACAAAAACGGACCGTGTGGCCACTACCTTGTCGTCAGTCAGAAAGTACGTCCGTTGTGCACGGACGCACAGAATGCGTTTGTCTGACCCTAGCCTTAGTGCTAGGATTATGGTGGACATTACCTGCTTGTTTTTAATTTAGTTTACAACAGTAGCAGACCTATCACACAGACTGTGGGGTGCTGCCACTGGGTGGTTGGAGCTGTATCACCAGTATTCTATCCTTACTTTGAGTTCTATACCAAAACCCCCACCCTCCCTCTCTCTAGACCGGAGTTTGGGAGTTTACGAGGAAGGTCCCGGACTGGTCTCTTGATCAAACTCCCTCCCTCTCCTCTACAGTCCCTCCCTCCACTCAGGTTGTTCATGAAATCATTTTAAAAAGGGACACACTACACACCCTGATCACTTTAACCCTTTCCCTGCTGAGGACGTGTGGGGAACATCCTCATTGACTCCTAAGGAAAGATAGTGGGTTCCTGTGAACCCCGATATCTCCCGACTGCTGGCAGCTAGCAGGGTCATGCTTGGTATCATAAGAAAGGCCAGAGCATGGCTTTTCCAATGATACCACACATGACCATGTTTAACGTAAAGACAAAAACAAACAATAATAATAAAAGAAAAACATGTTTTTTTAAGACGTGAAATGGCTCAGCAGTGAAGGGGTTAAGCTTATTAACAGTCAGGCTTTGTGCAGTGCCTTCCACCTTCTCACCCCACTTTACGTGCTGACATTATGTCTATATCCGAGCGCTTGCAGCAGCGTTCGTTCGAGAAGAGAACCAGGAAGTAGGATGACGCGATCGCCGGAGGAGACTGCGGGAGACAGCGAGGGAGCGCAGGGCCAGGTAATGTATCCAGCGGCAGCCCGAGTGTGGCTCGAGGTTACCGCTTTCAGCAATGAAATTAACCCCGAGCCACACTCAAATACCGCTATTGGGCTACATAAATTGTTCCGATTCGGACATATAAAATATGTCAGAATCAGAACGCTAGGGAGGTTAAAAGGAGCTGCAAGAATATCTGGAGATTACTGGCTGTGTGGTACATGTGACAACAATCTCCCGTATTCTTCATATGTCTGATCTATGAGGTAGAGTGGCAAGACAGAAGCCTTTTCTTATGAAGAAAAACATCCAAGCCTGGGTAAATTTTGCAAAACACATCTAAAGTCTCCCAAACGCATGTGGGTAAATGTGTTATGGTCTGATGAAACCAAGGTTGACGTTTTTGGTCATAATTCCAAAAAATATGTTTAATGCAAAAACAACACTGCACATCACCAAAAGAACACCATACCCACAGTGAAGCATGGTGGTGACAGCATCATGGTTGGCGCAGTTTTTCTTCAGCTGAAACTGGGACCTTAGTCAAGGTAGAGGGAATTATGAACAGATCCAAATTCCAGTCAATATTAGCACAAAACCTTCAGGCTTCTACTACCAAGCTGGACATAAAGAGGAACTTCATCTTTTAGCATGACAATGACCCAAAGCATACACAACCTAAATTAATAAACAAATGGCTTCACCAGAAAAAGATTCAAGTTTTGGAATGGCTCGGCCAAAGTCCAGACCTGAATCCGATCGAAAAATCAGTGGGATGAAATGAAGAGGGCTGTGCACAGGAGAAGCACTCGCAATCTGACAGATTTGGGAGTGTTTTTGCAAAGAAGAGTGGGCGAATATTGCCGAGTCAAGATGTGCCATGCTGATAGTCATACCCAAAAAGACGGAGTGCTGTAATAAAATCAAAAGGTGCTTCAACAAAGTATTCGTTTAAGAGTGGGCACGCATATGCAACCATATTGTTTTTTATTTTTCCTCCCTCCACCTAAACAATTTCATTTTGTTTTTCCAATTGAGTTGTACAGTTTAGGTCACATTTCAGGTGGAAAAAGTTCGGAAATTATTTATTTATTTTTTCAACATCACAGACCCCTGACATTTTAACAGGGGTGTGTAGACTTTTGCCATCCACTGTAAGTAAGGGATTACAAAGTCCTACTGCCAATTGCTGCACATATGGTGTAAACATAAATTTATCTATGCCTAAAAGCTGGTGCTAACCGATTCCACTTTTGCAGAATCATTTAGCACCCTCTAAACCCGCCCCCAATAAATCTGATACTCACCTCTCATCCCGCGGCGAGAACAGTGTCCCAATCTGAATCTTCTCCTGGCCACGAGCAGAGTGCAACTGGGGACAAGAAGTCTGCAGTCTCCCTCCGTGATCACTCCCCAGTGCTTCACGATTTCGCAAAAGCAAGATCGTGCAGGACTTATGGACTCCAGGAGGTGATACTCCTGGCGGCACTACAACAAGTATAATAGAGAGTAGCACTTCATTCCGGGTGAGGTGCTGAAGTAGCACCTGCCCCAGAATCAATGCTAAAATGGGGACGCTACACTTTCTCAGCAGCTGTCGTAATACTTTCAAGACAGAACATGATAACACCAGCTCTGCTGAGCAGTGCCGCTGCGATCAGCTCCAGGAGTCCAGAGGTCTCCATGGAGACAGTCGCTAGGCCCGGATGGGATAATGGAAGGATTCTAGGAGTTAGATGTTCGGTTCAGCCGGCAGAACGAGGAAGCAGCAGACTGTGCTGCTCTGCGCGAAGGAATCTGAGGTGAAGATTTTCTTTATTGGGGTTAGCTCACGGTGTTAAGGGATTGTGCAGAACTGCAATCACTTAACACCAGCCTTTGAATAACATCAGGTGCAGATGGAGAAGGATCTGGTAGGAAAAGCTTGTTCTTTATTTTCTAGAGGCACATTAGCGTCTTCCATATACCCAAAATATAGGAGACGTTTGTCACGGACCTGACATTGTGCTCCCATGCTTGAAGGGACGGACTTTATTCCCTTTGTGTTCCCCTGTTTTAGGACTTATTCCCATAAATGGCGTTTATTTCATTCCCTTTCGTTATACAATGTTTTAATGTGAACTTGGAGATGTGTTTTGGAGACGCAGGCCTATTTTACAGAATGTTTGTGTGATTTGTGATTATGCAAGAATGCTGTGTCTATCTGTTTGCATGTTTGAGGAGTCATGAGTCTGCCTTGTCAGTCAAACACTGTCCCAATCTGATCTATTGGGACAATGGATTATGTAAATGGTGTGTGATAACTGAATGCTAAGTAAGGTTTACTGTAACTGTCTAGTCTAACTGACCTAATGGAATTAGGTCACCTTCCAAGAAGTCAATGTTTGTGCAATTATGTTCCAGTGGAATTAGGTCCCCCAGTGGTTTCTACGGGGGTTGGGTATATGCAAATGACCCCTGTTTGGCCTCATAAATACTGGTGTCTTTAAATAAAAGTTAGTTATTCCTGATTGAACATACAGCCTGTCTGGTGTCTTACTCGGGGTAATCACCATCACCCTTAGAAGGCACGGAGCGGCCTTCTGGAAATTCAAAAATGCTCCAGGGCAGAGGAGCAGACCAAGCAGGTCTGGAGCTACAGATCAGGCTGCTCGAGGCCCTGAGTTCTGAGCAACTCAACGGCCGGGCTGATCTTGGTAAGAGGGTGCCGGGAGAGCAGGACAGGCAGACAAGCGAGGACTGTGACAACATTAATGTACAGAAAATAGATGTAATATCCAAGCTGAGCTTGCGTTTCGGATGGAAAAGGATGGTGTAAAAATAAACAGCACTCAACGGCTCGAGCACTGTGCTAAGAGTCCTAATTGTATTCTGGCCCCGTGTCTGTATTCCAATCCTGGAGCAAACAGAACCAGAGCATTAATTCCATAGACAATTGCTCCCAGAAGTTTACACCAGTGTTTATGTCGCATTATGAGCTTAACACCAGCTTTTAGTTGTTAAGATTATCTGGCTTGCACTTAGACCTTAAATGATTTTTCAAGCGCTTGAGGCTAATCTTATGAGTAGTTTCCTACCCTGAGCAATAACATTATTTGCAGTATATTGGGTAGATCTAGATTTGTTATTTATATTTCTACAGGTGTACAATGTGCAAGTACTGCTTGTTAGATACTATGTTTTTACTTGCAACTTTGATCCCCTACAAGCATATTAAGTGATAGTAATACATTAGGCTACTCTTATCTTGTGAATAGTTGTCACGGCCCTTGCCAGGCAACTCAACAAATCTAAGGGCCACATCCGCACCGATACTGCCAGCATGTAATGTTTGCATCACCTTTTAAGAACTATTCCATGTCATGTTTTGTTGGAACAGAGCACAAGTTACCAAGTTTCAGAGAATCCAACCAAGTGGTCTAGCTGACTCCAAAGAGTCTCAGGTGAACCCCGTCCCACCTAACGAGGTCTCCTAAAAAGGGAGGCACGCCCCAAACTCTGTGCTTCAGCAATGTGAGAGGATTTCTACTGTGAAGCGGTTCTGTAGCCAGTTCTCTGTTCAAATATCGCCATGTTCCTGCCAGTCACCCATATTCCAGCCTGTTGCTGCCAGCCACCCTTGTTCCTAGTGTCCTCCAAAAGTTAGCCCTCTTCCTGTGTGGTCTATGCAATTTATATCTCGGGAGTTCACAGTGTGTTACCCTGTGTCTCCATATCCCTTTCTATGCAGTCTTCCTTCTGCCCCAGTCCAGCCTCTGCTTCCTTGGTATATTCTATCATAATCCTGTTTCATTATTCTGCTTGTCTCCATTGCCGTGTGTTACTTTTATTTTAATAAAACCCTCCTTGTTTTCACAAATACTTTGGTCTCCGTGTCACAGCATCTTCCAGAGCTCATACTGGTATATCCTAGACAGAACCGTGACAGTAGTTCTAGAATTATTTACCACACGTGTAACTTTACAGCCAACAGTATTGCACTATATATTGTCTAGGTTTGATTTCCAGATTTTCTTTCTGTTCAGTACTGTGGAGAAGGATTTACAAGGGAGATACGTATTTTTGGGTGCAGACCAGATCGCTTTTCCTACAATCAAATGCACAGAGATGCATTTAGAGTAGTGTCTTGAATTTTGTACACTGCCAAACCCTTAAGTAAGAAAAATACAGACAGAATTTTTGGACAATAGTATCAAAGAAAGCAGATCCTGAAGCGGAATATAGTGCCAGAAAAAAAAACTTTATTCAGGGGGGGTTAGCAAGCCCCATGGTGCAAAAACATGTGACGTTTCGACTCAATAGCCTTAATGATTATCATTCGCGTATTACCATGAAAAAAACAAAAAAAACTGGCTCCTAACATTTTTAGCTGGCTCCTAGATTCAAAGCAAATTTGTTAAGCCCTTGTGTAATATATATATTATACACACACACACACACGTGTATATATATATATGGGTATGTCTGGTCTGAGGTCTAGATTTATGTCTGGTCTGTGTAGTAATCTATATAGTCACACGGGGGCGCTATAGCGCGGTCCTCTAGGGCAAGTATGTCACAATATATATGTGTGTGTGTGTGTGTGTGTGTGTGTGTGTGTGTGTGTGTGTGTGTGTGTGTGTGTGGTGTGTGTGTGTGTGTGTGTGTGTGTGTGTGTGTGTGTGTGTGTGTGTGTGTGTGTGTGTGTGTGTGTGTGTGTGTGTGTATGTATGTATATACATACACATGTAAATGTATGTAGGCAAGTCTGGTCTGAGGTCTGATATATATATTTATATATAGTGGGTATACATATATTGGAGATGAGGTGTGTGCAGGGGTAAATAGGGTTTCTGACCATACATTTCAATATAAACATAAACTGGACAGGCTTTCGGCAAAATCCTATATTATTTATTGGAAAGCGTCACATTAAATAAAAGTATCGGTACTCGGTATCGGTGAGTACTTTAAAAAAGCATCGGTACTTGTACTCAGTCCTAAAAATGTGGTACTGGTGCATCCCTAATCATCGGTGATGCACTTTGTGTCACACATAGGACTCCACAGTCACTTCATCATCACCTGCCATCTCGGGAACACACAGGCCAGAGGTAGCGAGTTCAGTGGACAGAAATATCTGAATTTGTATTCGGGATACACAGATATAATTTTTTCAGAGATTATATAGATTACCAGCAGCCTTTCTGGCCAATAGCGGACATCTGGTGCCGATATTCTGTACTTTTTATATTGTCTGGATAAACAGAAACAAAAACTTGACAAGCCATTAACTAAATGTGTTTAACCCCTTCCCGCCATCCCCCTACAGCCAATGACGCAAACCGCAAGTCGGCTGCAGGGCTGGCCAAATTAGAGGCCCACTCGGCACCTGGCGGTGAGGCGTACCTGTCGTGAAAGGGTTTAATAAATTTTAAAAACTGCACTACAGTGGCAAGAAAAAGTATGTGAACCCTTTGAGATTACGTGGAGTTTTGCATGAATTGGTCATAAAATGTGCTTTGATCTTCATCTAAGTCACAACAATTTGAAAAACAGTCTGCTTAAAATAATACAACACAAACATTATAGGTGTTCATGTTTTTATTGAACAGAACATATAAACATTCACAGTGTAGGGTGGGAAAAGTATGTGAACCTTTGGACTTAATAACTGGTTGATCCTCCTTTGGCAGCAATAACCTCAACCAAACGTTTCCTGTAGTTGCAGATCAGACCCGCACAACGATCTGGAGTAATGTTGGACCACTCCTCTTCACAAAACTGTTTCAGTGTAGCAATATTCTTGGGATGTCTGGTATGAATCGCTCTCTTAAGGTCATGCCACAGCATTTCAATCGAGTTGAGGTCAGGACTCTGACTGGGCCACTCCAGAAGGCGTATTTTGTTTTGTTGAAGCCATTCTTTTGTTGAATTACTTGTATGCTTTGGGTCATTGTCCTGTTGCATCACCCATCCTCTGCGGAGCTTCAGTTGGCGGACAGATGGTCTTACGTTTTCCTGCAAAATGTCTTGATAAACTCTGGAATTCATTTTTCCATCAATGACAACAATCCGTCCAGGCCCTGAGGCAGCAAAGCAGCCCCAAACCATGATGCTCCCTCCGCCATGTTTTACAGTGGGGATGAGGTTTTGATGTTGGTGTGCTGTGCCTTTTTTTCTCCACACATAGTGTTGTGTGTTTTTTCCAAACAACTCAATTTTGGTTTCATCTGTAAACAGAATATTTTGCCAGTAGTGCTGTGGAACATCCAGGTGCTCTTTTGCAAATGTCAAACGTGCTGCAATATTCTTTTTGGACAGCAATGGCTTCCTCTGTGGTGTCCTCCCATGTACTCCATTCTTAATGTTTACCTTATTGTAGATGTGTCAACAAAAATGTTGGCATGTGCCAGAGATTTATGTAAGTCTTTAGCTGACACTCTAGGATTCTTCTTTACCTCATTAAGCATTCTGCGCTGTGCTTTTGGAGATACTTTTGTAACCCTTTCCAGCTTCATGCAAGTCAACAATTCTTGATTGTAGGTCTTCTGAGAGCTCTTTTCTGTGAGGCATGGTTCACATCAGGCAGTGCTTCTTGAAACCAGTAAACCCAAAACTGGTGTGTGTTTTTAAAGGGCAGGACAGCTTTCAGCAACACATCCAATAATATCACACTGATTGGACTCAAGGTTGGCTCACTTCTGGCTCCAATTAGCTCTTGGAGAAGTCATTAGGCTAGGGGTTCACATAATTTTTCCACCCTGCACTGTGAATGTTTACATGTTATGTTCAATAAACACATGAAAACATACAATGTTTGTGTTGTATTATTTTAAGCAGACTGTGTTTTTCAAATTGTTGTGACTTAGATGATCAGAGCACATTTTATGACCAATTCATGCAAAACTCCACGTAATCCCAAAGGGTTCACATCCTTTTTCTTGCCACTGTATGTCCATTTCATGTATTCAGTTTAATATGAAATTTTTAATTCAGCTTTTATTTTTACAAACACCATGATCAACTCCAGAGACTGGCCTTTGCAATGATGCTTCATATGACCCTGTAAAACGGGTCAGTAAACGTGGCCCTCCAGAACGGAGGATTTGGAACTACATTTCCCTAGATGCTCAGCTACTCATTAGTTTCTTAGAGACTCATGGGAAATGCAGTCCCAAAATATCTGGAGGGCTAATGTTGCTGACTCTGTTGTAGATAGGGATGCACCGATACCACTTTTTTAAGACCGAGTACGAGTACCGATACTTTTGTTCAAGTACTCACCGATACCAATTACCGATACTTTTATTTTATGTCATGTGACGCTTTCCAATAAGAACAGACCTCATATAAAGCCCCCAGGTCTCATGGATTTGCCCCAGCTCATGGATATCCTGCCCCCCAGCTCATGGATAATTGCCCCCCCGCTCATGGATAATTGCCCCCCCGCTCATGGATAATTGCCCCCCCGCTCATGGATAATTGCCCCCCCGCTCATGGATAATTGCCCCCCCAGCTCATGGATAATTGCCCCCCCCAGCTCATGGATAATTGCCCCCCTGCTCATGGATATGCCCCCCTGCTCATGGATATATGCCCCCCTGCTCATGGATATATGCCCCCTGCTCATGGATATATGCCCCCTGCTCATGGATAAAGCCCCCCAGCTCATGGATATGCCCCCCTGCTCATGGATAATTGCCCCCTGCTCATGGATATACCCCCCCAGCTCATGGATCCCCCCACTCTCCGCTCATACTTACCTTCCTTCAGCGACGCCGGGAAAGTCTTCGCGCGCGTGCGCGCTCTCCTGGGAAGGACCCCAGCCGCGACCACGTGGGACCATGTGATCGCGGCTGGGGTCCTTCCAACGAGCGCACGAGCGCGAAGACTTTCCCGGCGTCGCTGAAGGAAGGTAAGTATTAAAGTTAGATGAGCAGCTGCAGGGCCTGTCCGAATGCAGATAGAGCATTCGGACAGCCGCCCCAGCCCCTCGGATACCGGCAAGCCGGCTTCCGGTATCGGAAAAAAATATCGGGGGTACTGCACGAGTACCAAGTACTCCTGCAGTACCCGGTATCGGTAACCGATATCGATACTAGTATCGGTATCGGTGCAACCCTAGTTGTAGACATTACAGTAACGGAGATACAGGGGTCCAGTAGACCCCTGCATCTCTGTATAGGGCAGGCCTTGACAAAGCCAGGAGCCTGGTAGCCACTGTCTCCTAGAATTTTACCCCTGGCTCCTAAATTTCCAGTTTATTTTACACCAATCGAATAGCAGTCTTTGGCATCTAAAAACATCTAGTTGGCTTCAATGTTTTCTTCCTGTCTCCTACATTTAATGTAAATATATCCAGCCCTGGTATAGGGAATTCCCTGCCAGGAGGAGGGAAGCCCTTTTTCTGTTATCGCCATGGTCATGCACAATATCATCAGTGGGCAGGGGAAGTCTTACAGCTAGGAGTGACATCCAAGAGGTCAGCCTGCTTTAGGAAAACCACAGATGAGCGCAGAGCTGCAAGACTTTGCATGCTGCGACTGCAGTGAGCCAATTTGGCTGGTATCAACAAAATAAAAGGCCAATACAAATTATCAGTAATTTGAATATCGGCAAATGATAATCAGCAAAGCCGATAAAAATTAGAGATAAAATTAATTATAATTAAATGACAGGTACAGTCGGGGGGGGGCGTGGCTGGCCAGGCAGGGAAGAGGACGCATAACGCTGAGCTCTGTCTGCTATCTCCGTGAAACTGGGTTTTCTCAGGAGACCCTCTCTGCTGACTGCCCTCTAAGGGGTCCCTTAACTGCTGGCCATCAGGGTGCACTCTCCGGAGCCTGTGTTGCTCCCCCTCTGGAGCTGAGACACGAGTTAGGCAGTCGAATCTTCGGCTGACGTGCCCCCCCCCCCGTTTTTGCGCATCTCGCTGTTTTTTTTCCCCCTGGTGTTTAAGGGTCTTCTCGGGGTGCACCATTGTGGCCTGGTGCTCGTTTTGGCCCCCGAGTACCCGGGCCTAGTGCCATTTTTCTCCCTTGACCTCCCGCGGTCTTTTACACCTAGGGGATGTGCCTGGGACAGCACATTTCTGGCCTTGCCAACTCGCCTTGTTTTATTTTTTCCCTCCCCCTTCGTTACTTTCCTAGATACATATAACGGATTTTTCGCTTGTTTATTATTTTCCTCATGCCCAGTTCTGGCTAGCACTTGAGGTTTCCTTGATGATGTGTTTTGGCCCTGTGTGGCCAGTTTTGCTCCTCATAGCCTTGAAATACCTTATTGTCTGGTCCTGCAAGGCCATATACTATTTTACAGTCTAATGTTATGTACGCAATTCTAAAATAAAAACTTTGAATACTAAAAAAAAATTAAAGGTACAGTCAGCCAGACCAAAAAAAACTTCTGAGTGTCAACGTGATGGACGTTGCAAATGCGCTGCGTTTAACGTCGCGTCATCACGCACACAGGCCACTATGCAGACGCGGCAAACTCTGGACATCCGTCGTAGCACTTTTACGTCGAGACCTAAATGGTCGTCCGTTGCCACCTGCGTGCGCACGTACTTCGTGTGTTGGTCTCTATTGATCACAAATCAATGCTACGACCAGTGGCGTCACAAGGGGGGGGGGGAGGGTGCAGCCCACACTTGGTGACACCCCTCCCCCCCAAAAAAAATATTTTACCAGGAAGGATACATTGAGATTTCGCTCATTTTCAAGTATGTCCTGGGTAGGCAAGGCCTAGGCTGGCACTTTCCAGGGGGTGGCAAAACAAACACCACTAAAAGGGGATAGTCACAGAGCACCGAAATGAGACAGACATTTCAGTGTACTGTTGTTCCCTGCACTTTGGGGAATCAAATTTCCCCGGTGAATTCACCACAGGGTCCCTGAAGCGCAGGGAATCAGCCACCGAATGCCGCCACAAACCTGTCGACCCCTGTTTTCAAAAAAAAAAAAACTACTGAACGAAAATGTCTGGAATTAACATATAAGGTCCTATGAATGATAATAAAAAGGTCTGTTACAGGAAAGAGAAAAACCGCCCATTAGAAAAAAAATTTGATTTTTTTTTTTAAAAAAAATGCCTAAAAGACAAAAAAATAAAATCAAAAGATACTTTTTACTACACATTAAAGGAATAAACAGTTTATTAGATATTGCATCAAAACAGGAATATTTTTAACATTGAACATTGGTGTTCGCCTGAATAAACCTGCCAAATGAAAACACCAGACATCAGGACATTTCTTTGCTGTTCAGTGTTAACGATTACTTCTCTATGGGGATTTTCACTGCCTTCGAAAAGGCACCGTACTTGCTAGCAGTTCGCCAAAATTTGGGTGTGAGCATATGAGCGAGCTCTACAGCAATAAACTTCACAGTAATATGTATTACAGTAGTATGAGCATTAAGTGTTATATGGGAGTACATATGAGTAAGAGTAGTTTAAAAAAAGAACACCGTAAAACTCGGGGGGGGGGGGGGTGATACCATGAGTTACCGCACTGGGTGACGCCACTGGCAACGGACGTTAAAACCTGTGCAACGACACGGACGTGATGACTGTGTTCCTCTTACGCTAGCCTAAAAAGGAACATGGCAACCGAATATGTGTGCTAGGTTGAAGGTCAGTGGTTCAAGACCATCAGGCTTGCTGATCAGAGCCATGCTAAAGCACTGTTATAATGGCAGTGATGTCCTTTATATAAAATTGAGTGTATGAGTGCAAGTCATAACCTGCTTCACTTCATGGAAACGCCCAGCCCTGTGTATCAGGAGCCGCTGCTGAGGCATGCTGCTAAAGATGCTGTGTGGGCCGATAGGATTTACAGTTTGTTTAATGCTTACGCTTTTGTCGCCTCATTTTCCCCTTGTCAGTTACTGAAGCTCCACCCTTTTCCCCTCAGCACCTCACTGCCACAGCCCACGCCCAATCAGACACCTCTCACAAAAGGAACAGTGCGGCCATTCCAAGTGACCAATGAAATGTCTCTCACACACACATTGCTCACCATAAACAGTCACTGAAGGCCTGTATGTGTAATACCAGTGTTATTCATAAGCAATGTTAGTATATGAAGTAAAGATAGACCAGATCATCTTTCCAGTACCGATAATCAGCCACCTTTAAGGTTGAAAACCGATATTAAGTGCTGACATTCTGTAGATGTAAATTTATGTTGGGGGGGAATAAAATGAATTTAAAAGAAAATTCTACACAAATCTGGCTTTAAAATTCTAAACATTATAACAACTGAGAAAAATAAAGTGCTTGCAAAATAACTTAAATAGCTTTCCAGAACACACAAAAATGGCAAAAGACCCTATAAACATCACACATTAAACGTCACTACTAGAAAGCATAAACAATAGTTTGGGTTGAAGAATCCAAGCGCTCAGTGTGCCGGGTAACTCACAGTAATGTGCGGTGTGTATGATCGTATCCCAGAGCTTCACAGCAATAAACCTCACAGCAACGTATGCTGTGTATGAGAGCTGAGTATCGCAAAGCACCACAGCAATAAAAGTCACAGTAATGTGCTATGTGTATGAGTAAGTTTTATTGCTACGGAGCTCTTTGATACAGTAATGTGCGGTGAATATGCATGTATCACGGAGCTCAACAGTGTGGCATTATTGTTCATTTTATAATTTAAAAGTGAACAATCGTGCTGCAATAGGAAAAACTAATGTTCTTGAACCCAGGACATACTTGAAAACGAGAGAAATCTCAATGTATCCTTCCAAATCCTTTATAAATAAATAAAATTTTTACATAAACCTTGCTCTGGCATTTCCAATGATACCTCATATGACCTTCTAGCCTCTATGGTTCTGGAAGTAGGAAGGATCCCTGTATCTCCCCCATAGGGAATTGCCGGAGGAGGGGGGCGGTCCTGTTTCTGACATCATGACACCCATGCGCGAAGGCAACAGTGGACGGGGGATAGGTCCCACAGGCAGCTTACATCGAAGACGCCTCCTGCAGGGGGCTGACAGACGCCTCCTGCAGGGGGCTGACATCCGCAATCGGCGCCAGAGGAGCACTGAGCAGTGGAACTTCGTCCATGAGCTGGAGACCTCCTTTGCAAAAAAAAGCAGACGATACCAAGAACGGGGAAAATACTAAAATACTGGCTCAGAGTAATCGGTAGTACCGATAACACAGGTACTAAATGCTGACCTCCGTACTATCAACCTTAAAGAGCAGTCTTAAGTAAGGATCTCTCATTCATGCCGCAATCGAACATGAATGTTTTTGAATGGAAGTAAACCTGTTCACACGAAAACTAGCTCTTAAGAAATTTCACATGACCAGGAAGGAGAATATCGCCAAAGCTCAGGGCCTTGACTGTAGAAAACTTTAGATTCCATTCTGTGCTATATACAGAGAAATGTATAAACATCTTGTAATCCTGCTGCTCCCCTTTCCAGAATTTGATTTACTATGAAGGTCACTCATAGCAAGGTAGCAGTGTTTCCCAGTCTCACTCATGCATGGTCCTATTGGTACATTGTGTAATAAGCTGGGGTTGCTACAATTATATATATAAAAATAAAAAACACACTTTAAAATAAATTGGGTGATCATTTTCGGTTTCTCGGCCAAATTCTTGAATTTTCGGTGTCTGGTTTTGGACCAGAATTTCCATTTCAGTGCATCACTAATAAAAGATCTTGAAATAGGCATCGAAAGTCATGTGTCATTGTGTGATTGCAGATGACACAAAACTAGGAAAGGTGATAAAATGTGAGCAGGATATTACTTAGATGAAATTCAATGTAGATAAAACGCAAGGTTATGGTTAAGGTAAAAAAAACAAAAAAAAAACAACAAGACAAGAAAACAATACAGCTATAGCAGCAGGAGGGGCTTGGAGCTGCTCAGTAGAGCGGCCTTTTGGTACATGTTAGTTAGGTACTCACTCTGTAAAGAGGTGCCGTGAAGTGGCGAGTGAGCTTACGTTGCAATGGCCATTGAAACAAACAAAACCCTCAATTTTGTTGTACATGGAACACATAGAAACGAGCGCAGATGACACCTTTTTTCCTTGTTATGTTTAATACAGCTAACCTGTCTAAACAGGAAGCCTTGGGGAGCACTCTGTAAAAGGGACTAAACCCACTATACACTTGTACAAAAAAGAAAAATTGTGAAAGACTAGTGAAGACACTAGTCTCACAATGGACAGAGTGCCAAGTGCAAAAATAAACATTGAATATGTAAAATAACATACAATGATATCCAATAAATGGCTGAACTCGCATATACTCAAGTCTTGTAAAGAACCTGGACAAAATGTCCTGTTGTTGGGAGGAGTGTTAACACATAAGTGAAGACCAGAATTATGTGATTAGATTGAACAAGATAAAGCACGGTAATCCTCTATGTATATCCTAAACAAAACCACAAACTGCTATATTCTACTGCCTTGTAAGGGCTTTAATCCCCAGTCATAGAGTGCTCCCGTCCCGAGATGTACGTTTGGGACATAGCAGAGTCTCCACTACCTCTAGTAGGGGAGTTACGAAAAATGAAGTGGCATGGGCTGGTGCGCCAAAAGAAAAAAAATAAATAAATAGGTGGAACCATTGATGTACACGGAGGTGTGCTGGGTAAAGCAGGATTAAATCAGATTTTTTTAAAATTAAAAAATACCTAAAAATAAAATGGTTTTTCCCCTCCTCTTAAATGCAGCACTATTGTTCACTTTTCAATTATAACATGAACACTGATGCTGCACTAACCTTATAATTTCCCACAATGCCAGCAATTGTGGAGGAGATGGCACAATGCGTTATTACGAATTGGCTCATCCTCAAACCTAAACCACTGCAATGCTGCAAGGGACGCAGGGGTCCTTTAGAACCCTGCATCTCTGACTTAACACCGCAGAAGGCCAAGTGAAGGGTCATTGGAAATGCCAGAGTCTGGCCTTTCCAATGACACCAAATATGACCATGTAATGTGTAAAAATAGGGGGGGATAAAATGCTAAAATTACTTTTTTCCCCTCCACGTATTTCTAAGGAGGTGGCATTATGTGCTTTTACTTACAATGCTACTGGACTAACTCATCTTCTCATTTCTCACGCCGAGACCAAAGCATTTTTACACATTAATCAATCTAAAACACAAGCTGCTGCACCGCTGCGGGGAGCGTGGGGGTTCTTTGGACCCCTGCATTTCCACTCTTTACACCCCACAAAAGGCATGTTAGTAGTCATTGGGCAGGTCAAAATCTGGCTTTTCTAATGTTACCAAATGTGACCATTAGGGATGAGCTGTTCGGTTCGATCAGTTCGGAGTTCGATTCGAACTTTGGCCGTTCGCAAACTTCGAACTTTTTGGCGTGTTCGGGGAAAAAAAATAATTTGAAAAAAGTATAAAAAATGCTTAAAAAAAAATCTAGAAATAAAGACTCTTTACTGCAGAATATAAGCAACGGTTTATTAGATATTGAATTAAAAACTAATGTGTACGTGCAAAGATTCTCACCTTTAAATGACCTGTGTTTTCAAACGGCATAAACAACAGGTGTTTTTAGTCTGGTCTAATCAATTTGATACATTGTATGTATG
Source organism: Leptobrachium leishanense (assembly GCA_009667805.1). NCBI lineage: Eukaryota > Metazoa > Chordata > Amphibia > Anura > Megophryidae > Leptobrachium > Leptobrachium leishanense. Next base: position 247,482,329 of record CM019066.1, read on the forward strand.
TAGACTATACTGAGGGTGTGGTGTCTGCTTCTGAGTAATGTTAATTTCTCTACTAAATCTTCCTCTGATATGCTGCATTTCACTACTGTGTGCTCAGCTCATTTTTACCGCTTTCGCTCATCATGTTTAAATGCGATTTGAAGCCACATTTTATTAAATGACACAGACATATTAGATATCGTTCTTTCCGGCAGACTCCGCAGATTCATAATATATCATTTTTATATGTATACGTCATGTCCTGCCTGTATATTATGACAAAAAATGCAATAAAAATTTAATTTTTAATCATCTGCAGTGTGTAGTGTTTTGCACATGAGCGTTTGCGGTTGTTTTCTATGGGGTGCGCTTGTACAAAAATTTGAAATGGGGACTTGTTACATTTTGTGGGGGGAATTACATGATTTATAGCAAACGCACCCCATAGAAAAAAAATCATTAGTGCAGCATCATTGTTCACATTATAATTGAAATGTGAACAATATTGCTGCATTAATAAAAATAGCACACAAGGAAAAAAATACATTTTTTTTTACTTTATACCTGGTCATGTTGGGTATCATTGGAAAGGCCATGCTCAGGCCTTTTGATTGACACCCTCCATGACCCCCTAGCTGCCTGGAGATATCGGGGTTCAAATGAACCCCCTATCTCCACCAGGGGATTCCAGGCAGCTAGGGGTTCCCCGGCTATCTGACGTCATCACGCTATGCGTGAGGACGTCAGGCAGTGAGGGGGACCCGGGGGTGGAGCCGCCATCCAAGATGGCGGCCCCCACCGGAGCTAGGCCGCACTTCAGCGCCGCAAGGCATCTCTATACACAGCCCCATCAGCATCTCTATACACAACCTCACAGCATCTCTATACACAGCCCCATCAGCACTCTATACACAGCATCTCAATGGAGTTGGAATGAAACAAACACAATGTGCTTTAACTGCAGACTGTCGGCTTTAATTTGAGGGTATGTACATCCGACTCAGGTGAACGGTGTAGGACTTGGAGGCACATCTGCAAACTGCTGTGCCTCACACTTCTTAAGGGACAATTGGCTTCTCAGCTGTTCCATGGCCAGGTGTGTGATATTCCTTCATTATTACAATTTGCAGATAAAAGGCCCAGAGTTCATTTCAAGTGTGCTATTTGCATATGGAATCTGTTGCTGTCAACTCTCAAGATGAGATCCAAAGAGCTGTCACTAGCAGTGAAGCAAGCCATCATTAGGCTGAAGAAACAAAACAAACCCATCAGAGAGATAGCAAGAACATTAGGCATGGCCAAAACAACTGTGTGGAACATTCTCAAAAAGAAGGAATGCACCGGTGAGCTCAGCAACACCAAAAGACCTGGGAGACCACGGAAAACAACTGTGGTGGATGACCAAAGAATTCTTTCCCTGGTGAAGAAAACACCCTTCGCAACAGTTGGCCAGATCAAGAACACTCTCCAGGAGGTAGGTGTATGTGTGTCAAAGTCAACAATCAAGAGAAGACTTTACCAGAGTGAAAACAGAGGGTTCACCACAAGATGTAAACCATTGGTGAGCCTCAAAAACAGGAAGGTCAGATAAGAGTTTGCCAAACAACACCTAACAAAGCCTTCACAGTTCTGGTACAAGATCCTATGGACAGATGAGACCAAGATCAACTTGTACCAGAGTGATGGGAAGAGAAGAGTATGGAGAAGGAAATTAACTGCTCATGATCATAAGCATACCACCTCATCAGTGAAGCATGGTGGTGGAAGTGTCATGGCGTGGGCATGTATGGCTGCCAATGGAACTGGTTCTCTTGTATTTATTGATGATGTGACTGCTGACAAAAGCAGCAGGATGAATTCTGAAGTGTTTCGGGCAATATTATCTGCTCACATTTAGCCAAATGCTGCAGAACTCATTGGACGGCGCTTCACAGTGCAGATGGACAATGACCCAAAGAGGTTTTGAAGGGACAGAAGTGGAATATTATGCAATAGCCAAGTCAATCACCTGACCTGAATCCCATTGAGCATGCATTTCACTTGAAGACAAAACTGAAGGGAAAATGCCCCAAGAATAAGCAGGAACTGAAGACAGTTGCAGTAGAGGCCTGGCAGAGCATTACCAGGGATGAAACCCAGCGTCTGGTGATGTCTATGCGTTCCAGACTTCAGGCTGTGATTGACTGCAAATATCAGGCTCGCGCCATGAAGGAGCCATGGCACAGCCTCTGTGTAGTGATATATAATCCCAAGCGCTGGGGTTAAGCAGGCACACAGACACTGGAGGCAGTATATGTACAATAAGGCTGTATTGTAGAAAAGTTCACAGATAACAAACAGTCCAGCACAGAACAGACGGTAACACAGAAAATACAGGCAAGTGGATGGTGGGGCACGTAGTCTCTCTCCTGATCCGCTTGAGGAGAAGCAGGAGCCTTACGCAAATGTACCTTGATAGAAGGTTGGTCTCCTTGGAGAGAGCTTGAGGGCTGGCAGCCACTTGAGAGTCTCTGGACCCAATGGATCGTCCAGCAAGCAGGAACCAGGTAATGCAGACACAGCAAGGATGCACGGCAGAGCAGATAAATCAGGAAACATACAATGACAAGAGGGAGCTCTCAGGACCTCTGACAACAGGAAGGGAAAACACAAAATGGGAGGGTGTAATCAGGTATTCATGCAGAACACAGTCTCTTGAACAGGAGTTAACCCTTAGCTCAATACAGACAGGTATGGAGAGCTAGTGACCCAGGCTGGCCACAGCAGGCTCTCAGGGCTAAGGCATGCCAGCAAAGGATTTGCAACCAAGTATTAAGAAGGGAAAGTTTGATTTATGATTATTATTCTGTCCCATTACCTTTGGTCCCTTAACAAGTGGGAGGCACATCTGCAAACTGTCCTACAAAAAAGTCCTACACCGTTCACCTGAGTTGGATGTACATATCCTCAAATTAAAGCTGACAGTCTGCAGTTAAAGCACATTGTGTTTCTTTCATACCAACTCCATTGTGGTGGTGTATAGAGCCAAAGAGGTTAGGATTGTGTCGATGTCCCAATATTTCTGGACGTGACTGTAAATGCTTGTAACTGTAATGCTCCCCTGAACCCATTTCACTCTCCATCAACCCATGACATTCCCAACTATCCCCATCATCCAGACACTTGGTCAGTCATCTTCTACCCCCTTGCAAGCCACCATGGCAGTCTCCTTCAATCCCAGACCCCATTACAACCCATCTCCCCCACAGACCCCAGACCAACCTTTCACTGTTCAGACCCCATGTCGTTCCCTTCTATACCTATATGACAGTCCATTTCGTCCTTCAGATCACATTGCAACCGCCATTCCTGTTTCACGTCTAGACTCAAGATTAGGTCCCATTTGCCCCCAAACCCATGATCATTTAGCTTCCACCCCACAGGTGGACTACTCCCAACAGACACCATATCAGCTTATTCTACCCTCTAAGGCTAGTGTCAGATGAGCGTCTTTGGAGAGCGGAAGGAACGTCTGAGAGTGGATGTTCCTTCCACTCGACGCCCGTCTGGCCACCTCGCTGAGCGCACTATGGAGGATTGCACTTTGCAGCCCCGTCAAACGCACGTCTTACCACTTCGATGGGGAGGCTTTCTAAACAGACGCAGCACACCTGCTGTAGTGTGCACAATTCGTGAGTGTGCTACAGCATGTGGCCGGTCCCGTCGCAGTGTCACAACACTGTCACGGACGCCAGTAGGCGCGTCACTGCAGCTACACATAGACTCCACTGGCCAAACGACATCAACTTTGCCAGAACCCATAGTCCCTTTTTAACCCTTGCACCACGAGGCTCCTCCCACCCCAGACTTCCATAACAGCCCCCCTTCTCATTAACCTCTGAACCCAACATCAGCAGCCTAACACCCCCAGACCAGCCCTCTTCAACCCCTCCCACACAAGGTGATCGTATACAATACATTAAAAAATGACACAATATCTCCTTGCAAGGCTTCAGATCCCCTGCTTTCATGTGTATCTCCTTTTTTAGCCCTCTATCCCCCTCCTCTACCTTTGTCCAGCAGCAGTTCCCCTGAGCCGTGAGCGGAGAAGGAAGCAGCCATGTCTCTGCGCGTGTCGGAAGCGCAGAATGGGGGGGAGGGGGAGGCGGGGCAAAACCGCACCAATCCCGGCTCCTTCCTCATCCATAGCGTCTACACTCAGGGATATCACAGGGGGAGGGGCCTGCACTGTCTGCATGCAAGTGAAGGGGATCCTGCATGATCTAGGGAGGGAGTAGACAACGGTGGTCCTCCAGATGGTTTGGAACTACATTTCCCTTGAGATTCAGTCAACTTGATTGAGTGGCAGAGAATCAAGGAAGATGTAGTTCTGAAAAACATGAAGGACGAAGTTTGCTGACTTATGGGTTAGGGCAAGAGTCAACAACCTTGGCCCTCCAGATGTTCTGAAACTGCATCTTCCTTGATGCTCAGCCATTCATTAGATACACGGAGCATCAATGGAACTATAATTCCAAAATATCTGGAGGGCTAAGCTTTCTGACTCGTGGTTTGTCCTCCTGTTTGACCCACCCCTCCTCTTCCAGTTTCTACCCTTATACCCTCAACGAATAGGGGTGAACTGTCAGCAGAATTGCATCCTATGAGCTCAGGCACTAGCGTAACGCTACCATGACCTGTTTGCTAACAATAACGGGTGTCCAGGGGAGAGTCCCCATAGGCATGGCGGTACCATGTGTCTGGTGTCCCAGGAACTAGCAGTTTATTTATCATCTACGCACCCAGGCCCCTAACAGCACCTCCTGCACCGGGAGGCAGACTGAGGTGCAGGGGTGGGGCGAGAGGAGTCGTCTGTATTTGTCAGACGCGTCGCTGGAAGTCTGGGTCTTGTGGTTCCCAGTTGTCATACACGCCGTGAGTTTGAACTACAAGAATGTGATACTTAAACTACAAGTCCCCGAATGCCATTGCAGCTCAATCAGATGACGCCATCATGCGAATCACTAGTGAGCGCCACCCAGAGCAGCCAAACTCAATTGGGTCAGCAAAGCGTGCGTCTAACGCTCGGCGAGTCCCGGGCCAGACCATGAACACCGGTGGGAGCGGATTGAAAGCTGTCTGAAGTGAAAGCGCCCTAACCTGCTACACAGACCGGCTAAAACTGCAGACCCCATCCCCCCCATGGATGACACTCTGCCCCGCCGGGTTTGACAGGTGAAGCACGCGCACACCGCACCTCACGTGCGCCTTGCTGGCCATGCTCCGCTCGCCCGGGCTGGAGTGACGCAGCTCACAGGGAGGAGACGCCGGCCTCACCCACCCCGGCCCGCCGAGCCGTGCCGGGAGCCTCCGCCATGGCCGGCGGGGACAGCGAGCGACGATACTGCGAGCTGTGCGGGAAGATGGAGAACCTGCTGCTGTGCGGCCGCTGCCGGAGCTCCTTCTACTGCAGCAAAGAGCACCAGCGGCAGGACTGGAAGAAGCACAAGCTTCTGTGCCAAGGGACTAAGAAGCCTGAAACCGGCAGCGAGCCCCGGCCTCCCTCTACCACTGCCTGCAGCGAGCCCCGGCCTCCCTCTACCACCGCCTGCAGCGAGCCCCGGCCTCCCACTTCCACCGCCTGCAACGAGCCCCGGCCTCTCTCTACCACCGCCTGCAACGAGCCCCGGCCTCCCTCTACCACCGCCTGCAACGAGCCCCGGCCTCCCACTACCACCGCCTGCAGCGAGCCCCGGCCTCCCTCTACCACCGCCTGCAACGAGCCCCGGCCTCCCTCTACCACCGCCTGCAACGAGCCCCGGCCTCCCTCTACCACCGCCTGTAACGAGCCCCGGCCTCCCTCTACCACCGCCTGTAACGAGCCCCGGCCTCCCTCTACCACCGCCTGTAACGAGCCCCGGCCTCCCTCTACCACCGCCTGTAACGAGCCCCGGCCTCCCTCTACCACCGCCTGTAACGAGCCCCGGCCTCCCTCTACCACCGCTTGCAACGAGCCCCGGCCTCCCTCTTCCACCGCCTGCAACGAGCCCCGGCCTCCCTCCTCCTCTGCCGATGAACGACCGTGTCCCGAGGAGGGTGAGCTGCTGCAGCTCGGGGGAGCCACGCTGAGGGCCATCAGGGAAGAGGATTACATGCAGACGTCCGGCCAGGCCGGGGGCAGCACAGTCCGCGGTGCAGGAGGCGGCAGAGCGGGCAGAAGCAATGGCCAGAGGCTGGCCCAGGAGTACATCATCCCCTGCATGAGCCGCCACGGCATCTGCGTGCTGGACGACTTCCAGGGCTGCGAGCTGGGCGACCGGATCGTGAGTGAGGTGAGGGCCCTGCACCGGACGGGCCGCTTCACGGACGGCCAGCTGGTCAACCAGAAGAGCGACTCGAGCCGTGACATCCGGGGCGACCAGATCACCTGGGTGGAGGGCAAGGAGGCCGGCTGCCAGGCCATCGGCGAACTGATGAGCAGCATGGACGACCTGATCCGTCACTGCAACGGCAAGCTGGGAGACTTCAGGATCAACGGCAGGACCAAGGTGTGCAGGCTGGGCCTGTCTAGCCGGGGATGTTTGGGTTGTCAGCCTCACAAAGGGTTGGGACGGGCTGGCGGGTGATCGATGACCGGTTGCATGTCAGGCTCGCACGGATCGTGACGTCACGCTGAGCTTGCACATATTACTGAAAGTCAATGGGATTTTCAATGTGTTGTAGGTTTTCTGCCACAATATGGGTTATTCAGTAGAGGTTATACATTAACCATTGGATGGAGTAGAGGTAACATCACTGCTCTATGACCATGGAGACACAGGTTCGAATTCTGACGAGCACCTCTACAGTAAGTGTCCTTGGGCAAGACACATCGGTGCATAGACTTGAAAATGAGAAATCTCAATGTATCCTTCCTGGTAAAATACTTTAATTGCACTGTACGGTTCCATGCAATTTCTAGCAAACACATCAATTCACTAAGCTGTCAATTCGCCAAATACTTGCGAATTGATAGCAAAATACGGTGCAATTCGGCAGCACTGAAATTGCTCCATGAAGTATCTTCTATTCACAGACCACTGAACTGCAGCAAAAGGCCTTGATTTTCAGTGTTTCAGTTTAAACTGGTGCATCCCATAGGATTCAATGTAAAAATCTTATTTTTATTTTCAGCACAGACACTTTTCCTTTTTTAGAACACATTTTTTTGAATTTTTTTCTTAGGTTTTTTTGAAAAAAATATTTTTATTGACATTTATTTGGACAAATTTTACTGATTTATACTCTTATTAGGACAATAGGAGTGTTTTACAAAAAAAAAAAAATTTTGTTTGCAGCCCAATAGAATTCACTATTCAGGGTGGTAACCGTATTTTGCTAAAAATTACCGATTTTGGCTTTGAATTCCTCTGAACTGAGGGGAAAAATACGTTTCCTATTCTCCTACTAGGAAATGTAAGTAAATTTAAATAAATTAAAAGTAAAAAAAAAAAAAGCATCGCAGTTTTTTTTAAATGTCTTAAATTTTTTAGCTAGGTTTTTATATAATAAATGTAATCTTTAATTTGCCTGTTTAAACCTGTCAGATTGAAGCCACTAAACTAATTTCGCTGACATGATGGTGCAATTCGGCACTCTGTGAATAGAGGAATCAGTAGTTCTTTATGGGACAACTTCGTGCCAACCAATTGTGGGGAAATGCACCATATTTCACTTTCAATTCACCTGTATTTGAAAAATACAGTTTAGTGAATAGATGAATTGCCGATGTGGTGACAAATTCGGATCTTTGTGTCTGGTGCCTCCTAAGTCAATGGCAAATTCCATGTTTGCTTCTAACAGAACATATTGTGACCCTAAGGCTAATATCAGATGAACGCAGTCTGAGCGCACTCTGCATGCCTACACAACAGAAGTATGTACTGACGGAAGATACTGTAGAAACCACACGATCCGCGTTTTTTTTTGATGGATGTAGAAAAAAAAGGGAAATATGTGAATTAAAATTAACTTCCCTGGCGTTCTATTTCTGCAGCAAAATCTTTGCTGAAAGCGCTCTGTTTCTCTTCTCCCCCCCCCCCCCCGTGGCATTCCGAGTGTTGCTCGGGGTTAAATTCCTAATGTTGGAAGCAGTAACCCCGAGCAACACTCGGGATGCCGCTGGATACATCACCTCTCCCTCGATGTCCCCAGCTTCCTCCTCCGGCGACCTCATTCCTTCCTGGTTTCCTCCTTGCGAGAAGGAATCCAGGAAGTAAAACGCTGCATTTGCTGGGGGAGGCTGCAGAGATCAGCGAGGGAGCGCACGGAGAGGTAATGTATACAGCCCGAGTGTGTCTCGGGGTTACCGCTCTCAGCGGTGAAATTTAACCCCGAGACACACTCGGGATCACCGCCAGGGAGTTTAAATGACAGGTACAGTCAGCCAGACCAAAAAAACTTCTGAGCGTCAACGTGATGGATGTTGCAAATGCGCTGTGTCTGACATCGCATCATCATGCACACAGGCTGCTACACGGACACAGTGCACTCTAGTCATCCAACGTAGTGCTTTTTCGTCGAGTCCTAAATGTCATCCATTGCCACCTGCGTGGTGCGTGCGCACTTCAGTACGCACGTACTTCGTGTGTTGGTCTCTATTGGTCACAAATCAAAGCTACGACGGGCATTAAACTTTGCAGCGACATGGATGTGTTGACTGCGTTCGTCTGACGCTAGCCTATGCTGTGTCTGGTACCCCAGATTGTGCTTTTATTTTGACATGAGTTGGGACCTTTTAAGATAGGACTAGCACCCTGAGATGCTGCCCCACCCGCAAACAATTTGCATTCATTTATGAGAAATGACCACTTGAGATTCGTTTAACCCCATCAACAGCTGGAAACACTCCTGAATGTACAAAGCTTTAGTTTTTCATGAGGTGGTGTACTTAGTTAAGTGTATGTATGTACAGAGGCACTTTTTTTTTTTTAAATTCTTTTAGTTTTCAGGTATTTACCAAAACCTATTCAAGCTGTAGTTTATATAATGGATATGGGCTAAAAGTGCACGCTCAGGTTTAATTTGAAGGTATGTAGGTCCAAATGGGACGAATGGTTTAGGAATTACAGCTCTTAAGAGTAGCAAACTCCCCCTTTTTTTTCAAGGGACCAAAAGTAATTGACCAATTGAATCAAAAGCTGTTTCATGGCCAGGTGTGGGCTACTCCATTATTTCTTCATCAATTAAGCAGGTGAAAGGTCTGGAATTTATTCTAAGTGTAATATTTGCATTTGGAATCTATTGCTGTGAACTTGCATCATGTGTTCAAAGGAGCTGTTCATGCAAGTGAAACAGAACATTGTAAGGCTTCAAAAACAAAACAAATACGTCAGAGATAGCCGCATTAGGAGTGGCCAAATCAACAGTTTGGTACATTCTGAGGAAAGAAAGCACTGGAGAGATCAGCAACATAAAAAGGCCTGGACGTCCACGGAAGACAACAGTGATGGATGTTTGCAGGATCCTCTCAATGGTCAAGAAAAACCCATTAAGAAAATCCAGAGAAGTGCAGGACACTTTCCAGGAAGTGGAATGCCAATGTCTACAATCAGGAGAAGTCTTCATGAGAGCAAATACAAGAGGGTTCACCACAAGGTGCAAACCATTCATAAGTCTGATTAGACTTTGCCAAATGTTAACCTAAATTTAATAAACAAAAACTAAACTAAGATTAATCTGTACCAGAATGAAGGGAAGAAAAAGTGTTGAAGGCTTGGAACAGCTCATGATCCAAAGCACACAACGTCATCTGTAAATCATGGTGGAGGCGGTGTGGTGGCATGGTCATGCTTGGCTTCCAGTGGCACTGGGTCATTTGTGTGTGTTGATGAGACCGAAGCAGCCGGATGAATTCAGTGATATACTGTTAGCCCAGATTCAGCCAAATGCAGCAAAGTTTCGTAGTACAGCTGGACAATGATCCAAAACACACTGCAAAAGTAACCCAGGAGTCTTTGAAGTAAAAGAAATATAATATTCTGCAATGGCAAGTCAATCACCTGATCTCAACCCAATTGAGCAGGCATTTCACTTGCTGAAGGTAAAACTAAAGGCAGAAAGACCCACAAAGAACAAATTAAACTGCCCTCACCAAAGTCGCCAATGACCTAACGGCTAGGAACCACGGCCACTATTCTATTCTCATCCTACTTGACCTCTCGGCTGCTTTTGACACTGTCGATCACCCCCTTCTTCTACAGACTCTCAACTCTCTCTCTGTGACCCTGCGCTCTCTTGGATTCACTCTTCTCTAACAGGTCTTTCTCATTTGCTGGTAACTCCTCAATGCCTTTTATCAGTTGGTGTACCTAGGACAGAGCATTGAGCTCTGCCCTAGATCCTCTGCTCTTTATCTACACCTCCTCCTTGGGAAAAATCATTAACAGCTTTTGGCTTTAATTATCACCTTTATACTGATGATACTCAGATCTACCTCTCTACCCCTGATCTCTCTCCTCCTGTCCTTTCCAAAGTCAGTGACTGTTTATCAGGCATCTCCTCCTGGATGGCCTCTCACGGCCTAAAGATTAACATGTCCAAGACTGAGCTCCTACTAATTCCTGCCTCCTGACTTCTCTGTTGTGGTCGAGGGTATCACTATCTCCCCATCAAGCCAGGTTCGCTGCCTTGGTGTTAAACTTGAACCTGCGCTTCCCCCCCCCCCCCCCCACATCCAGTCTTTTTCCTCCTCCTGCCGCTACCAGTTGCGTAATATCTCCAGAATCTGCCATTTCTTACCGCTGACACCACAAAGCAATTTATCCACACCCTTGTAATCTCCCGTCTCGACTATTGTAGTAATCTTCTAGTTGGCCTCCACTCTCTCCCGGCTCCTCCCCCCCCCCTACAATCCTTTCTGAACGCCTCCTTCAGGCTTATCCACCTCATCCGTCACTCTGTCCCTGCCGCTCCTCTTTGCGAGTCCCTTCATTGGCTCCCCATCCACTGCACAATTAAATTCAAGGTACATACCCAGGCCTACAAAGCTCTCACTAACTCAGCTCCCCACTACCTGTCCTCAATATTCACCCAGCCCGCTCTCTAAGGTCAAACAGTGACCTGCGCCTATCTTCTCCCCGCATCAGCTCTTTCCATGATAGACTGCAGGATTTCTTACGCGCAGCTCCCATCCTCTGGAACGCTCTCCCTTGTACGGTCAGACTTTCCCCTAAAGACATTCCTATTTAGGGAAGCCTACCACCTTTCTCACTGATACCCCCTCACTGCCCCAACCAGTCCATCACTCCCACCTTGCAGTCCTCTCCTCTGGTTTCCACCCCTAACCTGTCTAGATTGAGTTCCCATGGGAATATGGCCCTCGTTTCCTCCTGTACTGGTTTATCAAATGTTGTTCAGTCTCGGTAACCCTGTCTATATTGTGCCCATTGTTCAGCGCTGCGGAATACGCTGGCGCTGAATTATATTAGTTTATTATTTGTATTGAGATCATCTTACAAAGAGGAGATCTTTAAAATCGGCAGAGAATCCCTCGCTTCAGTGTTAAATGAGCACTCAAATTACTTCCTCTCCCCAATTACTTTTTAAATTTTATTTAGCAATAAATAAGTGCACATTGCTCCTCTTCAGCTCAGGGCTTCTGATATGCAGAAGTCCCTGTAGCTTCTTTATGCAATATATGTAGTGTACATAATTTGTGTAGAATGAACTACGCAAATTGCTTATCATGCCTAACCTGCCTACTTCCATGTGCTGCGTAACCTACATAGAAAATTAGAATGGTACTGCTCATATGTTCGAGGCACCAATACTCCGCTGCCTTCTGCCCGAAATCTCAGGGACACCTGACCACTTTTAACGCGGTCAGGGTGCATAGTGTGTACGTTTTTTATATATATTTAATTTTTTTTTACTTGCATTTATTCAAGCAATACAGTACAATATATGTAACGTACAGTAACAGAAGTTGTAGGAATTCCCATCCTTTGCACTTCAACAATATATCACATTCTGTGCAAGCTAGAACTTCAGGTAGGGACTGATCTCCAAAAGTTGTCAATCAACCCGGATTGAGCGGGTGGCAACAGCGGGGGCCCCGAGATGGGGGCCAAAAAACAGGAAAGTTGAAAATCACTCCGTAATTGGGTGATCAGTCTCTTGCAGATATGACACAAATGGTCCCCATACCTCCAAAAGGTTCTTTCCCCCCCCCCCTCCCGACAGACGACCGTCTACGCCCAGTCATGATGAAAGATCGTGTAAAAGCGTGAATAAACCATTGAAATGTGGGAGGGGTGGTGGAAATCCACTGCCTCGGTGGCCTTCTTGGTGACTGCGGAGAGGATGCCAAAGAGTGTTTTCTGTGCCCTAGATAGAGGGTGGGCTTCGTGATCAGAGGATATTGAACAGATGTAGGGGGAGGTAGGCATCCTTATCTCAAATCTGAGAACCAAATCTCCCAATGGTATTCCAGAAAAGGCTTATAAAGTCGCAAGACCACAGATAATGAAAGCAGTCGGCCGTGTCCTGTAAACCTTTAAGACAGCAACGCAAACGAAGGGGGTTGAAAAGGGCCAATTCGGCCAGGGCCACCTAAGCACCATGGAGCAATTTGTAAATCATTTTCCCATATTGGGCTGAGGGAATTTGTTTGCGCAATCTATTTGTGGCTGCTATAAGTGAAAAAGGTGACTGTTGAGGTGGATACACCAAGCAGCCAGACCCGTGGTAGCAACCGACGAGTCGTATTGTGGGTGTAAAAGCTGTCGGAAAGCTGCGGTGGAGGGACTAACCATCATAATCCTGTCAAGGGGGTTAAGAAAATCATGGTCTTTTAGCTCACATAGCTGCTCCAAGGCAAATGCAGAGAGGTGCATGTAATATACTGGGTGAAAGGACGTGGGGGCTACCAAAGTACAGAGGTCATCAAAAGGGATGCGGGAACGGGAGGGCTGGTGCAGCAAATGTCCTATTTGTGTTAGTACTGAGTATTGGCAAATAAGGGACTGAGGCTGGCTGCCGAACCATTTTGGAAGGTCTCGTTGCGAAGCAATGTCCTCACATGTCTAGTTTTTTTGAGATTTTAAAAAGGATCACAATACACTTGGCAGGGTATACTAAATGCATAAAGCACTATGGAGCTCTAGAAGAATAACCAGCCAAAACATATATTCAGATTGTAGTGGGTGGTCACCTCTTGCATTCAGTGACCCAATTTCCCCAAACATCCATCTATGTAGTAATGATTGGCACTCCGTCAGCTCAGTGTCCTATGCGTACTCTCATTCTTGAGTAATCGAAGTGTGAGACGTGACACTCTGAAAAAAATGTATTTAATGCACATTTCCTCTCATGTCTCACTTAACCAGAAATTCCCATGATGAGAATCTCACTTGAAAGAGATTTTAATCAGTCTCTTGAGTCAGTAAAAGTAGGCATTAAGGAAGCTAACTTTTTTTAATTTTTTGGTATTCTTTATCTGAAGGTCTAAAATCTTAACCCTTTTAATGTTTAAACCTATTTCTAACTGGGTGATTACAATTATTTTGTTTTCCTATGGAACTGGCCGTATGGTACATTTATAGTAGGGATTTTTCTCCCCTTGGCATTGTTGTATAAGTGGGTTTCTTTTTTTTTTTTAAACATTTTTACCAGCAAAGATACATTGAGATTTCTCATATCAGTTGCACTGAAATCCGTTGATTTTCTGGGCAAGCTGATTCTGTATGTCCTCCTGTAACTTAGAAGATTGGAAAGCGAAGTGTTTTTTTTTTTTTTTTTTTGGGCCGGAGACCTCTCAAATGAGTTCCATGAAAGCAAAGAATTTCTCAGAACTGTGTGTCTGCCCATTATGCACACAATTGCCAACTTCTGGTCATATGGAGGTCTTATTCAAAACAACCACTTGCACCTAATATTTTTTTCTCTATAAAGTCCCAAAATAAAACCCTTTTTACATTATAGGTACAGTATGCAGTGGGGTCACCCCGTGCTGTGACTCATGGTGTCGTTCCACCCACCCCCCCCACAAACACTTACTAAACTGTTATTCATAAATATAGAACTCCCATATAACAATGTAACGACAATTTTTGTGACATTAACTGCAAGTAAAAATTTAAAATTACTCCTTAACGCTTACACTGCTGAGCTCATTTTGACTGTTTTGTGCTCATGTTTAAACGTGTTTTGAATTCAGATTTTATTATAGGCCCCAGATAAATTTATTTTTTTTGTTTCAGCAGACTTGTCCAGATGCAAAATATATCATTCTTATGTGTATGTCATGTTACATCAGGATGCTGTAACAAAAAATGTAAAATTTCTTTCAGATTTTTGTCATTTACCAGGACGCATATAAAACCACATACAATGCATGCGAGTATGTGGGGTAAATGAGCTGCGGGGTATAGTCCGGCTTTAGGGAGGAGGTGTGGCGACTAGGACCAGTGAGATAGGCAGCTCCTCATTTAGCCCACATACTCGAAAACATTATATGTAGTTTTATACTTATGGATAAGTTTCTACAATAAAATTTATTCGTTCGGATCTGTAGTTCCTCTTTTTTTCAAGTACTATAGGGTGCAATCCCGCCATTTGCAGTATCCATTTTTTACTCCCTCTTCTGAGTCCTTTTGAGACCCGAAGCGACCCCCCCCCCTTTTTTTTTCTTCTTTCTTCTTTACCCAGGACATACTTAAACGAGAGAAATCTCCACCCCTTCCTGGTAAAATACTTAAATTAATTTACATTGTATAAAATAATTTTATTTTCGCTTGTCTATAAAACACTAAACTTGCTACCAGCGTGGAAAATGAGAAGGTGAGTAATGGCAGTGCTCATTTTATACGTAACAAATGGCCAATGCCATTGCTATTTTAGATTTTACATGGTCATGTTTGGTGTCATTGGAAAGGCCTGACTTTAGTGGTGTGTAAAGAATGGAGATACAGGGGTCCAAAGCACCCACACGCTACTCGCAGCAGTGCAGCATCTTGTGTGTAATAACATATGGCACCACCACCAGGTTTGCTTCCGGCCGTGAAAATTAGGTGAGTTAGTGTATTGACATTCTTTTTATTATTATTATTCTAAGTAAAAGCCCCTAATGCTACTGTCTAAGAACCGGGAACAAAAAAGTAATTTTTTTTTATTTTTATTCTATTTTTACAGGTTGTGGTCATATTTGGTATCGTTGGAAAGGCCGGACTCTGACCTTTCCGATGTCCCCCTCACTTGACCTTGTATGGTGTACATATTAGAAATGCAGGGTTCCAAGTTTTCTCGCTTGCAGTGCCGCGGTTTAGGTTTTTGATAGAACAATGTGTAATAACAAATTGTGGCATCTCCTCCACACTTGTTGGCGACATGAGAGGGTGAGTTAGTGCAGCATTATTGTTCACTTTAGAATTGAAAAGTGAGTAATAGTGCTGCATTAGAATAACACGTTTTTTTATTTACATGCAACCTGGTTATGTTTGGTATCCCTGGAAAGGCCATGCTCCGACCTTTCCAATGATGCCTGGCTTGACCTTCTACCATCTATTCCAGAGATGGAAACAAAAAACAGGCGCTTGATGGAAAACCTGGAAGAAAGTAAGTCCCAATGCCGCTATCCACTTATTGGGGTTGTTCTTGTTCAATACAACCGAGAGTTGGCAATAGGAAATGGCAAGTGTAGCGCAAAGGGAACTCCAATGGTGGATCATCACTTAGGCTAAGGTCAGACGAAAGCATTTTTAACGTGCGTTTAGCTGCACGAAATCACTGCCGTGCTAGCAGCAAATGACGTCCAATGCCGGGGAACACACGAAGTACAGCCGCACGAAAGTTCGTCCGCGCAACGCAAGTGGCAAACGATCTCATTTTTTCTAGAACGTCAAACCGCTACTACTGACGTACAGAGTGCGCTGCGTCCGCATAGCGGCGTGTGTGTGTGATTAGGAGACGTCAGACGCTGCTAATGTCCGGCTAACATAACGTCCAGACACAAAGTGTTTTATTGATGATCCGTACAAAATCACAGACGAAAAGGCGCATCGTATGACCGCTATCGCGTATTCCGGGAAAAAATACGTACGTTCGTTCGAACGCACTTTTTCACGGACAACGTGAAAAAATGCGTTCGTCTGACCCTAGCCTAAGGCTCTTCAAAAACCTCAAAATAGGAGTGGAAGAGAAAATATCATAGTGCAGACTGTATCAACACTGAAAATAATGGTGCGTTTGTTGGTCTCACATTGATTTAGAGCCAGCCGGCTCTAGGATCTTGAGCCTTAGGGTTGTTTTGAGGCCACCCAATCGCCCTCAGGATTTTGTAAGCGGCACCCGTTCTTAAAAATATATAACGGGACATAGTGCAAACTGTGCAAATAGTGTACAAAAGATAGAGAAATGGATTCACTCACGTGATTCAGGACCTAATCCAGGTCCGTGGAGTATAGGCCTGGGTAGTTGTTATAGGGTACACCTTCCGGGGGGAAAAAAAAAACTTTCATCAAATGATGTAAGGTTCAGCAGTAGATAAATTAAAAAAAATTATTCCATAAAACATTTAAAATTAAATACAAATGCCAAAACGTGTTTCACCTGGGACATAACATCCCTGTGGATTCATCATGTCCTAGGTGAAACGCGTTTTGGCATTTGTATTTAATTTTAAATGTTTTATGGAATAAAATTTCTTTTTCCTACATGTTTGACGAAAGGTGTGTTGTTTTTTTTTTTTTATTTTTTTATTTGGAAACCACTACCCAGGCCTATACTCCACAGACCTGGATTAGGTCCTGAATCACGTGAGTGAATCCCTTTCTCTATCTTTTGTACACTATGTCCCGTTATATATTTTTAAGAACGGGTGCTGCTTACAAAATCCTGAGGGCGATTGGGTGGCCTCAAAACAACCCTAAGGCTCAAGATCCTAGAGCCGGCTGGCTCTAATCAATGTGAGACCAACAAACATATGCACCATTATTTTCAGTGTTGATACAGTCTGCACTATATTTTCTTTTCCACTCCTATTTTGAGGTTTTTGAAGAGACTAAGAGACACCATTGGAGTTCCCTTTGCGCTACACTTGCCATTTCCTATCTATTCCAGAGATCCTGTGGTCCCAATGACCCCTGTATGTCCTCCATAGAGAATTCCCTGGGAGGAGGTCCCAAGGCGTGGGATTCTTTGAGAGTGTCACCCGAGTGCGGTCTGCACCCCCCCCCCTTGTGATGCCACTGACAGTATGCAATGTGACTACTTAATTTTGAGTGGTCATAATGACCTCTGCACCCTTACACCTCTCCCTTTATGGATGGTGATGGGTCTCTAGGAGGCTAATTCAGCCCCCCAAGTGAAGATTAGTCCTGCCCAGGAACTGAGCACTGGACTATTGGGACTCAGTTCACTCGGTATTGAGAGCCATTGGATTGGCCTGAGCCGCAGGTCATGTGACTGCTGCATCTTTTAGGAAGTCTGCAGCATGTCACTCAGACCAGAATTGAGGGGAGCCCTGCTCTGGATATAAGAGGTTAAAACTGAAAGGGTTAAACACCTCCTCCGGTTTTAGTAATTATTTTAACTGTCTAGAATCTCCCTGATTCCATGAATGCTTTTGTAGTTGCCAATTTCTGTTGACCTCGGGAATTGTCTTTCAATACAGGCGATGGTGGCGTGTTACCCAGGAAAAGGCACCGGGTATGTGCGGCACGTTGACAATCCGAACGGCGACGGCAGATGTGTCACTTGCATATACTATCTCAACAAAGGATGGGATGCAAAGGTATTGTAAAGCTTTTTTTTTTTCTACATATATAATGTGCCGGCTGGGTGGAGTAGAGGTAACATCACTGCTCTGACTGTGGAGACACAGGTTCGAGCCCGGCAAGAGCTCTTCTCCAGTTAGTGTCCTTGGGCAAGACACCTAACGGTACATACTCGCCACCCAGGACATACTTGAAAACGAGAGAAATCTCATTGTATCCTTCCTGGTAAAATGCGTTCTAAAAAAAATTCTTGACATGCCAATGTTGATAGTTATAGTGTGCAATGTTTACTTTGCAAACTGAATATTGCTCACACCCAGAGGTGCTATTTCTGAGGTGCTAGTATCATTTAGATAGGTGTTGTGTCTCAACGACATCCAAGGAGTCTAGAAGAGACAAATGGCTCAAAAGCATAATCTCTGCTGAGGAAAAGTAGTCACAGAAAGATCCGATCAATGTCCATCCTTACACATCCTGCTAGATTGTAAATTCCTATGGGAATAGGGCCCTAGTTTCCTCCTATACTGGTTTATCAAAATGTTGTTCAGTCTCAATGTATTATAACCTTGTCTATATTGTGCCCATTGTTCAGAGCTGCGAAATATGCTGTGCTATATAAAGTGTTATTATAATAATAATCCTGATCACAAACCCCTTTTGGATTTAAGTGCTGTGTGAAGCAGAGAGTTTCCTCTGCCCACACAGGTGTCACTCAGCAGACAGGATCTTGAAAATCCCATTTGCTGGTGGCAAGCTTGGGGACCAATGCTGACATCATCCTGTTTCAGTATCTGCACAATTAAGGGGGGGGGGGAAGCTGGTGGAGGTGGTTAGATTCTCATATAGTATTCCTGTTAATAATGAGCCCTAATTTCATAAGGGGTTATTCCTCAATTGCTGTTGTTGCAACCATGATAAATTTCCCTTTCTGGATCACTGACAAATGGCGCATGTGAACTCTCATTAATCAGACCTTGACTGCCTTTGTTGCATGTCTCTGGATTGGCAAAGTTTATCGTTGTTGCACGAATAGTAAATAAGTGAATATCCCCCATTGTCTCATGGACTGTGCCTCAAATGCCTTTTTTCTGGGATAATCTGGAAGAGTGAAACTCACCCTGTTTCATAAAAATAAAAAAAAAAATTAAACGGACCCATAGACCTAGGTTGGCTGGTTCTTGGAAGACCCGCTTGCCAAACCAGCTTATACATCAACTAGTTAAGCCTCCCCAGAGGGCAGTCTATTGTTGTTGCCAGCTCAGAATCCGTGTCCACCTTTTTGCTTTTTCAATGTCCTATCCAAGAGTACCTCTATATAAATGCATTTGTAACTCGTCCGTCGCTGTCCCGCCTGCGAAGGGAGGGCTGAGTGAGCAGCTGTGATGGGTGCGCACGCAGGTGACCGCGCATTACAAAGGCATTTATATATTAGAGCTGGCTCCTCTTCCCTCTTAGATTGTAAGCTCACAGGAACAGGCCCCCTTTGATTGTAGCCTCGTGGGACTCCTTGGATTGTAAACTCATGGGAGCAGGCTCAAGGTGGTGGTGGTGCTGGTGGGGTGCCCAGTTGCAGGGAGGCAAATATAGCGCCGTGCTCACGTAAAGAGTTCTTTGCCGCGCTGGTTCCGGCGTCAGAGCCTCCCCTGCACCAGCCGCCGGGGGAGACTCGGGGCTGGGGTGATCCGCGATGGAGAAAAAAAACGATCCGTTGGAGAGGCGCTGCGCAAGCTTCTTGTCCCTTGCTGAAGCCAGCTGTTGCGCATGCGCATTGCGTCCGCCGCCACCAGCGCTGACGGACGCAAATGTTTTTATATATAGAGATGTGCTGTGGACAATGCTGTCTATATTAGCTGCTGCATTGCTCGGTGTGTGTGCGGTACTGTGTATTAGCTGCTGCCTGTGCATCGGGTGCTGCCTCCCTTGCAGGCTGTTGCTGTGTGCTGCTGATGCTCCCCTCTGTCGGTGAGGGTGTGTACTATGGCTGCCGGTTATGCTGTACAGAGCCCCACCTCTCCCACGCACTGCGTGAGCAGGAGCAGCTGCGGTTCCTCCCCCCGGGCACACTCGCTACACACAAGACACAGCGGGCACTCAGGCAGGCAGTGAGTGTCTGACATACATTGTCCCTTGCGTAAGCCGGCTGGTGCGCTCCCCGACGCGCATTGCCTCCGCCGCCTGCGGCGACAGACGCGAATATATATTAAAGGGAGTAAGAAAACAATATTTTTATGAGCTTGATTAAACTTTCTATATTTAAAATTATTCTCGAATTTAGGAACCTGTGGCTATCGGGAATTTGTCAAGCCTTGGGTACACTTAGCGTTTTATATTCCTGACCTACTTGGGTAGATATTTCTGCAGTGTTAAACTCTATGTAGGGATTTTTACTGTCCTACCCGGATTCCATCCTTTCCTTACAATATAGCACTTTGTATGTGAAATGTTGGCAATAAATTGCCATTAGAGTAGGTGCTTTGACCGTTACTAGGTTAGGTTTGCTGGCGGAACAGACTTCTGACCCAAGTTCTGGGCTCAGAAAACACATGGTAAAGTGTATAGATCTGCAGGTATAGCTTTAATGAAAGACAAGGAAATGCAAAGGGAAGGTAGCGAGATTCCTGTGGTCAATGACCTTTCAATCCCAGGAAATATACAGTGAAAACAGTCAGGCATACAATGAACATAAAGAGTAATCCGGAATTAGAGGCTGCACACAGGAATGCTAGGGCGGGTGTCACAGCAGGGCTCTGAGCCGTACTGCAACTGTGTGGCTAGTGCTACAGGAAACCTGACATTGAGTTTTATTATGTATAATTTAGCTGAGCATGCTGATAAACACATCCTTTTTGGTGAATCTTCTGGCTTTCCTTTCTCCCCAGTAACGTGAATCTTCATGTCCTCCTTGGTCAGAAGCAATATTTAACCAACGCAAGAACATGCAGCAAGCATGCATTCACACACCCCCTGTGTCATATTTCATAACCAGGTCTTGACAGATTTCTATCTAGTTTAGAGATTGTTAGGAACCGGGCTTGGGATTGTATATAGACTAGTGTAGTTAATCAGTTATCTGCAATATGTGTCCATTTCTGGCAGCTCTTCCCTCCCAGTCACATGCGGTGTACCCCAAGGCTCGATACTTGGCCCCCTGCTATTCACAATATTCATAAATGATCTGCCCAACGTCTGCAAAGCCTCAACCGTACACATGTACTCCGAAGACACTGTAATCTTTACCAGCAAACCAAATCTCCCGCAGCTGGAAGCTGTGCTGCAAGAACAATTCAGAGGTAGAAAAGTGGATCAAGGATAACAAACTTTTTTTTTCTAAAATACTGACAAAACTGTTACGATGCTCATTGGTACAGCACCTAAACTACACCAGCGCCGGTCCTCCTGTAGATCACTCCCACCAGCACTTGTTACCAGCAGATGATTCTGATAGACGCTACAGTTGCTGGACCTGTACCCCCAACAGCTCTGCTCTGACATTATGGGGGCTCCTCTACCCCCCCCCCCCCCAATCCAGTTTTACTGTGACAGAGCTCTCTAATATGGGGCATCTATACCCACCAGAATCGCCCCATCTAGGTGTCAGGACAAGATCAAATGTTAGGTTGACCAGTCACTTTTCTCATATCTAGGTATGTGGTTAGACCCAAATCTATCCTTTGGCCCCCACATCGAAAAGCTCATCTAAACTTTACCCCAAACTAGGGCTGTGCAATTAATTGCAATCGCAATCGAATCGCGATTTCCGACCCTGCGATTTCTAAATCGCATAAGGCTGCGATTTTCGGCTGTTAACTTCCGGCGGCGGCATGGTGCTTTGAGCGCTCGCAGGGGGAACCACGTGACGAGCCGCGTTCTCGCAACTCGTCACATGGTTCCCCCAGGCGAGCGCCCAAGCTCCATGTGCCGCCGGAAGTTAACAGGAAGCCGAACACGCAGCGCGGCGCACAGAACACAGTGGTGCACAGAGGTGAGCTGCGGGGCAGTATCCACGTGCTGGGGCAGTATATCCACGTGCTGGGGCAGTATATCCACGTGCTGGGGCAGTATATCCACGTGCTGGGGCAGTATATCCATGTGCTGAATACTGAATACATTTAGAATGTATGTAGCATGTTTGAAAAAGCAAAAACAATTGGCTAAATCGCAAATAAAATCGCAATATTCATTCAAGAAATCGCAATATGATTATTTTGTCAATATTGCACAGCCCTACCCCCAAACTAGGTGCCCTGTACAGAAACAAATCCTGCCTGAGCCCTGCGGTAAGAAAGATTGTACAGCAAATGCTTATGCCAGCTTTTGAATATGGAGATGTAGTGTATGCAGCTGCCCCGCAAACACATCTCCAGAAACTTACTACATTGTATAACTCATTCTGCCACTTTGCTACAATGTAGCTACATGACCCACCATTGTGACATATTAAAAGAGCTAAACTGGCCGTCGCTGGAATCTAGACGCACTCTTCACCTTTCCAACCTGGTGTTTAAGAGCTTTTCTGGGAAGCTACCACCCTACCTGAATAGGCTGCTTCCCCCAGCAGTTCCCTCATTCTATAACCTACGATCCAGGGCCTGCAACTTACTTGCAATACCACAATACAAAAAGACAGTGGCTAGATCCTCATTTTCCTACGAAGCACCACAATTATGGAATAACCTCCCAGGCGCCACCAAATCTTCCCCCAGTCTAAAGACAGAATGCACCGGTGAATATATTTATTTTCTGTTAATTTGTTTAAAATCTTGCATTTTAATACTTTGTATTTCTGTAACAATTTAATGTTGTTGAACCCAGGACATACTTGAAAATGAGAGAAATCTCAATGTATCCTTCCTAGTAAAATTCTTTTATATATAAATAAATCTGCATGCTAGAGATATTAAATGCAAGCCAAATATCTCTATCTCGACACTAGGAACAGTACTCCAAAATTCGCTTCACCTGCCTGTTGCAAAACTCAAGAAGAGGCACTCTAGGACTTGAAATAAAATAATAAACTTTATTAGACCAAAAAAATACATAAGATTCGACGTTTCGGCTCTCGCTGAGCTTGATAAAGGATCAGCGAGAGCAGACATGTCGGATCTTATATATTTTTTTTGTCTATTTTAAGTCCCAGAGTGCCTCACCTACGTGCAATTTTATATATATTTTCTCTCTACTTGGGATTATGCATGCCAAAACAACTTAAAGGGCTACTACCACCAATTTTTCTCGTTCAGCTATTTTGACCTTGATCTCTCACTTCTCGTGCCAGTTCTTCTGCATTTCACCTTTTTAGTGAATAGACCTGTATATGTGTCACTGGGTGCATTTATTGTGTTTTTATTTTTTTTTATTTTAATTGTAAACTGCCCCCCCCCCCCCCCGTATCGTTCCATCACTTTCTTTTCACTGATGGGAAACAATACGGAAGATTCTATGTATTCAATACTTTAGTATTAAATGAAGCACTCACGAAGGCTCATTTCTGGAGCAGATGGAGTAGATCTGGATAGGTACAACTTTTGTGCCACGTTGATGCGGTTCTTTCTTAGGGTATCATGCCAGGAAACCGCAACAACGTGGCACAAAGGTTGTACCTATCCAGGACATACTTGAAAACGAGAGAAATCTCAATGTATCCTTCCTGGTAAAATCCTTTATAAATAAATATAAAGATTCCCCCCTCCACCTCATTAACTGTAAAATATTGTATAATTAAAGCAGTCAAAGTAAAACTCACCATAAGATTTTGATAAATGTTGCATCATGGGAAAAGTACACAAAATGCAAATAGATTAAAAAACCAATTTATTTGACCTTTTTAAATGCAATTACTTCAATCAAAACGGCAGCATGTGTTTTTATAAGGTGGTTTTGTTTGGAATGCACAGGTATCTAGTCACAGCTTATGTGATAGTCCCTTTTTAAAGGAATACTTTACCGTAAAATTTACACCTCCCGTCCTTTTTTCCAATAATTGTGCAGATGCTGTCAGCAGTATCTGCATTTTTTTTTGTTAGGTTAAAATACCTCTTGTCCAGTGACGCTCAGCTGCCCCTCTTCCGTTCCAGGGCTTGCATATGTGGAAGACTGTGGAGCTTCTTATTCAAATTGCGTAACTTAACAACATCTGAAACAAAGTTATGGAATCTGTGTGCATGCAGCATTGATCCTTGCAAGTGGCTGTCTAGTCGGTTGCACAGACTAAAGCCTGAGATACAAGGAGCACGTTGCGACAGGTGGCGCCGCGCGTCGAGATGCGCTCAGTGTGTCCAGATTTTTCCACCTCCCTCGCTCAGACCGCGTCACGATGCGGCGCTGAGTGGAGTTGGAAAAATCCAACTTTTGCGGCGGAGCGATGCGCTGAGAGGAGGGGCTGGACCTGCAGCACACGGCGCCTGCGCTGAGAGGAGGGGCTGGACCTGCAGCACATGGCGCCTGCGCCGTGTGCTGTAGATCCCTCTCACCAGCGCCGGTCCTCCTGTAGATCACTCCCACCAGCACTTGTTATCAGCAGATGATTCTGATAGACGCTATAGTCGCTGGAACTGTACCCCCAACAGCTCTGCTCTGACAGCTGGCATTATGGGGGCTCCTCTACCCCCCCCCAATCCAGTTTTACTGTGACAGAGCTCTCTAATATGGGCCATCTACACCCACCAGAAACAATTAGAGCCACTGGCGCACACCCCCCCCCCCCACATCCGTAAGTTGGCTTCAAGAAATAATTTTACTCTCCTGTGTGGCATGATCTGAGGTCTATATATGTATTTGTGGACATGATTTGGTCTGAGGTCTCTGTATATGGATCTTGAGTGGGCATGATCTTGTCTGTGTATATGTATTCAATAGAAACTTTCTAAATGGACATAACGTATCCGTGCGGTCGGGTGGCTGATATAAGTGGTGTTTAGATCTTCATTAGGGCTGCAACTAACGATTATTCTCATAATCGATTTATTATTTAGATTAATCGATTCATCTGATAAGTAAACAAATTTGTTTCTTTTTTTTAAAAGGAATTTTATGTAAAAAATATAAATAACCACAACCCCTCCCCTTTTTTCATAAGCAATTTGCGTAGTGTACGTAACTTTCGTACGTACATGCGTAACTTGTGTACTTTTCCCGCAAGGTATGCAAGTGCTTGGTCAGAGGGATGGGTTGACACTGCATACGCAGCTTAAGCCCATGTTTGCTTTCTCAAATGCTCAAATTTCTCAAACTTGGTCATAGATGATGTCAGCATGAAATCGGGGTTAATAAGCTAAAGTGGTCAGGGTGCGTAGAGTGTCCCTTTTTAAATAAATTAATAAATTAAATAATTTTAGTGGGAGGAGGGACTGGAGGTGGTAGGGAGTGACTTTGCTCAAGTGACTTGACCGGAGTATGAGAGGGAGTGGGTATGGACAAAACACCGGATCTGAGTGTGGGAGTGAGTTTGGGGAAAGGGAGCAAACCAAAGGGAGGGAATGGCAGTTCCCGACCAAAGAGGGTGTAGCAGGGAGGGTGGGGTGGTGGCACAGGACTCCAGCTTCAAGTAAGGATAAAACACAGGCATACAGTTTCTTCCCCCAGTGGCAGTATCCTATTGTTTGTGTTCTAGTTCTGCTACTGTTGTAAACAGAATAAAAACAAACTGGTTGTGTCTGACGTAACCCTAGAACTAAATTCTACCTAGTAAAGCAGCGGCGCGTCTTCTCCAATCGGCTCCGAAGCTGAGGTTATTTACGTTTAACTCGGTCTGACTCTAAACAGTGCGTGCTGTACACAGGACGATCAATCGACACCGATTAATCGATGATTAAAATAGTTGTCAACTATTTTCATTATCGATTAGTTGTCGATTTAATCGATTAGTTGTTTCAGCCCTAATCTTAATTCAAATAAAGAGTACCCACTGAAACCAAGGAGGTCAAGATGTCAGCTGCAAAGAAAACCCTGATTACCACCTAAATCAGTATCCTACAAAATGAGAAAATAAAAGTTTTCTTTGTGTTCCAGCAGGAAAAAAGTATGCTTAATCCTAAGCAATCCGACGTACTGTATCTCTCGCAATGCGAATGATATATATTGTTCGGTCGGCATGAAAGTCTCGTTTTACAAAGTTTATATTCCGTATGGGTAACAATCCACTTTCTTCTATTTTGCACAGCCTTGAGTGTGACCGCTACATCCTTCACTGCATATTCGTAGCGTAAAATCACCAACTGTGCTTGTGGAGATGATCTCCCGACTTACAGGTCTACGAAAGCATGTGCATATAGAAAAAATTCCATCAAAAAGCAGTGGTATGTAAAACAATGGTGTAGAAAACCAATTTGAATATGGATCCGAAGATTAAAATCCAACTGCTTTATTTCACAAAATTAAAAGACTTTAAAACCTCTTCAGCAATAAAATATATGCATAAAAACACGTTTCTGTGTTAATCCGTCAGTCTGTATATTGCAGACTGGTTTGCATACCGTCCTTATTTTCACCTCTCGTGTTGATATGGGAGCTCCACCCATGATCACGGCACTTATGAGGGTTGTGAGGTCCGGTAGCAATATCAGTGGTGACGTACTGCTGACGCGTTTCGTCCCGCCCACAGACTTCATCAGAGCATACGTCACAACATGGTCTGGCTTTAAATGTCTTTCACTTCGAGAGAAAGCCATTCCTCTCATTATGTTAATTTAACAATCTCATTATATACAAACTCCTTTGTCTATCTAAAATGAGAGACCGAGACTTACACCTCCAATATACATTGAGGTGTTTAGATCTTGCCTATATGACATATGCTTTGTGAAAATAACGTTTTGGCATGTTCTACATTGTAATTTAAAAGTTGTCCAATAAACTTGTTTTTTTCTATGAGGAGAGACCAACGTTTCTCTAGTTTGATCTGCAGAGTATTGGATTTCTGTCCAGTTGGAGAGAAGCAAACGAAATCAAGTGTAGACTGGCTGCGAGGTAGAGCAAAGTAAAGCCTGCAGAATGTTTGCTTCGCTACGCGCTCAGTGTATCTCAGGCTTAGTGGATTGGTACTGTGCACACAGGAGCGAGCACGTGCTGACATCAGTAGTCTCTGAAATGGCCAACGGTAGGCGGGATATTCAAAATCCTGTCTACCGAGTAACAACTGTGTGGTTTGAAAAAGCTCTCCATTTTAGGTTGGGTGCACACTAGGCGTTTTCTTCTGCGAACTAGCGTGCGTTAAAAAGGAGGCACTTTATGATGGAAGAGATTGGTAGACGCCAGATGATGCATTCATTTTGACGCACGTCGTAGAAACTGAATACGTTGAAGAAAAAAAGCTGGGCATTTGACGTTCAGCACGCGGCCAACGTCGCGTCAATCCTAGTGCAACAGCCTTGGTGTTTCCATGACTGACGTCTTCAGCACGCGTTATGCATTGTGCGCGTACTACGTGTGTTCTTCTATCCGCGTAATTAAA
The DNA here is from genome assembly GCA_009667805.1 of Leptobrachium leishanense. Classification (NCBI taxonomy): domain Eukaryota; kingdom Metazoa; phylum Chordata; class Amphibia; order Anura; family Megophryidae; genus Leptobrachium; species Leptobrachium leishanense. Next base: position 247,509,488 of record CM019066.1, read on the forward strand.
TGCTACAACGCACATCATAAAGAGCATCATAACGCACGCTAGTGCGCAGAAAAAACACCTAGTGTGCACCCGGCCTTCGTCTTGCCAGCCACACTTGGATGCAGTGGGAACACTCGCTACAGCCAGGCCATGTTAATAATATAATGTTATGTCCTATTGAACGGGACACATTTTTTATTTAAAGCACACTTTGCAGAAATAAAACTTTGAGTAATAAAAGGCACGAACAAAGAATTTGGTGTCCGACTGTCCATAGGGTTGAGGTGAGATGTTCTTGAAATGAACAGTATCAGTGTTTCACAGAGAGAAAAAAAAAGATACTAATATTAAAATTGCAGATTACTCTTTCTGCTTGATTAATCAGACTCACTTAACAATTTGATCTGGTATTGCCTTGCACAGGTTCATGTAAAAAATATAGCATGCACAATACTTTGACTTAATAGTTAGAATGATCTATAAAACTAGATAGATGCCAAAATCACGAGTATAGCAATACATAGTGATACTTGCATATATATATTTTTTTTATTTAACCCCTTCACTGCAGATGACGTGAGTGGAACGTCCTCATTGACTCCCGCTATATGCAGAGGACGTTCCCCACACGTCAGCCGCAAGTGGGAGCCCTGGCGGAGATACTCACCTCTGTCTGGGGGTCCCGCGGCGTTCTGGCTTCAGTGTCCTCTGAAGTCAAGCCCCTCCCGACGTCAATGACATTTCCAGGCGATCCCTCTCCTTCCCAAAGTTTAAAAAAAAAAAAAAAAAGCACCGCTGTTCAGCGCCAGATCATGATTTAGCTCCGTTGGGGCCGCCATCTTGGGTGGCGGCTCCACCTCCGGGTTCCCCCTCGGCTCCTGATGTTTGTGCACAGCGTGATGACGTCAGATAGCTGGGGAACCCCTAGCTGCCTGGGGATTTCCCAAGGAAATCCCCTGGTGGAGATGCAGGGTTCCTTTTGACCACCGATATCTCCAGAACCTTGGCAGCTAGGGGGTCATGGAGGATATATTCGAAAGGCCTGAGCATGGCCTTTCGAATGATATCAAACATGACCAGGTTCTAAATAAAACAAAAATTAGAAGAAATATATATTTTTTGTTTTGTGTTTGTTTTTATTAATGCAGCAATATTGTTCACATTTCAATTAGAATGTGAACAATGATGCTGCACTAATGATTTTTTTCTATAGGGTGCGTTTGCTAAAAATCACGTAATTCCCCCCCCCCCCAAAAATGTAACGAGTCCCCATTTCTTTTTTTTGTAAAAGCGCACCCCATAGAAAATATAACCGCAAACGCTCGTGATAAAATGGGGGGGGGGAACCACTTTACACGCTGTAGAGGATTAAAAATTCAAATTTTATTGAACTATATTTTTTTTGTTATAATCTACAGACAGGACATGACGTATACATATAAAAATTATATATTATGAATCTGCCGGAAAGAACGATATATAATCTGTCTGGGTCTTATAATAAAATGTGACTTCAAATCGCGTTTAAACATGATGAGCGAAACTGGTAAAAATGAGCTCAGCGGTGAAATGCCTCGCCAGTGAAGGGGTTAATTGGACTATTGTTACTTTTAAAAGACTAGCTTTAAAGAGGATTCCTCTCTTCTTCAGGTCTGGACACTATACTGAGCAATATCCTAGAATTGAACATTAAGGGGCACATGGGTGGGGGGGGGCGTTAAATGTTGTAAATAGTGGGTCAAATGGTATGGTCAAAACAGGGAAAATAAACACATGAGATCTTAGGCCCATAAATCAACAGTGATAAGATCATGACCACTTGAGAAAAAAAATGCAAAACAGTGAAGGCAGAAAGAGACGACAAGATTCTGAAAAAGGAGTATACAATAAATTCCTCAACAGTATCACTCAATTAGCTGAACATATATTATTATGTCAACTTTTGCTATGCCCTTCCTGCTTTCCCAGTTAGCCCCCTAGCAATATAAGGGGGAGCGAACCTTCAAGGGTCTGTATGATAGGAAAGGACAGATAAGAGCCTCTGAGTACCTATATACAAAAGGTTTGGCTGTACAACAATTGTCTAGCTAGCAATATTCTAGCAATATTCTAACAATATTCTCAGCAAAGCTCCATATAAAAAAAGAGATCAATTCCACATCAAAATGATTGCCTGACAATGCATTACTCGCAGGAGAATTTGTTAGACAGCAATAGGTGTTTTAAAAAAAAAAATCCTCTGCATGGCTCCATATAAATGAGATCAAAGACTCCTCAAAAAGTAGCTCGAAAATACATTAAACGCGTTTCGCTGAAATTATACAGCATCATCAGGAGTATGAGTGTTCACACATACTCAGTCACCCAAGTGAAATGAAACATACTAGTTGCAGAATCTTTATTTAAAGCATCCTTAATTAGTAATCAGGGGCAGGTTATGAGCCATTTATGTTTAGATTACCTCCTTAAATGCCTCATTAGAGGAATTACTAATTTAATTAACACCCTCCGTGGTGATAAATCAGACAAAATGAAACCCGGAATCTAACATTCAAAAAAGAGCCTACAATAGAAGTAATGAGCTCTTATGCCATTTAATCTATATGATGTTCTAAGTATAACCTCACACAATCAATACTTTATCCTCTCTATTAACCCCTTAAAGACCGCTTAAACTACCATGTTATGAACCACCTTGTTATAAGTGGCCTCATAAATAAGGGGCTATGTCATTGACTCCTACAGTCAGGTCCAGAAATATTGGGACATCGACACAATTCTAACCTCTTTGGCTCTATACACCACCACAATGGAGTTGGAATGAAACAAACACAATGTGCTTTAACTGCAGACTGTCAGCTTTAATTTGAGGTTATGTACTTCCAACTCAGGTGAACGGTGTAGGACTTACAGCAGTTTGCAGATGTGCCTACCACTTAAGGGACCAAAGGTAATGGGACAGAATAATATTCATAAATCAAACTTTCCCTTCTTAATACTTGTTTGCAAATCCTTTGCAGTCAATCACAGCCTGAAGTCTGGAACGCATAGACCTCACCAGATGCTGGTTTTCATCCCTGGTGATGCTCTGCCAGGCCTCTACTGCAACGGTCTTCAGTTTCTGCTTGTTCTTGGGGCATTTTCCCTTCATTTTTGTCTTCAGCAAGTGAAATGCATGCTCAATGGGATTCAGGTCAGGTGA